>OX424517.1:10597437-11859104 GCA_949152395.1 Agrochola litura | reverse complement strand
ACAAAACACAAAACAAAACACAAAACAAAACACAAAACAAAACACAAAACAAAACACAAAACAAAACACAAAACAAAACACAAAACAAAACACAAAACAAAACACAAAACAAAACACAAAACAAAACAAAACAAAACTACAACAAAACAACAAAACTAACAACCTAACCTAACCTAACCTAACCTAACCTAAACCTAACCTAACCTAACCTAACCAATCCTAACATAACCTAACCTAACCTAACCTAAACCTAACCTAACCTAACCTAACCAATCCTAACATAACCTAACCTAAAATGAAACTAAAAAACTTGCCTTCTAAAATAACACAAAACAAAACAAAGCAAAACACAAAACAAAACAAAACTACAAAACAAAACAAAACTACGAAACAAAACAAAACAAAAAACAAAACTACAGAACAAAACAAAACAAAACAAAACAAAACTACAAAACAAAAAACAAAACAAAACTACAAAACAAAACAAAACTACAAAACAAAACAAAACAAAACAAAACTACAAAACAAAACAAATCTACAGAACAAAACAAAACAAAACAAAACTACAACAAAACCACAAAACTAACCTAACCTAACCTAACCTAACCTAACCTAACCTAACCTAACCTAACCTAAACCTAACCTAACCTAACCTAACCAATCCTAACATAACCTAACCTAAAATGAAACTAAAAAACTTGCCTTCTAAAATAACACAAAACAAAACAAAGCAAAACACAAAACAAAACAAAACTACAAAACAAAACAAAACTACGAAACAAAACAAAACAAAAAACAAAACTACAGAACAAAACAAAACAAAACAAAACAAAACTACAAAACAAAAAACAAAACAAAACTACAAAACAAAACAAAACTACAAAACAAAACAAAACAAAACAAAACTACAAAACAAAACAAAACTACAAAACAAAACAAAACCACAAAACTAACCTAACCTAACCTAACCTAACCTAACCTAACCTAACCTTAACCTTACCTAACCTAACCTAACCAATCCTAACCTAACCTAACCAATCCTAATATAACCTAACCTAAAATGAAACTAAAAAACTTGCCTTCTAAAATAACACAAAACAAAACAAAACTCTAAAACAAAACAAAACTACAAAACAAAACAAAACAACAAAACAAATCTACAGAACAAAACAAAACAAAACAAAACTACAACAAGACCACAAAACTAACCTAACCTAACCTAACCTAACCTAACCAAACCTAACCTAACCTAAACCTAACCTAACCTAACCTAACCAATCCTAACATAACCTAACCTAAAATGAAACTTAAAAACTTGCCTTCTAAAATAACACAAAACAAAACAAAACACAAAACAAAACAAAACTACAAAACAAAACAAAACTACGAAACAAAACAAAACAAAAAAACAAAACTACAGAACAAAACAAAACAAAACAAAACAAAACTACAAAACGAAACAAAACTACAAAACAAAACAAAACAACAAAACAAAACAAAACAACAAAACAAAACTACAACAAAACCACTAAACTAACCTAACCTAACCTAACCTAACCTAACCTAACCTAACCTAACCTAACCTAACCTAAACCTAACCTAACCTAACCTAACCAATCCCAGTAACCGATAACGCGTCGCACTATCAACATCAGCTCCGCGTAAAAAATTCGCTATAATTAGACGCGTTGAGCTACGAGCGCAAAAAATTATCAGTGGAATTGTGCAGTGACAAATCACCAGGATTCGTGTGGGCAAGTGTCTACCTCCACGGGTTGCGAGACAGGGCCCCCGGAACTTCAGCAGTGAATAACTTACCCAAGGTCAGTGAAGTCGTTCTACCCACAATAACCAAGGGACTCGCGGCAAAGGCCTATCCAGTGACACCAAGATCAGAAAATTCGGAGCAGGGATTTGGGATTTATTAAGGTGCAAAAACCGTCAAAACACGTGGTTTTTTGTGAAAAAATTGTGAAAAACAACCTCACTTTTGCTCCACGTGTTTCTACGACACGAGGCGTGACGTACGAACAGCATCCCAGCCCTTACTGAAGACTCCGAAGTCTGCCCGAGGAATCTGCCTGCAGACCAGCCACCAGCGTGACGACTCCACGGCTTATCACAAGGTTAGCCCCGAGGGAACTCCTCAACCCTTAGTCCCACCCCCCCAGAGTTTGGGCTCATCAGAGTCGGTACTTTAGGACCTTGCCAGAGCCACAAAGGGTCAGCACCCCTACCCCCCAAACTTCTACCCCCACCACCTCAACCCCCCCCACTAACGAACTTCTCCCACCACCTAACCCCCACCTCAGACTTGAGTAAGGGTAACCCCTTCCAATTTACTTACCCCCCCAAACGTACCCCCACGAAACCCCCCTCCCCACCCCCCTTTCCTCACCCCCCCTCTATAGACTCCCCACGAAACCCCCCCCCCCCGCCCCCCACCCCTCAAGGCTACCTCACCCCCCCGCGACCTAACTTCGAATCCGTTGGAGCTGGAAAGCCGAGTTTGGGCTCATTTGAAAGGGCACAAAAAGTCCTTCAATTTGGCCCCAGCAGAAATCCTTGATTCGGCACTCACACACGCAGTGATATAGCTACGCTACAGAATTCCACTGAGAACCACCATCAGCGCGCCCACACAGCTCAGAACATCGAGTTCTATCAGTTGTCGGGCTCCTCATCGGACAGCAGACGCAGACCACCAGCAGAGCATCCGTGAGTCCACCATAACATAACAAAAAAAAAAAAAAAAGAAATAATAATTAATAAAAAAAAAATAAATACTCAAGCATTACATATACAGAATTCACAACAACTAATATAAGAACTATAACCTCTCCTCTTAAATTTAACTCAGTAACCTCCCCTCCCCTAAAACATGTCTTCCAAGCAGTCCACCACCTCCCGTAAAACGAACACGGACGCCGCAAAAGCCCCTAAATCCCTTAGGGAAAAAGTCCTGAAAAATACGGCTAAGTCAGTGGTCTCGGAGAGATCGGCGCATCCATCACAGAAGCCGCAGGTGCCGAAGGCAGCGTCCGAGCCGGACGTGACTAGCAGAACACCGCCTTTACCATCAGCTCCCGAGACAAACACGCCGGAGGATCGCGCCAGGATCTCAGAGATCATAATCAACTGGGAGCAGTGTGGCATCTCCCCCCCCAAACAGATCATCTCCGACGAGGAAAGCTCGGTGGCCTCCACTGTGAGCCAGGCCGACCGTCCTCAGTGCGGACGGCCGAGCCTCCTTTACAGAACGCCGAGAAGGGGCACAGGGGTGGAAATGGACCTGGCCACCCGAGAAGCCAACGATCTTCTCCAGAAAGGGAAGGACGCCCTGGAAGCAGCAGGGAATATGAAAAGGGAGTGCAAGGCCACAGCCCATGAGTGCCTACAGGGCCTGTACGAGACGGCCCTGTCATTGGCGGATTCGAGAGCCCGCCACAAACTCAATCTCGAGAAGGAGCGCTCTCGACACGCACAAGAGCTTGTGCGTGTCGAGAGAGCTCACACTCGAGAGCTAATGGCAATGAAATCAGAGCTCTCTCTCATGCGGGTCGATGTGTCTGACACGAAAAAAGAGGCGAAAGGGATCCGGGAATGGCTCGGTCACGAGACCCTGGAAGCTTTAAATGGCATCAAGGAGTTGAAAAGTGAGGTCACATCGGCGAGCTTCAGGAATATAAAAGAGCACGAGAAGACGAGGCAGGAAAGCGCAAGAGCCCCGGGGGATCCCAAGTGGGATTCGATGGGGGCTGGCTTGTCACGTCTCGACACAAACATCACCAGCATCTCCAACCAACTGGACGTGCTCCGAAAGGCTCTGGAAAGGCTCAAAGGTGATCTCGACCGGCCAAGGCACACGGAGGCGGACCCTAGTAGCCGAGAGACGGATATTCTTACCACCACCACATTCAGAGAGGAGATTAGAAACCTACAGCTCCAACTACAGGCCATCGCAAACATGCCTGTAGCTTCCCCCACACCACCACAGCCACCAATAAACCTCTCACAACACTTTAAACCCATCTCGGAAAGGCTGGAGATCGTCTCAGCAGACCTCCGCGTACTGCGCGACAAAGAACCGCAAATCCAAGCGCCCCCGGCGCTGAATCTGGAAGCGGAACTTGCAGTCGGGGAGGTAAAGAAGACCCTCCAAAGTATACAGAAGGGGGTAGCGGACCTGGGTAAAGCGGACAGACCGCTTCAACAACAACAGGGCCCCAAAACCTTTGCCCAGGTCGCCTGTATACCCAAGCCCCCTAAACCACCCACACAACCCAACCACACACTGATCGTCTCGTCTACGAACCCCCAGCACACTGGAGACAACGTCATCGAGAGGATTAGGTCCACCTTGGACCTTAAAACGAGTGGAGCCCGCGTTGACACAGTCAGGAAAGCGCGGAACCAAAAAGTGGTCCTGAGATGCGCAAGCAAGACGGTCCTGAACATCATCAAAGACCAAGTCCGGTCGAACGCAGGGCTCAAGGTCCAGGAGCCGAAACCCCAAAATCCCCTCATCTGCATTAGGGGAGTGCTGTCCAGCTACAGCGACGGGGAGATCGTCGATCTCCTAAAAGCGCAGAACAAACATCTTCTGCAGAACGTCGTTGTCGATGGGCAGACCCTAAAGGTGCGCTATAGGAAGCGCGCGAGAAACCCCCACGAATGCCACCCTGTTCTGGAGCTCTCCCCGGAGCTCTGGAAATGTTACACGATAGTGCAGAAGGTCCATGTGGGCATCAAGCGATGCTTGATTGAGGACCAGTCCCCTCTCGTCCAGTGCACAAAGTGCCTTGGATATGGACACAACAAGTCTATATGCAAGGCCGCAAAAGAAGTCTGCAGCTACTGCAGCGGAGCGCACAACGTAGGGGACTGCCGCACTCGAGCTGACGGCAAACAGCCCACCTGCATAAACTGCAAGGTAGCACACAGGACGGACATCGACTTGGCACACACAGCGTTCAGCGAGAACTGCCAGGAACGCCAGAAGTGGGATGGAATAGCAAGGTCGCGCGTTTCCTATTGCTAAGGGCGACCACGAGAACACATCACCTAACCAACCAGTCACCCCTCAAATCGCAACAAGATCGACAGCAAGATTGCGGTTCATCCAAGCTAATCTTCAGCGCTCCAAGCTGGCCACAGAAGAACTCCACATGGCGGCTCAGGCAAAGGGAGTTTCAGTAGCACTAGTTCAAGAACCCTATGTAGGAAGAACAGGTGTGATGAAACAATGCCCTGGCACGCAAGTCATCCAGTGCAGCCTGAACCGCCAAAAACCAGTTAAGGCGGCGATCGTTGTGTTCGGAAACAACCTGGAGGTCATCCACGACCCCCAGCTTGTGACCGAGAACATCGCCGCCGTCTTGCTGAAGGTGGGCCAGCTTAGCTTTGGGGTGCTATCGGTCTATTTTGAGGGTGACCAGGACATCGAACCCTACCTTTCCGAAACACACAACACCACACAAAAACTACATGCAAACAACATTCTGGTGGGAGGAGACATAAACGCCTGGAGCCAGTGGTGGGGAAGTGTTTCCGAAAACCACCGCGGGGCAGCGTACAACTCCTTTCTCAATGAGCGGGACCTCCACATCCTCAACATGGGTCAAACACCAACCTTCGAGACCTACAGAGGAGACAGGTGGTGCACAAGCAACGTCGACGTGACGGCATGCAGTCTGTCGCTGCTAGGCAAGGTTGAAGAGTGGCGTGTAGAACGGAGTCTAACAACATCAGACCACAACGCAATCACCTTCTCGATGCGCTTAGAAAAGGCCTTGGAACCCTTAAGGCCAATTTCGACGCGCATCTACAACACCAAGAAGGCTAAGTGGTCCGACTTCTGTGCGCACTTCAAGACTCGTCTGGCGGACAGAGACATTACACCAGTCGGAGTCTCGAGCATCTCGAACCCAGAGGATCTGGAGGAACTCATCACAGAATATACCCACACCATCCACCGCTCATGCGAGAAAGCGATCCCAAAACTGGGGTCGCCAAAACACGACGCCAAGCCCCCATGGTGGAATCCTTCTCTAGACCGTCTCAAAAAAGACGCTCTGACGAAGAAGAGAAGGATCCGCAATGCAGCCGCAAGTCGGAAACACTTCACCATCCAGGAATACGTGCTGGCCAAAAACAACTACACCACAGCAGCAACGGAAGCAGCCACAGCTAACTGGAAGGAGTTTTGCTCGAAGCAGGACCGAGAGAGTATGTGGGACGGCATCTACAGGGTACTAAGGAAGACAGCCAGAAGACAGGACGACGCCCTCCTGAGAAATACCGCAGGCGAGACGCTCAGCCCCGAGCAGTCAGCGGATCTTCTGGCAAAAACCTTTTACCCCGACGACTCAACGGATGCCGAACAGCCCCACCACAGGAGCCTAAGGAAGCTGGCGGAGGAAAAAAACCCCCTGGGCCTGTCTGCCGATGATCCTCCCTTCACGACTGCGGAGCTGGAAATGGTTCTCCAGAACCAGAATCCGAAAAAAGCCCCCGGTCCTGACGGATTAACGGCAGACATTTGCACGGCAGCAATAAACTGCGATCGGGAAGTGTTCTTAGCGATAGCTAATAGGTGCCTGTCGCTGTCACACTTCCCGAAGCAGTGGAAAGTCGCCCATGTGTGCATCCTCCGAAAGCCAGGAAAGGACGACTACACCAGCCCAAAGTCGTACAGGCCAATAGGTCTGCTCTCGGTCCTAGGAAAGATCGTCGAGAAGCTCCTAGTAGGCAGACTGCAGCACCACTTTCTCCCAACACTACACACAAACCAGTACGGTTTCATGCCGCAACGCGGAACCGGGGACGCCCTCTATGCCCTAATAGGGCACTTAAGAGCCGAAATCAAAGCCAAAAAAATCGTGCTTTTGATATCATTGGACATAGAAGGGGCCTTCGATAACGCGTGGTGGCCAGCACTCAAGCGACAGATGGTAGTCAAGAACTGTCCCAAAAACATCTACACTCTCGTCACCTCATACCTGGAAGACCGGAACATCAGGGTCAACTACGCCAGAGCGACTAGTGAGAAAGGTACCACAAAGGGATGCGTCCAAGGCTCAATTGCCGGTCCGACGTTTTGGAACCTGATCCTAGATTCGCTCCTACATAAGATGGCTAGTAAGGGAGTATACTGTCAAGCCTTCGCAGATGACGTTGTCCTAGTTCTCTCGGATCTCACAGCCGGTCCCCTGCAGCAATCAGCCAACAACGCGCTAGACATAGTATCGGAATGGGGCGTCCAAAATAAGCTACGTTTCGCCGCGCACAAGACCTTTGCGATGGTGTTAACGAGGAAGCTTAAGTACGACGTTCCGGTACTCTACATGTCGGGCACGCGGCTGAACCTGGTCGAGGAGGTAAAGCTGCTAGGCCTCACAATAGACTCCAAACTCACCTTCAACGCGCACGTGTCGGCGATCTGTAAAAAGGCCGCAGACATCTACAAGCAGTTGGCATGCGCGGCGAAGGTGACTTGGGGTCTCAACACAGAGATAATTAGGACAATATATGTGTCGGTGATAGAGCCCATCGTGATGTATGCAGCGAGTGCGTGGGCCCCCGCAGCTGAGAAACTGATGACAAGGAATCAGTTTGACTCACTGCAGAGAGGCTTCGCGCAGAAGATCTGCAAAGCATACCGCACGGTATCTCTGACATCGGCACTTATTCTGTCAGGTCAACTCCCACTAGATCTCCGGGTAATCGAGGCAGCAACCCTGTTTAAGATCAGAAAGGGTCACTCCCAAGAGTTCATACCACCGGGCCGCGAGCTGGAGTGCAACGTGCCCCACTCCCAATATCCCCACCCATCGCTACTCACGATAACAGAGTACGCACGCCTAGAGGACTTGACTCCCGAAACCCTGGAAACCCATCAAGTAATCGGTCCCCAAATATACACCGACGGCAGCAAGATAGAGGGGAAAGTTGGCGCTGCCCTAACTTGGTGGGAAAACGGGAAGGAGTCATCGTTCAGCACCTTTGGCCTTGAACCCCACAACTCAGTCTTCCAATCGGAAATGTACGCTCTCTTCAGAGCTGTCAGGATGGCAAGAGAATCCAGGGTGGCCTCCGTAAGCATCTTAAGTGACTCAAGATCGTCGCTTGACCTGCTGCGGAGACCATCTGTCACTCACCACCTGGCACTTAAAATCAAGACAAGCGTCCGCGAGACCAGAGAAGAGGGTAGAGAAGTGAGGTTCTTTTGGCTCAAGGCCCATGTGGGAACTGCAGGGAATGAGAGAGCGGACGAGCTGGCCAAGGAGGCAGCCCTTAATAACGCGACAGCCGACTACAACAAGGTCCCCGTATCGTTCGTGAGGAGGAAGATACGGGAAGAGACTATAAAGAAGTGGCAAGCGCGATACGAATCCTCGAGTACAGGAGCGGTCACAAAAGTGTTCTTTCCAGACGTCCTAGCGGCAAAAAGAACACTTACAGACGCAGTTCTCACACCGGTCCACGTACAAGTCCTAACAGGACACGGAGGATTCTCAGCGTATCTCCACCGCTTCCATCTCAAAGATAGTCCCTCGTGCGTCTGTGACCCAGGTTGCGAAGAGACAGTCTGGCACCTGCTCTTCGAATGCCCACGATTCAGTCACGACAGAATAGAGCTGGAAGTAAAGATCGGAACCCAGCTAAGCCAGTCCATACTCCACACCATCATGGGGAGACCGGCTTCCAGAAAACTATTCTTGGCATTCGCGAGCAAAGTCTCCATAGTCGCAGCAGCGGCCAACAAAACGGACGCACCCTTGCGTAGTCGGAACCGACCACCATCTACGACCACAACAACAACCACAGCAAACTCCACAACAACAACAACAACAATCACTCAAACCACACATACTCGTACAAACATAACTCAACAACCAGCACTCGTGGCAGCACCAGCAGCAGCGATAGCACAAGCCAGCCTACAACCAGCACTCAACTCCATGTCCATCTCGGAGCTCCTGGCATGCGGGGGAGACGGAGCCCCTGGCGTCAGACTGCGAGGCGTCGCCCTCTTCATGAACAGAGAAGGAGAGAGGCTAGGCATAAGCTTCTGCGTGGGCTCGAGCCGAGCTGGAGCCCGTATACATATCTCACCAGGCCTTGCCGCCCTGATCAACGGAAGCACCACCAAAACGAGCATGAAAGGCAGTAAGTACGCCGCACTGCCGCATGTGGAAGATCTCCTTCTGCGAAACTACGGTTTCACAGAAGGAGATCACCGCATCCCACGACTCGGCGCTCCCGACCATCGAACGAGCGACAGCCGGCAGCGCCAGGTCGGCTCCGACTTCAGATACGAGGGCACGGCGCGGCTCCTCCCATGCGGTACACTCTGCTAGTGTATGCTGCGCCGTGTCCTCCCGACAGTGGGTGCAGTGATGGCACCGAGCGTCCGGCTCCCTGTTTATGCGACACAGGTACTTCCCGAAGCAGCCATGCCCCGAGAGCACCTGCGTCGCCCGAAACGACAGGGAACCGTGCCTCCTCCCGAGCCATTCGTCGAGCACTGGTCGGATCGCGTCGACGGTAGCGAGGCCGGCGGTAGGGCGCAAAAGCCTGTCCCGCCATTCCGTCACCAGGACCTCGCGGAGCTGAGACCGATGAAGCTCGATCTCACGCTGCATCGGTCCACCTCCCCTCGTTCGCGCCTCCTCGCGCCACCGGTGCAGTGAAGCGAGGGCTCTCGCTTCTAGGTCCCAGGGCGGGGATCCGGCCAGTGCACAAGCCGCCTCATAGGAGATCGTGATACCCCCTGATAGCCCTGACGGCCATCGCCCTCTGCGGTTTTCGCAGTATTGCGATGCTACCGGCCGTCAGGTCAGAAGCCCACACCGGGGCCCCGTACAGGGCCATGGATCGCACGATCCCCAAGTATAACCGCCTACAGGCGGTGCTCGGGCCCCTCAGATTGGGAAGCAGCGTCGACAGCGCACCCGCGGCGCCCATCAACTTGGGCGTCAGTTGTCGAAAGTGGGGGCCGAAGTCCCACCGGCTGTCGAGCACCAGTCCCAGGTACTTCATGGTGGACTCGACAGCAATTTGGACCCCCCCGACCACGACGTGTGATCCCGGTGGTGGCGCTCGCCGAGGGCCGTGAAAGACCACGGCCTCCGACTTATTGAGAGCCACCTCCAGGCCCAGGCGTCGGATGCGACCCACCACCTGTGAGACCGCAGCCGTCGCCAGCAACGCTGCCTCCCTATACGAGCTCCCCCGGGCCGTAACCAGCGTGTCGTCCGCATAACACGTCAGGTCCACTCCCGGTTGGAGCTCGCCCCTCAGCACCCAGTCGTAACCGATGTTCCACAGGAGCGGGCCCACGACCGAGCCCTGTGGAACACCGCACGACATATCGCGCCGGCCCCCACCGTCGCGTCCCCTGTAGGTGACACACCTTTCCGCTAAATAAGCCCCAACGATGTGACGGAGATAGCGGGGCACCCTATGGTACCGCAGTGCCTCCCGAATACAACTCCAGGGCAGGGTATTGAATGCGTTGGAGATGTCCAAGGACACCGCCAACATAACCCCGCCCCGGGATACCGCTTCCTCCGCCAGGACTCTCACCCGCATTATTGCGTCGACAGTGGAACGCCCATGCCAAAAGCCGAACTGACTGTCGTCCAGATCCGGCCCTTCTCTGTATAAGTGACAGACGAGGCGGGCTGCAATTATCCGTTCAAAAAGCTTACCCACCTCGTCTAGCAGCACTATAGGCCGGTATGCGGACGGCGAGTCTGCTGGGCGCCCCACTTTCCTGAGCAGGACCAGACGACCTGTCTTCCACTGAGCAGGGAATAGGCCCCGCTCAAAACAAGCTGAGTAGAGTCCTCTCAGCTGGGGCTCTAGCTGTTTCAGAGCGAGGGCGAGCGCGCGGCCGGGAACTCCATCGGGCCCCGGGGCAACGGTTTTAGCCCGGAGCCGCGTTACGGCCGCCCTCATCTCCGGCTGTGTCACCTCAGGGACGTTGACCTCCTCATCCTCCGACTCTGCGGCTGTGGGCAAAGCCATCGGCGGCGGTGTATGCTCTTCTCTAGCAGGGAAGAGAGCTGCGACCACATCCTCCAGCAACTGCGGCTGTAAGCTCTCCGTTAGTGGAGGCGCCCAGGCACGAAGTTTCCCTCGGACTACACGATAAGGGCGCCCCCACGGATCCCCGTCTAGGGTCGCCAACATCTCCTCCCTGGAACCTAACCTAACCTTACCTAAACCTAACCTAACCTAACCTAACCAATCCTAACATAACCTAACCTAAAATGAAACTAAAAAACTTGCCTTCTAAAATAACACAAAACAAAACAAAACAAAACTACAAAACAAAACACAAAACAAAACAAAACTACAAAACAAAACAAAACTACAAAACAAAACAAAACTACAAAACACAAAACAAAACAAAACTACAAAACAAAACAAAACAAAACTACAAAACAAAACACAAAACAAAACACAATACAAAACAAAACTACAAAACAAAACAAAACTACAAAACAAAACAAAACTACAAAACAATACAAAACACAAAACAAAACACAAAGCAAAACACAAAACAAAATACAAAACAAAACACAATACAAAACAAAACTACAAAACAAAACACAAAACAAAACAAAACTACAACAAAACCACAAAACTAACCTAACCTAACCTAACCTAACCTAACCTAACCTAACCTAACCTAACCTAAACCTTACCTAACCTAACCAATCCTAACATAACCTAACCTAAAATGAAACTAAAAAACTTGCCTTCTAAAATAACACAAAACAAAACAAAACAAAACTACAAAACAAAACTACAAAACAAAACAAAACAAAACAAAACAAAACAAAACAAAACTACAAAACAAAACAAAACAACAAAACAAAACTACAGAACAAAACAAAACAAAACTACAAAACAAAACAAATCTACAAAACAAAACAAAACTACAAAACAAAACACAAAACAAAACACAAAGCAAAACACAAAACAAAATACAAAACAAAACACAAAACAAAACACAATACAAAACAAAACTACAAAACAAAACAAAACTACAACAAAACCACAAAACTAACCTAACCTAACCTAACCTTTTTTTTTTTTTTTTTTTTTGTCGCTGAGAAATGCATTACGCATCCCCGCTCGTGGGGGACGAGTCGGGGTATGTGGGACTCCTGTCGGTAATGACAGTATACCCACTAAAACTCAGCGGTGTTCCCACATCGCCGTGATGGGAGGGCCATGGGAAACCGGCTCAGCCTTTACTTCCACAACCCTCCCGGCGCATGCCCGCCTAGCTGGCGGGCCCCGCATGCCCCCCAGGCTGGGGGGCTACGGGAATGGCCGGGAACACCTGGCCACTCCCGTCCGACACTGGTGGATGCCTGTGCAATACAGGCAAGGGTGCCCCCGCACCCGTTGCCTGCTGGCCTCCACCTTGGAGGAGTCGGAGATGACTGTCAAACTGACGTCTTCTTCGACCCCTCCTCCGCCTTCGGAGCGGCGCTGCGTCAGGATCATCTTCCCGCGCGCGCTCCGCCGCCTCTTTCTGGGACATGACGTGTTCGCAGAAGGAGGCGACGGCCGCCCAGGACCTCTCATCCCTCAGCATGGCGTTAACCAAGCCGGGGAGTGAGAGGTCCGGTCCGATCACCGCAATGAGACTGCGGCGCGGCTCGGACCAAGACGGGCACACCTCGAGGGTGTGCTGGGCCGCGTCCTCCGCCGCGCCACAGTGGTGGCACGACGGCGTCTCCTCCCGTCCGATTCTGTGCAGGTACGATCCGAAACAACCGTGTCCGGACAGCACCTGCACCAGACGAAAGGAGAGGAACCCATGCGACCGCTCGAGCCAATCTCGCAGGACTGGCCCAATCGCGTCGAGGGTTCGGCGGCCGAAGGCTGCGATGGCGAGGTCGTCCGTCCAATGGACAAATCAAATCAAATCAAATCAAATCTTTTTATTGTGGGCATAGGTTATACATACAGATGTTAGGTAAATTACAGTTCCATTATGTCCTGCCTAATAGGCATACAATAATTAATCAACATGCAGTTAAAAATAAAAAATAAAATCTTAGGCATCACATAAAAAGTAAATCTTAGAAAATAACAATTATGGTGACAGATTGTAGTAGGCACTAATTATTTAGAAAATCTTGGATCGTGTAGTAAGCTTTGTCAATTAAAAAATTACGCAATTTATGTTTAAATAGTGGCAGTTCCTTGGTGCTTAAAATGTCCACTGGTATCTTATTGTAAATTTTAGATGCCATTCCAAAAAAACTTTTGCCCATAAGAGCAGTTCTTTGTGGTATACTAGATATTTTCAGTATATACCTTTTTGATTTCAGTTCACCGAATAGATTTTTATTTATTTTAACAAATAGTGCAACTTCGTAGATATAAGCTGATGGAAAGGTTAAAATGTTAAATTTTTTAAAATATGGTTCGCATGATTCTGGAACAAAGATACCAGCCATTGCGCGAACGCATCTTTTTTGCGCTTTAAACACTAATTCTTTGTTTGTGGCGTTGCCCCAGAATATAATGGCGTATTTTAAGGTTGATGATACGTAGGCATGATAGGCAGTTAATAGAGCTGATAGATCGACAATTTTGGATAATTTATATAGAGCATATGAGTACTGGTTCAGTTTACTGCATACTGTGTCAATGTGTGTTTGCCATGTCATATCATTATCTATCCAAAGTCCTAAAAATTTTACGCAGCTGACTTGTTCAATTACTGTACCATCATGTTGAACGTTGAAGTAGTTTTTATTCTTTCGCGGGAATGTGACTAATTTAGTTTTTTCTAAATTGATGACCAGGTTATTATTTGTGAGCCAGTTAATTATTACATTAAGGGTATTATTTACGTCTGCTTCAAAAGTATCCATATTTTCACCAGTAAAAATAGCTGTGCTGTCGTCAGCAAAAAGAATCATAGGGTGTTGTGTGACGTTTGGCAGATCGTTAATGTAAATTAAGAATAAGGGTGGCCCTAGCACGCTACCTTGTGGTACACCGTATAGTACTTTTTTAAGTTTAGATCGATGTTTTTGTTCTGTGGCATTTGAAGAGCTGATGTCATTTATTTCTACAACCTGATATCTATCACTTAAATAAGATTCTAATAAACTATAGACATTGCCCCTTATTCCATAGTTGCACAGTTTATTCAAAAGTGTTTCATGGTGTACGTAGTCAAATGCTTTGGTCATGTCCATAAACATTGCAGTCACGGGAACACGTTTGTCAATATTTGTATAAATTGGTTTTAAAAGATCATAAATTGCTAAGTCGATTGATTTATTTTTTCTAAAGCCTTTTTGTTCCTTTGCAAATAAATTTTGTTTTTCAAAATGAGTACTGACTGCATGATATATAACTTTTTCTAGTATCTTAGAAAAAATAGGAATCAGTGCTATAGGCCTATAGGATGCCATGTCCTCCTTGTTATTTTTCTTGAATAGCGGCTTTACTACAGACATTTTCAGTTTGCTTGGAAAAACACCGTGCTCAATGCACAAATTGATGATATGACTGAGAATTGGGCTGATAACATGCGCTACCTCTTTGATTGAAGAGGTTGTAATGTCATCGTATCCAGTACTTTTAGTGTTTTTTAGGGATTTAATTATTTTGTAAATGTCATATGGAATTACAGGGTTTAAGAATAAAGATTTATAGGAGTTATTGTGTAATGTCAAATTATTAATATTATTTAAATTATGATTACTATTATTGTGTGATGTCAGTGTCAAATCATTGTTATTATTTAAATTATTATTGGTATTATTGTGAGATGTCAATGTCAAATTACTGTTATTATTTGAATTATTATTACAATTATTGTACGATGTCAAGTTTATAACAGAATCATTTGTTCGATTATTGTCACATGATAAATTGATATTGGATTGCTTAGATACATTTATTGGGTTGATTATATTAACAAAATATTTATTAAATTCTTCAGCAATCATTTGAGGGTTACATATAGTTTGATTGTTTACTATTATTTGTTTAATATTTTCTTTTGGTAGTTGACTTTTATTTGATTTGATTATTTTCCATGTGGCTTTTGATTTGTTTTCTGCATTAGATATGAAATAATTATTTTGAGACTTTTGCGTAAGTTTAACTATCTTTTTTAGCCGAGTGCTATACTGCTTAAGAGTATTTTTTTTATCTTCACTAGGATTGATTCTATATTTCCATAGTAGATTTCTTTTGTTTCGACAACATAGACTAATTCCCTTAGATAGCCATTTAGGTTTTTTAGCAATAGTGTTTTTAATTCTTATAAGTGGAAAGCAAAGGTCATAAAAAAGTTTATAATATTCCAAAAATGAATTATAAGCTAGTTCTGGATCATCAGTCGAGTATATATCTTGAAAACTTAGGCTCATTAGGGATTCTCTGAATTTAGTTACGTTTTCTTTACTGAAGTCTCGCTTTTTTGTGTACCAAAATTTTAAGGTGCAAGTTTTTTTTACCGGACATTTTAGTAATTGAGCCGTGTGGTCTGACATACCCAGATCAATTATTTCGCATTTGCTACCTCTAATATTGTGGAAAATGTTGTCAATGCACGTGTTACTCTTTGGCCGGGTCGGATTGCGCGTGCCAATTTTCATATTAAAGCTGGAAATTATATGCATAAATCTCAGAGAACTAGGATTTCTTTTTAACAAATCGATGTTGTAATCACCACACATAATAGTTTTTGTGAGCTTCCGGTTACGCAATTTATAATGTACAGCATGTAAAACGTTAAAGAATGTATTAAGTTCATCTTGGGTGCATTTTGGTGGTCTGTATATACATATTATTACAATATTATGTTCCAGTAGTTCAATAGCTGAACATTCTGTTACATTAGAAACACTAAGGCTGACTATATCTTGTAGTACTTTGTATTTATGAATGGTTTTTACTAGTATACACGATCCTCCTTTTCTATTGTGCCTATTATAGGATGCTGCCAAAGTATAGTTCGGAAGCGTTAGGTACACGAGGTCAGAGTTAATCATATTATGTTCTGTAATACAGATAATATCAACTTCCTTTCCTGAGTTCTTCAGATATTCAATATTTACACATAATACGTCCGATTTACTTATCAATCCATTTACATTTTGATGCATCACAACCAAATTGTTATATACGAAAAAAATCTTTGTTACTATCTACTTTTTGGTTTTCTAACTTAAAACTACTACCACTACTACACGAAGACATGTCAGAGTTAGATTGTAACATAATATCATCATTAAATATTTTTATCTCATGAATAAGCTTCTGGACATCATTCAGTATCGTGTAAATGCCGTTATTGCTAATACATCCTGTCCGCTTGTGAAACATATTGTAGTCCCATTCTAAATTTAAATTTGAGTCAAGTGTATAAGCATACTCATACGACATTACATCTAAGCAAAGCAAGTTATTAAAATTTTCAATTCTACCGTTAAACATGTTTGTATGATCAATATATTTATACGTAGGAAGACAAATAATAATGTTTGTATTATTTATTTCTTTGAGGCTATTTCTTATAAAGACAATCATTTTAAAGTAGTCTTTCGTCGTTATGAAATCCTCAGGGCCAATCAATATAATACAATAGTCCTCCATAGTGTAAAGTCGTAATTTAGATTTAAGTCCCGTCAACAACGTTTCAATTCCACAATTAGGTGTCAAGAAATGACATGTTTTAAAGTTCGGGAATACATCCATTACTTTTGTCAGAATTTTATTTGTCTTGTTATCACTCATAATGCATAGCTTGTGATGTTTTGCTTTTAATTTATGTTGTTTTTGCAGAACTGTATGTTGTTTAATGTCTAATGGTGCAGAAGAACTTGCTGTTTCGGGTGAGCTCTGGATATATTGTGTCGTCTGGTCTGTCGTTTTATTCTGTAGACTTTTTGTGGGTTGACTACTACTTTGACGTGGTGTTTTGCTTGGGGATTCTTCTTTATTATTTGACGTTTTTGTGGATTTTGTGACGGACTCATGCTTGCTGGATATCTTTTTAATTGTATTTTTTAAATTTGTATTTTCTTTACGTAGATCATTTATTTCTGCACAATGCCGACTTTCCGATAGAATATCCGTATTGCATTCGAATTTATCCTGCTGGGTTGAATGTGAGCTGGGGCTACTTATGCAGGTACTTTTAACTAGTCGTAGAGGAGAATGACGGGGTGTGTTTACTCTCATGCTTAGTATTCGTCTCGAGATAGGAGATAAGTTATTTTTGCGCTGCGGGGTAGTGCAGGTAACTTTTTTCAGTAATTCTATTTGACGTTGTTGTTCCTGTATAACCTGTTTCAGCTTCATATTTTCACAATTAAGATTTTCAATTTCATTGTCAGAGCTCTTTAATTTTTCTTTAATTTCATTTAATTCTCGCTTTAGGTCCTCGGAATATGACTTATCGAAGTTATGGGTATCACTCTGGATACTCACCATAGTAGAATCGAACATGGTAGAGTTAAATAGATCTTGGCTAGTTGAAGACGATAAGTTACTTTGTGATTGTGATCTTATTAATTTATTGCGTACAGTTATGTTGTCCATCTTGCCTGTCAATTTCCCTTTCTGATGACACTGTTATTATTATACTCACGAAGCGTATCGTAAGCTAAGTCTGCTATAAAAGCGTAGCGTAAGCTCAAGATGTTGTACAAGCGCCTAGTGTACGTGTAAGCGTTAAGCATGTGTGCGTAGAAGCGGCCGATCTGCGGGTTGCCCTAGGTCAGGGATGCAAGTCATTGCAAATTTTTCCAAAAAGTAATTCACTAATTACTCACGGTACCGATGGAGTCCAGATGTGTTATATATATCACTCTTTAGTTCGTTTCACAAGCTTTACAACGATATGCAGCACAACTGAATTGAGCAACTTTTAACCACTATTTTCACAAATATTACGGAGACAAAACAAATACGGTGTTAACTCTTTGAATTCCAACTGACCATTTAGGACGACGATGGCGTCCCTCGCCTCCCGTCGGACTGCCTCCCGCTCTTCCGGGGCTGGGCGTTCTCCTCTGGCCCTCCGCCCTGCCGTCCATTCATATACTCTGGCGAGCACCCACGCCTCAAGTTCCCAAGGAGGGGTGCTGGCCAGAGCACATGCTGCTGCAAAGCCCACCGTGCGATGGGCCCGCGCCACACGCTGGGCTATGGCCCTTTGAGGTGCCCGCAAGGCGGCGGCGTTCTCCCTCCTTTGGAGTGATTCCTCCCAGATGGGAGCCCCGTAGAGGGCCATACTCCTCAAGATGCCGGCGTAAAGTTGCCGGCATCGCGCGCTGGGCCCCCCCAAGTTGGGAAGCAGCCACGAGAGTGCGCCCGCGGTCTTCAGCAGGCGCGACGACAGCCCGTTAAAATGTGGACCGAAGCGCCACCTGCTGTCGAGTACAAGGCCCAAATATTTCATCTGGGCCTTCACCTCAATTCTGACGCCCTCCACGAAGATGTGGGCGTCAGGTGGGGGGCGCTGCCGAGGGCCGTGGAAGAACACGGCCTCGGTCTTGTGCAGCGCCACCGTTAAACCTAGGCGGCGAATCCTCCCTGCGACCAAGGATCCGCCCGCCGAAACCAAGTTGGCCGCCTCCCTGAAACTCCCCCCCCGGGCGGTGAGGAGAGTGTCATCCGCATAGCAGACGACACTCGTGCCTCGGAGGAGAGTTCCCCGCAAGAGCCAATCATAGCCGACGTTCCAGAGGAGAGGTCCTAAGACTGACCCCTGTGGAACGCCGGCTTCAACGGCGTACCGCCGGACTTGGCCAGTCTTATTTACCAGGAGGATCGCCCGATCCTCCAGGTAGTCGGCCAGCAGCCTGCGCATGTATCGAGGCACTCCGTGGAATCGGAGCGCCTCTAGGATGGTGGAGTGGGGAATGGAGTTGAAGGCATTCGCTATGTCGAATGACACAGCCAACAATCCGTCCCCAGCTTCCATCGCCTCCTTCACCTGGCCCTTAAGGCAGGCCAGCGCGTCCACCGTGGAACGCTCAGCCCGAAAACCGAACTGAGCGTCCGACAAGTCCGGCCCGATCCGCCGCAGATGGCCCTTTAGGCGGGCAGCGATTATCCCCTCGAACATTTTGCTGACCTCATCGAGGAGAACGATGGGCCGGTATGCCGAGGGGGAGTCTGCTGGGCGGCCCTCCTTGCGAAGGAGGCACAACTGCCCCTCCTTCCACGGTTTCGGGAACCTTTCAGACGCAAGGCATGCGCTGAAGAGGTCCCGAATCCTCTCCTCCATTTGAATGGCAGCGATCGCCACCACTCTTGCCGGAACACCGTCGGGGCCCGGAGCCGGAGTCTTCTTGGCGCGGATATGTAGAATCGCCGCGTCAAGTTCCGACTCCGTAACAGGAGGGGCCTCCTCTTCTTCCTCAGCTGGCGGAGCTATCCCCCGTGGTGGGACCATAACTGGCGGGGTGAAGTTGTCCCTGCACGGGAACAGGGACTGAACCACCCCATCCAGAAATGAGGGCTCCAGGGTCTCGGCCACTGGGGGACCAAAGGGGCGCAGTTTGTTGCGTGCCGCCTTATATGGTCTCCCGTAGGGATCGTTGTCGAGACCCTCCAGCAGCTCCGCTCTCGCCGAATCTCTGGCGGCGGCGATGGCCCGATCGAGGATAATTTTTGCCTCCGTGTAGACCTCATAGAGGTGGTCCTCGGCGGCCAGGTCCCGTCGATGCCGCCGCCGTCTCCGCGTATAGGCCCTCCTTGCCTCCACACACGCTGCTCGAAGCCCCGCCAGCTCCGCCGACCACCAGTACACGGCGCGTTTGGGTAGTGGTCGGTGAGACCGAGGCATGCTGGAGTTGCATACCTCGGTCAGAGACTCCCTCAGGTGCCCCGCCACTGTGTCCACATCTAGGCCGGCGGAAGGCGGCGAAAGCCAGTCCTGGATGAACGCCGCCTCCGCCGCTGCCTCCCTGTCCAGGCGGGCAAGAGCCCACCGTGGGAACGGTGATTGCACCGAGAGGGGCTGCGTCTCACCGAGGCCACTGGTGGAGATGTCGAACCGCACGTAGCGGTGGTTCGACATAGTCTCCACCAGGTCCACCCGCCAGTTCAACACACGCGCGGCCAACGCAGGGGTGGCGAAAGTGACGTCCACTATTGAGCCACCCTGTCGCCGCACGCATGTCTGGACGCTTCCTCTGTTCAACAGAGAGAGTCCAGAGGAGGCTGCCCACATCTCTACTGCCCGCCCGCGTGCGTCGGTGGCCGGGTTGCCCCAAGTCACCGATTTGGCATTCAGGTCTCCCAGTACGGAGACCTGACGCGGCGCCGCCCTGCCGACCACGGCGGCCAGGACTCCGAGATAGTTCTCAAAGTCCGGAAGAGGGCGGTTTGGGGAGAAATAGACGCCTACAAGGACTAAGTCTCCCCACGCGGCGGCCACGTATCCCGGTCCCCTCTCTAATAGTGAGAGCGGAGGGGAGTCTGTGGTAGACCGCGCCGCTAGTGCCACCGAGTCGTCCTCGTCACCCAGCCAGCTGCCGGGGATTGAGTAGGGCTCGGCGACCACCGCTACGTTCACCAACCACTCGGCCATGACCTGCACCACCAGGTCCTGCGCCGCTCTGCAGTGAAACCTAACCTAACCTAACATAACCTAACCTAACCTAACCTAAACCTTACCTAACCTAACCAATCCTAACATAACCTAACCTAAAATGAAACTAAAAAACTTGCCTTCTAAAATAACACAAAACAAAACAAAACAAAACTACAAAACAAAACTACAAAACAAAACTACAAAACAAAACAAAACTGCAAAACAAAACAAAACTACAAAACAAAACAAAACACAAAACAAAACACAAAACAAAACACAAAACAAAACACAAAACAACACACAAAACAAAACACAAAACAAAACACAAAACAAAACACAAAACAAAACACAAAACAAAACACAAAACAAAACAAAACACAAAACACAAAACAAAACAAAACAAAACTACAACAAAACAACAAAACTAAAAACCTAACCTAACCTAACCTAACCTAACCTAACCTAACCTTACCTAACCTAAACCTAACCTAACCTAACCTAACCAATCCTAACATAACCTAACCTAAAAATGAAACTACAAAACTTGCCTACTAAAATAACACAAAACAAAAACAAAAAACAAAACAAAACTACAAATCTTGCCTTCTAAAATAACTCAAAACAAAACAAAACTACAAAACAAAACAAAACAACAAAACACAAAACAAAACACAAAACAAAACACAAAACAAAACAAAACAAAACTACAACAAAACAACAAAACTAACAACCTAACCTAACCTAACCTAACCTAACCTAACCTAACCTTACCGAACCTAAACCTAACCTAACCTAACCTAACCAATCCTAACATAACCTAACCTAAAAATGAAACTACAAAACTTGCCTACTAAAATAACACAAAACAAAACACAAAACAAAACAAAACAAAACTACAACAAAACAACAAAACTAAAAACCTAACCTAACCTAACCTAACCTAACCTAACCTAACCTTACCTAACCTAAACCTAACCTAACCAATCCTAACATAACCTAACCTAAAAATGAAACTACAAAACTTGCCTACTAAAATAACACAAAACAAAAACAAAAAACAAAACAAAACTACAAATCTTGCCTTCTAAAATAACTCAAAACAAAACAAAACTACAAAACAAAACAAAACAACAAAACACAAAACAAAACACAAAACAAAACACAAAACAAAACACAAAACAAAACAAAACAAAACTACAACAAAACAACAAAACTAACAACCTAACCTAACCTAACCTAACCTAACCTTTTTTTTTTTTTTTTTTTTTTGTTTTTGTCGCTGAGAAATGCGTTACGCATCCCCGCTCGTGGGGGACGAGTCGGGGTATGTGGGACTCCTGTCGGTAATGACAGTATACCCACTAAAACTCAGCGGTGTTCCCACATCGCCGTGATGGGAGGGCCATGGGAAACCGGCTCAGCCTTTACTTCCACAACCCTCCCGGCGCTTGCCCGCCTAGCTGGCGGGCCCCGCATGCCCCCCAGGCTGGGGGGCTACGGGAATGGCCGGGAACACCTGGCCATTCCCGTCCGACACTGGTGGATGCCTGTGCAATACAGGCAAGGGTGCCCCCGCACCCGTTGCCTGCTGGCCTCCACCTGGGAGGAGTCGGAGATGACTGTCAAACTGACGTCTTCTTCGACCCCTCCTCCGCCTTCGGAGCGGCGCCGCGTCAGGATCGTCTTCCCGCGCGCGCTCCGCTGCCTCCTTCTGAGACATGACGAGTTCGCAGAAGGAGGCGACTGCCGCCCAGGACCTCTCATCCCTCAGCATGGCGTTAACCAAGCCGGGGAGTGAGAGGTCCGGTCCGATCACCGCGACGAGACTGCGGCGCGGCTCGGACCACGACGGGCACACCTCGAGGGTGTGCTGGGCCGCGTCCTCCGCCGCGCCACAGTGGTGGCACGACGGCGTCTCCTCCCGTCCTATTCGGTGCAGGTACGATCCGAAACAACCGTGTCCGGACAGCACCTGCACCAGACGGAAGGAGAGGAACCCATGCGAGCGCTCGAGCCAGTCTCGCAGGACTGGTCTAATCGCGTCGAGGGTTCGGCGGCCGAAGGCTGCGATGGCGAGGTCGTCCGTCCAATGGATGACGATGGCGTCCCTCGCCTCCCGTCGGACTGCCTCCCGCTCTTCCGGGGCTGGGCGTTCTCCTCTCGCCCGCCGCCCTGCCGTCCATTCATATACTCTGGCGAGCACCCACGCCTCAAGTTCCCAAGGAGGGGTGCTGGCCAGAGCACATGCTGCCGCAAAGCCCACCGTGCGATGGGCCCGCGCCACCCGCTGGGCTATGGCCCTTTGGGGTGCCCGCAAGGCGGCGGCGTTTTCTCTTCTTTGGAGTGATTCCTCCCAGATGGGAGCCCCGTAGAGGGCCATACTCCTCAAGATGCCGGCGTAAAGTTGCCGGCATCGCGCGCTGGGCCCCCCCAAGTTGGGAAGCAGCCACGAGAGTGCGCCCGCGGTCTTCAGCAGGCGCGACGACAGCCCGCTAAAATGCGGACCGAAGCGCCACCTGCTGTCGAGTACAAGGCCCAGATATTTCATCTGGGCCTTCACCTCAATTCTGACGCCCTCCACGAAGATGTGGGCGTCAGGTGGGGGACGCTGCCGAGGGCCGTGGAAGAACACGGCCTCGGTCTTGTGCAGCGCCACCGTTAGACCTAGGCGGCGGATCCGCCCTGCGACCAAGGAGCCGCCCGCCGAGGCCAAGTTGGCCGCCTCCCTGAAACTCTCCCCCCGGGCGGTGAGGAGAGTGTCATCCGCATAGCAGACGACACTCGTGCCTCGGAGGAGAGTTCCCCGCAAGAGCCAATCATAACCGACGTTCCAGAGGAGAGGTCCTAAGACTGACCCCTGTGGAACGCCGGCCTCAACGGCGTACCGCCGGACTTGGCCAGTCCTATTTACCAGGAGGATCGCCCGATCCTCCAGGTAGTCGGCCAGCAGCCTGCGCATGTATCGAGGCACTCCGTGGAATCGGAGTGCCTCTAGGATGGTGGAGTGGGGAACGGAGTTGAAGGCATTCGCTATGTCGAATGACACAGCCAACAATCCGTCCCCCGCTTCCATCGCCTCCTTCACCTGGCCCTTAAGGCAGGCCAGCGCATCCACCGTGGAACGCTCAGCCCGAAAACCGAACTGAGCGTCCGACAAGTCCGGCCCGATACTCCGCAGATGGCTCTTTAGGCGGGCAGCGATTATCCCCTCGAACATTTTGCTGACCTCATCGAGCAGAACGATGGGCCGGTATGCCGAGGGGGAATCAGCTGGGCGGCCCTCCTTGCGAAGGAGGCACAACTGCCCCTCCTTCCACGGTTTCGGGAACCTTCCAGACGCAAGGCATGCGCTGAAGAGGTCCCGAAACCTCTCCTTCATTTGAGTGGCAGCGATCGCCACCACTTTTGCCGGAACACCGTCGGGGCCTGGAGCTGTCTTCTTGGCGCGGATATGGAGAATCGCCGCGCCAAGTTCCGACTCCGTAACAGGTGGGGCCTCCTCTTCTTCCTCAGCTGGCGGAGCTATCCCCCGTGGTGGGTCCATAACTGGCGGGGTGAAGTTGTCCCTGCACGGGAACAGGGACTGAACCACCCCATCCAGAAATGAGGGCTCCAGGGTCTCGGCCACCGGGGGACCAAAGGGGCGCAGTTGGTTGCGTGCCGCCTTATAAGGTCTCCCGTAGGGGTCGTTGTCGAGACCCTCCAGCAGCTCCGCTCTCGCCGAGTCTCTGGCGGCGGCGATGGCCCGATCGAGGACCATTTTTGCCTCCGTGTATACCTCATAGAGGTGGTCCTCGTCGGCCAGATCCCGTCGACGCCGCCGCCGTCTCCGCGTGTAGGCCCTCCTTGCCTCCACACACGCTGCTCGAAGCCCCGCCAGCTCCGCCGACCACCAGTACACGGCGCGTTTGGGTAGTGGTCGGTGAGACCGAGGCATGCTGGAGTTGCATACCTCAGTCAGAGAGTCCCTCAGGTGCCCCGCCACTGTATCCACATCCAGGCCGGCGGAAGGCGGCGAAAGCCAGTCCTGGACGAACGCCGCCTCCACCGCTGCCTCCCTGTCCAGGCGGGCAAGAGCCCACCGTGGGAACGGTGATCGCACCGAGAGGGGCTGCGTCTCTCCAGGGCCACTGGTGGAGATGTCGAACCGCACGTAGCGGTGGTCCGACATAGTCTCCACCAGGTCCACCCGCCAGTTCAACACGCGCGCGGCCAACGCAGGGGTGGCAAAAGTGACGTCCACTATTGAGCCACCCTGCCGCCGCACGCATGTCTGGACGCTTCCTCTGTTCAGGAGGGAAAGTCCAGAGGAGGCTGCCCACATCTCCACTGCCCGCCCGCGTGCGTCGGTGGCCGGGTTGCCCCAAGTCACCGACTTGGCATTCAGGTCTCCCAGTACGGAGACCTGACGCGGCGCCACCCTGCCGACCACAGCGGCCAGGACTCCGAGATAGTTCTCGAAGTCCTGAAGAGGGCGGTTTGGGGAGAAATAGACGCCTACAAGAGCTAAGTCTCCCCACGCGGCGGCCACGTATCCCGGTCCCCTCTCTAATAGTGAGAGGGGAGGGGAGTCTGTGGTAGACCGCGCTGCTAGTGCCACCGAGTCGTCCTCGTCACCCAGCCAGCTGCCGGGGATTGAGTAGGGCTCGGCGACCACCGCTACGTTCACCAACCACTCGGCCATGACCTGCACCACCAGGTCCTGGGCCGCTCTGCAGTGATTGGTGTTCGCCTGGAGGATGCGGTAGTCGGAAACCATTATTCCGACATCGCACCTGTCCCCTCAGCTACCGTCGCTGGAGCTACAGCGGCGACGACGACGGCAGCGGCGTTAGCAACAGGGCGAACCTGCGCTGGCACTATGCCTTTCCTCACGGGGGGCTTGCAGCTCCTGCCCATCATCCTGTGGTCCGCGGGGCGGCCACTGGCGGCACACGCCGCGCAGTGTGGTGCGGTGACGGCGTGGCAAGCGGCACTCTTGTGTCCCTCCTGTCCGCATTGGAAGCATGTGTCTCCCCAGTCGAACTTGGAGGGACACGTGGCTCGGGTGTGGCCGAACCCGAAGCACTTGAAGCAGCGAACAGGCTGGTCTTCAAGCGGCCGGACTACAGCCGTGCTGAACCCCACAAGCAGCCGTCCCTTGGTTGCAGCAAGGACGGCCCCAGCCGCGGCGACTGGGCACTCAACGCGGATGACGCCCAAGCCACGGCGGCCGAGCCTGATGGCTCCACCCTTCACCGCGCCAGCGTCGCAGCCTCCAGTCGCCGCGACGGCCGCTACCACATCCTCTTTGGTGACCGAATCATCCAGATCGGCCACCTCCAAGGCTGCGGTCTTAACGGGCCTGACGACCGTTGCCGCATCCGCAATGACCTCTTGCAGCTTTGTTGCGAAGAGGTCCGCATTTGCGCTGCGCTGTTCTCCCGAGAACTCGAAAATTCGGGCCCCGGTTAGGGTATGGCGGCACGTAATGTTGCTGATCCCCAGCCGGGAGGGATCAGCATTGGTACGAGCCCGTCTTAGGACGGACTCATACGTCTCGCCCCGCCCCACGGCCTCTGGGGTGACGGTCACCACGACGGCCGCGGTTTTGGGAGGAACCAGCTTTCTCCCGCCGGCTGGTGCCCTTTTGGCTGTTGGACCAGTCGCAGCCGAACCAGTCGCAGCGGGCTTGGGGGCTGACTTTTTCCCCTTTTTTCCCTTTCCTCTCCTGACCACTTCCGTCCACGACTGGTTGGACGGGGTGGTGGAGGGAAGAAGGGCGTCTTCCTCCTGAGAGTTCTGGGGAGCTGCTGCTGGAGTAGCAGACGACCCAGGTGCTCCCTCCGCGCTTTTGGTAGGGGTATGAGGAGCCGCCTTGGTCCTCTTGCCCTTGCCTTTGCCCTCAGGTACCGGGCCTGCTAGAGGCGCCGGTTCCGGCTCCCTCGGCGGTGGACTCTTGTCCGCCGCTAGTGGCGGGCGGAGCCGCCTTTCCGGCAAGAGCCGGTCCTCGATGCCTGCAAAGCAGGCTCTGATGAAGGCCCTCTCCTCCATGACAACCCCGCGGATTGTTGCCTCAAGGCTGGCAGGGGAGGAGGAGCAGCCTCCTACCGCCGGACCTGGTGCAGATTGGGCAGGCGTGGCCGTTGCCTCAGCCAGCTTCTGGTGTAGCTGGCTGACCTCTGCCTGCAGGCGATCCACCTTGGCCTGCATCTGCCGTGTCTCGTCCGTGGCCGTCCGCTTCACCAGCTCCAAAACAATGCCGTGCATGCTGGCGGCCCGGCATTTGAGGGCCTTCTGAAAGGTCCCCTTCAAGTTTGAAGACTTTGAGGCGACCTCCAGGACCTCCTCCTTATCTTCTTGCGCCATGCGCTCCAATTCCGCCAGGGAGTGGTCAGCATACAGCACCTTGGATAAACCATAGCCGGCCCTCGATCTGGCAACTTGCGCCTGCTGCTCCTTGGCGGCGACCCTCTCCTCCAGGTCTAGTTGGAGTTGCGCCCTTTTTGCCAGATGTAGCTGGCGCTCGGCGTCTAACAAGCCCACATCGTGGGTAGAAGGCGCAGTAGAAGTCGAAGCCTTTTTATACTTCGACTTCTTCTTCGCCCCACCTCTGGTCGACTCCGAAGAGCCCTCGGACCTCTTCCGCTTGAAGCGGTCGCTTTCGGCACCCGACGTGTCCATGTTGGAGTCGTCGGAGTCCGACAACTCGTCTGGCCTACTGAAAAAGCTGGCCGCAGATGGTGTGCGGTCAGCTTCCGACGCCAAAGCGCCGCCGGCGTGGCCCTGAGAAGGGCCGTTGGATTGGTCCTGAGAAGGGCCGTTGGGTTGGCCCTGAGAAGGGCCGTTGGGTTGGTCCTGAGAAGGGCCGTTGGGTTGGCCCTGAGAAGGGCCGTTAGAATCGCCCTGGGAGGAGCGATTCGAAATAAAACGCCCAGAGGCGTCACGCGTGGGTGGTTTGTTCGTCATATTCGCAGACGACCGCATTTTTGTCTACGAATCACAGCGCACTTTAGCCGCCGGTCTGCCACTCCGTTACGGTGGTCAGACACGGCGTTGCCCGGGGGAAACTACGAGGAAGTATGCACTGTGGGGGATCCCCCAACCTAACCTAACCTAACCTAACCTTACCTAACCTAAACCTAACCTAACCTAACCTAACCAATCCTAACATAACCTAACCTAAAAATGAAACTACAAAACTTGCCTACTAAAATAACACAAAACAAAAACAAAAAACAAAACAAAACTACAAATCTTGCCTTCTAAAATAACTCAAAACAAACCAAAACAAAACTACAAAACAAAACAAAACAACAAAACAAATCTACAGAACAAAACAAAACAAAACAAAACAAAACTACAAAACAACACAAAACTACAAAACAAAACAAAACTACAAAACAAAACAAAACTACAAAACGAAACAAAACCACAAAACAAAACAAAACAACAAAACAAAACTACAGAAAAAAATGTGGAGGGAATTTCGAATTTGGAATGATAATATGTTTTTTTGTAATAAATAGTCATAGATTTAATTGACATCAAAACTAGCCAGTATCCTATAGACAAAAACTGTTAGTCGCAAAACTTTCTGAGTGACCTGGTAAAATAAGCTAACATAGTTCATAAGTTTACTAACACAATGAGTCCTTGTTACTTGAATAAAGAAAAATATCTGGATGTCCATTTTTTTTTTAACGGTTTTATCTATAAATGAAACCTAGCTGGATCGAATTTATCACTCCCGAAACCTCCTGCATACTAAATTTAATAAAAATTCTTGGAGCCGTTTCCGAGATTCAGATTATATAATTATAGGTACATAAATACAAGAATTGCTCGTTTAAAGGTATTAGATTTAGATTATTATCATATTAATACCGCGAATGTGAAATTTTTAACGAAAATCAGATTTTTGTTTTATTTCATTCTACACGTTGAAATAAGTGATCCAATCAACAGGCAGCGGACTCATTAAAAGATTGGCGATTTGTGTAAGACAAGAGGGATCACATTTTGAGCATTTAATTAATTCATTTACAAAAAAAATACCCACTTAATTGACTACGGCAGTTTCATGTATGTTTTTAATTTGATTAAAATGATTAATTTCACGCTGTTCCTTTCTTTTAAAATACTATGTTACATAAGAAGAGTTATTATTTTTTGGCCATTCTTTCGATTGGCATCATAAAAGTAGGGCTGTTTTTTTTTTCATTTAAGTCGGTTCGATTCCCAGACGAGGCAAGTAATTTTTAGAAAATCTTTGAATGCAGAATTACTAACTTTTAAAAATAACATACTGTCTTCTTTCAGCAAAATACCCTATCTACGATATTTAAGGTACTTTCCCTTCATGTCCCATAACTTTGGGACGCCCTGTATACTCGTATGTATGTATTATTATAACCGCGAATGTGATTTTTTTTTACGAAAATCAGATTTTTGTTTTATTTCATTCTACACGTTCAAATAAGTGATCTTGAAATTTAAAAAAAAAACGTAAAAAATGTCACATTCACGGTATTGGATGCCGAACGAGGATTTGCAGTTGGAATGTATGGGAGAACATGTTTTTCAACTACAATGTTAAGTTTGTGTTTGGGATAAATAACTACGGAACCCTTCATTGTGCGTAGTCCGACACGCACTTGGCCGGTTTTTTTCTTTTTTAATTCCACACAGACGAAGTTACGGGTAGACGCTAGTTACTTTACCAAATAATTAATTGTTAATTATAAGCTACGACTTATTGGTTACGAATAGGGATAACCACAAAATAATTTTGCATGATGCAATTTTGCCTAACGGTTAATCATCATTACAATTTACGTCAAAATATAAAGGTTTAATACCATCAGAACAAAATATTTTTGCCTTAGCTATCAAGTACTGTATGTATGTACTTCTCATTCCTGTCAATAAAAAGCCGCCAAGTACGAATCAGACTCGCACACGAAGGGTTCCGTACCACCGTACAATATTTAACACTACATAATATGACTGCCTCGTTGGTCTAGTGGTCGCAAGCGCTACTGCTGAGCATGAGGTCCTGGGTTCGATTCCCGGGTCGAACAAAGTGTTATTGGGTTTTTCTATCTGAAATTTCTCAGTAGCAGCCCGGAGTCTGGATTTGTGCCCGGTTGATGGCAATAGGCTCGCCCCCTATTACATGGGACTTAAACATAACTGGCGAAATGTAGGTGTACCTGCTACAGGGACACCTCTGCCCAACCCTTCGGGGAAACAAGGCGTGATGTTATGTTATGTAATATGACAGCCCGACGGACAACGCAGCCTTAGCAAGGCTCCCGTTGGAACACTTTGGGTACGGAATCCTAAAAAGCCATCCCATCTCTACCCGTGGATGTATATTGCAATTAGAGGATGTGCAGCAGTGTCCTCCTGTCTGCTAATAACAACGTACTGCGATCACCACTCCTTGTAAATATATCTTCAATAACTTCATTGTAGCTGGCATTGATTGGGAGAATGCTCAGCAGTTGACGTTTTGTGTAGGTACTAAAATAATCATTAATTGTTTCTTCAGACTGAACTTGTACAATTTATAGTTAACCATGTATTAATGTCGCTAGCGCTTAGCATTTACTGTGGTGACATTTAGCAGGAGTTAACTGAAAAACGAGGATAAATAAAAGCGACGACGAACCAATTTTGTTACTGATTTCAGTTTGTTTTGTAATAACCGTTACACGTATTATTTATAACTTCAACTAAGTGTAATCTACGAGTACTTATTGCAAAATATTAGTTTATTCTATTAAATTAATAAGTTGATGATTTATTTATTTAAAAATGCAAAAAATAATTTATTTTGTTCTGTTATTTACTATTTGTTTGGCTATGGACGTGACCGTTTATGATCGTTATGAATATTGTAAGTAACTTTTTCATATTTCGACAAAATAAATGTACAAAATATGTAAATTCTGCCTGCTTGTATTTGTGAGATTGAAAACTCATCCACGATACAGATGACTGCCTCGTTGGTGTCGCGGTCACAACCGCGGCTTCAGAATGTCCTGGATTAGATTACATGTTGGAAAATTGTTATTGAGTTTTTTCTTATCGAATTCTGGACCAGTTGATGGTCATAGGCACGCCTACTATTACATGGAACTTACACAATATAACTGGCGAAATGTAGGTGTGGGTACCGACAATGCTCGGTGGAGCGCTGACGGTACCCGGAATGAATCAAACTAGTTTATGAAATAACTTGGGTGAACCTTTCAAAATGTGAAAATTATCTTCCCTAGACGACTGACAGACAGACTACCATAGCAAAATTTTATACTATAGCACCAAATATCACAATTACGGAAAGAAACTCTCTTCACCTCCTGGGGTCCCCAATTTTTTATGAATCCTTTCCAAAGTTCATTGAGGAAAAAATACAAAATTTCAACGATGTCTCGGAAAGACTTTTCAAAATTAATATCCATTCGGCCTTCACACTCATTCGATACTGCTGCTTTGGACCAAAATTTACTTATAGCCTCCGTTCCTCCCATCTATGGAAGCATCCACAACTTTTAGAAAAAGTAGACCAAATTATTAGAAACACTTTAACTTCAATCCTAAATATGGCCCTGGACGACTGAGCGTGGCAGCAAGCCAAACTTCCCATTCGCCTGGGTGGTCTCGGTATCCGCAAAATTTCACGTATAAGTTTACCGGCGTTCTTCTTCTCGGTCCACGGTACCGATAAATTAACCAGGAACATTTTATCTTCCTCACTGGCCGATTTTGAGGTACCGTGCCTGACCGAAGCGTTGCTTATAATAAACTCGCGGAGGCTTTATGTTAAACCATATTATGTTACATCCTGTAAGTACTTAGAGTGAAAACATCTTTGTCTTACACCTTCGTGGACACATGCTTCATGATAATTATGTGATACAGGACAAAATCATATTTATTTCAGTTTGAGGAATTGTTTAAATAAAATGTATGAGTTACTAACTTTGAATAAAAAAATCTAACTTAGGTATCTCTTAAAATATCGCTTAACAAAGATTCTGTTCGGTTTTAGATAACGTGGAACCGCAAAAACTAAAACCAGTCGCAGTATCCCAGTTCCCGTGGAAGTTTGAATATGTGCGAAGTGATGTGTTCAATATGGATATACGTATTAGAAACAAATCGCCGAGTGTGACTGCGACCAATGTTACATGTAGTACAGGTAAGCTCCAAGTTTGGAACTATTTTCCTAAGACTAGACGGAACCTTCTTTTTCCAGAGTAAGAAATATAAAAGCATAAATATTCTAATTGAATGAGAGGAAACAGTTAAAAACTATATCCAACCATCTTTTGATCAAACTCAAAAACTTGTTTGATAGAATTGAGTAACAGGAACATTAATCCCCAGTTTCTGAGTGTTCTTATTTATGTATGAGCCCGTTGTGTCCGACTGCAGGGTCTTAGACCTCCCTTCCGTCTGTCCATTTTTCTCTCCATTTTGCAATTAGAGCGCAATCCTTTAGGTAGGGGTGAAAATTCAAAATTCAAAAGTCATTTATTCAAACTAGGCTGAGAATCAGCACTTTTCGAACGTCAAAATTACATAAGACAGTCCCCCAAAAACGCCCACCCTTCACCACTTCCTAGTGCCTTTAGCTGTAGTCTAACTCATCATATCATCTGCTTCTGGTCCTACCGCGTCGTTTCGAGGTTTCTTAACAGGAGTAATGTGTTCTTGTTTCTGAACACTCAGTAAAATAATGCTGATAAAAAATAACTTAGTCGAATGAATAACTATTGTGAGAGTTTACTAATGAATAGCATCAGTGACGGGACAATTAAGGAGGGCAAGCAAGGGAGACTCCGGCCCGTGAATGACTTTTATTACGACCTGCGACACCATTTTGACAGTAATGACATTTGAAAATATATTTCGGGGCCTTTATCGACACATAGAGGTGAAAATTAAAAAAAAATACACTAGGTACATAATAATTTGTGTCAAAAATCAAATCTGTCTTGTCTGCCCTCTACCTGCAGCTGATGGTGTTGCTTTCAACGCTCAATATTAAACGCGGCGGCGCATTTTTACCTGCTTTCGACATGTCGTAGAGTCTACAAACAGAAAAACTTGTGTGGCAGTCAGCGGTTGCCCGTGTCGCCGTCATCGTGCAGTCATGCGCGCCTTAACAAGTCGCGTGTAGTTACTAGCCTGCTCGACTGTTTAGAGTCCTTTCAACGATTACCATATATTTATTTTAACAATGGAGTTAGGATATGGCTAGAAAGGGGTGACTACCGAGATGACGACTAATAGATAAGTATGGAAGAAAGGGACATGTTGCTCCGATGCCAAATAAATTGGGATATTTTTCCAATTTATTTGTGGTCGGCGCCTGCCCTTGCAGGAGAATGATGAGTGTAGCTATGTGCAAGTGAAACTGCTTGCAGGTTCTCTGCTGTGTCGTGTGACCCTTACGCTCTACGCCATCTAAACGTCAAAATTCTCGAGTATGCTCGAGCATGGTCTTTGAAGTCAAGTTATGAGTGAAAATGTATGCAAGCATGAGTGAACACACGCCGCAATGAATAATCTCTTACAGATATTCTGACCTTTATTTAAATTTTCTCATGTGCTGCTGTCTACGCTAACTTGATGATGGTAGTAGAACGTTCATGCGTATTGTGAACTATACTTACTAAGAAACCACAACACAACTGCTGTAAAAAAGTTTTCGCGTCATGCAACTGTAGCATTTAAGCGTTAGAAGCTTCTTACAGTAAATTGTCATGTCAAAATTTGCATTGCATTTCTTTTTAGTCTGGTCTTCTGTAAAATTTTCTGTTTTTCAGGCCCCTGCTGAAAAAATTTTGCCCACGTCTGCACTAGAGTATCATAAACTTCTGTCTTCTTTCAATTCTGTACGAAAATTTCAGGATGTAAAGTGTAATTTTGCTTTTCTAATACGTTTCAGACGACGGAACTTTGGAAGCGAAGAAGTCTGGTGAAGAATATCATATTAATGGATTTTTAACCTCCGCTGAAATAAACATTAAACTTAACCTATTTAAATCAAAGATCCTGTGTTCGTCACTACTAGTAGCTGAAGGGGTGGTAGTCTCGAAACTAACGAAAGGACCACGGAGAAAGGAATTTCGATGTAATAGTATGTTATATTTTTACTAAAATGAGCGCATTCTAACTGTTTCGGTAACGCTTTGAGTGAAGTGTTTAATGAAAGTTATCAGTCAACTGATCATCAGAACTGTCTTTGAGAACATCCGATATTTTATGCTTTGTAACCATTGATTGGTGTTACTTTCTTACAGATTGTGATAGTCCTCTAACATACAACTGTGTGGTAATGGTGGATTTAAAAAATATATGTAATGGTAAGCATGTATACCTTTTATGCGACTGCCCCAGAAAGAGATGTATGAATGTATGGCTAATTCTTTGGCACGGTCTGCAGCCTAAGCGGCTTGATGGATTTTAACATTATTATGTCGTGGTAAATTCACTAGAACACTCCATACTTCCTATTTGTCAACGCTACACTTGGGATGATGACGTGATGACATAAAACAAAAATTACGTTCCCATGACAACATCACGTTGTCATGGGAACCGTCATTACATGGTAGGTGGAGTGGGGGTGTTAGGTTTTATTTTCGTTACGTTACGGAATTTTCTTGATTCGGTAGCCGCGCTCAAAGCCCGTGATAGAAGCTATGCAATAGCTTAAAAACTTTCTTTTCAACATCCCGTCAATAGCTTAAAAACTTTCTTTTCAACGTCCCGTTAGAGTGTTTCATATTGTAGCGCTTATTTAATTAACCCTTTTTTTTATCGGAAATTATCAAATAACTTCTCCCACTCTGGGTGGAGCGGGAGGGCGTGTCAGACTCTTACTAACTAAAACCCACCAGTGTTCCTTCGGTTGCCCTGTTGCCGGGGGCCACGATGTCCCTTTCAGCCCTTATTCGCAGCCCCGGCAGGCATTGGCCCTAGCAGACCCCGTCAATTCTGCTGACATCTCTTTGAGGCGCGCGTGGAACACAACGCGTCGTCGACCCGAGCCTGGTCCTTATCGGACGGCCAGCTACCCATTGCTCACCGTCCGCAAGCCCGCGCCTACGGTGCCCGGAAATCGGCTCGCGGCGGTTAGCTCATGCATTCCGCCTCCTCCTTCGCGAGCATTACCGCTTCGCAGAAGGAGGTGACGGCCTACCATTTCCTCTCGCTCTGTACCATGGCCTTAACCAGGGCCGGACGCGAGAGATCACCGCCGCCGATTGCCTCCACGAGGACACGGCGATGCTCCGCCTAAGCCGGGCAGACCTCCACCGTCTGCTCCACCGTGTCCTCCGGGTGATCCACACAATGGTGACACCCGGGCGTTTCATCCCGCCTTATCCTGAACAGGAACCTCCCGAAACAGCCGTGTCCGGTGAGGATCTGCGTCAGGTAAAAGGTGAGGACGCCGTGGCGCCTCTCAAGCCACTCCTCAAAGAGGGGTCTTATCGCCGCAATTGTGGCGTGCCCAACGCTGGTTTGTGACAATCCCACTCTCCATGACGCCATGAGATCCCGCCGGAGCTCTGTCCGCTGTGCCGCGATTTCTTGCGGCATCGGAGTTAAGCCCCGGCGTTTTGCCTCCTCGCGCCACTCCCAAATGTGCGCGACGACCTTTGCCTCCAGATCCCATGGCGAAATTTCGTGGACCTAACATTGTTTTTGTTTTCTTCAATTTCGAGGAACTAACTAACATTGCTTTTGTATATTAGTGTATTCGAATGGCCATATGTGTATATTTTTAAAACCTCTATAAGTGAGAAAGGCTATATACTTCTGTATTACTATAAGCTAGAAACTTGAGTTAGTGATAAACCTCCATAAGCGACAAAAATATCGCTAATTTCTTTAACTGCATTGTAAAATACTGGCATTCTGCTGCATCTGGTTAGACTGAAAGCTGAACCTTAACATAATTGGGAAAAAGCTAGGCAGATGAAAATGAATGAGAGAAAAACCTGTAGCTATCTCCACAAAACCTTACTATTCATGAAAGCATGCGCTTTTACAGCCACATCGGGTCGCAGTGCATCGTATTCCACAACAACATTAAAGCCCGCTGGCACCACACATCACTACATAGGTACTCATAATCAGTGTATAATGTTCCCACTGCCACGGACACGGGCCTCCTCTGGGTGAGAGGGAGTACACCGTAATCCAACACGCTGCGCGCTGAACCAGTGCGGGTTGGGAGATGTCATATGGCTTCAATAATTTTTTGGTTCTAGCACATACCGCTTTCCTCACGAAGTTATCCTTCACCGTTTTGAGAGAAGTGGTGATGAAATTATTTACACAAAGTAAAGTGCTTGCTTGGGTTCGAACCCATGACTTACTACTCGTAAGTCGCGGCCGTTACCACTGGACTGCACTCACTGCATACGTTTAGATGATAAATTAGCAAAACGACATTTGATTTGTCGTGCAAACGGGCCGAACACCAACGTTTTATGAAAAATAAATTTTAAAAAGTATTTAAACTCAGTTTCTGCTACCTGTCTAGGAAATTGGAGGACGCTGCAGATCTTTTTGATGTAAATCCTATATGACCAAAAAGTGTTATTACCTACCTACAAATAATGATATTGTCAATTGCAGGTCCCCCTTTAGTTAAAGAAAAAAAGATGAATACAACAACAAAGAAACCAGCTGTTACTGATGTAGAAACTAATAATCCTAATAATACCTTTACGCCCAATTCTTCAACAAACTTACAAATAACGACTAACAAAAATTCAGCAATTGATACTAGTAAGTATTATCTTTGCAGTTACTGACCGACTCATTTTATTCTGATGGTCTGCACGAGCTGTTCTCGTATAATTTGCCTTACGTACGTTTTTATCTGTCTGTAACACTGACAGATAAATACATATTTCTGCAGTGTATTGATCGTGTCTTACAATGTTACAAATATCTTTTATTTAGGGCTTTAGGGTATTTTACGAGTCCTACAAATATGCTTTCATAGATCGTGAGAAATAGCCAGTAACCATGTAATTATTACTGTAATGTCAGCCTGTGTAACGTCATCGCAGAGCAAAGACATCTTCGAACAAGCACTGATCACCACGCTTGCTCACTGCCTATTGGTAACATCTGACCAATAAGTCCAGGTTTACTCTAAATATTACCTACCTTCCTCGTGGTACTGTCAACCGCGCGTCACGTCACCGGTAACACTTGAACAACCCTTACATCTATGAACGTGCGAAAGACTACTATTAGAAATATGATCTCAGAACTAGGTATTTCTGTTATATTTTACAAAAGTTTTTTTTTTCCAGAATATACTAAGCAGGAGTCTTCGCAAAACATTGAGTTAATATACGTGATACCATCCGTGATAGGGATGTGTGTTATAATATTGGTGATTTATTTAATAAGTGTCAAAAAATATTGCCATCGAAATTCGGGCCCAGTAGGAACAATCGAATTGAATACTTACGTAAGTCTTATATTCGGCAATAATTTTTGATTTCTAATAATACAATTTTATTCAGCTACGAAACAAATTTAGAAAAAGTCATGTGCCTGGTGTAGCGGGTGTTGTGGCGCAGCTTGGGAGAGGCCTACGTCCAGCAGTGGACTACGATAGGTTGAATTGATTGATTGGTTGATAAGCCTGGTATGTCACCGGCTTTCGGTCCCGTAATATCGTATCTAGTACAAAGAGATAAACAAAAAAAAATAAAAAACATAAAAAGCCATTATGAGTTTTACAGTTTAGTATCATGTGTAGTGTCATGCAATTGTTTAACGTGTGTTGTTGTTTCCAGTCCCCCGCAAATGAAGTTGTATATGCGGATCTCGGCTTCGTGCATGGAAACAGTCAACCACCAAGAAGTAACGAAGAGTCGCCATATGCCCAAATAATTGGGGTGTTAAAACCTGTTGATGGAAATGTGAACAATAAATAAATGTCAGTTTGTTTTGTTGACAACCTCTTCATTTCGTCTAGTGTAATTATCTAAACTGTGGCTACTCAAACACCCTCCAGCTGACTATGTTGAGTCTGCCAACGTAGATCCTACAAACTAAGATCAACTTACTCGGTCGGGGGTACTCCAGTGAGCCAGAGTGCGACAATCTAGCCACATCACAGACATATTCGACATCATTTTTCTGATAAATTTGGCGATGCCTCACTCCTGTCCTGATCTATGTGCTCTAACTCCTGTATTATGAAGCACCTGTGCAAGCTCACTGCTAAAGCTCTCGATGTGGCTGAGATCTCGACGAAGTCAAAGTCAAAATTTACGGGGACGTGTTATTCGGTGTTACACTTTTCTAAGTCACGTATCACACTCATAATTTTGACTTTGACTTCGTCGAGATCTCAGCCACATCGAGAGCTTTAGCAGTGAGCTTGCACAGCTGCTTCATATCACAGGAGTTAGAGCACATAGATCAGGACAGGAGTGAGGCATCGCCAAATTTATCAGAAAAATTATGTCGAATATGTCTGTGATGTGGCTAGATTGTCGCACTCTGGCTCGAGTGTGATACGTGACTTAGAAAAGTGTAACACCGAATAACACGTCCCCGTAAGTTTACGAATACGAAACACTTAACAACGAATGCACGCTACCACGAAAAACTTAACGCCGTAGCAATGCGATCTCGAATAACTAAATATCTAATATTCACTTTTTCGAAACGCTTAACAAATTAGACCAACTGAAGGCAGTTTTGTCTTTACAATAAAAACAATTGAATCTAGTTGCCTTTTCAAAAAGTACTTTCATATGAAGGGAGGAGAATGGGCGAGAAACATCGTGGTAACTTATTAAAAAATAAATGTTACCCAAAATTTTGTAAGCACACATTAATTAGATATTGTAACAAACCTTTTTATAATAACATAGCACTAGTGTGTGTGTGTGTAGTCTAAATACTTCTCATTTACAAAGCCCTTGTTGTTGTATTCAATTACTCACTTACTAGATCAAGTACCGAACAGTCGTCTAAGCTACCGCTTCTGAGCTAGATGGCACTATCGCGTGACGTCGTTTGTCTGAGTCGCGGTGTTCAGACTCTCCACGACTTAGTAACCTCCTCCTCGTTAAAATATTAATGTATTGTCAGAACAGGACTTTTGAATTTCGTCCTACATGTAAAAGTTACACAGGACAACGTTACTAATTTACGAAAATCTAGACTTTTTGAGTTAGAGCAACTTCTTTAAAAATGAAATTTATTTTTAAAGTGCACTTGTGAAGAATAACCGTTGGATAGAAGACCCTGACTTCTCAATGCGATGGCACCGGTGACGACACCCCCTTTTTTTTTGTTTTTTTTGGGTGGGAAATTATCAAATAACTTCTCCCGCTCTGGGCGGAGCGGGAGGGCGTGTCAGACTCTTACAGGCTAAAACCCACCCGTGTTCCTTCGGTTGCCCTGTTGCCGGGGGCCACGATTTCCCTATCGGTTTTCTTCGAATCCCCGGCAGGCATTGGCCCTAGCGGACCCCGTCAATTCTGCTGACATCTCTTTGAGGCGCGCGTGGAACACAACGCGCCGTCGACTCGGGCTTGGTCCTTATCGGACGGCGAGCTACCCGTGACGACACCACTTACAATCCTAATTTTAAATGTGAAGACGATATACCAATAATTAAGTAATTGTAAAGTCAACAAACAGTAAGTAGACAGTACATATTGTAGTAATACAATACGTACTGTCTACTGTTGAGACACTGGAGCTTAGTGCTCAGTAAAACAAATAGAATGTAGATGGTGAACAATGCTTTTATTCGTGATAACTGTGATAACACTTCGTTCTATTTAAATTTGAGTATTAGTTTTTTAGGATAGATGTATAATATGCGGAGCGATGTTCGTCCTTTTAGATAAAAGCAGGTATGAAAATATCAATACTGTGAGGTAGAAGTTTTTACTAAATTAATTATATGGTGTGAAGCAGCGTCAGTTATAAGCGTCTGAGAAATACGCTTGGCATTCTATTGCGTGAAGTGCGTGTTGAAAACACAAAGGTTACAGTCGCCAACAGGTACAAAGCTACAAAAAAGGCTAGTTGTTAATTTTTTTTTTTTTGAATCATCGACGCGACGAAGATCAAGTAGGCTATTTTGAGCTCCCACAAAAATAAAAGATTGTAATTAATAAGTTAATCATTAAAACAATTTTATTAATCATTTTAGTTTATTTATAAATTGCAAACGTCTTCGCTACGACGTAGCTCGCGATGTGCTACGGCGTAGCTCGCATTCTACTACGGCGTAGCTTGCAATGATAAAGAGTAGCTCAAAAAGTAACATAGATCAATTATATTGTCGTTCAGTTTCAAAGTTTGATAGAAGTGAGTTTCGTTTAGAACTAGAAAAGACAAAGTACGAAGTGCTAATGTAAGGTTTTGAATTCCTTTTTTCTTCGTAGTGCGGCCTCTTGGTGCCAATAAAAAGGTTTACCACTTAACATTTTTTATGATGCGTTGCTACAGTATTTCGGATTTTGTCTCATGACTCAAAGTGTACTATTAACAGCGGCACAGGTCGATCGAAGCTTAAGCGACGCTTGCCGAGATCGATCCGTGGATGGGTGGCCATCCATTACATATTGAAACCCCTCCGCGCCTCGTTGGAAGGCTGTCAAGGGATATCGTGTTACCCAGTAATTGAGCTCTGGAGGTCAGATAGGCAATCGCTCCATGTAAATACTGGTATTCAGCTGCATTCAGTTAGACTGGAAGAGAAGGAATACCGACATAGTTTAGGATGGCTAGGTTGATACATTGAAGTGGCTTCAATATTTGTGGTACGTAGGTTTTCTTGTTATTTAACAAAACAAAACTCAAACCCAAATAATTTATTAAAAAAGAGCATTTACGTTTGAACTGTGTCGGAGTCGGTCGGTCAGAAAGGTGAAGCTAGTTGCCCATTCCAAAGCGTAGGTTCCTATGGAGAAGAACGGGCAAGAAACTCCATGGACACTCTTTTCAATCAACATTATAAGTATTACAAAATATAAATATACAAAAATAATCAACATTTGAGGACAGTGTTATAACCCGTGCAAGATGAGTGTCTAAATTGAAAAAGGAATTTTACAATTCAAAAAGAATGAAAAAAAACAAACTTAAAAATAACTAAGTAAAAGATTACAAAGCAAGATAAAACAAAATAAAATAAATTCTAAATATAACTAACTACAATGCATTTAAATTAGAGAAATAAGACAATTGCTACAGAAAAGTAAAGTACTAAGGTAATAATATAAGTACTAAGGTAATATATATATATATAATATATCTCTTCCAGCAACCATATATACAAAAACCATTGATAGTGCAAGTGCAGTAAGCTCTGTCTGCTTCCACTTGAGTATGTCGAAGGAGTACATCACGGCCGGCATGACTCAACAGTTGAGGGTGCTCACCTTGTGTCCGCCTGACTAAATGCTGCTTACACAAGTGACCGAAGAAATGCTCCTGCAACGATTGAGTCATGTCAGCCTGTTTAATGCCTCACATCATCAACAAACCCAAGATTTTATTCCTTTTGGTTAGAGATGCATGGAACCTGGGAGTTGTATTACCGCGCACTCCATATTAGATATTTGCCCATATCCATCGTAATCGGGTCACTGTTCCTTCAGCCACCTTCCGTAACTTGGGGAACGATCTCCTCATACTGATGCTGCTCTATTTCCGCGATCTCCTGATCACACTCTCTTCGGAAGAGCATGTTCAGGTAGAACGGTTCAGGGATGGCCTGAAAAAATACACGAAGTCATATTACACTCGAGAGCAATGAATGCAGATCGCTGACAATTCTTTATGTCTCGGAAATTAAGAATTATAGCGCAATAAAATTATTTACGCAATAAAAAAAGAAACTTTGTCAATATTCATTGTTCTACTTAATAAAATAAAGTTTAATGTTGTTGACGCGGTGTTAGTAATACCCTGTTCTCAGTACACGTGGGATAATTTTTATTTATAGTTCTTTTCAAATATTTATACTAATTTTTTTATTATATGCAAATATAAAATTTGCCATTTTGCTCATCATCATTCTCTTACTCTTATCCCGATTTATTTGTGGTCGACGCAACATGTCTGTTTCTTCCACACTTCTTTATTAGTCACCATCTCAATATTCAGCCCCTTTCCAGTCATCTTGCACACAGTCCATCCATCATTTCTTTGTTCTTCCCTTACTCTTATAGCCATCTACATTTACACCCAAAACTTTCCACATGACATTTTCCCCATTACTGCGCATCACATGACCATACTATGACGATCGATTTCCACACAACTTTTCAGTCACCCTTTCAGACTTCCTCTTAAATACTCATTTCTAAATTTATCTAATCACGTAACCTGGATAATGCCACACATCCCTCTTAACATTCTCATCTCAGCTGCATGCAATTGTATTATTACATAAATCCCTTTTGTGGCCCAACATTCTGGTTGTATGAACCAATTACTGGTCCAACCATGTACTAGACATCTCACTCGTTTCTTAATATTATAACAATCCAGTACAAACTTACTTGGTTGGCTGGTAGTTGAGGTGTGCCTGATGGATTGCGTTTGCTACAGCGACGTATCCAAATCGCAATAATAACTATTTGGATCAACAACGTTCCAGAGATTGATGAAATTATAGCGATAATGATAATAGTGTAGTTTGTTTTGCATCCATCTGGAACCACATAAGTTTATTAGTCAGGAGTTTGAAACATCGTAATTGGAACGCGAAGTGAGAAAATCGCCATTTTCAATAGAATTCCACTAATTTCATGTATAAGGAGGGAAGGAAAATATTATGTATATTATTATGGGTAGCGCAAGATTTGCTTGAAAAGGTTCCTGTAATGAATATCTTAAAGCATGTGACAATATGGTTTTTGCATTTATCTTTTTCAAATGTTTGTAATTTTAGGAACAGATTAAATTTGATCTTTTTCAAATGTTTGTAATTTTAGGAACAGATTAAATTTGTAATTATGTACAAAATCTTCATCTGTCTGTCTGTTACAGAGCTGTACCGTGATAGGTAACCAACTGAATGTTTCAGTAAGACTTCTATAATAGCAAAATACAAAAAGTCGATAAAGTGTTGGTAGTACTGACCCTTAGCCCTCTGCCCCGAGAAGAAGAATTTACAGCAATTTTTGTAATCGTTTTTTCATATTGTGGCGTTGTATTACTTACTCGTTAAAGTATCTAAATATATAAAAGCGAAAGGTCACTCACTCACTCACTCATCACGAAATATCGAAAACCGCTTGACGTATGAAGATGAAACTTGGTAGAAGAGGTAGTTTATAGTTAGTAGACGTCCGCTAAGAACGGATTTTTGGAAATTCGACCTTTAAGAGGGTGAAAAGGGGGGATTTTGTTTGTATGAAAAATCTTATTCCTTGAGTTAATAAACTTGAAACTTGGCACGAATACTTATCTATGTAAATTATAAAGTTTGTCATTTTTAGTTTTACTAAAATACCCCCTAAAGGAGGATTGGGGGGTGTCAAAGTTTGTATGGAAGAATTTTAACGAGCGGTCTGATTAACTCGAAACTCAGTATTTATAATTAAAACTGAAAATAAATAAAAACATGTATCAGGGTTTTTTGAAAATCTACCCCTAACGGGGTGAAACGGGGTATTAATTTTTACAGTGGAGGATTTTACTGTGTGGCTTAATTAACTTGAAAATTGGTATACCTAAATAATCTATAAGTCAAATAATGGAAACGTCACAATAGATTTTTCAAAAACTATTATCACGCTATTTGCTATGGGGGATGAGCAATATAGCATTATGTTTGTATTCTTCTATAGTTTACCGCAAATTGTAAAAAGGCTAGCCAAAAGGTTAGAATATTGCAGATAAATACGGATTTAACCTTTTAAAAGATTATCACCACGCTATACCTTTATGGAACTAAGCAGTCAATCATAGATAATACAGGGTGGATTTTGAGATGGGGCAATAAGGGCAGGTACCTTAACCGTTGTCGCTACAAGAAAACAGTCTTAGGAGACTGTCCTTAACTTTTTGAAACATTTTGATCTGCATTCATAGATTTTGAAAAAATTGTACAGTCAGCAAGAAAATGGCCAATTTTCGCAAAAACTTTTTTGATGCCGGTCGATCCTATTTCTTATTATTACTAGAACCAAAAAACTATATTGGGCCAACTGAGGTTTGTTACTCCAAGACACGGCCTATGAATTTTGAATCCCAGATTGCAGAAAAAACTTAACATTGCCGTTCATTATAGAACTATAAATTACCAATTTTCGGATTTTCCTCTTTACTTGACCTTACTTCTCGCCAAACTTCATGCTGCTGGACCAACGTGAAATACCAAATAGACTGGTTTATTTGCGAGTGTCAAAATATGCGGCACAAATGTCCATATTTTTTATTTCTTTAACTTTTTTTGGGTGTGAAATTATCAAATAACTTCTCCCGCTCTGGGCGGAGCGGGAGAGCGTGTCAGGTTTATACTGACAAAAACCCACCCGTGTTCCTTCAGTTGCCTGTGTGTTTTCAGGGGCCACGGTAACCCTTTCGGACTTTCCCGCGACCCTGGCAGGCATCGGCCCTAGCGTACCATGGACTGGACCAGGGCCGGACGCGAGAAATCACCACCACCGATCGTCTCCACCCAAGCGGTGCCCCGCCCAAGCCGGGCAGACCTCCACCGTATGCTCCACCGTGTCCTCCGGGCGATCCACACAATGGTCACACCCGGGCGTTTCCTCCCGCCTTATCAGGAACCTCCCGAAACAACCGTGTCCGGTGAGAACCTGTGTCAGGTGGAAGGTGAGGACGCTGTGGCGCCTCTCTACCACTCCTCAATGAGGGAACTTATCGCCACAGTTGTGGCGTGCCCATTATTGCGTTGACTTGGAAGTTTGATTTTCGTTACACTTCCAAGAGACCGTAGATCTATGTTTTTGATATCTATTTCAAATTGATGCCTCCACGCGTTCCTGAGAAAAGGGTCTTGACAGACAATGAAGTCATCCTTTAAGGGTTTTAATGTTTCAATTTGAGGTACGGAACCCTAAAACAGATTTAATATCAGCCTGTTACCTTTTCATGACGTAACGACTGAACGGATTTCTAGATGAAAGGCATAGGATAGGCCATGACCTGGGTTAGGACATAGGATACTCTGAATCCCGGTAGCACGTTCCTGTGGGATACATCCACGCGGGCGAAGCCGCGGGCAAAAGCTAGTTATTAATAACGTTAACATCAGTAAAAGGTCTCACTTTTGTTGTAATGTCTTTAAGCCCGTAATTATAAGGGATGGGTAACGTTATAAGTCACAAGCAATATACTGCTGAAATACATTTCTATCTGTCTGAAACAGCAAGGCAAACTATACGAGAACAGCTCGTGCAGACCACCAGAATAAGATGAGTCAGTCAGTAAGGATGACTGCAAAGATAATACTTACCAGTATCAATTGCTGAATTTTTGTGAGTCGTTATTTCTAAGTTTGTTGAAGAATTGAACTTATAGTTATTAGTAAGTTTTCTAGTTTCACCATCAGTACCCGCATTCTCTGTTGTTGTGTCCATTTTAGTGTCAGTGGCTAAAGGGGGACCTGCAATACACAATATGTGTAGGTTACACTTTTGGATCATCTTAATTATAGAATAACAGCAAAGGGATCGGCAGTGCCATCCAGTTTCCTAGAATTGTAGCAGATACAGAGCTAAACAACTTTTGTATTTATTTTTCAGAAAAAGGTTGAGTTTGGGGTTTGAAAAGAAAGAGATGCGCGATGACACAACACTTGTAATTAATTGCAAAATATGAAGCAATTATTTTTCTATCTGCTCATAAATAAGTTGAGTATTAAAAAAAAAATACAATAAAGTTCTGAATACAAATAAGATACGTTATTGATATAAATTAAAACAACGTATTTTTTGTTTTAATTTGTTTTGAACAGGCAAGTTCTGACAAATAAAAAAACAAGTCTTTTTTGGAGAATTGAGCTCTTGTCAGCACCTTAAGACTTACTCGGCGGACCGCTGCGTTGTGTCGTTGTGTGAAACACTTTTTAATCTAAGAGGTCCCGCGACTACAATGACAATTTTATTTATTTGTTTAGTCAGCGAGTAAATGTTTCGCTTTGTATGTATAGATTAAACAACTTGTTTTTTTTTACTTTTTAGTTCGTGTTTTTTTTTAATTATTTATTTTTATTTTATACATTCTAGTGACAAGTTTTATTTTAGAACATGTAATGCTAGTTGGCTTTAATTTTTATTTTTAAGCACTAAAGGTGATTTTATACTCGGCGTGGATGGTGTGGGGATGAAATGTTTGTTTTGCATCATCTAGCTGTGTAAAATTTATGCCAATAAATTATATAGTTTTGGAATGAGCTCATCAAGGCCTTCAATTGGATACACATTTTGTAAAATTGTAGATTTTTTTTCACATTTATATATGGAACCATGCTGCCGCCATATTGTTTTCTTTAAAATAAAATTTATAGCCTATGTCACTCGGGATGATGTAAGGATTCTAACTATACCCCTACATCCAAATCTGTTCAATCTCTCCTTGGTCCAAAGTACCAATAAATTAACCAGGAAAATTGTATCTTCCTCACTGGCCGATTTTGAGGTACCGTGCCTGACCGATGCTTTGAACGTTTGGAAAATGGCTTGTCCCAATACGGATCTGCCCGGCAACCCATATTCCTAGAGACGATGGGACGTGTCGCTCTGCAGTATTATACGGAACATCCTGTTAAACACGTCACCTAATACTGTTGAGCGCGCCCGTCTGCTGGCTGTGGGAGAATGGGAGTCAGGCTTGTGGCTTCAGGTGCTCCCGTCATCCACCACAGGCACTATGATGGATGACTCATCGTTTCAGCTCACTACGTGTCTCCGCTTGGGTGCACCTTGTGTTGCTCCGCATCGGTGTCACTGTGGTGAAGCTGTCGACAGTCTCGGGTACCATGGCCTGTCCTGCTGCAGGAGCGCAGGTCTCATAGCACGGCACACCAGCATCAACGACATTATTCGTCGAGCCCTTGTCACCGCCGGCGTACCAGCGGTATTAGAACCAAACGACATGGTACGTGACGATGGGAAGAGACCAGACGGGATGACGTTGTTGCCTTGGAAGATGGGTTCTGATGTGGGACGCAACCTGTGTCGACACTCTTGCGCCATCTCATGTTCCTAGCACGGCGGGCTGTGCTGGCGCTGCTGCTGCGGCCGCTGAGACCCTCAAGCGGCGCAAATTCTGTAACCTTATAGGTAACTACAGTTTTGAGCCGTTTGGGGTCGAAACACTCGGATCATGGGGCCCGAGTGCGCGTCTCCTTTTTAAGGAAATTTCTCGTCGACTGGTCGACACTTCACGTGACCAGAGGGCTGGTTCGTTCTTTGGCCAAAGAATTAGCATTGCTATTCAACGTGGCAATGCTGCCAGTTTTCTGGGCACGTTTCCGGATGACAGCGATGCGGACGAATACTTCGACGCCCAAGTGTCGTTTTGTTTTTATTTTTATTGATACAGATAGTTAGTTAGTCTTTTAATTTAGTACCTAGTGTAAATAGTTAGTTATGTTTTATTGAAAATAAACGCAATATAAATACGATCAAAATGTGCGAAACAGCAGATTAGAGTTGGTTTTGAAGTATAAGTTGTTCATTTTCATGAGTAGTAAACTCCCATAAAGTATGTCCCTCGTCTGACCTAACACACTGTATAACATGTGTATAGTTTTTTTTTTAAATAAAATAAGTGATAGGCATCATTTTAATACTAGAAATAAAGATAAAGTAGATCAACCGTTTTTCAGATTATCTAAAGTACATACGTCTTTTATGGGGTACTGTGTTAAATTTTACAACAAAATACCTTGTGATATATTACAAATAACTGAAAGAAAATTTTAAACTCATATTAAAAGTACCTACTCTTTGTTAACAAGCATATTACAAATTAGAGGATTATATCCAAGATAGAATGCTTGGAAGCATGATGGTCTAACTCCATAGTACAATTTAGAGTCTAGTCAAAATCAAACTGGTTGCTAATTTAATTGTATAATTAATTTTTATAACTTTGATTTTACATTCTGTGATTACTTGAACTCACACACTGACTTATTAGTATTACTTGTAATTTTTTTAGGAATATCGTATAGGTACAGTACCGACCAAAAGTCCATAGGCAATCTCACAAAGCAATAGACTGACGCTTCGGTGTGACTTACGACCTTCTTCTATAAGTTGTTACAATACTAAAGACACGCACAGTACACACACACACACTCACTTTGTCTGCAACCAATGACTAGTTCGATAATCATTAGTTTTTTGTTTCGTTCGTCTTGTTCACATAAATATTAAAGTTTAGCAGGTAGACCACAGAAAACTAAGTAAATCATTTCGATTTCTGTGGGGTAGATGCAGTTCGTTACGAGTATTCACTTAAGTAATAGAACTTTGTTGGTTCGTGGATAACGTTGATGACGAGTATTTAGCGCAGTGTTGTGGTTATTATTTTCAAAAAGCAGCAAAAGTGAATGTTATTTACACAAATATCTAATGAAACCGGACTTAGTGTGAGTGTTATCATTTAAATATTTCATATTTGACTAAACATAAATCTTAATCAAGGGTATTGTTGAGACAGAAGATGCCTTTAAAGTTTTAAAGTCATTATGATGTTTAATTCGATTAGTGAATAATAAATAATTAGGTATTATGTGTAATAAATGCAATGTTATTCTTTGTTCTAGAGAAATACTGTAAGGGTTAAGAGATATAAGGAGGGGGCTTATTATCGAGTGGCAGTGACGTCAAATGGTGAATGAATATGAAACAAATGGTTTCATACCAACGAGATATTTTGCTGAATTATTAAAAACACGTCATTATGAACCGTTCGCCGTGCACTCTGAAGGCTTGCATCACTGAAGACCAGCTAGAAAACCGTTTTTGACCTTAAAATATTGACCGTGCCAACTTAATAAACAACAGATTCGTTATTGCATGAATTTATGGTAGGTAACGAATTTTTTAAGCACGTTTCAATATGGTGTTTGTCGTATTTCTTGCAGATAGACCGAAAATGTTTAACATTATTTTAGTAATAGTAATTTTATGAGAAAAATTTGAGGTTTAGTTTCAATCTTCTTTTCGTAAAGAAAATGAATACTAAAGCTATAATCTCAATACCAACCAATATTTTTACTAAAGCCAAATAAAATGTAAAATAATTAATGTAAGTAAACAAACTGCCCATACTTAACCTTAAAATCACCTATTTTGTCAGTTATTTTTTTAGATTTTATGTATTCTAATATTCTTATTTATTGCTTAATTACTTCGACCAAGATCAAAGCTTTATATTTATGGTGAAAAAAATCCATTTTAAAATTTAAATATGTCAAAATAATACAAATTGCTTCCAAGTTTCTAGGCATCTATTTCACATCTTATTCAGCTGAAGTAATGATAAATAATTGTAGCAATTTGTTAACTATACTTAAGTAAAATAGAAATAACGAATAAATATTTTTTAAGGAGATGGCCCAAATCAACAAAGTTCTATTACTTTGTTGGTTCGTGGATAACGTTGATGACGAGTATTTAGCGCAGTGTTGTGGTTATTATTTTCAAAAAGCAGCAAAAGTGAATGTTATTTACACAAATATCTAATGAAACCGGACTTAGTGTGAGTGTTATCATTTAAATATTTCATATTTGACTAAACATAAATCTTAATCAAGGGTATTGTTGAGACAGAAGATGCCTTTAAAGTTTTAAAGTCATTATGATGTTTAATTCGATTAGTGAATAATAAATAATTAGGTATTATGTGTAATAAATGCAATGTTATTCTTTGTTCTAGAGAAATACTGTAAGGGTTAAGAGATATAAGGAGGGGGCTTATTATCGAGTGGCAGTGACGTCAAATGGTGAATGAATATGAAACAAATGGTTTCATACCAACGAGATATTTTGCTGAATTATTAAAAACACGTCATTATGAACCGTTCGCCGTGCACTCTGAAGGCTTGCATCACTGAAGACCAGCTAGAAAACCGTTTTTGACCTTAAAATATTGACCGTGCCAACTTAATAAACAACAGATTCGTTATTGCATGAATTTATGGTAGGTAACGAATTTTTTAAGCACGTTTCAATATGGTGTTTGTCGTATTTCTTGCAGATAGACCGAAAATGTTTAACATTATTTTAGTAATAGTAATTTTATGAGAAAAATTTGAGGTTTAGTTTCAATCTTCTTTTCGTAAAGAAAATGAATACTAAAGCTATAATCTCAATACCAACCAATATTTTTACTAAAGCCAAATAAAATGTAAAATAATTAATGTAAGTAAACAAACTGCCCATACTTAACCTTAAAATCACCTATTTTGTCAGTTATTTTTTTAGATTTTATGTATTCTAATATTCTTATTTATTGCTTAATTACTTCGACCAAGATCAAAGCTTTATATTTATGGTGAAAAAAATCCATTTTAAAATTTAAATATGTCAAAATAATACAAATTGCTTCCAAGTTTCTAGGCATCTATTTCACATCTTATTCAGCTGAAGTAATGATAAATAATTGTAGCAATTTGTTAACTATACTTAAGTAAAATAGAAATAACGAATAAATATTTTTTAAGGAGATGGCCCAAATCCCATACAAAAATAACCCAGGCCCGGCGCAAAAGTTTTGTATCTCAGATTTTAGAGGATATTTCGAAATAATATTTAAAACTATCAGTATCTCTCTGTCTGGTGGCTAACATTCTTTTTTTTGCTCTAGAAGTTTACAAAACTTCTAGAGCAAAAAAAAGAATGTTAGCTTAAAAAAACATTTATCGACCAAAATATTTTATTTTACTTTAATTCGTTAATCGTTTACTAAGTAGGTAACCATTTACATTTTCGTTTCGCAAATAACAGTAACACTTCAATGAGAATAGAATTTGAAAAATAACTAGTTACTAAAATCACTAGTTTTCAAAACCGGTGACGTCCTCGAAGTCACTAGTTACATTACGTTTCACAAAAATCACGTAACGACCCACCCCCTACCAAAACAATTTTAAAGACCAACAACATCCAATCCAACCCACTGCGTACAACTGGTGATTAATCCGCGGAAAATCTTAACACCGCGATTCAGAAAAATGACGTAATTGTACAACGCCATCTATGGGTAAATGGATAAAACGTCCGTACAAAGCATGTTCTAATGCGGTTTGTGAATGGACGGCGACATTTTGCGATTTAATAATTTTATATTATCTTCGAAACTATTTAACCAATTGACATACTGTTTTGGGCAAATCGTATCTCTATGATGTTCTTGTGATCATAATAATATTTTTTTCGATAAGGTTTAATATTTTGTTGTTTAAAAAATCGTCCAAAGGTAAGTACGTCGAAAAATACTTATTTTAACACATAAAAGCTACTATATCTGCTAAAATATAAAAGATAGAAATATGGTGTCGCGGACTTTTTTGTAGAACTATTCAAAGCGGACTAGGTTGCTCTACATTGTTTTCAATTATATACAACTGTTATGGCAGCGCATGCAAATAACTCTGTTGTAAGAGCTATTTTTTTCTGCCTGGCTAGACAAAAATTGAGATAGTTCGGCTAATATGCATGATATCTTTATAATTTATAGCCTATAGCACTCACGAATAATGTAGCTTTCTACCAGTGAAACAATTTTTAAAATTGGTTCATTACTTCCGGAGATAACCCCCTACATACAAACTTACAAACAAATGTTACCTCTTTATAATATTAATATAGATAAACTCTGTGGGTATGCTTATATAGGTTTCGTATCAGTATGCTTGTTAGTAAACGATTAACGAATTAAAGTATAGTAAAATATTTTGGTCGATAAATGATTTTTTAATAAGAACGCTTACAAAACTTCTAGAGCAAAAAAAAGAATGTTAGCCACCGGACAGAGAGATTCTGATAGTTTTAAATATTATTTCGAAATATCCTCTAAAATCTGAGTTACAAATTTTTTGCGCCGGGCCTGGGTTATTTTTGGGTCATCGTGCATTTTTTATTCTAAAAAAGGCAGCAATATTTAAAAAATATTATTATTGCAAACAAAAATAATAACATTTGCAAAAACAGCGCTGTGATTTATGAGATTAGAACCTTAGCCATCTTGATTACAAGACCAACGCTTAACGCCTTCTGCTATCTGCACATATCATTTACTTTCGAATTTTAGCAATGCCATAAACTGGCCAAGGTCACGCGTATGTGTTACCGTGTCTAACAAAAGTGATGGAAATATATTTTTGTTTCATATAGTGCGGCGCCCGCAAACCGCGACGATACGACAATGTGTAGTGCAAAACTGCGTTCTCTGGGGTGTGTGTACGGTACACACACCACAGACGTCTGACTGCTTACACATACACATGTACGGATTATACCGCGTGTTCACAGCAATACGACTCTTAGCGTGCCTATGCACTTTTGAACGCTTACTGTACCTACTTTTAAAATGCTTGTAAATATGTGAACACCATGTATCCATTACATAATAATTTTTTCTGTCATTGCTTCATTTTTAATTATTTTTGCCTATTGTGGTATAGTAATCTTATTCCAGGTGCATCGTCTTCACATATAATTTTATAACTGGTGTATACAAAATATTGTAAAACATTTTAAAAGAGTAACGGTGGAGTTTCTTGCCCATTCTTCTCCATACGAAAACTACATTTTGGAAGAGGCGACTAGAATCAATTCAAATTTTTGAAAATTTTGACGTTCAAAAGTGTCTTTTATGTGCCTAATTGAAATAAATTATTTGTCTTTGACTTTATAGAAAAGCTTACCGTCACATATGTTAATAAGATCCACCACTAGTACACAGCCGAAATTTAACCGAGAACCATAATCTGTAAGAAAATAACACCAATTAATAGCTTCCTTTGCTTCGCATAAATATTAATGTTCTTAATGACAGTAATAATGATGTTGAATAATAGGTAACTTTCATTAAACAATTTAGTGAAAAGCGTGGAAGGAATAGTTAAAATCTTTCATTATTGTAACAATTTAACATTCTCTTACGTGGGAATTCCTTCTGCAGTGGCTTGTTAATTATGTTCGTGATAGCCCTCCCTTTAGCTACTACGAGTGACGAACATAAGATATTTGACGTGTATAAATTTATCTTAAAATTTATTTCAGTGGACTTTGAGAATATATTGGAATGAATATAATAATATTCTTCACCATCTCTCCGACCATACTGTTGTGCTGTTTTCTTAACTTCACGAGTTCTGTCATCTGAAACATATTAGAAATGCATTGCATTTTACATTATTATCAAGTAACTTCTTCTCCCGCTCTGGGCGGAGTGGGAGGGCGTGTCAGACTCTTACTGACTAAAGCCCGTGTTCCTTCGGTTGCTTTGTTGCCGGGGGCTACGATTTCCCTATCGGTTTTCTTCGCACCCCCGGCAGTCATCGTCAATTCTGCTGACATCTCTTTGAGGCGCGCGTGGAACACAACGCGCCGTCGACCTGGGCCTGGTCTTTATCGGACAGCGAGCTACCCATTGCTCACCGTCCGTAAGCCCGCGCCTACGATGCCTGGAAATCGGCTCGCGATTCCCGACGCCCAGGGCGTCTCCTATTGCGGAGGTTAGAGGCGTGAGGGTGCGAAGTTTGCCTCACCCTCACGCGTTCCACCTCCTCCTTGGCGAGCATTACCGCCTTGCAGAAGGAGGTGACGGCCTCCCATTTCCTCTAGCTCCGTACCATGGCCTGAACCAGGGCCGGACGCGAGAGATCACCGCCGCCGATTGCCTCCACGAGGACACGGCTATGCTCCGCTCAAGCTGGGCAGACCTTCACCGTATACTCCACCGTGGCGATCCACACAATGGTGACACCCGGGCGTTTCCTCCCGCCTTATCCTGAACAGGAACCTCCCAAAGCAGCCGTGTCCGGTGAGGACCTGCGTCTGGTGGAAGGTGAGGACGCCGTGGCGCCTCTCAAGCCACTCCTTCAAGAGGGATCTTATCGCCATAATTGTGGCGTGCCCAGCGCTGGGTTGCGACAATCGCACTCTCCATTGCGCTATGAGATCCCGCCGGAGCTCTGTCCGCTGTGCCACGATTTCATGCGGCATCGGAGTTAAGCCCCGGCGTTTCACCTCGTCGCGCCATTCCCAGATGTGCGCGAGGACCTTTGCCTCCAAATCTCATGGCGGTAATCCGGCAAGGAGGCTCGCCGCCTCGGAGGAGACCTTGCGGTATCCTCGGGCCAGGCAGATGGCCATGACCCTCTGGGTCCTGGGGGCGGTATTTTTCGCACTCCTCTTGCGTACCGCCACTCTCATCTCCACCCCAGTCACCTCCGGAGTATCGTCGTCGTCGTCGGCGGTGTGGTCCGCATCGGGCACCGTAGTAGGCGGAGCTATGGGTGGAGGGGTATGCCACAAGCTGGGGCCGGAGACTCTGCTCCGCGGGGGAGCCCCTTGGCGGAGTTTCTCCCGCACCATCTTGTATGGGCGTCCCCACGGGTCCCTGTTGAGTCTCCAGCATCTCCTCGCGAGCCAGTGCCCTGGTCCGCAGGATCTACGCTTGGAGGGCGGTCTTCGCCGCTCTGTACCCCTCGTACAGCTCCGCCTGAATGGTTTCCGTATGCGGAGGGCGGATACGGAGCCTGTAGTGCCTGGCGTACCGGCGTCGCGCAGCAACGCACGACCTGCGCAGAGCTTCCAGCTCATGCGACCACCAGTACAACTGGCGCGAAGCACGTCCAGGGTTGATCCGGGGCATTGCCACGTCACATACATTAGACATGATACTTTTGAAGACTGTAACATAATTCTATCAAACAAGACATTGCTTTTGACCAGAAAAGCTCGGCGTAAATAGTGCATCAAAATTGTTTTTCACTGTCAGTTGCTGTCATTCAATTTAAAAAGTCATGTAGGTATGCACACTCATGGAGAGACGAGGTTCCGTCTAGTCTTAGGAAGATAGTTAGAAACTTGAAGCTTACCTGTTGTACATTTAAAATTGATCGCAGTCACACTCGATGATTTGTTGCTAATATGTATAAACATATCGAAATAATCACTTTCGAAATAACCAAACTTCCACGGGAACTGAGATACTGCGATAGGTTCTGATTTCGGCGGTCCTCGGTTATCTAAAACCAAACATAAACTTTGAAATGCGACATTTTATAATATTGCACCCAAACTACATTGCATGCATTAGAGATAGAATCCAGCTCTGTAAGACGAAATAGTTTGGTTATAATCATCCCGAAGTGTAGTTATCTGTTCAAAACACTAATATCGTAAGGGAGTGCGACACAAACATTTAATAATTTATAATTCTTTGGACAAAAAGTTTAGTTGTTCATTGATTTTATTTAAATACTAGCTTCTGCCCGCGACTTCATCCGCAAGCCTATAACCTTCTTCAGTAGTTAGGCTATCTAATTCAAAAAAATTTTTTCAAATCCGGCTGGTAGTTTCGGAGATTACTCCTTACATACAAACTTACAAACATACAAACAAACAAATTGTAACTATTTATAATATTAGTATAGATTTCCACAAACTACAATAAATATAATTCTGTCCCATAACATGACGTCAACATCATCACGCATGTATGCACGAAGTTGTAAGACAGAAGTGTACCTACCCTAAGTACAGTACCGACCAAAAGTCCATAAGCAATCTCACAAAGCAATAGACTGTCGCTTCGGTTTGACTTACGACCTTCTTCTATAAGTTGTTACAATACTGTAGACACGCACATTACACACACACACTCACTTTGTCTGCAACCAATGACTAGTTCGATAATCATCATTCGTTTTTAGTTTCATTCGTCTTGTTCACATAAATATTAAAGTTTAGCAGGTAGACCACAAAAAACCAAGTAAATTATTTCGATATCTGTGGGGTAGATGCAGTTTGTTACGAGTATTCAATTAATAGAACTTTGTTGGTTCGTGGATAATATTGGTGACGAGTATTTAGCGCAGTGTTGTGGTTATTATTATCAAAAAGCAGGCATAAAATATATTGAAGAGATCAGATCAGATCAGAGAATATAATTGCGCTGCGTAAAAGTGAAGTGAATATCTAATGAAACCGGACTAAGTGTGAGTGTTATCATTTATATATTTCATATTTTACTAAACATAAATCTTAATCAAGGGTATTGTTGATAGAACAGAGGTATTGTTGAGACAGAAGATGCCTTTAAAGTTTTAAATTCATTATGAGGTTTAATTCGATTAGTGAATAATAAATAATTAGGTATTATGTGTAATAAAAACAATGTTTTTCTTTGTTCTAGAGAAATACTGTGAGGGTTAAGAGATATGAGGAAGGGGCTTATTATCGAGTAGCAGCGACGTCAAATGGTGAATGAAACAAATGGTTTCATACCAACGAGATATTTTGCTGAATTATTAAAAACACGTCATTATGAACCGTTCGCCGTGCACTCTGAAGGCTTGCATCACTGAAGACCAGCTAGAAAACCGTTTTTGACCTTAAAATATTGACCGTGCCAAATTAATAAACAACAGATTCGTTATTGCATGAATTTATGGTAACGAATTTTTTAAGCACGTTTTAATAGGGTGTTTGTCGTATTTCTTGCAAATATACCGAAATTGTTTAATATTATTTTAGTAATAAGTATTATTATTTTAGAATTAAAATTTGAGGTTTAGTTTCAATCTTCTTTTCGTAAAGAAAATGAATACTTAAGCTATAACCTCAATACCAACCAATATTTACTAAAGCCAAATAAAATTTTAAATAATATGAACAAACTGAACCTTAAAATCAACAATTTTGTCAGTAGATTTTTTACATTTTAAGTAGTAATATTCTTATTTATTGCTTAATTACTTCTACCATGATCAAAGCTTTATATTTATAGTGAAAAAAATCCATTTAAAATTTAAAACATTTCAAAATTTTAATATGTCAAAATAATACAAATTGCTTCTAAGTTTCTAGACATCTATTTCACATATTATTCAGGTGAAGTAATGATAAATAGTTGTAGCAGTTTGTTAAGTAAAATAAATACCTATAACGAATAAATATTATTTATTTTTTTATTATAACATATCACGCATTTTTTATTCTAAACCCTTTCTAAATATTTTTAAATATATCTGCCTATTTATTAATGTTGTTATTACATTAATAAATAGTCAGATATATTTAAAAATATTATTATTGCAAACAAAAATAATAATATTTGCAAAAACAGCGATGTGATTTACGAGATTCGAACATTAGCCATCTTGAATCTAAGACCAACGCTTAACGCCTTCTGCTATCTGCACATATAATTTACTTTCGAATTTTAGCAATGGAATACACTGGCCAAGGTCACGCATATGATGCGTGCTAACAAAAGTGATGGAAATATAAGTGCGGCGCCCGCGAACCGTGACTCTGTAGTGTGTATACGGCACTCACACCACAGACGTCTGACTGTTTACACACACAAATGTACGGACTACACCGCGTGTTCACAGCAATACGACTCTTAGCGTGCTTATGCACTTTTGAGCGCTTACTGTACCTACACCCATATTTGGCTAGTTATGTGCAAGTTCCATGTAATCCGAGGCGTGCCTATTACCATCAACTGGATACAGATACAGACTCCGCGGGGTACTACTGAGAATTCCATATGAAAAAACTCAATAACACTTTTCTAACATGGAATCGAATCTAGGACCTCCTGTTCTGCAGCCGCGCTTGTGACCACGAGGCAGTCCTCTGTATCGTGGATGCGTTGTCAATTTCACAAACAGCCAGAATATTGGTATGTGTACTTTGTCAATGCATCGAAAACATGGAAACGTTACTTACAATAATCATAATGGTTATAAACGGTCACGTCCGCAGCCAAACTGATAGTCTGTAGACAAAATAATAATACAAAGGCAATTGTAGTTTGCATTATATATAATAAAGAACTAGTTAATTTTGTAGAATATTGCAATTTTTTGCGAAGTATAAACGACCCTCAATTAAAATGATTAATTATACGTGTAACTGTTAACACAAAACAAACTGAAATGAGTAACTAAATTGGTTCGTTGCCCCTTTTATAATCCTATTTTTCAGTATTTTCCTCCTAATATAATCGACACTACAGTAAATGCTAAGCGCTTGCGATATTAATATGGACTTGTATTAGTTTAGTCATTACACACAATTAATTATAATTTTATTTTCAACGTCCATTACCGAACATTCTCCCAATGCCAGCTACAATGAAGTTATTCAAGATATCTCAACAAAGAGTGGTGATCGCAGTACGTTGTCATTAGCAGACAGGAGGACGCTGCTGCACATCCTCTCAACGTAATCCTCTAATCGCAACTGACGATATCCACGGGAGAGACGGCGAGGCTTTTTATTGATAGGAATGAGAAGTACATACAGACATTACTTTGTAGCTAGGGCTAATTTTGTCCCTTTAATATGGTATTTACCTTTATACTTTGACGTAAATTGTGTTTAACCGTTAGGGTTATGCATCATGCAACATTGTTTTGTGGTTATCCCTATTTGCAACCAAAAAGTCCATGATTATAATTAACAATAATTTATTTGGTAAATACCAAATTAGGAAATACAAGCACTGAAACTGTGATGACTACAAAACAAAATTAGATTCGTACCTACTGCAATCAATCTGCCTAGCCTTTTTACCCGACTACGGCGAAGCAAAAAGGAGGGTTATGATTTTGACCGGTATGTATGTATGTATGTATGTATGTATGTATGTATGTATGTATGTATGTTCATCTGTTACCTCATAACTTCTAAACTGCCGATCATAATTTGACAAATGAGGTATCATTGGAAGCGTTTTGATTGTCCGCTGGTTATAGGCTATGTGACGTAACATTAAATGCAACATGGCGCCCTCTAGAGGACATAAAGTAACGAAATAAAAAATAAAAATAATTGAATTGTGCCATGTTGGGTATTAAATGAAAGGGCTTGACAAGTACATTACAAATATGTATATATATATTATTGTCCAAGTAAATAAATAAGTTTAAATTGTTAAAAACAAGCAAAAGTGAGACTGTGTTCCGTACGGCGCGGCTGTAAAATTAATACCTATTCTATACCATTAATGCCGTAATGGTCCTGTGGTTAAGGCCTCGCCTCTCATGCAAAAGGTTGTGGATTCAAATCCAGGCAAGTGCCAATGTAACTTTTTCAATTCAAATGTACTTTTTGAGTTTATCTTAGACATTACTAACATCGTTGAAGGAAAAATATCGTGAGGAAACCTGTACCCTAATTACATAATACAACACAACCACAACCTGTTTCAATTTGAAATAGTTTGCTAATCCATTGATTCATAAGTTGTAAAAAAAATCTGCTCAACGACGTAAATAACGCAATGAATGTTGTTGAACTGTCAAAATGAAACAAATTGGGCAAAATTGCTTACGAAAATAAGTTACGCAATTAAGGTACTGGACTTATAGTTCATACTAGCTTCTGCCCGCGACTTCGTCCGCGTGTAATAGTTACTTTGGTGCTCCGCTCCTATTGGTCTTAGCGTGATAATATATAACCTATAGCCTTTCTCGATAAATGGGCTATCTAAACCTGAAAGAATTTTTCAAATCGGACCAGCAGTTCCTGAGATTAGCACATTCAAGCAAACTCTTCAGCTTTATATAGGTATTAGTATTTGTAGATATATAAGTCTGAAATCGCCAACATGTCTTGAGCGCGCGTGGTGATCAATGCTCGTGCCTTCTCTGTATGAGAAGAGGCCTTTGCCCTGCAGAGGGACAATAATAGGCTGGTGTTATTATACCATATATAACCCAAAAAAAATGTTTTTAAGCTGCTCTGCAAATACTTTATCATGAAACTATAACCCCAAAATAATTTAAATAAAAAGTAAGTTCAAAAACTAAAACCCGACTAAAAGATATGAAACAAGAAAATATTTCAGACAGAAGTCAAGACATAGGCACAAAAATGATCAAGGTAAAGCCGTGGTCGCATGCTGGAACACCTACAAAATTATAATGGCATGCGACCACGGCTTTACCTTGATCATTTTTGTGCCTATGTCTTGACTTCTGTCTGAAATATTTTCTTGTTTCATATCTTTCAGTCGGGTTTTAGTTTTTCAATGGTATTCGTCTTAATTGAGTATACCAATTCTTGGGCATGTGGTTACCGAAAATCTTGGAGATGATGTAGACATGGAGCGGGAGCGCAGGACATTGTCAGTCCGGGCGAACATGCTGGCCCGCAGGTTCGCTCGATATACAGACGCGGTGAAAGTAAAATTATTCAAAGCGTATTGCACGTCTCTGTACTCAGCGAGCCTGTGGTTCAGATATACCCAAAGGGCTTACAATTCTCTGCGCATCCAGTTTAACAATTCCTTCAGGGCGCTGTTACGTCTTCCGCGCTTCTGCAGTGTGTCAACAATGTTCGCTGCATCATGCACAGACGGCTTTGATGCCACCTAGCGCAAAAAGACAGCCTCACTGCTAAGCAGATTGTGTGGGAGCAGTTACAGCATCCTGAATGTAATAAGCAATAAGTTAGACAGCCCACTGGTGTGGAGCCTCACCCAGAGGACCAAGTCTCTCTTAGTTATTACGTACTAACATAGTTTTTACCCGACTACGGCGAAGCAAAAAGGAGGGTTATGATTTTGACCGGTATGTATGTATGTATGTGTGTATGTATGTTCATCTGTTACCTCATAACTTCTAAACTGCCGATTATAATTTGACAAATGAGGTATCATTGGAAGCGTTTTGATTGTCCGCTGGTTATAGGCTATGTGAAGTTACATTAAATGCAATATGGCGCCCTCTAGAGGACATAAAGTAATGAAATAAAAAATAAAAATCATTGAATTGTGCGATGTTGGGTATCAAATGAAAAGGCTTGACGAGTACATTACAAATATGTATATATATATTATTGTCCAAGTAAATAAATAAGTTTAAATTGTTAACAACAAGCAAAAGTGAGACTGTGTTCCATACGGCGCGGCTGTAAAATTAATACCCATTTTATACCATAAATGCCGTGATGGTCCTGTGGTTAAGGCCTCGCCTCTCATGCACGAGGTTGTGGATTCAAATCCGGGCAAGTGCCAATGTAACTTTTTCAATTCAAATGTACTTTTGAGTTTATCTTAGACATTACTAACATCGTTGAAGGAAAAATATCGTGAGGAAACCTGTACCCTAATTACATAATACAACACAACCACAACCTGTTTCAATTTGAAATAGTTTGCTAATCCATTGATTCATAAGTTGTAAAAAAAATCTGCTCAACGACGTAAATAACGCAATGAATGTTGTTGAACTGTCAAAATGAAACAAATTAGGCAAAATTGCTTACGAAAATAAGTTACGCAATTAAGGTACTGGACTTATAGTTCATACTAGCTTCTGCCCGCGACTTCGTCCGCGTGTAATAGTTACTTTGGTGCTCCACTCCTATTGGTCTTAGCGTGATGATATATAATCTATAGCCTTTCTCGATAAATGGGCTATCTAAACCTGAAAGAATTTTTCAAATCGGACCAGCAGTTCCTGAGATTAGCACATTCAAGCAAACTCTTCAGCTTTATATAGGTATTAGTATTTGTAGATATATAAGTCTGAAATCGCCAACATGTCTTGAGCGCGCGTGGTGATCAATGCTCGTGCCTTCTCTGTATGAGAAGAGGCCTTTGCCCTGCAGAGGGACAATAATAGGCTGGTGTTATTATACCATATATAACCCAAAAAAAATGTTTTTAAGCTGCTCTGCAAATACTTTATCACGAAACTATAACCCCAAAATAATTTAAATAAAAAGTAAGTTCAAAACTAAAACCCGACTGAAAGATATGAAACAAGAAAATATTTCAGACAGAAGTCAAGACATAGGTACAAAAATGATCAAGGTAAAGCCGTGGTCGCATGCCATTATAATTTTGTAGGTGTTCCAGCATGCGACCACGGCTTTACCTTGATCATTTTTGTACCTATGTCTTGACTTCTGTCTGAAATATTTTCTTGTTTCATATCTTTTAGTCGGGTTTTAGTTTTTGAACTTACTTTTTATTAAGTTCTAACTAACAATATAAATGTAAATGTAATGGATGAATGTTGTCTGAATAAATATACTAATATATATACTAATATATATAGTAGTATAAATTGCCATCCACCTAAACCAACCGACTAACCTAAACCTTAATAGGTATTGTCATTAATTATAACGGTGCCTAACCATTAGGGTATTGCATCATGCAGAATAATATATATTGTGGTTATCCCTATTCGCAATTGAAAGGTCCCAGTTTATAATTAACAATAACTAATGTGTTTACCTACCTAATACATTCGCTTCGTTATGACTAACATATTCTTCAAAAGATAATTTAATACTAACAAAATATGGACAAAAATAGTCTGAAAGAAATTAATTAAATTCATCATCATCATCATTTCAGCCGAAAGACGTCCACTGCTGGACATAAACCTTCCCCAAGCACCGCCGCTTCAACCGATTCTGTGCTTCCCGCATCCAGCGGATTCCTGCGGCCTTCACAAGGTCATCGGTCCATCTTGTGGGAGGCCTTCCAACGCTACGTCTTCCAGTAAGTGGTCGCCACTCCAGAACCTTTCGACCCCATAGGCCATCCGTTCTGCGAGCAATGTGCCCTGCCCATTGCCACTTAAGTTTGGCAATTCTTCGGGCTATGTCGGTTACTTTGGTTGCCTTGGTAATTAAATTAAATTAATTAATTCATTAAAAAACAAAACACCGTAAGAAAACCGGTATGCTTGCGAGAGATATTTGTCAACGGCATGTGAAGTCAAGTCAGAGTTCATGGGCGGCTTATAAACTCTCTGACACCAGCTTAATCACTAACTACGCGAAAAGGAAAAGAAGACTTGATTAACTTTTCACTTTTGGTTCATTTTGTGTTTAATCGTCTGAAATTTGTTGAAGGAAACCATGTTACGATTACAGAATAAAAAGTTTTGTTCCTATACTGCTAAAACCTAAAAGTCTCAATCAATATTGTACTAAATTGGGCACTAAATTGGCTACTAAATCTGGGAATCTAAAATACGTTTAGTTACTAACCACCATTTCTTACACCGTGTTAATTATGTGCTTAACAGTCCTGTTTATCTTACTGATTTGACTATTACTTTGGTTCCAAATCTTCTACTGAATATGAAGCCAATACTTTCTCCAGCTTTTATTTTTACTCTGATTCCTTTCATATTTCCTTATAATCGATCCATAGATCAACCATATTGGAGGAATTCAGCGAGCTGATACACAACGTTCTCATCAGCAGTACATTCAGTGAGCATGACAGATCCTACTGCAAAAAATCCAATATAAATTTTCCCGAACTGGGGATCGAACCTAGGACTTCATGCAGCTACTGCGCTTTCGACCACTGGACCAACGAGGCAGTCGGCAGGCGATTAAATTACCTAAACCTAATGGGAAAATGTCGAAAATAATAACAGGATATACATACATATTATTTAACATTATTGATTATCCTGATTGCTATTTAAAGTAACGGGTGCTATATCCCTGTTTGCCTGTTTGGCAGATAAATCAAATACAATATACATATAATTATATTCGGGGAAAGTCGCTCGGTTTTGCTCGAACAGTGCCGAACCGACCTGAACATGAATCAGTCAGGATAGATGCCGAACGCATATTGTTGATCGGCACGAGCCGGATGAATGCCAAATAATCTAAGGCCAAATACCTGTCGTAATTGCTTCGGGTCGTCTTTATTATGCAACAATTACTAGCGATTCGAATGTACCGACTCGTGAGTGATTGTGCGTCGTACCCCTAATTCGTTTTGATACGAAATAACAAGAAAATAGTAAGAGACTCCCATCTGACCTCCACAACACAACCCCCTTACTGTGTCCGTGTGGCAGTTTATCGCAGTTCAGTGCTGGACATGGGCTTCTCCCTCTTCTGGATTGTGGAGGTCAGTGTTAAGCTGCGTCACAACACTGACCTCCGCAATCTAACCCTACAAATTACTTTAGAAAAGCCTTTTTATTTTGTCCTTGTCCTTCTGTTTGTGTCCAAAATACTACCGCAGACCTCTAGCAGTGTCTTTATCTAATTCGTACATAAAAAGAAAACTTAACGAGTCAACTGCCTTATATCCGCTTCTACTCAAGACTTTCTAATAGCTTAAGCCTGTATAATTTTAAATATTATAACTATTATTTTACATTTTACATTATTATTGATTGCTCCATTCCGCTGGTATATTTACTTATTTTAACTTCTCGCACACAATAAGGTACAATGGCGGACTTAATGCCTTCGGCGTTCTCTACCAGTCAACCACTGGTGGTGAAGAGATAAGATGGCGGGTGCTCTGATTGAGAGAAGTCGGTATGAGCCATACAAAGGATTTGGCAAAATTTGAGTTGACTGAATAAACTAGTAGTTCTGCAAACAGTGGACCTCTCGAGCACAAACTTTTTGCAACAAGTGATATACCACTAAAGTTATTTAAAACGGGATATTTACCATGTTTTATGTTTTTAAAAACATGGTAAATATGCCGTTTTTAATTATCTTAAGTAGTAAAAATATCCATATCAGTTTAAAATCCCATAATTACAGTACATTTAAAATAATTCACTTCATTATGTTGTTATTGTATGCATATTTGTGTTTTATCCTCAAACCATATTATGATCTAATATTAAATTAATTACAAACTGCAGGATATGTTAAAGTGTACCTAATGAGGTTCAACAACGCAATTGTATCAACACTATATGTACTCTGTTTATGTACTAAAGTTGATACACGGTGGTCTCGTGGTCGCAAGCATGACTGCTGAGCGTGGGGTCCTGGTTTCCATTCCTGAGTCGGGCAAAGTTTTATTTGGTTTTTCCATTAAGAATTTCTTAGTAACAGCCCAGAGTTTGGAAGTTGGCGGTGTGATACCCCCGTGCCACGGAGAGCACGTTAAGCCGCTGGTCCTACGCCTGATCTCTCTCCGGTCGTGTCGGATTGCCGTCCCATCGGACTTTGAGAGTGAGGGAAGAGAGAGTGCACCTGTGTCTGCGCACACACTTGTGCATTATAATATCTCCCGCGCCAAAGGCTAAGTAGTCTTCGTTGAGATTGACCACCATGGCCGAAAAATGGTCTGGAGGACTATAATGTACTAAAAATATAACAGTACCTTCCGACGTGGCCTCACAAAGACCAGGGAAGCATGGCACAAAGGGAGGAGGCCTATCCTCAGCAGTGCGTGGAACAAGGCTACCAATGATGATGATGATGATGATGACGGGACCGTAACTATGGTACAGTCAACTGCGCCTTTATTTCGTAGCAATAAGGGTGGAGTTCACATAACATAACATAACATCACGCCTTGTTTCCCCGAAGGGTTGGGCTGAGGTGTCCCTGTAGCAGGTACACCCACATTTCGCCAGTTATGTTTAAGTCCCATGTAATAGGGGGCGAGCCTATTGCCATCAACCGGGCACAAATCCAGACTCCGAGCTGCTACTGAGAAATTTCAGATAGAAAAACCCAATAACACTTTGCCCGACCCGGGAATCGAACCCAGGACCTCATGCTCAGCAGTAGCGCTTGCGACCACTAGACCATCATTTATACTTAGTATGTAATCGTTCCGAGCATATGGTAGGCGATCGATCTTGAGGACGTCACGTCGTACGAATTTTGTTAAATAAAGTTACTTAAAATTGTATCTGTTTAAAATACCGATTGTCCGTATAAAATCTATTGAACTTGTGACTGTACTTGAATTACCCTAGGCTGATAAAATTTTCGTTTTTCCTAATTATGCTAACATTAGTGTTTAAGTCGGTTCCCCCCTTAGGGGGAAGAACAGTGCCCCTCCTTTCCGCACAGTTCTGTAGGGCTCGTCCCAGACTGGTCACCCTCCCACCGATATAAGAAAGAAATGAATTCCCTTACTCTAAACTGCCTTGTCCCGGCTTATAAAAAGTTCAGGGACAAGGATTGGATACTAGGTGAAGTTAATATTGGGAATTCACGGTTAGTAAACATAAGTATTATAATATGAAGCTAAGAAGACAAGAGGGTATGCAAAAGTATATAATATAATATTATGTTTAGTATTATATGTTGGAACACCAGCGTCTCCCCACTCGCAGTTGAGCACCGATAGCTGCAATATAACCTTTATAAAGTGAAGGGGTAAAGGAATCGTTACGCTTGCGCTTCAAATCACTATTCATAGCTACGTTAATTTGTCTGTTTACAATGTACCCACTTCAGTGAGACCGGGAACCGTTTTACAACGTTTTGTCTCTATGTACGTGTTCTGCTAGACCTAACGCATAGAACCTCTGAGGCACTAATACGATTCTAACGGAACACGTTTCCTAAGCATTAAATAAATGTCTTACTCAATCCTAAGACAGGGTACTGCGAAGTCCATCTGTTATTGAGGAAGGCAAGTATCGGATAGTTCTAATCGCGTACTTGTGTGAGAGACACCCTTACGGCGGCCTAGCCCCTTTTTACTAAGATAATACAAAACTAGCACAAGCGCACCGTAGACTCAGTCTCTAGCAGAATACATTACGATCGAACTTGGTGAACGCCGAAGTGGTGGTTCGTCACTTCTCATTTCGTTAATCTGCCCCATTTAGAGGATGCTTTGCGGCATTTAGCGGCTTAGCGTCCCAATAGCGTGTCTCGATAAATAGTGACGATTTAGTAATAGTCCTACAGAACGGACGGGTTTTTTTATCGAGATACGGTCCCTAGCGTTCATTGAACGTCTACCAATTCAGTTTGGGGTACTTGGTGAAGCCTAACCCCTCTCCCGGAAATGTGCGGCAACAAGTCTCACGCAAAGTATTCTGTGGCGAGACCTTTTTGGATACAGATATCATCACTAACATTTGGTTGTTTTATAATGCAATTGCACATTGGCTTTATAGCCTAGTTCAGCTTTAATTGAGCAGCGAGTATTTATGGTTCTGCCTTCCAAATGTAGTGTGTCAGTTCAAGATCAAGAGTCGTCAAAGGTCAAGAGCATTAGTGCTCAGTGTCAAGTATGGTGGAAGGCTTTCGCCATTTCCCTATAACCAAAAGCTAGTGACTATCCTGCCAAGGGGTGGATTAGGATATGGACACGTAATACACGGGAATATAGCGTTAATTATAAACCACTATACTAAATAAGAGTTATATCGCCATTCTGGAATAAACGATCATTAATAGTTAATTAAAGTTGACACTTACCAATTCCTTAGAGAGGATTAGGTTACAACTCACACAATACAACACGTACCAGCTTCGCCTCAGACACCTCCTCGATCGCGACTCGTCTCCGACGCACCTCAAACTAACTCTAGCTTAGACTACGTCGTCCGCTACCTAACGTGGTCTTAAATTAATCATCAACTTAATAAATAATGCTCGGTCCTTTAAGACAGCCCACAGACATCACCCCTTGGTATTCACCAAGACTCCTAACTTAACTAGCCTGGACTATTACGTCAGTAGCCTATCGCGACTCAAAACCAACTGCCATGACTTTATTCCTTGGTCCCCTAAAAATCCTAAAAACACCACGTTTGGCCCATCTTCCCACACTTTTGCAGAATAGACTTATGGATGTTTTTTGTGCAATTTCTCAATTGTTTTAAAAGGGTCCGTTTGAATTGTCGGAGCCCAACTTAATCGTTAACAGATGTGGCTCTAATAATGTCCGCTGCTTTGGTTCAGGGATTGACAACCTTTTGAGATGGTATAGCCAAAAGTAACAATTTATATAATTTTATTTTATACATTCAATTATGTTTTAGCACAAATTTGATTAGAGCAGCTATTATTCTAGCTAGCTGCTAGAATAATAATATAATTAATCCAATAATATAATTACAGTTATTAGATAATAGATAGTTACATCAATGGCTTTTTATCCTTTTGAAAGTTTGGTTAAATCTGGCTAATAAGTTGTTGTTTTAAATTTCAAGCATGACTCTAAATTTATATTCGTTAGTTGGTTTCTTTACCTTACTTTTTATTATATTCATGTGGGGGAGTAAATCCTCTATATAGGATACTTATTTACTTTTCACTGCATATTTGATTTTGGAGAAGAGGTTTTTTTTTTTTTTTTTTTTTGGGGTTGTCAGTCGAGTCAATTGAGAAGACAGATGTTTTTTTTGCTTTAATTTTTTATCTTTATATATTTTAAATAATATACCTCAGTTACTTCTATCGATAAATAGTTTTATTTGCCCTACCATTCCTACAATTTTTGGGGACTCGTCCGGGATGGTAGCGGTTAAATAGAGCTAAATGGTGGTGTTTTGTCGTAAGTAGAGGCGATGAAAATTTTACCATAAAAGGTGTCTTTGTGGTGTTTGTGGCGGTGAAAGCAGTAAGGAGTTGGAGTAATAAAGGTGTGAAGGTGTGGGTGGTGTGACAGAAAAATAAGAAAAATAAAGATTGGTCCAAATTTCGGAAAGATGTCTAGATCAACTGAAACAGCGGCGGTTCCAGCTGCTGCGTCGTTGTGGTACGACGGTCTAGTGCCAAAGTTTGACGGGACGGACAAAACGTACACGTCGAGTAAATGGGCCCAAGACGTAGAAGACCATGCGGACATTATGCAGTGGACACCGGCGCAAACACTGATTGTGGCCAGGCGCTCACTTGCTGGTGTCGCAGCTATGTGGCTCAGAACTGAAAAGATACATCGCACGTTTGATGAGCTGAAGGCGGCAATCGCCAAAGAATTTCCAGACAGTATCAATTCCAAAGAAGCCCATGAGTTGCTGTCTTCAAGGAAGAAGCATCAGGAGGAGTCATTTTACGAATACATGATTTCGATGAAGGAGATAGCGAAGCGTGCGAAGATTGCCGACTATGTTGCGGTGCAATACATCGTCGAAGGAATTTTAGATTACGAGAGTAATAAAACCATACTTTATGGCGCGACTACATATAGTCAATTAAAGGAGAAGCTGTCGTTATACGAGACGATGAAAAAAAATACGGTGAAGGTGGCCAAGCGGAACGTAGCCACACCCTCGACACCCTCGTCGTCTCGTGACGAGAAGAAAGTGGAAACGCATGATCGGAGGTGTTACAAATGTGGGGATAGGGATCATCTGGCACCATTCTGTAAAAAGGGAATCAAGTGTTTTAAATGTGGTGCGTTCGGGCACGTAGCACCACAGTGCACGGCTATCAACATAAGCGGTGATAAAAGACAATTAAACTCCATGTGTGCAAAATTGACGTATGAGGTTGGCAGCACTGACGGCGACGTCGGCCATTGTTGTTGTGGTCAAGACGATGCGAAACGTCAAACTGACAATACTTTGAATGTAAACAAAGTGCGTAAATCGGAATTATGTGTTGAAATAAGTGGTGTTTGTATCGAAAGTCTAATCGATTCGGGTAGTGATCTCAATTTTGTAACGGAGGACTTATTTTTTGAACTTCCAAAGTGTGTTTACACCAAGGAAAATAAAGTTTTAACGGGTTTAGGTTATAGCAAGTTAATAGCGTTCGGAAAGTGTACCTACGAAGTAAAAGTTGATGCTAATTTTTATAACGTAACTTTTTATATTGTGCCCAGAGATTCAATGCCTTATAAGATGATTTTAGGTCAACCTTTTTTAGATTTGAGTAGGGTTGTTTTTGATAAAGGTGTTGTGAGCGTGATGCCTGAAGGTGAGGGCGAAATTTTGAGTTTGCTTTCAGATGATATAGGCTCAAGCTCGACTGAGTTGAGCCATATTCCTCTAAGTGTTCGGGCAGCTGCGGCTAATCTGGTTGAAGGATACCAGCCCTCACAAATCAAGGAAGCACCGCTAGAGATGGTGATTGTGTTGAAGGACAATATACCGGTGGCACAGCGTCCTCGGCGCTTGTCAGCACAGGAGCAGAGGGAAGTCACTGAACAAGTAGGAGAGTGGTTACAGAAAGGTATTGTGAAACCAAGTTTTTCTGAATATGCTAGTCCATTGGTGTTAGTTAATAAGAAGAATGGTAAAACACGAGTTTGTGTTGACTATCGAAAAATATATGAAAAAATGGTGAAGGATTACTTTCCTTTACTAAATTTAGACAAGTTGTCAGGAGCTACTATTTACAGTAAATTGGATTTGAAAGGTGCAAAAAATTTTAAGATGTTAGAGGTGCAAAATAAAATTAAGATAGTGATGATGGATGTAACTAAAAAGATTGAAAGCTGGCCGGACTAATGCTAAGGTAGCATTTCATTTTATTTAAACTGCTCAGTCAAATTATGATTGCTATGATTGCAAATTAAGTTAGTTGTTTATTATTGAGTTATCATTTTATGTGATGTTGTTTCTCTGGCAGTTCGTGATTGTTTTGTATTTCATGATAATTAGATATAAGGTAGGTTGTTGTAAGTTGTTTTGAAACTGAAATGTGTTTGTTTAACTTAAATTTAATAAGTGTGATGATTTTTATTTTTATTTCATTTAACTAGAAGTCTGAGGACAGACTTTTAATAGGATGGCCGAGCTGTGGGGGAGTAAATCCTCTATATAGGATACTTATTTACTTTTCACTGCATATTTGATTTTGGAGAAGAGGTTTTTTTTTTTTTTTTTTGGGTTGTCATTCGAGTCAATTGCGAAGACAGATGTTTTTTTTGCTTAAAATTTTTATCTTAATATATTTTAAATAATATACATAAGTTACTTCTATCGAGAAATGGTTTTATTTGCCCTACCATTCCTACATTCATATAATACCACACTTTCTCACACGCATTTCGAGGGCCGCGTGTTGGTTATCCCTGCCTTGGTTTCAGTTCTTAGAATTAGTAAAGCTTGCATTCCATAAAATATAAACGTAAAGTGGTTTGAAAGAGGTTCAATATTGTTTCACGATTTTAAAGAAATAGGATATTTTATAATTAATTAGGGTAACGTGTCGAACTGTCAGCCCATAAAATAGAGATTTAATGTGTTTCTGAGTGACCCAAACCGTGTGCCGATTTTAAAATAAATATAATATTTTGTTATTAAAATAGGAGCAAATGGCAGACAGTCACAAACTGAAGACCAATTTAATTATTTTTAAATGTAAGAATAATAAGATATTAAATATTAAAAAGTAATAGGTGTAAAATTAATGTAAAGCGTTACTAAGAAAATATGTTGATATCGTTAAAATAATACGTATAAGAATAATACTATAAAAGCTGAAAAAGATAAACAGATTAAGTATCTTGACCTGGCTCGCGAGGTTGTCGACATGTGAGATGTGGATACGGCAATCATTGTGCCGATAGTCGTGATGGCCAATGGCATAATAGCCAAGAGCCTCGACCAACACCTTAGGAGGCTCTCGTTAGGCAGCTGGGACTTGATCCAAAAAGCAGTACTCCTGGACACGGCGCGTATTGTAAAGAGGTTCCTCTCTCAGGAGCCCTGACCACCAGTGGCTTGGACCCTGTTCCCGACACCGGCGGGCGACTATTTTTATTTTTTTTATTTTTTTTATTTTTTACAAGAATATTTAAAAATGTAAATAGTATGTTTTAAAATGAAATAAAGGAAATTTAAATACTATAATATTCAAAATGCGTATTAATAATATAAAAATATTATTGCAAGACTACTATTTTTAAATGTGATTTTAAGACCAAATTTTATAGTTTGATAAAGACACTAAGTATAGTTTTTGTTTTTTTATAATTATGTTGAGTGATACAAAATTTCAAAAATTTTTAAATATAATTTTTGCACAAATGTTTAACATAAAAACTGTTGATGGTAAAATTATTAGGAATAAAAACATTTTCCAAAAAAAAAAAAGAAACATTTTCCAAAAAAAAAAAAACACTACAAAGTGAAAAATAACTTTAATTTCGGAAGTCGGTGTCTTTGGTTTTGAATTTTTGTTCTTTGTCACTTCCGAAATTAAAGTTATTTGTCACTTTGCAGTGTTTTTTTTTTTGAAGACGGTTGTTTTTTTTTTTGGAAAATGTTTTTATTTTTCACTTTTTAGTTGTGGTACCTACCCCACACAAATTCGAATACCACTACCTGTTATGTAAATAACAGTGACAAGAAGTTATCATATCATCTACATACTAAGTGGGAAAAAATACGTTTAATTGAACTCAAAAACTAGCCAAGCAAAGTTAATAAAATTTATATGGGACCACCTCTGAAGTATGATCTACCAAACAAAAAAAGAATCATCAAAATCTATTCATAATTGGCGGAGTAATCGCGTAACAAACATACAAGAAAAAAAAAAAAAAAAAACATACAGACGAATTGAGAACCTCCTCCTTTTGGAAGTCGGTTAAAAATAAATATGTTTTTTTTCTATATTTTTAAATACAAGGTTTTAGAGTTATTGATTGTTAAATATTCTAAAAATTATATGATTAAAACGTCAGCGTACGTTAAAAATGCATGACATTAATAGATAAGTCGTTTTTTATTTACTTTCTAAGTTGCATACACAATCATGATTTTGTCAAATTTTAATAAGATTACTATAAACAAATTGGATTTTAACAGCTTCGCTGCCAACTGTAATGCAATACTTCATTGTGAGTCTGCCCTTACCTTTCATTTGTGTTATTTTTGTGTCACGGTAACACAATAAACACAAAAAATTAAATAGAATTTGAAAACTACCCTATTATTAAGTTTAGAGGGTGAATTAGCTTGACCTTCACTGGAATTACGTGACAATTCCAATGTCTTAATTAAATCAGCTCGATTCCGCAAAAAAGGTGTTTTTATTGCCTCGAACTCTTTCCTGTCACGAAAGGTTCAAATATCTAACTTAATAATGAAAATGTAGATTAGAAGAGTATCCCAATGATTACCAGGCTCTCCAAATGATTCTAACGTACACGTAAAATTTTGTTAACGTGGTCAATCAAACGCCGGCTCAATATTAATTAAATAGAGCCGAAGCATGACTATGAATCACGTTCACTATCACGATCCAGGACCACGTTCAAGACGTCAGGTAGTATTTTATAATAGTTATAAAAAAGCAGCCAAGTGCGATTCAGACTCGCACACGAAGGGTTTCGTACCGCCGTACAATATTTAACACTACATTTATTTATTTCATTATTTAGTAAAAAAACGTCGAAACAATACGTTTCTGCTTTCGCTATAATATTTAAATTTATTTTATCTATTCTCATAGCGTAATATTCGAATTATAAACTTCAAAACGAGTTTATATTGACATACTTTATAAACACAATACCAAAATTTAAAAATTGAATCATATTAAAACACTTTTTCTCTAATAAAATAATGCTATTAAACATTTTTTTTTTCTATTACGATACAGGGCTATTCCAAGAAGTTAATATCACCAAGGAGTTTCCATCAACTTTTGCATTGGAACGTTTAAACGGGGGACAGCAGCACCCGCTGTAGCGCATTTGTGCGGTGATGTGCTGGTGCAGACGACATTCATTTGTTTTGTTGTACTGAATTTCGTGGGATTTTTCAAATTTATTCTTGTTCTTTAACTATGATCTTTTATTTAGTATTAGGTTCAATCCCAATGTATGAGAGTAGATAAAGTAGTGTATGAAACTGCACATAACTAGGTATTAAAACATGAGTGTGATACTATTAACACACACACTCATGTTTTAATACCCCTCATTATGCAACAGTTTCATTAAACTACTATATTTTTATTATTTTTTTGTTTTAGCGGCAATAATAAAACACATTCCGTGGAATTTTTTATTGCCTACCTAGCATGGTTCAAAAGATACAGCCCTGTGATAAACGGACAGACGGACAGCGGAGCTTTGGTGATAGGGTTGATTTGGCACTCTTTGCTGACGGAACCCTCAAAAACGTATGAGTAGAAAAAAGGTCTTGAAAGTTTTTGTTAGTAAAACTAGCTTTTGCCCGCAGCTTCGCGCGCGTGGATGCAGCAACTTTCAGAATGCTCAGCCTTCGTAACATAAACATAACATTACATCACGCTTGTTTTCCCCCGAAGGGCTAGACAGAGGTGCACCGATAGTACACAATAACGCCAGTAAATTAGGTCAATCACTGCTTGACTTGGCTGCATACATTTTGTTCATTTAAAAAGTCATAAAATTCGAATTCATAAACGAATGAGCAAGTAAGTAATTAGTAACGGTATAAATAAGGAAGATTTTATAAACTTAACTGTGATGATTAGTGCAGGTCATTATGTTTAATTAAATATTGTTTTGATTGCATTTGGGGGGATAACCACAAAGAATAATGGTTTTCCTAGTAATCGTATGATTTATTTGTTTAGCTTTAAATAGAACGGCTGAAATCAATTGCAGTATAAACTATTAAACGCATTTATTAATCATGATAATCTCATACAGAGAAGGCATGAGTATCGATCACCACGCTTGCTCATAATGCTCGCAGGTGACGTAATAATGTTTTTCCGTGTTCGAGTTCGTTATTAGCGACATCATGAACTGCAAAGAAACACCGGTCACTCTTAACATACTCGTAATGATTATCGGAACGAAGTTCCTGATGGCACGTTATACTCCTCTACACACAAAATGTTACACGGTTTTCGGTCTAGCTCTCATTCGCCAAGTGTGCAAAAGCGAAAGGAACTTTGTTCCAACCGAGTGTCCCATGACAGGTCTCGAATGTTTTGATATCAATGTTCTCGTTGGGGGTTAAACATGTTTATGATAACTTTTACAGTTTGACTGATGACTTTTAGGTTTTTGCAGTAGGTACGAATAACGAGGGGCTTGTGGCTAAGTAATAACAGCCGCACACTAAGCTACGCTTGCCGCGGTCAGTCCATGGATGGGTGACGTGCTCGAAAAATCAGGTTAAGCCGTTAGTCCCAACTGTTATTCTTGGATATTTGACAGTGTTATTGGTCGTCAAGCCCGAAAGTCTGACAATCAGACTTACCAAGTGGTGGTATCGTGTTGCGCTGTATGTGGTTTGTAGAGGTCAGATAGGCAGTCAGCCAGTCACTCCATGTAAATTACTGGTATTCAGCTGCGTCCAGTTAGACTGAGAGCCGACCCTAACATAGTTGGGAAAAGGCTAGGCAGATTGATTGCAGTAGGTACGAATCTAATTTTGTTTTGTAGTCATCACAGTTTCAGTGCTTGTATTTCCTAATTTGGTATTTTCAATTTAAATGATTATTAATTATAATCATGGACTTTTTGGTTGCGAATAGGGATAACCACAAAACAATGTTGCATGTTGCATGATGATTAACGGTTGAACACCAGTACAGTTTATATCAAAGTATAAAGGTAAATGTATGTAAATACCATAGGGACAAAATATTAGCCTTAGTTAAAAAGTAATGTATGTATGTACTTCTCATTCCTATCTTTAAAAAGCCTCGCCATCTCTCCCGTGGATATCGTCAGTTGCGATTAGAGGATTACGTTGAGAGGATGTGCAGCAGCGTCCACCTGTCTGCTAATAACAACATACTGCGATCACCACTCCTTGTTGAGATATCTTGAATAACTTCATTGTAGCTGGCATTGGGAGAATGTTCGGTTATGGACGTTGAAAATAAAATTATAATTGTGTGTAATGACTAAATTTATTCCAGTCAATATTATCAGTCAGCATTTACTGTGGCATCGATTATATTAGGAGGAAAATACTGAAAAATAGGATTATAAAAGCGACAACGAAGCAATTTAGTTACTCATTTCAGTTACACGTATCATTTTAATAGAGTGTCGTTTATACTTCGCAAAAAATTGCAATATTCTACAAAATTAACTAGTTCTTTATTATATATAATGCAAACTACAATTGCCTTTGTATTATTATTTTGTCTACGGACCATCAGTTTGGCTGCAGACGTGACCGTTTATGAATATTTTGATTATTGTAAGTAACGTTTCCATGTTTCCGATGCATTGACAAAATAAATATACCAATATTCTGGCTGTTTGTATTTGTGAAATTGATAACGCATCCACGATACAGAGGACTGCCTCGTTGCTCTCGCGATCACAAGCGCGGCTGCAGAACAGGAGGACAGAATTATATTTATATTAGTTTGTGGAAAGCCATACTAATATTATAAAGAGTTAAAATTTGTTTGTTTGTTTGTAAGTTTGTATGTAGGGGTTAATCTCCGGAACTGCCAGCTGGATTTGAAAAATTATTTTTGCATTAGATAGCCCAACTACTGAAGAAGGTTATAGGCTCGCGGACGAAGTCGCGGGCAGAAGCTAGTGTTTATATAAAATCAATAAAAAACTGAACTTTTTGTCCAAAGAATTACAGACTTTAAAAAGCCAGTACAAACTGAAAAATAACTTTAGTTTCAGAAGAACATTTAAATGTTTGCGTCGCACTCCCTTCAAACAAAAGTGTTTTGAACAGATAACTACACTTCGGGATGATTATAACCAAACGGTTTCGTCTTACAGAGCTGGATTCTATCTCTAATGCATGCAATGAAATTTGGGTGCAATATTATAAAATGTCATAGTAAAGTTTATGTTTGGTTTTAGATAACCGAGGACCGCAGATATCAGAACCTGTCGCAGTATCTCAATTTCCGTGGCAGTTTGGTTATTTCGGAAGTGAATATTTCGATATGTTTATACATATTAGCAACAAATCATCGAGTGTGACTGCGATCAATGTTACATGTACAACAGGTAAGCTTCACGTTTCTAATTATCGTCCTAAGACTCGACGGAACCTTCTCTCTCCATGAGTTTGTTAACTGACGAGTAAGAAATACAGAAGAAGAGAAGTGTGCATACCTACATGACTTTTTAAATTGAATGACAGCAACTGAATATAGACTTTTATAACAAGCTACCCTCTTCTTTGCTAGATTTGCCTTTTAATGCGTTTAAAACTAAAGTAAAATCTAACCTTTGTTCAAAGGCATACTATTGTATCGACGACTACATAAATGATAAGAATAGTTGGTCGCTGTGATTAACTCAAGACAATACTTATGTTCTTTCTCCAGAATTAGTTTATCTACAGACAGTTACATAATTGTTTATTTTATTTGAATTTTTAAGTCAATTTTTATTTTTTTATGATTCAATTTATTTTTATTTTAGAGTTGTATTGCAATTTGTGGTTAGCTAGCGACCTCGACAGTTGATCATTATTTTTTTTATTTTTTTGCCTGAGCAACCGGCAGCAAGTTCGTCATGCTCCCTTAGATGTCACTGCTTGCGGTAGCGTCGGGGATCGGTTGCCTCCTTCCCTCAAATATGGCGAGGGGGGTAATGGCTGATCTTTGCGTTATGCTCGTGAACGGGTGCTGCTTGTGGTGACTGGTCGTCTTGCTGATCATGGTTTTGTAATTGTAACTAGTAATTAATTAACTGTTTATTAATTTTTACCTCGATGGTCCTAGTTTATCATTTATAACTGCCAATTGCAGCTTTAAATAGCTTTATGTAAGCGGGCACGCCCTTTACGCCTGGAGGCTTTTATTTAGATATTTAGTTCTGTTTACGTTTAGTTTTTATTTTTGCTTGAGTATAGTTATCGATGTTTTTGGTTGGTATATTGGCGTGTGCTAGCTGACATATGGCCAATAATTTATATGTGTTGCGTAATGTAAATTATTTTGCATATTGTATATATTATTTTTTTTCTAACTTGAACAGACAGCTGTGCTGCTGGGGAGTTTGTTGCGCCACTTCTTCTTCCCAGCGAAAGGCACTAGGAAGTGGTGAAGGGTGGGCGTTTTGGGGGACTGTCTTATGTAATTTTGACGTTCCAAAAGTGCTGATTCTCAGCCTAATTTGAATAAATGACTTTTGAATTTTGAATTTTGACTGTGAAAAACAATTTTGATGCACTATTTACGACGAGCTTTTGGTCAAAAACAATGTCTTGTTTGATAGAATAGTATTACAGTCGTCAAAAGTATGTTATTTCCCAACTTACATTTAGGCGTCAATTAAAGCTTGTTTTAGAACTTAACGAGATGTAAAGGCGCTACAACAGCAGCACTTACAACTTTTGGTTACAAAAGAGCGTAGATAAGCAAAATATTTCACTTAAAGCTATACCACAGAGTTACAAGGGCGATAACCAATTTTTAACACTACAATACGGGCAAAGCATCTTGTGTTATAGATTTAAGTGAATCTTACAACTATAAGATCTAAATGAGAAGTAAGCATTGACTACAACCCTCCAAAGTGCTATGCAAGCCATAATAAACTCTCGCCAAGAACCAAAAGTTGCACAAAAGCAATAATTACCACTACCAGTTCTACAGTGGTACTCAGAAACTCTTTTGTACCACCAATTGGCTGAGGAGGTACAAAACTCTCTTATGTCACTTAAAGTCGAACAGTAGGAACATTTTTCACTATCATAATAACTTCTAGTGCTTAATGTGACTTCTGTATAACTTTAGGTAGAGTAATAGAGCTTAATACCACTTCGGTACCCCTTATGTTTGGGCACCATGTTTAGGTTACGAATTGATTTGACTAAGGCTAGAAAAACAAAAGAAAATATGGTCTAATTGAAGTACTTTGCTTTATTGTGTTTTAATACTACTAGCACGATACCTTAAACTAGAATAGGCAACGTTTTATTAGATAATTACAAAAGTTTTATTTTCCTCCACATGTAATAAAATATATCTTTTCAGTAAATAGACAATAGACATCGGGCGCTAGAATAATTCATTAATAATATATACACTTATTCACCTTCGCAGTAAAAAGTCAACTTCTGTGTCTACTAAGTTGAAACTAAAAGATTACTTTTAATTTCACTTTTACAAACAAATGGCGGGCGTTTTGAATCCGACAAATATTAACATACATACTGCTCGCATAAAAAAACCTAAGATGTTAAAAATTTTAGCACCTGAGGCCGTTTTTATAGCCTTTTTGGATCTATACTAGAGCTCTAAGCGTTAATAATCACCTATTTGCCACCCTCTTATCACTCAAAAATATAGTGAGCGACATTGTAGTTCTACTGTACCGCTTAAGGAGGTGGTATTCACCTATTTGCAGCCCTCTTAGCACTCAAAGAGTTAATAAACGATATTTTACTCTATTGTACCACTAAAGGAGTTAATTTTCGCCTATTTATCACGTTTTTATCCCTTGTAGTTTCAGTTATCCCTATTATAGCTCTCTTATTGCTTTGTTATACCTCTTAACCCATTCTGTAACTCTGTTTTACCGCCATTAAACAACCTAAAGTGATAAAAAGTGTACCCTAGAGTTATAGCGCGCTCTAACTCCGAATGCGTAACACTTATTTATAACTTTAGGATCTGGTTAGCGCTCTAATAGATTTACTATAACTCTTATTTTAGCCTAAATGTTAGTTGGGTTATTTCTGTACAATTATTTCAAAATGTAAAGTGCAATGCATTTCTAATACGTTTCAGATGACAGAACTTTTGAAGTTAAGAAATCAACAAAACAGTATGGTCCGAGAGAAGGTGAAGAATATTATTCCATTGATTCCTCTACATTTTTAAATTCCACTGAAATAAAAATTACGCTAAATTTCTACTCGTCAAATATCTTATGTTCGTCACTCGTAGTAGCTAAAGGGAGGAACATAAAAAACAAGACACTGCAGAAGGAATTCCCACGTAAGAGAATGTTAAATTGTTACAATAGCTTTTAACTATTCCTGCCACGCTTTTCACTAAATTGTTTAATGAAAGTTACCTATCATTCAACTGACCATTATTGCTGTCATTCGGAACATTAATATTTATGCCAAGCAAATTTTCTTACAGATTATGGTTCCCGGTTAAATTTTGGCTGTGTACTGGTGGATCTTATAAACATATGTGACGGTAAGCTTTTCTAAACCAATGTTACACAGTGTATTAGGTTAGACGAGGTACATACTTTGTGGGAGTTTACTACTCATGAAAATGAACAACTTATACTTCAAAACCAACTCTAATCTACTGTTTCATACATTTTGATCGTATTTACATTGCACTTTTTTATGAAAGAGCAGTATTTTTTTTTCATTTTCGAGTTTGCCTTAGTACCTAAAATTAAATTTTCTAAAGCATGGGAAAGTGTGGTAAAATCGGGACGTTGAGGCAAATATTTAATAAAACACCAGTTGGAAAGAATATAAGCAAATAAACTTTAATGGGCTATATTTTTTATTTTTTATAATATACATAAGTACAGTCTTCGTGGGTGCAATTCTTACCTGACCCATGCGTGGCTCTTTAGCGTATATTTCAAACTAGCTTCCGCCGGCGGCTTCGTTCGCGTGATATCTTTTTAAATTATAGCCTATGTTACTGAGTGATAATATATCATTCTACTGGTGAAATATTTTTTTTTAGTTGGTCTAGCATTTTTTGAGTTCATTCATTACAAACAAAAATATAAATATTTTCCGTTTGTAATATTAATAATGTAGATAAAATAATAATAAATATACGAGGTACATATAAACATTGACCAGGCAGGGGCCATAGTCCTTCCATAGTTCCAGGTAACCAGTCCACTTTAGCCACCCAAACCCATAGTCAAAATATATTTGTTTCCATATCCTGCAATAGTCCTACACCAACCGGGGGTTGTCCTTGGGTGCCCTTGCGTAGTGCGAACAGGGATAGTCGTCGGTTGGTGCCTCAATACTTAAAAATGTCTAATTGGCCTCGGCGAGTTGGCTTCGGCCCCTCGTACGCCTTTCAAAGGTCCAACAAAGGTTAACATATCTCGGGACCCCAGGAAATATACTAGGTAGTACCCGATAGTACCCAGTATGATTTTTCCCCAAATGCACATTAGAGAAACAAGACAATAAAAAAGCTAAAACATGGCGTTAAACTTAAATTTGAATAATTGAAACTTGAATGTGTTAGAAAGTGCGGTAAGCACTGTAAATGTATATATAGGTATTACTCAAATTAGCAAGCTTCGAATGTCAGAATGATTACTGGTTATTTACTGTGTGAATTAAATCACAGAAAGACAAGGCTAGACATTTATTTAATTAGACTTGTCAGTATTTAATCATTGTCGTTTTTTTCATCTTTGCTAGAACACAATTTTAACTTACCTTGATATACTACTATAATGAAACATTTCGACACCTATTTTTTTCTTTTTTTTTTTGGGTGGGAAATTATCAAATAACTTCTCCCGGTCTGGGTGGAGCGGGAGGGCATGTCAGACTCTTACTGACTAAAACCCACCCGTGTTCCTTCAGTTGCCATGTTGCCGGGAGGCCACGATTTCCCTTTCGGCCCGTATTCACAGCACCGGCAGGCATTGGCCCTAGCGGACCCCGTCAATTCTGCTGACATCTCTTTGAGGCGCGCATGGAACACAACGCGCCGTCGACTCGGGCTTGGTCCTTATCGGACGGCGAGCTACCCATTGCTCACCGTCCGCAAGCCCGCGCCTACGGTGGCCGGAAATCTGCCTGTGATTCCCGACGCCCAGGGCGTCTCCGCCTCAATGAACGCGCCCACACCAGCGCCCCGTAAAGGGCCATGGACCGCATGACCCCCGCGTAGAACCTCCGGCAGGAGGCGTTTGGACTTTCCAGATTGGGCAGGAGCCACTTCAAGGCAGCCCCGGCCCGGTCCAGTCTGGGAGCCAAACGTCAGAAATGCTCCACGAAGTTCCACCAGCTGTCGAGGACGAGTCCCAGATACTTCATCGTCGACTCGACACCGATGTGAACCCCTCCTGCCATTATCTGGGAGCCCGACGGTGGCGCACTACGAGGACCATAGAAACCCATGGCCTCGGACTTGTGCAGGGCCACCTCGAGTCCCAACTGCTGGATTCTGTCGACGATTATCGCAACCCCGCGTGTCGCTAAATCGGCCGCCGCCTGGTACGACCTCCCCTGCGCCAGGACCAGCGTGTCGTCAGCGTAACAAACGACGCTGACGCCGAACATTTCGACACCTGCAAGGAATAACATCGTAACTCAGTTTTAGGCAATTTTAAGTTACGATCGTATTCATGTTGTACAAAAAATGCTGGTATTTTTTGCACTTACCCCTTTATTTATTTTTTTTGGGTGGGAAATGATCAAATAACTTCTCCCACTCTGGGCGGAGCGGGAGGGCGTGTCAGACTCTTACTGACTAAAACCCACCCGTGTTCCTTCGGTTGCCCTGTTGCCGGAGGCCACGATTTCCCTATCGGTTTTCTTCGAACCCCCGGCAGGCATTGGCCCTAGCGGACCCCGTCAATTCTGCTGACATCTCTTTGAGGCGCGCGTGGAATACAACGCGCCGTCGACCCGGGCTTGGTCCTTATCGGACGGCGAGCTACCCATTGCTCACCGTCCGCAAGCCCGCGCCTACGGTGGCCGGAAATCGGCTCGCGATTACCGCCCTGGGCGTCTCCTCTTGCGGCGGTTAGGGGCGTGAGGGCGCGAAATTTGCCTCTCCTTCACGCGTTCTGCCTCCTCCTTCGCGAGCATTACCGCTTCGCAGAAGGAGGTGACGGCCTGCCATTTCCTCTCGCTCCTTAACATGGCCTGAACCAGGGCCGGACGCGAGAGATCGCCGCCGCCAATCGCCTCTACGAGGACACGGCGTTGCTCCGCCCAAGCCGGGTAGACCTCCACCGTATGCTCCACCGTGTCCTCAGGCCGATCCACACAATAGTGACACCCGGGTGTTTCCTCCCGCCTTATCCTAAACAGGAACCTCCCGAAGCAGCCGTGTCCGGTGAGGACCTGCGTCAGGCGGAAGGTAAGGACGCCGTGGCGCCTCTCAAGCCACTCCTCAAAGAGGGGTCTTATCGCCCCAATTGTGGCGTGCCCAGCGACTGGACTAAATTGGGCAGGAGCCGCTTCAAGGCAGCCCCGGCCCGGTCCAGTCTGGGAGCCAAACGTCAGAAATGCTCCACGAAGTTCCACCGGCTGTCGAGGACGAGTCCCAGATACTTCTTCGTCGATTTGACGCTGATGTGAACCCCTCCCGCCATTACCTGGGAACCCGACGGTGGCGCACTACGAGGACCATAGAAACCCATGGCCTCGGACTTGTGCAGGGCCACCTCGAGTCCCAACTGCCGGATTCTGTCGACGATTATCGCAACCCCGCATGTCGCTAAATCGGCCGCCGCCTGGTACGACCTCCCCTGCGCCAGGACCAGCGTGTCGTCAGCGTAACAAACGACGCTGACGCCGAACATTTCGACACCTGCAAGGAATAACATCGTAACTCAGTTTTAGGCAATTTTAAGTTACAATCATATTCATGTTGTACAAAAAATGCTGTTATTTTTTGCACTTACCCTGTTTAAATTCCTTTGCGTACAGATTTGTACAGTGTAAAAACATTGTAAGTGAGGGTCAACTGCAGTTAATAATAAGGTATATTTAGTTACACATCATCATCATCATTGTCTAAGCTCGCCATTATTAATATAACATTGTAATTCAAGATACACTCTTCTTATTGTTCTGATTATTTCTTATTAAAAAATGAGCTTTCATCGTAACCTTAGGTAAAATTAACATTTTTTGAATTGTATCTCAGACATACAATTTATTTTATTTAATGTAGTAACTTTTATCACACTTTATGCGATTATATGTCTGAGTTATAATGACATTTGTACAGTATGTTGTGGAATGTCATTGTAACTCACAAAACGTCTTAAAATATACATAAATAAAATAATACAATCATATGAATGTGTAGCTAATCCCTGGTTGACTCATATTTTCATGGTTGGTTGGCATTAAGACTTAACCGAAATCTGAGAGATTTTTTAAAATCTTTGACGTACTCTCCTGTAAAGTTACAAAATATTAGTTACAATGTTATTACTTGCAGGTGTCGATTTGTTTTATCCTAAGAATGTAACATAAATTCACCATAAAAATAAAACTTATTATTACACAACAGCCCAAAATGGAGTGTACCACCATAACTTTTAAATTTCTGAAAAGATTTGGATGTATAGTTAGAATCTTTACATCATAACGAGTGATATGGGCTATCAATTTAATTTTAAAGAAAACAGTATGGCGGCAGCATGGTTCCATTAATAAATGTGAAAAAAAAAATGTTGTTTTACAAAATGTGTATCCAATTGAAGGCCGTGATGCTCATTCCAAAACTCTATAATTCATTGGCATAAATTTTACACAGGCAGGGTGTATGCATAACAAACATTTCATCCCCACACCATCCACGCCTCGCCTCGCCGTGAGAGTGTAAAACCACCTTTAGTGCTTTAAAAAATTAATAAAACCCAATCCAAGTCAAGTCAGCCCAGTCAAATCAATGGAATGTATAAAAAAAATACATAACATAACATCACGCCTTGCTTCCCCAAAAGGTTGGGCAGAGATGTGCCTGTAGTAGGTACACCCACATTTCGCCAGTTATGTTTAAGTCCCATGTAATAGGGGGCGAGCCTATTGCCATCAACCGGGCACAAATCCTGACTCCGGGCTGCTATTGAGAAACTCCAGATGGAAATACCCAATAACATTTTGCCCGACCCGGTAATCGAACCCAGGATCTCATGTTCAGCTACTAGCGCTTGCAACCACTAGACCAACGAGGTAGTCAAAACGAAAAAAGTCAAAAAATAAATAATTAAAAGAAAATAAAACACGAGTGCCCTGCCAACACGAAGTAAAAAGTAAAAAAACAAGTTGTATTAGTTAATCTGTATAAACAAAGCCAAAGATCACTCATTTACTCGCTGACTAAACAGATAAATAAAATTGCCATTGTGGTCGGGGGACCTCTTAGATTAAAAAATGTTTCACACAAGGACACAACGCAGCGGTCCGCCGAGTAAGTCTTAAGGTGCTGACAAAAGCTAAATTCTCCAAATATACTTGTTTTTTTAATTTATCAGATTTTGCCTGTTCAAAACAAATTAAAACAAAAAATACGTTGTTTAAATTTATGTAAATAACGAATCTTACTTGTATTCAGAACTTAATTGTAATTTTTCTCGAATGCTCAACTTATTTATGAGTAAATAAATAATTGCTTCATATTTTGCAATTAATTACAAGTGTTGTGTCATCGCGCGTCTCTTTCTTTTCAAACCCCAAACTCAACCTTTTTCTGAAAAATTAATACAAAAGTTGTTTAGCTCTGTATCTGCTACAATTCTAGGAAACTGGATGACACTGCCGATTCCTTTGCTGTTATTCTATAATTAAAATGACCCAAAAGTGTAACCTACACATATTGTGTATTGCAGGTCCCCCTTTAGCCACTGACACTAAGATGGACACAACAACAGAGAATGCAGATACTGATGTAGAAAATATTAATCCTTATAATACCTATAAGTTCAATTCTTCATCAAACTTAGAAATAACGACTCACAAAAATTCAGCAAATAATACTGTTAAGTATTATCTTTGCACTCCTTACTGACTGACTCATCTTATTCTGGTGGTCTGCACGAGCTGTTCTCGTTTGCTTTACTGTGACAGACAGATAGAAATGTATTTCTGCAGTATAATTGCATGTGGCTAAACGTTACCCTATCCCTTATAATTGATTGCCTAAAGATTTTACGTATCCTACAGACTACAACCATTTCACGGGATCGTGAGCAATAACCTTGTAGTTATTACTGTAATGTCAGCCTGTATAACGTCATCGCAGAGCAGACATCTGCGAACAAGCACTGATCACCACGCTTGCTCACTGCCTATTGGTAATATATGACCAATAAGTTTAGGTTTTCTGTAAATATTAATTTGTCGTACGTCAATGGCACCTCACGTGACAAGTAACACGTGAAAACTTACAGCTCTACTGGACGTGCAGTTGAGTGTACTATTAGAAGAATTATCTCAGACCTAGATGTTTTCAGTTAAATAATTAAAAGATTTTTTATTTTTTTCAGAAAATTCTAAGCAGCAGCCTTCTCAAAACGTGTTAATATACGTGATACCATCCGTGATAGGAATGTGTGTAATAATATTGGTGATTTATTTATTATGGGTCAAAAAATGTTGTCATCGGAATTCGCCGCCAGTAACAATGGAATTGAATACTTCCGTAAGTTTTAATTTTTGTTTATTTATCTACAAATGGTGTGACACGAATGACAAAGAGATATGTGCCTGGTGTAGTGTGTGGTGTGGAGCATCTTGGGAGAGGCCTATGTCCATCATTGGACTGCGACAGGCTGAGGTAACTGATTTATATTTGAAGTGTTCGTACAGTGAGTCAGATCAGGAAGCTCTTATCCCATGTCTTCGAGGCTGCATTCCTCTGAGGTTGCATGCCTTCGAGGCTGCAGGCTTCTGAGGTTGGATGCCTCTGAGGTTGCAAGCCTTTGGCTCCATCAAGTACATAATTTTTTGCAGCACTTATGATCAAATTATAAAAGAATCATACATTAGATGTGTGTTCATGTTGAATGTAACGAAACGCATCGTAGCCAATTGAGCGAGTATGCACAGCGAGCCGACCTCATAAAAAATCCTAACATACATTAAAATATGACTTGTATTTTTCAGCATCATGAACCGTTCTACCTGAACATGCTCTTCCGAAGAGAGTGTGATCAGGAGATCGCTGAAATAGATCAACACGAATATGAGGAAATTGCTCCTCAAGTAACTGAAGGTGGCTGAAATATTCAGTAACAGCAACAGGATGGATGTGGATAAATACAATAATTATATAGTATGGAAAGGGTGAGAATACAACTCTCAGGTTCCATACATCGTCTCAACCGAAACGGAACAACAGCTTGGAAATGTCGGTGACGTTAGGCATTAAAGCGTTTTTTCGGTCACTTGTGTAAGCCGTATTTAGTCAGGCGGACACAAGGTGAGCACCTTCAACGGTTGAGGCATGATGTACTCCTTCGAGATACTCAAGTGGACGCAGCGCAGACGGAGTTTGCTGCCACTTTGAATGTAGTGTGAATAGCAGTTCTGACGTATTACTGAGTATATCTCATTTATTTCTGACTAGCACTTTGCCAGAGATGTTTCGTCCATCCTATACTCTCTATCCCTTAGAAATGTCATGAAATCTGCCTTCATTCCTTGTCAACATCATAAACAGAACATCTGTGCTAAATTTCAGCTTTCTAAGTTCAAGTGTTTGGGCGTTGATGAGTCCGTCAGTGAGTGAGTTAGACAGTCAGTACTTTTCTTTTTACATGTATTGATGTTTGTTATAGTGTATTGGAATCTAATAATTTTGTTCTAATTGAATATAATTATGTTGTGTACAGCAAGGTTGCTGCAAGAAATATATTAAAACCTTTGTACTTTACTTTTTTGTAGCTGTTATGTCTTATTTCCTTGTAAATGCATATATGTAGTTAGTTATAATATAAGTAGAATGTATTTTAATTTTGTTTTATCTTGCGTTGTAGTTTTTTAATTAGTTTTTTTTTTATTATTGTTGTTTTTAAATCTTTTTGAATTGTAAAGTTCATTTTTTGCTTTAGACAGTCATCTTGCTCGGATTATAACATTGTTCTCACATGTTGATTGTTATTATACTTAGATTAAAAATTAATTTTGTAATTATAATGTTGATTGAAAAGAGTGTCCATGGAGTTTCTTGCCCGTTCTTCTCCATAGGAACCTACGCTTTGGAATGGGCAACTAGCTTCACCTTTCTAACCGACCGACTCCGACACAGTTCAAACGTAAATACTCTTTTTTTAATAAATTATTTGGGTTTGAATTTTGTTTTGTTAAATAACAAGAAAACCTACGTACCACAAACATTGAAGCCACTTCAATGTATCAACCTAGCCATCCTAAACTATGTCGGTATTCCTTCTCTTCCAGTCTAACTGAATGCAGCTGAATACCAGTATTTACATGGAGCGATTGCCTATCTGACCTCCAGAGCTCAATTACTGGGTAACACGATATCCCTTGACAGCCTTCCAACGAGCCGCGGAGGGGTTTCAATATGTAATGGATGGCCACCCATCCACGGATCGATCTCGGCAAGCGTCGTTTAAGCTTCGATCGACCTGTGCCGCTGTTAATAGTACACTTTGAGTCATGAGACAAAATCCGAAATATTATAGCAACGCATCATTAAAAAATGTTAAGTGGTAAACCTTTTTATTGACACCAAGAGGGCGCACCACGAAGAAAAAAGGAATTCAAAACCTTACATTAGCACTTCGTACTTTGTCTTTTCTAGTTCTAAACGAAACTCACTTCTATCAAACTTTGAAACCGAACGAAAATATAATTGATCAATGTAATTTTTTGAGCTACTCTTCATCATTGCAAGCTACGCCGTAGCTGAATGCGAGCTACGCCGTAGCACTTCGCGAGCTATGTCGTAGCGAAGACATTTGCAATTTATAAATAAACTAAAATTGTTTTGATGATTAACTTATTAATTACGATCTTTGTTTTTACGGGAGCTCAAAATAGCCTACTTGTTCTTCGTCGCGGCGATGATTAAATAATTAATTATTTAAAAAAAATAGGCAAAATGTAAATATCTTAATTAGTTTTTCTTTAATAGAATATTTAGTGTTATTCATTAATTATGAAAAATGATATCAGACAAATGGCCGCCTCTGTACCTTCTGCAGCAGTTGATTCTTCCAAGGTAATTTTCGATGGCTTTTTCGCTTTTGAGGATAATCTTGGCAATAACATGGCGGATGTTACTTTTAGGTGCTGCAACGTTGCAGATGTGTTGGTATAGACGCGACTCTTAATAAAACCCCACAAAATAGAAATCCAACGGCGTTAAATCGCACGATCTTGGCGGCCAGTTGACGTCACCGTCATGTAAAATAATGCGACCTCTGAACGTTTCACGCAAAACATCTAACGTTTCACGCGCTATGTGGCAAGTTGCGCCGTCTTGCTGAATCCAAAGCGATTCATTTTGTAAATGTATAACATTTGAGGTTTGAAACACGCGCCATTACTAACAGCTATCAAAATTACAGTGTTGCCAATATCGGAACCTCGAATAAGTATAACATATCACATAACATCACGCCTGTTATTCTCGAAGGGCTAAGCAGAGGTGTACCTATCGTACACCAACATTTCGCCAGTTACGTTTAAGTCCCATAATAGGAGCCGAGCCTTTTGCCATTTACCGGGCACAAACCCAGACTCCGGGCTGCTGCCGGGGGAAAAACCCAATAACACTGCTCGACCCGGAAATCGAACCCAGGACCTCATTCATGCTCAGCACTAGCGCCTGCGCCTGGGCCAACGAGGTAAATTTTCATGTCATTATGGTAAAAATATTAGTACCAAAAATGTTTAAAAAATGTCAACATTCATAGTACCTAATAATTAAATTTGAGAAGCTCAATCCCAAGCCTTTTTATCTTTATATGATAGTGTTTAACAGTATAAAAAGCTTTCTGGCATATTCTTCGCTTTATGAATGATTTGAATCTAGATATGCTTAGTTCTTGAATGTGACTAGGAAATTATAAAAGCGTATATATACCTTTACAGTACATCTAGCCACATCACAGACATATTCGACATCATTTTTCTGATAAATTTGGCGATGCCTCACTCCTGTCCTGATCTATGTGCTCTAACTCCTGTGTTATGAAGCACCTGTGCAAGCTCACTGCTAAAGCTCTCGATGTGGCTGAGATCTCGACGAAGTCAAAGTCAAAATTATTTACTTCAATTAGACCAATTGAAGGCAGTTTTAAGTGTCTTTACAATAAAAACAATTGAATGGGCGAGAAAAATCGTGGTAACTTATTTAAAAAAAACTTTTTACAAAAAAAAAAACAACCGACTTCCAAAAAAACACTACAAAGTCAAAAATAACTTAATTTCGGAAGTCGGTGTCTTTGGTTTTGAATTTTCGTTTTTTGCCACCGACTTCCGAAATTAAGTTATTTTTGACTTTGTAGTGTTTTTTTGGAAGTCGGTTGTTTTTTTTTTTGTAAAAAGTTTTTATTTTTCACTTTTTAGTTGTGGTACCTACCCCACACAAATTCGAATACCACTACCTGCTATGTAAATAACAGTGACAGGAAGTTATCATCTCATCTACATACTAAGTGGGGAAAAAATACGTATAATTGAAGCTAACTCAAAAACTACCCAAGCAAAGTTTATAAAATTTATATGGGACCAAAAACATACAGACGAATTGAGAACCTCCTCCTTTTGGAAGTCGGTTAAAAATGATTTTATGTTTAAAAAACGTGTTTTTTTATTTTGTAGTGAAACTTATTAGTTGTTGAATAAAAAAAACTATATTAGGGACAAAAATAGAGCCACTTACAACCCATATGGGTGCAAAGTTCTTATCACTAAAAAATGAATTAAGTCCAAACACAAGGTAGATACTGTAAAACGTTGAGGAGTTCCCTTGACCGTCCTTCGTCTTCATCATCAGACCCCTAATGACAGTCACAACCCATCTAGGTGTAAAGTTCTCATCAATACAAATTAATCAAGCCCAAACACCAGGTAATTGCTGTAAACCGTTGAGGAGTTCCCTCGACTGTCTTTCGGCTTCGTCATCAGATCGACTCCAGACCTTCATTAAATAGTAGTGGTTTAAAATACTTAAGTAATGAAATAACAAACGCACTAGTCGCCACTACGATTTTCGAAGGTTCCCCTCGATTTCTCTGGGATGCCATCATCAGGTCCTGGTTTCCTTATCATGGTACCATCCTTGGGACATCTCCTTTCCAAAAAAAAAAAATCATAAAAATCGGTTCATAAACGACGAAGTTATCAGCGAACACACATAAAAAAAAAAAAAAAAAATATATACGGTCGAATTGAGAAACCTCCTTTTTTTGAAGTCGGTTAAAAATGTTACCCAAAATTTTGTAAGCACACATTAATTAGATATTGTAACAAACCTTTTTATAATAACATAGCACTAGTGTGTGTGTGTGTAGTCTAAATACTTCTCATTTACAAAGCCCTTGTTGTTGTATTCAATTACTCACTTACTAGATCAAGTACCGAACAGTCGTATAAGCTACCGCTTCTGAGCTAGATGGCACTATCGCGTGACGTCGTTTGTCTGAGTCGCGGTGTTCAGACTCTCCACGACTTAGTAACCTCCTCCTCGTTAAAATATTAATTTATTGTCAGAACTGGACTTTTGAATTTCGTCCTACATGGAAAAGTTACACAGGAAAACGTTACCAATTTACGAAAATCTAGACTTTTTGGGTTAGAGCAACTTCTTTAAAAATTAAATTTATTTTTAAAGTGCACTTGTGAAGAATAAACGTTGGATAAAAGACCCTGACTTCTCAATGCGATGGCACCGGTGACGACTCCCCCTTTTTTTGGGTGAGAAATTATCAAATAACTTCTCCCGCTCTGGGCGTAGCGGGAGGGCGTGTCAGACTCTTACTGGCTAAAACCCACCCGTGTTCCTTCGGTTGCCCTGTTGCCGGGGGCCACGATTTCCCTATCGGTTTTCGTCGAACCCCCGGCAGGCATTGGCCCTAGCAGATCCCGTCAATTCTGCTGACATCTCTTTGAGGCGCGCGTGGAACACAACGCGCCGTCGACCCGGGCTTGGTCCTTATCGGACGGCGAGCTACCCGTGACGATACCCCTTACAATCTTAATTTTAAATGTGAAGACGATGTACCAATAATTAAGTAATTGTAAAGTCATACACAAAGTAAGTAAACAAACAGTTAGCAGTAAGTAGACAGTACCTATTGTAGTAATACAATACATACTGTCTACTGTTGAGACACTGGAGCTTAGTGCTCAGTAAAACGAAGAGTATATAGATGCTGAACAATGCTTTTAATCGTGATAACTGTGATAACACTTCGTTCTATTTAAATTTTAGTATTCATTTTTTAGGATAGATGTATAATATGCGGAGCGATGTTCGTCCTTTTAGATAAAAGCAGGTATGAAGATATCAATACTGTGAGGTAGAAGTTTTTACTAAATTAATCATATGGTGTGAAGCAGCGTCAGTTATAAGCGTCTGAGAAATACGCTTGGCATTCTATAGCATGAAGTGCGTGTTGAAAACACAAAGGTTACAGTCGCCAACAGGTACAAAGCTACAAAAAAGGCTAGTTGGTAATTTTTTTTTTTTGAATCATCGACGCGACGAAGATCAAGTAGGCTATTTTGACCTCCCACAAAAATTTAATCATCAAAACAATTTTATTAATCATTTTAGTTTATTTATAAATTGCAAACGTCTTCGCTACGACGTAGCTCGCGATGTGCTATGGCGTAGCTCGCATTCTACTACGGCGTAGCTTGCAATGATAAAGAGTAGCTCAAAGATTACATAGATCAATTATATTTTCGTTCGGTTTCAAAGTTTGATAGAAGTGAGTTTCGTTTAGAACTAGAAAAGACAAAGTACGAAGTGCTAATGTAAGGTTTTGAATTCCTTTTTTCTTCGTAGAGCGGCCTCTTGGTGTCAATAAAAAGGTTTACCACTTAACATTTTTTTATGATGCGTTGCTACCATAGATATAAGAAAGAAGGTTGCTACAGTATTTCGGATTTTGTCTCATGACTCAAAGTGTACTATTAACAGCGGCACAGGTCGATCATTACATATAGAAACCCCTCCGCGCCTCGTTGGAAGGCTGTCAAGGGATATCGTGCTACCCAGTAATTGAGCTCTGGAGGTCAGATAGGCAATCGCTCCATGTAAATACTGGTATTCAGCTGCATTCAGTTAGACTGGAAGAGAAGGAATACCGACATAGTTTAGGATGGCTAGGTTGATACATTGAAGTGGCTTCAATATTTGTGGTACGTAGGTTTTCTTGTTATTTAACAAAACAAAACTCAAACCCAAATAATTTATTAAAAAAAAGAGCATTTACGTTTGGACTGTGTCGGGGTCGGTAGGTCAGAAAGGTGAAGCTAGTTGCGAAGCGTAGGTTCCTATCGAGAAGAACGGGCAAGAAACTCCATGGACACTCTTTTCAATCAACATTATAAGTATTACAAAATATAAATATACAAAAATAATCAACATTTGAGGACAGTGTTATAACCCGTGCAAGATGAGTGTCTAAATTGAAAAAGGAATTTTACAATTCAAAAAGAATGAAAAAAATTAACTTAAAAATAACTAAGTAAAAGATTACAAAGCAAGATAAAACAAAATAAAATAAATTCTAAATATAACTTATATTATAACTAACTACAATGCATTTAAATTAGAGAAATAAGACAATTGCTACAGAAAAGTAAAGTACTAAGGTAATATATCTCTTCCAGCAACCATATATACAAAAACCATTGATAGTGCAAGTGCAGTAAGCTCCGTCTGCTTCCACTTGAGTATGTCGAAGGAGTACATCACGGCCGGCATGACTCAACTGTTGTAGGTGCTCACCTTGTGTCCGCCTGACTAAATACTGCTTACACAAGTGACCGAAGAAATGCTCCTGCAATGATTGTGTCATGTCAGCCTGCATAATGCCTCACATCATCGACAAATCCAAGTTTTTGTTCCTTTTGGTTTGAGATGTATGGAACCTGAGAGTTGTATTACCGCGCACTCCATATTAGATATTTGCCCATATCCATCGTAATCGGGTCACTGTTCCTTCAGCCACCTTCCCTAACTTGGGGAACGATCTCATACTGATGCTGCTCTATTTCCGCGATCTCCTGATCACACTCTCTTCGGAAGAGCATGTTCAGGTAGAACGGTTCAGGGTTGGCCTGAAAAAATACACGAAGTCATATTACACTCGAGAGCAATGAATGCAGATCGCTGACAATTATTTGTCTCGAAAATTAAGAATTATAGCGCAATAAAATTATTTACGCAATAAAAAAAGAAACTTTGTCAATATTCATTGTTCTACTTAATACAATAAAGTTTAATGTTGTTGACGCGGTATTAGTAATACCCTGTTCTCAGTACACGTGGGATACATTTTATTTATAGTTCTTTTCAAATATTTGTATTTCATTTTTTATTATATGCAAATATAAAATTTGCCATTTTGCTCATCATCATTCTGTTACTATTATCCCGATTTATTTGTGGTCGACGCAACATGTCTGTTTCTTCCACACTTCTTTATTAGTCACCATCTCAATATTCAGCCCCTTTCCAGTCATCTTGCACACAGTCCACCCATCATTTCTTTGTTCTTCCCTTACTCTTATAGTCATCCACATTTATACCCAAAACTTTCCACATGACATTTTCCCCATTACTGCGCATCACATGACCATACTATGACGATCGATTTCCACACAACTTTTCAGTCACCCTTTCAGACTTCCTCTTAAATACTTTCTAAATCTATCTAATCACGTAACCTGGATACTGCCACACATCCCTCTTAACATTCTCATCTCAGCTGCATGCAATTGTATTATTACATAAATCCCTTTTGTGGCCCAACATTCTGGTTGTATGAACCAATTACTGGTCCAACCATGTACTAGACATCTCACTCGTTTCTTAATATTATAACAATCCAGTACAAACTTACTTGGTTAGCTGGTAGTTGAGGTGTGCCTGATGGATTGCGTTTGCTACAGCGACGTATCCAAATCGCAATAATAACTATCTGGATCAACAACGTTCCAGAGATTGATGAAATTATAGCGATAATGATAATAGTGTAGTTTGTTTTGCATCCATCTGGAACCACATATGTTTATTAGTCAGGAGTTTGAAACATCGTAATTGGAACGCGAATTGAGAAAATCGCCATTTTCAATAGAATTCCACTAATTTCATATAATTATAAGGAGGAAAAGAAAATATTTGCTTGAAAAGGTTCCTGTCATGAATATCTTAAAGCATGTGACAATATGGTTTTTGCATTTATCTTTTTTTAAATGTTTGTAATTTTTGGAACAGATTAAACTTGTAATTAGGTACAAAATCTTCATCTGTCTGTCTGTTACAGAGCTGTACCGTGATAGGTAGCCAACTGAATGTTTCAGTATGACTTCTATAATAGCAAAATACAAAAAGTCGATAAAGTGTTGGTAGTACTGAACCTTAGCTCTCCGCCCCGAGAAGAAGAATTTACAGCAATTTTTGTAATCGTTTTTTCATATTGTGGCGTTGTATTACTTACTCGTTAAAGTATTATTAATAACGTTAACATCAGTAAAAGGTCTCACTTTTGTTGTAATGTCTTTAAGCCCGTAATTATAAGGGATGGGTAACGTTATAAGTCACAAGCAATATACTGCTGAAATACATTTCTATCTGTCTGAAACAGCAAGGCAAACTATACGAGAATAGCTCGTGCAGACCACCAGAATAAGATGAGTCAGTCAGTAAGGATGACTGCAAAGATAATACTTACCAGTATCAATTGCTGAATTTTTGTGAGTCGTTATTTGTAAGTTTGTTGAAGAATTGAACTTATAGGTATTAGTAAGTTTTCTAGTTTCACCATCAGTACCTGCATTCTCTGTTGTTGTGTCCATTTTAGTGTCAGTAGCTAAAGGGGGACCTGCAATACACAATATGTGTAGGTTACACTTTTGGATCATCTTAATTATAGAATAACAGCAAAGGGATCGGCAGTGTCATCCAGTTTCCTAGAATTGTAGCAGATACAGAGCTAAACCACTTTTGTATTTATTTTTCAGAAAAAGGTTGAGTTTGGGGTTTGAAAAGAAAGAGATGCGCGATAACACAACACTTGTAATTAATTGCAAAATATGAAGCAATTATTTATCTATCTACTCATAAATAAGTTGATTATTCGAAAAAAAATACAATAAAGTTCGGAATACAAATAAGATACGTTATTGATATAAATTAAAACAACGCATTTTTTGTCTTAATTTGTTTTTAACAGGCAAGTTCTGAGAAATAAAAAACAAGTCAATTTAGCTCTTGTCAGCACCTTAAGACTTACTCGGCGGACCGCTGCGCTGTGTCGTTGTGTGAAACACTTTTTAATCTAAGAGGTCCCCCGACTACAATGACAATTTTATTTATTTGTTTAGTCAGCGAGTAAATGAGTGATCTTTCGCTTTGTATGTACAGATTAAGCAACTTGTTTTTTTTTACTTTTTAGTTCGGGTTTTTTTTTTTAATTATTTATTTTATACATTCTAGTGACAAGTTTTATTTTACAACATGTCATGCTAGTTGGCTTTAATTTTTATTTTTAAGCACTAAAGGTGGTTTTATTCTCTCACGGCGTGGATGGGGATGAAATGTTTGTTTTGCATGTATACCCTACCTGTGTAAAATGTATGCCAATAAATTATATAGTTTTCGAATGAGCTCATCAGGGCCTTCAATTGCATACACTTATTGTAATAATTGAAGATTTTTTTTTTCAAATTTTGAAATGGAACCATACTTGTCAGTTATCGTGCAGCTCAACTCAGAATTTAAGGAGCTCAACGATTCGACGAACAATACCAAAAAAAGGACATTTGGGTAGGCCACTTAAATTACTCAAACTGTCAGACCATGATTAGAACTAACTGAGAAAAAATTAAAAACAAAACGAAAAGGAATGACCCACATAGTCTTCACATTCACAATAATTAAAATAATAAAATACTTTAAAAGTAAATATTCATGTCATTGTTTATATAAAATTCATTAATGTCAATGTGTATATAAAAACCCAGAAATAATCTTGGTCAGAGCATTTCATTTAAGGACCTTGTAGATTTGTGTCTGAAATGGTCTTCTGAGGAAAGAACCATACAGCTTTAAGTGGACCTGTCCAGTCAGTGCACGCATTTGTCAGTAATAGTGTAGCTCAACTCAGAACTTAAAAGGAGCTCAACGATTCGACGAACAATACCAAAGAAGGGACATTTGGGTAGGCCGCATAAAGTACTCAAAACTGCCAGATTATCATTAGAAGTAACTGAGAAAAAATATATAAATGACCCACATAGTCCTCACATTCACAATAATTAAAATAATAATAATATTATACTTTACAAGTAAATATTCATGTCATTGTGTATATAATTTTAAAGTTAGCAAAATAAACAAAGTTCCGAAAGTAAAAATAAAAAATTATAATTGGAGCAGCTCAATCCAATATGAATATTATAAAAAAAAAATATGGCCCATTAAAGTTTATTTACCTTTATTCTTTCTAACTGGTGTTTTATTAAATATTTGCCTCAACGTCCCGATTTTACCACACTTTCCCACACTTTAGAAAATTTACTTTTAGGTACTAAGGCCAACACGGAAATGAAAGAAAAATGCTGATTCATAAAAAAGTGCAATATTAACATAACATAACATCACGCCTGTAATCCTCAAAGGGTTAGGCAGAGGTGTATCTATAGTACACCCACATTTCGCCAGTTATGTTTAAGTCCCATGTAATAAGGGGTGAGCCCAATAGGACACGCAAAACGAAATAAATACGAATACAATATAAATACGATCAAAATGTATGAAACAGTAGATTAGAGTTGGTTTTGAAGTATAAGTTGTCCATTTCCATGAATAAAAGAATAAAGAAGAAAAGTTTTATTTGGAACAACTTAAATAGCCACAAAAGTAAAATACTGTGGCGCAGCCATCAACGCCCATTTTATCCTTATCCTTACATATTATAAAACAAAGTCCCCCGCCGCGTCTGTCTGTCTGAACGCGATAAACTCAAAAACTACCGAACGGATTTTCAAACGGTTTTCACCAATAGACGGAATTATTCATGCGGAAGGTTATAGTGTATAATTTATTACGGTTTTGTGTAAATTGGCTGAAATATGACGATTATTGTTGAAGAAGTCGGAAAAAATCCTGCCGACTGGGAGCTTTACTGGCGTGCGCTGCGTTAACCGGAAAGATACGTCAAATTTATGTTCTACGGTATTGTTCACCTTAAAAATTCCACGATGGTATTTGTCTATCTTCTAAGGATGACCCACAATAACCATTTTTATCTTTCACAATTTGATAAAAATTTAATTATATCCAAATTTTTTTTGACGGGTACAATATTAATCCTTATCCAAAAAAATATGTCATTTAAATTGGGCATTTAATTTAGATTAAAATATGCCCATAAATAATATCATTTAAATGAATAGTTTAAAAGATATCACAGTTTCAAAATTACGCGGAGCAACGCGGGCGCAGCGGAGTCAATTGAGTTTTCCTGTTATTAGGTATGAAATCTCGGTAGAACGCTCCCCTGGGATATTTTCCGACAACGGCAACATGGTTTTCTTGTGGGTTCCCCCCCATATAATAATGCAGTAACTGAGAACTGATTGAGCGAGGGCAAAATATACCATTTTAAGGGATTGGAAATCAGCAGCCGCTCGAAATTTTTAAATAAATAAATCAATCTCCTGACTCGAACCAGAACAGAATTAAACTATTTTTTCCACGACAAGAGACTGTCCAATATAACCCCAAGATATTTGATGTTGTCAGAGTGTTCTATATGGTCATAATTACAGGTGTTGGCCACTGTACACACATGGGCCCTGATCTTAAACGACAGTGGTGGTTAACTAATAATACTCGGAGTAAAAGAGATGAAACTGGTCTTAGAGATATTGAGCGTGAGCAGATTCGAGGCTAACCACATCATAACCATTCTCAGAGCCAATTCTGCCCTCTCACGAGTCTCAGACCAGTCCTTGCCATGGATTACTAGAGCTGTGTCATCCGCATATGTAATAATTTTTGTATTCGGGAGAGATAACTGACACAGCTCATTGACATATATGGGGAAGAGGGTTGGTCCTAGGACACTGCCCTGGGGAAACCCAAAAGTCAAATTTGAGTGAGTAGTAAACTCCCTTAAAGTATATCCCTCGTCTAACCTCACACACTGTATAACATTGGTTTAGAAAAGCTTACCGTCACATATGTTTATAAGATCCACCACTAGTACACAGCCGAAATATAACCAACAATCATAATCTGTAAGAAAATAAAACCAAATAATAGCTTTCTTTGCATCGCACAAAAATTAATGTTCCTAATGACAGCGATAATAATCAGTTGAATGATAGGTAACTTTCATTAAACAATTTAGTGAAAAGCGTGGAAGGAATGGTTAAAAGCTCTCATTATTGTAACAATTTAACATTCTCTTACGTGGGAATTCCTTCTGCAGTGGTTTGTTCGTTATTTTCGTGATAGTCCTTCCTTTAGCAACTACAAGTGACGAACATAAGATATTTGACGAGTATAAATTTAGCATAATTTTCATTTCAGTGGAATTTAAAAATGTAGCTAAATAATGATATTCTTCACCTTCTCTCGGACCATACTGTTTTGTTGATTTCTTAACTTCACGAGTTCTGTCATCTGAAACGTATTAGAAATACATTGCACATTACATTTTGAAATAATTGTACAGAAATAAATAATATACTTTTGATGACTGTAACATAATTCTATCAAACAAGACATTGTTTTTGACCAAAAAAAAAAACTCGTCGTAAATAGTGCATCAAAATTGTTTTTCACTGTCAGTTGCTGTCATTCAATTTAAAAACCGGCTAAGTGCGTGTCGAACCATCCATACTGAAGGGTTCCGTAGTTGGGATGAATTTATCCCAAAAACAAACTTAACTTTGTAGTTGAAAAATATGGACTCCCATACAGAATGTATGATGTTTTTCACACATCCAAAACCAACCATTTAGCTGGCAGGGGGGGGGGACACTTGACTCTAATTAAAGTAAGCTTAATATTTCGCAAACGGATCCTGGAATCTAAAAATAGTTTTCACAAACTCACAATGTTTTTAAAGGACCTTTCCAATGATACCCCACACAAAGGGTTAAAAAAAAAAAACACCACTTTACGTGTAGGAGAGGTAGGTACCCAAAAAATGTTTTTTATAATTTTGTTTTACCACTCTGTCGGCGTAATTAATATGTATACCTATGCCAAATTACAGCTTTCTAGTACTAAGGGTCTCGGAGCTAGTCCGCGGACAGACAGACAGACAGACAGACGGACATGACGAAACTATAAGGGTTCCTTGTTTACTACGGAACCCTAAAAAGTCATGTAGGTATGCACACTTCTCTTCTTCTGTATTTCTTACTCGTCAGTTAACAAACTTTTTCTTGCTTAATTTCTCAATGTATGTTTCCAAATTTAAATTTTAGCTTAATTTATTTACTATTAAGTGTTGGAAGTAAATTCATAGGCTACAAGGTTGTGTGTATGTAAGTCCTGTGTAGAACCACTAACTCCCAAAATACAAGCTTGACTTAGTTTGGGAGTTGGTATATCATTAATACTTGCTGCTGTACAACCATCAAACACCTTGAAAATTGTACTTCATAGATTAAGTGTTTTTGTTGTACTTTGGGAGTGAAATAAAAATTATATTCTATTCTATTCTAACTCATGGAGAGAGAAGTTCCGTCTAGTCTTAGGACGATAGTTAGAAACTTGAAGCTTACCTGTTGTACATGTAACATTGATCGCAGTCACACTCGATGATTTGTTGCTAATATGTATATACATTTCGAAATAATCACTTCCGAAATAACCAAACTTCCACGGGAACTGAGATACTACGATAGGTTCTGTCTGCGGTCCTCGGTAATCTAAAACCAAACAAAATCTTTGCTATGCGACATTTTATAATATAAATGCACCAAAATTACATTGCCTGCATTAGAGATAGAATCCAGCTCTGTAAGACGAAACAGTTCGGTTATAATCATCCCGAAGTGTAGTTATCTGTTCAAAACACTAATATCGTAAGGGAGTGCGACACAAACATTTAAATGTTCTTCTGAAACTAAAGTTATTTTTCACTTTGTACTGGCTTTTTAAAGTCTATAATTCTTTGGACAAAAAGTTTAGTTTTCCATTGATTTTATTTAAACACTAGCTTCTGCCCGCGACTTCGTCCGCGAGCCTATAACCTTCTTCAGTAGTTGGACTATCTAATGCAAAAATAATTTTTCAAATCCGGCTGGTAGTTCCGGAGATTACCCCTACATACAAACTTACAAACATACAAATTTTAACTCTTTATAATATTAGTATACATTTCCACAAACTAAAATTAATATAATTCTGTCCCATAACATGACGACAACATCACCACGCATGTATCCACGAAGTTGTAAGACGGAGGTATACCTACCCTTAGTACCTACACTCACATTTGGCTAGTTATGTGCAAGTTCCATGTATTCCGAGGCGTGCCTATTACCATCAACTGGACACAGATACAGACTCCGCGGGGTACTACTGAGAATTCCATATGAAAAATCTCAATAACACTTTTCTAACATGGAATCGAATCTAGGACCTGCTGTTTTGCAGCCGCGCTTGTGACCGCGAGAACAACGAGGCAGTCCTCTGTATCGTGGATGCGTTGTCAATTTCACAAACACAAACAGCCAGAATATTGTGTACTTTGTCAATGCATCGAAAATATGGAAACGTTACTTACAATAATCAAAAAAGTCATAAACGGTCACGTCTGCAGCCAAACTGATGGTCCGTAGACAAAAACATAATACAATAGCAATTGTAGTTTGCATTATATATAAATAATAAAGAACTAGTTAGTTTAGTAGAATATTGCAATTTTTTGCCAAGCATAAATGACACTCAATTAAAATGATTAATTATACTTGTAACTGTTAGCACAAAACAAACTGAAATGAGTAACTAAATTGCTTCGTTGTCGCTTTTATAATACTATTTTTCAGTATTTTCCTCCTAATATAATCGACACTACAGTAAATGCTGACAGGAATTAGTTTCGTCATTACACACAATTAATTACAATTTTATTTTCAACGTCTACTACCGAACATTCTCTCAATGCCAGCTACAATTAAGTTATTCAAGATATCTCAACAAGGAGTGGTGATCGCAGTACGTTGTTATTAGCAGACAGGTGGACGCTGCTGCACATACTCTCAACGTAATCCTCTAATCGCAACTTACGATATCCACGGGAGAGATGGCGAGGCTTTTTATTGATAGGAATGAGAAGTACATACAGACATTATTTTGTAGCTAGGGCTAATTTTGCCCCTATAATATGGTATTTACCTTTATACTTTGACGTAAATTGTACTGGTGTTAAACCGATAGGGTATTGCATCATGCAACATTGTTTTGTGGTTATCCCTATTCGCAACCAAAAAGTCCATGATTATAATTAACAATCATTTATTTTGAAAATACCAAATTAGGAAATACAAGCACTGAAACTGTGATGACTACAAAACAAAATTAGATTCGTACCTACTGCAATCAATCTGCCTAGCCTTTTCCCAACTATGTTGGGGTCGGCTCTCAGTCTAACCGGACGCAGCTGAATACCAGTAATTTACATGGAGTGACTGCCTATCTGACCTCCACAAACCACATACTGCGCAACACGATACCACCACTTGGTAAGACTGACTGTCAGACTTTCGGGCTTGACGACCAATAACACTGTCAAATATCCAAGAATAACAGTTGGGACTAACGGCTTAACCGGATTTTTCGAGGCACGGAGGGATCTCGGTATGTAAAGATGGTCACCCATCCACGGACTGACCGCGGCAAGCGTAGCTTAACGTGCGGCTGTTATTACTTAGCTACAAGCCCCTCGTTATTCGTACCTACTGCAAAAACCTAAAAGTCATTAGTCAAACTGTAAAAGTTATCATAAACATGTTTAACCCCCAACGAGAACATTGATATCAAAACATTCGAGACGTGTCGTGGGACACCCGGTTGGAACTAAGTTCCTTTCGCTTTTGCACACTTGGCGAACGAGAGCTAGACCGAAAAAGTGTAACATTTTATGTGTAGAGTATAACGTGCCATCAGGAACTTCGTTCCGATATTATCATTATGTTAAGAGTGACCGGTGTTTCTTTGCAGTTCATGATGTCGCTAATAACGAACTCGAACACGGAAAAATCATTATTACGTCACCTGCGAGCATTATGAGCAAGCGTGGTGATCAGTGCTCATACCTTCTTTACATGAGAGGAAGCCTTTGCCCAGCAGTGGGACAATATAAGATATTATTATGATTAATAGATGTGTTTAATAGTTTATAGTGTAAATTTGTGTAAATTAACATGATTTGCATGCCCATGTGACGGTAGAACATGGAGGACTTTCTTAATAAAACATCAATGTAATAATTACCCATGTTTGCAAAGTAATAAATGATTTGATTTGATTTGATTTGATTGATTTCGGCCGTTCTATTTAAAGCCAAACAAATAAATCATACGATTATTAGGAAAACCATTATTCTTTGTGGTTATCCCCCCAAATGCAATCAAAACAATATTTTGTTATGATATATTTAATGACATGGTTCCTGCACTAATCATCACAGTTAGGTTTATAAAATGTTCCTTATTCATACCATTACTAATTACTTCCTTGATCATTCGTTTATGAATTCAAATTTTGTGACTATTTAAATTAACAAAATGTATGCAGCCATCACTGCTTGACCCAATTTACTGGCGTTCTTGTGTACTGTAGGTGCACCTCTATCTAGCCCTTCGGAGAAAGACAAGCGTGATGTTATGTTATGTTAATGTTACGAAGGCTGTGCATTCTGAAAGTTGCTGCATCCATGCGGGCGAAGCTGCGGGCAAAAGCTAGTTATAGTAATAAAAACTTTAAAGACCTTTTTTCTACTCATACGTTTTTGAGGGTTTCGTAAGCAAAGGGTGCCAAATCAACCCTATCACGAAAGCTCCGCTGTCCGTCTGTCCGTTTATCACAGGGCTGTATCTTTTGAACCGTGCTAGTAGACCATAAAAAATTCCACGGAGTGTGTTTTCCTATTGCCACTAAAACAAAAAATAATAAAAATATAGTAGTTTATGAAACTGTTGCATAATGAGGGGTATTCAAACATGAATGTGTGTTTATCGCACGAATGTTTTAATACCTAGTTATGTGCAGTTTCATACACTACTTTATCTACTCTCATACATTGGGATTGAACCTAATACTAGACAAAAGATCAAAGTTAAATTACAAGAATAAATTTGAAAATTCCCACGAAATTCAGTACAACAAAACAAATGAATGTCGTCTGCACCAGCACATCACCGCACAAATGCGCTACAGCGGGTGCTGCTGTCCCCCGTTTAAACGTTCCAATGCAAAAGTTGATGGAAACTCCTTGGTGATATTAACTTCTTGGAATAGCCCTGTATCGTAATAGAAAAAAAATTGTTTATAGCATTATTTTGTTTGAGAAAAAAAATTATAATATGATTCTATTTTTTTTCGGTATTGTGTTTATAAAGTATGTCAACATAAACTCGTTTTGTAGTTTATAATTTGAATAGTACGCTATGAGAGTAGATAAAATAAATTTAAATATTAAAGCGAAAGCAGAAACGTATTGTTTCGACGTTTTTTTACTAAAGAATGAAATAAATAGGTAAATGTAGTGTTAAATATTGTACGGGGTGGTACGAAACCCTTCGTGTGCGTGTCTGAATCGCACTTGCCTGCTTTTTTAAAACTATTATAAAATACTTCCTGACGTCTTGAATGTGGTCCTGGATCGTGATAGTGAACGTGATTCATAGTCATGCTTCGGCTCTATTTAATTAATATTGAGCCGGCGCTTGATTGACCACGTTAACAAAATTTTACGTGTACGTTAGAATCATTTGGAGAGCCTGGTAATCATTGGGATACTCTTCTAATCTACATTTTAATTATTAAGTTAGATATTTGAACCTTTCGTGACAGGAAAGAGTTCAAGGGTCGACTACATAAAGACGAAGCATTAAAAACACCTTTTTTGCGGAATCGAGCTGATTTAATTAAGACATTGGAATTGTCACGTAATTCCAGTAAAGGTCAAGCTAATTCACCCTCTAAACTTAATAATAGGGTAGTTTTCAAATTCTATTTAATTTTTTGTGTTTATTGTGTTATCGTGACACAAAAATAACACAAATGAAAGGTAAGGGCAGACTCACAATGAAGTATTGCATTACAGTTGGCAGCGAAGCTGTTAAAATCCAATTTGTTTATAGTAATCTTATTAAAATTTGACAAAATCATGTGTATGCAACTTAGAAAGTAAATAAAAAACGACTTATCTATTAATGTCATGCATTTTTAACGTACGCTGACGTTTAAATCATATAATTTTTAGAATATTTAACAATCAATAACTCTAAAACCTTGTATTTAAAAATATAGAAAAAAAACATCTTTATTTTTCCTAATAATTTTACCATCAACAGTTTTTATGTTAAACATTTGTGCAAAAATTACATTTTAAATTTTAGAAATTTTGTATCACGAAATAACTCAACATAATTATAAAAAAAAACAAAAACTATACTTAATGTCTTTATCAAACTATAAAATTTGGTCTTAAAATCACATTTAAAAATAGTAGTCTTGCAATAATATTTTTATATTATTAATACGTATTTTGAATATTATAGTATTTAAATTTCCTTTATTTCATTTACATTTACATTTTTATATTCTTGTAAAAAATTAAAAAAAAAATTGAAATATAAAAATAGTCGCCCGCCGGTGTCGGGAACAGGGTCCAAGCCACCGGTGGTCAGGGCTGCTGAGAGAGGAACCTCTTCACAATACGCGCCGTGTCCAGGAGTACTGCTTTTTGGATCAAGTCCCAGTTGCCTAACGAGAGCCTCCTAAGGTGTTGGTCGAGGCTCTTGGCTATTATGCCATTGGCCATCACGACTATCGGCACAATGATTGCCGTATCCACATCTCACATGTCGACAACCTCGCGAGCCAGGTCAAGATACTTAATCTGTTTATCTTTTTCAGCTTTTATAGTATTATTCTTATACGTATTATTTTAACGATATCAACATATTTTCTTAGTAACGGTTTACATTAATTTTACACCTATTACTTTTTAATATTTAATATCTTATTATTCTTACATTTAAAAATAATTAAATTGGTCTTCAGTTCAATAGATTTTATACGGACAATCGGTATTTTAAACTGACATAATTTTTAAGTAACTTTATTTAACAAAATTCGTACCGTGTGGCTGTGACGTCCTCAAGATCGATCGCCTACCATATGCTCGAAACGATTACATACTAAGTATAAATGATGGAGGAACTTCACCCTTATTGCTACGTTATAAAGGCGCAGTTGACTGTACCATAGTTACGGTCCCGTCATCATCATCATCATCATCATCATCATCATTGGTGGCCTTGTTCCACGCACTGCTGAGTACAGGCCTCCTCCCTTTGTGCCATGCTGCCCTGGTCTTTGTGAGGCTACGTCGGAAGGTACTGTTGTATTTTTGGTACATATAGTCCTCCAGACCATTTTTCGGCCTTGGTGGCCAATCTCAACGAAGACTACTTAGCCTTTAGCCCGGGAGATATTATAGTGCACAAGTGTGTGCGCAGACACAGGTGCACTCTCTCTTCCCTCACTCTCATAGTCCGATGGGACGGCAATCTGACACGACCGTGTATCAACTTTAGTTTATAAACAGAGTACCTATAGTGTTGATACAATTGCGTTGTTGAACCTCATTAGGTACACTTTAACATATCCTGCAGTTTGTAATTAATTTAATATTAGATCATAATATGGTTTGGTATCAAAGTTGATTGGGAAAATTTGACAGTTTCGGGTAGCTTGATGTGCTGGCGTCTGTACTGTAACTGGGATTTTAAACTGATATGGATATTTTCACTACTAAAGATAAATAATTAAAAACGCATATTTACCATGTTTTAAAAAAACATTAAACATGGTAAATATCCCGTTTTAAATAACTTTAGTGGTATATCACTTGTTGCAAAAAGTTTGTGCTCGCGAGGTCCACTGTTCGCAGAACTACTAGTTTATTCAGTCAACTCTAATTTTGCCAAATCCTTTGTACGGCTCATACCGACTCCTCTCAATCAGAGCACCCGCCATCTTATCTCTTCACCACCCGTGGTTGACTGGTAGAGAATGCCGAAGGCATTAAGTCCGCCATTGTACCTTATTATGTGCGAGAAGTTAAAATAAGTAAATATACCAGCGGAATGGAGCAATCAATAATAATGTAAAATGTAAAATAATAGTTATAATATTTAAAATTATACAGGCTTAAGCTATTAGAAAGTCTTGAGTAGAAGCGGATATAAGGCAGTTGACTCGTTAAGTTTTCTTTTTATGTACGAATTAGATAAAGACACTGCTAGAGGTCTGCGGTAGTATTTTGGACACAAACAGAAGGACAAGGACAAAATAAAAAGGCTTTTCTAAAGTAATTTGTAGGGTTAGATTGCGGAGGTCAGTGTTGTGACGCAGCTTAACACTGACCTCCACAATCCAGAAGAGGGAGAAGCCCATGTCCAGCACTGAACTGCGATAAACTGCCACACGGACACAGTAAGGGGGTTGTGTTGTGGAGGTCAGATGGGAGTCTCTTACTATTTTCTTGTTATTTCGTATCAAAACGAATTAGGGGTACGACACACAATCACTCACGAGTCGGTACATTCGAATCGCTAGTAATTGTTGCACAATAAAGTCGACCCGAAGCAATTACGACAGTTATTTGGCATTCATCCGGGTCGTGCCGATCAGCAATATGCGTTCGGCATCTATCCTCACTGATCATGTTCAGGTCGGTTCGGCATAATTCGAGCGAAACCGAGCGACTTTCCCCGAATACAATTATATGTATATTATATTTGATTTATCTGCCCAGACTGATGTGCTGAATCATGCCAAGCTAAACAAGGGTATAGCACCCCTTACTTTAAATAGCAATCAGGATAATCAATAATGTTAAATAATATGTATGTATATCCTGTTATTGTTTTCGACATTTTCCCATTAGGTTTAGGTAATTTAATCGCCTGCCGACTGCCTCGTTTTGGTCCAGTGGTCAAAAATGCAGTAGCTGCATGAAGTCCTAGGTTTGATCACCAGTTCGGGAATTTTTTTATTGGATTTTTTGCAGTAGGATCTGTCATGCTCACTGAATGTACTGCTGATGATAACGTTGTGTATCAGCTCGCTGAATTCCTCCAATATGGTTGATCTATGGATCGATTATAAGGAAATACGAAAGGAATCAGAGTAAAAATAAAAGCTGGAGAAAGTATTGGCTTCATATTCAGTAGAAGATTTGGAACCAAAGTAATAGTCAAATCAGTAAGATAAACAGGACTGTTAAGCACATAATTAACACGGTGTAAGAAATGGTGGTTAGTAACTAAACGTATTTTAGATTCCCAGATTTAGTAGCCAATTTAGTGCCCAATTTAGTACAATATTGATTGAGACTTTTAGGTTTTAGCAGTATAGGAACAAAACTTTTTGTTCTGTAATCGTAACATGGTTTCCTTCAACAAATTTCAGACGATTGAACACAAAATGAACCAAAAGTGAAAAGTTAATCAAGTCTTCTTTTCCTTTTCGCGTGGTTAGTGACTAAGCTGGTGTCAGAGAGTTTATAAGCTGCCCATGAACTCTTTGGCTTCACATGCCGTCGACAAATATCTCTCGCAAGCATACCGGTTTCCTCGCTGGGTTTTGTTTTTTGATGAACGGCCGCGACTTACGAGTTGTAGGTCGTAGGTTCGAACCCAGACAGGCGCTTTACATTGTGTAAATTATTTCATCACCACTGCTCTCAAAAACGGTGAAGGAAAACATCGTGAGGAAACCGGCATGTTCTAGAACCGAAAATTTGAAGACATGTGACATCTACCAAACCGCACTGGGCCCGCGTGGTGGATTACGGCCCACTCCCTCTCACAGAGAGGAGGCCTGTGTCCCAGCAGTGGGAACACATTTATAGGCTGATGATGTTGATGATGAATTTAATTCATTTCTTTCAGACTATTTTTTTCCATATTTTGTTAGTATTAAATTATCCTTTTAAGATTATGTTAGTCATGACGAGGCGACTGCATTAGGTAGGTAAACACATTAGTTATTGGTAATTATAAACTGGAACTTTTCAATTGCGCATAGGGATAACCACAACATATTTTGCATGATCCAATACCCCAACGGTTAGGCACCGTTATAATTAATGACAAAATATAAAGGTTTAGGTTGGTCGGTTGGTTTAGGTTGATGGCAATGGGCTCGCCCCTTGATATATGGGACCTAAATATAACTGGCGACCTGTGGGTGTACTAAAGGTACACCTCTGCCTAACCCTTTCGGGCAATACTGGCGGGATGTTATGTTATGTTATAAAACTTCCCTGTGTACTACGTTTGTATAGTTTTGGTCTCAGCAGCCGAAATCAGAGACTCAGGACTGTGCCGCGGAAGCAAGCGACGTACAGTTGTCCCGTAAATCACGGCACAGTGGACAGAGCTTCGGCAGGATCTCATGGCGTCATGGAGAGTGCGATTGTCGCAACCCAGCGCTGGGCACGCCACAATTGCGACGATAAGTCCCCTCTTTGAGGAGTGGCTAGAAAGGCGCCACGGCGTCTTGACCTTCCGCCTTACGCAGGTCCCCACCGGACACGATTGTTCTGGGAGGATCCTGTTTAGGATAAGGCGGGAAGAAACGCCTGGGTGTCACCATTGTGTGGATCGCCCGGAGGACACGTTGGAGCTTACGGTGGAGGTCTGCCTGGCTTGGGCGGGGCACCGGCGTGTCCTCGTGGAGGCGATCGGCGGCGGTAATCTCTCGCGGCCGGCCCTGGTTCAGGCCATGGTATGGAGCGAGAGGGAATGGGAGGCCGTCACCTCCTTCTGCGAAGCAGTAATGCTCGTGAAGGAGGAGGCGGAACGTGTGAGGGAGAGGCAAATTTCGCGCCCTCACGCTCCTAACCACTGCAGGAGATGCCCTGGGCGTCGGGAATCACAGGCCGATTTCCGGCCACCGTAGTCGCGGGCTTACGGACGGTAAGCAATGGGTAACTCGCCGTCCGATAAGGACCAGGCCCGAGTCTACGGCGCGTTGTGTTCCACGCGTGCCTCAAAGAGATGTCAGCAGAACTGACGTTGTCCGCTAGGGACGATGCCTGCCTGGCTTGCGAAGAAGTCCAAAAGGGTTATCGTGGCCCCCAGCAACATGGCAACTGAAGGAACACGGGTGGGTTTTAGTCAGTATGAGTCTGACATGCTCTCCCGCACCGCCCAGAGCGGGCGAAGTTATTTGATAATGACCCACCCAAAAAAAAAAAAAAGCACTGTGCCGCGGAACAAGCGATTTACAGTAATCTATGTGAGAAGCAGTTAGTCCTGAGGTGGATTACGTAGTCTTCAGTAACAATTTCTCATTCCTTGTGAAGTTTTTCGTTTTTAGCGAATTAATGAACGCCTGCGTTTCTGCATAATTATACTACCTAATGTCACAACACTGATACCTACTCTGATTGATGCATTCTTACAGATTATTCCTGCGACGAACGGCTATCACAAAAATAATATAACAGTAGATTGTAAACACACGGGATTTCTTATTAACAGTAACCTTATATTATTGACTGGTCGCTACAATGAAGACTGGCCGCAAATGACCAACATTTTTAAACTTCGAATTTTGAACGGATACGCGTTATAATTTTATTTGCTTTCAGAACAGAATTAAGATAGTGTTTGTTGCTTGTGATTTTTTACATTTAGAGAAAAATTTTAGGATCTCAAATAATTTATTTAGAACGTTTAGACTTTGTAACGACCAGTCTATTCATCATAAAAAACCAGCCAAATGCGTGTCAGACCACGCCCAATAAGGGGTTCCGTAGTTGGGATGAATTTATCCCAAGAACAAACTTAACATTGTAGTTGAAAATGTCCTTCCGTACATCGATATATGTCACGGTCAATTCTCCAACTGTTAAAAATATGTAAGCATTCGCAGTTGGAGAACAATCATTGACCGTATGAAATCGCAATAAAAAAAAAATTGTTTTAAAACTACAAATTAACAATAGTCGGACTTTTTCCTTTACTTTTGCTATGAGATCTTTCTTGCCAAATTTCATGATTCTTGGTCAACGGGAAGTACCCTATAGGTATTGATTTTAAGCGAGTATCAAAATAAGTCGCCTAATGCAGATGGCCGTATTTTTTTAATGCGTTGACTTAGAAGCTTGATTATTATGATTATAATAATCAAGCTTCACATAACAATCAGTAACCGTAACAACTGCCTACGTGTATTGTACCAAAATGTCCGTGGCCTCAAAACGAAATTACCTACATGGAGATCAAGTTTGTTGTTATCTGAGCATGATTTAGTAGCCGTCACAGAAACAAACCTAGATAACTCAGTGGAAGACTCAGAATTGACAGACGGAGATTGGCGCATCCTACGTAGAGATAGAGTGACTCTGGGGGGTGGCGTGTTGCTAGCAGCACGCGATGGCGTTACCATGACCAGACAATATAACCTGGAAACGGATTGCGGTGAAGACCTGTGGGCGCGGATCCAAATGAATGGCCGAAATATGTATCTGTGTGTTGTCTACATCAAGCCCTCTGCCACTGACGAAGACTACATGACGTGGTTTTGTAAGGTTGAGAGTATTATTCCAAACATGAGTGGAAGAGTTATGATCTTAGGAGACCTTAACTTAAAAAGTGCGTCAGTGAATTTTAACAATTATTACTGTTATTTTTTTAATTTTTGTAATCTGGCAGATATGAATGAAGTGATGAATATGCGTGGGAGTAAGTTAGATGTTGTGTTGGTTCAGGAGGGTGCCGAAGTAAGCTGCGAGTATGTCGTGGGCTCGGACCTAGTCCCTATCGACCTGTATCATCCTCCCTTAGATATTGCCGTAATAATGTCAAAACATCAGGATAAGGAAATTATATACCCTAGCAATATTGACCGAAGTAGAGACTGGAACTTCAGCAAAGGAGACTATATACACTTAAATGAGCAAATTCGTGCAGTCCCTTGGCAGGATCTCCTGTGCGGCCGGGATGCACGCTCGGCTACTAGTCAGCTTTATACAATATTTTATGACTTCTTCAATTCATGTATCCCAAAAAAAAAAGAGGAAAATTTCTGGCAACAGACGATATCCAGTTTGGTTTACAAGAGATTTAGTCAACGACACTCTGCGTAAGAACAAATTGCATCACAAATGGAAACTTTCTCGCTGTAACCTTATATATGCTCAATTTAGTGCTCTCCGTTCGGATTTAAAAACCAGAACTCAAGAGGCCTACAAATCATACTGTGGTACTGTAGAGAACAACATAGGCAGTAATCCACGACAGTTCTGGCACCATGTCTCGAGCCTACGATCGAAGGGTGGTTTCGAGCCTGACGTTGTGCTCAACGGTATAGTTTGCTCGGGTATCAAAGCTGCGGAAGCGTTCGCTCAGTACTTTTCCAGCGTTTTTTTAATTGATTCTCCTGAATTAAACCCAAATAATCTCAGGCCGACCCACTACTCAGGAAATAACATTCCTCTCCCTCTGTTAACCCCACAAGACGTAGTTAAAGGTATTGCTAAACTTAAACCTCATAGCTCGATCGGCCCTGACTCCATCCCTGCTTTTATCCTCAAGGGATGCCACGATATCCTGGCAACTCCTCTCTGCCATATCTTTAATCTAGCTCTTCAGTCCGGCGTATACCCTGAACAATGGAAAATCTCGCGTGTTATTCCCATTCTAAAAACTAGTGACAAATCATCTGTGTTGGAACACAGGCCTATTGCTATCCTGCCAACTCTTGCAAAGGTTTTCGAGCACATACTCCACACGTACATTTATAAACGTATAAATGCGTTTCTATCTGATGCCCAGCACGGCTTTCGCCAAGGCCGGTCAGTCAATTCGAATCTATTGACTCACGTTGATTATATTTCTGGGGTTTTGGACAGTGGGGGGCAAGTGGATGTCCTCTATTTCGATTTCCGCAAAGCGTTTGATAGGGTTGACAATGACGTGCTTTTAATGAAATTGGAAGCATCAGGTTTCTCGTCTGAGTTTCTGAACTTCTTTGCGGACTATCTGCGAGGCCGCAGGCAATTTGTTAGGCATGGTTGCTTTGAGTCTGAACCTTATAATACCCCTTCAGGCGTGAGTCAGGGATCCGTGCTTGGTCCACTGCTTTTCCTTATCAATGATCTTATAAATAAGGTTAGGTTCGCTAAATGCTTGCTCTACGCCGACGACCTAAAACTAGTAGTTCAAATTGATACGGTCGCGGATTGCATACTCCTACAAAGGGATATTGATGCTATATATGAGTGGAGCATGGTCAATAAACTCTCTTTCAATAAAAGTAAGTGTTACGTCATGACGTACAGTCGAAAACGTCAACCACTCCACTATAACTACAGATTGGGTGGTGAAGTAATAAGTCGTGTCACCAAGATAAGGGACCTGGGCGTGACCTTTGACACTGGTCTGACATTTAGAGATCATGTCTCCACTCTTGCCAAGGAATCTTTTAGGCGTTTGGGTTTTGTTTTGCAAAATGCTCGTGACTTTCACAACCCAAATGTAGTTAAGCTTCTGTATACCACTTTGGTTCGTAGCAAACTTGAGGCTGGTGCCTGTATCTGGCATCCCTACACAGCGACTCAAACGTTAACGCTGGAAAAGGTACAAAAAACTTTCCTGAGATATCTGTATAAAAAGACGTTTCACTTCTTTCCTTACATGTACCCTACTAATTACCTCCTAGGAGTTTTGGGCTTCAACTCATTGGAGGTTCGACGAGGCTTTCTACAGCTCACAGTAGCCTGCAAAACTCTTAGAGGACGCATTGACAGTCCCGAACTACATGATCTTTTCTGTCGGCTATTCGTTCCCGATAAATACATCGGGCATCGCCAAAGCCGTCGACGCGATTTGTTTGCGCCGCCGTTATCTAAAACTGTCGCCCGAGCTGAGTCCCCTGTGTGTCGTACATTAAGGATGCTAAACGCCCTCCTGACCACCAATCCTGAATGTGATTTGTTTGCTGATGAATGGAGCAGAATTTTGCGTGTATGTCTGATGTTTTGCGAGAGTAAGTATGCTAGGTTGTCCTCTATTATATGATAATATTTGAAATATTTTTGTTTACTATACCTGTTCATGAATTTCTTTGTTAATTAATGTAATTGGTGTTACCGTTTTAATTAACAATAAACAATAACAGCAAATAATATCTTATATTGTCTCACTGCTGGGCTAAGGGTTCTTCTCATACAGAGAAGGCATGAGAGAGGGTCACCTTGTTGGCATCCTACTGCAGATTCAAAAACATTGTCCTTGTATAGTAATTTAGAGGGGTACCTGTAACACTGCCACATAAAACATAACATAAATTTTGGGTAGCTCCTTTTTGACTTCAGCCAACAAAGTGTCCCTGTTAACAGAGTTAAAGGCATTCTTAACATCAACCTTGAGGATAACTTCACATTTGTTGGAGTTCAAAAAGATTGTAATTAATATTTAATAGGTCAATATCATCCAAAAATTGGATTTAAATGTTGGGTTCCTTACGATAGCTTTTCCAATAAAATAAATGGTCTCTAAAGTAGAACAATAGGTACTAGGTATGTACCATTTGAAAATAGTTAGTAATATTGCAGTAATATATTTGTAAATTAGTCACTATGTTGTTATTGCATGCATATTATTATTTTATCCTCAAACTATATTAGGATCGAATAATAAGTTAATTATAATAAACTGCAGGATATGTTTAAAAATAAACTTTACCTTATGAACAATTAGAATGACATAAAATCTGTTTGGGTACTAAAAATATAACAGTACCTACCGACGTAGCCTCACAAAGACCAGGGAAGTATGGCACCAGGGGAGGAGGCCTAGCCTCAGCAGTGGATGGAACAAGGCTACCAATGATGATGATGATGATGATGATACTATGGCGCAGTCAATTGCATCTTTATTTCGTAGCAGTAAGGGTAAAGTTTTTCCTTCCGTTATACTGAGTATCTAATCGTTCTGGCCGTATGTCGTAGGCGATCTATCTTGAGGCCGTCACAGCCACACACGGTACGAATTTCGTTCAGATCTGGTGGATCTGTAGGTAGAACTGACCACGTATGGTAGGCTGGTAGCCTTAACACTACCATGACACAGACGAAGAAAAGTGAACCTTACGTCGTGGTACGAGTATCTCATAAAGTTCCACATTTTGGGTGTAGGTAGGAGGTAGGTATTGCTCGTTTTATAAGAAAGTACATTCAGGGAATGTAATTGCTAGACAAATTCATACCCTACGTGAATGTGCCGTGTTATTGGTGGTCAATTTGCTTTAAGTACAATTAATTTCCCTGACTTAACTTCTGCTGCCGCCATTTTACATTACACTAATGTCGTGATTTCTTTGATTTAATTTAAAAAATGTATTATTTTTATATCAATTTATAATATCCACTGTGGCAACACTGTCAAAATACAAATTTTAATATTATCAGAAACTTCTAAATGTAATTTCATTAAGGTAGCTGAATGTATTGTTTTACTTTGGCAACACTTAGAAATAATGGTTATGATATCATCGTTATTTCTGGGTGGGGCAAAAGTCGTTTTAAATAGTAAAATGTAAAGCATAGTTAGTCGTCGTTTGATTGTGAAATAGTACAGTAGTGTGGATTAAAAGTATTAGCAAGAAAAGAGTGTTTTTCTTTAAACTAACTATAATGACCAACCGAGACACGAATAGGTTTCGATTAAAAAAATGTCAAAGTAGCTACTGTTTCAGCTTATCATGATCTACGTTAAGGTTCATAAAGCAATATACCTACATATTGTGCTGAATCTCTGCTGGAAGGAAACAAGTACAATAGAACCCGCTTAACACGATCACTCTTAAAACGATTTCTCGCATAATACGTAATTTTACGTCAGCCCCTACAACTTGAGACATGTTCTCATACATTTCTTAACGCTTAATACGATTCGTCATCCCGTTTAATATGCCTACATGCGCATGCGTGTTGTCTCTCGCGGTAGTGGCGGTGTCAGCGTTGATCATTTGTTTGATACAAAATGTCTACTAACAATTAAGCGAAAGGCATTGTCACTTCAAGAAAAAAATAACATATTTGAAAGTTTTTGATGAAAAATCACAAACTATGTATGTGTATTACGTTTTATTTTTCACTATCGCCTCACCCTCTATTCCGTATAAGACGCGTTTTTAGTTGGGTCCCTGTGAAATCGTCTTAAACGGGTTCTAGTTCTTCATTTATAGGTTTTTCTTTTGACAATAAATCAACGGAAGATAACGCAACGACTAACGCAAGATTATATAACCTCTGTAACACAGCTTTAGCCTATCCTAGAATCATTGCATAATTGACCGAGCGAGCGTAGCGAGCGAAGCGTCTCTGGATCAGGTCTGGCAAAATTTGCTTTCGTGTGTCAGTTTGTACGTACTCGTCTACAGGTCGTATTTTACAACCGATCTCGACGAAATTTGGTGTACAGGTTTGACGATTTTTTTGTAATTTTCAGTCGTCGGGGATTTTTGATTGGTGGGCTACTTCCTCCAAAATGGGGCAAAAAGGGGGGCTACTGGATATCTCCGCCTTATGAGATCCGATTTCAATGATTCTTTTTCTATTTGAAAGGTAGTAACATACAAACATGACTGATATAATTTAATTGTAACATCTTGCATGCCATGTGTGTGTATACTCATGTTTTGGACAAATAAATGATCTTTATCTTTAACACAAAATTGGTCTCAAAAAAAATTGGTGAAGATTTGATGAGGATCTTCGGCATGATGAGCAGAATAGCTTCTCAAAATGTAGTAAATTGCTCACTATTTAATAAAACCTATTCGTTAATTTTTCTAGCTGGCCTACATATTTTACTCATAATTTTTCTGATTTTTAGGGTACTGTAGTCAACAAGGAAACGATATAGTTTCGCCATGTCTGTCTGATTGTCTGTCTGTCTATCCGTGGCTTAGCTCAGAGAATCTTAGTACTAGAAAGCTGTAATTTGGCGTGTGTACTTATACATTAAACACGCCGGCCGACAAAGTGGTAAAATAAAATCATGAAATATACATGTTCATGATTGTATTTCCTACACGTAAGGTGGGGATGATTTCCTATGTTATGGAGTGTTGTGTGGGTGTGTGTTAACTATTTTTTGACTCCGAAATCCGTTTGCGAAATATTAAGCTTTAAAGTGCAAATTTTTGTTAAGAGTCAAGTGTTGTCCCCCCTGCCAGCTAAATGGTTGTTTTTGGATGTGTGAAAAAAAAAGTGTTGTCCCCCCTGCCAGCTAAATGGTTGTTTTTGGATGTGTGAAAAAAAAATTTAAAAGGAGAAGAAAGAATTTAAAAGGAAAACTATCACAATTAAGTATGCTTTACAAGTTAACGAGTAATAATCGGCCAACTTACATTTGCAGTTGGAATGCATGGGAGAACATGTTTTTCAACTTCAATGTTAAAGTTTGTTCTTGGGATAAATTGATCCCAACTACGGAACCCTTAACTGTGCGTGGCCCACGCGCTTGGCCGGTTTTTAAATTTGAATTTGACGCATTGAACGATGTCATGTTTTATTGACAGGTAAAAAATTGGTCATCGCCGTCAAACCATAGAAGTGCGTTGGTAGTATAAAATAATTTCGAACGCTAAAACTACAAGCTATTATTGTTCATGTTTTCTTCTTGCAGGTCTACCCCTAAACACGAAATCCGAAGATTCGGCCGAAATTGGGTGCGGATTAGTTTGGGGCCCGATCTAAGAATAAATGACAACACGATTAACTGTCTGTTGTCCTTACACCAAATGTGTCGTTGCTTTGCCCGTTCAAAAAGTTAATTATTCGGGTGTAGCTACTCGCTGGTTGAGGGCAAGAAAGGCCGATCGCGGCGCAGCCACTACATACACCGTACCACTCCTGCAAACGAGGATTGTTGAGCTGCAGTGCTCACCATCCTCATGCATATTTCCGGGTTGGACCCACAGACATCGAGAGAAAAGGAGCCAAAGTCTAATCTTTTCTCAGAATTCTTTCAAACATTTTACAATAAGGTCACCAGATGGCGCTACTGTGCACCGCTAGATCGCGTTGTCGTTGTTGCTCGCTAAATGGTTAGGTCTCGTTGAAGATTTTGTGTGACTGAGATTTATTAGGTGTATGATATTTTGTAAAAAAACAAAATACATAGAATAGAATAGAATAGAATAGAATAATATTTATTTGCTTAAAAACATGGTATAAAAAGATGGTATAAAAATAACAAGAGCATACATGTTTTTGCTTGCAGCATGGTAAATATCCCGTTTTAAATAACTTTAGTGGTATATTAATTGTTTAAAAAAATTGTGCTCGCGAGGTCTACTGTTCGCAGAACTACTAGTTTATTTTGTACCACGCTATGAGCACTCTTAAATTATGTGTCGCTCTGTATCTGTGTACTTCTATATGTGAAATAAATATTATTATCACATTGAATGTAGTGCAGTAAACGAATTCATAAACGAATGATCAAGGAAGTAATATAATAATAATGGTATAAATAAGAAAATAATAATAATAGATAATATAATAGTAATAATAATAGATAATAATAGATAATAAAGGTATAAATAAGAAATAATAATGGTATAAATAAGGAACATTTTATAAACTTAACTGTGATGATTAGTGTAGGTCATTAAATTTAATTAAATATTGTTTTGATCGCATTTGGGGGGAAAACCACAAAGAATAATGGTTTTCCTAATAATCGTATGATTTATTTGTTTGACTTTAAATAGAACGGCTGAAATCAATTGCAGTATAAACTATTAAACGCATTTATTAATCATGATAATATCTTATATTGTCCCACTGCAAAGGCTTCTTCTCATACAGAGAAGGCATGAGCACTGATCACCACGCTTGCTCATAATGCTCGCAGGTGACGTAATAATGATTTTTCCGTGTTCGAGTTCGTTATTAGCGACATCAGGAACTGCAAAGAAACACCGGTCACTCTTAACATAATGATTATCGGAACGAAGTTCCTGATGGCACGTTATACTCTACACACAAAATGTTACACGTTTTTCGGTCTAGCTCTCGTTCGCCAAGTGTGCAAAAGCGAAAGGAACTTTGTTCCAACCGGGTGTCCCATGACAGGTCTCGAATGTTTTGATATTAATTTCCTCGTTGGGGGTTAAACATGTTTATGATAACTTTTACAGTTTAGATCAACATTGAGTGATTACTTTTAGGTTTTTGCAGTAGGTACGAATAACGAGGGGCTCGTGGCTAAGTAATAACAGCCGCACGTTAAGCTACGCTTGCCGCGGTCACTCCGTGGATGGGTGACCATCTTTACATACCGAGACTCCTCCGTGCCTCGAAAAATCACTTTAAGCCGTTGGTTCCAACTGTCATTCTTGGATATTTGACAGTGTTATTTGTCGTCAAGCCCGAAAGTCTGACAATCAGTCTTACCAAGTGGTGGTATCGTGTTGCGCAGTATGTGGTTTGTGGAGGTCAGATAGGCAGTCGCTCCATGTAAACTACTGGTATTCATTCAGCTGCGTCCAGTTAGACTGAGAGCCAACCCCAACATAGTTGGGAAAAGGCTAGGCAGATTGATTGCAGTAGGTACGAATCTAATTTTGTTTTGCAGTCATCACAGTTTCAGTGCTTGTATTTCCTAATTTGGTATTTATCAAATAAATGATTGTTAATTATAATCATGGACTTTTTGGTTGCGAATTAGGGTGGAGCGCGGATGTATGACATGTTTTATTTTTTGAGATTTTTTGTTGTAATAGAGGGGGATTGGTGCCTTATATTTAAATTAAAATAAATATAATTTTTCAATAAATTTAATAAATATCTTCTGCCTCCGCACTGACCTCAAAAATTTAAATTTAATTCAAAAAGTCTAGTACTTACAGCATGACCAAATATTAAGCTTCATTTAATGGTAAATGGATGATAAATGATATACATTATTATACATTACTAGCTGACCCGTGCCCACTTCGTTGGGCGGTAAACATTTTAACTTGTGATGAAATTATGAGTGTGGTTCCTGCGAGCGCTCAGCGCTAGTCTCCCTATCCCGTGTTGCTGAGACATGCTGCCTTAAATCAGAAAGATGCTGCGCACGTTCAGCGCTAGATTCCCGAGCACGAGCCTGCGATGTTCTCGCGCTTTGGCTAGCGAGTCTCTGCGAGCGCTCAGCGCTAGACTCCCTATCCCTTGTTGCAGAGAAATGCTGCCTTAAATCACTGAGACGCTGCGCACGTTCAGCGCTAGATTCCCGAGCACGGGCCTGCGATGTTCTCACAGTTTGGCTAGCGAGCCGCTGCGAGCGCTCAGCGCTAGACTCCCTATCCCTTGTTGCAGAGACATGCTGCCTTAAATCACTGAGACGCTGCGCACGTTCAGCGCTAGATTCCCGAGCACGGACCTGCGATGTTCTCCAGCTTTGGTTAGCAAGCCGCTGTGAACGCTCGGAGCTAGATTCCCCAGCACGTGCTTGCGAAATATTTTCTCTATTCCTCGAGAGGCGCTGATGATTTTCAAGAGCAGACTCTTCCGTACGGCGTACTCGAGCTGCTCTTGTCTGGGATGTCTGACGGGAAAGTTGTGATTACCTTTTAGGCATGATAAACAATCGCTGAAACTGTCCGATATCCCAAAAACAGAAATACCACAGCTTCGAACTCAAAAAATGAGAACGAAGTAGTATTTTGTGTTTTAAGAAACCGAGCAACCAAAAAAATTTTAGAGACCAACAACATCCAATCAACTGCGTACAACTCACCTACCTAACGACGAAAGTTTTAAATAATAACTGGAGAGGGTCAATAATAATCCGCGGAAAATCTTAACACCGCGATTCAGAAAAATGACGTAATTGCACAACGTCATCTGTGGGTAAATGGATAAAACGTCCGTACAAAGCATGTTCTAATGCGGTTCGTGAATGGACGGCGGCATTTTGCGATTTAGTAATTTTATATTATCTTCGAAACTATTTAACCAATTAACATACTGTTTTGGGCAAATCGTATCTCTATGATGTTCTTGTGATCATAATAATATTTTTTTCGATAAGGTTTTATATTTTGTTGTTTAAAAAATCGTCCAAATGTAAGTACGTCGAAAAATACTTTTTTTAACACATAAAAGCTACTATATCTGCTAAAATATAAAAGATAGAAATATGGTGTCATGGACTTTTTTGTAGAACTATTCAAAGCGGACCAGGTTGCCATACATTATTTTCAATTATATACAACTGTTAAGGCAGCGCATGCAAATAACTCTGTTGTAAGAGCAATTTTTTTCCGCCTGGCTAGACAAAAATTGAGATAGTTCGGCTAATATGCATGATATCTTTATAATTTATAGCCTATAGCACTCACGAATAATGTAGCTTTCTACCAGTGATACAATTTTTAAAATTGGTTCATTACTTCCGGAGATTACCCCCTACATACAAACTTACAAACTTACAAACAAATGTTACCTCTTTATAATATTAGTATAGATAAAATTCAGATATTTATTAATCATCTTTAATAAAAAATCCTACAATTATTGAATAAGAAAATAAAAACAATTAATTCGCCCGAAAATCCCGTTTTGTCTCAAATTTAGGCATAACGTTCCGTGATTCCAATTTGGCTTTTATTGCACCTAATCGTGACTTTTTTGAGCATTGAGAAGTGGCAGCTTCCGTCGTCACTTTTACAGCCCGTTCAACAGCTTCAGTATGGCATGGAAGCATTAAAAACAACACTTCATCCTCACCACCTGATTCAACGATAGACTGAATTTGTTGGTCAGACAAGTTTTTCATAATCGGTGGTTCAGTTAATATTTCCTGCCAATTTATTAAATCAATATATGTTGAAGCATTGAAATTTATAGACGGAACTTCAAACAGTCTAGGTATTGAAGGTTGAGGCATCCTGCGTAGTGTTGCCCAAATTCAGTCTTGGTCTTGCAGTCTTGGTCTTGTTCTTGCGTTTTTGCAAGACCAAGACCAAGAACAAGACCGCGTATTTTTAGCAAGACCAAGACCAAGACTGACCGTGCAAGACTTGAGCAAGAACAAGACATAGCCTGCAAGACTCTTGCGTCTTGCAGCTAGGACTTAGCGCTATTTCACTGAGTAGTTAGGTGTAACAGTTCGGTGTATAGGTAGGTACGCTTAGGAATTCTATGAGACGCAAAAAACTGTATCAAAGAATATGAAAAACTGGACCTATGCGCATTACGACTAATACCATAAACATAGCGAATAAAAAAATATCTATTAAAATCAAACTGAGTGCATGCATAGTTATGTTTTAACCATCGGCACTTTGATAATGCGGCATCAAAGGTTTTGTACTTACTTTTCAAAGAAATTTGCCGCTTTTCGGAAGTACATGGTTATGATACACGCGCCGGGGCTTCTTTTGAAATCTAAAACAATCGTTGCCGCCACGCCGAAATCATAACATTTGTGACACTATTTGATTGCCGCCATAGGGCGTAGGTATACTCATGCAAAATAATTTCGAATTTTTTTAAGAGTACCTACAGGTGTTCCAAAGAATAAATAAGTTTCAGAGTGCTTAGAATGAAAATGAATACATTATACTGATCACGCAAGTAGTATTATGATTAGGATAAAATGGTAAGGATAGGTAGTAGATGTCATATTAATTAATTCTAGTAAGTATATATTATAATATTGATTACTTATATGGTTTTAAACTAATTACTTAGGTACTATTATTGTACATTTAGTCATTATATTTCTTAAGTTTTTACCTATGGCTATGTTAATTCAAGCTCACAATGTTCCAATTCTAATACGTTTTTCTAAGATTTAAAGTAAACTTTAATAAATAGTAATAGACTAATAGGTAATTGCAAGACTTGCAAGACTCTTGCTGCAAGACCAAGACCAAGACCAAGACTGGGAGCGCAAGACCAAGACCAAGACCAAGACCAGGTGTATTGGCGCAAGACCAAGACCAAGACTGGCTAAGTCTCGTCTTGTTCTTGCATTTGGGCAACACTAATCCTGCGTGCCTTTAATATGCGCCGAGCTGCCAGTTCTCGAATGTGCTTCCTATCATCAGTTATCATTGCAAGGAGAATGCTTTCGGGATGTGCAAAATAGCTATTGCGCTGAATGACAGGATCGATAACCTTTTTTAAATCCTCTGGCAGGTACCTGGAGGCCTTAATCATATTAAAAACGTGTCGCGTGCCATCTTTGCATGATGGTTTATTCTTAATGTAGAACCAAGATGGTGCGTAAACTTTTACAACAAATGTAGCCAAAGTTGTCAAGTTTTCTGATGGTGTCTCTGTTGTTACATACAAACGTAGTATTCGGTTGGCACGTGTGAGCCAACGGGCATGTGACATTTTACCTGGAGATTTGTTTGCCAGATCTTCTGGGAAATCACCTGAGAGTACCGCTGAGACAATCTTGTGCAAGTACTGTTGATCTGTACTCAAATCTTGAGCCATTCCTGGAAGCAATTCTCCTTCAATGCGTTGAAATTTTTTTACAGGCAATTGTTCACAAGTATCGAGTGCTTTCCTCAATGTTCCAGTATAAGACTTAGGTCCCGAAGTACCCCCGTCAAGATGAAGAAACAAGTGTCCTAAAGGAAGTTCGTTCATGTGGAGTAAACAAATTATCCACTGGAGTGGTTTTGTAGCCTTTTTTCAAGCAGTCTTATAACACCCCCATACTTTCCAGTATTTATTTATTTAATACTTCAAGCACACAAATGTACAGAGGCGGACTTAATGCCAAAGGCATTTTCTACCAGTCAACCTTTGGATGATGCAGAGACAAACAGTGGTAGGTGCAATAGCGAGAATTGAGGATTCACATTGGTACCATCAAAACCGATTGCCATAAGATGATGTTGGCGAATTCCTTCATACGATAGAAACCCTGTCATCGCAGTTTCTATTCCTTTTGGTGAACCAACGTTAGGTACTACGTACCCCATGTAAATAGATCCTGGCTCTTGAATTACTGAGATGTGCTCCTCAACTGTCATAGTCCTGTAGTATTTACCACCTTTTTTCAACGTTTTGTCTTTTCTTCCATCAAAATATAAAGCAGACAGTTCTGGGACTGCGACCTCCTTCATTAACTTTTGTCTAGTTTTAATTCTCTATCTTCGTACTTTATGTCTGTCAATTACCTCGATATCGGACTTAATATCTAACAAAATAGATGACGCTATCACTGCTGCTGCTCTATCTGATAGTCCATACCTGTCGCAGGTCTTCGATAACGTAGGAAAATCGACGCATGAGATTTTTTTTTTCGGAATGCTTTTATTTATGGTGTTAGAGGAATTATCTGAACTACTACGCCTTTCAGACGCTGACGATGCCGGAGAAGTACTAACTTCTATAACAGGTGACGAAGTATTTATGGCTGTAGTTGGGCGGTTCTCTCGTTCCTGTTTCCTTTTAAGGGTCTTTTGCAACTTTTTCGTAACAGTTACATCGATTCCGCCTATTATCATAGTTCGAGACGTTCTTTGATCAATTAAAAAAGTCTGTTCTTCTTTGGGAACCTTTTTATCCTTGGGACAGATACATTGAGCAAAATATTTACATTTGCATGCTGCAATATCAAAAAGTAACTTACTGCTTTGTCGAAAACTTTCTAACTTTTCCGGAGAGAGCCTCTTGACAGATTTGAGGAGGTTTTTGCATTTTAAATGGTATGCTTTCAAAATCTGTACGACCCTTGTTCGTGTTACTATCGGAATAGATGCAGTTTGCCATATATTTTCAATTCTGGATGTCAATATAACTGCTATTTCTGAAAAAGTGGGCTCTTTTGCAGTTTCTAATTGTAACTTTAGTTGATGTCTCGTCCATTTATAGTATTTTATTACATCTTCGTAAGTAGGTAGAACGTTTTCTTTTATCTTACAAATATCACCAAAAAGAGGACATTGAAACGCACTTCGAGTTCTCTGCATGTTTTTACCGAAACTTAATTAAGTTTATTTGTTAAATAACGAGCGGAAGTCTAATACGAGCCAAAAACAATAGCGCACGGACGACGCGATAAGTGTTCTAACTGTGCCCTCCCGCGCTCCATCACTCCCCTTGTTTTAAATTATAAACATAAGATCATGTATTCTCTTTGTTTTGTATCGAAAATAAACTGTGGTTGCAATTATTTTTCGAAATAAAATAGGTCAGTTTATTTAAATTTCATACATTTATATGTCGTCAAAAAGGAGCCAAAAAACTTTTTTTTTCAAAAATTCAATGACGTTGCGGAGGCTATTACTATAAATCAAATCAAATAATATTTTGCATGGATTAATTTGAGTCTAAAAGGCACCAATTTTTCACTATTAGATCACTAGGAACACAAAAAAAATAATTCGCTCCACCCTATTGCGAATAGGGATAACCACAAAACAATGTTGCATGATGCATAACACTATCGGTTTAACACCAGTACAATTTACGTCAAAGTATAAAGGTAAATACCATATTATAGGGGCAAAATTAGCCCTAGCTACAAAATAATGTCTGTATGTACTTCTCATTCCTATCAATAAAAAGCCTCGCCATCTCTCCCGTGGATATCGTAAGTTGCGATTAGAGGATTACGTTGAGAGGATGTGCAGCAGCGTCCTCCTGTCTGCTAATAACAACGTACTGCGATCACCACTCCTTGTTGAGATATCTTGAATAACTTCATTGTAGCTGGCATTGAGAGAATGTTCGGTAGTAGACGTTGAAAATAAAATTGTAATTAATTGTGTGTAATGACGAAACTAATTCCTGTCAGCATTTACTGTGGCGTCGATTATATTAGGAGGAAAATACTGAAAAATAGGAATATAAAAGCGACAACGAAGCAATTTAGTTACTCATTTCAGTTTGTTTTGTGCTAACAGTTACACTTATAATTAATCATTTTAATTGAGTGTCATTTATGCTTCGCAAAAAATTGCAATATTCTACTAAACTAACTAGTTCTTTATTATTTATATATAATGCAAACTACAATTGCTATTGTATTATGTTTTTGTCTACGGACCATCAGTTTGGCTGCAGAATTGACCGTTTATGACTTTTTTGATTATTGTAAGTAACGTTTCCATATTTTCGATGCATTGACAAAGTACACATACCAATATTCTGGCTGTTTGTGAAATTGACAACGCATCCACGATACAGAGGACTGCCTCGTTGCTCTCGTGACTGCGGTCACAAGCGCGGCTGCAAAACAGCAGGTCCTAGATTCGATTCCATGTTAGAAAAGTGTTATTGAGATTTTTCATATGGAATTCTCAGTAGTACCCCGCGGAGTCTGTATCTGTGTCCAGTTGATGGTAATAGGCACGCCTCGGAATACATGGAACTTGCACATAACTAGCCAAATGTGAGTGTAGGTACTAAGGGTAGGTATACCTCTGTCTTACAACTTCGTGGATACATGCGTGGTGATGTTGTCGTCATGTTATGGGACAGAATTATATTAATTTTAGTTTGTGGAAATGTATACTAATATTATAAAGAGTTAAAATTTGTATGTTTGTAAGTTTGTATGTAGGGGTAATCTCCGGAACTACCAGCCGGATTTGAAAAATTATTTTTGCATTAGATAGCCCAACTACTGAAGAAGGTTATAGGCTCGCGGACGAAGTCGCGGGCAGAAGCTAGTGTTTAAATAAAATCAATGGAAAACTAAACTTTTTGTCCAAAGAATTATAGACTTTAAAAAAAATTTTTACAAAAAAAAAAACAACCGACTTCCAAAAAAACACTACAAAGTCAAAAATAACTTAATTTCGGAAGTCGGTGTCTTTGGTTTTGAATTTTCGTTTTTTGCCACCGACTTCCGAAATTAAGTTATTTTTGACTTTGTAGTGTTTTTTTGGAAGTCGGTTGTTTTTTTTTTTGTAAATTTTTTTTATTTTTCACTTTTTAGTTGTGGTACCTACCCCACACCAATTCGAATACCACAACCTGCTATGTAAATAACAGTGACAGGAAGTTATCATCTCATCTACATACTAAGTGGGGAAAAAATACGTATAATTGAAGCTAACTCAAAAACTACCCAAGCAAAGTTTATAAAATTTATATGGGACCACCTCTGAAGTATGATCTATCAAACAAAAAAAGAATCATCAAAATCTATTCATAATTGGCGGAGTAATCGCGTAACAAACATACAAAAAAAAAAAAAAAAAAAACATACAGACGAATTGAGAACCTCCTCCTTTTGGAAGTCGGTTAAAAATGATTTTATGTTTAAAAAACGTGTTTTTTTATTTTGTAGTGAAACTTATTAGTTTTTGAATAAAAAAAACTATATTAGGGACAAAAATAGAGCCACTTACAACCCATATGGGTGCAAAGTTCTTATCACTAAAAAATGAATTAAGTCCAAACACAAGGTAGATACTGTAAAACGTTGAGGAGTTCCCTTGACCGTCCTCCGTCTTCATCATCAGACCCCTAATGACAGTCACAACCCATCTAGGTGTAAAGTTCTCATCAATACAAATTAATCAAGCCCAAACACCAGGTAATTGCTGTAAACCGTTGAGGAGTTCCCTCGACTGTCTTTCGGCTTCGTCATCAGATCGACTCCAGACCTTCATTAAATAGTAGTGGTTTAAAATACTTAAGTAATGAAATAACAAACGCACTAGTCGCCACTACGATTTTCGAAGGTTCCCCTCGATTTCTCTGGGATGCCATCATCAGGTCCTGGTTTCCTTATCATGGTACCATCCTTGGGATATCTCCTTTCCAAAAAAAAAAGAATCATCAAAATCGGTTCATAAACGACGAAGTTATCAGCGAAAACCTCCTTTTTTTGAAGTCGGTTAAAAAGCCAGTACAAAGTGAAAAATAACTTTAGTTTCAGAAGAACATTTAAATGTTTGTGTCGCACTCCCTTACGATATTAGTGTTTTGAACAGATAACTACACTTCGGGATGATTATAACCGAACTGTTTCGTCTTACAGAGCTGGATTCTATCTCTAATGCAGGCAATGTAATTTTGGTGCATTCATATTATAAAATGTCGCATAACAAAGATTTTGTTTGGTTTTAGATTACCGAGGACCGCAGACAGAACCTATCGTAGTATCTCAGTTCCCGTGGAAATTTGGTTATTTCGGAAGTGATTATTTCGAAATGTATATACATATTAGCAACAAATCGTCGAGTGTGACTGCGATCAATTTTACATGTATAACAGGTAAGCTTCAAGTTTCTAACTATCGTCCTAAGACTAGACGGAACTTCTCTCTCCATGAGTTAGAATAGAATAGAATAGGTATAATTTTTATTTCACTCTCAAAGTACAACAAAAACACTTAATCTATGAAGTACAATTTTCAAGGTGTTTGATGGTTGTACAGCAGCAAGTATTAAAATTCAAATTCAAATTCTTTATTGCGAACTAAGTGTACAACATTTTGAAGATGTTAACAATAGGTAGGTTCTTAGAACTTAGTTGCCTGTTAAGGCATTGCAATTAAATGGTTATAAAGACTCAATAAAAAAATAAAATAAAACATAAACATACTCAATATTCCAGTTATACCTACATTTTACATTATATTATATTAATTACATTTTATATTATATCATACTAATAATGATATACCAACTCCCAAACTAAGTCAAGCTTGTATTTTGGGAGTTAGTGGTTCTACACAGGACTTACATACACACAACCTTGTAGCCTATGAATTTACTTCCAACACTTAATAGTAAATAAATTAAGCTAAAATTTAAATTTGGAAACATACATTGAGAAATTAAGCAAGAAAAAGTTTGTTAACTGACGAGTAAGAAATACAGAAGAAGAGAAGTGTGCATATCTACATGACTTTTTAGGGTTCCGTAGTAAACAAGGAACCCTTATAGTTTCGTCATGTCCGTCTGTCTGTCTGTCTGTCCGCGGACTAGCTCCGAGACCCTTAGTACTAGAAAGCTGTAATTTGGCATAGGTATACATATTAATTACGCCGACAAAGTGGTAAAACAAAATTATGAAAAACATTTTTTGGGTACCTACCTCTCCTACACGTAAAGTGGTGTTTTTTTTTTTTAACCCTTTGTGTGGAGTATCATTGGAAAGGTCCTTTAAAAACATTGTGAGTTTGTGAAAACTATTTTTAGATTCCAGGATCCGTTTGCGAAATATTAAGCTTTAAAGTGCTTATTTTAATTAGAGTCAAGTGTCCCCCCCCCTGCCAGCTAAATGGTTGGTTTTGGATGTGTGAAAAACATCATACATTCTGTATGGGAGTCCATATTTTTCAACTACAAAGTTAAGTTTGTTTTTGGGATAAATTCATCCCAACTACGGAACCCTTCAGTATGGATGGTTCGACACGCACTTAGCCGGTTTTTAAATTGAATGACAGCAACTGACAGTGAAAAACAATTTTGATGCACTATTTACGACGAGCTTTTTTTTTTGGTCAAAAACAATGTCTTGTTTGATAGAATTATGTTACAGTCATCTAAAGTATATTATTTATTTCTATACAATTATTTCAAAATGTACAGTGCAATGTATTTCTAATATGTTTCAGATGTCAGAACTTGTGAAGTTAAGAAATCAACAAAACAGTATGGTCCGAGAGAAGATGAAGAATATCATTATTTAGCTACATTTTTAAATTTCACTGAAATGAAAATTATGCTAAATTTATACTCGTCAAATATCTTATGTTCGTCACTTGTAGTTGCTAAAGGAAGGACTATCACGAACATAACGAACAAGCCATTGCAGAAGGAATTCCCATGTAAGAGAATGTTAAATTGTTACAATAATGAGAGCTTTTAACCATTCCTTCCACGCTTTTCACTAAATTGTTTAATGAAAGTTACCTATCATTCAACTGATCATTATTGCTGTCATTAGGAACATTAATATTTGTGCGATGCAAAGGAAGCTATTATTTGGTTTTATTTTCTTACAGATTATGATTGTTGGTTATATTCCGGCTGTGTACTAGTGGTGGATCTTATAAACATATGTGACGGTAAGCTTTTCTAAACCAATGTTATACAGTGTGTGAGGTTAGACGAGGGACATACTTTAAGGGAGTTTACTACTCACTCAAATTTGACTTTTGGGTTTCCCCAGGGCAGTGTCCTAGGACCAACCCTCTTCCTCATATATGTCAATGAGCTGTGTCAGTTATCTCTCCCGAATACAAAAATTATTACATATGCGGATGACACAGCTCTAGTAATCTATGGCAAGGACTGGTCTGAGACTCGTGAGAGGGCAGAATTGGCTCTGAGAATGGTTATGATGTGGTTAGCCTCGAATCTGCTCACGCTCAATATCTTTAAGACCAGTTTCATCTCTTTTACTCCGAGTATTATTAGTCAACCATCATTGTCGTTTAAGATCAGGGCCCATGTGTGTACAGTGGCCAACATCTGTAATTGTGACCATATAGAACGCTCTGACAACATCAAATATCTTGGGGTTTATATTGGATAGTCTCTTGTCGTGGAAAAAATAGGTTAATTCTGTTCTGGTTTGAGTCAGGAGATTGATTTATTTATTTAAAAACTTCGAGCGGCTGCTGATTTCCAATCCCTAAAAATGGTATACTTTGCCCTTGCTCAATCAGTTCTCAGTTACTGCATTACTACATGGGGGGGAACCCACAAGACAACCATGTTGCGGCAAGAGAAGGCTCAGAGAGCAGTTTTGAAAGTAGGTACTGGAAAAACCTATTAGATTTCCAACCTCTGAACTGTACTGACTTTGGGAGGTCCTCACAGTGAGGCAGTTGTTCGTCCTACAAACTGTTTTTAAGAAACACCTGCTTCTCCCTTACGACCCTAAACCCCTAACAAAGAAGCGACGTGCCAACAGAGTTTGTAAGACTGAACGCTACAGGTTAGCGTTGGTTGGTCACCACTTCAACCATATCAGCTGTAAACTTACAATGACATAAATATAAGATTTAATATATAACCTATGACTAAAAGTCTATTGAAGAGAAAAGTGGCCGGCTGGCTTAAATCCTTGTGAAGAAACTGAGCAACTTGTGGCATCATAAACATGGTAAACACACACACATACACACCCCACCCCACCTCCACTCTACACTTATACTACAGTTATATTATATTAGAGTATGTTCTCTATTTATTCCATTTTTTTTTTTGTAATTATTTAATTAACTTTCTTTGGGAAGTCTGGAACAATGTCTTTGTGTTTATAATTATAGTATAAGTTGGGCGTCGATGGCTGCGCCACAGTATTTTACTTTTGTGGCTATTATGTTGTTCAAAATAAAACTTTTATTCTTTATTCTTTTACTCATGGAAATGGACAACTTATACTTCAAAATCAACTCTAATCTACTGTTTCATACATTTTGATCGTTTTTATATTGTATTCGTATTTATTTCGTTTTGCGTGTCGTGTTGGGCTCGCCCCCTATTACATGGGACTTAAACATAACTGGCGAAATGTGGGTGTACTATAGGTACACCTCTGCCTTACCCTTTGGGGATTACAGGCGTGATGTTGTGCTATGTTAATATTGCACTTTTTATGAAACAGCATTTTTTTCTCATTTCCGTGTTGGCCTTAGTACCTAAAAGTAAATTTTCTAAAGTGTGGTAAAATCGAGACGTTGAGGCAAATATTTAATAAAACACCAGTCAGAATGAATATAGGTATATAAACCTTAATGGGCTATATTTAGTTTTTTTATAATATACATAAGTACAGTCTTCATGGGTGCAATTCTTACCTGACCCATGCGTGGCTCTTTTGTGTATATTTCAAACTAGCTTCCGCCAGCGGCTTCGTTCGCGTGATATCTTTATAAATTATAGCCTATGTTACTCAGTGATAATATAGCATTCTACTGCAGTTTTTGAATTTATTCATTACAAATAAAAATACAAAAAATATTTTTCCGTTTATAATACTATAAATGTAGATAAAATAATAATAAATATACGAGGTAGTACCCGATATTACCCCGTATGATTTTGCCCTGCACGTACTTTAGAGAGACAAGACAATAAAAAAAATAAAAAATAAAAACATGCCGCAAAACTTAAATTTGAATAACGTATATTATTTGTATTCAGAACTTTATTGTATTTTTTTTTCGAATAATCAACTTATTTATGAGTAGAAAGATAAATAATTGTTTCATATTTTGCAATTAATTACAAGTGTTGTGTCATCGCACATCTCTTTCTTTTCAAACCCCAAACTCAACCTTTTTCTGAAAAAATTAATACAAAAGTTGTTTAGCTCTGTATCTGCTACAATTCTAGGAAACTGGATGACACTGCCGATTCCTTTGCTGTTATTCTATAATTAAGATGATCCAAAAGTGTAACCTACACAAATTGTGTATTGCAGGTCCCCCTTTAGCCACTGACACTAACATGGACACAACAACAGAGAATGCAGATACTGATGTAGAAACTATTAATCCTAATAATACCTATAAGTTCAATTCTTCTACAAACTTAGAAATAACGACTCACAAAAATGCAGCAAATAATACTGGTAAGTATTATCTTTGCAGTCATCCTTACTGACTGACTCATCTTATTCTGGTGGTCTGCACGAGCTGTTCTCGTATAGTTTGCCTTACTGTTTCAAACAGATAGAAATGTATTTCAGCAGTATATTGCTTGTGACTTATAACGTTACCCATCCCTTATAATTACGGGCTTAATGACATTACAACAAAAGTGAAGCCTTTTACTGATGTTAACGTTATTAATAATACTTTAACGAGTAAGTAATACAACGACACAATATGAAAAAACGATTGCAAAAATTGCGGTAAATTCTTCTTCTCGGGGCAGAGGGCTAAGGGTCAGTACTACCAAAACTTTATCGACTTTTTGTTTTTGCTATTATGGAAGTCATACTGAAGCATTCAGTTGGCTACCTATCACGGTACAGCTCTGTAACAGACAGACAGATGAAGATTTTGTACCTAATTACAAATTTTATGTGTTCCAAAAATTACAAACATTTGAAAAAGATAAATGCAAAAACCATATTATTGTCACATGCTTTAAGATATTCATTACAGGAACCTTTTCAAGCAAATCTTGCGCTACCCATAATAATATACATAATATTTTCCTTCCCTCCGTATAATTACATGAAATTTGTGGAATATGAATTGAAAATGGCAATTTTCTCACTTTGCGTTCCAATTATGATGTTTCAAACTCCTGAATAATTAGACTTATGTGGTTCCAGATGCATGCAAAACAAACTACACTATTATCATTATCGCTATAATTTCAACAATCTCTGGAACGTTGTTGATCCAGCTAGTTATTATTGCGATTTGGATACGTCGCTGTAGCAAACGCAATCCATCAGGCACACCCCAACTACCAGCTAACCAAGTAAGTTTGTACTAGATTGTTATAATATTAAGAAACGAGTGAGATGTGCGAAAAAAAAGGGATTTGTATAATACAATTGCATGCAGCTGAGATGAAAATGTTAAGAGGGATGTGTGGCGTTATCCGGGTTACGTGATTAGATAGATTAAGAAATGAGTATTTAAGAGGAAGTCTGAAAGGGTGACTGGAAAGTTGTGTGGAAATCGATCGTCATAGTATGGTCATGTAATGCGCAGTGATGGGGAAAATGTCATGTGGAAAGTTTTGGGTATAAATGTGGATGGCTATAAGAGTAAGGGAAGAACAAAGAAATGATGGGTGGACTGTGTGCAAGATGACTGGAAAGGGGCTGAATATTGAGATGGTGACTAATAAAGAAGTGTGGAAGAAACAGACATGTTGCGTCGACCACAAATAAATCAAGATAAGAGTAAGAGAATGATATAATAAAAAATGAAATACAAATATTTGAAAAGAACTATAAATTAAAAGTATCCCACGTGTACTGGGAATAGGGTATTACTAATACCGGGTCAACAACATTAAATTTTATTGTATTAAGTAGAACAATGAATATTGACAAAGTTTCTTTTTTTATTGCGTAAATAATTTTATTGCGCTATAATTCTTAATTTTCGAGACAAAGAATTGTCAGCGATCTGCATTCATTGCTCTCGAGTGTAATATGACTTCGTGTATTTTTTCAGGCCAACCCTGAACCGTTCTACCTGAACATGCTCTTCCGAAGAGAGTGTGATCAGGAGATCGCGGAAATAGAGCAGCATCAGTATGAGGAGATCGTTCCCCAAGTTAGGGAAGGTGGCTGAAGGAACAGTGACTCGATTACAATAGATATGGGCAAATAATATGGAGTGCGTGGAAACACAACTCCCAGGTTCCATGCATCTCTAACCAAAAGGAACAAAATCTTGGGTTTGTTGATGATGTGAGGCATTAAACAGGCTGACATGACTCAATCGTTGCAGGAGCATTTCTTCGGTCACTTGTGTAAGCAGTATTTAGTCAGGCGGACACAAGGTGAGCACCTACAACAGTTGAGTCATGCCGGCCGTGATGTACTCCTTCGACATACTCAAGTGGAAGCAGACGGAGCTTACTGCACTTGCACTATCAATGGTTTTTGTATATATGGTTGCTGGAAGAGATATATTACCGTAGTACTTTACTTTTCTGTAGCAATTGTCTTATTTCTCTAATTTAAATGCATTGTAGTTAGTTATAATATAAGTTATATTTAGAATTTATTTTATTTTGTTTTATCTTGCTTTGTAATTTTTTACTTAGTTATTTTTAAGTTTGTTTTTTTTCATTCTTTTTGAATTGTAAAATTCCTTTTTCAATTTAGACACTCATCTTGCACGGGTTATAACACTGTCCTCAAATGTTGATTATTTTTGTATATTTATATTTTGTAATACTTATAATGTTGATTGAAAAGAGTGTCCATGGAGTTTCTTGTCCGTTCTTCTCCATAGGAACCTACGCTTTGGAATGGGCAACTAGCTTCACCTTTCTGACCGACCGACTCCGACACAGTTCAAACGTAAATGCTCTTTTTTTAATAAATTATTTGGGTTTGAGTTTTGTTTTGTTTAATAACAAGAAAACCTACGTACCACAAATATTGAAGCCACTTCAATGTATCAACCTAGCCATTCTAAACTATGTCGGTATTCCTTCGCTTCCAGTCTAACTGAATGCAGCTGAATACCAGTATTTACATGGAGCGATTGCCTATCTGACCTCCAGAGCTCAATTACTGGGTAACACGATATCCCTTGACAGCCTTCCAACGAGGCGCGGAGGGGTTTCTATATGTAATGATTGACCTGTGCCGCTGTTAATAGTACAATTTGAGTCATGAGACAAAATCCGAAATACTGTAGCAACGCATCATTAAAAAATGTTAAGTGGTAAACCTTTTTATTGGCACCAAGAGGGCGCACCACGAAGAAAAACCGGCCAAGTGCGTGTCGGACTACGCACAATGAAGGGTTCCGTAGTTGAGATGAATTTATTTATCCCAAGAACAAACTTAACATTGTAGTTGAAAAACATGTTTTCCCATACATTCCAACTGCAAATCGTCGCTCGGCATATAATACCGCGAATGTGACAATTTTTACGTTTTTGTTTTAATTGCAGGATCACTTATTTGAACGTGTAGAATGAAATAAAACAAATCTGATTTTCGCGGTATTAATATAATAATAATCTAACTAATCTAATCTAAATCTAATACCTTTAAACCAGCAATTCTTGTATATACCTATGTATATGTAATCTGAATCTCGGAAACGGCTCCAAGAATTTTTATTAAATTTAGTATGCAGGGGTGTTTTAGGAGCGATAAATCGATCTAGCTAGGTTTCATTTTTAGAAAACGTCGTTCAAAAAAAAATTATCATCCAGATATTTTTCTTTATTCAAGTATCAAGGACTCATTGCGTTAGTAAACTTATGAACTATGTTCACTTATTTTACGAGGTCACTTAGAAAGTTTTGCGACTAACAGTTTTTGTCTATAGAATACTGGCTGGTTTTGATGTCAATTAAAACGATGACTACTTATTACAAAAAAACATAACATTCCAAATTCGAAATTCCCTCCACATTTTTTTACGAGCAAAATCAAAATACTCTGTCTTACTGAAAACTGGATTTATAACGAGAACATTTTCGCGCGATGATTTTGTACGATTTCAAATGTCGACTAAAACCAGAAGAATCGTTTGAAAGACTTCGAATTGTGTTCATAGAAAAAAGCCCTTCTAAAGCGACTGTTTTTCGCTGATTCAACGAATTTATGGGTGGTCTAGTAATTTTGGCAGACAAAGAAAGAAGTGCCGCCCTATGACGGTTGTTACATAACAAAAAGTGCTGGCTGTGAAAAATTTAATTCAAGAGAATAGGCCAATTACATATGAAGAGGTTCAGCATACACTGTGAAATTTGAATCACAGTTTTGCTACAACAAACGTTGTTCAGGCCATGGTCTACTACCATTCTACAGCATCCAATAAAAAAAAAACTATAATTAGTTTTTGAAAAAACACAAAAAAAGCAAAGTTTAAAATGTCAAGATATATAGATGTATACTGCCGATTGGATCGGGAAGTGTGCATGAAATTCTACACAGGCATCTTCGGTTATGAAAGATAGTTTCACGCTGGTACCGTAAAATCTAACGCAGGGTCAGAAGGAGGTTCGGGTAGAATGGTGCCGAGACATGATAGCAAAATTGGTAGCAGGCTCGTCTCGGCGCGTTTAAGATATCATTACGGATGATGAATCTTGGATTTTTTAATATGATCCAGAAATGAAGCGTCAGTCGACCGTGTGGCTGTTGAACCAAAATGAACCAACGCCTACCAAAGTGAAGCGAGCCAGAAGTGCAGGCAAAATGTTGACCGCAAGTTTTTTTTTTTTTTCTACCAGGTTATCTGGTGTCAGTACCCTGACGAGATCAAAGAAGCATCAATGCTGAATGGTATGTTACCAAATGTTTGCCAGAAGTTTTTACTACTGCAAGCAGCAAGCGACCGAACACTGGCCTCCGTGGGCTACTGCTTCACCACGACAACGCGCTGGCTCACTCGGCGCTCAAAATAAAGGACTTTCTGGACAGCACATCAGTCAAATTTATAGGTCATCCTCCTTACAGTCCCGATTTGGCTCCGTGCGACTTTTTCTTGTTCCTCAAAATAAAAATCAACTCAAAGGAAAACAGTTTTCATCACCTGAAGATGCACTGGGTGCATTGGAGAAGGAGATTGGAGAGGTGTCTGATGCGGACTGGAAAATGTGTTATGAAAATTTGTTGAGACGTATAAAACTGTGTAGACGCCAATGGAGAGTTCTTTCAAAAGATATAATAAAAAAAATTATAACCTGTAGTATATTTTTTTCTAGTATCACAAAACTTTCTGAGTGCCCCACGTAATCTAGTTTAAATTTATTTCACCTCATGGGAGATGGCACTGCAGTGATTGATGTACATGCAATCCAGACTGCTAGCGATATTGTTGGAGCTGGCCCGTACTCTGCGTACCAGGGATGCACACCTCATTCGCATCGTTATGTAAAAGCAATTAATATGTGCGTCCGCGAATATTCCCGATGCGCTACAAAAACGGGGCAGCCCCACCAATACCCTGAAAGCGTTGTTGTATTGGACATGAAAGGCGTTGCATGACCTTTGGGTATATCTAGCCCACAGGCTGCACGTGTAAAACGTTGTACAATAATCTCGAAACAGAGTAATTTTGGCTTTTTAAGTGAGCAGCGTGCAAACCTGCTAGCCAGCACGTTTGCCCTTACCGACAACGCCCTTCGCTCCCGCACAATATCGAGTCCGTCATTGAGGTCAGGGGTCAATATATGACCAAGATATTTAAACGTAAATACTCTTTGTAGTGGAGTCCCATTGAGTAATACAGGTGGTACATAACCCGGTCTGCCCCCAGCCTCAACGACCATGATCTCCGACCTATTGGAGTTATACATCAAACCATGTGTTTTGGCATACTGCTCACATTTGGCGACCAATTACTTTCTGAGACCACAGATTGACGCGCTCAGAAGCACCATATCATCTGCATAGCTAATATTATTTACACAAATACCATCTATATAGCAACCCACTCTGGTGCTGCTGAGCTCGCCAATTCTGCCTCACCCCGCATTCCAACCTGTATGGCTTGGAAAAAGTTCCAGCCCATCGTACAATTGATCTGGTTACCATACCACTATTTAAAGATGTTTGCTCCGTTGGCAACCTATCCTTCTCCATCTTTCTCCACAATACGTCATAAGCAACCAGATCAGAAACCTTGAATAAATCGATGAACCTAGCATAAATCGGCGTCCCACGCTGTGTATAGTAAGTATGTGATAGTATGCTTAAGGCACAACACTGCACTTTCTGTTGACAAACCACGCCGAAACCCGAATTGGTTGTCATGAACATTTACAGTTTTATTTATTTGTGTATTAAGCAGACGATCAAACACTTTTGATATTTTGATATTATAGTAGCTAGAGAGATGGGCCTTTTGGATGCCGAGCGACGAAATGTAAGTTTTTACGCACAATATTGAGAGATTTACCATGTTATTTTAAGACCATAGACTTCTTATAGGTTTTCCTGTAATCTATGAGTAAAGAACCATACTATGTATTTTTTTCAAAATTTTTGGTCCAGTAGTTTCGGAGATAAGGGGGGGGGAATGGTCAATTTTCATTGAATTTATTAAATATCTTTAAAAGTAGTTATTTTAAAATTATATAAAAAATATATTTAAGATCTTCGCAACAAGCCCTTTCATTTGATATGTCACACGGTACTGTTAGCAAAACTTTTTTTTTTAATTTTCTTGTTTGCGCCCCAAAATTGACACCTATATTCAAAATTAAATTATTTACGTTACACATTCGTGTTTGGGTCACAGAAATACACATGTGTACCAAATTTCAACTTAATCGGTCCATTAGATTCGGAGTAAATTGGCTGTGACAGACGGACAGACAGACAGACAGACAGACAGACAGACAGACAGACAGACAGACAGACAGACACACGAGTGATCCTATAAGGGTTCCGTTTTTTCCTTTTGAGGTACGGAACCCTAAAAAGGAATTCAAAACCTTACATTAGCACTTCGTACTTTGTCTTTTCTAGTTCTAAACGAAACTCACTTCTATCAAACTTTGAAACCGAACGAAAATATAATTGATCTATGTAATTACTCTTCATCATTGCAAGCTACGCCGTAGCTGAATGCGAGCTACGCCGTAGCACATCGCGAGCTATGTCGTAGCGAAGACATTTGCAATTTATAAATAAACTAAAATTGTTTTGATGATTAACTTATTAATTAAGGTCTTTGTTTTTCCGGGAGCTCAAAATAGCCTACTTGTTCTTCGTCGCGGCGATGATTAAATAATTAATTATTAAAAAAAAATAGGCAAAATGTAAATATCTTAATTAGTTTTTCTTTAATAGAATATTTATTGTTATTCATTAATTATGAAAAATGATATCAGACAAATGGCCGCCTCTGTACCTTCTGCAGCAGTTGATTCTTTCGAGGTAATTTTCGATGGCTTTTGAGGATAATGTTGGCAATAACATGGCGGATGTTACTTTTAGGTGCTGCAACGTTGCAGATGTGTTGGTATAGACGCGACTCTTAATAAAACCCCACAAAATAGAAATCCAACGGCGTTAAATCGCACGATCTTGGCGGCCAGTTGACGTCACCGTCATGTAAAATAATGCGACCTCTGAACGTTTCACGCAAAACATCTAACGTTTCACGCGCTATGTGGCAAGTTGCGCCGTCTTGCTGAATCCAAAGCGATTCATTTTGTAAATGTATAACATTTGAGGTTTGAAACACGCGCCATTACTAACAGCTATCAAAATTACAGTGTTGCCAATATCGGAACCTCGAATAAGTATAATATATCACATAACATCTCGCCTGTAATCCTCGAAGGGCTAAGCAGAGGTGTACCTATCGTGCACCAACATTTCGCCAGTTATGTTTAAGTCCCATGCAATAGGACCCGAGCCTTTTGCCATTTACCGGGCACAAACCCAGACTCCGGGCTGCTGCCGGGGAAAAACCCAATAACACTTTGCTCGACCCAGAAATCGAACCCAGGACCTCATTCATGCTCAGCACTAGCACTTGCGACCACAAGGTTAATGAAGCAGTCCATAATGTATTACTTTATAAAGTAAATATTCATGTCATTGTAGTATATATATTAGTACCAAAAAAGTTTAAAAAATGTCAACATTCATAGTATTTAATAATTCAATTGGAGCAGCTCAATCCCAAACCTTTTTATCTTTATATGATAATGTTCAACAGTATAAAAAGCTTTCTGGCATATTCTTCGCTTTCTGAATGATTTGAATCTAGATATGCTTAGTTCTTGAATGTGACTAGGAAGTTATAAAAGCGTAGGTATAGGTACATTGGCATAGGAACAACAGTGTTTTTTCCTAATTTGTATTATGACTATGACTGAATATGTTTTGTTTCTCGTTCGTTCGTTTTGTACGAAAACGCAAAACAAAATTTTACTGAAATAACTGCCACCAACTGCATCAGACTGCTTGAAATCTTGTTTTGAACTTTTTAGTTGCAGTTCAGTTTTTGATCTTTTTAAATGACATGTCACGCCGTGCCGTTTGTAACTGTTACAACCCACCTAGACGGGTTCAGAAGCATCTAATCAAACTCTTTATCTGGTTTTGTTCTTCGTTTGTAATATACGTTATAATAATGGGTTTGGTCGTTACCTCTGTATCTATCAGGATGCTCATTAGTTTTAAAATACCTAAACACATATTTTTATCCTGTTACTGTTATCGACATTTTCTGATCATACGATTATTAGGAAAATAAATATTGTTCGTGGTTATCCCCGTAAATCCAATTAAAACAATATTTTTGATAAAATGTTCTATTCTAAAACTTGTTTACGTACTTGTGATGCATATTATTTAAAACCGTTATTTATTTATAGTTTTCCCTGTAACGATTAAAATGACCAATCCTTCCTTACTCGTTTGTTTATTCATTTGAATCGGGGGGCATCGGGGGGCACGGCAGTGCCCCCGCCAAGTCGAGCGCGAAGCAAACACTGCCGTACCATCCTTTACTGGAACCATTTCGTCGCATTTTTAGGACCCTATTTGAGAACCTCTGGATAAGACCAGAACGCAGAAATTTTCGTCATCCAGTAAGCTATAATCACATACTTAAAATCCAAAATTTCAAGTCTGTAGGTCATTTAGTTCCGAAGTTAAGCGAAAGCAAAGTTTCTCATTTATGACACTCACTCACTCATGATCATCAGAATAGAACTAGTACTTCCCATAAACTCAGAGAGCTGAAATTTGGTACAGACTTAGGGTTTAATGGCCACATAAAGGGAAAACTATAAAAACTAGGATAATCGAAGATCTGGAGTACCTGGTGACCCTGATTAGAAAACACAAGAGCCCAACCAAACTATTAGAGATCGACATATACCGCCTTTACAAAAAATATTCAACTTGGTGGGCCGCTTCATTTGATGTCAAAAATCGAAGGTCTGAAGTATCTGATGAAGAACCCTCAGCTGGTCTCAGCTGTATTAGAGGCCAAATATGATAATGCCCCCTTCTACTATAAATTGGTACATAAAAAAATCGACTGTCATTGCAAAAATCCAGCGTAGTGGGACACATCTTCTAATCTAATTTAATCTAGCCTATAGCGTGTCACTGCTGGGCGAATGCCTCCCCTTCTGCTTTTAATACGCATATAAATAAAATATTTCGTCCAGATCGGTTGTAAAATACGACCTGTTGACGAGTACATTTTGCCAGAGCTGATCCAGAGACGCTTCGCTCGCTACGCTCGCTCGGTCAATTTATTTAGCTGTATTTCAGTACTAGGTAGGTAATACCTTTGGTAGAAAGTTCATTGATAATTAATTATATTGACACTTGTCTAATAATTAAGAGTTAACGTTTTGTTTATAGTTTGTATATATTGAGTAGACTGAGTAATATTTTCTTTGAGTTTTTTTATTAAGACAAAAGAAGTCTTAAAGAAATAGGTTATTATTGTTTTAGTCTAAATATTATCTGTATTTCTGATTTGTTGTCATATACTAAAGGTCGTTGAGTTTATTTAACTGTTCACAGATTACTACAGCTGCCCGTAGAGCATAAACAAACTCCTAAATACAAACCGCTTTCAGACGAAGTACTTCAAGTTTTAAGGACAGACTTAAAAACTGTCAAATTATTTATTATAGATGAAGTGTCTATGATATCTAATGTAACTTTAGCCTACATAAATCTTCGTTTATGCGAAGTGTTTGATACTTCTGATGTAGAAGATGGTTGGTTTGGAAAAAAACATATTTTACTGCTTGGGGATCTTTTGCAACTTCCACCCGTTAGAGAAAAGTCGCCATTTGAAAAACTAACCCCTTCAGAAATTAATAAACTTATGGGCTCCTTAAGTATTCCAAACTTGTGGACTGAACTTTTTAGTTACGACGAACTTACGTTGAATATGAGACAGCTGGATGATTCTACGTTTGTAGAAATGTTAAAAAGAATCAGAGTAGGAGTGACAACTCAATCAGACAGAGATATACTGTCTAACCGATTGATACCTCTGCTCTCGCATTCCAATGAAGGAAGGTTAATGGAAATAGCACAATGTTTGAGGGACTTACCAGAAGATACTGTTTGTTTACTACCGACTAGAAATATGTGTATGCAGTTAAATAATGCAATGTTAAAAGCAATTCCGCACCCTGAGATAAAGTTAGTTGCTAAAGATTCCTTGGATTGTTCAAAATGTATGATAACGAAAGCCCGGGCGTGTTTACAAAAATATGAAGATGATGCGTCGATGACTGCTGGACTGGAAGAAACTATAATCATTAAAGTTAGTTTAGGTTTAGTGAATGGGTCGATAGGCGTTGTACAAAAAGTGAGGTGGGACCCGGAAGACCAAACAAAGCCTAAACAATTGGTAGTAGAATTCGCTAATAATTTGATTCACGAATTATTGCCTATTAAGTCAAAATTTGAGATCATACCCCGGGTATACGTGTACAGAGAACAATTCCCAGTCTGTGTGGCGTATGCCCTAACAATTCACAAGAGCCAAGGTCTAAGTTTAAAAAATGCCCTCATGGACATTGGCACCTCCATATTCTCTTGTGGCCAAGCCTACGTGGCGCTTTCACGAGTAACCAATCTTCATGGGGTGCACCTCATAAATGTTGACTTCAAGAGTATAAAAGCTCAAGCTTCAGCGATCACCGAATACAACCGGCTTAGGCGTAAATACCGCGCCGATCTTTCAGAAATTAAACCGTCTAAACCGTTTAAAAGAATAAATAATGAACGCGAATGGGCAATACGAAAAACTGTTGCTACTGTACAATCAGAACCGGAAAAAAAGAAAAGAAAGATTTGTAATAATAAAAAAACTACTCCTAAAAAGAAAAAAACTGTGTCAAATAAGAAAATCTAATAAAATAAATAAATATTCTACAAAAAGAAGTGAAATCCCACCAAAAACATTCTGTAAAAAACTAGCCAAGTCTCGATGGAGCTGCTTGTTTATCTCTAAAAAGTAATGAAATCTAGACAAAGTCGTGCCAAGTTTAAGGTTCCTTACTGCGATTTCTTTATTATTATAGTTAATGTTGTGTGACTTGGCCGTTGAAGGGTACCTACACAAGGGTACAAAACCAGGTGCTCCATGACACCATTGCACCAATCTGTAGCCAGAACCGCTACCCATTGACGATGGAAAATTGCCACTTGGAAAACGTTGATTCAATAACCAGTCAATTGTAGGCTTGATAAAGCTGCGTATTTCAATAATACTTGAAACAAACAGTATTTAAAAAAATCCAGTACAGACGGACTTCTAATCATTGATAGAAGTCCGTCTGTGCGTCTATTTTATGTTAGATAGATGGTCGATTAGACGCTCCAAAAAGAAGAGAGCAGAAGTCAACATTGTCAATACTGAATGCATGTGTTGCACAATCAACAACAGCCTAAAATGAGACTGAGATCAGTATGAGCTATTATCTCGCTTAACAAACATAGGTAGTTACAACAGATATAACATTACGTGTAAACAAAATTGACTTGTACCCACTAACGTATAAAGAATGTTCAACGGCCAAGTCACACAACATTAACTATAATAATAAAGAAATCGCAGTAAGGAACCTTAAACTTGGCACGACTTTGTCTAGATTTCATTACTTTTTAGAGATAAACAAGCAGCTCCATCGAGACTTGGCTAGTTTTTTACAGAATGTTTTTGGTGGGATAAATATTATACAAAATGGTTGATCTATAGATAGATCTTATAGATCTTCTATGAAAGGAGTTCGAATAAAAATTTGAAGCTGGAGAATGTTGGCTTTATAATTAGAGATGTAACGGAACCTCGCGTCCACCTTCGCAAATGCGGAACTTCCACAAGAAATCGTACCTCCGTTTGCGCATCTATCTCCGCAACGGAGATCTAATAAAGAAAATCGGCTCCAACTTAGCGAAGACCCTTTAATGTGGTGGAGATATAACTCAAAGCTTCAAGTTTTTGCTACCAGGTCTCCGTCACCGTCGCCGCCAGGTTCAGTACCAAGTTAGCAACTGTTTAGTGGAGCCGGTTCCTTTTATGAACTTCTTAGAAATCGCCGCTGGTAACAACATGCAAAATAACACATAATCGTACACACATACACTAACAAACATAATTTTCGCACAGAAGAAGTACTATGTAATGTTGCAGAACTATGTTAATTCTTGGTTTATAATTATATTTTACTAAGGGGTTCCGTACCTCAAAAGCAAAAAACGGAACCCTTATAGGATCACTCGTGTGTCTGTTTGTCTGTCTGTCCGTCTGTCACAGCCAATTTGCTCCAAATCTAATGGACCGATTAAGTTGGTACACTTTTGATTTTCACCTCAAAATCTCGGAAAGATTCTGTTTATTATTCGAAATCTGAGTACAAAAGTGCATTTTATCCGCTAACATGGAAAGAGTTCCTAAAATTCGAATCTTTCTATTCAGTAGGTAATTTTCTATACCGCCAGTCCACTGAAAATGCATTAATACTTATTTCAAGTCAGTGCGCCAACCTCATTTTTAGGGTTCCGTAGTAAACAAGGAACCCTTATAGTTTCGTCATGTCCGTCTGTCTGTCTGTCTGTCTGTCTGTCCGCGGTCTAGCTCCAAAACTGTTAGTACTAGAAAGTTGTAATTTGGTATGGGTATACATATTAATCATGTCGACAAAGTGGTGAAATAAAATTATGAAAAATATTTGTTTTTAGGGTACCTCCCCTACACGTAAATTGGGGATGTTTTTTTTTTTTTCTATCCCTTGTTGTGGGGTATCGTTGGAAAGATCTTTCAAAATCATTGTAAGTGTGTTAAAACCATTCTTGAATTCAGAGATCCGTAAGTGTCCCCCCCCTGCCAGCTAAATGGTTGGTTTTAAATATGTGAAAAAATTCACGGCAGTAGCTTACATAACAAATTTAAAAGGAAAACTATCACAGCTGAGTAGGCTTTACAAGTTAAAGAGTAATAATTGACCAACTTAAATTTGCGGTTGTAAAAACATGTTCACCCATACATTCTGTATGAAAGATTTTTTTTTTCAACTACAAGGTTAAGTTTGTTCTTGGGATAAATTCATCCCAACTACGGAACCCTACATTGTGCGTGGTCCGACATGCACTTGGCCGGTTTTTTAGAATAATCGCACTGGCCAGCATGAAAAAAAAAACTTTTTAAAATTCTCATATGTTTATTCAATTCATTTGCCATAATTTTGGTTTGTTTTTGATAATTGTAAGAAATCATAAGATATGAGCCAGCCCAGCAGCGACGAAGATATAAAGGAGAAAATTCATTTTGGGCTAAATTATGAAAGTGCCAAACAATACAAAAGTAATACAATAACAATACAAAAGTTCCGTTAGAACATGTAATTTTCTTCACTTTTCACTATGGTACCAAATCTGTAGGGCCATTCCCTGCGCTGTTATACGAGTTTGAAAAATACTGTTTTCAGTATGATTTAATTAAAAGAATAACGGTAATCTTATTATAGTAATAGTTATTATATTTTACTGTGAAACTAGGCTCTTGGGTTATTCTCCACATAACTATAGTAAAAAAAAATTTATTTCGTATAAAGTTTTTTTTTTCATCAGAACTAGTAATAGCTTATTGAAATAGATATCACTAATATTAACTGGTTTAGGTCCATTTAGTGGTTTCTATTCTCGCAAAAACAATGAAATAAAATAACACATTATTTTAGATACATAAATAATGGATGTAAATAAGCATAACGAAGCCGAGAGAAGATATTGAATGTCAAAGTTTCAACTTTTATTTACTTTTTTCACGAAAACAAGTTTGAAATGTTATCAACTTCTGTGTTTTCCGTAACCAGAAGGTTCTTAATGTTTGTTACGCAATTCCAAACATGGCAAGCTATTGCGAGAGACATATCTGCACATACTGAACCATAGTCCAGTACAAAATATTCATAATGACGGGGAGTCTATGACTCTTGATTTCGTTAAGCTTCTTTTAACAACCGTTATTTATACTGATTCTTATACTGTTATTTATACAGCGTTATTGATACCTACCTAAAATAATGTGTTTTCTATTTCACGGTTTTTACGTGAATAGAAACGGCTAAATATACCTAAAACCGGTTAATACTAGTAATACCTACGATTGATACCTATTTCAATCAGCTAATGGAGAATGGCCCGCGTGGTGGATTACGGCCCACTCCCTCTCACAGAGAGGAGGCATGTGACCCAGCAGTGGGAACATTATAGGCTGATGATGAATGGAGAAAAGTTGCTGCAAAGTTGTTTATTTAACAAAAAAACAACTTTGCAGCCTTGCCTAACAAATAACTGTTGTTTATGTTTTGAGTATTATAACAATTTTGTACTTACCAAACAGTTGTAAAGTAGATTTTTTTTAAACCGTGTTATAACAAACTCTAATGTTTTTCTTATTATGTTTGAAGTAAAATTTGACACTTCAAGTTTTTAATTACCTAGTGCATACAATGTAAATTTTTGAAGATGTTGCGCTAGTTACACCTTTTTTGTCTTTGCTATCCTCACACTTCAAGGTAATTTCTTAGACCATTAGCAAATATCTTGTAGAACATTCTTGTTTCATTTGTGTTTTTTGAAAAATTGTGCATTATTTATCATTCGAAAATTAAAAATAGTCCACCAGAAGGTCTAAAACCTTATCATCATTTGGATATAACCTCAAAAATTACTTACTAGTTGCTAGCTACATGTCTGTAGTGCTTACTCGCCATATTTGATTCGATTTAGTGCAATCACTTTCAATTTAGAGAGGTGTACATGACTTAAGTAGAGACCTTAAAAGAAAATAAGAAAAAAATCACAACTTCTAACCAACGGATTTTCGCGAAACATATGTTGAGTTTGGAGGAGGCGTTGAGATGTACAAGACACAAAAACCCTGTATTTAGTTTGTAGGTATGTATCTATTAAATAGCAAATAATATTATATCTTTGTATCTATTATGGTGTATTGTATCTATATACTTTTTATTTTGCACCAATAACAACTCCATTTCATGTCCACGCACTTTCCATTCCAAGGTTACCTGGTAGAGATCGCAGAAAGCCATAAGGCCCCCCATTGTATGTTTTGTAATGTTCAATTTCTTTTTGTTACTTGTTTTCTTGTGGATTGCCTCGTTGGTCTAGTGGTCGCTGCTGAGCATGAGGTCCTGGGTCCGATTCCCAGGTCAGTCAAAGTGTTACTGAGTTTGTCTATTAGGAATTTCTTAGTAGTAGCCCGGAGTCTGGATTTGTACCCGGTTGACGGCAATAAGCTCGCCCCCTATTACCTAGAACTTAAAATTTAACTGGCGAAATGTGGGTGTGCCTACTATGGGTACAACTCTGCCTAACCCTTTGGAGAAACAAGGTGTGATGTTATGATGTAATATTTTCTAGTGTACAATAAAGTATTTTTAAATAAATAAATATCTTTGACAGTGCCCAATTTTGTACAATCTTAACAAAATAATTTTAGGTTTCTGCACCAGGTACGAATCTATTTTTTTTTTGTGGTCATGAAAGTTTCCTTAGCACTTAAACTACCTAATTTGGACTTAACACAATTAATGATTGTTAAAATTATAAACCTAGTAATTTTCGGTTGCGAATAGGGATAACCACAAAATAATTTTGTATGACGCAATACCTCAACAGTTAAATTAGATTACAATAAAATTAAAAGGAAAAAACATAAAGATTCAATATCATAGCAACAACATATTTTGGACTTAGCTATCAAACTTATAAAATAAATGTACTTCTCATTCCTGGCAATAAAAAGCTATCCTCTACCCTTGGGTATGGTATCTTGCGATTAGAGGAATTCGTTGAGAGGATGTGCAGAAGCGTCCTACTGTCGGCTAATAACAACATACTGCGATCACCATTCCTTGTAGAGATATCTTGATTAACTTGAAGTTATTCAACTTCATTGTAGCTGGCAATGAGAGAATTTTCGGCAGTGGACGTTGAAAATAAAATAATAATAAATTGTGTGTAATGACTAAACTAATATAAGTCAATATTAATGTCGCTGGCGTTTAGCATTTACTGTGGTGTTAATTATATTAGGAGGAAATAACTGAAAAATAGGAAAATAAAAGCGATAACGAACCAATTTTGTTGCTCATTTCAGTATGTTTTGTACTAACAGTTGCACGTATAAGTAATTATTTTAATTAAGTGTCGTTTATACTTTTGCAAAATATTTCAATATTCCATTACAGTAACTAGTTCTTTATTTATTTATACAAAATGCAAAACACAGTTGCCTTTGTTTTATTATTTACTCTACGGACCATCAGTTTGGCTGCGGACGTGACCGTTTATGATCATTATGATTATTGTAAGTAACATTTTCATGTTTCCGATATATTGACAAAATAAATATACAAAATATGTAAAGTCTAACTGTTTGTGTTTGTGAGATTGGTATTTGAAATCGCGTCCATGATACAGAGTACTGCCCCGTTAGTCTCGCGGTCACAAACGCGGCTGCAAAACAGGGGTTCTGGATTTGATTCCATTTTGGGAAGTGTTATTAAGTTTTTAAGTTTTTTCATATATAATTCTCAGTAGCAGCCCGGAGTCTGTATCTGTGTCCAGTTGATGATAACAGGCTTACCTCCTATTACATGGAACTTGCACATAACTTGCGAAAAGTGGGTGTAGGTGGTTACGGTAGATACACTTGACTTACACCTTCCTGAATACAAGCGTGATGATGTTGTCGTCATGTTATGTGATACAGGACTAAATTATATTTATTTCAGTTTGAGGATTTGTTTAAATAAAATCTATATTTATAACCGACTTTAAAAAAGCCACTTTTAAATACGATTAATACTGCGCTGAACTGATAACTACACTTCGGGTTGATTACAACTAAACTGTTTCCTTTTACAGACGTGGATTCTATTTTAACGTGTCACATATCAAAGATTATTTTTGTTTTTAGTTGACGGAGAATCGCAGAACCTAAAACCAGTCGCAGTATCTCGGTTCCCGTGGATGTTCAGTTTTGACTCGCTGTTCTTCATGTTCATACTGCTGAAAAATACATCCCCTAGTGTGACTGGTATCAATATTACTTATAATACAGGTAAGCTTTAAGTTTCTGACTTTCTTCCTAAGACTGGGCGGAACCTTCTCTTTCCGTGCGTTTGGCAAGAAACGAGTAAGAAATATAGAAGCATGTATTCCTACATTACTTATTAAATAGAATGACAGCAACAGTGACAAACAATTTTGAAGCAAAATATACGACAAGCATTTGGTAAAAAAAAAAAATACTTTTTTGAAAGAATTAAGTTACAGTCATCAAAAGTTATATTAATTTCTGTACAATTATTTCAAAATGAAAAGTGCAATTTTGCATTTCTAATACGTTTCAGATGACAGAACTTATGAAATGAAGAAGTTTACACAAGAATATGGTCAGAGAAAAGGTGAAGAATTTTATAAAGATTTTTTCAGTAGTATTTTGTCTGGCGAGGAAATAGAAATCATGCTAAATTTGTATTCGTCAAATATCTTATGTTCGTCACTCCCACTAGCTAAAGGGAGAGTTGTCGCGAGCATAACGAACAAACTTCTGAAGAAGGAATTCCCACGTAAGAGAATGTTATATTGTTACAATAATGAGAGCTTTTAACTATTCCTGCTACGCTTTTCACTAAATTGTTTAATGAAAGTTATCATTCAACTGATCATTACAGCTGTCATTGGAAACTTGGACACATTCATATGCGATGCAAAGAAAACTATTAATTGCTTTTATTGTCTTACAGATTATGATACAAAGTTACGTTACGGCTTTGTACTAGTGGTGGATCTTATAAACATATGTGACGGTAAGCTTTTCTATTTCTATGTTATACAGTGTGTTAGGTCAGACGAGGGACATACTTTCAGGGAGATTACTACTCTTGAAAATGAACAACTTGTACTTCAAAACAATTTTTTTTTTCTTTTTTTTAAATATTGCGTTCCAGGTATTTTTAAATTAAATGCTTTTGTTGACTAGCTTATCTATCCGACCATAGAATAAAAAAGCCACAGAGGACATTAGACTTCATTTTATATTAGAAAAAGAGCAAAATCCCGGTGTCAACATTGTTTGACACTGGGGCTTGAGCGAAGTTAGAGTTTAGGGAGTTCACTACCTCAAAACCAACTCTAAAGTATTTAAAAATCTGCTGTTTCATTATTTATTTATTTTTTTGTTTAATATTGCATTTTTTTTTTTCGTTTACGAATGGCCTCATAGTTTCTTAAATTCAATTTTCAGGAGTATGGAAAATTGGGGTAAAATCGGGACGCTCAGGCAAATATTTAATCAAACACAAGTTAGAAAGAATATAGGTAAATAAACTTTAATAGGCTAAATTTACTTTATTCCATAAAAATAACATATTTTGCACTCGCAATCACTTTTTTCTCAATTCTAATAATACGAAAAAATAAACATTATATGAAAGTTATTATTTTTTGTATCACTTAATTTCAATTGTATATTATTAACAAGCACATAGCTCATATGGTTGATATTAAATGTGTCAAGTATCGAGATAGCCTTATTTACACGTATTTGTTTAAGTTTAAGCTTTAGTTCAATTTAATATTACTAAAGACATACACACAAAACTTATCATCAAAATTAACTATGAATGCAACTGTATTATTCAACACAAACCTTATTTCCCGTACTATAATAGATAGAGTTAAACAGATTAGGTAGGTAAAGTAAATCAAATTCAAGCTTCAAGATTGTATACAGAACCCAAAACTGCTACAAGTAGAGATAAATCACTTTTCACTAAAGGTATAATTGGTTTAATCGTTGCTAGAAAACAATTTTCACTTACTTTAATACACAAATATAATGAAACACTTGTTTAATCCTAGGAATGTAACATTAGTTCACCATAAAAACATTTTTCTTATTTATTTTCGTGGAGCGTGCAACAACGCCATTGAATGTTTGTTGACACACTAATCAGAATGGCCAGCTACAGTGGGCAACACGCGCGTGAATTTGAAACATTTGAGAGATTAAACTGTTTTGTCCCGGTTTTACCTATATACCCGGTTTTGGACTAATCTCCCCTACTAATGTCCTTTGTTTAACCTTACACGCTGAATTCTATCTATAACCTTTGTCACTCAGTTATTTCTGTAATAAAGGTACCTGTTTTTTGGGTGGTAAATTATCAAATAACTTCTCCCGCTCTGGGCGGAGCGGGAGGGCATGTCAGACTCTTACTGACTATAACCCACCCGTGTTCCTTCAGTTGCCTGTATGTTGCCAGGGGCCACGGTAACCCTTTCAGACAAACCCGCAACCCCGGGCTACATAGATACCTGAATGTTAGTCAAACAAACGCATGCTTAATTGAGTATGTCTAAAGGTACAAGAGCCAAATTCTCCAAATAGACTTGTTTTTTTATAACTCAGAACTTAGCTGCTTCAAAATATGTATGTTCAAACAAATATATATTATGTAACGTTGTTAAAATTTATATTAATAACGTTACTTATTAGTTTTTTTATTTGTATTAAGATATTGACTGTTATGTTTTTCGATTATTCAACTCATTTATGAGTAAATAGATAATTGCTTCATATCTTGCATTTAATTAGAAGCATTTTGTCATCGCGCATCTCTTTCTTTCAAAAATATATATGTATATAAAAGTTCTTCAGCTATTAATATAGCAGATATTATCTGCTACAATTCTAGGACACTGGAAGACGCTGCCTATCTCTTTGCTGTTATTCCTTAGTTAAGATGATCCAAAAGTGTAACCTACACAAATTGTGTATTGCAGGTCCCCCTATAGATACTGACACTAAGATGACCACAACAACAGAGAATGCAGGTACTGATGTAGAAACTAATAATCCTAAAAATACCTTTACGTTGAATTCTTCAACAAACTTACAAATAACGACTAACAAAAATTCAGCAGTTGATACTAGTGAGTGTTATCTTTGCAGTCATCCTTACTGACTAACTTATCTTATTCTGGTGGTCTACACGAGCTGTTCTCGTATAGTTTGCCTTATATACATTTTATTCGTCTGTAACACTGACAGATAAATACATATTTCTGCAGTATATTGCTCGTGTCTTATGATGTTACATATATCTTTTTATTTCGTGCTTTAGGGTATTTTACGTGTCTCACAAATATGCTTTCATCGTCGGATCAATATGCTTTCGAATCGTGAGAAATAGCCAGTAACCTTGTAGTTATTACTATAATGTTAGCCAGTGTAACGTCATCGCAGAGCAAAGACATCTGCGAACAAGCACTGATCACCACGCTTGCTCACTACCAATAAGTCCAGGATTTCTGTAAATATAACCTACCTTCCTTGTGGTACGGTCATCCGCACGTCACGTCAATGGTAACACTTGAACAACCCTCACATCTATGAACGTGCGAAAGACTACTATTAGTAAAATGATCTCAGAACTAGGTGTTTCTGTAATATTATCAAAAGTTACTCTTTTTTCCAGAAAATATTAAGCAGGAGTCTTCGCAAAACATTGTGTTAATATACGTGATACCATCCGTGATAGGGATGTGTGTTATAATATTGGTGATTTATTTAATAAGTGTCAAAAAATATTGCCATCGAAATTCGGGCCCAGTAGAAACGATAGAATTGAATACTTACGTAAGTCTTATGTTCGGCAATAATTTTTGATTTCTAAAAATACAATTTTATTCTGCTACGAAACGAATTTAGAAAAAGTCCACCTGGCACATCCAGGTGTAGCGGGTGTTGTGGCGCAGCTTGGGAGAGGCCTACGTCCAGCAGTGGACTGCGATAGGTTGAATTGATTGATTGGTTGATAAGCCTGGTATGTCACCGGCTTTCGGTCCCGTAATATCGTATCTAGTACAAAGAGATAAACAGAAAAAAACATAAAAGCCATTATGAGTTTTACAGTATAGTATCATGTGTAGTGTCACGCAATTGTTTAACGTGTGTTGTTGTTTCCAGTCCACCGCAAATGAAGTTGTATATGCGGATCTCGGCTTCGTGCATGGAAACAGTCAACCATCAAGAAGTAACGAAGAGTCGCCATATGCCCAAATAATTGGGGTGTTAAAACCTGTTGATGGTAATGTGAACAATAAATAAATGTTATTTGTTTTGTTGACAACGTTTTCGTTTTATATAATTTAATTAATTAAACTGTGGCTTCTCAAACGCCCTCCAGCTGACTATGTTGAGTCTACCTACGTAAATCCTACAATCAAAGGTACTCCTGCACTATTAAAGCCTGTGTGAGCTCTAATGGTATCGTTGTGGCTGAGATCTCGTCGAAGTCAAAGTCAAAGTGAAAATTATTTACCTACTTCAATTAGACCAATAAGAGGCACTTTTATATGGCTTTATAATAAAAACAATTGAATTTAGTTGTCTTTTGTAAATGAAGTTTCGTATGGAGAAGAATGGGCAAGAAACATCGTAGTTCTCATTGAAAAATCGTTAAACAAGATTTTGTAAGCACATGACCTTTTCATAATTATATACCACCAGTGTCATCTGTCTAAATCCTTCTCACTTACATAGCCTTTGTTATTGTATTCACTTACTAGATCAAGTCTCGAATTGTTGTACAAGTTACCGCTTCAGAGCATGGTCGCGCGACGCCATTCTTCTTAATCGTGTTGTTCAGATCCTCCAAGACTTACTCCGTTAAAATATTATTATTTTCAGTATTGAACTAGCGGTTTATCTGCGAATTTCATTCTACTTGGAAAAGTTACATAAGACACCGTTACGAAGTTACGAAAATCTGTACTTTCTGGGTTAGAGGACTTGCACAGGCCTATTGAAAAAAACTGAATTTTCCGACAACTTATATGCAAATACAAATAAAGAAACGACCAAATAAAATACTGAAACGACCGAATAAAATACTGAAACGACCGAATAAATCACTGAAAATTCCGAAAAATCAATACAGAATTTGCTGACGTAATATTTTTCAAACATGCAAACAAGCATATACCATGCATGTAGCATGCAAGCGAGCATGCAATATGTAGCAGGCATGGTTTCTTTCAAGGCTCCGGCGCTGCAAGGCTCCGGCGGTCCCACGCGAGCTTATCGTTGCAGATGGTTTTAACGCTCACCACTGCAGCTTCGGCTTTCTCGCCCCTCCGCGCCTACGCGGGCTTAAATTACACTCTAGGGGTAGGGCAGACAAGACTACGTGGAGTCGGTTTTGCAGCGATTCGTTTCTGTCACTAACTTTTGTAGCACAACATATTGACTTTTCGGAAACTTTGTATTTTTTGGCGCCACCAGTTGCAAAGCTAATAATAAGAACGCTAATTATTAATTAATTTTTTGGAATCATCGAAAAGCCCAACCACAAGGAGGCCATTTTGAGCTTCCCGAAAAATAAAGACTGCAATTGATAAGTGATTCATCAAAAAATAATCGTTCATCTTCAAACGTTAGGGCGTAGTGCACACTTCGCTACGGCGTAGCTCGCATTCTGCTACGGCGTAACTCAATTGATCAATTTATTTTCGTTCGGTTTCAAAGTTTGATAGAAGTGTTAGAAGCTCTTCAAAGTATGTCCTATGAAGATACAGAGAAACTATTAGTTATACTTAAATAAATAAAAAATTGTACTAGTTAAGTTTAGCTAAGTAATGATAGTTATTAAGATTTTAGCAAGTAGGATTTATTGTACTATTTACACATTTTTACATACCTATTAGATGACTAGATTTTTTTTAACTTAATGTGATTATTTAGAAATATTATTATACCTTGCCTCGCCTGAAACACAGGATGACCTAGTTCAGGCACATAACATAATTGAATTTTTCGTAGATTTAAGCATATTTGTATTTAGTGTTTTACCTTTTTATATGAATAAAGTTTAATTATTATCATGGTCTGGAAGCGAAGGAATACCGACATAGTTTAGGATGGCTAGGTTGATACATTGAAGTGGCTTCAATATTTGTGGTACGTTGGTTTTCTTGTTATTTAACAAAACAAAACTCAAACCCAAATAATTTATTAAAAAAAAAGAGCATTTACGTTTGAACTGTGTCGGAGTCGGTCGGTCAGAAAGGTGAAGCTAGTTGCTCATTCCAAAGCGAAGGTAGAGCCTATGGAGAAGAACGGGCAAGAAACTCCATGGACACTCTTTTCAATCAACATTACAAGTATTACAAAATATTGAATACAAAAATAATCAACATTTGAGGACAGTGTTATAACCCGTGCAAGATGAGTGTCTAAATTGAAACAGGAATTTTACAATGAAAAAATAATGAAAAACAACAAACTTAAAAATAACTAAGTAAAAGACTACAAAGCAAGATAAAACAAAATAAAATAAATTCTAAATATTTATTATATTATAACTAACTACAATGCATTTACATTAGAGAAATATGACAATTGCTACAGAAAATTAAAGTACTAAGGTAATATATCTCTTCCAGCAACCATTTATACAAAAACCATCGATAGTGCAAGTGCAGTAAGCTCCGTCTGCTTCCACTTGAGTATGTCAAAGGAGTACATCACGGCCGGCATGACTCAAATGTTGAGCTTACATAAGTGACCGAAGAAACGCTCCTGCAACGATTGAGTCATGTCAGCCTGTTTAATGCCTCACATCATCGACAAACCCTAGTTATTGTTCCGTTTGGTTTGCGATGTATGGAACCTGAGAGTTGTATTACCGCGCACTCCATATTAGATATTTGCCCATATCCATCGTAATCGGGTCACTGTTCCTTCAGCCACCTTCCGTAACTTGGGGAACGATCTCCTCATACTGATGCTGCTCTATTTCTGCGATCTCCTGATCACACTCTCTTCGGAAGAGCATGTTCAGGTAGAACGGTTCAGGGTTAGCCTGAAAAAATACACGAAGTCATATTACACTCGAGAGCAATAAATGCAGGTGACTGACAATTCTTTATGTCTCGGAAATTAAAGAATTATAGCGCAATTATTCAGTTAAAAAGTATTCATAATGCGCAAAAAAAAAAATCCCACCAAAAACATTATGTAAAAAACTAGCCAGGTCTCGATGGAGCTGCTTGTTTATCTCTAAAAAGTAATTAAATCTAGACAAAGTCGTGCCAAGTCTAAGGTTCCTTACTGCGATTTCTTTATTATTATAGTTAATGTTGTGTGACTTGGCCGTTGAACATTCTTTATACGTTAGTGGGTACAAGTCAATTTTGTTTACACGTAATGTTATATCTGTTGTAACTACCTATGTTTGTTAAGCGAGATAATAGCCCATACTGGTATTGGTAATTGGAAGCTAGTGTCTCATTTTAGGCTGTTGTTGATCGTGCAACACATGCATTCAGCATTGACAATGGGTAGCGGTTCTGGCGACAGATTGGTGCAATGGTGTCATGGAGCACCTGGTTTTGTACCCTTGTGTAACCTTCAACGGCCAAGTCACACAACATTAACTATAATAATAAAGAAATCGCAGTAAGGAACCTTAGACTTGGCACGACTTTGTCTAGATTTAATTACTTTTTAGAGATAAACAAGCAGCTCCATCGAGACTTGGCTAGTTTTTTACATAATGTTTTTGGTGGGATTTCACTTCTTTTTGTAGAAACGTGGGCATATTGATTTATTGTATTAGATTTTCTTATTTGACACAGTTTCTTTCTTTTTAGGAGTAGTTTTTTCTTTTGCTTTTTTATTATTACAAATCTTTCTTTTCTTTTTTTCCGGTTCTGATTCTTGTACAGTAGCAACAGTTTTTCGTATTGCCCATTCGCGTTCATTATTTATTCCTTTAGACGGTTGAATTTCTGAAAGATCGGCGCGGTATTTACCTACGCCTAAGCCGGTTATATTCGGTGATCGCTGAAGCTTGAGCTTTTATACTCTTGAAGTCAACATTTATGAGGTGCACCCCATGAAGATTGTTTATTCGTGAAAGCGCCACGTAGGCTTGGCCACAAGAGAATATGGAGGTGCCAATGTCCATGAGGGCATTTTTTAGACTTAGACCTTGGCTCTTGTGAATTGTTAGGGCATACGCCACACAGATTTAGAATTGTTCTCTGTACACGCATGCCCGAGGTATGATCTCAAATTTTGACTTAATAGGCAATAATTCGTGAATCAAATTTACTAACGAATTTCTTAATTATTAGACAAGTGTCAATATAATTAATTATCAATGAACTTTCTACTTGTTTTTTTTGTTAGTACTGAAATACAGCTAAATTAATGATATTTTAAACGAAACGAAGTAATATCTAACTAAATAAACTAAACCTAGAATACTAGAAAAGTACTTATAAACACGAACGCGATTCGAAGTACTGCCTAACTGTAAATTAAACCTAGAAAACTAAGAGTACTAAATAACTAACAATTAAATAAATTATTCAATTAAAACTTCTTTTAAATCTAATAATTAAGTAATAATCAGTAATCCGTCACTAATCATAAAATTCCTAACCTATTCAAATCTTCGAATAGTTATAATAACAACCTGCTAATTAAACTTAGCAAACCTCACGAAATAATAAGCGAAATCAACGAAATGCAAATAATCCCTCCTAATCCCTAGCAAACGTTTTCAAGCGCAGTAGAAGAATGTCGTAAACGACTGTAACGCGGCCGGTTGCCACTTCGCCATATAAGGTTATCGGAAAAACAAGCGTAAGCGCGTTTTAAAATACAGTCAGCGGTATCTAGCGACGTGTGCGGGTATCACCGCCACTCTTAGTCCAATGCTAACTATATTTTTACCAAATTTTGAGCGAAATTGAGCAAAATTAATATTTTTGTGTAATTTGTTTATTTAATTTGTGTAATGTTCGAGTAGAATAAAGTTAATCTTTCGAATATTTCTTCTTGTAAACTTGTAAGTATAAAAGCCAGTCTAGTCATATCCAGAGTTTTCCTTTAATTTTATTTATATGCGTATTAAAAGCAGAAGGGGAGGCATTCGCCCAGCAGTGAGACGCTATAGGCTAGATTAAATTAGATTAGAAGATGTGTCCCACTACGCTGGATTTTTGCAATGACAGTCGATTTTTTTATGTACCAATAGTAGAAGGGGGCATTACCATATCTCTAATACAGCTGAGACCAGCTGAGGGTTCTTCATCAGATACTTCAGACCTTCGATTTTTGACATCAAATGAAGCGGCCCACCAAGTTGAATATTTTTTGTCAAGGCGGTATGTCGATCTCTAATAGTTTGGTTGGGCTCTTGTGTTTTCTAATCAAGGTCACCAGGTACTCCAGATCTTCGATTTTCCTAGTTTTTATAGTTTTTCCTTTATGTGGCCATTAAACCCTAACTCTGTACCAAATTTTAGCTCTCTGAGTTTATGGGAAGTACTAGTTCTATTCTGATGATCATGAGTGAGTGAGTGTCATAAATGCGAAACTTTGCTTTCGCTTAACTTCGGAACTAAATGACCTACAGACTTGAAATTTTGGATTTTAAGTATGTGATTATAGCTTACTGGATGACGAAAATTTCTGCGTTCTGATCTTATCCAGAGGTTCTCAAATAGGGGCCTGAAAATGCGGCGAAATGGTTCCAGTAAAGGATGGTACAGCAGTGTTTGCTTCGCGCTCGACTTGGCGGGGGCACTGCCGTGCCCCCCAATGAAATTTTGTCAATATTCATTGTTCTACTTAATACAAAAAAGTTTAATGTTGTTGACGCGGTATTAGTAATACCCTGTTCCCAGTACACGTGGGATACTTTTAATTTATAGTTCTTTTTAACCGACTTCAAAAAAAAGGACGAGGTTCTCAATTCGTCGGGATATATTTTTATTTTTTTTATGTATGTTTCCCGATTACTCAAAGACGGCTGGACCGATTTGAAAAATTATATTTTTGTTTAAAAAGGTATACTTTCAAGTTGGTCCCATTGTCATTTGGTCACGATCTGATGATGGGATCTTGGAGAAATCGAGGGAACTCTTCAAATATTAAAGGCACATCTATAGCGATTTGGGTATTTTTGATGAGCAGTTGACATAAGGCTATTGTAACTTAGATAAATTACAAACTAACCCACTGAAAAGCGTGTTTTTTTTTTTTACAAAAAATACAACCGACTTCCAAACTACAAAGTGAAAAATAACTTTAATTTCGGAAGTCGGTGTCTTTGGATCAGTATTTTAGTTTTTTGACACCGACTTCCGAAATTGTTGTATTTTTTGTAAAAAAGTATTGATTTCAAATATTTGTATTTTTTTTTTTATTAAATGCAAATATAAAATTTGCCATTTTGCTCATCATTCTCTTACTCTTATCTTGATTTATTTGTGGTCGACGCAACATGTCTGTTTCTTCCACACTTCTTTATTAGTCACCATCTCAATATTCTCCCCCTTTCCAGTCATCTTGCACACAGTCCACCCATCATTTCTTTGTTCTTCGCTTATTCTTATAGCCATCTACATTTATACCCAAAACTTTCCACATGACATTTTCCCCATTACTGCGCATCACATGACCATACTATGACGATCGATTTCCACACAACTTTTCAGTCACCCTTTCAGACTTCCTCTTAAATACTCATTTCTTAATCTATCTAATCACGTAACCCGGATAACGCCACACATCCCTCGTAACATTCTCATCTCAGCTGCATGCAATTGTATTATATAAATCCCTTTTTTTTCACACATCTCACTCGTTTCTTAATATTATAACAATCCAGTACAAACTTACTTGGTTTGCTGGTAGTTGGGGTGTGCCTGATGGATTGCGTTTGCTACAGCGACGTATCCAAATCGCAATAATAACTACCTGGATCAACAACGTTCCAGAGATTGATGAAATTATAGCAATAATGATAATAGCATAGTTTGTTTTGCATGCATCTGGAACCACATAAGTCTAATTATTCAGGAGTTTGAAACATCATAATTGGAACGCAAAGTGAGAAAATTGCCATTTTCAATTCATATTCCACAAATTTCATGTAATTATACGGAGGGAAGGAAAATATTATGTATATTATTATGGGTAGCGCAAGATTTGCTTGAAAAGGTTCCTGTAATGAATATCTTAAAGCATGTGACAATAATATGGTTTTTGCATTTATCTTTTTCAAATGTTTGTAATTTTTGGAACACATAAAATTTGTAATTAGGTACAAAATCTTCATCTGTCTGTCTGTTACAGAGCTGTACCGTGATAGGTAGCCAACTGAATGCTTCAGTATGACTTCCATAATAGCAAAAACAAAAAGTCGATAAAGTTTTGGTAGTACTGACCCTTAGCCCTCTCCCCCGAGAAGAAGAATTTACCGCAATTTTTGCAATCGTTTTTTCATTTTGTGTCGTTGTATTACTTACTCGTTAAAGTATTATTAATAACGTTAACATCAGTAAAAGGCTTCACTTTTGTTGTAATGTCATTAAGCCCGTAATTATAAGGGATGGGTAACGTTATAAGTCACAAGCAACATACTGCTGAAATACATTTCTTTCTGTCTGAAACAGTAAGGCAAACTATACGAGAACAGCTCGTGCAGACCACCAGAATAAGATGAGTCAGTCAGTAAGGATGACTGCAAAGATAATACTTACCAGTATTATTTGCTGCATTTTTGTGAGTCGTTATTTCTAAGTTTGTAGAAGAATTGAACTTATAGGTATTATTAGGATTAATAGTTTCTACATCAGTATCTGCATTCTCTGTTGTTGTGTCCATGTTAGTGTCAGTGGCTAAAGGGGGACCTGCAATACACAATATGTGTAGGTTTCACTTTTGGATCATCTTAATTATAGAATAACAGCAAAGGGATCGGCAGTGTCATCCAGTTTCCTAGAATTGTAGCAGATACAGAGCTAAACAACTTTTGTATTAATTTTTTCAGAAAAAGGTTGAGTTTGGGGTTTGAAAAGAAAGAGATGTGCGATGACACAACACTTGTAATTAATTGCAAAATATGAAACAATTATTTATCTTTCTACTCATAAATAAGTTGATTATTCGAAAAAAAAATACAATAAAGTTCTGAATACAAATAAAATACGTTATTCAAATTTAAGTTTTGCGGCATGTTTTTATTTTTTATTTTTTTTATTGTCTTGTCTCTCTAAAGTACGTGCAGGGCAAAATCATACGGGGTAATATCGGGTACTACCTCGTATATTTATTATTATTTTATCTACATTTATAGTATTATAAACGGAAAAATATTTTTTGTATTTTTATTTGTAATGAATAAATTCAAAAACTGCAGTAGAATGCTATATTATCACTGAGTAACATAGGCTATAATTTATAAAGATATCACGCGAACGAAGCCGCTGGCGGAAGCTAGTTTGAAATATACGCAAAAGAGCCACGCATGGGTCAGGTAAGAATTGCACCCATGAAGACTGTACTTATGTATATTATAAAAAAAACTAAATACAGCCCATTAAGGTTTATATACCTATATTCATTCTGACTGGTGTTTTATTAAATATTTGCCTCAACGTCCCGATTTTACCACACTTTAGAAAATTTACTTTTAGGTACTAAGGCCAACACGGAAATGAGAAAAAAATGCTGTTTCATAAAAAGTGCAATATTAACATAGCACAACATCACGCCTGTAATCCCCAAAGGGTAAGGCAGAGGTGTACCTATAGTACACCCACATTTCGCCAGTTATGTTTAAGTCCCATGTAATAGGGGGCGAGCCCAACACGACACGCAAAACGAAATAAATACGAATACAATATAAAAACGATCAAAATGTATGAAACAGTAGATTAGAGTTGATTTTGAAGTATAAGTTGTCCATTTCCATGAATAAAAGAATAAAGAATAAAAGTTTTATTTTGAACAACATAATAGCCACAAAAGTAAAATACTGTGGCGCAGCCATCGACGCCCAACTTATACTATAATTATAAACACAAAGACATTGTTCCAGACTTCCCAAAGAAAGTTAATTAAATAATTACAAAAAAAAAATGGAATAAATAGAGAACATACTCTAATATAATATAAATGTAGTATAAGTGTAGAGTGGAGGTGGGGTGGGGTGTGTATGTGTGTGTGTTTACCATGTTTATGATGCCACAAGTTGCTCAGTTTCTTCACAAGGATTTAAGCCAGCCGGCCACTTTTCTCTTCAATAGACTTTTAGTCATAGGTTATATATTAAATCTTATATTTATGTCATTGTAAGTTTACAGCTGATATGGTTGAAGTGGTGACCAACCAACGCTAACCTGTAGCGTTCAGTCTTACAAACTCTGTTGGCACGTCGCTTCTTTGTTAGGGGTTTAGGGTCGTAAGGGAGAAGCAGGTATTTCTTAAAAACAGTTTGTAGGACGAACAACTGCCTCACTGTGAGGACCTCCCAAAGTCAGTACAGTTCAGAGGTTGGAAATCTAATAGGTTTTTCCAGTACCTACTTTCAAAACTGCTCTCTGAGCCTTCTCTTGCCGCAACATGGTTGTCTTGTGGGTTCCCCCCCCCATGTAGTAATGCAGTAACTGAGAACTGATTGAGCAAGGGCAAAGTATACCATTTTTAGGGATTGGAAATCAGCAGCCGCTCGAAGTTTTTAAATAAATAAATCGATCTCCTGACTCAAACCAGAACAGAATTAACCTATTTTTTCCACGACAAGAGACTGTCCAATATAAACCCCAAGATATTTGATGTTGTCAGAGCGTTCTATATGGTCACAATTACAGGTGTTGGCCACTGTACATACATGGGCCCTGATCTTAAACGACAGTGGTGGTTAACTAATAATACTCGGAGTAAAAGAGATGAAACTGGTCTTAGAGATATTGAGCGAGAGCAGATTCGAGGCTAACCACATCATAACCATTCTCAGAGCCAATTCTGCCCTCTCACGAGTCTCAGATCAGTTCTTGCCATGGATTACTAGAGCTGTGTCATCCGCATATGTAATAATTTTTGTATTCGGGAGAGATAACTGACACAGCTCATTGACATATATGAGGAAGAGGGTTGGTCCTAGGACACTGCCCTGGGGAAACCCAAAAGTCAAATTTGAGTGAGTAGTAAACTCCCTTAAAGTATGTCCCTCGTGTAACCTCACACACTGTATAACATTGGTTTAGAAAAGCTTACCGTCACATATGTTTATAAGATCCACCACTAGTACACAGCCGAAATATAACCAACAATCATAATCTGTAAGAAAATAAAACCAAATAATAGCTTCCTTTGCATCGCACAAATATTAATGTTCCTAATGACAGCAATAATGATCAGTTGAATGATAGATAACTTTCATTAAACAATTTAGTGAAAAGCGTGGAAGGAATAGTTAAAAGCTCTCATTATTGTAACAATTTAACATTCTCTTACGTGGGAATTCCTTCTGCAGTGGCTTGTTCGTTATGTTCGTGATAGTCCTTCCTTTAGCTACTACAAGTGACGAACATAAGATATTTGACGAGTATAAATTTAGCATAATTTTCATTTCAGTGGAATTAAAAAATGTAGCGGAACGAATATAATAATATGCTTCACCTTCTCTCGGACCATACTGTTTTGTTAATTTCTTAACTTCACAAGTTCTGACATCTGAAAAATATTAGAAATACATTGCACTTTACATTTTGAAATAATTGTACAGAAATAAATAATATACTTTTGATGACTGTAATATAATTCTATCAAACAAGACATTGTTTTTGACCAAAAACTCGTCGTAAATAGTGCATCAAAATTGTTTTTCACTGTCAGTTGGTGTCATTCAATTTAAAAAACCGGCTCAGTGCATGTCGGACCACGCATACTGAAGGGTTCCGTGGTTGGGATGAATTCATCCCAAAAACAAACTTAACTTTGTAGTTGAAAAATAGGTATGTTCGGAATGTATGAGAAAACATGTTTTTGCAACTGCAAAGTTAAGTTGGTCGATTATTACTCTTAACTTGTAAAGCCTACTTAGCGGTGATAGTTTTCTTTTTAATTTCGTTATATAAACTACTGCTGTGATTTTTTTCACACATCCAAAACCAATCATTTAGCTGACAGGGGGGGGGGGGGACACTTGACTCTAGATTATGGTTTTCACAAACTCAAAATGTGTTTAAAGGACCTTTCCAGTGATACACCACCCAATGGGTTAAAAAAAAAAAACATCACTTTACGTGTAGGGGAGGTAACCAAAAAAAAAATGTTTTTCATAATTTTGTTTTACCACTTTGTCGGCGTAATTAATATGTATACCTATGCCAAATTACAGCTTTCTAGTACTAAGGGTCTCGAAGCTAGACCGCGGACAGATAGACATACGGACATGACGAAACTATAAGGGTTCCTTGTTTACTACGGAACCCAAAAAAGTCATGTAGGTATGCACACTTCTCTTCTTCTGTATTTCTCGTCACTTAACAAACTCATGAAAAGAGAAGGTTCCGTCTAGTCTTAAGAAGATAGTAAGAAACTTGAAGCTTACCTGTTGTACATGTAACATTGATCGCAGTCACACTCGATGATTTGTTGCTAATATGTATAAATATATCGAAATAATCACTTCTGAAATAACCAAACTTCCACGGGAACTGAGATACTACGATAGGTTCCAATTTCTGCGGTCCTTGGTTATCTAAAACCAAACAAAATCTTTGTTATGCGACATTTTATAATATTAATGCACCCAAATTACATTGCATGCATTAAAGATAAAATCCAGCTCTGTAAGACGAAACACTTTGGTTATAATCATCCCGAAGTGTAGTTATCTGTTCAAAACACTATTATTTGAAGGGAGTGCGACACAAACATTTAAATGTTCTTCTGAAATCAAAGTTATTTTTCACTTTGTACGGCTTTTTATAGTCTGTAATTCTTTGGACAAAAGGTTTAGTTTTTCATAGATTTTATTTAAACACTAGCTTCTGCCCGCGACTTCATCCGCGAGCCTATAACCTTCTTCAGTAGTTGGGCTATCTAATGCAAAAAGATATTTTCAAATCCGGCTGGTAGTTCCGGAGATTACTCCCTACAATAAACTTACAAACATACAAACAAACAAATTGTAACTCTTTATAATATTCGTATAGATTTCCACAAACTAATATAAATATAATTCTGTCCCATAACATGACGTCAACATCACCACGCATGTATCCACGAAGTTGTAAGACAGAGGCGTATCTACCCTAAGTACCTACACCCACATTTGGCTAGTTATGTGCAAGTTCCATTTAATCGGAGGCGTGCCCATTACCATCAACTGGACACAGATACAGACTCCGAGGGGTACTACTGAGAATTCCGTATGAAAAAACTCAATAACACTTTTCCAACATGGAATCGAATCTAGGACCTCCTGTTCTGCAGCCGCGCTTGTGACCGCGAGAGCCTCTGTATCGTGGATGCGTTGTTAATCTCACAAACAAACACAAACAGCCAGAATATTGTTATATTTATTTTGTCAATGCATCGGAAACATGCAAACGTTACTTACAATAATGATATCTATCATAAATGGACACGTCTGCAGCCAAACTGACAGTCCGTAGACAAAATAATAAAACAAAGGCAATTGTAGTCTGCATTTTATAAAATAAAGAACTAGTTAATTCCATAGAATATTATAATTTTCTGCGAAGTGTAAACGACACTTAGGTAATTAAAATTATTACATAAACGTGTAACTGTTAGCACAAAACAAACTGAAATGAGTAACTAAATTGGTTCGTTGTCGCTTTTATATTCCTATTTTTCAGCATTTTCCTCCTAAATATAATCGAAACCACAGAAAACGCTAAGCGCTAACGATATTAATATTGACCTCTATTAGTTTAGTCATTACACACAATTAATTATAATTTTATTTTCAACGTCTACTACCGAACATTCTCCCAATGCCAGCTATAATGAAGTTATTCAAGATATCTCTACAAGGAGTGGTGATCGCAGTATGTTGTTATTAGCAGACAGGAGGACGCTGCTGCACATCCTCTCAACGTGATCCTCTAATCGCAACTGACGATACCCGCGGGAGATGGTGAGGCTTTTTATTGATAGGAATGAGAAGTTCATACATACATTACTCTGTAACTAAGGCTAATATTTTGTCCCTATGGTATTTACATATACCTTTATACTTTGACGTAAATTGTAGGGTACTGCACTTAGCGTGACAGAACTTGTGACAGAACTTAGCGATGGGAAGTTCAAAACCCACATCAAACGTGTCCTTATCAAGAAAGCATATTATAAAATTAAAGACTACGTTGAAGACAAGGAAGTTTGGCAATAATTCCTTCTGCACATGTGGCTTCCCTGGTACCTCAGTAACGGCATAAATAAGTAAGAGTCTATTAACTGCTCCCAAATTACCATGTTTATTTAAATTTTTGTTTTTTTTTTTTTTGCATTCTTCCTTGACATATTTATTCTATTATTTGACATTTGAAAATCGTACAGCGCCCTTCGCGTTCAATATAATAATGCGTTCCGAGTATTGATGGGGCTGTTCCCCTTCTGTAGCGCATCTGGGTTGTTTGCTGATGCTCATGTCGATTGCGAAAAAGATGCGCTTCCCTGGTGTGCCGGGTGCGGGCCAGCCCCAACATTATACTGCAGTGTATCGCGAGCAGACTGGACTGTTTGTGTGTGAATCGCTGCTGCAAGCTTTCCACATCGGTATTGAGCTTGTATTCTCATAAGTATTGGGCAGTGTTAGGTTGATTGTCTAGGTTAAGTTTACTAACATAGTTGTTAAGAAATATTGTTACTAACATATTGAGTCCATTGTTAGTTTAATTTAAATAAATATACCAAACACCACAGAATTATTTTGCTCATATGGTCGATTGACGCAATGCGGTCAGAGTTCAAACAACAAAAAAATTAAGCACAAATATGTTATTATGGTTTTATATTCGTGGTAAAACTGACTTGACTGCACTACATTTAATGTGATAATAATATTTATTTCACATATAGAAGTACACAGATACAGAGCGATATATAATTTAAGAGAGCTAATAGCGTGGTACAAAATAAATTATGCAATGATTCTAGGAAAAACCTGTGTTACAGAGGTTATATAATCTTGCGTTAGTCGTTGCGTTATCTTCTGTTGATTTATTGTCAAAAGAAATACTTAGAAATAAAATACTTGTTTCCTCCCAGCAGAGATTCAGCACAATATGTATATATTGCTTTATGAACCTTAACGTAGATCATGATGAGCTGAAACAGTAGCTACTTAGAGATATTTTTTAAATCGAAACCTATTCGTATCTCGGTTAGTTATTTTAGTTAGTGTAATGTAAAATGGCGGTAGCAGAAGTTAAGTCAGGGAAATTAATTGTACTTAAAGCAAATTGACTACCAATAACATTGACGTTGGGTATGAATTTGCCTAGCCATTACATTCCCTGAATGTAAAGTACATTCAGGGAATGTAATTGCTTATAAAACGAGCAATACCTACCTCCTACCTACACCCAAAATGTGGAACTTTATTAGGTACTACAACGTAAGGTTCACTTTTCTTCGTCTGTGTCACGGTAGTGTTAAGGCTACCAGCCTACCATACGAGTACATGGTCAGTTCTACCTTCAGATCCACCAAATCTGAACGAAATTCGTACCGTGTGTGGTTGTGTCGGCCTCAAGATAGATCGCCTACGACATACCTACGGCCAGAACGATTAGATACTCAGTATAACGGAAGGAAAAACTTTACCCTTACTGCTACGAAATAAAGACTCAGTTGACTGCACCATAGACAGTATCATCATCATCATCATCATCGGTAGCCTTGTTCCATCCACTGCTGAGGCTAGGCCTCCTCCCCTGGTGCCATACTTCCCTGGTCTTTGTGAGGCCACGTCGGTAGGTACTGTTATATTTTTAGTACCTAAACAGATTTTATGTCATTCTAATTGTTCATAAGGTAAATTTTATTTTTAAACATATCCTGCAGTTTATCATTAATTTATTATTCGATCCTAATATGGTTTGAGGATAAAATAATAATATGCATGCAATAATAACATAGTGACTAACTTACAAATATATCACTGCAAAATTACTAATTATTTTCAAATTGGTACATACCTAGTACATATTGTCCTACTTGAGAGACCATTTATTTTAATGGAAAATCTATCGTTAGGAACCCTTTACCTAATTTTAGACATAACTGTCTTTAAAGCGATATTTCAATCCAATTTTTGGATGATATTAAATATTAATTACAATCTTAGTACTAACTCGTACAGTTGTATCGCTTCTAGGGCAACGATAAGCAAAACAGTTTTGTCTGGATCTGAGCCCAGCATAGAAATTTAGAAATAAAAATACTAGCTTTTGCCCGCGGGTTCGCCCGCGTGGAGGTCGGAAATTATCCCACAGGAACGTACAAACCCCGGTAATACTTTCCGTATCCTTTATCCTAACCTAGGTTACGGTCTATCCGCGTGCCTAATTTCATCCCAATCAGTTCAGGCGTTAAGGCGTGCAAAGGTAACACACAGACAAACAGAGTTACTTTCGCATTTCGAATATTAGTATGGATTGGTACAAAAGGTAGGCTCAACGTCGTAATGCTTTCTACCAGCCAACCTTTGGGTTTAAAGGAAATTTCAATGAAATAGGTACGAAATTGTTAATTATGAGAACAGATATGAGCTTTCGTTTGAACCACGTGTTGACAAAGTTTATACACAGTAAGTGGGTTGGGATAGGTTGTGTATGTCAGATGCCAGTCGCTCAATACTTTTTCTTGTTATTTCGTAACAGAATATTTAAAATAAAGCAAGAGGATGCGTATTCCGAGCAAAAACGTTAAAATCTGGGGTACCACAAGGAAGTGTGTTAGGGCCAATTCTGTACTATACACATATGATATCCCAGAGCTGGAAAACAACACCATTCCGACCTTTGCAGATAACACTGCTATTTTGGCTACCGGATCGAGCCACAAAGAAGCAGTAGAAAAAGCTCAACAAGCAGTGAACAAAGTTTATGACTGGACACAAAAGTGGAAGATCAAACCGAATGAATCAAAATCAATTCACATTTGTTTCACTAATAAACACTATGATTACTACCAAATCTATATAAATGGCATGCATGTTCCTTATTCTACTACAGCCTTGGCATAACTCATGACACCAAACTACGTTGGAAATCTCAAGTCAAAAAAAACCGGCCAAGTGCGTGTCGGACTACGCACAATGAAGGGTTCCGTAGTTATTTATCCCAAACACAAACTTAACATTGTAGTTGAAAAACATGTTCTCCCATACATTCCAACTGCAAATCCTCGTTCGGCATCCAATACCGTGAATGTGACATTTTTTACGTTTTTTTTTTAAATTTCAAGATCACTTATTTGAACGTGTAGAATGAAATAAAACAAAAATCTGATTTTCGTAAAAAAAAATCACATTCGCGGTTATAATAATACATACATACGAGTATACAGGGCGTCCCAAAGTTATGGGACATGAAGGGAAAGTACCTTAAATATCGTAGATAGGGTATTTTGCTGAAAGAAGACAGTATGTTATTTTTAAAAGTTAGTAATTCTGCATTCAAAGATTTTCTAAAAATTACTTGCCTCGTCTGGGAATCGAACCGACTTAAATGAAAAAAAAAACACCCCTACTTTTATGATGCCAATCGAAAGAATGGCCAAAAAATAATAACTCTTCTTATGTAACATAGTATTTTAAAAGAAAGGAACAGCGTGAAATTAATCATTTTAATCAAATTAAAAACATACATGAAACTGCCGTAGTCAATTAAGTGGGTATTTTTTTTGTAAATGAATTAATTAAATGCTCAAAATGTGATCCCTCTTGTCTTACACAAATCGCCAATCTTTTAATGAGTCCGCTGCCTGTTGATTTTCTTATCATTTTATGGTGAATACTCGATATGATATGGCACAATTCTGTTTGTAACTCGCCCGTTCTCGTATCGTTTTTTGTATAGCATATCTTTCACGTATCCCCAAAAGAAGAAATCTAATGGTATAAGGTCCGGGGATCTGGCCGGCCATCTAATCGGTCCATTCGTACCAATCCATGTCCCATAATTTTGGGACGACCTGTATTATACACCATTCGATTTCTTCTTTTGGGGATACGTGAAAGATATGCCATACAAAAAACGATACGAGAACGGGCGAGTTACAAACAGAATTGTGATAAGAAAATCAACAGGCAGCGGACTCATTAAAAGATTGGCGATTTGCTTAAGACAAGAGGGATCACATTTTGAGCATTTAATTAATTAATTTACAAAAAAAATACCAACTTAATTGACTACGGCAGTTTCATGTATGTTTTTAATTTGATTAAAATGATTAATTTCACGCTGTTCCTTTCTTTTAAAATACTATGTTACTTAAGAAGAGTTATTATTTTTTGGCCATTCTTTCGATTGGCATCATAAAAGTAGGGGTGTTTTTTTTTACATTTAAGTCGGTTCGATTCCCAGACGAGGCAAGTAATTTTTAGAAAATCTTTGAATGCAGAATTACTTACTTTTAAAAATAACATTATGTCTTCTTTCAGCAAAATACTCTATCTACGATATTTAAGGTACTTTCCCTTCATGTCTCATAACTTTGGGACGCCCTGTATACATAAACAGGCAGGCAGAAACTACAGAACGCCACCTGCTACGATCCTTACATACTCCTTTTGCTTCGTTTACGTTCATACATCTGGTCATACACGCACGCCAACATCACCAATAAGGTCAGTACATGTCCTCCTAGGGCGTCCCCGCCCGGCCTTTCCCTTCACATCAGTCTTGTAAATACATTTTGTTAGTCGCCTTTCATTCATCCTCTCAACATACCCAAACCATCTCAGCATACCCTTTTCAATTTTTGGCACTACATCTTAATAATCTAAATCTAATACCTTTAAACGAGCAATTCTTGTATATATGTATCCCACCAAAAACATTCTGTAAAAAACTAGCCAAGTCTCGATGGAGCTGCTTGTTTATCTCTACAAAACCGGCCAAGTGCGTGTCGGACTACGCACAATGAAGGGTTCCGTAGTTGAGATGAATTTATTTATCCCAAGAACCAACTTAACATTGTAGTCGAAAAACATGTTCTCCCATACATCCCAACTGCAAATCGTCGCTCGGCATCCAATACCGTGAATGTGACATTTTTACGTTTTTTTTTAAATTGCAGGATCACTTATTTCAACGTGTAGAATGAAATAAAACAAAAATCTGATTTTCGTTAAAAATTTCACATTCGCGGTATTAATATGATAATAATCTAAATCTAATACCTTTAAACGAGCAATTCTTGTATTTATGTACCTATAATTATATAATCTGAATCTCGGAAACGGCTCCAAGAATTTTTATTAAATTTAGTATGCAGGGGGTTTCGGGAGTGATAAATCGATCCAGCTAGGTTTCATTTATAGATAAAACCGTTCAAAAAAAAATGGACATCCAGATATTTTTCTTTATTCAAGTAACAAGGACTCATTGTGTTAGTAAACTTATGAACTATGTTAACTTATTTTACGAGGTCACTTAGAAAGTTTTGCGACTAACAGTTTTTGTCTACTTGTAGAATATTGGCTGGTTTTGATGTCAATTAAAACGATGACTACTTATTACAAAAAAACATAACATTCCAAATTCGAAATTCCCTCCACATTTTTTTACGAGCAAAATCAAAATACTCTGTCTTACTGAAAACTGGATTTATAACGAGAACATTTTCGCGCGATGATTTTGTACGATTTCAAATGTCGACTAAAACCAGAAGAATCGTTTGAAAGACTTCGAATGGTGTTCATAGAAAAAAGCCCTTCTAAAGCGACTGTTTTTCGCTGGTTCAACGAATTTATGGGTGGTCTAGTAATTTTGGCAGACAAAGAAAGAAGTGGCCGCCCTATGACGGTTGTTACATAACAAAAAGTGCTGGCTGTGAAAAATGTAATTCAAGAGAATAGGCGAATTACATATGAAGAGGTTCAGCATACACCGTGAAATTTGAATCACAGTTTTGCTAGAACAAACGTTGTTCAGACCATGGTCTACTACCATTCTACAGCATCCAATAAAAAAAAAACATAATTAGTTTTTGAAAAAACACAAAAAAGCAAAGTTTAAAATGTCAAGATAAATAGATGTAAACTGCCGATTGGATCGGGAAGTGTGCACACTGCATGAAATTCTACATAGGCATCTTCGGTTATGAAAGATAGTTTCACGCTGGTACCGTAAAATCTAACGCAGGGTCAGAAGGAGGTTCGGGTAGAACGGTGCCGAGACATGATAGCAAAATTGGTAGCAGGCTCGTCTCGGCGCGTTTAAGATATCATTACGGGTGATGAATCTTGGATTTTTCAATATGATCCAGAAATGAAGCGTCAGTCGACCGTGTGGCTGTTGAACCAAAATGAACCAACGCCTACCAAAGTGAAGTGAGCCAGAAGTGCAGGCAAAATGTTGACCGCAAGTTTTTTTTTTTTCTACCAAGTTATCTGGTGTCAGTACCCTGACGAGATCAAAGAAGCATCAATGCTGAATGGTATGTTACCAAATGTTTGCCAGAAGTTTTTACTACTGCAAGCAGCAAGCGACCGAACACTGGCCTCCGTGGGCTACTGCTTCACCACGACAACGCGCTGGCCCACTCGGCGCTCAAAACAAGGGACTTTCTGGACAGCACACCGGTCAAATTTAAAGGTCATCCTCCTTACCGTCCCGATTTGGCTCCGTGCGACTTTTTCTTGTTCCCCAAAATAAAAAATCAACTCAAAGGAAAACAGTTTTCATCACCTGAAGATGCACTGGGTGCATTTGACAAGGAGATTGGAGAGGTGTCTGATGCGGACTGGAAAATGTGTTATGAAAATTTGTTTAGACGTATAAAACTGTGTATAGACGCCAATGGAGAGTTCTTTCAAAAGATATAATAAAAAAAAATATAACCTGTAGTATATTTTTTTCTAGTATCACAAAACTTTCTGAGTGCCCCACGTAATCTAGTTTAAATTTATTTCTCTCCATGGGAGATGGCACTGCAGTGATTGATGTACATGCAATCCAGACTGCTAGCGATATTGTTGGAACTGGCCCGTACTCTGCGTACCAGGGATGCACACCTCATTCGCATCGTTACGTAAAAGCAATTAATATGTGCGTCCGCGAATATTCCCGATGCGCTACAAAAACGGGGCAGCCCCACCAATACCCTGAAAGCGTTGTTGTATTGGACTCGAAGGGCGTTGCATGACCTTTGGGTATATCTAGCCCACAGGCTGCACGTGTAAAACGTTGTACAATAAACTCGAAACAGAGTAATTTTGGCTTTTTAAGTGAGCAGCGTGCAAACCTGCGAGCCAGCATGTTTGCCCTTACCGACAACGCCCTTCGCTCCCGCTCAATATCGAGTCCGTCATTGAGGTCAGGGGTCAATATATGACCAAGATATTTAAACGTAAATACTCTTTGTAGTGGAGTCCCATTGAGTAATACAGGTGGTACATAACCCGGTCTGCCCCCAGCCTCAAAGACCATGATCTCCGACCTATTGGAGTTATACATCAAACCATGTGTTTTGGCATACTGCTCACATTTGGCGACCAATTACTTTCTGACACCACAGATTGATGCGCTCAGAAGCACCATATCATCTGCATAGCTAATATTATTTACACAAATACCATCTATATAGCAACCCACTCTGGTGCTGCTGAGCTCGCCAATCCTGCCTCACCCCGCATTCCAACCTATTGATCTGGTTACGATACCACTATTTAAAGATGTTTGCTCCGTTGGCAACCTATCCTTCTCCATCTTTCTCCACAATACGTCATAAGCAACCAGATCAGAAACCTTGAATAAATCGATGAACCTAGCATAAATCGGCATCCCACGCTGTGTATAGTAAGTATGTGATAGTATGCAGGCACAACACTGCACTTTCTGTTGTCAAACCACGCCGAAACCTGAATTGGTTGTCATGAACATTTACAGTTTTATTTATTTGTGTATTAAGCAGACGGTCAAACACATTTGATATTTTGATATTATAGTAGCTAGAGAGATGGGCCTTTTGGATGCCGAGCGACGAAATGTAAGTTTTACGCACAATATTGAGAGATTTACCATGTTATTTTAAGACCATAGACTTCTTATAGGTTTTCCTGTAATCTATGAGTAAAGAACCATACTATGTATTTTTTTCAAAATTTTTGGTCCAGTAGTTTCGGAGATAAGGGGGGGGGAATGGTCAATTTTCATTGAATTTATTTAATATCTTTAAAAGTATTTATTTTAAAATTATATAAAAAATATATTTAAGATCCTCGCAACAAGCCCTTTCATTTGATATGTCACACGGTACTGTTAGCAAAACTTTTTTTTTTAATTTTTTTGTTTGCGCCCCAAAAGTGACACCTATATTCAAAATTAAATTATTTACGTTACACATTCGTGTTTGGGTCACAGAAATACATATGTGAACCAAATTTCAACTTAATCGGTCCATTAGATTCGGAGTAAATTGGCTGTGACAGACGGACAGACAGACAGACAGACAGACAGACAGACAGACAGACAGACAGACACACGAGTGATCCTATAAGGGTTCCGTTTTTTCCTTTTGAGGTACGGAACCCTAAAAAAGACAGGAACTCGATATCTATATCTATTTTTTATTTATGTAAACACTAATCAATTGCCGTCCCGCAAAAACTCGAAAATGGCTCCACCGATTGTGATGAAACTTTGGTATGTTGTTCTGTGCGCGCCGGAAAAGGTACATCATTTTTTTTTTTAAGTTTTTGCACCGCATGCCGGGCATTAGCTCGTACGTAATAAAAGTATGTATTGGTTAATCGGAAGGAAATCCCGCCTATCATACATAATACAATTTTAATATACAAGCATATTCTTATGCCAATTTGGAATTATGGCATCCAACTTTGGGGCTATACTAAACGAAAAAACAATAAAATGATTTAAAAATTCCAAAACAAAGTACTCAGGGATGCTGTAGATGCACCATGGTACATTAGAAATGACGACCTGCATCGGGGAACTTGTCACCATCATCATTCAATTTGCTGAAGCCCACGAACACACATGACTCCACCGACATGTGAATGTCGAGGCAGTTCAGCTGCTAGACAACACGGACATAGTCCGTAGGCTAAAGAGAACTAAACCACTTGAGTTAGTGTAGCGTATAAATAGCGAATGAATAAGAAATAGTAACATGCTGTGATATACATGTATCACATGAACACAGTGCTTTTATCAATTATCAGACCCTCAGAAAGTGCTACGAAATTGTGTAAAAGTGCAAATTGAACTATTTTTTTGTTAAAACATAATCTATGTTGTAAAATATTAAGTTAGAATTAAATTACTTATTTACTAGCTTTTGCCCGCGGCTTCGCCCGCGTGGATGTCAGAAAATATCTCACGGGAACGTACTACCGGGCAGTACCGGGATTGCATACTGCAGCATAACTCTGCCTTATCAAACTTTTTACGCGTACATCATAGGCCGCCTTATTTTTTCCTTTTTTCAAGTTGACGCAAATTCAAAATTTTTAAATAGAAAGAACATTGAATTTTTTCTGGGTTGACATCAGTCGGTCGTCAGCCAAGAGAGACCAGGTAGACACCAAAATTTAACCAGTGGACAATTTATCTTGGAAATTATTACCAGTATATTCTTGAGCAGACAAGCAGCAGGGAAATTAAAGCCGTTGCTGCCAGCTGGTGCCCATTTCCGGGACCAATCGGGGATACGAGTATTCTCCCCGATCCCAAATTATTTCTTTGGTTTATAACTGTGAGTATTCCAATTGGTTCATCACCACCCACCATCAACCTACACAATTTTGCCTTGCTTTCTGGTCCTAATATGCTGTGTATCTTGGATCCAATCAGACAAGGCCGGTTACGGCTCCACGCTTGGGCCAGAGCCAGCCAACCAGCCCTATTCAGTGCGGGGTCCCTCCGTGTCCGCGTTTCGCCAGTGGTCCGGGCACAGCAGCCGGTCGTGCGTAGCCGGGCGCCGCGACGGGACGACGGACGGACGGAAGCGGTGCGCGGTGAAGTGCCACCCTCGAGCGGACCAACCCCTTTTTTTCTTATTCTTACTTTAGTTGTTAATTCGTAAATCTTGTTAGCGCGGTTTAATCGTTTTTCTAGTTACGAAATCCGTTATTTAGGTTCATCGCGACTACTTTTGATACGCGTGCGTCCTATATGACACGGGGTCGACAATAGCTATTGGCCGATAAATCCGCGTCGTATCGTCGATCACCAAAATTAAATTACGAAAGTCGATGAGCCTACGTCTAAAAATCTAAAATTTCTCCCATTTCTTAACATAATATTTTCTCAAAAAAAAAAAAAAAAAAGGATTCACAAGCTGACGGCTACCCAATTTTTTATTTGATTTATATTATTTATAATTGTTCGTGTTCTTTTAGTTTTACAAATCTAATTATACAGTGTTGTTTTACCGCAATCATACCTTTCATTTCTTAACCTTACAACGCCCTGGGTTCGATTCCCGGGTGTCGTTGGACATGTGGCAAGAGAAACCCATAATTTATGCTACAATACCTAATAGTCCAGGAAAAGGTTATTGACTCCTATCGCTGCGCTCCAACCATAATTATTAATTTTGAATCTGTGATATCTTTTAAACTATTCATTTAAATGATATGGTGTGATATTCTAATCTAAATTAAATGCCCATTTAAATAACATATTTTATTGGATAAGGATTAATATAATACCGATCAATATAGCTTCGGAAATAACAATGGAATTTTTATCAAATTCTGAAAGATAATAATGGTTACTGTGGGTCATCCTTAGAAGATAGGCATATGCTATTGCAGATTTTTTTATTGAACTTTTTAAGATCTTCAATCCTGTAGAACAAGGATTTGATGTATCTCCAACAGTTTACGCGGCGCACGCCAATAAAGCTCCCAGTCGGCATGATTTTTTCCGACTTCTTCAACAATAATCGTCAAATTTCTGCCAATTTACACAAAACCTTAATGAATTATACATTAACACCTTTCGCATAAATCACTTCGTCTATTGGTGAAAACCGTTTGAAAATCCGTTAGGTAGTTTTTGAGTTTATCGCGTTCAGACAGACAGACAGACAGACGCGGCGGGGGACTTTGTTTTATAATATGTAAGGATAATGTAAGGATTAGGCTAGATTGTAATCAATTACTAAGAACGAAGTCCTTATTAATAAAGAAAAAAAAACATCGTATAGAAACGAATTAGGAGTGCTACACACAATCACGCACGAGTCAGCACATTCGATTCGGCATTATTTGTTGAACAACAAAGCCATCGCGAAGCAGTCACTAATTTTCAAACAAATATATATCCTGATATATATATGTACTAGCTTCTGCCCGCGACTTCGTTTGCGTGGAAGTCGTAAGACACCACAATATACTACAATAACAGCCATATTTTTTTAAAACTTCCCTGTATACTACGTTTGTAGTTTTATTCTCAGCAGCCAAAATATACAGAGAGTCAGGAATGGTGACTCGGGAGCAAGCAGCGCGACGTACAGTTGTCCGTGTGAGAAGCAGCTTGTCCTGAGTTTGACACCCGCAGCTTTCAGCCTTCGGTGTGGGTCCCTGTGACTTGTTGATAATCATCGCAAAGCATACGGTCATAGGGAACATCACGCGCTTAAACTGGTAATTGTGCGGTATTAGTGGTATACGTGGTACTCGTATAAACACCGTCTCGCCAATTTCAGCCTCGATGACGTTTCTCTGCAAAGACTCTTTGAGCTAGATTCCGTTACACAGCTTCGGTGGAGTTAGGTTCAAGCTTAATCGGGACACCAATCTTCAGCTGGATGACGTACACCGGAAGTCTACCTGCCATTAGCGAATTGAGAAATTCTACGGGGTAATGTATATGTGTAATTATGTTTTCCATTTTCTCATTAGGTATAGGTACTTAAACCACCTGCCGACTGCCTCGGTGGTCTAGTGGTCACAAGCACTATTAGTGAACATGAAGTCCTAAGTTTGAGTCCCTGGTCAGGCAAAGTGCTATTGGTCTTTTTAATCAGGAATTTGTCAGTAGCAGCTTCAGGATTTATTACTATTAGGAATGGGCAATTAGCTTCAACTTTCTGACTGACTCACTCCTTGATAGTTCAAAAGTGCCTCTAAGTTATAATAGTAGTTGAACTATATGTTGTTGGTGTTATGTGTGTTGTGTAGGTACATGTTCCTTAGTAGCAGCCCGGAGTCTGGATTTGTGCCCAGGTGATGGCAATAGGCTCGCCCCCTATTATTACATGGAACTTAAACCTAACGGACAAAATGTGGATGTACACTATACTATGGGTACACCTCTGCCTAATCCTTCGGGGATTACAGGCGTGATGTTATACACATATGTTTGTGAAAAACATGTTTTGAGTTGGAGTTTGAGGAAAACCACTATTATTTGTGGCTGTTCCCCTAAGGCACCTGTCCCACCGCCGGCGAGGAAGCGACTAGCTATCGACTATTTTCTTGCTCATGAAACGTACAACAGAGAGTTCTCGCCGGCAGTGTGAACAGTTAGCGATCAACTATTAATACACGGTGTAAGGACATCGACGCGCTGATTAAATTTTATCTACACCCATGCTATAAATCCTCTATAAAAGTTTCTGAAACAGTTAGCTTATGGCCAACATTAAAACAGCCAGTGTCATTGTAACCATAATATCATCCAAATGAGTGTTATAAAGTTGTACTACATTTCATTATGCAACTCGTTTCAACGTTTAAGTGGAGGACAGCAGCACCCGCTGCACGCATGTGCGGTGATGTGCTGCTGCAGGTGACGTTCATTCGTGCAGTTGTACTTAATTTCGTGGGATTCTTTTTATTCTTGATCTTGAATTACAAACATCAATGATTTCAGAACCTTTTGTAGAGGATTCATATCATGGGTGTAGATAAAGTCTTGTATGCAACTGTATATAATTAGGTATTAAAACACTCATGTGAAACTATTTATAAACCCTCATTCGTGTTATAATACCCTTTATTACACAACAGTTGCATAAATAACTATTAACAGTTTGCGGCACACTAAACGTCCCCAAACGTAATCACAATAAAACTACTATTGTGTCTCTTTAAGTGCCCTTCAACCGATTAATAACAGTTTGCGCGTCGATGTCCTCACACTCAGTATATGTACCAATCTCTTTTACTGACAAGGGACCTACATCTATTGTACGTTTCTTGAGCGAGAAAATAGTCGATAGCTAGTCGCTTCTTCGTTGGCAGTAAGACTGGTCCCTATAATGCGATCAAAACAATATTCTAATTAAATATTTCGGTGTTGGTACTAGCTTGTTTACGTGGAATATGTACTTAATTATCAGTTATTTATAGTTTTCCTGTTACATCTAACATAAGCAATATTTGTTTAGTCGTTGGTTTATAAAATTGAATAAATACGTCTTTATAAATATTTTCAAATGAGAGTATTTTGCAGCAATTACTGTTTGATCTATAGTTACTGTCTATTGTCTGGCAGTAGGAGTCTGTCATACTCACTAAAATGTACTGCTGATGATGACGTTGTCTATCGGCTCATTGTTCCTCTAATATGGTTGATCTATGGATAGATCATAGTATGGAAATATGAAAGGAATCAGAATAAAAATTATATTAAAGCCATAGAACGTATTGGCTTGATCATTAGCAGAAGATTTGGAGCCATAGCGCTAGATGGCGCGCTTGGTCCGAGTTGTTTCGGTATCTCGAATCACTCGTATAATCGGTAAAATAGACCGAACCGACTTTTAATGATTTTATACTGAAGATGACGTCTAAACGAGTAGTGTTAATGATTTGGAAAAAATATATGTTAAATTAAAACATTTTTTTAATATTTTAATATAGCCATATTTTGGATTAAGTTTAAATTACATAGTGAAATTAATTTGTAAAGTTATGTCTAACGCGGATAAAAAACTGAGAATGACGCAAAATCTGTCAAGCATATTTTTCTGAAACCTTCACCATTTTAAATAAAATTTAATTATTGATCTTTTAGTATACGTATTTTATTAAAATACCTTTTGTTTTACGTATAATAAATTAATAATGCGTCTAATTTGGGACAGTGCTCCTTGATGGGCGAGTCCTATTACTGGCTGGACGTACGACGCGTTGCGTGAGCTCAGTACAGAACACGCAAGCTAACCACTCAAGGTCACTGTCATATATCTGCGTCTTAAGCAGAGAATTAATACAGGGTGTACAGAATGGCGGCTGGTCATGAAAAGTATTTGTGATTCCCAGATTAGTGAGTAATATAATATTGTTTAATCAGGATGTTGGCCAACAAAAACGATGAATGAATTGCTATTGCATGCGGCGTAGATTTTATTTTTATTTTATTTAAAACTAAAACCTACAAACTACAATAACTTAAGCTACGTAAGCTAAATAGTGAGAAAATAAAATAAAGGAGAGTGCCCAAAAAAACCCTGCGTCGATTAAAAAACTTTTAATATATGAACGATAGTAGCATACAATATGGTAGATATCAAATGTCAAATTAGTTTCTCTCAAAATACTCAGCGTGCACAAAGCGGCAACATTGTAAGCGTTGAATAAAGAGTTTTTTCCTGTGATGATATTCTGATTTCCTCATTTTTATTAAAAAAAAAACCGGCCAAGTGCGTGTCGGACTACGCACAATGAAGGGTTCCGTAGTTGAGATGAATTTATTTATCCCAAGAACAAACTTAACATTGTAGTTGAAAAACATGTTCTTCCATACATTCCAACTGCAAATCATCGCTCGGCATCCAATACCGCGAATGTGACATTTTTTTTTAAATTGCAGGGTCACTTATTTGAAAGTGTAGAATGAAATAAAACAAAAATCAGATTTTCGTAAAAAATTTCACATTCGCGGTATTAATATAATAATAATACCTTTAAACGAGCAATTCTTGTATATACCTATGTATATATAATCTGAATCTCGGAAACGGCTCCAAGAATTTTTATTAAATTTAGTATGCAGGGGGTTTCAGGAGCGATAAATCGATCTAGCTAGGTTTAATTTTTAGAAAACGTCGTTCAAAAAAAATTATCATCCAGATATTTTTCTTTATTCAAGTAACAAGGACTCATTGCGTTAGTAAACTTATGAACTATGTTAGCTTATTTTACGAGGTCACTTAGAAAGTTTTGCGACTAACAGTTTTTGTCTATAGAATACTGGCTGGTTTTGATGTCAATTAAAACGATGACTATTTATTACAAAAAAACATAACATTCCAAATTCGAAATTCCCTCCACATTTTTTTACGAGCAAAATCAAAATACTCTGTCTTACTGAAAACTGGATTTATAACGAGAACATTTTCGCGCGATGATTTTGTACGATTTAAAATGTCGACTAAAACCAGAAGAATCTGTGAAGAAAGAGACTGTTTTTCGCTGGTTCAACGAATTTATGTGTGGTCTAGTAATTTTGGCAGACAAAGAAAGAAGTGGCCGCCCTATGACGGTTGTTGAAAAAGTGCTGGCTGTGAAAAATTTAATTCAAGAGAATAGGCGAATTACATATGAAGAGGTTCAGCATACACCGTGAAATTTGAATCACAGTTTTGGGAGGCATCTTCGGTTATGGAAGATAGTTTCACGCTGGTGCCGTAAAATCTAACGCAGGGTCAGAAGGAGGTTCGGGTAGAATGGTGCCGAGACATGATAGCAAAATTGGTAGCAGGCTCGTCTCGGCGCGTTTAAGATATCATTACGGGTGATGAATCTTGGATTTATCAATATGATCCAGAAATGAAGCATCAGTCGACCGTGTGGCTGTTTCAAAATGAACCAACGCCTACCAAAGTGAAGCGAGCCAGAAGTGCAGGCAAAATGTTGATCGCAAGTTTTTTTTTTTCTACCAGGTTATCTGGTGTCAATACCCTGACGAGATCAAAGAAGCATCAATGCTGAATGGTATGTTACCAAATGTTTGCCAGAAGTTTTACTACTGCAAGCAGCAAGCGACCGAACACTGGCCTCCGTGGGCTACTGCTTCACCACGACAACGCGCTGGCTCACTCGGCGCTCAAAACAAGGGACTTTCTGGACAGCACACCGGTCAAATTTATAGGTCATCCTCCTTACAGTCCCGATTTGGCTCCGTGCGACTTTTTCTTGTTCCCCAAAATAAAAAATCAACTCAAAGGAAAACAGTTTTCATCACCTGAAGATGCACTGGGTGCATTTGAGAAGGAGATTGGAGAGGTGTCTGATGCGGACTGGAAAATGTGTTATGAAAATTTGTTTAGACGTATACAACTGTGTATGCCAATGGAGAGTTCTTTGAAAAGATATAATAAAAATAATTATAACCTGTAGTATATTTTTTTCTAGTATGGGATGCACACCTCATTCGCATCTTGCGTAAAAGCAATTAATACGTGCGTCCGCGAATATTCCCGATGCGCTACAAAAATGGGGCAGCACCGACCTATTGGAGTTATACATCAAACCATGTGTTTTGGCATACTGCTCACATTTGGCGACCAATTACTTTCTGAGACCACAGATTGACGCACTCAGAAGCTCCATATCATCTGCATAGCTAATTTTATTTACACAAATACCATCTATATAGCAACCCACTCTAGTGCTGCTGAGCTCGCCAATCCTGCCTCACCCCGCATTCCAACCTGTATGGCTTGGAAAAAGTTCCAGCCCATCGTACACTATTGATCTGGTTACCATACCACTATTTAAAGATGTTTATAAGCTCCGTTGGCAACCTATCCTTCTCCATCTTTCTCCACAATACGTCATAAGCAACTTGATCAGAAACCTTGAATAAATCGATGAACCTAGCATAAATAGGCGTCCCACGCTGTGTATAGTAAGTATGTGATAGTATGCTTAAGGCACAACACTGCACTTTCTGTTGACAAACCACGCCGAAACCCGAATTGGTTGTCATGAACATTTACAGTTTTATTTATTTGTGTATTAAGCAGACGGTCAAACACTTTTGATATTTTGATATTATAGTAGCTAGAGAGATGGGCCTTTTGGATGCCGAGCGACGAAATGTAAGTTTTTACGCACAATATTGAGAGATTTACCATGTTATTTTAAGACCATAGACTTCTTATAGGTTTTCCTGTAATCTATGAGTAAAGAGCCATACTATGTATTTTTTTCAAAATTTTTGGTCCAGTAGTTTCGGAGATAAGGGGGGGGGAATGGTCAATTTTCATTGAATTTATCAAATATCTTTAAAAGTATTTATTTTAAAATTATAAAAAAAATATATTTAAGATCCTCGCAATAAGCACTTTCATTTGATATGTCACACGGTACTGTTAACAAAACTTTTTTTTTTAATTTTCTTGTTTGCGCCCCAAAAGTGACACCTATATTCAAAATTAAATTATTTACGTTACACATTCGTGTTTGGGTCACAGAAATACATATGTGTACCAAAATTCAATTTAATCGGTCCATTAGATTCGGAGTAAATTGGCTGTGACAGACGGACAGACAGACAGACAGACAGACACACGAGTGATCCTATAAGGGTTCCGTTTTTTCCTTTTGAGGTACGGAACCCTAAAAATAATAATAACAGTGATATTTTCCCGGTTGAGCAGCTTGGGGCTATGTAACAATCGTTTTCTTTACATTCCTAGACCCCTACTTGCCTCGGAGTAAACGTAAAGCCCGGTTGTGGAGGTCTGCCCGGCTTGGGCGGAGCAACGCCGTGTCCTCGTAGAGGCGATCGGTGGCGGTGATCTCTCGCGTCCGGCCCTGGTTCAGGCCATGGTACGGAGCGAGAGGAAATGGCAGGCCGTCACCTCCTTCTGCGAAGCGGTAATGCTCGCGAAGGAGGAGGCGGAACGCGTGAGGGAGAGGCAAATTTCGCGCCCTCACGCCCCTAACCGCCGCAGGAGGAGACGCCCGGGGCGGGAATCGCGAGCCGATTTCTGGCCACCGTAGGCGCGGGCTTGCGGACGGTGAGCAATGAGTAGCTCGCCGTCCGATAAAAACCAAGCCCGGGTCGACGGCGCGTTGTGTTCCACGCGCGCCTCAATGAGATGTCAGCAGAATTGACGGGGTCCGTTAGGGCCGCTGCCTGCCGGGGGTTCGAAGAAAACCGATGGGGAAATCGTGGCCCCCGGCAACCAAAGGAACACGGGTGGGTTTTAGTCAGTAAAAGTCTGACACGCCCTCCCGCACCCAGAGCGGGAGAAGTTATTTGATAATTTCCCACACAAAACAAAAAAAAAAAAAAAAAAACCCTGTTCTGCGCCTGATTTCCTCCCGGTCCTGTCGGATTGCCGTTCTTGCAGACTATAAGAGTGAGTTAAGCAAGGATGCGGCTGTATCAGCGCACACATTTGTGAAATAATATCGTCACTGCAAAGGCAAAATTTCTTAACCGCCATATAAATAGTATGCCGGTTAAGTAATTTTGCATTTCCAGTGACGATATTATCTCTTGCGAACTTGACTAGTCTCTATTGAGATTGTCCGCCGGTACTGAAGTTCGGTCGGGAGGATATTATTATTTTACTATACCCAATTTTGTACAATATTGCCTGTTATGCAGTAGATACGAATTCATTTTGTTTCGAAGTCATGACAATTTCCTTAGTGCTCGTATAACCTAATTTGGATATTACAAAATAAACGATTGTTAATTATAAACTCTGACTTTTCGTTTGCGAATAGGGATAACCACAAAATAATTTTGCATGACGCAATACTCCAACGGTTAGGCACCATTACAATTAATGCAACAAAATATTTTTGGCTTAGCTATCAAACTAATGTATGTACTTATGTACATCTCTTTCCTATAAATAAAAAGCCACCCCATCTCTACCCGTGGGTATCGTAAGTTGCGAATAGAAGATTACGTTGGGAGGATGTGCAGCAGTGTTCTCCTGTCTGCTAATAACAACATACTGCGATCACCACTCCTTGTTGAGATATCTTGAATAACTTCATTGTATCTGGTATTGAGAGAATGTTAGGTAATGGACGTTTAAAATAAAATAATAATGAATTGTGTGTAATGGCACGGATCGAAGACCGACTCCGGTACTGAAGTCGGAGTCTTCTCACACGACCTCAACATAAATACATCCCGCCCGCTGGGTATGTTCAACACCGTCTATCAGGCGGAGTGTGTGGGCATCATACAAGCGGTCCACGCCATAGAAGCCAGGAAAGTTACTGACACCCACGTTCCTATACTCTCCGACAGCGCTTCGGTTCTCCAATCCTTACGGAAAAAATATATTACCTCGAACTTAATACTAGAATGTCATAATGCATTTGCATTAATGGTTTCTAGCCGCAACACTGTGACACTACAATGGATAAAAGGACACAGCGGATCGCTAGGTAACGATGCAGCTGATGAACTTGCTTGCACATAACTAGCTTGCACATAACTAGCCAAATGTGGGTGTAGGTACCTACTTAGGATAGATACATCTCTATCTTAAAACTTCGTGGATATAAGCGTGATGATGTTGGCGTCATGATATCGCAGTGATTGAAAATAAATATAATTTTGTCCTGTAATAATTCAATTTGAGAAATTGTCTAAATACAAACAATATCTTTAACCGACTTTAAAAAAAACCACTACAAAGTGAAAAATAACTTTTGTTTCGGAAGAACATCATGTTGGTATCATACAAGCCACAGTTAATACTGTGTTGAACAGATAACTACACTTCGGGTTGATTATATCCAACATGTTTCCTCTTACACAGTCGATTCTGTCTCTAATGTGTGCAGTGCAATTTGGCTGCATTAATATTATAACATGTCGCATTTATAACACAGACTTTGTTTGGTTTTAGATCACGCAGAACTGGAGAAACTAGAACCAGTTGCAGTATCTCAGTTCCCGTGGAAGTTTGGATATTCCTGGAGTGATTTGTCTTATATAGATATTTATATAAGAAACAAATCACCGAGTGTGGCTGCAATCCATGTTACATATCAATTAGGTAAGCTTCAAGTTTCGAACTATCTTCCTAAGACTAGACGAAACCTTCTCTCTCCGTGAGTTTGGTAACAGATGAGTAAGAAATAAAGACGCATGTATTCCTACATGACTTTTTAAATTGAATGGCAGCAACAGACTAAAACAATTTTGAAGCAATATGAACGATGAGCTTTTTGAAAAAAAAAATGACTTATTTCAACATTTCAACATTTAACTTTCAATTTTGTTTCTATAATACGTTTCAGAGCAGTGGTGGTCCAGTGGTAACGGCCGCGACTTACGAGTCGTAGGTTCAAACCCAGATAGGCGCTTTACTTTGTGTAAATTATTTCATCACCACTGCTCTCAAAACGGTAAAGGAAAACATCGTGAGGAAACCGGCATGTCCTAGAACCGAAAATTCGAAGACATGTGACATCTACCAACCCGTTCTGGGCCCGTGTGGTGGATTACGGCCCACTCCCTCTCACAGAGAGGAGGCCTGTGTCCCAGCAGTGGGAACATTTTGACTGATGATGATGATGATGATGAATACGTTTCAGATGACAGAACTTTAGAAATGAAGAAGTATACACAAGAACGTGGTCAGAGAAAAGGAGAAGAATATTATTATTTCGGTGTTTTAAACTCCACTGAAATAAAAATTAAGTTTAACATATATACGTCAAATATCTTGTGTTCGTCAGTCCTCGTAGCTAAAGGAATGGATGTAACAACGATAACGAACAAGACTCTAAACAAGGAATTTCAGTGTGAGATAAAATTATATTGTCACAATAATGAGAGCCGAACGTTTCATCTTTTGAGGGCCAGATACCTCAAAAGATGAAACGTTTTAACGTTCAAGCGCCACGGTTTGACATTAACGCGCGCTTTACGCCACTTTCGACATTTTTCAGAATTGTTTATTTATTATTTTAGTTTTAATTGACGAGAAAGTAATCGGTGAATAAATTGATCATTACAGCTGTCATTGGGAACATCTTATATTTTTACGCTTTCCAAAGGAAGGAAACTAAGTTGTTATTTATCTTACAGATTGTGATATTTGTTTTGAAAAATCCAAATACTGTGTCCTACTGGTGGATTTAAAAAATAAATGTGACGGTAAGCCTTTCTACTTCTCTAAATTTGTTGTACAGTATGTTAGGTTAAACAAAGGACATAGGTCCTTTAAGAGAGTGTGGTACTAAGAAAATATTTCATACATTTAGATTGTATACGCAGCACTTTTGTATGTCACTGTTTATATTTTTTTTGTGTATCAGAGTAATCCCTTGGCACCAAAAAGTTCATTTTCATGAGTACTACACTCCCTTAAAGTATGTCGCTCATTTAATCCAACCAAATCTAAACCACTGAATACTATCGACAACCTTCGTTATTCAGCTATTTCTGTTTTTGATTTATGCATATCGACAAAAGTCGACTTATACTTCAGTTTTTTGATTGAGCTAAATATTTAACTAAAATCGGAACAGAAGTAAAATTAAAAGTGTAGGTATTCACTCTTAGCTATTACATAAAATGTTAGATATAATATACAATACATTGACCGCCTTGTTGGTCTAGTGGTCGCAAGCGCAACTGCTGAGCATGAGGTCCTGGGTTCGATTCCCGGATCGGGCAAAGTGCTATTGGGTTTTTCTATCTGAAATTTCTCAGTAGCAGCTCGGAGTCTGGATTTGTGCCCGGTTGATGGCAATAGGTTCACCCCCTATTACATAGAGCTTAAACATAACACACCCAAAGGGCAATGGAGTCGAGGGCTATGCTTGGAGTTTCCCTACGTGATCGAATCAGAAATTAAGAGATCCGCAAGAGAACCAAGGTAACCGACATAACCCGAAGAATTGCCAAACTTAAGTGGCAATGGGCAGGGCACATTGCTCGCAGAACGGATGGCCGATGGGGTCGAAAGGTTCTGGAGTGGCGACCACGTACCGGAAGACGTAGCGTTGGAAGGCCTCCCACAAGATGGACCGATGACCTTGTGAAGGCCGCAGGAATCCGCTGGATGCGGAAAGCACAGAATCTGCTTCGGGGAGGTCTATGTCCAGCAGTGGACGTCTTCCGGCTGAAATGATGATGATGATGAAACATAACTGGCGAAATGTGGGTGTACCTGCTACAAGGACACCTCTGCCCAACCCTTCGGGGAAACAAGGCGTGATGTTGTGTTATGTTGTATTGAATAATTTTGTCTCAATTTAGATGTATGTGTAAAATAGCAAATAGTAGTCGAGTTGGTCGCTGACTGTATGTATAAAATACGATTTAACTGAACGGCGCCCTTCGCGGTGCGATTGAGTGCATTTTTCAAAGCAGTATGAAATTATAGTGATAGATAGATTATTTCTAATGAACGCAGTGTTCCAAGTTTTATACATTGCGTGAGAAAACTTCAATCACTGAATAGACACTTTAATTTTCTTTGCTGCATTTTAAAATACCGGTATTCAGTTGCGTCCGGTTAGACAAAAAACCGACCTTTAACATATCGCACCTCCGCTCAAATAGTGTAACAACTCAAAAATTTAAAATCTGTTTTATTTTACCATTCGTTTCAGAAAACTTCAAAATTTTATCTCAGAAAGTGTCATAATATGGTTTAATTTTACTTATACCTCGATGGCACTAGTGTCAATACAATGTTAAATGAAAGTTAAGTCATACCAAACATATACAGTGTCACATCACGAGTTGTGCGAGGTCTTCTGTATCTAAACGTGTATCTAAATACTGTATACACTGTTGTTTGTCGAGCTATGACAGTATATGTGATTAAGGCTAGTCAAAAATCTTTTCTTTTTTTTCCTAATAGTTGTTTTTGAGTTCTAACTCATTTATGATTAAAAAGTGGATTTATATTTGATTTATTAAGTAGTATCAGTTATTGCTGAGTTAATGAAAGTCACATGTTTATATTTCTAATAAATTTTTTATCAAGAAAGTGTTTTGAATCAAATATTACGTAAATTATTCGTTGTTTTTATCCCATATAATGTCACAACTCATTTTTTATTATATATTTTCAGGATACCTAACACGTCATTTTTTTGAGCTCCAAAAACCATTCTACCTTACTAGAAAACTCATTGCGCTAATTTTGTTAGCTTTCGATTTAAGACCCGAAAAATTAAAAAAAGACGTTAGAATAAATTTCAAACGCCTTTTTCTCGAAAGTTTGCTTTTTTGAGTTACGACAATATTTGAGAGGAGGTGCGATATGTGGTTACAAATTAATTGTGTTTAACATAATATTATGACTTGCACTTTTTTCTGAAAAATTTATAATAAAATTGTAAAGGATGTCGTCGTCGCCGTTGCCGGCACAAAGAAGACCAGTTGATTTTAGACAAGGATTTAATGTCTTGACTGTATACGGTTCTCACGTCTCCTTTCCCCAAAAGGGACGAAGGAGGGGAACGGGGGTCCTCTAGACCAAATAATAGTAAGTCTTACAATAATAGCTCTTAGTGGTGGTGACTCTGGAAACTATTCCAACTAGGACGTAGTCACAGAGTACTTTTTAGGGTTTCGTAGTAAACAAGGAACCCTTATAGTTTCGTCATGTCTGTCTGTCTGTCCGCGGTCTAGCTCCGAGACCCTTAGTACCAGAAAGTTGTAATTTGGCATAGATATACATATTAATTACGCCGACAAAGTGGTGAAACAAAATAATGAAAAACATTTTTTTTTAGGGTACCTCTCCTACACGTAAAGTGGTGTTTTTTTTTTTAACCCATTGGGTGGTGTATCACTGGAAAGGTCCTTTAAACACATTTTGAGTTTGTGAAAACCATAATCTAGAGTCAAGTGTCCCCCCCCCCCCCTGTCAGCTAAATGATTGGTTTTGGGTGTGTGAAAAAAATCACAGCAGTAGCTTATATAACAAAATTAAAAGGAAAACTGTCACAGCTAAGTAGGCTCTACAAGTTATCGAGAAATAATCGACAAACTTATCTTTGCAGTTGCAAAAACATGTTCTCCCATAAATTCCGTATGGGAGAACATATTTTTCAACTACAAAGTTAAGTTTGTTTTTGGGATAAATTCGTCCTAACTACGGAACCGTTCATTGTGCGTGGTTCGACACGCACTTGGCCGGTTTTTTAATATAATCGACGTTTGCACCGCTAGTTCAGTCACTCAAAAACTATTATTTTAGCGGACGTAATTAGATCACGGAGAATCTAGACACCGCGATTCAGAAAGATGACGTATTGCGACAACGCCATCTAGTGTCGAGTAGTGGTATTTTGTAGTGTAACTTAAGTAGTCGTGCTGGTGGATTAAAAGGTTTGCTACACAAGTAGTTTAACTCAGTTTCTGCTACGTTTCTAGTAAACTGAAGGAAGCGACCGATCTTTTTGTAAATCCTTGGTTGAGATTACCAAAAAGTGTTATTACCTTCCTACAAATAGTGATATTTTCTTTTGCGGATCCCCCGTTAGGTACTGAAACTAATATGGACACAACAACAGAGAATGCAGGTACTGATGTAGAAACTATTAATCCTAATAATACCTTTACGCCCAATTCTTCAGCAAACTTAGAAATAACGACCAACAAAAATTCAGCAATTATTATCTTGCAGTCATCAATACTGACTGACTCATCTTATTCTGGTGGTCTGCACGAGCTGTTCTCGTATAATTTGCCTTACATAATTTTTTATCTGTCTGTAACACTGACAGACAAAAATATATTTCTTCAGTATATTGATCGTGTCTTACAATGTTACACATATCTTTTTATTTAGGGCTTTAGGGTATTTTTCGAGTCCTACAAATATGCTTTCATGAGATCGTGAGAAATAGCCTTATATACCTTGTAGTTATTACTGTAATGTTAGCCTGTGTAACGTCATCGCATAGCAAAGTTATCTGCGAACAAGCACTGATCACGACGCTTGCTTACTACCTATTGGTAACATCTGATCAATAAGTCCAGGTTTACTGTAAATATTACCTACCTTCCTTGTGGTACTGTCAACCGCGCGTCACGTCACCGGTAACACTTGAACAACCCTTACATCTATGAACGTGCGAATGACTACTATTAGAAAAATGACCTCAGAACTAGGAGTTTCTGATAATATATTATAATTTTTTTTTTTTTTTTACAGAATATATTAAGCAGGAGTCTTCGCAAAACATTGTATTAATATACGTGATACCATCCGTGATAGGGATGTGTGTTATAATATTGGTGATTTATATAATAAGTGGTAAAAAATATTGCCATCGAAATTCGAACCCAGTAGGAACAATTTACGTAAGTTCTATATTCGGTAATAATGTATTAATAAAAAAATACAGTTATATTCTGCTACGAAACGAATTCATGTGACATTCGAAGACATGTGACATCTACCAACCCGCACTAGGCCCGCGTGGTGGGTTACGGCCCACTCCCTCTCACAGAGAGGAGGCCTGTGTCCCTGCAGTGGGAACATTTATAGGCTGATGATGATGATGATGACGAAACGAATTTAGATAAAGTCATGTGCCTGGTGTAGCGGGTGTTGTGGCGCAGCTTGGGAGAGGCCTACGTCCAGCAGTGGACTACGATAGGTTGAATTGATTGATTGGTTGATAAGCCTGGTATGTCACCGGCTTTCGGTCCCGTCAATATCGTATCTCGTACAAAGAGATAAACAAAAAAAAAAACCTAAAAAATCATTATGAGTTTTACAGTATAGTATCATGTGTTGTTGTTTCCAGTCCACCGCAAATGAAGTTGTATATGCGGATCTCGGCTTCGTGCATGGAAACAGTCAACCACCAAGAAGTAACGAAGAGTCGCCATATGCCCAAATAATTGGGGTGTTAAAACCTGTTGATGGAAATGTGAACAATAAATAAATAAATCAATCAATCACTTTGTTTTCTCACCACAATATACATAAATTATTTTACATTGGTCAGATTCGACAAAGATACATAATTCAGATGAGTATAATAATATATTGTGGGAGACTGGTGCCTAAGCTAGGCTCATGGCCTGTGTTTCAGGACACCAGGATCCTTTTTACATTCTCATTTTATAAATTATGTACTAAGCGCGCTGACTGAAAGATGTGAGACGAATGTTAGTAGATATAGTATGGGTGTGTAATTGTGGGGGTGTGTGCGTGTGTGTGAGAGAGTGTGTGATTGTATTTTTAGGTCATTATAAGGATGTTTTCAGTATCATTATAGTTTATTTTATGTAGCCAATCAGTTAGCCTCTTTTTGCATTTATTTTTTCGTGAGACCAAAGACATGTAACATCTTATGCGTTTTATTATATAAGTAGCCACCAAGATAGCAAAAGAAACGCCTTGCAAAAATAGTTTTGTGACGTATATGATGGCGCTCCACTGTGTCATATCGTCTTTTCCCTTTGGACAGCGTTGGATTGTAAACCAAGAGAGTGTGCTGTTTCAGCAGAATGTTCAATATAAACAGTTGACGCACTGTCAGGACGTTACTTTTTTTGTATAACTGTTCAGTGGGGTAGCGATACGGTCGAAAAGACGACACTTTCAGAATAGCTCTTTGGGTTCTTTCAACTTCTATTAGGGTAGTTTTTGGAGCACCACCCCAGGAGGTGATGCAGTAGCTTATTAGGGATTGAGCAAGAGCATAGTACACTGATTTAATAATATTTTTATCGACTACAAGTCTCAGCGTTTTGAACACGTATATTAGTTTCCGTAATCTGTTACTAAGAGTGGTTATGTGGTCTTAAAATCTTAGGTTTTTGTCGATTATTATTCCTAGGTACTTTACCTTTTCAGCCTTGGTGAGTGACTCGCAGTTACAACTACGGGTAAGTGGGTTTGTGCAAGAGTGAGCTACAATAGTATTAGGTACTGTTTGGGAGGTTCCATTGTTTTTCATTGAAAATGCTATGTAATTGGTCTTGGTTGTATTTAGGGTCAACAGATTGTCACGTAACCAGTTGGATACCGTATTAAAGCCCAGTTGTGCACACTCATAAACATCCTCCAACGAGCTCACGCTAAACAAGAGGGCAGTGTCATCAGCAAAGCTAATGATTTTGCCATTGGGGATAGAGAGCGTACCCAGATCATTGATATAAATGAGAAAAAGTGAAGGTCCGAGGACACTACCTTGTGGCGTGCCGTAGTTAATTATTTGTTCCTCACTGATGAATTCATCTATCTTTACTCTCTGGGCACGCTCACTCAGGTAGTCTTTAAAGAGGTCCAGTGGAAGTCCTCTGATTCCCAAGATTTCCATCTTACGTACAAGAATTGGGACAGAAACCGTGTCAAAAGCCTCAGCAAGATCTAGGAATATGGACATAACCTTATCCCCACTATCCATGTTTTTGACCTCATAGTCTGTTAACTCATGGACCGCGTCAGAGGTGGATTTGCCTGAGAGAAACCCAAATTGAGCTGGTGCGATAAGGTTATTGATTTCCAAGTAGCTCACAAGTCTGCTGTTCATTACTCGTTCCAGTATTTTGGAAAAAGCAGTTAGCACAGATATAGGTCTGTAGTTATCGACACGGCTCCTGTCCCCACTCTTGTAGATCGGATGTATTATGGCTTTTTTGAACACGTTAGGAAATTTACCTGTGGACAGAGCAAGATTACATATGTACGTTAACGGAGGCACAATCACGGCCGCATGTTTTTTCAAGAGGTCACCGGATATCCCATCCCATCCCGTGGCACAGTTATTGCGGAGCGACAATAATATTCCGGCTACCTCTCCCTCATCTGTTGGGAGCATTACCATAGATTGCGATCCGTTATTTAGGTTTCCCTTTGTAGCTCTTGCTTGTGTACTCTTTATATTCTTAGCAAGGTTCTCACCTATTTTGGCAAAAAAGTTATTGACCAGGTTTACAGAATTTTTTGGAGAACTTGATGAGACTAATAATTGTAAAGATGTGTTGGCTTTCCTTATCGACCTCTTTGAAATATTATTTATAGCCGACCAGAACTGTTTAGTATTTTTCCCAGCTTTTTGATCTCATTTTTTTCAAATTCTATTTTTATTTTCCTTAATAGTTTATTACAATAGTTTTTGTACCTAATAAAAGTAATTTTCAAAAACTCATTATTAGGCGCCTGCTTAAATTTTCCATGCAATGTGTCGATACAGCGATGTAAACCAGGAGTAATCCATGGCTTTTATTTGTTTATGGTTCAGACTCTTACCTGATTTAGAGTTTGAGTCTATCACTTGTTTTATTAATCTAGTTATTGTTTCCCCTACCACATGAGGATCTTGGGTCTTGTATACTTCACTAAAGTCTAGCTGTTTTAGGTTTGTGTTTATCTTAACATAATCATAACGAATACATTTTTTTGTAATTATTTTAGGCAGTCGTTTTGACAAGAATAACATTACTGTCTCATGATCTGTTAGAGCAGAGTGTGCGACTGAAGTAGAAGCTGGTAGTCGAGTTAAATGTTAGTTTGTTTTGTTGACAACCGCTTCATTTCGTCTAGTGTAATTATCTAAACTGTGGCTACTCAAACACCCTCCAGCTGACTATGTTGAGTCTGCCTACGTAGATTTTATAAAACAAGACCGACTCACTCGGACGGCGTCACTCCGGTGAGCCACAGTGGGACTGTGTAGCCAAATCACAGACATTTTTTATTTGACATCTTTTTCTCAACATATTTGGCGATGTCTCACTCCTGTCCTGCTCTATGTGCACTAACTCCTGCATTGCTAATGGTGTCGATGTGGCTGAGATCTCGTCAAAGTTAAAGTCAAAGTCAAAATTATTTACTTCACTAAAGGCACTTTTAAATGTTTTTATAATAAAAACAATTGAATTAAGTTGCCTTTAGAAAAGGAAGTTTCGTATGGAAAAAAATGGGTATAAAACATCGTAGTTCTCATTGAAAAATCGTTAAACAAAATTTTGTAAACACACGTTAATTAGATATTATAACAATCCTTAACATAATTATATACCACCAGTGCTATCTGTCTAAATACTTCTCATTTACATAGCCTTTTTGTTGTTGTATTCACTTACTTACTTACTAGATCAAGTCTCGAATTGTTGTACAAGTTACCGCTTCAGAGCATGGCCGCGCGACGTCATTCTCCAAGACTTAAAATATTTGTCGGAGACGGGTATGTGATTCTTTCGTTATTATCAGCGATATTTTAAACTATTGTGGGCGTAGGGTTGGTTAATGCGCAATAGAAAACACAGTTTTCAATTCAGATCACATTATAATTTACTATCAAATTAATCACACTAGCTAAATTATACACACACTGGGTGCGACGGCGTTTATTAAAATCGCCAATTAACACAATTATCACAAATTACAACTAACACAATAACTGAGCACCACGAATCGAGAACAGTTCCGCGACGTCTTGACTCCAATGCAATCCGAGGCTGAATCCCCTCCTCGCGGTGGCCTTAAAACATCACGACTCTGTAGAAGCGCGCGCTTTTGGTGTGGGTAGATGACGTCCTGTCGCCAGCGGTGTGCTTGCGATTTGTTTTGTGTCCGTACTAATGACCGGATCCGACATATTATTATTTTCAGTACTGAACTAGCGGTGAATTTCATCCTATTTGGAAAAATTACACAGGACACACATCTACACTTTTTGGGTTAGAGGACTTGCACAGGCCCATTGAAAAAAACAAAATTATTGTAAAAGTACTCTTGGGAAGAATAAACGTTGAAAACAAGACCTGGACTTCTCATTGCGATGGCGCCGGTGACGACACCCCTTACAATAATTATAAATGTGAAGACGATGTACCAATAATTAGGTGACTGTAAAGTCACAAACAAAGTAAGTAAACAAACAGTAAGCAGTAAGTAGGCAGTACCTATTGTAGTAATACAATACGTACTGTCTACTGTTGAGACACTGGAGCTTAGTGCTCAGTAAAACCAGGAGAATGTTGATGCTAAAATATATGCAGACCTTTTAGAGAAAAGTATGTATGACAATATCAATTATATGAGGTACAACTTGTTCCCGTGGTGTGAAGCAGCGTCAGTTATAAGTGCCTGAGAAATACGCTTGGCAATCTATTAGATGAAGTGCGTGATGTGAACACGAAGGTTCCAGGCGCCAGCAGTTGCAAAGCTAATAATTAAGAAAGCTTGTTATTAATTTATTTGTCGAATCATCGACGAGACCAACAACAAGGAGGCCATTTTAAGCTTACGGAAAAATAAAGACTGCAATTGATAAGAGATTCATCAAAAAATAGTCGTTTTAATCTTCAAACGTTAGGGCGTAGTGCACACTTCGCTACGGCGTAGCACGCGTTGTGCTACGGCGTAGCTCGCAATGCAATAGCGGAGCTCCAAAAGGTTAGAATGATCAAAGGATATTTACAGTCGGTTTCAAAGTTTGATAGAAGTGAGATTTATTATTAGGTTTTAAACTAGTAAAGACAAAGTACGAAGTGCTAATGTTAGATTTGGTTTTCTTTTTTTCTTCGTGGAGCGGACCCTCTTGGTGCCAATAATAGGGTTTATCACTTATCATTTTTAAATGATGAGTTGCTTCAATATTTCGGATTTTGTCTTAAGACTCATCGCTTAATAATAACAGCGGCACAGGTCGATCGAAGCTTAACCTACGCTTGCCCTAGTCGATCTGTGGATGAGTGACCATCGATTACATATCGAAACCTCTCCGCACCTCGCTGGAAGGCTGTCAAGGGATATCGTGTTGTTCAGTAGGTAACTAGATTGTGGAGGTCAGATAGGCAATCGCTCCATGTAAAATACTGGTATTTAGCTGCACTACACCACGCGACAGTGCCATCTAGCTCAGAAGCGGTAGCTTGTACGACTGTTCGATACTTGATCTAGTAAGTGAGTAAGTAAATACAACAACAAGGGCTTTGTAAATGAGAAGTATTTAGACAGATGGCACTGGTGGTAGTATTATAATAATATAAAGGTTTGTTACAATGTCTAATTACTGTGTTTACAAAAATTGGTGCAACATTTTTTTTAATGTTTGTCTTTGATTTTACTTGCCCATTCTCCTCCATATGAAACTACTTTTTGAAAAGGTAACTAGATGCAACTCTTTTTCAAGAAAAATCATTTTGACTTTGACTAGAACTCATCAATATCGACAGCATTAGCAGTGCGCCCGCACAGGTCCTTCACCGTGCAAGCGTTTAGTGCACACAGTGCAGGACAGAAGTGAGGCATCGTCTGTGATGTGGCTCCACAGTCGCACTGTGGCTCACCGGAGTACCCCCGTCTAAGTAAATTGTACCTACAGCGGCCCACCTGGCTTGGAAATCGGTTCCGAGATTTCCTAGTGGGTTATGGCAGTTCGAGGTCTGCTGGGGATCTTTTGCAGACTCAACATAGTCAGCTGGAGGTTGATTGAGAAGCCACAGTTTACTTAATTACTTTGTATAAAAAGAAAAGGTTGTTAACAAAACAATTAACATTTATTTATTGTTTACATTTCCATCTGCAGGATTTAATACCCCAATTATTTGGGCATATGGCGACTCTTCGTTACTTCTTGGTGGTTGACTGTCTCTATGCACCAAGCTGAGATCCGCATATACAACTTCATTTACGGTGGACTGGAAACAACCACACACGTTAAACAATTGCATAACACTATACATGATTACTGCAAAACTCATATGGTTTTTACAGCCGTTTTTTTTTTACTTTTTCTGTTTTGTCACTTTGCACAAAATATAATTTTGACGGAACTAAGATCCGGAGAAATACCAGGCACATCAATCAATCAATTCAGTCTATCTCATTCCACTGCTAAACATAGGCGTCTCCCAAGCTGCGCTTAAACACTCGCTACACCAAGCTCATGACAATTTGTCATTAGAAATGTTGTTCATACCAGAAATGTAGTTGAATAAACGAAAATTAAGACTTACGTAAGTATTCAATTCTATTGTTTGTACTGGGTTCGAATTTCGATGGCAATATTTTTTTACTCTTATTAAATAAATCACCAATATTATAACACACATCCCAATCACGGATAGTATCACGTATATTAGCAAAATGTTTTGCGAAGACTGATGCTCAGCATTTTCTGTAAAATAAAAAATAAAAATTTAACAATATTTATAACAGAAACACCGAGTTCTGAGATGATTCTTCTATTAGTGGTTCAAGTGTTACTTGTGACGGGACGCGCGGTTGACCGTACCACAAATTAATACAGAAATCCTGGACTTATTGGTAGTGAGCAAGCTTGGTGATCAGTGCTTGTTTGCAGATGTCTTTGCTCTGCGATGACGTTACACAGGCTGACATTACAGTAATAACTACAAGGTTACTGGTTATTGCTCACGATCCTGTGAAAGGGTTATACGATACGAATGTCTTTAAACCCTTTAAGGGAAAGGTAACATTATAAGACACAAGCAATTTACTGCTGAAATACATTTATATGTGTCTCTAACAGTAAGGCAAACTATACGAGAACAGCTCGTGCAGACCACTAGAATAAGATGAGTCAGTCAGTAAAGATAATACTTACTAGTATTAATTGGTGAATTTTTGTTAGTAGTTGTTTCTACGTTTTTTGAAGAATCAGGCGTAAAAGTATTATTAGGTTTAATAGTTTGTACATCCGTATCTGCATTCTCTGTTGTTGTGGTCATCTTAGTGTCAGTGGCTAAAGGGATATGTGGACCTGCAATACATAATATTTGTAGGTTACAGTTTTGGATCATCTTAACTAAGGAATTACAACGGGTTTGACGCATTTGGTGCACATCTCAACTTGTACACCATGCTCAAATGATGAACTTAGCAACTGGTGCACTTCTCATATGGCACACTTCGCAACTGGTGCACTTCTCAATTGGTGCACTTCGCAAAAGGAGTACTTTTTAAAATGAGTGGAGATTTGGAAAAATTGTCTAAAAATGAAAGAATCTTTGGTTTTGTGTTGATAATTTTCTTAAAAATACAATCAACAAAATAATTTTAAATTAACTCTACATATTCACTATAACATTTTTATTTTTTCAAAAATAAAAAAAGTCACTCGGAAATAATAAAAATATAATTATGTAAGAAAAAAATAGATTTACAGCAAAAAGTTATCATAATAAAGACATGATATAATATCATATTACATCAATAACCTTTACAATATTATAATTTAACTGCACTTAAATCATAACCTGTTTCTCAAAAACAGGTTATAAATAATATAGATAATTGTTACTATTCATTAAGTAAATAGCTATAAATTAAATTATTTGAATAATTGGAGAAACGTGATCTTTTTCATGAAATGTTCCACCGCTAGATTTCCGTCTCCCAAACCATCACAACAAAGGGATTGGCAGTGTCAAACAGCAGCAACATCTATATTTATTTTTCAGAAAACGTTTAAGGTTGGTGTTTGAATAGAAAGAGATGCGTTGATGATACAACGCAAAATATGAAACAATTATCTATGTATTACTTATGGGTTAATAAACGAAAAAAAAAAACAATCTACAAATAAAATAACTCACAAGTTACGTTATAGATATAAATTTTAAAAATGTTTTTTTTAAACATGTTTTGAAATAGTCATGATCTGAGAATTAAAAAAAAAAACAAGCCTTTTTGAAGAATTTGGCTCTTGTCAGCGCCTTAAGATGTATAGTCGTTTACAAAAACCTATGCGTTTGTTTGACTAACATTATACGGTTTTTACGGTTTTTGTTTTTTTTGTTACTCGGTTAACAGAAATAACTGAGTAACGAAGCTTATGTATAGAATTCATTGTGTTTGATTAAAATGAATGCGATCAAAATGTATTTAGACTGTAGATTTTTAGATACTTTAGAGTTGGTCATAATTATGATCATTTTCATGAGTAGTAAACTCCCTTAAAGTAGGTCCCTCGTCTAACCTCACACACTGTATAACATAGGTTTAGAATAGCTTACCGTCACATATGTTTATATGATCCACCACTAGTACATTGCCGTCTTTCGTAAAAATATCATAATCTGTAAGAAAATAACACCAATAAATTAATAGTTATCTTCCTTTGCATCGCATATGTATATTAATGTTCCCAATGACAGTTATAATGGTCAGTTGAATGATAACTTTAATTAAACAATTTACTGAAAAGTGTGGCAAGAATAGTTAAAAGCTCTCATTATTGTAATAATATAACATTCTCTTACGTGGGAATTCCTTCTGCAGTGGCTCGTTCGTTATGTTTGAAACCTTCCTCCCTTCAGCCACTAGGAATGATGAACACAAAGTCTTCGATGTGTATACGTTTAATTTAATTTTTATTTCGTTGAACTTAGTAAAATTATTGACATGAACATAATAACAATCTTCACCTTTTCTCCGACCATACTCATGTGTTGACTTCTCCACTTTGAAAGTTCTGTCATCTGAAACGTATTAGAAAACAAAATTGCGCTTTACATTTTGAACAAAAATGGATGAATACTCTAAATCAGGGATTCCCAAACTGGGTTCCGCGGAACCTAGGGGTTCCGTAGAACGGTCATCAGGGTTCCGCCAAAATTATTTATTATTAGCTATTAAATAATACCACGGTTACAAATATTATTTTGAAACAGCGCAAAATATGTGATGAGAAGGACTCATTATTTTGGGTTGGTGTTAGAAGTGAATACCCTGAAATAGCCAAAAAGGCTGTCTTGACATTGCTCCCATTCGTCACAACGTATCGTTGAAAACAGGCTTTTCAGCCTACGTTTATACAAAAAACAAATACAGGTCAAGATTGGATGCTACCCCAGATTTACGCATACAAATTGTCGGACATAAAACCGAACTATAAAACAATAATTCATAAAACATTAAAACAATTTCATTCTTCACATTCAAACTTTAAGTTAAGAATAACGTGTTTCAATAATATTACACATTTCTTAAAAATAAATTTCAGTGTTGATTTGTAATCATTTGATATGGGGTTCAATAAAATAAAAGGTATTTGGTTGGTGTTCCGTTAGCTTTAAAGTTTAGGAACCCCTGCTCTAGTCCCTGTGACCCAGTTCCAGTTGGGTTGTGGATGCTTATAATGTAAAGTTGACAAAGAGCATGAACGTATGAATAACAGCATACGAATCAGTGCAGACAGCAGCAAAACGCTCGAGAAATTATGGATTAAAAATTAACTAAATCACAACTAAAATAAAGTTCAGAATTGCAAGAGATCATTTCCTGTAGCGTCTCACAATTTAACTGCAAAGACCATGCTCGAACGTAATCGAGAATTTTGCCGCTCAGTGGGCACAGACCGAAGTCACGCGGTACATTCCATCCTAACTAAATTGTAAAAAAACAACATAGTTACTAAATTACACGCGACTTGTTACGGCGGCGCTCTGCCGCTGACTGCCACACAAGTTTTTCTGATCATAGACTTCACCAAATCACGGTAGGAGATAACGCGTTGCCGCGTCTGATATCTAGCGTTGAAGCTACGCCGTCAGCCGCTGGTGGAGGGCAAGAAAGAGAAGTGACCCCCGCGCTAAATATTGTATGCTAAAACTTCGATAAGTTTCTGACATAAATTATTATCTTTATTTGTTAGGCGTTCCAATTTTTACCTTTCCGAAGGCCATTACTGGCAAAATGATGTCATGTAGGAATAATGCTTCTGTATTTCTAACTGGTCAACAAGGTTCCGTCTAGTCTTATGAAGAAAGTTCAAAACTTGAAGCTTACCTAATTGATATGTTACTTGGATCGCAGTCATACTCGGTAATTTGTTGCTAATAAATATATACATAATAAAAAAGGGCTCATCACGCCATAAATAACTAAACTTCCACGGGAACTGAGATTCTGCATATGGTCCTAGATTCCCAGGTTCTGCGTAATCTAAAACCAAACAAAATCTTTGTTATGCGACATGTAATAAAATTAATGCAAGCGAGCGAACGAGCCCCCGTCATCTCCTTCGTGTTGTAGGGTCCTTTAAACCCTGCAGATGGAAATAGGAGCCCGCAAAACAGGGCTCCGTCGACTACACTTTACTTCAAATTTTTATCGAGGCGGCACTTTTGTAAACTTTAACCGAATCTAGCTCTGTAAGAGGAAACATGTACGATATAATCAACTCAAAATGTAGTTATCAGTTCAACACAGTATTAACTGAAGGTAGTGCGGCAATCGGCTACGACTGGGTGCTACGCGCTGACCTCCCGTTTGTTACGTTGACGACACGTTGGTCCTGGCGCAGGGGAGGTCGCACCAGGCGGCGGCCGATCTAGCGACACGCGGGGTTGCGACAATTGTCGACAGGATCCGGAAGTTGGGACTCGAGGTGGCCCTGCACAATTCCGAGGCCATGTGTTTTCATGTTCGCGGAACGCGCCACCGTCGGGCTCCCAGGTGACGGCGAGAGGGGTTCACATCGGCGTCGAGTCGACGATGAAGTATTTGGGACTCGTCCTCGACAGCCGGTGGAACTTCGTGAAGCATTTCCGACGTTTGGCCCTCAGACTGGAGTAGGCCGAGGCTACCTTGCAGCAGCTCCTCAACCTAGAGGGTCGTGCGGTACATGGCCCTTTACCGGGCACTGGTGTGGGCATATTCATTGAGGCAGCGGCCAGCTCGCCGGTTGAACGCGTCCCAGTGGGTCATGGCCATCCGGCTGGCCCGGGGATACCGCACGATCCCCTGTGAGGCGGCGAGCCTCCTTGTTGGATTGCCGCCATAGTATCTGGAGGCAAAAGTCCTCGTGCACATCTGGGAGTGGCGCGAGGAGGCGAAATGCCAGGGCTTAACTCCGCTGCCGCGAGAAATCACGGCACAACGGACAGAGCTCCGGCGGGATGTCATAGCGTCATGGAAAGTGCGATTGTCGCAACCCAGTGCTGGGCACGCCTCAATTGCTGCGATAAGTCCCCTCTTCGAGGAGTGGTTAGAGACGCGCAACACAGATACAGACTCCGCGGGCTGTTGCTAAGAATTCCAAATGAAAGAACTCAATAACACTTTCCCAATATGGAAACAAATCCTGGACCGCGTTCTGCAGCCGCGCTTGTGACCGCGAGAAACACGAGGCAGTCTTGTGTATAGTGGATGCGTTTTCAAATACCAATCTCACAAACACAAACGGCCAGAACATTTAGTATATTTATATTGTCAATGCATCGAAAACATAGAAACGTTACTCACCATAATAATATTTCTCATAAACGGTCACGTCCGCAGCTAAACTGATAGTTCGTAGACAAAAAAATACAACAGACACAATTGTAGTTTGCATTTTAAATAAATAAATAAAGAACTAGTTAATGTAATAGAATATTGTAATTTTTGCGAAATATATACGACACTTAATTAAAATGAATACTTATACGTGCAACTGTACAAAACTAACTGGAATGAGTAACTAAATTGGTTCGTTGTCGCTTTTATATTCCTATTTTTCAGTATTTTCCTCCTAAAATAATCGACACTACAGTAAATACGCTAGCAATATTAATATTTACTTGTATTAGTTTAGTCATTATTACTCACAATTAGTCATAATTTTATTTTCAACGTCCACTGCCAAACATTCTCCCAATGCCAGCTACAATAAAGTTATTCAACATCTCAACAAAGAGTGGTGATCGCAGTATGTTGTTATTAGCAGACAGGAGGACGCTGCTGCACATCCTCTCAACGTAATCCTCTAATCGCAACTTACTATACCAATGGGTAGAGATTGGGAGGCTTTTTATTGACAGGAATGAGAAGTACATACATATACCTACTTGATAGCTAAGTCAAAACTATTTTGTTCTTATGTTATTTTAACCTTTATATTTTGACATAAAATGTAATGATGCTTAACCGTTAGGATATTGCATGATTCAACATTAATTTGTGGTTATCCCTATTCGTTACTGAAAAGTCCAAGTTTACAATTAATGATCACGTATTTAGTAATTACTAAATTAGGAAATACAAGCACTAAGGAAACTGGAATGACGACGAAACAAAATTAGATTCGTACCTACTTAAAAAAGTCATCAGTCAATTTTGTACTAAACTGTAAAAGTTAGAATTAATATGTTTAACCCATTTTTTTTTATTTGCTTGGAAATGATCAAATAACTTCTCCCAGTCTGGACGGAGCGGGAGGGCGTGTCAGTCTCTTACTGACTAAAACCCACCCGTGTTCCTTCAGTTGCAACGTTGCTGGGGCCATGGTATCCCTTTCGGACTTCCCCGCAACCCCGGCAGGCATTGGCCCTAGTGGATCCCGTCAGTTCTACTGACAACTCTTTGAGGCACGCGTGGAACACAACGCGCCGTCGACCCGGGCCTGGTCCTTATCGGACGGTGAGCTACCCATTGTTCACCGTCCTCAAGCCCGCGTCTACGGTGGCCGGGAATCGGCCTGCGACTCCCGACGCCTAGGGCCTCCTCCTGCGGCGGTTAGGGGCATGAGGGCGCGAATTTTGCCTCTCCCTCTCGCGTTCCGCCTCCTCCTTCGCGAGGTTAGGTGTATGAGGAACAGGGTGTAAAGTTCACTCATCCACCATAGAAAAGGGAGGATCCTCCGACCAGACGGGTGTTGTGTCTGGCGGGCAACTGCCTATCGGTTGGAAGTTGAAATCTTGTATGTACAGTAAGCGCTCAAAAGTGCATGAGCACGCTAAGAGTCGTATTGCTGTGAACACGCGGTATAGTCCGTACATTTGTATGTGTAAACAGTCAGACGTCTGTGGTGTGAGTGCCGTACACACACCACAGAGAACTCAGTTTTGCACTACACACTATCGTATCGTCACGGTTCGCGGGCGCCGCACTTATATTTCCATAACTTTTGTTAGCACGCATCATACTCGTACGCGTGACCTTGGCCAGTGTATCGCATTGCTAAAATTCGAAAGTAAATTATATGTGCAGATAGCAGAAGGCGTTAAGCGTTGGTCTTAGATTCAAGATGGCTAAGGTTCTAATCTCGTAAATCACAGCGCTGTTTTTGCAAATAAAATTATTTTTGTTTGCAATAATAATATTTTTAAATATCCTGCCTATTTATTAATGTTGTTATTGCAATAAAGGGTTTAGAATAAAAAATGCGTGATATGTTATAATAAAAAATAAATAATATTTATTCGTTATGTTTATTTTACTTAAGTATAGTTATCAAACTGCTACAATTATTTATCATTACTTCACCTGAATAATATGTGAAATAGATGTCTAGAAACTTAGAAGCAATTTGTATTATTTTGACATATTTAAATTTTGAAATGTTTTAAATTTTAAATGGATTTTTTGCACCATAAATATAAAGCTTTGATCATGGTCTAAGTAATTAAGCAATAAATAAGAATATTAGACTACTTAAAATGTAAAAAAATCTACTGACAAAATTGTTGATTTTAAGGTTAAAGGCAGTTGTTCATATTAATTATTTTAAACTTTATTTGGCTTTAGTAAATATTAGTTGGTATTGAGGTTATAGCTTAAGTATTCATTTTCTTTACGAAAAGAAGATTGAAACTAAACCTCAAATTTTAATCCTAAAATAATACTATTACTAAAATAATATTAAACAATTTCGGTATATCTGCAAGAAATACGACAAACACCCTATTGAAACGTGCTTAAAAAATTCGTTACCATAAATTCATGCAATAACGAATCTGTTGTTTATTAAGTTGGTACGGTCAATATTTTAAGGTCAAAAACGGTTTTCTAGCTGGTCTTCAGTGATGCAAGCCTTCAGAGTGCACGGCGAACGGTTCATAATGACGTGTTTTTAATAATTCAGCAAAATATCTCGTTGGTATGAAACCATTTGTTTCATTCACCATTTGACGTCGCTGCTACTCGATAATAAGCCCCTTCCTCATATCTCTTAACCGTCACAGTATTTCTCTAGAACAAAGAAAAACATTGTTTTTATTACACATAATACCTAATTATTTATTATTCACTAATCGAATTAAACCTCACAATGAATTTAAAACTTTAAAGGCATCTTCTGTCTCAACAATACCTCTGTTCTATCAACAATACCCTTGATTAGGATTTATGTTTAGTAAAATATGAAATATATAAATGATAACACTCACACTTAGTCCGGTTTTATTAGATATTCACTTCACTTTTACGCAGCGCAATAATATTCTCTGATCTGATCTGATCTCTTCAATATATTTTATGCCTGCTTTTTGATAATAATAACCACAACACTGCGCTAAATGCTCGTCACCAATATTATCACGGCACGAACCAACAAAGTTCTATTAATTGAATACTTGTAACAAACTGCATCTACCCCACAGAAATCGAAATAATTTACTTAGTTTTTTGTGGTCTACCTGCTAAACTTTAATATTTATGTGAACAAGACGAATGAAACTAAAAACGAATGATGATTATCGAACTAGTCATTGGTTGCAGACAAAGTGAGTGTGTGTGTGTAATGTGCGTGTCTACAGTATTGTAACAACTTATAGAAGAAGGTCGTAAGTCAAACCGAAGCGTCAGTCTATTGCTTTGTGAGATTGCTTATGGACTTTTGGTCGGTACTGTATGTCGATCGCTCGGTAAACTCTAACTGCGCGATGCAGGATTTGTGTGACGTCATGTCTTTGATGCGTAGTTTGTATGTGGCGGTGTAACCGCTACATCACTCCCCTCCGGAGACCGGAGGTCGATAGTGGGCGGAATCTTGCGATGCTTCACGGTGCCAGCTGTGGTTCCAGTGAGTCGGAACCGGGTGCCACATAGTTCGCGGTGAGTCGGAACTGTCTGTGGTGATTGCGGTGATTCCCCAGTGAGTCGGGGTGATGAGGCTGAGGGTGATGACCAGGAATGCGCGTTCGTTGCATGCTGGTGGTCAGGATACCCGTTGAAGCCGTGGGTGCTGGCTGGCTGTGTGACTCGCCTCACGAAATCTTGCGGGAGTGATGATGATGATGACGTCACGCCGAAGTAATTGCACGAAGGCTGCGTTGACGTTCATACTCGGGGTCAACAATTTAGGTGTATGAGGAACAGGGTGTAAAGTTCACTCATCCACCATAGAAAAGGGCGGATCCTCCGACCAGACGGGTGTTGTGTCTGGCGGGCAACTGCCCATCGGTTGGAAGTTGACATCTTGTATGTATGTCGATCGCTCGGTAAACTCTAACTGCGCGATGCAGGATTTGTGTGACGTCATGTCTTTGATGCGTAGTTTGTATGTGGCGGTGTAACCGCTACACGAGCATTACTGCTTCGCAGAAGGAGGTGACGGCCTCCCATTTCCTCTCGCTCCGTACCATGGCCTAGACTAGGGCCGGATGCGAGCGTGGATTTGAACTCGAGACCTATGACTTTCAGGCAGTCTGACGGTCACACCACTAGGCTATCACTGCTCTGTGGGACAATATAGGCTGCTTATATTGTTAAACTAGCTTCAGGATCAGTAGTTGCGAAGATTATCCACTACATACAAACTCAGTAGTAATAGTCCGGAGGCGTATACTCCGAATTCCATGGACAGCCAAGCGTACAAATATTTCTATCTTTTCCCAACTCGACATCAAGACCCGATTGTCTACAGTTTGCCTACAGCGTATTTTGACCTATTTCGGCCACATAATGCGAAGGGGAGATAGCAGCCTTGAAAAGCTGGTCATTGTTGGCAATACCAAAGGAAAGAGAGTACAAGGCCGGTCGCCAACACGATGGTCCGACCAAGTAAAAGAAACTGCGTCTTCAAACAAATTTCAGTAGAAAGTGATGGCAGATTGACCGTTTAAAGAGGTCCAATGACCACGATCCTCAGTGGTAACGAAGGACCGATTGAAGAGTTTGAATAGTATTTTGATTTTGGCCGTTCTATTTAAAGTCAAACAAATAAATCATACGATTATTAGAAAGAAGAAGAAAGAAAGAAAGAAATTCATTTATTTTGACACAGTTCGTGAAACACAAAATATATTTTTTTTTTTTTTTAACAATAGTGTGTGCCTCGCGGCTGCGCCAAAAAAGGTTCATTTCAGCATTAAAGCCAGACAGATGCTGTCTGACGCTGGTTTTCTAATGAACCCTTAAAAGGACAAGGACTTATTAGGAAAACTATTATTATTTGTCGTTATCCCTTGAATGCGATCAAAACAATATTATATGTAGTATGATAAACTTAATGACGTGGCCCACACTAATCATCACAATTACAACATTTTCCTTATTTATAACATTACTACTCGTAATTAATACTTCTTTGTTTTAAGGATTAGAACTTTAAAACTTTTTGAGTGAACAAAATCTATGCATATTACTGCTTGGCTTAATTTACTGGCATTTAGGTGCAATAATTAATGAAATATATTTCTTTAAATTGGTAAAAAAAAAACACTTTTACACGTCAAAATTAAATTATGTTTTAAACCGACTACTCTGAGAAGAAAAATGGAAACAAACTCAGAGGTCACAGTCTCTTTTAAAATCCAGACATGTTCTTGCTCAGGCCATATGAGGACCATACAGGTTAGTGTTTTAAGGAAAGAACCACATAGATTTGAGTAGACCTGTCCAGTCAGTGCATGCATTTGTCTATAATCGTGTAGCTCAACTCAGAACTTAAGGAGCTCAAAGATTCGACGAAAATACATTTGTGTAGGGCGCAAGTACCCAAACTGCCAGACAATCGTTAAAAATTAACCGAAAAAATAAAAAAAATGTTATAAAAACTAAAACTCAACTACGACAAAAACGCCAACTAAAAACAAACCGGCCAAGTGCGTGTCGGACCACGCACAATGAAGGGTTCCGTAGTTGGGATGAATTTATCCCAAAAATAAACTTAACTTTGTAGTTGAAAAATATGTTCTCCCATACGGAATATATGGGAAAACATGTTTTTGCAACTGCAAAGTTAAGTTGGGTGATTATTACTTGTTAACTTGTAGAGCCTACTTAGCTGTGATAGTTTTCCTTTTAATTTCGTTATATAAACTACCGCTGTGATTTTTTTCACATATTCAAAACCAACCATTTAGCTGGCAGGGGGGCGGGGGACACTTGACTCTAACAAAAATTTGCACTTTAAAGCTTAATATATATAATATGCAAACGGATCCTTGAATCCAAAAATGGTTTGCACAAACTCACAATGTTTTTAAAGATCAATGATACCCCACACGATGGGTTAAAAAAAAAAATCACCACATTACGTGTATGAGATACCCTAAAAAAAATGTTTTTCATTATTTTGTTTTACCACTTTGTCGGCGTAATTAATATGTATACCTATGTCAAATTACAGCTTTCTAGTACTAAGGGTCTCGGAGCTTGACCGCGGATAGACAGACAGACAGACAGACAGACGGACAGACAGACAGACGGACATGACGAAACTATAAGGGTTCCTTGTTTACTACGGAACCCTAAAAAGTATAAACAAGACATCACAGACAGACAAATTAAAAATCCGGAGTCACACGTGTTAGGGCATAAATCGAACAGATTACGTGTGACTCCGGATTTTTTATTTGTCTGTTTGTGATATCTTATTTATACCTTTTCAGTTGGCAACATAGGAGACTGGGCGAAGTTGTATGGGAAGTGGTCTATAAACCAATAGTGATGAGATTTAGATATTTGTGTAAGGTACCTTAAGAACCTTGTAAATTCTAAAAGTGTATTTTTTTTATAAATTACCAGGTCCAATCTATCAAGATATGACCTGGCAATTTATAAAAAAAAATCAATCATCAGGGCATGAGTCCTTTTCCACAGGGCTGTAGATGAGATATCCCTACACAAATATCAAAACTGTATCGCTATTATTTCATAGGCCACTTCGCCCAATCTCCTTTGTGTTTAGTATTTGTAACGGATATCATTATTTACACTATTTTCCGTATATGGTCGATTGGCGCAATGCGGTCAGAGTTCAAACAGGAAAAAGCAAGCAAAAATACATTGTTTAGCTTTTATAATCATGGTTAAAAGGGAGTTGCTTTCCACTTAATGTAATAATAATATTTTCACTCCTCTTGCTCAAAAAGTCCGTCATTGTAGCGTACCAGAGTGAGAGTGGAAAAAATAACATATCTTGCTCTAGGGGAAAAAAAGTAAATTCAAAAACTAAAACCTGACTATGCAGCAAGAAAATATTTCAGACAGAAATCAAGACTTTCTCTAAGTTTTTTCGAAAATTTAACTCTTTTGTTTTAGAGTTTTTCCTCTTAATTAGTTACAGTTAGATATCAATAATGTTTTGTGAATTTATAGTTGTTATGTAGTAAATTATTAATAATTATTTAATAAGTCCTCCTATGGGGGGATTTTATAGACTTAAACTTGTTTAAAAAAAACTGTTTTTTTTTAGAAAAAAATTTATTCATCTCCATTTTTTTGTCATATTCGATAAATTTTAAGAAAAAGAATTAATTCATCTGATAAAATAACTCATAAGCTTTTACAAATAGCTAAAAAAAAACAAATCGAGCCAAAAACATCGGAGATATGGCAAAAAATGTAAAGCAAGGTCACAAACGCTACACAAAACATAAAAAAAATTATAACATGAAAAATATTAAAGATAGACCCCCTTACGGGTGGCCACATGCTCATGGGCGACATTGTGTAGAAGTACATAGATACAGAGCGACACATAATTTAAGAGTGTAAATAGCGTGGTTCAAAATAAATGACCAATGATGCTAGAAAAAACCTGTGTTACCAGCAAGGGCGGAGCAAGCCTTCGATTCCGGGGGGTCACAAAGTCGGGGTCCAGTCAGGACGGACTCCAATCAGTGGCGGACTAAGCCAGTAAAAGCCCAGGGCCGCAAAAAAAAATTAGGCTAATGAGGCATAACTGTTTACGTAGGTATTTCTAGTAATTTCTTGCAAAAAAACCGGCCAAGTGCGTGTCTGACTACGCGCAATGAAGGGTTCCGTAGTTGGGATGAGTTTATCCCAAAAACAAACTTAACTTTGTAGTTGAAAAATATGTTCTCCCATACGGAATGTATGGGATAACATGTTTTTGTAACTGCAAAGTTAAGTTGGTCAATTATTACTCGTTAACTCGTAGAGCCTACTTAGCTGTGATAGTTTTCTTTTTAATTTCGTTATATAAACTATTGCTGTGATTTTTTTCACACCCAAAACTAACCATTTAGCCGGCAGGGGGGGGGGGACACTTGACTCTAACAAAAATTTGCACTTTAAAGCTTAATATTTCGCAAATGGATCCTTGAATCTAAAAATTACCCCACACGATGGGTTAAAAAAAAAAAAAAACATCATAACTTGTAGAGCCTACTTAGCTGTGATAGTTTTCTTTTTAATTTCGTTATATAAACTATTGCTGTGATTTTTTTCACACCCAAAACCAACCATTTAGCTGGCGGGGGGGGGGGGACACTTGACTCTAACAAAAATTAGAACTTTAAAGCTTAATATTTCGCAAACGGATCCCTGAATCCAAAAATGGTTTTCACAAACTCTCAATGTTTTTGAAGGACCTTTCCAATGATACCCCTTACCATGGGTCTAAAAAAGAAAAAAAAAACATCACCACTTTACGTGTATGAGAGGTAACCCTAAAAAAAAAATGTTTTTCATAATTTTGTTTTACCACTTTGTCAACGTAATTAATATGTATACCTATGCCAAATTACAGCTTTCTAGTACTAAGGGTCTCGGAGCTAGACCGCGGACAGACAGACAGACAGACCGACATGACGAAACTATAAGGGATCCTTGTTTACTACGGAACCCTAAAATGTAATAATGACAGCAAAAAAAAACCAAGTATAACGTGGAAATTATAATCTACCCACACCATGGACCTCGCTACACCCAAAATACTATATTAGGTACTACAATGTAAGGTTCACTTTTCTTCGTCGGTGTCACGGTAGTGTTAAGGCTACCTACCATACATGGTCAGTTCTACGTTCAGATCAGTGGTAAGTACGAAATTCGTACCGTGTGTGGCTGTGTCGTCCTCAAGATCGATCAAATCAAATCAATCAAATCAAAAATATTTATTTGCTAGAATATGGTACATAAGGTGTTACAGTAAATTTGTTTCAGCATATCCTGCCATAACATGGCATGCAAATGTATTCACAATCAGCAATGTCAATTAGAACAGTGGTGGCCCAGTGGTAACGGCCGCGACTTACGAGTTGTACGTCGTAGGTTCGTACCCAGACAGGCGCTTTACTTTGTGTAAATTATTTCATCACCACTGCTCTCAAAACGGTGAAGGAAAACATCGTGAGGAAACCGGCATGTCCTAGAACCGAAAATTCGAAGACATGTGACATCTACCAACCCGCACTGGGCCCGCGTGGTGGATTACGGCCCGCTCCCTCTTACAGAGAGGAGGCCTGTGTCCCAGCAGTGGGAACATTATAGGCTGATGATGATGAATGTCAATTAATCTAACTCAATTACAGATTCTATTGATTTGTCTTCTAAATAATCCTTAATGGTTTAATATCTTTTAAATAGAAGTAGTTTGAAAAGTATTTTTTTAAACATTGTCAGCGATAAGTCTTGAAAACTGTTTGGTAAATGATTGTAAATAATAATCGACTTGCAGTATACATTTTTCTTAAATAATTTTAGTTTTATTGGAGGCAGCCGAAGTCTATCTTTATGCCGTGTTCGGCACCTACCATATGCCCGGAACGATAACATTACTAAGTATAAATGATGGAGGAACTCCACCCTTATTGCTAAGTAATAAAGGCGCTGGTGACTGTACCATAGTATCGGCCGGGTCATCATCATCATCATTGGCGGCATCGGTGGGTGCTATTATATTTTTAGTACATAATAGTAGTTTATGAAACTGTTGCATAATGAGGGATATTAAAACATGAGTGTGTGTTTTAATAGTATCACACGAATGTTTTAATACCTAGTTATGTGCAGTTTCATGCACTATTTTATCTACTCTCATACACTGGGATTGAACCTAATACTAAATAAAAGATCAAAGTTAAAGAACAAGAATAAATTTGAAAAATCCCACGAAAATCAGTACAACAAAACAAATGAATGTCATCTGCACCAGCACATCACCGCACATGCGCTGCAGCGGGTGCTGCTGTCCCCCGTTTAAACGTTCCAATGCAAAAGTTGATGGAAACTCCTCGGTGATATTAACTTCTTGGAATAGCCCTGTATCGTAATAGAAAAAAAATTGTTTTGTAGCATTATTTTGTTAGAGAAAAAATGTTATAACTATTTTAAAATTTCGGTATTGTGTTCATAAAGTATGTCAATATAAACTCGTTTTGAATTTTATAATTCGAATATTACGCTATGAGAGTAGATAAACAGAGTTTATATCATCCTAATGATTAATACAATTTCATTGTTGAACCTCATAAGGTAAATTTTCAACATATCCTGCAGTTTATAGTTAATTTAATATTCGATCCTAATATGGTTTGAGGATAAAATAATAATATGCATGCAATAACAACATGGTGACTAATTTATAAATGTATTACTGCAAAATCACTATTTCATTTTTAATTGTTACATACTCGTACCTAGAGTAGGTACCTATTGTCCAACCTCAATCTGCCTAGCCTGTTCCCAACTGTATTGGGGTCGGCTTCCAGTCTAACTAGATGCAGTTGAATACCAGTATTTGACATGGAACGACTGCGTATCTGACCTCCACAACCCAGTAACTGGATACTACTTACGATACCCGCTTGGTAAGACTGGTTGTCAGACTTTCGGGCTTCTGACGACCCATAACGACTGTCAAAGATTCACGAACGATAGCCGGGACTAACGGCTTAACGTGCTTTCTGAGGCATGGAGGAGTCTCAATATGTAAACATGATCACCCATCCACGGACCAACCCCGGTAAGCGTAGCTTAACCTGATGGATTGATCCGTGCGGCTGTTATTACTTAGTCACGAGTTCCTCTTATTGTCCAACCTGAAAGATCATTAGGAATTTTAATGAAAAATCTATCCTAAGGAACCCTAAAGTTAATTTTAGACATACTAGCATAAGAAAAACAACTAAGGCCCGGACTCCACACAAGCGGAGATGAGACGAAAGGAAAGGAGATGTGTTTTAAACAGCCAATAGAATTTCGTTATTCACACATCTCGTCTCCTCTCAGCTTCAGTGGATACTATTGAGTGGAAATGTATCATATTTGTATGGCGCGATCGAAACGGTGATGTGAGCTGTGTCTCCCCGAGAATAAAGGCTTGTGCAGACCAGCGCGACACGCGACGCGACACAAAGGCACCGCCCGTCGCGCGACGAGCGGTGCCTTTGTGTCGCGTCGCCTGTCGCGCTGGTCTGCACAAGCCTTAAGCCGGCGCAAGCTAGCGACGGAGCGCAGCGGAAACGAGAAAAGATGTGAGCGGTCAACATCCATCGCTCAACGCAGCACAGTTCCGCTCTAGCCAGCACACATCTCAGCTCCAGTCTAGCCAGTACGCATCTCCTCACAGCTTCGGTGGATACACCCAAGCTTAAAAAAATCTCTTCTCGTCTCCACTTCGGACATCTCCGCATATCTCCGCTTTGGTAAAGTTCGGGCCTTAGAAAGTGTGTACGGCTTTGAAAAAGTCTAAATTTTTACTAACTTCAAAAACATTATCCTCCTTCTGCGGCAGCGAGGTGAAAAGAAGAAAAAAAGGTGAAATAATTTTGATAGTAAGTACCTACAATTTTTTTAAGTTAAAACTTCTTAAGGCGCGTTGGGCATTTATGAGATGGGAAAAAACAATTGAACTCGCTCTTTATTTATATTACGTTACAGATCAATGTTCTATGCAAATATTTTCACTTTAAAGGTTTTGGAGGTTTATTTTTTTTTGTAAACGCGAATGTGCTCTTTATTTAGATAAGGTTACAGACTAATGTTCTATACAAGTATTTTTCTTCCACCAAGGTGATCCTGTTCAAGTTTTCACTTCTGTCGGCACTCCCGGAGTGCCACTGTTTTTTTTTAATGTGTAACATCTTTCCTCTTGCTTTCCTGCAATCTGTGGAAGTGATTTCGTGAAAAGGGACGGAAGTATGTAACAGGAAGCCGGGGAAGTGCGCGCGGTGCTAGAGTTGGCCGTCAGATGGTACGAACCCATTTTCCGAGAGGTTGTAAACAAGATGATGATAATGATGATGATGAATACCTATTGTATAAATCATGTACATATAAGTCAGTCAAGACGTCAGATGTTACATATCATATGCGTCTACTGTAAGGCTTGCTCGTTTTTTTTTAAAGAATATTTCCATATTCCCTCGATCCCATTCCAACTCATTCTTGATCAAACTACTTTCTAGAGTTAATTAATAAAGACATCGCTCCACAGCAGCCCACGGCTAAGCTGAGTACTTTGCTCCATTTTGTGTGAAAATGTAGGCGGAATTGCCCGTCAACTGCGGCCCAGGGCCATGCTACGTACGAATACGTGGCTGACAAGCAAATGAACCGCGCAGCAAAATAAAAACTTTTTACAAAAAAAAAACAACCGACTTCAAAAAAAACACCACAAAGTGAAAAATAACTTTAATTTCGGAAGTCGGTCCGTCTTTGGTTTCGAATTTTCGTTCTTTGTCATTGACTTCCGAAATTAAAGTTATTTTTCACTTTGTAGTGTGTTTTTTTTAAGTCGGTTGTTTTTTTTTTTGTAAAAAGTTTTTATTTATCAATCTTTAGTTGTGGTATCTACCCCACACAAATTCGAATACCACTACCTGCTATGTAAATAACAGTGACAAGAAGTTATTATATCATCCACACACTAAGTGGGAAAAAATTCGTATTATTGAAGCTAACTCAAAAACTGCCCAAGCAAAGTTAGTAAAATTTATATGGGACCACCTCTGAAGTATGATCTACCAAACAAAAAAAGAATCATCAAAATCAAGTCGGTTAAATATAAAACGATGTCTAGATAGACAGTCAAAGCTTTGAACTCGATGAAAAACATAACGTCCATCTGTTAGCCGCTAAATGCACGCACACTAGAAAAGCACAATGACATTACAATGACGTAGCGCGAGTGTAAGATGTAACTGTCACGCACATCAGCATAAAAAAGTTGGCCTGTTTGTTTTAGTGCTTTTACAGCGTGACACTATAACTAGACATGTAAATAATCAAAGACAATCCCCTTGTACATGCTGCGTGGTAGTGGGTGGACGGCCAAGTTTAACAACCACGTACTGTACAGTCACGAGCATAAATATTTTACCATGGACAGTTCGGCAGTAATATCTGATTTTATGATTCACTCATTACCATCTATTCTCTACTAGAAGACAGCAAATACTCAGCCAGCAAATGGGATGTTATTTTTGTTTCTGCAGTATGAGCGGCACTGATTGCGATATATAAGAAAACGGTTCGAATATTATGCGGTCAGATTTTAATGCTGGCGAAGTGATGTCAGGTATTTGTGATTACAAAAAGTGTCACATTCTACTGAACTGATCTGAGTAGGCAGATTTATTTATGTAACAATTGCTTGCTGCACTTACAGTTAAGACCAAATCGCACAGCAAGCCACCAACACCAGCCACATATTTATAACGCAAGACATGTCCGATATTTATGCGTTCTGGCACCCTAATCTGGCGTTGCGTGGCTCGTCAGATAGTTTTGGTATGCCATCGATGTCATATATTTATGATAAATGATAAATGATTTTATTTCTGTAAGTAGGTTTGTACAAACACTTTTACACGTCAATCATATTTTAAAACTAGATGAGGTCGGCGTTTCCTATCTGACTACTCTGAGAAGAAAGGCCGAAACAAACTCAGAGGTCTCAGTCTCTTTTAAAGTCCAGACATAATCTTGGTCATATCATGTGAAGGCCATGTGGATTGGTGTCTGAAGTGGTCTTTTGAGGAAAGCACCACACAGATTGAGAGGGCCTGTCCAGTCAGTGCACGCATTTGTCAGTTATCGTGCAGCTCAACTCAGAATTTAAGGAGCTCAACGATTCGACGAACAATACCAAAAAAAGGACATTTGTGTAGGCCACTTAAATTACTCAAACTGTCAGACCATGATTAGAACTAACTGAGAAAAAATTAAAAACAAAGCAAAAAAGGAATGACCCACATATTCTTCACATTCACAATAATTAAAATAATAAAATACTTTAAAGTAAATATTCATGTCATTGTTTATATAAAATTCATTAATGTCAATGTGTATATAAAAACCCAGAAATAATCTTGGTCAGAGCATTTCATTTGAGGACCATGTAGATTTGTGTCTGAAATGGTCTTCTGAGGAAAGAACCATGCAGATTTGAGTGGACCTGTCCAGTCAGTGCACGCATTTGTCAGTAATAGTGTAGCTCAACTCAGAACTTAAAAGGAGCTCAACGATTCGACGAACAATACCAAAGAAGGGACATTTGGGTAGGCCGCATAAAGTACTCAAAACTGCCAGATTATCATTAGAAGTAACTGAGAAAAAATAAAAAATATAACCCACATAGTCCTCACATTCACAATAATTAAAATAATAATAATATTATACTTCACAAGTAAATATTCATGTCATTGTGTATATAATTTTAAAGTTTGCAAAATAAACAAAGTTCCGAAAGTAAAAAATAAAAATTATAATTGGAGCAGCTCAATCCCAAGCCTTTTTGACCTCAACGTAATCTTTAACGGTATAAAAAGCTTTCTGGCACAACTTACGTTTAATGAATGATTTAAATTTATTAAGGCTTAGATCTTGTACGTGGCTTGGAAGTTTATTATAAAAGCGTATACATTGACATCTGAACGAGCCACCTATTTTCTTGAGCCTTGTTGTAGGTACAACAAATTTGTGTTTGTTTCTAGTATTTATGTTATGGATATCACTGTATTTTTTAAACAATTTTATATTTTTATGGGCATATAAAAGATTATCAAAAATATACTGAGAAGGCACAGTCATTACATTAATCTCCTTAAATTTATCTCTGAGAGAGTGTCTCGGACTTAATTTATAAATTGATCGAACAGCTCTTTTCTGCAAAACAAAGATAGTCTGAATGTCGGCGGCATTTCCCCACAACAGAATACCGTACGACATTACACTATGAAAATAGCTAAAGTACACTAAACGGGCTGTCTCTATGTCAGTCAAATTACGAATTTTTCTATCAGCATATGCTGCGGAGCTTAGCTTTTTTGACAATTTATCTATGTATGGGCCCCACTGAAGCTTAGTATCCAAAGTTAAGCCCAAGAAAACTGTGCTATCTTCATTCAATTCTTCGCCCTTTATTAACACACTAGTTTTCACCTACCTAACATGAGGTAGGGTGAACTTAATGCATTTGGTTTTTTTTTCATTAAGGAGTAAATTGTTAACATTGAACCAGTGAACTACTTTTGAGATCGCGCTATTTACATCGTCAGTAACCAGCTGCTGACGTTTAAGTTTAAAAAAAAAAGAAAAGTGCTGCTACTTGTATATGCCTTCCACCGGTGATCATAATTATATACCTAGTTGCTGTCTTCTTTAGAACAGATATTAATGAATAAATCATGAAATCAGATATTATTGCCGAACTGTCCATAGTAATATATTTATGTTCGAGACTGTACATATCTACCTCCACATTACCCACCGCCAGCTGACCTCTATAACCCAATTACAGGGAGATATCAGATCGATACACATTCGGAACTATGGCGGACTAACTAATTAATGAAACGACCTATTATTGGTACTATGAGTCGACGTCATCGGGGTTCTGTGTGACGTCATTTCGCTTCATTCAAGATTTATGTACTTTTCTCTAACGTGCGTCATTAAATCGGCAGTTTTGTTAACTGTAATTCTCACAAAGCACGGAATTTCCGAATCGCCAGCTTCTAGAGTGCACAACGTGGTGCTAAAAAAGCGCACAACTTCTACCACGGACCGTCTTCAGAGACGACAGTTAATATAGCAGGGGCGGCCGATGCGGCAGACGCATCTCCATGCTCTGTGATAATTATATTGCCTAGAGCAGGGCTTCCCAAAACTTAATTTTACTGCGACACCCTTGGGAGTTTGCCATTTTTTTACGACGCCCCTAGCCAAAAAGTACCTACCAGTTGTAGTTCTAGCGCCTAGTAACAAGTTATCAGAGGTGAACTCCTAATAACAGTTAAATTTTTATTAGAAAACTTTTTGAATACCACTACCTGCTACCAGTGACACGAACTTATCATATCATCTACATACTAAGTGGGAAAAAAATACGTATTTTGTAGCTAACTCAAAAACTACCCAAGCAAAGTTAATAAAATTTATATGGGACCAATTTGAGAGCATACCCTTTCAAACAAAAAAGAATTTTCAAAATCGGTCCACAAATGACGAAGAAATCGGTGGACATACAAAAAAAAAAACATACGCGACGAACATTAACCTCCTCCTTTTTGGAAGTTGGTTAAAAATAGAACAAAACAAATCATAAGACTAAAAATGAAAAGGGGTATTTATTTTACTTTGTTGACTAGCCACTAATGAGAATAGATGTGCTTGCTTTTCTGAACATAGCATCTCAAAACGGGGCTCAAGTTCAGAAATCGCCACTCTCATCTCTTTCTCTACATTAAGAAACTGAGCTCCAAAATTCAAGCAGTTTGTCTTTGTCGTATTGGAGCTTAAGGCTAGAGACGCAGGACAATTCTATTTGGTAATTGTTCTTTTTACATAACATAACATAACATCACGCCTTGTTTCCCCGAAGGGTTGGGCAGAGGTGTCCCTGTAGCAGGTACACCCACATTTCGCCAGTTATGTTTAAGTCCCATGTAATAGGGGGCGAGCCTATTGCCATCAACCGGGCACAAATCCAGACTCCGAGCTGCTACTGAGAAATTTCTTTATTTATTGTTCTTTTTCTTCTGTCAAAAGTGTTGATAGTAGTAAGGTCGACTGGAAAGGGTTTCTAATATTTATGTGGATCGCCTCACGACGCCTCTGTGATAATGCCGTGACGCCTCAGGGCGTCGTGACGCACAGTTTGGGAAACCCTGGCCTAGAGGTCAGGTCACACCAAACGAGCGAATGCAATGTTTTCTGTAAACAGGAATAGAGCATTCTTACATCAGTCTATCCATTCACAGGGGGCGTTGTTGGTAAACATTTGTGAAATTTTCACAAACATTGTATTGAAAAAGTAAGATGGCGGTGTTAGTTCCGATTTTGGCCACGCGCCAAAAGAGCCTTTTACAGTTGTACTATAGTTTGACCTTAGGAATACGCGGTGAGGCGGGATGTCTGCATTGACGAATGAGCAGCCAGCACTGACTCCGTCATCTTGGCAATTCCGAAAATTTCGGACGAAAAAAAATTACCTCTTTATAATATTAAAATATAGATAAAGAAATCTCGATGTTTTGACAAGTAGTAAAAACTGTGCCAAGCAGGGGCGCTAGTAATATTATAAATGCAAAAGTAACTCTGTCTGTCTGTTATCTTTCACGCATTAACGGCTGAACAGATTTAAATGAAATTATTTTGCACACGGATAAACCTTTGTTTATTTTTATCCTGATAGTACTTACCTACGTTCCAAACTCAAACTCAAAGCATTTATTTCAATTAAACTATTTACAGGCACTTTTGAACTGTCAAAGAGTCGGTCAGTTAGTCAGAAAGTTGAAGCTAGTTGCCTGTTTGTTGCTTCTATATGTGAGAACAATGTACAAAAAATAATCGAAAGCAATTGAAAATATAAGATTTAAAATAAGCCCTGGCATAAGAGATGACCAGTCTCAACTGACGGCGCCCATTCACGAACATGACTCGTGCATCAGCACTATCCAGCTCAACCAGTTTGTAGGGAACCGAGTGATCCAACACACGGAGGATAATTCCCGGGGGATAATTGTCGACTTCCACGAGGACAAAGCCGCAGGGCAAAAGCTAGGGACCTAAAAATCTAAAACCATGTATAATTAGCCCATTCACTATTAATAACCTACGATTATGGCCTCCTTTCATACACATCGTGTCTCTAACACTGTTCCAACCTACGTACTCATAAAATATTTAACACAAGGGCTAAAAAATAGACCACGAGCTTATGCGTGTCACACACCGACGCAAGTCAATCACGTGACTACAAGCATTGGAATATAAGCTACTAGCGGACGTCACGCGGTTTCACCCGTGTAGTTCCCGTTCCCGTTTGAGTACGGGGATTAAATATAGCCTATGTTACTCGCTGATAATGTAGCTATCCATTGCTGTAAGAATTTTTCAAATCGGTCCAGCAAATTTTAAGTTTATTCGTTACATACAAAAGTGAAAAATAAAAACTTTTTACAAAAAAAAAACAACCGACTTCCAAAAAAACACTACAAAGTCAAAAATAACTTAATTTCGGAAGTCGGTGTCTTTGGTTTTGAATTTTCGTTTTTTGCCACCGACTTCCGAAATTAAGTTATTTTTGACTTTGTAGTGTTTTTTTGGAAGTCGGTTGTTTTTTTTTTGTAAAAAGTTTTTATTTTTCACTTTTTAGTTGTGGTACCTACCCCACACAAATTCGAATACCACTACCTGCTATGTAAATAACAGTGACAAGAAGTTATCATCTCATCTACATACTAAGTGGGGAAAAAATACGTATAATTGAAGCTAACTCAAAAACTACCCAAGCAAAGTTTATAAAATTTATATGGGACCGCCTCTGAAGTATGATCTATCAAACAAAAAAAGAATCATCAAAATCTATTTATAATTGGCGGAGTAATCGCGTAACAAACATACAAAAAAAAAAAAAAAAAAAACAAAAAAAAAAAACATACAGACGAATTGAGAACCTCCTCCTTTTAGAAGTCGGTTAAAAATGATTTTATGTTTAAAAAACGTGTTTTTTTATTTTGTAGTGAAACTTATTAGTTGTTCAATAAAAAAAACTATATTAGGGACAAAAATAGAGCCACTTACAACCCATATGGGTGCAAAGTTCTTATCACTAAAAAATGAATTAAGTCCAAACACAAGGTAGATACTGTAAAACGTTGAGGAGTTCCCTTGACCGTCCTTCGTCTTCATCATCAGACCCCTAATGACAGTCACAACCCATCTAGGTGTAAAGTTCTCATCAATACAAATTAATCAAGCCCAAACACCAGGTAATTGCTGTAAACCGTTGAGGAGTTCCCTCGACTGTCTTTCGGCTTCGTCATCAGATCGACTCCAGACCTTCATTAAATAGTAGTGGTTTAAAATACTTAAGTAATGAAATAACAAACGCACTAGTCGCCACTACGATTTTCGAAGGTTCCCCTCGATTTCTCTGGGATGCCATCATCAGGTCCTGGTTTCCTTATCATGGTACCATCCTTGGGATATCTCCTTTCCAAAAAAAAAAGAATCATCAAAATCGGTTCATAAACGACGAAGTTATCAGCGAACACACATAAAAAAAAAAAAAAAAATATATACGGTCGAATTGAGAAACCTCCTTTTTTTGAAGTCGGTTAAAAAATACAAATATTTCCTGTTTACAATATTAGTATAATATACTCGTAGATACGATGTGTAACTGAATTAATGTATATTATGAAAACAGTTTGTTAGGAATCGTTTACTGAATCGATTTCTGTCGATATAGGTAATTTTTTATCCCAAAAATAATTAAAACAATTTACGTAAACTGCAGTCACACTTCCACTGTACAGTTAAAATAAACCAAAGTGGACGAAATAGTTACCTACTACGCTAGACCCTTATAAGTGTGCGACTATGTGCCTGCGCAGATTTGTAATGTGACAAAAATCAGTAAACTAATTTAATAAATAAACAATACAGGGTGGCTGAGACATCGACGCGAAAACTGTTACCATGGATTCAGTACATGATTTTGAACCACCATTTTTTTTTTTTTGGTTTGGAAATTATCAAATAACTTCTCCCGCTCTGGGCGGAGTGGGGGGGCGTGTCACTCTTGCTGACTAAAACCCACCCGTGTTCCTTCAGTTGCCATGTTGCCGGGGGCCACAATTTCCGTTTCGGTATTCCTCGCAACCCCGGCAGGCATCGGCCCTAGCGAACCCCGGCAATTCTACTAACATCTCTTTGAGGCGCGCGCGCGTGGAACACAACGCGCCGTCGACCCGGGCCTGGTCCTTATCGGGCGGCGAGCTAACCATTGCTCACCGTCCGCAAACCCGCGCCTACGGTGGCCGGAAATTATTGATAAATAAGTATTACTGCTTCGCAGAAGGAGGTGACGGCCTCCCATTTGCTCTCGCTCCGTACCATGGTCCGAATCAGGGCCGGACGCGAGAGATCACCGCCGCCGATCGCCTCCACGAGGACACGATTCTGACGTGGGTAACGTCAGCAGATTTATTTTTACATAACCGACGAAAAGTTTCAACGCAGGGGGGTTCAGAATCATGTACTGAATCCATGGTAACCGTTTTCGCGTCGATGTCCCTGACACCCTATTATGCATAATAGTAAAAATCCAGTGTATGTATTATGATGATAACTATCCTATTAGTTAAAAGAGGAATATTCGTTCTCCAAAACGGCTCTAACGATTTTGACGAAAGTTGCAATATAAGGGTTTACGGGGGCGAAAAATAGATCTAGCTAGGTCTCATATCTGGGAAAATTCATTTTCTCTATTTTCACCTGAGCAGAGCTCGATCGAACAAAGTTTTAAAGTTACATGCTCTGTGTTTAGAACAAGAAAATGAATAATGACATGAGAATAATGACATTAGAATAAAGACATTGCAGCATGGAATTAGTAAGTACCTACTATCATGGCAGCATGGAATAAGTAGGTACTATACATGGATTAGTATGATCTTTCCTATACTATTAAATGAGCATTCTCTATTTTCACCAGAGCAGAGCTCGGTCGCCCAGGTACTAATATTCTAATTGGGGTGTTTGGTGGTGTGCGTTAATTCCAGGACATGTTGTTTACTATGTCATGTGGATATGTCACAGTAATAGCCGTGACATAGTTATATCCCTAGGGATATAGCTATATACCGTAATATAGTCATATAAAAGCGTTTTATAACTGCCTTACTAGGAATATAACTTTGATACGAGCACGATCTAGTAATATAACTATTAGGGCACTTCGACCAAAGAGATTAGGTTAGGTTAGAACTGTGACCAACTATGCGCGAGCCGGGCGAGCGAAGCGAGCGGTGTCGCGGCAGTGGCCGGCGAGCGCTACGTCGAAATTGGTCAATCTATCTGCCTCGCCTTTTCCCAACTATATTGGGGTCGGCTTCCAGTCTAACCGGTTGCGGCTGAATACCAGTATTTTACATGGAGCGACTGCCTATCTGACCTCCACAACCCAGTAACTGGGTATAAATACGATACCCCTTGGTAAGACTGGTTGTCAGACATTTGGGCTTCTGACGACCCGTAACGACTGTCAAAGATCCACGAATGACAGCCGGGACCAACGGCTTAACGTGCTTTCCGAGGCACGGAGGAGTCTCGGTATGTAGAAATAGTCACCCATCCACAGACCAACCCCGGCAAGTGTAGCTTAACCTTACAGATCGACCCGAGCGGCTGTTAGTACTTAAATTGGTCGCAGTAATAAATTGGGCACTCCGACTTTTATGAACTGCTTTCATATAACTATATAACGGTATATAGCTATATCTCTAGGGATTTAACTAAGTATATCACGGCTATAGAGCTCCCACACTAAACTGCGAATTCGCATCGCATTGCAAAAATCTGCGAGCTCGCAGTGCGTATGGCCTAGGCTGAGCTCGCAGATTTTTGCAATGCGATGCAAATTTGCAGTTTTGTGTGGGAGCCCATAATCATCTTACAGAAAAACTTTGCCGTAAGTTGAACTCATTAGATAAACCAACTATCTATACTTACCAACATAACAAAGCTGGAGAGTTTGTTTAACATGACGCTACGACCAATATGAGCAGAAAAAAAAAGTAGCGCATGCAAGACATGTGGCTGTTAATTTAGTAAATATTGTGGTGTCTTAAGACTTCCACGCGAACGAAATCGCAGTCAGAATCGAGTTATATAATAAAGCAGAAGAGTTTGTTGGTTTGAACGCGCTGTTCTCTAGAATAAACAGCCGGATATAAAAAAAAATTGTATTTGATATTCTTAGGATGAATAAAGGCTATTTAACATGATGCTAAATAGCTATGATGCTGCATGATGCAGGAGAACCAAGGTAACCGACATAGCCCGAAGAATTGCCAAACTTAAGTGGAAATGGGCAGGGCACATTGTGGATGGCTGATAGGGCCGAAAGGTTCTAGAGTGGCGACCGCGTACTGGAAGACGTAGCGTTGGAAGGCCTCCCACAAGATGGACCGATGACCTTGTGAAGGCCGCAGGAATCCGCTGGATGCGGAAAGCACAGAATCGGTCGAAGTGGAGGTGCTTGGGGGAGACCTATGTCCAGCAGTGGACGTCTTTCGGCTGAAATGATGATGATGATGATGAACATGATGCTACGACTCTTAAGAGCAGAGCAAAATGAAAAAAAACGGCCAAGTGCGAGTCGGACTCGCGCACGAAGGGTTCCGTACCATTATCTATAAAAACGGCAAAAAAATCATGTCTGTTGTATGGGAGCCCCCTAAATATTTATTTTATTCTGTTTTTTAGTATTTGTTGCTATAGCGGCAACAGAAATACATCATCTGTGAAAATTTCAACTGTCTAACTATCACGGTTCATGAGATACAGCCTGGTGACAGACGGACAGCGGAATCTTAGTAATAGGGTCCCGTTTTGCCCTTTGGGTACGGAACCCTAAAAACAGCTGTCCCGCCAAACAACGAACTAAAAAGTAAATAAAAACAAGTTGTATTAGTTAATCTGTATATACAAAGCGAAAGGTCACTCATTACTTAAGGTAGTGTTGTATGTGGAACAGTTTTTAGGGTTCCGTAGTAAACAAGGAACCCTTATAGTTTCGTCATGTATGTCTGTCTGTCTATCCGCGGTCAAGCTTCGAGACTCTTAGTACTAGAAAGCTGTGATTTGGCATGGGTATACTACTTATTAATTACGCCGACAAAGTGGTAAAACAAAATAATAACATTTTTTTTTTAGCGTGCCTCCCCTACACGTAAAGTGGTGATGTTTTTTTTTCCCTATTGTGTGGGGTATCATTGGAAAGGTCCTTCAAAAACATTGTGAGTATGTGAAAACCATTTTTGGATTCAGATTCATTAAGCTTTAAAGTGCAAATTTTTGTTTAGAGTCAAGTGTCCCCCCCTGTCAGCTAAATGGTTGGTTTTGGATGTGTGAAAAAATCAAATTTATATAACGAAGTTAACAGGTAAACTATCACAGCTAAGTAGGCTCTACAAGTTAACGAGTAATAATCGACCAATAATTCTAAATAATTCCGTATGAGAGAACATGTTTTTCAACTACAAAGTTAAGTTTGTTTTTGTGATAAATTCATCCCAACTACGGAACCCTTCATTGCTCGTGGTCCGACACGCACTTGGCCGGTTTTAATCTAAGAGGTCTGCAAATCCCCCAACTGCAATCAAATCTGTTCACGCATTTAAAAGTTATGGTGTCACAAAGAACCTCACATACATGAACCCTGAAAACATTACACTCCTTTTTGGGCAGTCGTGTAAAAAGTCAAAAAACTACCTAAGCAAAAACGAAATAATACTTCGGGCCTGATGCCATACGAAGGTGGGTTGAGGGCCGAAGGAGTTTTTTAAAAATGGGGCTGTTATTTTAATATACTGTTCGCGTGGAAGTCGTAATCTTACGACTTCCACGCGAATAAAGTCACGGGCAGAAGCTTGTCTGTACTAATATTATAATAAATGCAACAGAAGTAATACCCAAAGAGCTTCATCAGTCCCTTAGTTCCCTCAAGCTGCCACCTAACACCTACCACCTGCTGCAGAAGGCAGTGATTCTCAATACATGTAGGCTAGTACGAAAATTCCTCCAATGTGAGTCGGACAACTTACAACATTACTCCCATTCAAATTTAACTTCGGCTAACATACAGCCTACTGCAGATAACCACGTGGTATCAAACATTACTCCACCACCAATTAACCCCACTAAGGAACACTTGGCTTAGGCCCGTGCCTTCAGCTCTACCCGGCCAGGCCGAGGAAAACAAATCTAGAAACAAACATAATAATAAAGCCTCTTTTATTCCTTAATTAAAAAATAAACAAAGTATAACAAAAAAGTCGAGTCTGGATTTGTGCCCGGTTGATGGCAATAGGCTCACCCCCTATTACATGGGACTTAAACATAACTGGCGAAATGTGGGTGTACCTACTACAGGGACACCTCTGCCCAACCCTTCGGGGAAACAAGGCGTGATGTTATGTTATAACAAAAAAAAAGGAAATGATGAATAAAATTGAGGAAATTAATTAAGGACCCCTCTTTGGGTAAAGGCCTCCTCCCTTTCTTGCCACTCTCTTCTGTCCTGTGCTACTGCAGGCCAATTCTGGCCCGCTACCTTTTCTATTTCGTCGACCCATCTTTCTCGGGGGCGTCCCTGTCGCCGTTTTCCTTTTGGGCCTGCCCACATGGTGGTTCTTTTACTCCATTTTATGTCTTTGGAGCGAGCTACGTGCCCCGCCCATTTCCACTTCAGTTTCTGCGAATGTTGTAACTAATATTAAGTATAAAGAGTTAAAATTTGTTTGTTCATTTGTAAGTTTGTATGTAGAGAGTAATCTCCGGAACTGCCAGTCGGATTTGAAAAATTATTTTTGTATTGGATAGCCCAATTCTTGAGGAAGGCTAGGATGAAGTCGCGGGCAGACGCTAGTTTATTATAATTAGACAAAGTGAATAACATGTTTGAACTATGTAGAAATATGGGGTCATTCAACCAGAGTGCCGTATACTTTTATTTGTCATTTACTTAATTAATTAAATATTTGTGATTTACTCACAATTCATTAGTGTTAGTACCTACATTCAGTCGTTGACCCCGCGGGATAATTGCGTAACACACTAATAGTAAAATACAATATACGTGGATATATTTAGTAACCTGTTCCGCTTAGCTATTTCTAAAGAGCCATAAAAACTCCTGAAAGAAATCGACACGTGTTTCACCTTTCAACGAGGCATCCTCAGGATGACGATGGACTTGTTGCGAACTCGAACACGGCGTGTTGCCACACCGAGCGCTGAGTGCAGACTGAGCCTTATCGCCCGTCAAACCCACTTATATAGTGTCGCCGTTATCAGTGCGACCGTTATCAGTGCGATAAGGGGCGAACAATCGCAGCAAAGGCATAGTACAAAGAGAGGTAGTAAGCTATCTTCATAGAAACGCACCGCGCGCGGCTTGTATGTGTGCGCGGGTTGTATCTATGCGTCGCCGCACGCACACTTAACAAAATCTCGACCGGTTTCGGCGGTTTCTCACGAGAAACGGGTCGAGATTTTGTTAAGTGTGCGTGCGGCGACGCATAGATACTATGACCTCACACATACAAGCCGCGCGCGGTGCGTTTGTATGAAGATAGCTTACTACCTCTCTTTATACTATGGCAAAGGTGACCTTGGCATACTCGTATTTAATTCGTTCAACAGTGTAATGTTTCCTGTATTATTTTTGACAATTTCTAAACTCTCTAGTACTGACATTCTGAATAGTAGCAATGGCTTTTATTTTGATAGATCAACCACATTCATTACCTACGTTGTTTACGTTGTTGAGCATTTTTCGAACATATGAAGCAATATCCTTCAAAATGATTCAGATTGTGATGTAAACGTTTTAAGAGCGTTTATTCTGAAAGTGGACAACGTCGCAAATAGATGTCAAATATTTCGCTGTTTTGATTAATTTGGCAATATTACTGTATGGAAATAAGAAATGTGGCTGCACATTGTACACAAAATACCAACAAAAAACATCGAAATCTATACTCATACATTTACATAATCAGCCGATAATGTTACCACTGCTGGGACACAGGCCTCCTCTATTCAAGAGGGAGTGGGCTGTAATCCACCACGCGGGCCTAGTGCTGGTTGGTAGATGTCGCATGTCTTCGATTTTTTGGTTCTAGGACATTCCGGTTTCCTTACGATGTTTTCTTTCACCGTTTTAAGAGCAGTGGTCGCATTACTGAGAGTGCTATACTGTGTCTTAAGCATGCCAAAATATTACGTTAATACATTGAGTTAAGATGTGGCATGACGTCACGCCTTGCTAGATTTAATAATGCGTTGTGACGTAGCGAGCCCCCATTCCTCAACTTTAATGCGTGTTTTCTAAATTATGTTTGATTAATATGATAAAGCAAAAAATACGTGTCTAATATTTTTTTATTATCTGAAAGATGGACTAAATAGAATTTATTTCTTTTTACCTAGGCAACTATTCTGTACATAAAACTAACTAACTTTGTGCAAAAATAATTGCTGAGATACGACATTTATTTTTGACTAGCTATGCCCCTCGGTTTCACCCACATAAGTCTCGACTCCGTGGGAATATCGGGATAAAAAGTATCCTATGTCCTAATACAGGTCATGTTCTACCTATTTGCCAAATTTCATCCAAATCTGTTCAGCCGTTATAGCGTGAAAGCATAACAAACAAATAAAGTCACTTTCGCATTTATAATATTTATTTATTCGTTGGGGTTCATCATCATCATCATTTCAGCCGAAAGACGTCCACTGCTGGACATAAACCTCCCTCAAGCACCGCCACTTCGACCGGTCCTGGTTCTGGTTGAGATAAGGATGTGTAAATTCGCTATTTACGGTAATACTTAACGTAACACACGCAAAATATTGAGCTTATGCCGCATGCAACGGTACAGAGGTCGTGGGAGTATTTAGGCTTAAATCTCACTAGTGGCGCAACCATGATCGCGCTGCCAGCAAATTATACACAGCTTTATAGTGGGTATCTGACAAGGCGTGTGATCGGTTGTGCAACCAACCATACATTTTTGGCAGTGCGACCATGTGTCTTAGTGAGATAGAACCTTTAGGGAGAACACTGTCTCTCAAGATACAGGCCATATAGATTTTCGTAGCCTTTTAACTTTTGTACAAACATTTATGTATAATTTTTAGTATAACTACTACTGTGCTCAACCTGTATCTTTGTATTATTTTGGATAAATAAACATTATTATTATTATTTTTTACGTCTTTGACATTTCTCGGGGCCCTAGGGTCCCGAACCTTTGGAAGGCGTACGAGGGGCCGAAGCCAACTCGCAGAGGCCCCTTAGACGTTTTTAATTAAATGAGGTACCAACCGACAATTATCCTTGTTCGCATTATGCAAGTGCAGCCAAAGACAACCCCCGGTTGGTGTAGGACTATTGTAAGATATGGAAACAAAGATATTGGACTATATGCTTGGGTGGCTAAAGTGGACTGGTCACCTGGAATTATGGGAAGGATAATGGCCCCTGCATGATCAATGTTTTATATGCACACGGATAAAATGGCAGGGGGTGACTTGCACACTCAATAATGGGCCCCCGAAAATGGTCGCTAGCACAAAGTGTCGTAGCAACAAGGGGGCAACATGTCCTGAGGTGCTTGAGGAGTGAAGAGGTATTCCACGGCTTTCAGAACAATCCCATTATTATTAGTGCCGACAGAAGTGAAAACTTGAACAAGATCGCCTTGGTGGAAGAAAAATACTTGTATAGAACATAGGTCCGCAACCTTATCTAAATAAAGAGCACAATCGCATTACCAAAAATGAGGTGTCGGTAACGGTGTCGCGAGTTTAATTGTTTTTCCCATCTCAAAAAAAAACATAGTTTTATGTGTGTTATGAAATTATCCTGCAAGTGACTAAGATTAAACTTAGGTATAAAAAGCAAAAAATACTTAAAACGCATACGAACAGGTGCATAAAATCTCAAGTTGTTAAACTCAATCGCTTATGTTAAGGCAGAAGGTTAAAGTTACCTACGCGATTCATCGATTTTGCCACTTAATAGAAAGACATGTGCCGGATTCCTGTAGATATAAGACCGATCGTAGAAAGTTAAAAGAAAAAGAAAGCCGAATCACAAAATGAAAAGGATATCTGAAAGTAATGGATACTTTTTACATGGAACTCTTTCCGGGACAAATATTAGGCTCCATAGCACTGGCGAGCCTCCTTGCCGGATTATCGCCATGGGATCTGGAGGCAAAAGTCCTCGCGCACATCTGGAAGTGGCCACTTCGCGCCACTTCCAGATATGCGCAAGCATATCTGGAAGTGGCGCGAAGAGGCGAAACGCCGGGGCTTAACTCCACTGCCGCGAAAAATCACGGCACAGCGGACAGAGCTCCGGCGGGATCTCATGGCGTCATGGAGAGTGCGATTGTCGCAACCCAGTGCTGGGCACACCACAATTGCGGCGATAAGTCCCCTCTTTGAGCAGTGGCTAGAGAGGCGCCACGGCGTCCTCACCTTCCGCCTGATGCAGGTCCTCACCAAACACGGTTGCTTCGGGAGGTTCCTGTTCCGGATAAGGCAGGAGGAAACGCCCGGGTGTCACCATTGTGTGGATCGAGCATACGGTGGAGGTCTGCCCGGCTTGGGCGGATCACCGCCGTGTCCTCGTGGAAGCGATCGGTGACGGTGATCTCTCGCGTCCGGCCCTGGTCCAGGTCATGGTACGGAGCAAGAGCGCATGGGAGGCCGTCACCTCCTTCTGCGAAGCAGTAATGCTTACGAAGGAGGAGGTGGAACGCGTGAGGGAAAGGCAAATTTCGCGCCCTCACGCCCCTAACCGCCGCAGAAGACGCCTTGGGCGTCGATTCCCGCCCACCGTAGGCGCGGGCTTGCGGACGGTGAGCAATGGGTCGCTCGCCGTCCTATAAGGACCAGGCCTGGGTCAACAGCATGTTGTGTTCCACGCGCGCCTCAAAGAGATCCGATAGGGCGATGCCTGCCGAGGCTGCAGGTTTGTCCGAAGGGGTTACCGTGGCCCCTGGCAACATGGCAACTGAAGGAACACGGGTGGGTGGGTTTAAGTCAGTAGGAGTCTGACACGCCCTCCCGCTCCACCCAGAGCGGGAGAAGTTATTTGATAATTTCCAACCCAAAAAAAAAAGGCTCCGTAGCACAGAATGACACAAACACCCTTATAATTTCGTCATGTCCGTCTGTCCCTCTGACTGTCTGTCCTGTTTTTGAGTAGTTTTTAGTTAGTTATATACTAATATTATAGTTAAATATTAAAATTATAGTTAAATATTAATATTATAGTTAAATATTAATATTATAGTTAAATATCATTAACATATCTCGGGACCCTGGGGTCCCGGACCTTTGGAAGGCGTACGAGGCGCCGAAGCCAACTCGCAGAGGCCCCTTAGACATTTTTAAGTATTGAGGCACCAACCGACGACTATCCCTGTTCGCACTACGCAAGGGCACCCAAGGACAACCCCCGGTTGGTATAGGACTATTGCAGGATATGGAAACAAAGATATTTTGACTATGGGTTTGGGTGGCTAAAGTGGACTGGTTACCTGGAACTATGGAAGGACTATGGCCCCTGCCTAATCAATGTTTATATGTACCCGGATAAAATGGCAGGTGGTGACTTGCACACTCAATAATGGGCCCCCGAAAATGGTCGCTAGCACAAAGTGTCGAAGCGACAAGGGGGCAACATGTCCTGAGGTGCTTATGAGGAGAGGAGAGGTATTCAACGGCTATCAGGACAATCCCGGAAGTACGGTCAAGATCCCTACCAGCATCTTACTGGAATACTTCCTTCCTCCGAGCATGTTTGTTCTTGCGAATCTCCACTCAAGCCAGCCAATAAAGGCAAGAATGAGGTGGGAGCTCTGTTTCTCGTCAGTGTTCACTCTAGCCGGCCAATAAAGGCAAGTCAGAGGTGAGGAACAAGACTTCTCCCGGAAGATAGGGTCCGTGGGGTCGCTACTGCCCAACAGCTCGCCACATGCTGCCGTGCGGGTTTTTGTATCTCTCTTAGTCTGGCTCCTCACCCTAGACCTGTTTCGGCAAAGTAAACTTTACCGGCACAGACCCAGAGTTCGGAGCGCGCAAGCCCCACCACGACGTCAACGTAGAGATACGGCGGTGGGGATATTATAGTTAAATATTATTATTATAAGTTCAAATCCGGGCAAGTACAAATATAACTTTTTCAATTCACATTACTAACATCGATGAAGGAAAAACATCGTGAGGAAACCAGTACCCTAATTTCGTAATACAACACAATCACAATTTGTTTCGATTTGAAACTGATTGCTAATCCATTGCTTCTTAAGTTGTCAAAAAAAATCGGCTCAACAACGTAAATAACGCAATGAACGTTGTAGAACTGTCAAAATGAAACAAACTGGGCAAAATTGTTTACGAAAATAAGTTACGCAATTAGGATACTGGACTTACAGTTAATGTAAGTCTGAAATCACCAACGCGTCTTGAGCAAGCGTGGTGATCAATGCTCGTGCCTTCTCTGTATGAGAAGAGGCCTTTGCCCTGCAGTGGGACAATACTAGGCTGGTATTATTATTTCTTATCTTTTATTATTGAAGCAACAAGAATAATGTACCCAGGATTTTGTAATATCTATATTTAAAAGAGTGTCCTTGGAGTTTCTTGCCCGTTCTTCTCCATAGAGATCTACGTTTTGGAATGGGCAACTAGCTTCAACTTTCTCACTAACTGACCGACTCTTTGACAATTCAAAAATGCTTGTAAATGGTTTAATTGAAATAAATGTTCTGAGTTTGAGTTTAAAATGGCCAAAAAAAAAGGCAAATATTTAAACAGTTTTATTTTGATAGATTTTAGTTCAGTTCAATTTTGGTTTATGTTACCCTGTTATGTATGAATCACTCCGTACTTTCCTTAAGTTTGAAAATGTCACAATTCCGACCCTCTAAATACAGGCAAATAAATACCTAGTTTGGGGGTCACGGACCAATCCGTTCATGAACAATCTGATTACTTACTAAAAAATATATTTGATAAAAAAAAATATGATTACCTAATAAATCCGACACTCGCGTCAAGTTTGCGTAACGCAAACGCAATGCGAAGGTATATTCTACTGCTACGGGCAGTTAAAAGAGTACAAGAATACGGTTTAGCACTCAAACTTGAACTTAATTGCAACTACATCGCAATTTAAGAAATTAAGTAAATTTGTTGATATACAAGCTTAGAAACGACGGGGTTTATAGGACAAAAAAAAAAACGCCTGCTAAAATTATAATTGCAACCAGTAACTAGTATACCAATTTGGAAAACCTTTTTTTTTTTTGCTTGGGAAATTATCAAATAACTTCTCCCGCTCTCGACGGTGTAGGAGGGCGTGTCAGACTCTTACTGACTAAAACCCACCCATGTTCCTTCAGTTGCTATGTTGCCAGGGGCCACGATCTCCCTTTCGGACTTCTTCGCAACCCATCGCATCGGCCCAAGCGGACCCCGTCAGTTCTGCTGATATCTCTTTGAGGCACGCGTGGAACACAACATGCTGTTGACCCAGGCCTGGTCCTTATAGGACGGCGAGCGACCCATTGCTCACCGTCCACAAGAGTCCGGTAGACTCGGCGCTATTGTATATTACTGTATAAGTCATTACATCAAATGGCATTTAAAAAAATGTAGTTCCATAAGAATTCTTTAAGTTGGATTCAGTGGTGGCGCGGACTCTAGATGAGATTGAGGCTTGAATTTGAACGTTTTTTAGTACGAGAATTAACCTTTTAAAAGTCTAGGTAAATTAAAGGTATTTTTGTCAAATCGAAACTGACATTACGACCGTTCTATCACCACTTTACGTGTATGGGAGGTACCCTAAAAAAAAAAGTTTTTCATAATTTTGTTTTACCACTTTGTCGGCGTAAATAATATGTATACCTATGCCAAATTACAGCTTTCTAGTACTAAGGGTCTCGGAGCTAGACCGCGGACAGATAGACAGACAGACGGACATGACGAAACTATAAGGGTTCCTTGTGTTAGCCTAATAATATTTAGTCGATTTATTTCTCATGTCGGTGTCACTCATAATCGCCTTTTTACTGTCTGTATTTAACTGGCATGCTGTGACAGTTGTCATTATGTTATGACAACTGTCTATTTCATTTTGATGTAAGACACTTGATATTCAGCGGTCGAACGGAAAGGATTAAATCCGAATATTTCAACGTAACCTTTGTTTTATTCAAGTGAACCTGCACTGTTCCATCATCTCAGAAGTGGGATAGAACAGGCTAGTTATAGATTTCTAGCAAAAACGCTCACATTTTAAAGTTTTCGTTACACGTGCGTTATTTCGATATTTTTTTTAACGCAACAAGATGGAAGATGGAAATGTGACACCCAAGGAGACAACCGACCGTCAAAATTCGTTTTCAAATAAAAGAAAACGACATGATCGTAAAGAAAAAAGGAAAAGGTGCAAGCGTAGATTAGCGAGTGAAGATACAGACACTAATCTTTCGTGTGTGCGAAGGAGCCGTACTCGGGAGCGTCGGAAGCATCGTCATCAGCAACATAGGAGTGGCAGTAGCCGAAGCAGTGATCGTGATCATCATAGGCGTCATCGAAGAAGCAGCAGCAGCCGAAGCAATCACAGTGGGCGTCATGGGCGGCGCCGTAGGAGTGGAAGCAGTCGCAGCAACCGAACCAATCACCGTGAGCATCATAGACGGCGCAGTAGGAGTGGAAGCAGTCCCAGCAACCGCAGGCAGGACAACAGGACTGACAGCAGGAATTCCGGTGTACGTGACAGCAGGAATTCAGGTGTACGTAGCAGTGGCAGTAGCTCCAGGTTGTCGCGCCAGCGCAAGCGCTCATGCTCCCCGGTAAGACGTTCCAATAATAGTACTGACAATGTGACACATTTATTGTTGACTAAATTAGTGAATACCTTAGTAAATACTCGTTCTGAAGGCAATAAATTTCCAATGTTAGGAAACGTCATACCTGATTTTGATCCGATGGTAAAGGGGCAAACTATTCAAATGTGGCTCAGTAAAGTTGATGAATGTGCGAAGTTATACAAATGGGGCGATGATCAGGTCATTCATTATGCTTTACCAAAATTAGCTGGTGTTGCGAAAACGTGGTATCAAGCGTTACCCACTATGTCGTTTTCGTGGCCTGAATGGAAGCATAAATTATTAGAATCGTTCCCTAGTAGTGATGATTATGCCGAGCTACTTACAGAAATGTTATCTAAACGCGTAAAATATAATGAATCACTAGAGTTATATTATTTCGAAAAGATTAATATGTTGAACCGGTGTGCTATAAAGGGTAAACGAGCAGTCGATTGTTTACTGTACGGAATCGAAGATCGTTCGTTAAGATTAGGCGCGAAAGCATTAAAGTGTCAGGAACCGGAACAAGTACTAGAATATTTTCAGTCTATTAAGCAACAACCACGTGAAACAGATAGGTCGCGAGGTTCTTATGGAGATAAGCGATCTAACACTTTTTCTAACACAAAACCTACTAGCAATGACATAAAGGCTAAAAGTGGCAGTAGGTAGTTCTATCGTTTGTTATAACTGCAACGAACCGGGACATTTTAGTTTTAAATGTACTAAGAAAATTTTCAAATGCAATATCTGTAATAAACTTGGACATACCACAATAAATTGTTCAAAACTACCCTCCAATAGTAATAGTGACAAAGTGGGTCAAAGTCAAAAGGATGTATTACGTATAGACGCGGAGAGCACCGCTAGACACGAAAGTAAATACATAATGCAGTTGATGATTAATGAACAATCGATAACAGGCTACGTAGATCTCGGCAGTCAATGCACTTTAATTCGTTGTAGTGATGCTAGTAAACTAGGAGTCACTTGGACAAATAATTCTGATCTTCCTACAATGAGAGGCATTGGTAGCAACATTGTGTCGCCCCTTGGGATCGCTACTGTTACTATACAGATACAAAATGTTATAGAAAGTGTAGATGTGTTTATTGTAGAGGACAATGTCATTAAATACCCTGTACTTGTCGGACACAATTTTACTGAAAAACCTGATATAATCATAACAAAAACTTACGATTCCTTGACGGGATTTCGGAAACAAATTACATCTTATGTTAGCCTCGGACATGTCAATACGGGCTAAGGAAATGTGTTTAGTTCTAGTTTATTGTGGTGTCAATTATTCAGGAACTGTGTACGTACGTGGGTCTCTTCGCGGAAAATATGGTCATGAGTTTTACCTCCATCCAGGGGAATATGAAATCAATAAAGGTAGTGGTTGTTTGTTGATTCAGAATATATCTGACAAATCAGTTATACTTAAAAAGGATTCTTTAATAACTCGTGCTTTTAAAACTGATAGTTATTTTGATGTTAATATTTTAAACGTTAATGATAGTCATTTTTGCTCAGAATTTAATTATGACCCGAATTTAACCAGTAACCAAATAGGAGAATTAAAGAATTTATTAAATAAATATAAGGAATGTTTCTCCAACAATTTAAAGGATTTGGGATTCACTAACATAGCACAAATGGAGATCGAATTAACCGATTCTAAACCAGTCGTATATCGCCCGTACAGGCTTTCATACCCTGAACGCGAGCTGGTGCGATCAATGGTACAGGAAATGATTGATGCGGACATTGTTTGCGAATCTAATTCTCAGTACGCCAGTCCTATCTTGCTTGTAAAGAAAAAGACTGGCGAGAAAAGACTATGCCTGGATTACCGCGCTCTCAATGTTAAGACAAAGAAAGAACATTATCCCCTACCATTGATCGACGACCAGCTAGACATGTTAGCATCATTCTCTCTTCATTACGCTTGATTGTGCATCAGGATATTATCAATTACCGATTGTAGAAAGCTCCCAGGACAAGACGGCGTTTGTCACACCGGACGGTCAATACCAATTTAAACGGATGCCGTTCGGTTTGGCAAATGCTCCGTCAGTCTTTCAGAGGGCTATTAGTAAGATTCTGGCAAAGTCAAAGGTTGATTTTGCTATTATTTTCATGGATGACGTCTTGATCCCGGCTAGGTTATTTGAGGAGGGTCTTGCACGGTTAGAGATGGTACTTAAATTGCTCATGGAGGCGGGACTGACCTTGAAGCTTAAGAAATGTAACTTTTTCTATAGAGAAATTGACTTTTTAGGGTTTCAAGTTAGTGGCCAGGGCATAAGACCGGGGTCACGTAAGACACTAGCTGTTTCTAGTTTCCCAGTACCCAAAAACGTACAGTAAGCGCTCAAAAGTGCATGAGCACGCTAAGAGTCATAATTGCTGTGAACACGCGGTATAGCTCGTACATTTGTATGTGTAAGCAACACGATACACACACCACAGATAACGCAGTTTTGTTCTACATGAAACAACAATATATTTCCGTCGCTTTAAACATGCTAGCACACACGCACTATGCGCGTGAACTTGACCAGTTAATGGCATTGCTAAAATTCGATAGTAACTTAACAAGTGCAGATAGCAGAAAGCGTTAAGCGTTGGTATGGAATTCAAACTGCCTCAGGTTCTAATCTCGTAAAACACAGTGCGGTTTTTTGCAAATATTATTATTTTTGTTTTCGATAATAATATTTTTTAAATATTGCTGCTTTTTTATGTTGTTATTGCAATAAAGGTTTTAGAATAAAAAATGCGTGATATATGATAACAAAATTAAAAAAATATGTTTATTCGTTATATTTATTTTACATAAGTTAACACACTGCTACAATTATTTATCATTACTTCAGCTGAATAAGATGTGAAATAGATGTCAAGAAACTAGAAGCAGTTTGTATTATTTTGACATATTTAAATTATGAAATATTTTAAATTTTTAATGGATTTTTTCACCATAAACATTAAGCTTTGATCATGGGCGAAGTAATTAAGTAATAAATAAGAATATTAGACTACTTAAAATGTAAAAAACTAATTACAGAATAGGTAATTTTAAGGTTAAATATGGGCAGTTTGTTTATATTTTATTTGTATTAATTATTTTACATTTTATTTGACTTTAGCAAAAAATTTGTTGTTATTGAGGTTAAAGCTTAAGTATTCATTTTCTTAGCGAAAAGAAGATTGAAACTAAACCTCAAATTTTAATCCTAAAATAATACTATTACTAAAATAATACTATTACTAAAATAATATTAAACAATTTCGGTATATCTGCAAGAAATACGACAAACACCCTATTGAAACGTGCTTAAAAAATTCGTTACCATAAATTCATGCAATAACGAATCTGTTGTTTATTATGTTGGTACGGTCAATATTTTAAGGTCAAAAACGGTTTTCTAGCTGGTCTTCAGTGATGCAAGCCTTCAGAGTGCACGGCGAACGGTTCATAATGACGTGTTTTTAATAATTCAGCAAAATATCTCGTTGGTATGAAACCATTTGTTTCATTCACCATTTGACGTCGCTGCTACTCGATAATAAGCCCCTTCCTCATATCTCTTAACCCTCACAGTATTTCTCTAGAACAAAGAAAAACATTGTTTTTATTACACATAATACCTTATTATTTATTATTCACTAATCGAATTAAACCTCACAATGAATTTAAAACTTTAAAGGCATCTTCTGTCTCAACAATACCTCTGTTCTATCAACAATACCCTTGATTAAGATTTATGTTTAGTAAAATATGAAATATATAAATGATAACACTCACACTTAGTCCGGTTTCATTAGATATTCACTTCACTTTTACGCAGCGCAATAATATTCTCTGATCTGATCTGATCTCTTCAATATATTTTATGCCTGCTTTTTGATAATAATAACCACAACACTGCGCTAAATACTCGTCACCAATATTATCCACGAACCAAAAAAGTTCTATTAATTAAATCGTAACAAACTGCATCTACCCCACAGAAATCGAAATAATTTACTTAGTTTTTTGTGGTCTACCTGCTAAACTTTAATATTTATGTGAACAAGACGAATGAAACTAAAAACGAATGATGATTATTGAACTAGTCATTGGTTGCAGAGAAAGTGAGTGTGTGTGTGTAATGTGCGTGTCTACAGTATTGTAACAACTTATAGAAGAAGGTCGTAAGTCAAACCGAAGCGTCAGTCTATTGCTTTGTGAGATTGCTCATGGACTTTTGGTCGGTACTGTACATGACGTTAGGCGCTTCATAGGGCTAGCCAGTTTTTTCAGACGTTTTGTAAAAGATTTTGCTCTCATCGTGCGACCTCTAACTGACCTGCTCAGGTCCAATTTCGCATGGAAATGGAATGATGAACACTTGAAAGCTTTTGAAAAACTAAAACAAAAACTTGTTGAACGTCCTATTTTGGCCTTGTACGATGCAAAATTGGAAACTGAATTGCACACTGATGCATCGAAGCTAGGTATTGCTGGCATTTTATTGCAGAGACATAGTGACGAAATGTTTAGGCCTGTAGCGTATTACAGTCGGAAAACAACTAAAGATGAACAAAATTTACATTCATTTGAATTAGAAACTTTAGCTGTTATAGCCTCACTGAAACGTTTCCGTGTTTACTTGTTGGGTTTAAAATTTAAGATTATAACCGACTGTAATGCGCTGCGTACGACCCTTACAAAACGAGATCTCATACCGAGAATATCTCGGTGGTGGGAGTACGATTGCGAAATCGAATATAGGTGTGGAGCTCGTATGGCACACGTAGATGCCCTTAGTCGTGCTCCTGTAACTGAGCCCATGACGGGTGACGATGAGGCAGACGTACTTGATGTTTTAAACATTGACGTTAAAGACTGGATTTCCACGGTACAAAGTAACGACGAAGATATCGGGAGAATCAGGGATATTTTACGTGACAAAAATACGAATTACGTAGCAGATGTGTACAAAAATTATAAATTAAAAGGTGATCATGTATACAGAATTGTTGGTGACAAAATAAAATGGGTAGTTCCTAGAGCCGTTAGATGGCAAGTTTTAAGAATGAACCACGACAATGTAGGCCATTTCAGCTATGAGAAAACTCTAAGTCGACTACGCGAAACGTTTTGGTTCTCCAAAATGCGACGTTTTGCCAAAAAGTACGTATCGGCATGTCTTGAATGTGCGCACCATAAGGCTCCGGGTGGCCGTAAGGAAGGTATGCTTCACCCGATACCAAAAGCAGATATTCCGTTTCATACGCTTCACGCGGATCATTTAGGCCCGTTTGTTCGCTCTAGGAGAGGTAACACTTATATTCTTGCAATTATTGATTCTTTTACAAAATTTATAAGCATAAGTGCTGTAAGAGATACAAAAAGTACCACAGCCATAAGAATTTTTAGAGATCAATTTAGTACCTTTGGTACTCCGACACGTCTTATCACTGATCGGGGTACTTGTTTTACAAGCTCGAAATTTAAATCATTCATGGAGAGTACAAATGTTAAGCATATACTTAATGCAGTGGCCACTCCAAGGGCAAACGGACAAATAGAACGTTACAATAGAACTATATTGGATGCTTTGAGCACGAAATGCCACGGTAAAAGTGATAACACTTGGGATGATTACGTCGGTGACATCCAGTTAGGTATGAACACCACAATGAATAAAACTACGGGGAAAAGTCCATCAGAACTACTATTCGGTTTTAAAGTTTTAAATTCATCAGAAAATATAATAAATGATGTGTTAAATGAAGTTATATGTCGTGTTAGTGATAGTGAATTAATAAAAATGAGGACTGAAGCTAAGTCTAAAATAGATGAACAACAGCATCATTCAAAGAAAGCATTTGATAAGCATAGAAAACGAGTGACGTTATATAATATCGGTGACCTTGTTAGGGTTGAAAGAACAATTATGGATAAAGAACAAGAATGATAGGTTTTTGATTGAGGATACTCCCCTGACTAGAAGAGGCAATAAAAAGTATGAAAATGTAGTAGCAGTGGATAAGATACATCCCTGGTTAAATTATAAAAATATTTCCAGTGACGGTAGCGAAAACGAAAATAGTGGTGACGAATAGAATTAATTAGAACCCGGATCTAAATTTAGTATGTAATAGTGATTCAAGAATTCAATAATTTTTAATGAAAATGATTTAAAGGATTTAAAATTATAATTTAAAAAATTGGCTATTACAGTAACATGATTTGGAGAATTAAATTAGATTGATTGTAAATGTAAGTAGGTATTTTGGCTACTTAAATTACTAAGTTGTAGACCTAAATGGACGTGACAGGAGACTTGACGATGCTATGCTTAGACTATGAGCAATCAGTGCAGAAATGATTGATATCAAAGAAATGGTGATATTGCACAGATGATTGCAGATTATAGCAGACTATGCATAGCAAGTCGTAAGATGTAGGCATAGGCTATGAGCGTCCAGTGCAGACTGCGAATGGTGATGCTAATCATCGCACAGATGGTCGCAGATCATAGCAGACTATGCAACTAGATGATGTAGTGTAGAGCATGGGTTGTGAGCGGTCAGTGCAGATAGCGAATGGTGTCAAGCAATTGACATCGCACAGATGACCGTAGATCACAACAGACTGTGCAAATTGACGATGATTATGACCTGAAATCAGACTGAAAACTGACAATGATTATGACGACACGAATCAAAATTAAGCTAAATTTGTTAATAGCAAGTATATTTTAATGTAAATTGCCTTAAGTTATTGATTAAGTCTCTATTGTTTGTTGTTTTAATTTAACTTGAGTTATTAATGTATTTTTTTTCTCATGTTATTGATTGGTTGCATCAAGTGAGAGGACTCACTCATATAAGGATGGCCGAGTTGTTAGCCTAATAATATTTAGTCGATTTATTTCTCATGTCGGTGTCACTCATAATCGCCTTTTTACAGTCTGTATTTAACTGGCATGCTGTGACAGTTGTCATTATGTTATGACAACTGTCTATTTCATTTTGATGTAAGACACTTGATATTCAGCGGTCGAACGGAAAGGATTAAATCCGAATATTTCAACGTAACCTTTGTTTTATTCAAGTGAACCTGCACTGTTCCATCACTTGTTTACTACAGAACCCTAAAAACTAATGTGACGTTTTTACGTTAGATTTTTTTTTATCTGACATGATGTTTTTGAAATGAAAACTTCTTTAGGTGCCTAAAGAAGTTTTTGGGCATTTTTGAGATGGGAAAAAACAATTGAACTCGTGACACTGTTACCGACACCTCATTAATTTTAGCTTTTGACCATTAAAAAGACATCAACGCGCCATACATTTTCTTTAGGATTAATGACATTCCAAACATTGAGACATAAAACGACATGATTGCTATTTCCCTTTTTTTTACGGACTTCAAAAAAGAAAAATATTTCCTGCACAGTAAAATTGTTCAAGTTTTCACTTCTGTCGGCAGTCCCGGAGTGCCACTGTTATTTTATTTACTAATGTCACCGTTACACAATGAGATTTAAAATCGTAAGTTTATTTTTTTAATGATATCAATTATACTTACGATCTTTTGTCTTTATACATCCTTTCGGGAAGGTACAGTCAAGCGAACATCAGTGTGTAACGCTTATTGCACTACGAAAATCGTCCCTCTGTACCTACGCTACATACAGGCGCTGTCAATGTCAATTATTACCGCCAATGTGTGTTTGACTGTACCTTTAAAAGGGTTTATCCTAAAAGTTGGCAACGTTGTAAATAGCTGTCAAATATTTACCTGTTTTGATTAATTTAGCAATATTACTACACGGAATTAAGAAATGTGGCTAACTGGGGAACTAAAATATTGATTATGAAATGCAATAATTCTTCTTCTTCGTGTGGTTAGTGACTAACCTGGTGTCAGAGTTTTTATGCCGCCCATGGGCCTATGACTTGGCTTTACATACCGTCGAGAAATACATGCTAAAAATATATGCAATAATTAATATCGTAATACCGAATATTTCGTTTTAGATGTAAAAAAGTATTTGGAAACTTTCCAAATGCCTTTTTTACACCTAAAATTGTTATAATATCAAATTCAGTGTTATAATTCCAATTCATTATTAATATTCTAGGGAACTAGTCAGCTACATTTCTTATTTCCATACAGTAATATTGCCAAATTAATCAATACAGCGAAATATTTGACATCTATTTGCGACATCGCCCACTTTCAGAATAAACGCTCTTAACTATAATATTATTTACCAATGATATTATAAGTAAATAATATCATTGTTATTTACGTAGTTTTTTTATTTACCGACAGTCAGGCAAAATTAGTTGTCAAGCAAACTGACATCCTACGTCAATTTGCCGTGATAAAGCCATTTCATACAACTATCAAAGAATTAGTTGTGATTTGAATATTATCATAATTTCTGCCAAAAGCAGTCAACTGCTGGACATAGGCCTCCCCCAAGCACCGCCACTTCAACTGGTGCTGTGCTTTCTGCATCCAGCGGATTCCTGCGGCCTTTTCAAGGTCATCGATCGGTCCATCTTGTGGGAGGCCTTCCAACGCTCTAACGTCTTCCGGTACGCGGTCACCACTCCTGCTCCATAGGACAATTTAGAATCAAGACAAAATCAAACTGGTTGCTAATTTAATTGTAAAATTGATTATTTTGTGTTTTATGACATTGATTTTACATTCTGTGATTACTTTCTCACACACTGACTTATTAATTACAAAATTTTAGGAAAATCGTCTATTTTTACAATGTTTGTAAATATGTGAGCACCATGTATCTATCACATATTAAATTATCTGTCGTTGCTTCATTTTTAATTCTTTTTACCTATTGTGGTATAGTAATTGTATTCTAGGTGCATCGTCTTCACATATAGGTAATATTATTTAACTAATGTACGTGCATATACAAACAATTGTAAAACATTTTAAAAGAGTAACGGTGGAGTTTCTTGCCCATTCTTCTCCATACGAAAACTACCTTTTGGAAGGGGCGACTAGAATCAATTTTAATATTTTGTAAATTTTGACGTTCAAAAGTGCCATACATGGGCCTATTTGAAATAAATGATTTGACTTTGACTTTGACAGAACCTTTCGGCCCAATCAGTCATCTGTTCACATAAGTTTGGCAATTCGTTGGGCTATCGGTTAGCTTAGTTCTTCTACGTATCTCTCCTGAATAGACAGGCTGTAGAAAATAGTGCTCGGCACTATGGTGACCTAACACACCTTTCTCGTATTGATATATGGTATATATGGTAAAAGTTAACGTCTCGAATTATAAGGGAAATAGTTATATTGAATCACTATAACACTTAGATAAAAGAAATGGTAAACTATATAACTAACTGAATTATTGGTAAAATGGTATGGTAATGGTTTTGAGTACGTGATGTCTCTAATGAGATCTAAACGCGAACTGGCCCACATTTAGGCGAATGAGCCAATGTGCATATTTGCGTTCGATGCAATTATGCATTTTCGCTGAGTGTTCGATTAACTCGAACACAGGCAATTTAAATTAGAAGTCAATTTGCTTAGTAATGAATTTCCCTGACTTAACATTAGATATCTAATCAATATAAGTTTTATGCATAATGCCATCAACAAGCTCAATGAATATTTGAAAGCATTTACAAAATACCTGTGATGTGGAGGAATGAGGAAAATGTCTTGAGAAAAGTTTTAAGTACCTATGGATGTGGATGGCTATACGAGTAGAGGAAGACTAAAGAAATGATGGATGAACTGTGTGGGAGATGATATGGCCAGAAAGGAAGTAACTGCGGAGATGACACTAATAGAAGAAACCGACATGTTATAGGCAAGATAATGATGAAAGAGCAAAATATCACGAAAACTTTTTCAAATTCTAAAATTCAAATTCAAAATATTTTTATTTCAAAAAACCTACATGGGCGCTTATGAAACGTCAGAAGCTAGGTGCACGGTTCCAATTGGTCGTTTCCTATGGAGAAGAGCCGGCAAGAAACTCCACGGCTACTCTTTTAAAAATAATTGGCTTTTACAATATTTCCAAATAACAGTGATAGTAGGTACGAGATGGGAGGACAGTGTAGGTCTTTCAACAAGTACCAGGTACTTAACAAAATAGAAAATGGTCAAAAAATCTACAGTCCACTAAGCCTACAGCGTTCTCATATTCACAAACGTGTTAACATACAAAAGATAAATAAATTAATAAACATAAAAATCTATTTTAATTAAACGGAATTACATGATTGCTTTAAAACTGTAACAAATCTGAATAATTATCATATCCACAAATTTGAAATTAAATTGTAGTTATATAATGTCAAATAATAGGATGATTATATCTAGGAAGAATGTAAAAAAAAAATGAACATGGTAATTTAGGAACAGTTAATAGACTCTTACATAACTATGCCGTTAATGAGGTACCAGGGAAGCCACATGTGCAGAAAGAATTATTGCCAAACTTCCATGTCTTCAACGTAGTCTTTAATTTTATAATATGCTTTCTTGATAAGGAAACGTTTGATATGGGTTTTGAACTTCCCATCGCTAAGTTCTATCACTGACTATGGCAACTTCTTAAAAAATCGGATACTGTTTATAAGAAATAACTTGCTTGTTTTAGTTAACAATTTCATGTCTACTACGTGTATTTATATTAGGCAAATCGCTTCTCATTTTGAAAAGTCCTACGTTTTTGCGAACATACAAAATACTTTCTAAGATATAAAGAGAAGGCTGAGTCAGTATATCAATTTATATAACTATTTCACGCTATAACTATATACCGTAATAAAGGTATATGAAAGCGGTTCATAACAGTCGGAGTGCCCTAATTTTCATAGCTGCCTCGTTGCTCTCGTGGTCGCAAGCGTGACTAGTGAGCGTGAGGTCCTGGGTTCGATACCCGGGTCGGGCAAATTGTTATTGCGTTTTTCCATTAGGAATTTCTTAGTAACAGCCCGGAGTTTGGAAGTTGGCGGTGTGATACCCCCCGTGCCTCGGAAAGCATGTTAAAAGCCGTTGGTCCTGCGCCCACACTGGTGCACTATAATATCTCCCGCGCCGAAGGGTAGTCTCCGTTGAGATTGACCACCATGGCCGAAATACGGTCTGGAGGAGTATATTATATCCCTAGGGATATAACCATATATCAAACCTGCAAACCCCACTTCATCAAGGGAAAAATCCTAACGTTACCCTCAATTTACATTCTAGAAATAGCCATATTTTTTTTAAAGAGTATACTTTTGTAACTCTTTAATTTTGATAAGAATGAACGCCTCAAAACTAAATTAATTCTACCTGCACCTAGACTACAGATGTATAAAAATAGTCTAAACTACCGAAGTTAAGTCACCTGAACAAATAAGATCCACAAAAACACTGCATATTTAAATTTAGACTTAAGTCATTACTTTTAGAAAAAAGTTATTATAGTATCAACGAGTTTATGGAAGATAAGAAACTAAAATAAAGCACAAATGTTATTTATAACATAACATCACGCCTTGTTTCCCCGAAGGGTTGGGCAGAGGTGTCCCTGTAGCAGGTACACCCACATTTCGCCAGTTATGTTTAAGTCCCATGTAATAGGGGGCGAGCCTATTGCCATCAAAATCCAGACTCAAATGCTATATATTTCTATGTTTATATAAAATGATTTTATTATTGTGAATATATATTTCAAATGTCTAGTGTGTCTAGTGGTCGCAAGCGCTACTGCTGAGCATGAGGTCCTGGGTTCGATTCCCGGGTCGGGCAAAGTGTTATTGGGTTTTTCTATCTGAAATTTCTCAGTAGCAGCTCGGAGTCTGGATTTGTGCCCGGTTGATGGCAATAGGCTCGCTCCCTATTACATGGGACTTAAACATAACTGGCGAAATGTGGGTGTACCTGCTACAGGGACACCTCTGCCCAACCCTTCGGGGAAACAAGGCGTGATGTTATGTTATGTTTAATTAATAAAAATAAAATATGTTACAAAAAGTCGCTTTCTCTGTCCCTATATCCCTATGTATGCTTAAATCTTTAAAACTACGCAACGGATTTTAATACGGTTTTTTAAATAGATATAGTGATTGAAGAGGAAGGTTTATATGTATAATAACATCCATAAAATAGTGGAGAAATACTGTTATTTTTGAGGTTTCTAATGTGATGTCGTAAATAATTACATTTTTTCCGCTTACATTGCAAACGCAGGCTGAACCCTACGAGATTTATTATCAAAATAATGTACTAAGTATTGTACACATTGAAAAGGTCTACAGAAAACTCCGCGATGGTATATGTCTATCTCTTACGGATATCCCACAATAACATTTTTTTGTAATTTACTTTTTACGACAAATAATGGCTAATTTTCGAAGCGATTTTAACCAATACAGCATTAATTAAATACCTTAAATACATTGTTGATTTAATATAGATCTATATGCTATATGGTGTGTATAAGAAAGCTGTGAACGTTGTATATAAAGACATTCTGTAATATATTAATTGTTGTCAAAAAAAAAAAAATAGGTAAAAATGTAAAAAGTAAATAAGTAAAAATGTAGTGTATGAATTTAGATATTCCAAAGATAGCAGGAAATCTTCATGGTATAGGGAAAGGGGAATTGCTTTACTCCAAATTTAACGCGTGCGGGCCACGGCCAGTAATGAAGAAATCAAAACTACTGGATCGATTTAAATCATTTTTTCAGTGAGTGACATGGGCTATATATTTTATACCCGTGCGAAGCCGGGGCGGGTTGCTAGTTAGTTATAATAATAAAATTAATGTTGTGATATTGATATCTAGTAAGTATGTCATATAATGTTAACTTCCAAATATTTAACCTAGATATAAGTTAAATTTAATAATACTTGCTGCGTGTGGTCATGTACTCATCATAAGTTTTAGCCTGTACATTATGCAAAATAAATAAATCACGGCTATAACCAACCTACTGCTATATATACATCTTTGCCTACCCCTTAAGGGAGTACTGGCGTGATGTTATGTTAGTGTTTGTGTATGTCCAGTCCAGTATGTTGGTCAGTTGTAATCATAGACAAGTGATGGCAGTGTCGTGTCACCAAATTACACGGTGCTCGACGTTTGAGTGTTGTGGTGGATATCGATGTCGATATTTTTGTCACTTTATTTTGTTGTACACCACATTATTATTTTTGCGATGGATACGTATGAAATACGTAAAGGTTTTTGTAATATGTATTGATTATTTATTATCTACTATTTAGTAAGTAATGTTAAGTAACGAACTATAATTTTGTCCATCAGAAAGGTAAAACCACACAAAAGTGACTTAAGAGTATTTTGAAACTATCGAATAAATTCTATCATCGAAATAAAAAGGTGTTTTTTTTTTTCAAATAAACTTAATATAGTAGTGATAGGCGAACTATGGGTTTTGCCAATTTTGACTGGCTATAGTGATTAATAAATTGGATATATTTGACAGATGTTTTGTACCTAAGCAGACTGCGAACGTTATAAGATATATAGGTATCATGTAGACCTTGTACAAGGTGAGATAAAAGTAATGTCATAATGTGAACTGGCTGCCATTTTGTGGAAATGAAAAAAAGGTAGGCTATGTTTTCACGGAAAGTTTATTTAACGGTGTAAAATTTATGACTTAAGTCGGAAAAATAGTATCGGTCAAATGACCACCTCCTGAGTTTATGTCCATCAAATTTGTGCTCGTTGTAACTACGGCATTTTGAATTTATTGTTGCTCGCAAAACAACCTCCAAATTGGCGACTTTTTCTTGAATGTTGGCTTTTAAGACTTGCAAGGTTTGTGGATTGTTGTGGAAAACGCAAGATTACTTTTGATAAAAACTAGCTCCCAGTAAATTAAAACTTCAGTGAGCTTCTCCTCCTACCTACCTAACTACTAACTACCTGTCACATAAACCTTTCAGCCCTAAGGTGATATAGCAAATTACGTAGTCGGTTTTACGTATTCATACATGACAAAATATATGTGATACCACTAATTACTAAACTAAAAATTGCGCGTGCTGCACCATACACCATAAACGTGATAGAAGTGAAACGTCTTAAAAAATAAAGAATAAGAGAGATTTAGTGTGAGAGACAGAGAGACTTATATCTTTCTCTCTCATGTAACGAAATGTGTCTAAACGTGACACGTCCTTGAAATTTTACTCTCAATTCTAGTCCAATTATCGAATCGCTAAGAAGTTTCATTTCAAAAAGTTTTCCACGATTACAATATAATTTAATTTATGTGTCTATGACTGCGTAATCAAGAGTCTAAGCCATCGTACCGACGCGACGCGACGATATTTTTTCGCGCACTGCATTTTGAACGCACTGCTTAGCACCGAGAGTTGAAAATCCAGTACGCCAAAAAAATCGCCCGTACAAACCTGGGCTAAATGACGTTTGCATCGCTGACGTGACTCTAGCAAAAATATTATTAAAAGCAAGCCATGCACGACCGAATCAGCCTTGGAAAGATCTGTAGCAAAAACAAACGCCGCGTGAGTTTCCGTGGATATTATATACTTTTTTTTTTACTGAAGTGATGCTATAAATAATGATTTATATTGCTTTCGGATGCAATGGCGGTAAGGTAAGTATTTTGCCGATACAATGAATGTAGGTAAGTTTGAAGAACTAAGAAGTTTTTTTGCCTAGCATTTCCAACAAAAGATTTATGTATTGTTATACTGGGTCAAATTAAATTATTTAAACTCCGCAGATGGAATGATATCACTATGATAAAAAAATACAAAAAAAATAGTTTTCTGAGTTACTTGAAATATCTGTTTTTTTAATAATTTTCGGAGGAAATGGCCATCTAAAAAAAAAAAATTTCTATACTCATACTTCAACTAGGTACCATCGAAGAAACCTATAACTAAGCAATTTGAAAACAAAATCCCGTGCACACGACCCTTTTTTTTCGTAGGTAACCGTTACTATAGTGGCCGAGCACTGCAAGCAGAAATAGTCCTTACGGTGTAGGTATAGGTATGGGTTTCTTCGATGGTACAACACAACCGGTCATTGACCCCAAAAAAAACGTGTACATATATGAAACTGCCAAAGCAACTAAAAAACAGACAAAAAAAAAAACGGTATATAATGGTATATAATGCTGTATCATTATGCATAAATGTATACCGTTTATTTTATTTTTTTATTAGGTAACAAAATTCTTTCAAAATGTAAAACTACAACGAAGAAAAAATATGCTTCACAGAAACATGATGATAATCTGGCTCAGTTAATCACTAACAGAATTAATTACTACTCACGCGTAGCCGTCACTGCACGCTGCGTGACGTTGCGTAAACATGCACATTACAGCGAACAATTAATGTTTTCAACATTTCTGTTGTCACACCAAGATTCAATACAAAGTTAGTAAGTAACTCTTGAAAAAAAAACCAGAAGAACTGAACTACAGTCCTTTGACAGTTGTTTTACCTCTGACATCAGTAAACCAACAGCAACCTTATTGTGACGAGCATAAGGATCACTGTGATTTCGCAGTGGCAGCAACCCAACAGTAACCTTATTTTAACAAAAATAAAGGTCACTGTGATTTGACCATCTTTGCTAGTAGCAGCAACCCAACAGCAACCTTATTATAATGTGAGTAAAGATCACTGTGATTTTGACAGACTTGTCAGTGGCTGCAACCCAACTTTTTAAAAGTGTTACTGAAATTTTAGTAGGTATTTTATTATTTTAAATCCACATGTACATTCACCCAGGTCTTTGCACTAGTATTAGATAAACGGAGCGTGTTATATTATGCAACAAGCAAATGCATCGAGAAATCTTTATCGTTTTCATCCAGTGGCAGGCGCGGTGAATACGTTTCAATTAAAAATATTATCGATTGGCGAGGAAAAAATAAAACATACATACAGACGAACATAGAACCTCCTCCTTTTTTTAAGTCGGTTAAAAATATACTCCTCGACTTTTGGAAGAAATAAAAAAATTTAAAACGTAAAAATCTAACAATATTTGGCACAACCTCTCCTCTCTCAAACTCAAAGCATTTATTTCAATTAAACCATTTACAGGCACTTTTGAACCGTCAAGAAGTCGGTCAGTCAGAAATATGATCTCAGAGTCAGAGTCAGGAATATATCTCCTCTTTGGTACCTCTTATACTATTACCTCCGACTGTCCTTTGGCTAGATCCTTGCAAATAAGTTTGTAAGGACCTAGCTTTTGTCCGCGACTTTGCCCGCGTGAAATTCTTGTTTTAAAAACATAAAATACACCAAATATATACATAAAATATTATTATACCCTATGACACTTGGCAAAACTGTAGCTTCCCATTAGTGAGAGAATTTTCGAATCGGATCAGTAATTTCGAACTCCAAAAATTTAACTCTTTACAATACAAGTTTATAGATATAATATTTATTGTTAACCAGCAAAGACTACGTCATTGTCACTATTTTAGCCTGTTACAATTATTACTTACTTATAAAATTACATTTTGAAAATAACCAATGTTAATTAATAGGTATTACAAAATAAGCGAAAACGTACCATCTCATAAATGATTTGTGAAATAATTTACCAGTACTACGAGCAATTGGAAACATTGTAGAAACCATTTATTTTGAAAAGAGTAACCGTGGAGTTTCTTGCCGGCTCTTCTCCATAGGAAGCGACCAACTGGAACCGTGCACCTAGCTTCTGACGTTTCAAAGTGCCCTTGTAGGTTTATGTGAAATAAAATATTTTGAATTTATTGCATTAAAAGAACCGAACTTCGCTTCAAGTCAAACATGACATTTTATAACAAACAATAATAATTATTCTGCTACACAAAACAAAAGAAAATTCATATCGACAGTTTTTCCGCTTCTACATCACTAGCCATTACCTTGTCATTCAGTCGGCCATCTTGGATAGTTTATTTGAAAATCGAACGCCGGCGGAAGCGCGCGATACTATCAAGGCGCGCAAATAATCGTAGTGAAAACAAATAATTATTTTTTATTAAGTAACAAATTATATTATTGTGTTGATGTGATCTTAAATTATGAAAAGTTAACTAAATATTATACTTGTGGTGTTGTGTAGTGTTTTAAATGGACTATTAACAATTAAGGTAAGATTTTAAAACATTACTTGGTACTGAGAAAATTGATTATAAATCCGCGGAAAGAAAACATTGGATAATTATGCGAATTGATTTCTTATCGACATTTGACATATGGTAACAGAGTTTGTTTACATTAAGTAGTACAGATTTTGCACACGTCGAAAACCTATAAATCTATTCGAAACTACTTTTTAAAATACTACTTAGACAGTGAATATTGTTTAAAACTCCGGCAAACATAATAAAAATGAAGTTTGAACCACAGACATTGTATTAGTCCTCCGTAGTAATAAGTAAACTTGTTACCGAGTTAAAATATAAATATTATTCAAGCGTGCATAAAACTGGTCGGTATTTATATCAATTAGAAAATGCCGTGAAAAATGACTAAATGTTCTTGAGGATGTTGCAATTTTCATCGCTTCTGATAGTAATTCTGTAGCCGTATTTTTTTAGGGTTCCGTAGCCAAATGGCAAAATCGAAACCCTTTTAATTTCATCGTGTCCGTCCGTCCGTTCGTCTGTCTGTCCTTCCGTATGTTACATAGCCATTTTACTAGCAGACTATTCGCACTATATCGATGAAAATCGGAAAGAAAGCACCGCTAACCAATGGAGTAGTAAAATTATGAAAAACAATTAGGGGTTGGCTCTGCCCATAAATGTAACCGAGGGATGAAAAAGAAAATTTCAATGCACATAAGCGTGTGAGTTCCGTTGGATTCCATAATTAAAAATAAAAGTTATAAAAACTAAAACCCAACTACGACAAAAGTCAAGTAAAAAGGTATAAAAAGGGGTAAACAAGACATCACAGACAGACAAATTAAAAATCCGGAGTCACACGTGTTAGGGCATAAATCGAACAGATTACGTGTGACTCCGTATTTTTAAAAGAAAGACAGACAATTAAAAAATCCGTAGTCACACGTAATCTGTTCAATGTGCGTGATCCGAAAGGCACTTGGGCAATTTTTTTTTAAATTAATTCAGAAAAAGCATGTTACCTTCACCTCCTTTTGTGTAAAAGTGAATGTTGAAATAATGATGAAGATACCTTGTGTATGAACGAAATTCATGCGACTTACGGCCCGTGTAAGTATTTTTTTATCTTACGAAGCGACACGCGCTTTACTTTTGGTTACTAAGTGTAGAAACACGCTGTGAATGTGTGCGTGAAGAATGTGCTGACGTTACTCCCGTCAGCACATAACCACAGAATATTACAGAAGGCGCACTCCGCATTTTAAGCCCCCAATACACGTTCGGTGAGCCCGTGTGCTGCTGTGGAGCATTTACAACAGGTTTCTGAAAAAAAAAAACAATAAAAAATTAGGTAACAAATTGTCAAACGCTTGACAACTGCTATGATTGTTTAACTGAATTATCAACAACGAATGTACGATTTTATAATTTCTACCGTAACAATATAAAAACAAAAAAAAAATCGCAGGAAACAGCTAGTAGGTAGGTACCATCATGAAAAGCCATAACTAACCACAGTAAGGACTATTCTTGCTTGCAGTACTCAGCCGCTTTAGAACTGGGGCGGTAACAGATGTGGTCATCGTGTGCACGGGATTTTGTTTGGAACATCATACATACATAAACTCATGCCTTCTTCCCATGGGGATAGGGAGAAACTACAGAACACCACCTGCACGAGTAGCATGACCACCATAGAAACGGGTTTTGTCGACGGAAGAATAGACAAAATGACAGATAAAAAATCTTTTCTTTTCTCGGAACCCTAGGGTCCCAGACCTTTGGAAGGTGTACGAGGGGCCGAAGCCAACTCGTAGAGGCCCGTTAGACGTTTTTAATTAAATGAGGCACCAACCGACGATTATCCCTGTTCACGCTGCAAGTGCACCCAAGGACAACCCTCGGTTGGTGCAGGACTATTGTAGGATATGGAAACAAAGATATATATTTTTTTTTTGTTATGTCTTTAACATAATCTCGGGACCCTGGGGTCCCGGACCTTTGGAAGGCGTACGAGGCGCCGAAGCCAACTCGCAGAGGCCCCTTAGACATTTTTAAGTATTGAGGCACCAACCGACGACTATCCCTGTTCGCACTACGCAAGGGCACCCAAGGACAACCCCCGGTTGGTGTAGGACTATTGCAGGATATGGAAACAAAGATATTTTGACTATTGGTTTGGGTGGCTAAAGTGGACTGGTTACCTGGAACTATGGAAGGAGTATGGCCCCTGCCTGATCAATGTTTATATGTACACTGATAAAATGGCAGGGGGTGACTTGCACACTCAATAATGGGCCCCCGAAAATGGTCGCTAGCACAAAGTGTCGAAGCGACAAGGGGGCAACATGTCCTGAGGTGCTTATGAGGAGTGGAGAGGTATTCCACGGCTATCAGGACAATCCCGGAAGTACGGTCAAGATCCCTACCAGCATCTTACTGGAATACTTCCTTCCTCCGAGCATGTTTGCTCTTGCGAATCTCCACTCAAGCCAGCCAATAAAGGCAAGAATGAGGTGGGAGCTCTGTTCCTCGTCAGTGTTCACTCTAGCCGGCCAATAAATATTATTATTATATTTTTACTAAATCACACGTGTGATTGTCGGACTTCCAACATGTTACTATTGGAGATCTAGAGAATAATGTGAAGTAAACAATAATTATAGATATGTAGGTACTTAAGTCAGTGCCAGGTTAAGGAGGTCAGATGTCATTCGCTTCGTGTTAAAGACGTACTGATACTTGGCATTATCTTGTTAAATTTCAAAACTCAAAGCAAAAGTCTGACAACCAGTCTCACCAAGGAGTATCGTGTTACCCAGTAACTGGGTTGTGGAGGTCAGATAGGCAGTCGCTCGATGTAATATACTGGTACCTATTCAGTTGCATCCGATTAGACTGAAAGCCGACCTCAACACAGTTCGGAAAAAAAACAACCGACTTCCATAAAAAATACTACAAAGTGAAAAATTACTTTAATTTCGGAAGTCGATGTGGTTTTGAATTTTCGTTTTTTGCCACCGACTTCCGAAATTAAAGTAATTTTTCACTTTGTACAATTTTTTTTTTGGAAGTCAATTGTTTTTTTTTAAGTTTTTATTTTTCACTTTTTAGTTGTGGTACCTACCCCACACAAATTCGTATACGAGTACCACTACCTGCCATGTAGATATCAGTGACAGGAACTTATCACAACATCATCCAGATAGGCTAAGTGGGAAAAATTCGTATTATTGAAGCAATCTCAAAAACTACCCAAGCAAGATTAATACAATTTATAGGGGACCACCTCTGAAGTATGACCTACCCAACAAAAAAGAACCAACAAAATCAATTCATAATTGGCGGAGTAATCGAGAAAAAACATACAAATAAAAACATAAAAAACTGAACTGAATAAAAAAACGAATTGAGAACCTCCTCCTTTTTTAAGTCGGTTAAAAAGATAAATGCATCGTAATTGTGTGTTACGCAATTAGACAGCTGGATACACAGGTCTTCGAAATTGGAAAATATACTGTTCCCGAATTTATTGCGAGCGAAAATCTGTTTAAAAACTAGATCAAATACAAGACTAGTTTACTCTACGTAGCTTCTACACCCACGGTTAGAAATTGTGGATCTATTTTTAACTGATCTTACGACAAAATTATCTTCATCTTCTATTCTATGCTTACGTCATACAAAACGCAATTTCTTGCCATTTGCCCGATAGTGCTTTTCTTATTCCTAACAAAAGAACTAGTAATTTGTTTTTATTTGCTTTTATTGTGTGTGGAAATCCTCATGTACGACCACAATAGAAACGGGTTTTGTCGACGGAAGAATAGACAAAATGACAGATAAACAATCACAATCTGTCATTTTGTACGCGTGCTGTGGCAGGGAGAGGGTTCTGTCAGACTCTTAGCCGACGTTCGCAAGGACGTAATAATTGCGGCGGGATTTTATCGCGCACTGGATTTTCAACGCTCTGCTTAGCGCCGAGAGTTGAAAATCCAACAGTGTGTTTTTTCAACGCGCTGTGACGGGAGTGCATTGGATTCTCAACGCTCGGTTCAACACCGAAAGTTGAAAATCCCGCCGCGATTGTATTACGTCTGTGCGAACGTCGTCGGCTTAGCCCATGTTCGCACGGACGTAACAAAATCTCGGCAGGATTTTTTCGTACATTGTATTTTCAACGCTCTGCTTAGCACCGAGAGTTTAAAATCCAACAATATGTTTTTTCGACGAAAGATAGGCCATCACCAGGGTTGGGAATGACATTAGGATACTTTTTATCCCGGTAGTATGCTCCCTTGGGATAGTTTCTGAACTCAACGTGGGCAAATTTGCAGGCAAAAGCTAGCATTACATAATTATAAAGTAGATAATCAGCATCATTATAAATAATTATACAATGTCATGTTTTTACTGATCTACGTAAATTATATAGGTACCTACTATATTATATAATTTTTTCGTATTTATAATTTTTTGCTATACGTTTTCCAGTTTTGTCTTGGCTACAATTTTTGTTTGATTAACTAAATAGTTATTAGCATAAATACTTGTTTTTGGTACAAGTTCAAAGGCCTCGGTATTTAATATTTTCCGGTGTCTATATTTTTTATACAAAGTGTTAATTTTGCTTATGCGATGGTATATTTTGCAATTTTCAAGCGTGCGGCTTCGATCCATCAAGTGAACCATCTTTACATACCGAGACTCCTTCGTGCCTCGGAAAGTACGTTAAGCCGTTAGCCCCAGCTGTCATTCGTGGATTTTTAACAGTCGTAACGAGTCGTCAGAAGTCCGAAAGTCTGACAACCAGTCTTGCTAAGGGGTAACGTATTACCCAGTTACTGGGTTGTGAAGGTCAGATAGACAGTCGCTCCGTGTAAAATACTGGTATTCAGCTGCATCCGGTTAGACTGGAAGCCGAATCCAACATAGTTGGCAAATTGATAGAATGATTTTGATTTATTAGGGGGGCATCAATTATTCATGAGGTAATTTTACCTATATAAAATACACTGTGTATTCTTAGACAGTGTATTTTTTTTACATATATGTCATACTAGCTGCGCCCCGCGGTTTCACCTGCATAAGTCTTGATCCCGTAGGAATATCGAGATAAAAAGTATCCTATGTGTTATTCTAGGTTATAAACTATATGTGTGCCAAATTTCATCCAAATCCGTTCAGCCGTTTGAGCGTGAAAAAGAGACAAACATATATACACACACTCACAAACTTTCGCCTTTATAATACTCGTATTAGTGTGATTATTTTGGTATAAAAAAAACTGGCCATGTGCACAAGTTTCTGTATGAACCACTAACTATGACAGTTTGCCTCATTTTAATTTTATGGCTGGCAAACAAATTAACCACGCAGATAAGGTGGCAAATTTCTCCATGCACATTCTAAAGCCACGGTCTCCTACTAAAGCGGCGGAAAATGATGACAACGGAGTTTGACGCTGTCTAGGAAAACACAAAATTGCTTTCATAAAAAATATCGTTTACTGACGTCATTCGCCGTTAAATTGCGGACGCTATGTGGCGGCCACCGCAGTCTTTTGAATCCCTAGCTTTCAACGTGGAAAGACAAGTACGTTACGTGCGCGTGTACAGAGGGTTTCTTTTAAGATACAAGAATGCCTTTCGCTAACGGACATACTGTAGATTGTCAGTTGTATTAAATTACTTTGTGGTTTAGAGAAACGGTTCTACTAGCTTTATGACATGTTCATAGTTTGTGTTCGACACGTTTTCTTGAGTGGAGACCGTGAATCGGCAAACGTAAGGTAGGACGCCCTCAGACTAGGTGGAGCGACGATCTGCGCAGGGTGGCAGGTAGCAGCCGGATGAGAGTTGCCGAAAGTCTGAGTGGCGTGCAATTGGAGAGGCCTATGTCCAGCAGTGTACCGCTGGAGGCTGATGATGATGATGACAGTTTGACAGGGATTACTCTGTTCATACGTCTATGATGAATACTATGAGAATAATGTTAATGTTCGTATGCGACACACTTTATTTAGTGCAAATTTATTTTTAACCGACTTCAAAAAAAAGGAGGCGGTTCTCAATTCGTCGGGATTTTTTTATTTTTTTTATTTATGTTCCCCGATTACTCGAAGACGGCTGGACCAATTTGAAAAATTATTTTTTTGTTTGAAAGGTTGGTCCCATTTTCATTTGGTCACGATCTGATGATGGGATCTTGGAGAAATCGAGGGAACTCTTCAAACATTAAAGGCACATCTTTAGTGATTTGGGTATTTTTGATGAGCAGTTGACATTAGGCTATTGTAACTTAGATAAATTACAAATCAACCCACTAAAATGTGAAAAAAAAAACTTTAAAAAAAAAATACAACTGACTTCCAAACTACAAATTTAGGAAGTCGGTGTCAAAAAACTAAAATACTGATCCAAAGACACCGACCGACTTCCGAAATTAAAGTTATTTTTCACTTTGTAGTTTGGAAGTCGGTTGTGTTTTTTGTAAAAAAGTTTTTTTTCTTTCATACTTCTCTAGGTATTAATCGTTATCTTGGTAGTCACCCCATTTCTACCCATATCATTTACCATACAATCCATACATATTTTCTTTGGTCTTCCCCTACTCATAAAGCCATCTCTACATCCATAGTCAAAACTTTCCTCACGACACTTTCCTCATTCCAGTAATAATTATAAGGACAAGTCTCTTGAAACATTCTTCTCACATTATGAATGCTATGAGAATAATGTTTAGAGTGCGGTATAACATGAATGAACCTGCCTGATGCCTCAGAAATATTTCTCGACGGCATATGAAGCCAACACATATTATGCAAGCAAAATTGTAAATTGTCTTTGGTCTCTGGCCTTGACATCAAGCAATAGACAAATTTGTCAAACTTTTATTAGTTTATTAAAATTAATACGTGACTTTTGGCTAATTAGTAAATGTGTTTTTATGTAATTTTTTTGTAATGTGCGTTTTGTTTGTGCAGATGTATCAGAAAGGTGTGATCATTTTTAAAGATGTAGTAATCATCAAATTGTTTGATAGTCTGCACCGCACCCTTAAATATAACCACGCATTTCTGACACGTGCTGTATAAATTACGTTATTTTATAACATTGACGGGCACCAAGTATTCCCATTATGTCTGAGACAAACACTTCTGCATCACCTTACTGGTATTTTGTAAGACAATGGAGTACATACAGTATTTTTAATTCTGATCAGCAGGCTTGTGCGCAATTCACCGCTAAATGATGTAACATAAAAACCGGCCAAGTGAGTGTCGGACCACGCACAATGAAGATTCCGTAGTTGGGCTGAATTTATCCCAAAAAAACAAACTTAACATTGTGGGTGAAAAATATGTTTTCCCATACGGAATGTGGTTGGTCGATTATTACTCGTTAACTTAGAAATCCTACTTAGCTGTGATAGATTTCCTTTTAATTTCGTTATATATACTACTGCCGTGAACTTTTTCACATATCCAAAACCAACCATTTAGCTGGCAGGGGGGACAATTGACTCTAACAAAAATTTGATCTTTATAGCTTAAAAAAAATACAATAGACGTGGATATATTTAGTAACTTGTTCTGCTTTGCTATTTCTAAAGAGCCATAAAAAAAAAACTCCTGAAAGAAATCGACACGTGTTTCACCTCTCAACGAGGCATCCTCAGGATGACGATGGACTTGTTGCGAACTCGAACACGGCGTGTTGCCACACCGAGCGCTGAGTGCAGACAACGAGTCCATCCACGTTTATTGTATTTTATAATGGATTTCCGCAAGGTCACGCCTGAATCAATTAATTATTTTATAGCTTCACATTTCGCAAACATATCCCTAAATCCAAAAATGATTTTACACACTCACAATATTTTTGAACAACCTTTCCAACGACACCCCACACTAGGGGATAGATGAGAAAAAAAATAACATCCCCACTTTACGTGTAGTGGGGGTAAACAAAAAAAAAATGTTTTTACCCTTTGTCGGTGTAATTATTATGTATATCCATGCCAAATTACAGCTTTGTAGTACAAAGAGTATCTGAGCTAAGCCGCGGACAGACAGACGAACATGGCGAAACTATAAGGCGACTATGGAACCCTAAAAAAGCAGTAGTAGCCAACGGTGTGACCGTCAGACTGCTAAGTCATAGGTCTCGAGTCCGAACCCAAGGCACGCACCTCTGACTTTGTATGATTATCATTTGCTTCAAAAACGGTGAAGGAAAACATCGTGAGAAAACCGGCATGACTGAGAGATATTTCTTGACGGCATGTGAAGCTAAATCAGAAACCCATGGGTGGCATAAAAACTCTGATACCAGGTTAGTCACTAACCACACGAAAAAGAAGAATAAAGATGACGTAACATAACATAATATCATGACTGTTTCCCCAAAGGGTTGTATAGAGTTGTATTTTTAGTATACAAAAATTTCGTCAGCAAGTCCCATATAATAGGGGCGAGCCTATTGCCATTAACCGGGCTGGTACTGAAAAAATTCGTGATGGAAAAACTCAATATCATCGAGCGCTGGACGCAGAGACCAGCCTCCAGCGCCCAGCGCTCGGTGTGGCAACACGCCTTGTTCGGGTTCGCAACAAGTCAATCGTCATCCTGAGGATGCCTCGTTGAGAGGTGAAACACGTGTCGATTTTTTACAGGGTTTTTAATGACTCTTTAGGAATAGTTAAACAGAACAGGTTACTAAATATATATCGACGTCTATTGTATTTTTTAACTTTTTAGTTGTTTGAGTAATGAAGATAAACTAAAATAAATTCTACAGTAAAGTAACTACGCAATCAGCTGTAGCACAGTATAAATAAGTAACAGTATTCAATCTTCATAGAAAACGGCCGAAAAGACGCGCTTCACGCGAACTCAATGTATATCAGTAAGCAACAGTATCGAGTGCGCGGCAGCTACGTACGGACACGGAAGGTTTATCTACCGAGCTGCCGTAGGTAATTATTTCAAGGTCACTATCGAGATAGAATACTGATTCTTATTTATTCTGAAGCTATAGTTACTTTAAATTAAAGTAACTCACGGGAGTTTAGATTTTTTGTTTGTTTTGTGACATTAGATATCGACCTATCACGTCAGTTAATTTGATTTGTATTGTTAAATAGTACATTACTGTCGCAGCCTGTAACAATGGCATTGATGAACGATCGTGCAAATGTGGGCCGAGATGAAGCCGACGCACACATGCATCGTCTATCAATGCCTGCTTGCGGTCAAGGCTTGTATAGTACTTTTCTCAAATAATGCACGGAAATTCAAACTAAGTAAATTAAATAAACATTCCAGAATCAATGACGAACAACGATAATTTTTCACGCGCCAATATATTCATTTGTTTCATCTTTGCAACCCAAATCGAAATTGAAATAAAATCTTTGATAAGTTACCTCCTTGGTTGCCATGTGTTGAAGTAAAAAGTTCGTTACATTTTTAAAATAACACGACTTAATTTGCATAGAGTCCGCACCGCCACTAAGTCCGGCGGAAAATTATGGAACTACATTTTTTTAATGCAATTTCATGCAATGATATAGACACTAGCGCCACGTCTATCAGACTTGAGTAGTGGCACGGACTCTTGTCATTTATTCGGCCGCTAAACACGACAGATACAGATTTTCATACCAATTTAGAGGTATGAGGAACAGAGTTTAAAGTTCACTCATCCTCTATAGAAAAGGGAGGATCCTCCGAAGACGGGTATTGTGTCTGGCGGGCAATTGCCCATGTTTTTTTTTTTTTCTGTATGGCATCTCATAGCTGACCTCTGAGGCCATGACTATTTAACCGAGCAAACATGTGGGTGCCTTAAGCTGCTACACTCAAAGCCTCTAGCCAGGGACTTATAAACTAAACTTATAAACTAGGTGAACGCTCGCTAAGGGCACCCCCTGTGGGGTACGAGCCTCGGCTTAGGGCGTTTACCGGAGGGAGGACATCAAAGATGGAACGGGCTGGATCAAAGTTTTGATCATGATTATTAATCGGGGAATTTAAAGCTACGTGCTCAATAACTGCCCAACGGTTGAAGTCTTATATATGCCGTTCGCGCGGTAAACTCTAATTGCGCGATGCAGGATTTGTGTGACGTCATGTTTTTTTAAGCGTAGGTCGTATGTAGCGGTTTAACCGCTACAATAACATTGCCGGCCGCCTGCTCGTTTGTATTTGACCAGAAGAGCATTTTCTATTTATCTTGAAAAAAATTGTCAAGATAATGCTCGAATTTCCAAGTATGTTTGAGTAATCGTTATTACATCGTCAGGTTTATATCAATTCGCCACTTCTTCAAATCAAATTCCATTAAATTCAATAACCGTAGAAATTGGATTTGCGCCAGCTATTCCATATTACTATAAACTATAATGCATGCACTAGAAATTGGTGTTTGATTCGCCAACCAGGACACTTCAAAAGTTTGCTTCCTTGTTACGTTACGCAAAAGTTTACTTCCTTGTTACGTTACGCAAAATATGGTATTCAGTATAAACCGTATTATTAACCGACTTCCAAAAAGGAGGAGGGTATATGTTCGTCGCGTATGTTTGTTTTTTTTTTTATGTATGTCCACCGATTTCTCCGTCAATTGTGGACCGATTTTGAAAATTCTTTTTTTGTTTGAAAGGGTATGCTCTCGTGGTGGTCCCATATAAATGTTATTAACTTTGCTTCGATAGTTTTTGAGTTAGCTTCAATAATAGGTACGTACTTTTTCCCACTTAGTATGTGGATGATATGATAAGTTCCTGTCACTTATTTACATAGCAGATAGTGGTTTTCGAATTTGTGTGGGGTAGGTACCACAACTAAAAAGTGAAAAATAAAAACTTTAAAAAAAAAACAACCGACTTCCAAAAAACACTACAAAGTGAAAAATAACTTTAATTTCGGAAGTCGGTGACAAAAAATGAAAATTCAAAACCAAAGACACCGACTTCCGAAATTAAAGTTATTTTTCACTTTGTAGTGTTTTTTGGAAGTCGGTTGTTTTGACACATACATACAATAGTAGATTGTTATTCGAGGGGCTAAAATAACCCATTCTATCGAGGTAGTTTTACTCCCGAGCTTTAGCGAGGGAATAAATAGAAACCTAGTTATATTGAGTTTTAGCGCCGTTTGTCTCTACTTTTCACTACGATTGCGAGAAAATAAAATAATCCAAAACAATATTTAAATACTTTTGTTATTAAATTTTAATTTGTTAATTCTGTATTTTTAAGGATGCTTTTTATCCCGGTATGCGCGTAAAAAGCTAGTTTTACATAAGAATAAAGACTTTTTTGTTTTTGTGGGCTCGTTGGTTACAGACAAAAATTACTTTTCCCCTAGGGTAAGATATGCAATTTTTTCCCCGCTCGGGTACGCTACAATGACGGACTTTATGCGCAAGAGGAGTGAAAAATATATTATTTATATGTCATGATGATTGACTGCTTAGTCCCATATGTATATACGTACAGTAACCGGGGTTACCATAGACTCAATATTTAGATAATTTTTAGGTAAATTACACACATTTTGAAACGAAAACGAATGAAATGTATTCATTCGAGATAGAAGTTTTATATCATATTAGTTTATTTGATAAAATGTTGTTTATTTGGAATATAATAGACGCTGAATCAAGACATTTATCGCTTTTCTTTATGATTTTTTCCGTAAACTCTCAAGGAATTTAAAGAAATTCTAGAACTACAATAAACAAGTAAAACATTCAACTTATCTTTTAGTAATTTCAACTTTTATTAGAATAGAATGGAACAATGTGAATTTGAGCGTCAAAGTTCCATCGCCGACGGATTTTTTTGAAAACTGAGTTCGTAAAATATTTACAGTAACTTACACGAAAAGAAAATTTTTAATGTGTAACTACAACTTAGAAGAAAGAGAATGGCACTATCGTTATTCATAATCAAATAATTAAAATATTTTACTGTTGCTGAAAATTACAACGTCAAAAATAATGAATTTGCGTAAAAAGCGTAATAGGACGGTTAAATATCGAGACCCTCTCCGTACCTCGGAAAGCACGTTGAGCCGTTGGTCCCGGCTGTCATTCGTAGATCTTTGAGAGTCGTTACGGGTAGTCAGAAGCCCAAAAGTCTGACAACCAGTCTTACCAAGAGGTATCGTATTACCCACTAGCACAAAGTTTAAATATCTTGGGCATTTTCTTACCAGCGACCTCAGCGACCATAGTGATATTGAGAAGGAGCGTAGAGCTCTGGCGGTCAGGGGTAATATGTTGGCACGAAGATTTGCTTGGTGTACTGACCAAGTTAAGATTACGCTTTTTAAAGCTTATTGTCAAAGTTTTTACTCCGATAATCTTTGGGTCAAATACTCGAAAAGGTCGCTGGATGTTCTACGCGTCCAATACAACAATGTATTTAGGATGCTGTTGCGACTGCCTCGTTTTTGCAGTGCCTCTGAAATGTTCGCGGTAACCCATACCGACGGATTTCATGCCATCATCCGCAAAAAAAAGGCCTCATTCCTGGCTGTGGCGGCAGATACTTCCTCTGCCATAATAAGGCTATTTGTGAGAAGACTCATACCATAGTTAGACCATTACCATTTCTTATTGTGTCTAGATGTTGGGTGGTCTTCTCACTTTGTCTTTAGTTTTAAGTTACTAACAATAGTGATTTAAGTGCATACATGTTACTAACAATTTATAGATATTTTTGTTATATGAAATAAAATGATTTTATTTTATTTATTTATAACTGGGTTGTGAAGATCAAGTAAGCAGTTGCTCCGTTTAAAATACTGGTATTCAGCTGCATGCGGTTAGGCTGAAAGCCGACCCCCAACATAGTTGGGAAAAGGCTAGGCAGATTGATTTTGTGTGGTAGTCTCTCTACCTACCCCGCTAGTGTTCACATGGTCACACGTACAAATCGACGAGGCAATAATTTCCTTCCATTAGCGCATCTACCAACAGATTATACGAATGAAGGCTATTGTGCTCGATTTTATGTAATCGGCCAGAATTACTTGAACTGTAGGTACCGTATTTAAACAAAGGTTGATTGGAAATGCCTAAAGCCAAATTCAAATTGTTTATTTGCAAGAAAATACACAGTTTACAAGGGAAGATCTTACAGCCTTAAAGTCATTGTATTCTGCCTGCGAGCAAGCGTGCAAATTATAAATATTAAAATGTCACAATTATTGTGCAGATTATGTTAATAGTACATTATTATTACATTAAATTATTATCACATTATTATTACATTAAATTATTATCACATTATTATTACATACAAATGTCCTTTAATATACAACAAATTCACCAACTAATACTCAACAAATATTTTATGTTCTAAAAATTCTTTTATGCTGTAGAAACACTTTTTGTGTAACCACTCTGCCAATACTTACTGATATCTCTTCAGCATAATCAGCCTATAATGTTCCCACTGCTGGGACACAGGCCTCCTCTCTGTGAAAGGGAGGGGGCCAATTTCGGGTTCGTGGCTGTCACCATGTCTTAAAATTTTTGGTTCTAGGAAAAGCCGGTTATTCACGATATTTTCCTTCACCGTTGTGTGTAGTGGTGGTTGCCTTCCTGGTGTTAGGGCCGTTACTTCCTCATCCCTCGTTATTATAAAATAATAAACACGGGTTGGTTTCCACCATTGTGCCCGCGTGGTGGATTGCGGTCCACTCCCTCTCACAGAAAGGAGGCTCGAATCCCAGCAGTGGGAATATTATAGGGTGAATATGCTATGTATGACATAGGACCTGAATTGACCGACCATTGACCTTATGGTCGCAAGCACTACAGCTGAGCATGAGGGGTTCCTGGGTTCAATTTCCGGGTCGGGCAAAGTGTTATTGTGTTTTTCCATCTGAAATTTCTCAGTAGCAGCCCGGAAGCTGGATTTATGCCCGGTTGATGGCAAGCTCGCCTATTACATGGGACTTAAACATAACTGGCGAAATGTTAGTGTGCTATAGGTACACCTGTGCTTAACCCTTCAGGGATTACAAGCGTGATGTTATGTTATGTTATACCCTGTATCTCTATACCTGTTTTTTTTTTTAGGTGGGAAATTATCAAATAACTTCTCCCGCTCTCGGTGGAGCGGGAGGGCGTGTCAGACTCTTACTGACTAAAACCCACCCGTGTTCCTTCAGTTGCCATGTTGCCAGGGGCCACGGTATCCTTCGGACCTTCCCGCGACCCCGGCAGGAATCTCAATCCCTAACAAACCTGTCCTCAAAACGGGAAAACCAGCACGAAAATACGATACTTCACTAGAACTAGAACATAAAACCACGGTTCAACTAAAACTGGTTGATTCGACCGATCCGTCACGCAACTTGGTTGAACCATTAATGATTAGAGGCATACGTGAGAATTGATGTACCTTGTAACATCCATTGTGTGGGTTTTACACGCTTTTTAATAGTTCGGGGAAAGTAGAGGCAATTTAAACAACTTGTGCAGGGTCAAATTAAAATAGCTAGCAAAAACAAAACTATCTACCATAACTCCACAACCCCATAACCCCATATATCCTCTGACTTTTCGGATTCATGTGCGTATTGTATAATTATCAGTTGCTTCAAAAACGGTGAAGGAAAACATCGTGAGGAAACCGGTATGCCCGAGAGATATTTCTCTACGGCATGTGAAGTCAAGTCAGAGGCCCATGGGCGGCTTTAAAACTCTGACACCAGGTTAGTCACTAACCACACGAAAAGAAGAAGATCTACCATAAGATGGAAAAATAGAAAAAAAAACATGACATAACAGAAATTACAAAACTGTTTTGCATTTGGAGAAAATACTTAACATAACATAACATCACGCCAGTTACCCGAACGGTTAGGCAGAGGTGTGCCTAATGTGTGTGGTGTGTGTAGGATGAAGTAACTAAGCTTAGAGTACCCCGACCAAACGGGTTGTTAGGTCAGCACCCTAATTGCGTAATACAACACAATCACAATTTGTTTCTATTTGAAACAGATTTCTAATCCATTGCTTCATAAGTTGGAAAAAAAATCTGTTCAACAACGTAAATAACGCAATGAATGTTGTTGAATTATCAAAATGAAACAAATTTCGCGAAATTGTTTACGAAAATGAGTTACGCAATTAGGGTACAGGTTGGAATAGGAGTGATAAAAAATTTTTGTCCGTCTTGTAGATTATTAAAAAATGTTAGACACATACTTTTTTTTTTTCAAAAAATTACGGCGATGCATTGAGTTAAAATGTGCCATGACGTCACGGTTATATAGATTTTATACTTACTTGTGACGTAGCAACCCCCACACCCCAACTTTAATACGTTTTATCCAAGTAATTTTTTGTGATAAAGCAAAAAATACGTGTCTAATTTATTTTTCACTCCTCTTGCTCAAAAAAGCCGTCATTTTAGAGTACCAGAGCGGGGAAAAAATTGCATTTCTTGCTCTAGGGTAAAAAGTAATTTCTTTTTAATTTTTGTCTATTCCATCGAGCCTTGAAAAACGAAGAAGTCTTTGTTCTTATGTAGAATAATCATGATTATGGACTCGACTTATTACTGGTACGACTTACACCAAAAAAAAAAGAACATTTTATTTTTTTAAATAGAACTAAATGCGGCTATCTCTTCGGTAGAATGTGTGCATTGCGTTGCGGCTACAGAAGAAATAAAAAAGACATTGGCGCGAAATCTTTAGAATTTATCTCTAATTACGAATTGAATTGGTGACCGTAATATAATTTACAACAGTGAAAATGTCATCATCTAGTGAGAACATCTTCACAGAGGACTGAAATTAAGTTGCCAGAAAAAAATATCTTGTTAAATATCCAGAATTGTACAAATTGTATATTTAAATAAAATTAACTGATTAATATTGTATTGGATTATTTTACTTTCTCGCAATGGCAGTGAAAAGTAGAGTGTAACACACGGCGCTAAAACCCATTATAACTCGGTTTCTATTTACTCCCTCGCTAAAGCTCGGGAGTAAAACTACCTCGTTACAATGGGTTATTTTAGCCCCTCGTATAACAATCTACTATTATTATCTGACTGCCGGACTAAATAGAATTTCTTTTTTGACCCAGGCATCATCCCTATTGTGACCACCCACGCGCGAGCCGAATTGATCGCAGTAACTAAGCTAGGGCACGCCGACCAAATGGGTTAGGTTAGGTTAAACCGGTAATCAACCGCGCTACGTCCGAGTTGGTCGCAGTTCTTGGCTATTTAGTTTTTTTAGGACCCCAAAATAGAAATTACTTGACGTTCCTAAAAGAGGTGCTAAAATGATATTAGAGTATTTAATCATATTTTAAGAAGCGCAAAATAGGAATTATAAGGCTGGTTTCACAGCTGTCCGGGAGACCCGTGCGGGCCGCCCGTACGGGTTCCTGGAACGGAGACACACGTGTGGCGCTAGAACATTCTTTCACAGCGACGCGGATTGATCCGTACGCGACCCGCTCCGGGTAGAGCACTTACAACGCTAGCAACCGTATCGTACTAACTCCCTCGTGTCGTGGTGGGTGTTTACTTCTCCCCGAGCCGAACTCTTGCCGAGTTCCACAACTCCCTTGCGGAGTTAAGAATCGTCGTCGTCGGGTTTGGTTCACTCCCCGTGCTCGTACTCGGGGACTTCAATGCCAAGAATCTGGCTTGGGGTTCCCGGTATACGGACACACGGGGTAGGATGGTGGAGGACTGGGCTCTGGAGACAGGCCTGGTCGTCCTAAACCGGGGTTCTGTCCCCACGTGCGTGCGGATGCGGGGTGAATCGGTGGTGGACATTTCGTTCGCCAGCCCCGCTCTGTCGCCTCGTGTCATTGACTGGTGCGTCATGGAGGGGGTGGAGACCTACTCCGATCACCGGTACATCCGGTTTGACGTCTCCACCCAGACCTCGAGCGCGCCGGTCCGACAGGCCCCGAGTGGTCCGCGGTGGGCGCTGAAGCAGCTGGACCGGGAGCTTCTCCTGGAAGCCTCGATCGTGCAGGCCTGGGTGTCATCACCGGACAGGCCTGCCGACATCAATGACGAGGCGGAGTGGTTCCGGGAGGCCATGTCCAATGTGTGTGACATGGCAATGCCCCGGGTCCATCCTAGACGTGCTTCGCGCCAGGTGTACTGGTGGTCGCAAGAGCTGGAGGCTCTGCGCAGGGCGTGCGTAGCTGCGCGACGCCGGTACGCCAGGTACCGCAGGCTCCGTATCCGCCCTCCGGATACGGAAGCCATCCAGGCGGAGTTGTACGAGGGGTACAGAGCGGCGAAGACCGCCCTCCAAGCGGAGATCCTGCAGGCCAGGGCACTGGCCCGAGAGGAGATGCTGGAGACTCTCAACAGGGACCCGTGGGGGCGCCCATACAAAATGGTGCGGGAGAAACTCCGCCCATGGGCCCCCCCGCTGACGCAGAGTCTCCGGCCCCAGCTTGTGGGGGACGTGGTGAGCGCTCTGTTCCCTTCCAGAGGGGATCATACCCCTCCGCCCATGGCTCCGCCTTCTGCGGTGCCCGATGCGGACCACACCGACGACGACGATGCTCCAGAGGTGACTGAGGTAGAAATGAGAGTGGCGGTACGCAAGATGAGTGCGAAGAATACCGCCCCAGGACCCGACGGCATACCCGGAAAAGCCTGGGTCCTGGCCATGGGGGCTCTCGGGCCTCGACTAAGGGGGCTCCTAAGCGCATGCATGGAGAGGGGCCAGTTCCCACTTCGTTGGAAGACGGGGAAACTGGTCCTCATCAAGAAGCCGGGGCGCCCAGCGGACTCTCCGTCCGCGTATCGGCCCATTGTGCTGCTCGATGAGGTGGGCAAGCTCTTTGAAAGAGTCATTGCAGACCGCCTCGTCGGGCAGCTGGTGCGAGTGGGGCCGGATCTGGCGGAGAGCCAGTTCGGCTTCCGCAGGGGGCGCTCTACGGTAGACGCCATCATGCGCGTGCGGGCCCTCACGACGGGGGATGCTGTGGCCCGGGGTGGGGTCGTCTTGGCGGTGTCTCTAGACATCGCCAATGCCTTCAACACCCTGCCCTGGAGTTGCATCAGGGAGGCACTCCGGTATCACCGGATGCCGACCTACCTCTGTCGTGTGGTCGAGGCCTGTCTGACGGACAGGGCCGTCATCTACCCCGGTCACCAAGGAGAGTGGAACCGGCAAGAGATGTCGTGCGGTGTCCCACAGGGTTCGGTCCTGGGGCCGCATCTGTGGGACATCGGATACGACTGGGTGCTGCGCGCCGACCTCCCTAGCGGCGTCAGCGTCGTTTGCTACGCTGACGACACGCTGGTCCTGGCGCAGGGGGGATCGTACCAGGCGGCGGCCGACTTAGCGACACGCGGGGTTGCGACAATCGTAAATAGGATCCGGCAGCTGGGACTCGAGGTGGCCCTGCACAAGTCTGAGGCCATGGGTTTTCATGGTCCTCGGAATGCGCCACCGTCGGGTTCCCAGGTAATGGCGGGAGGGGTTCACATCGGTGTCGAGTCGACGATGAAGTATCTGGGACTCGTCCTCGACAGCCGGTGGAATTTCGTCGAACATTTCCGACGTTTGGCTCCCAGACTGGACCGGGCCGGGGCTGCCTTGAAGCGGCTCCTGCCCAATCTGGGAGGTCCAAACGCCTCCTGCCGGAGGCTCTATGCGGGGATCGTGCGGTCCATGGCCCTTTACGGGGCACCGGTGTGGGCGCGTTCATTGAGGCTGCGGCCAGCCCGCCGGTTGAACGCGTCCCAGAGGGTCATGGCCATCCGGCTGGCCCGAGGATACCGCACGGTCTCCTGCGAGGCGGCGAGCCTCCTTGCCGGATTACCGCCATGGGATCTGGAGGCAAAGGTCCTCGCGCACATCTGGGAGTGGCGCGAGGAGGCGAAACGCCGGGGCTTAACTCCGATGCCGCAAGAAATCGCGGCACAGTGGACAGAGCTCCGGCGGGATCTCATGGCGTCATGGAGGGTACGATTGTCGCAACCCCGCGCTGGGCACGCCACAATTGCGGCGATAAGACCCCTCTTTGAGGAGTGGCTTGAGAGGCGTCACGGCGTCCTCACCTTCCGCCTGACGCAGGTCCTCACCGGACACGGGTGCTTCGGGAGGTACAGTACCGACCAAAAGTCCATAAGCAATCTCACAAAGCAATAGACTGACGCTTCGGTTTGACTTACGACCTTCTTCTATAAGTTGTTACAATACTATAGACACGCACATTACACACACACACTCACTTTGTCTGCAACCAATGACTAGTTCGATAATCATCATTCGTTTTTAGTTTCATTCGTCTTGTTCACATAAATATTAAAGTTTAGCAGGTAGACCAGAAAAAACTAAGTAAATTATTTCGATTTCTGTGGGGTAGATGCAGTTTGTTACAAGTATTCAATTAATAGAACTTTGTTGGTTCGTGCCGTGATAATATTGGTGACGAGCATTTAGCGCAGTGTTGTGGTTATTATTATCAAAAAGCAGGCATAAAATATATTGAAGAGATCAGATCAGATCAGAGAATATTATTGCGCTGCGTAAAAGTGAAGTGAATATCTAATAAAACCGGACTAAGTGTGAGTGTTATCATTTATATATTTCATATTTTACTAAACATAAATCCTAATCAAGGGTATTGTTGATAGAACAGAGGTCTTGTTGAGACAGAAGATGCCTTTAAAGTTTTAAATTCATTGTGAGGTTTAATTCGATTAGTGAATAATAAATAATTAGGTATTATGTGTAATAAAAACAATGTTTTTCTTTGTTCTAGAGAAATACTGTGACGGTTAAGAGATATGAGGAAGGGGCTTATTATCGAGTAGCAGCGACGTCAAATGGTGAATGAAACAAATGGTTTCATAGCAACGAGATATTTTGCTGAATTATTAAAAACACGTCATTATGAACCGTTCGCCGTGCACTCTGAAGGCTTGCATCACTGAAGACCAGCTAGAAAACCGTTTTTGACCTTAAAATATTGACCGTACCAACTTAATAAATTTTTATATAATCTTTATTCGTTATTGCATGAATTTATGGTAACGAATTTTTTAAGCACGTTTCAATAGGGTGTTTGTCGTATTTCTTGCAGATATACCGAAATTGTTTAATATTATTTTAGTAATAGTATTATTTTAGGATTAAAATTTGAGGTTTAGTTTCAATCTTCTTTTCGTAAAGAAAATGAATACTTAAGCTATAACCTCAATACCAACCAATATTTACTAAAGCCAAATAAAGTTTAAAATAATTAATATGAACAACTGCCTTTAACCTTAAAATCAACAATTTTGTCAGTAGATTTTTTTACATTTTAAGTAGTCTAATATTCTTATTTATTGCTTAATTACTTAGACCATGATCAAAGCTTTATATTTATGGTGCAAAAAAATCCATTTAAAATTTAAAACATTTCAAAATTTAAATATGTCAAAATAATACAAATTGCTTCTAAGTTTCTAGACATCTATTTCACATATTATTCAGGTGAAGTAATGATAAATAATTGTAGCAGTTTGATAACTATACTTAAGTAAAATAAACATAACGAATAAATATTATTTATTTTTTATTATAACATATCACGCATTTTTTATTCTAAACCCTTTATTGCAATAACAACATTAATAAATAGGCAGGATATTTAAAAATATTATTATTGCAAACAAAAATAATAATATTTGCAAAAACAGCGCTGTGATTTACGAGATTAGAACCTTAGCCATCTTGAATCTAAGACCAACGCTTAACGCCTTCTGCTATCTGCACATATAATTTACTTTCGAATTTTAGCAATGCGATACACTGGCCAAGGTCACGCGTACGAGTATGATGCGTGCTAACAAAAGTTATGGAAATATAAGTGCGGCGCCCGCGAACCGTGACGATACGATAGTGTGTAGTTCAAAACTGCGTTCTCTGTGGTGTGTGTACGGCACTCACACCACAGACGTCTGACTGTTTACACATACAAATGTACGGACTATACCGCGTGTTCACAGCAATACGACTCTTAGCGTGCTCATGCACTTTTGAGCGCTTACTGTACCTGTTCAGGATAAGGCGAGAGGAAACACCCGGGTGTCACCATTGTGTGGATCGGCCTGAGGACACGGTGGAGCATACGGTGGAGATCTGCCCGGCTTGGGCGGAGCAACGCCGTGTCCTCGTGGAGGCGATCGGCGGCGGTGATCTCTCGCGTCCGGCCCTGGTTCAGGCCATGGTACGGAGCGAGAGGAAATGGCAGGCCGTCACCTCCTTCTGCGAAGCGGTAATGCTCGTGAAGGAGGAGGCGGAACGCGTGAGGGAGAGTCAAATTTCGCGCCCTCACGCCCCTAACCGCCGCAGGAGGAGACGCCCGGGGCGGGAATTGCGAGCCGATTTCCGGCTACCGTAGGCGCGGGCTTGCGGACGGTGAGCAATGGGTAGCTCGCCGTCCGGTAAGGACCAAGCCCGGGTCGACGGCGCGTTGTGTTCCACGCGCGCCTCAAAGAGATGTCAGCAGAATTGACGGGGTCCGTTAGGGCCAATGCCTGCCGGGGGTTCGAAGAAAACCGATGGGGACATCGTGGCCCCCGGCAACAGGGCAACCGAAGGAACACGGGTGGGTTTTAGTCAGTAAGAGTCTGACACGCCCTCCCGCTCCACCCAGAGCGGGAGAAGTTATTTGATAATTTCCCACCCAAAAAAAAAAAAAAAAACTCCCTCGTTTCAGAGCACTGCGGGCGCTACCCGTACGGGTCTCTCGTGTGCGGGCGGCCCGTGCTGCAGACAGACAGCAGACAGCTGTAATACCAGCCTATGGGGTTCAAAATTCAAAATTTATTCAACCTAGGCTTATTCAATCAACCAAACTTTGTAAAAAAGGGTACTATACAATTTCAGATTATTTAGAAGATAAAAAAGCTTGGGATTGAACTGCTCGCTCTGCTAAGCCTTGTGATAAAATCATAAAACTAGACATTTTAATTATGTAAAATCAACATATACCAGTTTTATAAACACATTGACATTGTTGAAAATTATATTCAAAATGACATGATTACTTTGTAAAGTATTATATTATTTTAACTATTGTGAATGTGAGGACTATGTGGATATTGTTTTTATTTCTCTGCTAGTTTTAGTGATGGTCTGGCAGTTTGAGTAGTTTATGCGGCCTACCCAAATGTCCTTTCTTTGGTATTGTTCGTCGAGTTGAGCTCCTTAAGTTCTGAGTTGAGCTCCACGTTTACTGACAAATGCTTGCACTGACTGGACAGGTCCACTCAAATCTGTGTGGTTCTTTCCTCAAAAGACCTTTTCAGACACTTATCTACATGGTCCTCATATGGCCTGACCAAGATTATGTCTGGACTTTAAAAGAGACTGCGTCCTCTGAGTTTGTTTCGGCCTTTCTTCTCAGAGTAGTCAGATAGGAAACGCCGAACTCATCTAGCTTATTTTTAATATTTTTTTTATATGACGTGTAAAAGTGATTTCGATATCCTATTTACAGAATAAACAATTTCATTTCATTTCAGCACTTTTTGAACGTCAAAATTACATAAGACAGTCCCCCAAAAACGCCCACCCTTCACCACTTCCTAGTGCCTTTAGCTGGGAAGAAGAAGTGGCGCAACAAACTCCCCAGCAGCACAGCTGTCTGTTCAAATTAGAAAATGATTCTATACAAATAGTATGCAAAAAAAACAAAAGAATGCAAAATAGTTCGATTAAATACATGTTAAAGTAAAATGACTATACTTATTTCACCACGGCAATTTCGATTCAATATCAGTAAAAGGTGTGCAATTTCACAATCGATATAGCTTTAAATAATATATTAAAATTACGGTGTCCAAGCAAATCGAAATAAAAATGAGTTATATCGTGATTGCATACAACTACATCGTTTTAACCTGCCTTTGAACACATGCATTTACGGGTCGTCAGAACCCTAAAACCTCTGTCAACCAGTCTTACCAAGGGGTATCGTATTACCTAGTAACTGGGTTGTGAAGATCAAGGTAAAACTCGTTCATAATGATGAGCAGAATGAAATTTGATTTTAAAAGAGTGTCCTTACCCGATCTTCTCCATAGGAACCTATTACTAAGCTTTGGAATGGGCAAATAGCTTCATGTGTCTGACTGACCAACTCTTTGACAATTCAAAAGTGCCTGTAAATGGTTTAATTTAAATAAATGCTTGAGTTTGAGTTTTAATCCTTAAAGTAAAATTCCGTAGCCGTCCGCAGGTGGCAACTGGTTTCTATGTATTCTTACGTATTTCTATGAAGGCGACGTGTCACTAGCTTCGGAAGCTATTTTATAGAAATTCATAGAAACCAGTCGTGTCGTAGCGACACGTTGCCTGCAGTTGCCGCTTGCAGTTGCCGCTTACAGTTGCCGCCTGCGGTCGGCTACGGAATGGTACCTTTATCGGATTTTGAGTTATTTCAATTACATCATCATGTTAAAAAAACGTGTGAATGTAAAAAAAACAATAACCAGTTGTATAAAGACACATATGATAAAACGGAGGCACTTTTGGAGCACATAAAGTAGCAGATACACTCACACATACACTCTCACGCTAACATACACTCTCCCATACACTCTCGCATATACTCTCGCATACACTTTCTCATTCACTCTCACAGACACTCTCATATACAGACACACTACGCACAGGTATTGCACTCAAATCACACTCAAACTAACATATGTAATTGTTTTATTTGATATTTTAAGTACCTACGGATTTGTTTTAATAGATTAAGATTATGCTGTACCATAGTATACAGAGAGGTAGCAAGCTATATTCATAGAAACGCACCGCGCGCGGCTTGTATGTGTGCGCGGCTTGTATCTATGCGTCGCCGCACGCACACTTAACAAAATCTCGCCCGTTTCTCAGTGCGCCAGTCGGGGCTAACGCCGCACAAGGTTTGCGCGTCGCGGCTTTTCGGCACTGCTAAATGTATGAAAAATTAGTGATAATCGCAGGAGAAATTATTGCTGTGCGTTTGGGTGTCTAAATAATTCATCGATTCCAAAGTTGTCTCTGTTCAGATTACCTACTGAACAGAAAAGGTAACCAAGTCACTTATTCTAGCATATAATTTTTACTTGATGATGAGACTTATTTGTTGTTGTATTAGTTATCTATCAGACAGACGAAGTAGGCAGGCCTACTTTCCCACTAAAATGTATTAGGTACCTACTTTTGATCTGTCAATTGATATGCCGCTAATGCTTTGTTTACGTTTAGTCATGCCGATTTCTCAGTATTGTAAGTATAGTAAAGTAACTAAGTACTTACAGTTATAAAATCGTAATTTCAAATATTTGTCGAATTTATTGTGAATCAGAACAAGTAAGAGAGTAAAAAATCTAATAAAAATAAATGCTGTAGAGGTCAAAAAACACTTTCAACGAAAATTGGTTTGAAGGAGATATAGTTAGCAGTTTTTGAGATATAGCACTTTTTCAAAAACCGCAAAAATAACTTTGTCATTCATACAAACACTATGAACATCATCGTTTAGGTAAAACCGACCTCACAAACCCTGAACCCAGACAACACACAAGTAAAAAAAATAAAAACTTTTTACAAAAAAAAACAACCGACTTCCAAAAAACACTACAAAGTAAAAAATAACTTTAATTTCTTCGGAAGTCGGTGTCTTCGGTTTTGAATTTTCGTTTTTTGTCACCGACTTCCGAAATTAAAGTTATTTTTCACTTTGTAGTGTTTTTTGGAAGTCGGTTGTTTTTTTTCTAAAAAGTTTTTATTTTTCACTTTTTTGTTGTGGTACCTACCCCACACAAATCCGAAAACCACCTGGTCCTGGACCTTTTTTTGTTTCAAACAAAAAAAGAATTTTCAAAATCGGTCCACAATTGACGGAGAAATCGGTGGACATACATAAAAAAAAAAGAAAAAAAAAAAAAAAAAAAACCAAACATCCGCGACGAACATATAACGTCCTCCTTTTTGGAAGTCGGTTAAAAATAGAACTTCCCGGCCCTTTCCAATTTCTAGGCACTGAATTAAAATTTAGCTAAAAGTGACAACCCTGAGACGGGCAAGTATGGTAGGCAATTATGTCGCGGATTGGGCAGGAGATAGCCTACTAGAACTCTTTATACTATGGCTGTACTATGTATTAGACAAATCAGAAGTTGCCAGGGGCCACGGTATCCTTTGGACCTTCCCGCGACCCCGGCAGGGAATCTATATCCCTAACAAACCTATCCTCAAAACGGAAAAACCAGCACGAAAATACGATACTTCATTAGAACTAGAACATAAAACCAAGTTTCAACTAAAACTAGTTGATTCAACCGATCCGTCACGCAACTTGGTTGAACCATTAATGATTAGAGGCATACGTGAGAATTGATGTACCTTGTAACATCCATTGTGTGGGTTTTACACGCTTTTTAATGGTTCGAGGAAAGTAGAGGCAATTTGAACAACTTGTGTAGGGTCAAATTAAAATAGCTAGCAAAAACAAAACTATCTACCATAACTCCACAACCCCATAACCCCATATATCCTCTGACTTTTCGGATTCATGTGCATATTGTATAATTATCAGTTGCTTCAAAAACGGTGAAGGAAAACATCGTGAGGAAACCGGTATGCCTGAGAGATGAACCGGTATGCCTGAGGGCGGCTTTAAAACTCTGACACCAGGTTAGTCACTAACCACACGAAAAGAAAAAAATCTACCATAAGATGGAAAACACAACAGAACAGAAAATACAAAAAACTTTTTACAAAAAAAAAAAACAACCGACTTCCAATTTAAAAATAACTTTAATTTCGGAAATCGGTGTCTTTGGTTTTGAATTTTCGTTTTTTGCCACCGACTTCCGAAATTAAAGTTATTTTTAAATTTGTGGTTTTTTTTGGAAGTCGGTTGTTTTTTTTTGTAAAAAGTTTTTATTTTTCACTTTTTAGTTGTGGTATTTACCCCACACAAATTCGAATACCACTACCTGCTATGTAAATAACAGTGAGAGGAACTTAACATATCATCCACATAGTAAGTGGGAAAATGTACGTATTATTGAAGCTAACTCAAAAACTATCATAGCAAAGTTGATAAAATTTATATGGGACCACCTCGAGACCATACCCTTTCAAACAAAAAAAGAATTTTCAAAATCGGTCCACAATTGACGGAGAAATCGGTGGACATACATAAAAAAAAAAGTAAAAAAAAAAAAAAAAAAAAACCAAACATCCGCGACGAACATATAACCTCCTCCTTTTTGGAAGTCGGTTAAAAATAGAACTTCCCGGCCCTTTCCAATTTCTAGGCACTGAATTAAAATTTAGCTAAAAGTGACAACCCTGAGACGGGCAAGTATGGTAGGCAATTATGTCGCGGATTGGGCAGGAGATAGCCTACTAGAACTCTTTATACTATGGCTGTACTATGTATTAGACAAATCAGAAGTTAGGCTTCAACTATAATGTTTATTAAATTTATATATTTAGATTAGGTACTATAAGTCTGAGGAACAAAGTAAATAAAACGTATTGTAGGTAGGTTAACGTCCAACTCACATAATTATTTATTATCATATCATGATTTCTCATAACCTTTACACTTATTTTACACTTAGTACTTAGTTTTTTAATATAGGCTTACTTGCTACATAAATTCCACAACTAGCAATAGTTACACAATAGAATCTAACATTTAAAACAAAATAACGGCAACAGGTCATAATTCAGTATGATATTTAAAGAATAGTTATTAAATCAGATTAATAATAATAATAATAACGAGTCTGGGTCGCTACCACAGTTTCTAACAACAGGCGTTACCCACCTGCTCCATAAGTCAGGTAGTCCCGCGGAACCCAAGAATTATAGACCGATCACATGCTTATCGACGGTCTATAAACTTCTTACATCCATTTTGAGAGCGAAAATTAACACACACATTGACAGTAATTCAATTATGTCAGCCTCCCAAAATGGATGTAGGAACGGGTCCCGTGGTACTAAGGAGCTTCTCCTCATCGACATGGCCATAAGCCAACAGGTTCGTCGATCCCACAAGGATCTGTCGACATGCTGGATAGACTATAAGAAGGCCTACGACTCGGTGCCACATACATGGCTCATGAGGGTGCTGGAGTTGTACAAGATAGATGCAACTCTGCGCGCCTTCCTGATGTCGTGTATGGGGCAATGGAGGACGGTTCTTCGCTACCCAGGATGCCGACAGATCCAGGGGAATGACGAGCCTGTATGGATTAAACGGGGAATATTTCAGGGCGACAGTTTAAGTCCACTTTGGTTTTGCTTAGCCCTGAATCCTCTGAGCACACTGCTGGAGGATTCAGGCCTAGGCTATAGGTTGAGGAGAGGTGGTCAGGTCATATCTCACCTCCTCTACATGGATGACTTGAAACTCTTTGCCCCCAACAGATTGCAACTGATGGAGCTACTGAAGATAACTGAAACATTCAGTGGCGCCATCAGGATGGAATTTGGTGTGGACAAATGTGCAGTCATGCATGTAAAGCGAGGGGAGATTATGGAATCCGAGAGAACCCAACTCTCGGACTCCATACACCTCAGATCCCTCTCCTCAACTGAAAGCTATAAGTATTTGGGTATGTCGGAAGCGTTAGGCATCAACGTTGCTGACATGAAGCAATCGTTGAAGGAGCGCTTCTTTGGTCGCCTGAAGAAGGTATTAATTAGTCTTCTTTCAGGCGGAAACAAGGTGCGCGCCTTCAACAGTTGGGTCATGCCGGTTTTGATGTACTCTTTCGGCATACTCAAATGGACTCAGACTGAACTGGACGCCCTGGACAGGAGGGTCCGTACACTCCTGACCGCAAACCGGATGCATCACCCACGTTCATCGGTGATGAGACTGTACATCCCGCGGAAGTGTGGGGGTCGAGGCTTTTTAAATGCGAAGACCCTCCACAACCGCGAGGTGTGCAGCCTCAGGGAATATTTTCTTAAAACCGATGTGGGTATGCACCGTGATGTGGTCGCAGTGGATAACGGGCTCACCCCGCTCTCCATGGCTAAAGAGAACTGGCGCAAACCTGTAATACTTACTACAGATGACCGCAAGGAAGTATGGCAAAGCAAGGCGCTTCACGGACGCTTCTATCGGGCTCTTCATGAGCCCGGTGTAGATTTCTTAGCGTCCGTATCCTGGCTACGTTTCGGTGACCTTTTCGGGGAAACCGAAGGTTTCGTCTGTGCAATTATGGATGAAGTTATCTTGACGAATAACTACCGGAGACATATTATGAAGGACGGTACGGTTGACGTGTGTCGGGCATGCCATCGTCCGGGTGAGTCCATCAGACATATTATCTCCGGTTGTTCGCGTCTAGCTAACGGCGAGTACCTGCACAGACATAACCAAGTGGCTAGGATTATTCACCAGCAACTTGCTTTGAAATATAAACTTGTGGACTCTGAGGTTCCGTATTACAAGTATGTGCCCGACCCAGTTCTCGAAAAGGACCATGTCACGTTATACTGGGATCGGTCTATCATTACTGACAGGACTATTATAGCAAATAAGCCTGATATAGTAGTGATAGACCGATTAGCGCGCCGCGCAATGATAGTCGATGTTACCATTCCACATGACGAGAACCTCGTGAAAGCTGAGAAAGAGAAACAAATAAAATATCTCGACTTAGCACACGAGGTTGTTGACATGTGGAATGTGAGCTCGGCTATCATTGTGCCGATTGTCATAACGGCAAATGGCCTGATGGCCGAAAGCCTCGACCAACATCTCTCGAGGCTCTCGTTAGACGGCTGGATCAAACGCCTGATTCAGAAGGCAGTACTCCTCGATACGGCTCGCATTGTGAGGAGGTTCCTGTCTCTGCAACCCTAACCACCGGTAGCTTGGACCCTGCTCCCGACACCGGCGGAACTCTATTTTTTTATATTTTTAAATGTTTTTTTTTTTTATTCTGATTGTTTTAAGAAATATTTAAAAATGTAAATTAGTAAGAAACTAGATAAATAAACGAAAATAATAATAATAAAATAAATTTATTTCTCTCTCCACAAAGGTTGGCTTAGAATTAACATCTTAGGACTAGACAATAAACGTAGACAAAAAAGCTCCTTTGCGAGAGACTGGAGTCCGTACTAGGGAAACCCTGTGTTACGGATCTCCAGGCTCCCAGTGTTTAGGTCATCATTAGGTACATAGCAGAAGTTTAAAGTACAAGCACAATCATTTGAGCTTAGATTATACAAGGTGCAGCCTTGAGATTGACTTACAGTAGGTCCTTCACTTGATACTAAGTATATGACTTGTTCTCTCGGTGGTCCGTGCTCGAATCCCCGAGAGCTCTGATGTTCTCAACTTAGTAAGCGTTGAATCAATAGACAAAAATTACAAATGATCGTTGTCACGTGACAGGCAAAGGAAATGTCATCGATCAGCCAATGTGATTTTAACAAAATTCAAAATATAACAAACAAAATGTACTTCTTGTGGAAAAGTTATAAAATACAATCTTAATTCCCTAACATATGGAAGAACGGAGTCTCCTAACACAGTCATTGTTTGCTTAAAAGGAGGCTCAAACACGAAACCCTTAATGTTACTGAAGACCAAAAGTATTTAACAAAAAACCTGTATTTAACAAATAAATGTTTTCATTCATTCATTCATCTTTAACATCGATTGATTGACACACTAGCTACTAACCTTAAAAACGTTTCTTAGTACAAATAAAACAATCTATTTAAAACGTTTCAAAGTTTTTTCTCTACTGATCTATTTTAGTTAACACAAAACATACGTAGACAATAAAATTTTGCATTGTTTATGTTTAAAACTCGTCGGTATTGAAGTGATTGATTTGTGTGACAGTGTGTGCAAGGCCTAATATTCTGAAATAGTTTTTAGAGTTCCGTAGATACGCACAACTTTGGAACCTATTATTATGCCTAGGTCGTCTGTCTGTATGTCACAGGGCACAACAAAACTACAAAAGTTGTTCAACTAAAATCGAACAGTGTGAACACGGTAAGTCAACTGGGCCTCGGCACCTAAAAGCATAGGTATTCTACTCATCTAGCAAAAAAATGCCGTAAATTTGAAGGGTGAGGAGGGTGGCTGTTTAACTTTAAAGAAATGTTCCATTAAAATTAAATAACCACCCTTCTTACGCGTGTACCTAAGAGGAGCTACACAAATGTTCGGGTCGGCATGATTCGGCTAGCCGGGCGGCGAAATCGAATAGGAATATGTAGATACTAGCTGCGTCCCGCGATTTCACCCGCGTAAGTCTCGATTCCGTGGGAATATCGGGATAAAAAATTTCTTATGTGTTAATCTGGGTTATAAACTATCTGTGTGCCAAATTCCATTCAAATCCATTCAGAAGTTTTTGCGTGAAAGAGTAACAAACATCCATCCATCCTCACAAACTTTCACATTTATAATATTATTATTTTTAAATGTCTTTGACATATCTCGGGACCCTGGGGTTCCGGACTTTTGGAAGGCGTGCGAGGGGCCGAAGCCAACTCGCAGAGGCCCTTTAGACATTTTTAGTGTTGAGGCACCAACCGACCCAAGAACGACCCCCGGCTGGTGTAGGACTATTGCAGGATACGGAAACAAAAATATTGGACTATGGGTTTGGGTGGCTAAAGTGGACTGTTTACCTGGAACTATGGAAGGACTATGCAGGCAGGGGCCGCCTGATCAATGTTTAAATGTACACGGATAAAATGGCATATTATTATTATACGAGTAGTAGGAATTAGTAAACTTAGGATATTTTATCTCCAATATTAGTAAATATGGGAGAACCATATATATATCAACATAATGAATTTATCGGTCATTGCTTAATTTTTTATACTTTGTACCTATTATAGTAATTTTATTTTAGACTAGCAGCCCGTCGTATGTTTCTTTAACAATGCCATCAACGGTTTTTAAGTCTTGGAACGATGTCGGGCCACGCACATGATGAAGTAATATCCTGAGATAAAAGCACTCGGATTGAGAAGGATGGACGCTGTACACTCGGCCCAACGCCGCATCTTTTTTTACACCGGGATGACCGACTACGTCTTGGCCGCGTTTCCTTCTTGAGAATTTGTTATTGGCCCATGTGGAATAATGAGGGACCTCATGATAGAGTAACGTTTTGGCAAATTCATCACTGCGACACAGGTCAAAAAACGCCGTGAGAGTCGTTTTTGGTGGATTTTCAATTACACGTTGTATATTTTCAGCTGAAAAATATACCCGTTGCCCATTTTCTAAGTGTACAGCCAAGTGAACAACGGTGGGGTGTCGATCGTGAATAGGAAACTCTAACAATCTCCACACTGCCTCCGATGTACTAATGTACCGTCCGTTCAAATAATTTTCCACTTCGTCGTGAGCATTTCTGACACCGAAAGTGGCTTGGTCCGATCCTTTGTTGATGTATTTGCAAATATACTTAATTGCTTGGACGGAATGGCAGAATTCAACGTTTATGTGAGCATTAAAAAATCGCAATAAAATTGGAGAATATGGAACGATCCACCTGTTGTCTATGTTGACCGTTCTGCCTCGGATGTTTAAAGTAGCGACCTGACCTCCGTTGCTGGAGTCGCGACGTCGATATACGGGATATCCGTCCTCACCGGTCTGGGTCTCATTTATGAATCGTCGTGGGTATTTTTTTGAGCATATGCCATTCTTTATGCATGGTGAATTCAAATTTTCTTGCCCACATGGCCCGTGTACCATATTTTTTGTGACTATGTCAAATAACACTGGGTCTTCGTCTTTATTAGGCAGCTCAGCGACGATTATTTCGTCGATCTGATCGGGCTGTATTTTTGTCTCCAGCCAAAACAACATATGACAATGCGGCAATCCTCTTTTTTGCCATTCAACACTAAGCATATAACATTTGACCAGTCCAAAAATCGCGTCTTTCGTGAATATTTTTATAATTTTTTTCATTTTTAGATGGAATACTCGAGCAATGATGTCATGCCGGTCGAAAGACCGTTGGCCGGGGAAAAGTTCCTGCTTTATCTCTTCCCATTCAGGGTTGCACGTAAAAGTGACGAATAGATCTGGCCGGCCGTGGTTGCGCACATAGGACATAGCATCATGCGTCTTTTCGTTTAGAAACCTCGCACATCCAGTAAATGATGACGGTAAGATGACGCGCTGTCCAATGTCGGCGGCATTCACGCTTGCGTCTTGGTTCAAAGCATCCCTCAGATGAATATAGTCATCTGCTCTAAGTTTTTGTTGGTTTCGCCTTATAAAATTTAATCGTTCCGAAATCATCTTTGCCATCATATCCACACAATATTGACTAAACAAATCCTTGTAATAGTGCAGCGAATTAAATTGACTGGTCCTAATCATTAAGCGGTATGCGTAATATTGCATGCATGATACAGTTTTATTTCTTAAGGAATCCTGCTGAGGAATAGTTAAGTAATATCCGTCGTCTCCTGATACGAACATTAGCGGATATTGTAACGGATCATAAGCCCTATGCAATTCCGACACTCGCTTCAGCTGCCCGTCTCTACCGTGCAGCACTATATCTCTGGGGCCTTTGTCTTCATCAACCAAGAGAACGGCCACTTCGTTGACGGAAGGCGCGTTGTATCTGCCTCGGTGTTCTGCTTGAGGTGTGCGGTCAGCGTGAATAATTAATTTTAAATTCTCTGGAGATGTCGATTCGATACTTTGTTTAAAACTTCGTATGTAAACGTTGTGACTATTCAACATGGTCTGCAATTCGTTGATCAAATCCAGTTTTAGCATAGGAGCCATGTTAGAGCGCAAAGATAGTTGGTCAGCATCGGAAATAAAATATATCTGCAGAAATTGTGGGCTTTGTCCGGATGGCGGCAGGAGGCTGCCTATGAGGTGATAAACCTGTCCCTCTACCTTAAAGGTTGGCATGAAATTCCCCTCCCTAATTTCTTTCGCCCCGAACGATGTCATCTGAAACAGATTATTGTAACGACGTGCGTTTTTTAAAAAATGCGCGGATAGTGTACTATTGTTCGTCAGAAGGCTTTTGATTGGTTCTGGAGGCTCTAAGATACTGGGAAGTATTACTTTTCCAGCCGCGCAACACATACCAATTGCTTCGTCTCTCCATTTTTTCGCGGAACATTTAGGGCATATCTTATCCATCGCTCCAATTTGAATTCTGTTTTGATCGGCGTAGTTAATTTGTGGATCGTAGCTGAATGCCGATCTATTGCTGTGAGCTGAAATCCCATCACGCCTTCTAATTGCTACTGCACGTTGTCTCTCTCTCTGTGCCGTAAGTCGTTGCGAGCGGTCACCGCTAGACTCTCGGGCACGTGCCTGTGAGTTTCTGGCTCTCAGTCCAGCAAGCCGCTGCGAGCGTTCGGTGCTAGATTCTCTGGCACGTGCCCGCGAGTCTCTATCTCTGTTTCCAGCAAGGCGTTGTGAACGTTCGGAGCTCGACTCTCGTTCGTAAATCTGAGAAGATCGTTCATTTTGTTCTGCAAGGCTAAGTGAGCGTTCGACACTGCACTCTCTTGCCCGTGTTTGCGAAATTCTTGTTCGATTTTCGTCAAGGCGTTGCGCGCGTTCTGCGCTCGACTGTCTTTCGCGAACCTCTGACGATCTGACATTTTGATTTGCAAGACGAATCGAACGATCGGCGCTACTTTCCCTTGCGCGAGCTTGCGAGGTTCGCTCTCTATTCTCAGCAAGTCGCTGCGAGCGTTCGGCGCTAGATTCTCTGGCCCGTGATTGTGATGCATATTCTCTTTGACTTTCGAGTCGATCAGAATATTCTGAAGATGATTCTCCAACACGCCGAATCTTTGCTAATCTCGCTTGGGAGCTATGTTGAGATAATTGGGACCTTTTTTTTTTAGGCATAATTGTTTGAAAGTTTTGGTTTTCAAGTAAAATAAATAAGAATTAATTTGATTTGACAATTATTTTGACAATACTTAAATAGGTGCTTTAAAAAGAGTGTGACACTGCTATAAAAATAAACTGTCAAGGTTTAATCAAGTAATTTATGCGCAGTTTTGAAAATAACTCCTAATCGATGAAAGAAAATGTGCTCTATCTGAAATGTGTTCTATGGAAAAATCTAAATGTTCAATATCGGTAGCGTCTGCTGCGTAAGGAGCCGACCACCTATCTTACAGACGTGCACGCCCCACTTCTGTATTTCAGTGCCCCCTCCACCCCGCTCGCCGCGATGCCCGGCGCGCTTTTCAGACTGCATCGCAAACAACGGCCACGGCGCTATGGCGGTTTTGTTTACTGTTTGAATTTTTTAATTCGTAATATCTTTTGAATGGAAAGTCCAATTTAAATAATTTAAAAACTATTTTATAGGTAGTTAAATGGTCTTGACCATAAAATAATTTATTTGGATAAGGATTAATATAAACACATAAATAGCATGGTTTGAATTTGGTTAGCATTTTCATTAATGTTTAAAAAGAAAAAAGTTGTTGTAGTGACATAACTACAATAGTTGGACATATGCTACCGCGGAGTTTTTTGTAGACATTATGATGTTCTTCAATATTGTTGTACATTATTTTGTTCTATCGCTAATAGTTTCGGCAGCGCATTCGACGAAAGACATTTTAAGACTCATTTTTCTACACCTTCGGTTACATTGTTCAAATTTTACCAAGGATCCCTAATTTTTTTCAAAATGAAATGTAGCCTATGTCAAATTGGAAGAATGTAGCATTCTATTGGTGAAAGAATTTTTTAAATCGGCCCAGTACTTTTTGAGCCTATTCATTACAAACATACAAACATACAAAAAAAATAGGTACAAATCTTTCCTCTTTATAATATTAGTGTAGATTCATCGTCTTCACATATAATTTAATATACAAAATAATGTAAAACATTTTAAAAAAGCAACTATGGAGTTTCTCGCCTATTCTTCTCCATACGAAACGAAAAAAGTGCATTTTAATGGCCTAAATGGTTTGACTTAGACTTTTTCGGGAAAAAGCCGTTCGGCTTGACTCAAATTGTGCCGACCGACGAACATGATTAAGCGAGGATAGATGCTAAACGAACTTTGCCGATCGGCACGAGCCGAATAGAAGCCGAATATGTGTAGTAATTGCTTGGGGTCGGCTTTGTTGTTCAACAACTACTGCCGAAACAAATGTGCCGACCCGAACAAGTTTGTAGTACCCCTTTATTTATTTTTTGGCGCTCTGGGCGGAGCGGGAGGGCGTGTCAGACTCTTACTGACTAAAACCCACCCGTGTTCCTTCAATTGCCATGTTGCCAGGGCCACGGTATCCCTTTCGGATTTTCCCGCGACCCCGGCAGGCATCGGCCCTAGCGGACCCCGTCAGTTCTGCTAACGTCTCTTTGAGGCGCGCGTGGAACACAAAGCGCCGTCGACCCGCGAGCTATCCAGTGTGTAGTACCCCTAAGTAGAGAAAATGCCAGATGGTAAATTCTACCTATAATCGATTCTATACGATTTGCTGCGATTACACCAAATCGATTCGAATTAGCTATGAGAACAGTAGGTACTTACTCGTATGTCGACTGTTTCAATTCATTCGCTTTTTATCAGATGGTAATCGTCATGGTTTCTAATGTCCTAACAAAACATTACGCCTGTTTTTCTCGTAGGGTTAGGCAGAGAAGTATATACTATATACTTTGTTTATTTTTGCTTCCAATTTGCGCAGGGTACGCGCCAGCCTCAACAGCGTGGCGTGGCGTGGCAAATATGTCGTTCTTATTCCGCAATAAATCAAAATACTGCTTTATAAGTTGAAACCGGACCTTTATCCACAATATTATTTTTTTATTTGCCTGGACGATAAGGGCGTTTCCGCAAGCTGAGGACAAAATGAGTACAGTCAGCCTTGCAAAACATCTCCAATAGGCATGATGCCTGGGTCAAAAAAAAGAAATTCTATTTAGTCCGTTAGTCAGATAATAAAAAATATTAGACACGTATTTTTTGCTTTATCATATTAATAAAAAATTACTTAGATAAAACGCAATAAAGTTTTGGAGTGGGGGTCGCTACGTCACAAGTAAGTATAAAATCTACATACAAGTGACGTCACGGCGCATTTTAACACAATGTATCGCCGTAATCTTTTGACAACGTAAAAAAACAAAAAACACGTGTACAATCAAAGTCAAACAATTTATTTCAATTAGGCACAAACAGGCACTTTTGAACGTCAAAAACAAAAAATAGAATTGATTCTAGTCGCCCCTTCCAAAGGGTAGTTTTCGTATGGAGAAGAATGGACAAGAAACTCCACCGTTACTCTTATAAAATGTTTTACAATATTTTGTATACATTAATAATACAATTATATGTGACGACGATGCACCTGGAATAAGATTACTATACCACAATAGGTAAAAATAATTAAAAATAAAACAATGACAGAAAAAAATAATTATGTTATGGATACATGGTGTTCACATATTTACAAGCATTGTAAAAGTAGGTACCTATACGATATTCCTAAATCTGGTATTGCAGAAGGCTGTATTCTCACATATGTATAACTAGCTGAGCTCCGCGGTTTCACTCGCATAAGTCTCGACCCTGTGGAAATGTCGGGATAAAAAGTATTCTATATCCTAATCCAGGTCATGGTCTACGCATGTGCCAAATTTCATGCAAATCCGTTCAGCCGTTTTAGAGTGAAAGTGTAATAAATAAACAAATTCACTTTCGCATTTTTTTTTATGTATGTCCACCGATTTCTCCGTCAATTGTGGACCGATTTTGAAAATTCTTTTTTTTTAGAAAGGGTATGCTCTCGAAATGGTTCCATATAAATTTTATTAACTTTGCTTCGATAGTTTTTGAATTAGCTTGAATAATACGTACTTTTTGCCACTTAGTATGTGGATGATATGATAAGTTCCTGTCACTGTTATTTACATAGCAGGTAGTGGTTTTCGAATTTGTGTGGGCTAGGTACCACAACTAAAAAGTGAAAAATAAAAACTTTTTACAAAAAAAAACAACCGACTTCCAAAAACACTACAAATTGAAACTTTGTAGTGTTTTTTGCAAGTCGGTTGTTTTTTTTTTTTTTTGTAAAAAGTTTTTATTTTTTCAATAGGATTTCAACATGAATGATGTTACCAATATTTTGTAAGTAATTGTATTTGTTTCAATTATTTAATTTTAGTTCAATTTAATTTTTATTTATTTATTGTATATTTTGTTATACATCTGACACTGAAATATATATATTATGTACAACTACTTAGGTATACAGAGGAAAAAAATTAAATATAGGAACAGCTCTTTGGGCATAAAAAATTCGTCCGCATCGCTGTCAGTGGGAAAAGTGCCCAAAAGGCTGGCAGCATTGCCACGTTGTATGGCAATGCTGATTCTTTGACCTAAAAATTGGCCAAAAATAGGCCACGTGAAGAGTCGACCAACCGCTTGGCGATGTCCCGAAATACTCGATGAGCACTCGGACGTTTGTTTATATTTTGATTTAAATTGTCCACGGAGTTCCTTGCCCGTTCTTCTCCATAGAAACCTACTACGTTTCCGAATGGGCAACTAGCTTCATCTTCCTGACTGAGCGACTCCTAGACAATTCAAAAAAGTAAATGGTTTAATTGAAATAAATGCTTTGAGTTAGAACTGCGATGACCACTTACCATCAAACGAGCCATTGGCTAATTTGACATCCAATAACATAAGTCAGCGACACCGTTTTGCGTATTTGTATTAATATTAAATACACACATGACATCGTGAAAATACTATTTTCAGTACAAAAAGAGTGCTAAGTAATTGTATTTAAACTTACTCTTTTTTCTCGAATTTGTGCACATAAAAACCACATGTTGAGTAAGATGAGATGGTTGTGGTGACATAGAATGAACATAACACAATTATGTATGTGAAAAAAAAAAATAACCTGAAATGATGGTGTAAATTTTGTTTGTCCCGCCTGCAATACCAAAATTCTATAGATTATAATGCTTGTTTTTCTCTTTTCAGTTACTTATGTGTTTTTGCAGTCAGTTTTTTTGTTTTTTTATTTCAAGCTTTTTAGTTTTATTAAAATAATATTTATATTGACTTGTTACTAGCTTTTATTTGATACCAATATTTTTTTTTAAACCTACTCCTCCTTTTTTTTGTATTTGCAGATGCAATACATAAATATTATATAGCCTATGACACTCCCACAATTAGGACGAATCTAACGACACCTCACATGTTAAAATCCATAGAAATATAAAAAACAGGAGAAGTGGCATGGGGGCGTGTCTGTGTCCACGCGTAATGATCAAAGTGCTCATTGCATACGAAAATGGCCGTCTCCGCGAACTAGTGTGCTTTCGGCCGTGATCGGGACAATTTATAAGAATGCCGTGTTGTTCAGTGGTTTCTTGTAAAAACCGAAGTCAAAACAAAAACTTTGTGAATCATGGAATCACTTACCATATGTAATTACAAGTATTTTACTATATTTGTCTTTAAAATAATGAAAAACAACAAATCGTAAAATATTTCTTGCTTTTACTACGTTATTTTTGTTTCCAAATATCACAGTGACTGTACTATTTTTGCACTACATACATTGCTCGTTAACCACTACCTAAATATGTCGCTCAGTGACTCAACAAGCAATGTAAAAATCACAAAACGATACTGTGAACTGCGGATGCATCGCGCAGTACGGCCGCTGTGTCTGGCGACGAGCTAGTGATGTGGTTGTGCAGATCCACTAACGTAGGCTATCGACAACAATGTCGTTTGGCGAATGAATTTATTGCTATTATACTTTATTCTTCAATTTGTCAACTCTTTTACTCGGGTGGAAGATCGATGTGAAATAATGTGTTTTACTTATTTTGATTATTTTACAGCGTAGCAGAGAAATGCGTAACCAACGGTCGTGAAGTTAATAAAATTTTAGGTAGAGTGTTTTGGGTTTGAATTATCGCTGGTCTATTATGCCTTATACTCGTGCTATTTCCTTACTTTTTTATGGTTTTGGTATTTTACTTCCGTTAAAGTCTTCAAAAGCTTCGAATGCATTATAGTAATCGGCATGGTTCAGATAATTACAAATATGAAGAAACACATCATTTTATAAAGTATAAGGACAAATGTGGGCTTATGTACCCATCTCCTGATGTCGTCATGATTTGTAAGATAGTGGAAATAATCATAAAAACAGCTTGTCTCACCAATAATAAATTAACAGTTAAAACTAAAAATGTCAAACAGGAACTCATGGCAAAGGCTTTGCCTCACTTCATAGGATTAGATCTCTTTGAAAATATTAAGTTTCACCAATTTGAGCAGTCTCCGATAAATAATCACATAATATTTCAAATTAAAGCAGTCATGGAAAAATATATTAATTTAAGATTACACTATTTGACAAAAAATGCCACTCCAGTAATTTCTATAGTTTTGGAGAAAAAAACGTTTAATTTCTATAGTTTTTGACCATTTGAAGTAAACATTAGTAAGTGAAAACCGCCAAAATGTTAGTTATTAGATATTGATACTTCACCGTCGATAATATTAAATGGAAGAATCGATACCTTTCCGATTTAGTCAATCACTAGCGTATATGTAAAATAAATTGTTTCTGTACAGCACAACGATAGAAATGATGTTTTCGTGTGAGTGAGTTGTACGGTGCATGGTAAATGCACGCTGTGTTTGATGGGATAAGGTTTATAATTAAATGTGTAGTACGTTCTGATTTATGAATTGCAAGAGTGAGCGCAGCCTCGTATCTATTTAGTTTACTGATATGCATGTGTAGTTGTGACGACTAGTGGCGAGGTAGTGGGGACAAAGTGGAGACATTGGGTTTCGATACATTTTCAACTACCGGGCATATCTCCTTCTTTCTTATATCTATGTTAAAATCCATCAAGCCGTATAGGCTACCGAGCGTGCCAAAGAAATATACATACATACATACATGTATACATACTCTCGAAAAACACCCATTACCCTCCTGGAGCAGTCGGGTTAAAAACTGGTATGTATTATGTATATTATCTACCTACCTTTTCAAAAAAGGTTTGGGTCTGCGTCCCGTCTAGAGTTGTAAATAAACCGTTTTAAAATACCGAAATATATGGTTTTTAACCCTTTTTAAATATGTTTAAAACCACGACCTCGTGCGCCGTACATTGATTACGTATTAATTTAAAAACTAAGTTAATTAAAAAGGCTAATTGAAAAAAAATTAATCATTCACCAGTTTTTAATATATGTGAAGTGTCTTTATCATACTTAAAACTACAAGTTTTTTAGGATTAGACTAGACAAACAGAAAAATCTTGCGTATTATTAAAATACACATTAAAAAAATGTTGTAGCTAAGTATCAATAAAAAACTGGCCAAATGCGAGTCGGACTCGCGCACGAACCATTTTCTATAAAAACGGAAAAAAAATCATGTCTGTTGTATGGGAGCCCTTTTTTTTTTGTTGTATTTGTTGTTACAAATATATAGCGGCAACAGAAATACATCATCTGTGAAAATTTCAACTATCACGGTTCATTAGATACAGCCTGGTGACAGGCGGACAGACAGACAGACAGACAGACGGACAGCGGTCCCATTTTACCCTTTGGGAACGGAACCCTAAAAAAGGTGTAGTATCAAAAAAAAAATAGTCTGATTACGTTTTTAGTCAGCCACTCTTCTATCAATAATTTGGTATTGTTGATCGAAGCAGCCACTGCATATTTTTAGAATGTAGGTATTTTCTTGTAAATATGCATACCTATACATACCTATGTAGCAGTTACACCACCACATACGAACTTCGCATCAAAAGACATGACGTCACACAAATCCTGCATCCGCAATTAGAGTTTACCACGCGAACATATCCACCATAGAAAACAACTGCCCAACGGCTGAAGTCAGATGGTCTTATATAAGACTATCCGACTTCAACCGTTGGGCAGTTGCCCGCCAGACACCACATCCGTCTGGTCGGAGGATCTTCCCTTTTCTATGGTGGATGAGTGAACTTTACACCCTGTTCTTCATGCCACTAAACCCATGTATAGACAAATTTGATATATCCTAAATCAGGGAGAAGGTGTGGTCTAGAACAATTCGTGTAAAGACTTTTTTTTGGATGGGAAATTATCAAATAACTTCTCCCGCTCTGGGCGGAGCGGGAGAGTGTGTCACACTCTTTTTTGACTAAAACCCACCCGTGTTCCTTCAGTTGCCTGTATATTGCCAGGGACCACGCTAACCCTTTCAGACAAACCCGCAACCCCGGCAGGCATCGGCCCTAACGGATCCATTCAATTGTGCTGACATATTTTTGAGGCGCACGTAGAACACAACGCACCGTCGACCCGGGCCTGGTCCTTATCGGACAGCAAGCTACCTATTGCTCACCGTCCGCAAGCCCGCGCCTACGGTGGCCCGGAATCGGCCGGCGATTCCCGACGCCCAGGGCGTCTCCCGCGGCGGTTAAGGGCGTGAGGGCGCGAAATTTACCTCTCTTTCACGTTCCGAGGTACGGAGGGGTCTCGGTATGAAATGGATGATCCACAGACCGACAGCGGTTAGCGTAGGTCAAGCGCAGATCCATCGTTGTGGGCACGGTGGGCATACCACAACCCTAATTGAGATCGGTAAGCTAATGTACATAGGACACATACACATTGTGTGCGAGTATTTAACCTTAACAAAGGAGACTGGGCAAAAGTGCTCAAGGACATAAAACAATATGGTTTTGATATTCAATTTTCTATTCAACTTTATTGCAATCCCTAATATACTTTTAGTGGTATGAGGAACAGGGTGTAAAGTTCACTCATCCACCATAGAAAAGGGAGGATCCTCCGACCAGACGGGAGTTGTGTCTGGCGGGCAACTGCCCATCGGTTTGAAGTTGGAATCATGTATGTATGTAGATCGCTCGGTAAACTCTAACTGATCGATGCAGGATTTGTGTGACGTCATTTCTATGATGCGTAGTACTCATACTCATACATGTGGTAAGAACGCAACCCGTGTCGACACCCTCGCGCCATCCCATCTTCTGAGCACGGCAGGCTGTGCTGGGGCGGCTGCTGCAGGTGCAGAAAACCTCGAAACGGCGCAAATATAATAACCTTATTGGTATATTTTTGAGCCGTTTGGGGTTGAAACACTAGGGCCGTGAGGTCCGAGTGCTCATTAAGTATTTCGGGACATCGGCAAGCGGTCGGTTGACTCTTCACATGACCAGAGGGTTGACCAATTTTTAGGTCAAAGAATCAGCATTGCCATACAACGTGGAAATGCTGCCAGCCTTTTGGGCACTTTTCCCACTGACAGCGATGCGGACGAATTTTTTGATACCCAATGAGCTGTTCCTTTATTTAATTTTTTTCCTCTGTATACTTGTACATAATTTATATATTTTAGTGTTAGATGTATATTGTAAAATAAATACAGAACATTGACATATTCTATAAAAATAAAAAAGGTGGTAAGAATAAATAAATATAAATAATTATGGACCCTGTCGGACACAGCTAAATTTTAAATTAGTAGGAGAGAGGAAGCTTATTACTAAATATTAAAATTATTTCCTGATATTTAATGTATCGATCGTGGGCAACTCCAAATCCAACGTGACCACAACATTTTTAGAGGGTAAGGCTGCATGTTTGTGCTAATACATGCGTCATGTTCGTGAATGGGCGCCGTCAGTTGGGACTGGTCATCTCTTACTTGCCATGGCTTATTTTGAATTATTTTTTGTTTTATCTTTTTATTACGGACGCTTCTAACGTACACGTCTTTCTACATTGTTCTCACATGTATCTATAATTTCAAAATTAATAATGTAACCAATATTTTGTAACAATTTTTTTATTTAAATTAAAGAGTAGCCGTGGAGTTTCTTGCCACCTACCTACTACGCTTTGGAATGAGCAACTAGCTTCATATTTCCGACTGACCGATTCCCTGACAGTTCAAAAGTGCCTGTAAATAGTTTAATTGAAATAAATGCTTTGAGTTTGAGTTTTTCCAAGGCCGAGTTCACGCAACGTATAATTTGAGCGGGCTGCAATACCCCGCGGCCGGTTTTTTTTCGCTTCCCGATTTTGTATGAATTCTTAAACTAGCTCGCAAATCCCTGTCCACTCAAGCGGGGCGGAGATTTTATGCAATTTCATTGGCATAGCTCCGCTCCGCTCCTCCTCTCCGCTCCAGTGGACAGTCAGCCTTAGATCCGCTCCTGACGTAGGTTAACCTTAGCTAAGCTAATAATAATTGATTTGATTGATTGACCTTGGTAATTCGACCTGGCTGTCTGTGGCTGTTACTTAGCCATAAGCCACTCTCGAATAATTTTGTGATATGTAATTCACTTAGCCTTGATTATTATCAACTTTTAAAATGACCATGAATTTAAACGCTGTGTTTAAATTATGTACTTTCAACACATACGAATCTTGTTATATACAGTGTGCAAATGTACATATATCGAAATGTGGGATATATGGTTAATTTTATCAACGAAAAAAATTTAAATATTTTTTATTTTCATTTAACAAAACGGTGTAACTTTTAAACTAAATGATTTATCGCGATGAAGCAAACTCCATCATGATTAGAAGTAATTAGGCGTCCTCATAAAATGAAAAATGTAGAAAAAAAACTACCCTCAATTGAAAATAAACATGTATTTTTTAGCAAAAATCTGTTTTTTTTTTTTTAATTTTTAGTATTATCGTAAAATTTCTCAATAAGACTCCAAACAGAACGAAAAAAAAGCAATATTTAGATTTTTTTAAATAATTTTTTCGTCGATAAAATTAAGCATAGGTAGATGGGTCATTTCGATATGTGCCCATTAAAAAGACTCACACTGTATAGAATTAACTTGCGAACCAAGTAATTTCAAGGAGAAATTACCATAATTGTCTCTTATGCATAATACATGAGACAATCTTCGATATTGTCCATTTTTAAGTATATTGTTTTATTATCTTCTTCTATACATATGTATAGCGTTACAAGGATTATTTGGCGCTCGAATGACATTGACAGGGGGGGCGCTGTTGGTAAGCATTTGTGTAATTGTTTTGTGAAATGTATTGAAAAATCAAGATGGCGGCTGTAATTCCGATTTTAGCCACGCGCCAAAAGTTCCCTGGACAAATAACTATATTTCTATATTAGAGTACTTTCCATTCATAAATATTTAAATGTTAGAACTTATGTAAAACTGTTCCGTGACAGATAGACACACTACAAAACGAAAGTCCTTTCTTAATTTAAGTGAAAACTTCTTTAGGCGCGTTGGGCATTTTTGAGATGGGAAAAAACGATTGAACTCACGACACCGTTACCGACACTTTATTTTTGTAAACGCGATTGTGCTCTTTATTTAGATAAGGTTACCGACCAATGTTCTATAAAAGCATTTTTCTTCGACCAAGGCAATCTTGTTCAAGTTTTCGCTTCAGTCGGCACTCCCGGAGTGCCACTATTTTTTTTTATGCATGACCTGATTTGACAGCCTGCTTTGACTCCAGACGAAGGAACTACACAATAGATAACAAAACAGACACGAAATTTAATATAAGGGTTTATTTTATATTAAACTATGTATATGCACATCATATTAAATACTATCTTTACCATAATTTAAACAAAAATATTGTATTCATCTTAGATATTATAATATTCGGTACTCGACATAAATATTCATGTCACTATTCTAACTCGGCTTGGAACAGGCCTTGAGATGACATTATGTGCCTACTAAAAGTTGTAATCACACTTTTATAATAAATCAATAGTTTAAAAAACACTAGAAAAACATGCTTTTATAAATGCACTTACGTGGCCTTTCTTACAAGTGCAAACACGACTATGATACGATATCCCATCATGGAATGCCAGTGCCTATCTTCCGGCTTCATCATCAGACCTTGAAACCTAATCGTGGTCAAAGTTCATTACAAGACTTTTCTAAGAAATCCAAAACAGCTGTGATACGATTTTCCATCATGAAGTTCCAGTTCATATCTTCCGGCTCCATCATCAGATCAGTTCGACAGTACCATATTATTGTATTGTCATCAGAACTACATACAGCTGCCAATTTTCGTTACGCTACGACCCTTGGAAGATGGTTATATTAGTTACCTTAGATTCCATTACATAGTTACATACAGGTCGACCTAATAAAAGCGTGTTAAAAATAATCAGGTTTACTGACTTTTTGAGTATTTTCCCCATTGTATGAATTTAAAAACCAGTATCTTTTTAATCAGAGTTTTTAGTAAAAATAGAGGCATACCTAACCTACCTATACGAGGTCAACCAATCAATCTGCCTAGCCTTTTCACAACTATTTTGTGGTCGGCTCAGCTGAATACCAGTATTTTACATGGAGCGACTGCCTATATGACCTCCACAACTCAGTAACTGGGTAATACGACACCCCTTGGTAAGACTTGTTGTCAGACTTTTGGGCTTACCTCCCGTAGCGACTGTCAAAGATCTACGAATGACAGCTGGGACCAACGGCTTAACGTGCTATCTGTGGCACGGAGGAGTCTCGATATGTAATGGATGATCACCCATCCACGAAACGACCGCGACAAGCGTAGCTTAACCTTCAATTGGCCCATACGGCTGTAATCTTTTAGCCGCGAGGTTACCCACACTCAGATAAAAATGAATGAACGAATTAATAAATGAAATGTACTGATCCCAGCGTGGTTTAACCAGACTCTCCAAGATTTGCACAGGCTCGCGGAGCCTCATGTTTCTTGGTGCTACATCGGCCATTGCATATCAGGGAGTAGACCCGGGGGGGGGGGGGGGGGGGGGGGGGGGGTAACGGATATGCATCCTTGAGTAGGCAAGCGTAGATATTAAAAAACATTCAATGTTTATACCTCTTTTCAACAAAAGACGAAGTATAAATATACATAGGTATAATGGACTATATTCAAATAACCCCGAATCCCCAAAATAGTTGCGGGGAATTCCTTCATTTCGACTGTCGACGAAGTGTACAAAACTATCTAACCTTTTTAATTTCTTTTCGAGGTATTTCAAGTCCTAATAATGTATACATAACTTTTCATTTATTTCTATTAATTATCGATTTAAAACCATGTTTTTTTTTCTTAGTGTTTAAAACATTATTTTAAACTTTTTTATACTGTGATTTTAATAAAAAACATTGTTTTTTTATTGTTTTTTTATTTTATATTTTTAATGGAGCCACAAATTCCAGGTCACTTAGCGCGCTACGGAGCGGGCTATGCTCGGAGTTTCTTCGAAGGGTAAAATCAGAAACGAAAATTATCCGGAAAAGACCCGGAGTCACCGACATAGTTTGCAGAGTAAGCAAACTGAAGTGGCAGTGGGCTGGCCATGTTTGTCGAAGGACTGATGGCCGGTGGAGCAGACGAGTCCTGGAGTGGAGACCGCGTATTCGAAACCATAGCGTGGGACTCCCGACTCCCCCCAGCTAGATGGACTGACGATCTTATGAAATTTCCTGTAATAAAATTACCATGATTGTGTATTTTTAACCGACTTCCATAAGGAGGAGGTTCTCTATTCGACTGTATGTTTTTTAATTTTCTTTTCACGACCTGGGAACCGAACTCAGACCGACTTCGTGCTCAGCAGTAGCGCTTGCGACCACGAGGCAGTCAAATAGTCGAGTTAGCGATAAATGCCTTTCATCAAAATCGGCTAAATTTTGTGGTCATTTTTTATGTGCTGTAATAAGTTGCTGCATTATTCGAAAAAAAACTGGTTATTGCACAACAGTCGGCCGGAAAATTGTGCTAAAAATTAAGTATAATTTTACGTATTTTACAAAACTATTCTCTCCTGGCTGGAGGCTTTGAGTTTAGCAGCTTAAGGCATCCACAGGATTGACCGGTTAACTATTTAACCGGTCAATCCTGTGGGTGCCTTAGAATAGTTATTTTTTTTCTGTGGGGTATCTCATAGCTAACCTCTGAGGTCATGACTATTCATGACCTCAGAGATTAGCTATGAGATGCCCCACAGAAAAAAAAAACTATTCTCATTTTCATCGCTAAAAAATCATAACTGGGTCCTTCTTCTTTTTCATCGACAATGTTCGGTCTCTCACCTCATTTTGTGTCATATTAGAGTATGAATTATTATGTTTTCATTGTTTGAATTTAAATTTAATCTTTAACTCTCTGTAGCCAATAAATTTTTTGCGTGTGTTTATTTTTCATTAAAACCGTGACAGAGTAGTAATTCATAATGATGTCCTACCCAAAAAGGACCACTCTGTCACAGTGTTTTCTCGAAAATCGCCATAAAACAAACAACATCATGGGCATGAAAACAAAGATTAAATGATCCAAATGAAAATTAAATGCATCTGAAAAAAAATATCTAACACGGAAATCAAAATATTGTCACTTGAAAAACTCGAAAAACTGAAAAACACCAATTCATTGTCGATAAAAAAGAAGAACGACCCAACTCTCCTTTTTGCTCCGCCGTAGTCGGGTAAATAGCCTCCACTAGAGTGGTGATGTCAACAATAACCACTAAATTGAAACTGCACTGCAATGGTGCGGTGGAATGCGGTGCGGTATGTCTGCCGTACGGTAAAAGCTGTCCCGGTTCGCGCACTGGTGGGTACACATACAGGGTGGCAGGGACATCCTACAACTTTTACCATGGATTCAGTACAAGATTCTGAAACCCCTTTTTTTTTTTTTTTTGGGTGGGAAATTATCAAATAACTTCTCCCGCTCTGGGTGGAGCGGGAGGGCGTGTCAGACTCTTACTGACTAAAACCCACCCGTGTTCCTTCGGTTGCCCTGTTGCCGGGGGCCACGATTTCCCTATCGGTTTTCTTCGAACCCCCGGCAGGCATTGGCCCTAACGGACCCCGTCAATTCTGCTGACATCTCTTTGAGGCGCGCGTGGAACACAATGCGCCGTCGACCCGGGCTTGGTCCTTATCGGACGGCGAGCTACCCATTGCTCACCGTCCGCAAGCCCGCGCCTACGGTGGCCGGAAATCGGCTCGCGATTCCCGCCCCGGGCGTCTCCTCCTGCGGCGGTTAGGGGCGTGAGGGCGCGAAATTTGCCTCTCCCTCACGCGTTCCGCCTCCTCCTTCGCGAGCATTACCGCTTCGCAGAAGGAGGTGACGGCCTGCCATTTCCTCTCGCTCCGTACCATGGCCTGAACCAGGGCCGGACGCGAGAGATCACCGCCGACGATCGCCTCCACGAGGACACGGCGTTGCTCCGCCCAAGCCGGGCAGACCTCCACCGTATGCTCCACCGTGTCCTCAGGCCGATCCACACAATGGTGACACCCGGGTGTTTCCTCCCGCCTTATCCTGAACAGGTACCTCCCGAAGCACCCGTGTCCGGTGAGGACCTGCGTCAGGCGGAAGGTGAGGACGCCGTGGCGCCTCTCAAGCCACTCCTCAAAGAGGGGTCTTATCGCCGCAATTGTGGCGTGCCCAGCGCGGGGTTGCGACAATCGCACTCTCCATGACGCCATGAGATCCCGCCGGAGCTCTGTCCGCTGTGCCGCGATTTCTTGCGGCATCGGAGTTAAGCCCCGGCGTTTCGCCTCCTCGCGCCACTCCCAGATGTGCGCGAGGACCTTTGCCTCCAGATCCCATGGCGGTAATCCGGCAAGGAGGCTCGCCGCCTCGCAGGAGACCGTGCGGTATCCTCGGGCCAGCCGGATGGCCATGACCCTCTGGGACGCGTTCAACCGGCGGGCTGGCCGCAGCCTCAATGAACGCGCCCACACAGGTGCCCCGTAAAGGGCCATGGACCGCACGATCCCCGCATAGAGCCTACGGCAGGAGGCGTTTGGACCTCCCAGATTGGGCAGGAGCCGCTTCAAGGCAGCCCCGGCCCGGTCCAGTCTGGGAGCCAAACGTCGGAAGTGTTCGACGAAATTCCACCGGCTGTCGAGGACGAGTCCCAGATACTTCATCGTCGACTCGACACCGATGTGAACCCCTCCCGCCATTACCTGGGAACCCGACGGTGGCGCATTCCGAGGACCATGAAAACCCATGGCCTCGGACTTGTGCAGGGCCACCTCGAGTCCCAGCTGCCGGATCCTGTCAACGATTGTCGCAACCCCGCGTGTCGCTAAATCGGCCGCCGCCTGGTACGACCTCCCCTGCGCCAGGACTAGCGTGTCGTCAGCGTAACAAACGACGCTGACGCCGCTAGGGAGGTCGGCGCGCAGCACCCAGTCGTATCCGATGTCCCACAGATGCGGCCCCAGGACCGAACCCTGTGGGACACCGCACGACATCTCTTGCCGGTTCCAATCTCCTTGGTGACCGGGGTAGATGACGGCCCTGTCCGTCAGATAGGCCTCGACCACACGACAGAGGTAGGTCGGCATCCGGTGATACCGGAGTGCCTCCCTGATGCAACTCCAGGGCAGGGTGTTGAAGGCATTGGCGATGTCTAGAGACACCGCCAAGACGACCCCACCCCGGGCCAGATTCTGAAACCCCTGCGTTGAAATTTTTCGTCGGTTATTTTTTTTAATCTACTGTTCATAGAAAATACCTACGCGGTCAAAAAGTATGGAAAGGCTGTTTGAAAAAAAATAACCGACGAAAAATTTCAACGCAAGGGGGTTCAGAATCACGTACTGAGTCCATGGTAACAGTTTTCGCGTCGATGTCCCTGCCAACCTGTATTTAATGTTGCATAAAAAAGAGTCCTCAAATGGTTTTGGGTATTTCCCTTGATGGCCTTAAGGCCTAACAAGATCTTCTTTTTCGTAAGATATAAGTATTAAAAAAATATAGGATATTACTGCTTGGTCGGTACTTCATATTATTATATCTCTATGCGATATAAAAATACATGCGGTGATGCACCGCAAACTTGCAGTGGGAGGCCCACTGTGAATAAACCGTATGCATTTTTTTCATCGCAATGCGCGCACTTCTATGACATTCCATACTTCACAGATCATGCGGTAAAAATCGCAGGGCAGTGTGCGCTAGGCCTAATAAAATTCGTGGTGCCGCACAGTGGGAAAAAAAATACTTTTTTTGTTCAAAAATCTGCCTACACCACAATTTTTGACATATCGCTGCCATTTTTTCTTTTATACACTCCTGAGATAACAGACTTTAGTGTTTTACTGCCACTTTTCCTTAAAAGTCAATATCATAACCTCAAATAATCGGGAAATGAAGCAAAAAACAATTTAAAAAAATATATTTTAGTAAAAATCAGTTTCCATGAAAATGTTTCTGTTTATAAACATTCAAAATGGCGGATACAAAAAGGTGCACCAAAATAAAAAAAAATTCATTTCCCGAGTTTTAAAAGAATTAAAAAAAAATTAATTTTCGATTTTGGAAAAGTGGCAGTGACACACCAAAGTGTGTTATATCAGAAGTGTATTAAAAAAAAATGGCAGTAATACGTCAAAAATTATGGTGTAGGCAGATTTTTGAACAAAAAAGGTCTTTTTTTTTCCACTGTGCACCGTAGCGAGTTGAGTGAACAACTTCTTTCATGGACCACCTTCAAGGCTGGTTTCACAGCAGTCCGGAAGACCCGTGCGGGCAGCCCAGAACGGAGACACACGTGAGGCGCTAGAACATTGTTTCACAGCGACACGGATTGGTCCGTACGCGACCCAATCCGGATAGAGCCCGTACAAAGCTAGCAACCGTATCGTACTAACTCCCTAGTTTCAGAGCACTGCGGGCGCTACCCGTACGGGTCTTCCGTTTGCGAGCAGCAAGTGAAACCAGCCCAAAACCGTTAGTTTCAATACGTCATTAGTGACGTATTGCGCGTAAGCGTGGTACTCTGGGTTTGTATGGAAAGTCTTGACAATGCCGCTTCAGAAGCGGTCAGAAGAGACATATCCATGCTCTGTGATTATGAATGGGTTATTGAATAATTCTTTTGTTTTTGTTGCGTTGTATTAAAACAAAAGAGTTTCTTATCATGTCGCGATAGTATACTGCAGATATAGCACGTTTTTAATTCAAGAGTAATGTTGAATAAAGTCTGTTCGAATCCTTGTTTCCAATTGATGTAATTTCTACTTGAACGAATATGAACTTCATGACAGTAGAAATTAAGTTGATTTCAGATCGACTACTACTGTTGAAATAGTCATAAAAATGTTTGAAGTTATAGCGCAAACAAAACTTTATGTGTAGGAATGTGTTTGTGTGTTTTTTCAAAAACTAAATCGCGAACACAGTATATGTAGGACGTACACGGAAAGGTTTGCTATGTTAGCTGAGCAGTTTGATTCGTTTGTTAGCCACGCATTCGTGCGCAGCTTGGTCATGGGCTGCTGTGGAGCGGCGCCTTAAATGTATAAATAAAAATAACAACAATAACATTATACATGGTGGCAGGGACATCAACGCGAAAACTGTTACCATGGATTCAGTACATGATTCTGAACCCCGCTGCGCAGAAAACTTTCGCAGGTTATAAAAAAAAAAACTATGTATGGAACAGTAGATTTTTTTTTAAATAACCGACGAAAAATTTCAACGCAGGGGGGTTCAGAATCATGTACTGAATCCATCCATCCATCCACCCGGTATTAAATAATAACATCTGGATGACCAAGCTTTGCTCGGTTTTTTTTTTTACCGACCTTTTCAAAAAAATTAACCTATCTCGATCGATTTATCGCCCCCGATACCCCCTGCATACTAAATTTCATGAAAATCGTTGGAGCTGTTTCCGAGATTCAGATTATATGAATTGCTCGTTTAAAGATATTAGATTATAATGTTTTCATGTATCTGCTAGTCATGCGACTGCTTGGTTGGTGTAGTAGTCGCAAACGTGACTGCTGAGCGTGAAATCCTGGGTTCGGTCCCTGGGTCGAGCAATTTGTTAAAAGGTTTTTCTGTTAGGAAATTATCGATAGCTGTAATAGTCTTGTGCTCGGTTAACGACAATTGGCTTGCCGTCCATTAGGTTCTTGTAACATAAAAAAAAAACAGTGGCACTCCGGGAGTGCCGACAGAAGTGAAAACTTGAACAAGATCACCTTGGTGGAAGAAAAATACTTGCATAGAACATTGATCCGTAACGTAATATAAATAAAGAGCACAATCGAGGTTACAAGACCTTTAAAGTTAAAATTACTTGCATAGAACATTGATCCGTAACGTAATATAAATAAAGAGCACAATCGCGTTTACAAAAATGAGGTGTCGTCATGGTGTCGCGAAATCAATGGCTTACGTCCCATCTCGAAAATGCCCAACGCACCTAAAGAAGTTTTCACTTCAAAAATTATCGCTTCCTCGTCGGCGGTGGGACAGGTTCCTATAAGTGGTGTACTCTGGCCGGTCAGCCCTGATATCGCTTTGCGAATTGCAAATTGCGCAAGACAAACACTACACTTGAATTGCAAATGCTGGCAATTTTTTATGACATCTGTATGAAAAATGACGTTACAGCTCTCGACATCGTCGAGCAATATACGACGACGGCAACGACCCGACGCCAATATATAGGTAGATACGTCATGCTGGCGCCGTGATGTTGATATCATACGTCTCACTTTCGTTTTTTAATCCCAGAGACTAATTTGACATTTCAAGTGATTGTTGTTTGTTTTTTCAATATGGAGTTTGACATTTGCACCTGTCAAATTAGTCTCTGGGATTAAAAAACAAACTGGATGTCTTTTATTCATTTCATCAATGAAACTGAAAGCTATCAAATCAAATCAAATTATTTATTTATACAGAAAACACTGTTGCTATTAAATGTACTTGTTTCAAGTGATTCTACCGTAAGGCATGCAAAATGTATACAATTATAGTTTATCAAAATCAAGCTTGACATTGAAATATAAATTTAGATATTTTTTTTTATTTGTTTTAGAGTTGTGATTTATTGAATTTAGTTGACATTATTGATAGTTTTATTACACTATTTTGCATACCATGTGATGGTAAAATATGGAGAATTTTATTATAACGAAATATATATATATATCTCTTACCCACGTTTGCAAATAAATAAATTATTTATGATAAAAGATTTTAAGCTAATAAAATAATGGATTATCCTTCTTAAAATTATATTAATACAGATTATTTATTTATTTAGTAATAATTAAATTATTTCAATGCAATTCCTAGAATTATTACAATACATTAATAACAGATATTTTATATACTTGTACATATTATTATTTTAAGACTGATAGTTTTTAAATAATGTAAATACGTGTGTGTAAATAATAAAAAATAACAGATCAATTATTTAAAGATACATGCATATTTGTTCTATTACTTGATATCACTGTGAAGACCTCACAGTGATATCAAGTAATTATGAGTTTGGAAATATTATCGTTTAAGTAGTCGTTCAAGTTATAGTAACATTTATTAATTAAAAGGCTCTTTAGATTTTTCATAAATAAATTTAATTACCCTTATTTCTTTAGGTAAGTTACTGAAACATTCACATATCAGTACGTCATAACCGCGTTCAAGAGCTGTCAGTGTATTTTTTTTTTAAGTGTCTACATTCCGATATGCACCAAGGAGCATATCGGATATATGATAGAGAAATATATTACACCTTATTTATATTGGATAAGTATTAAATTCAATTGATAAATCTTCTGCCGTCCGTCCGCCAGCCTGCGCAGGCGTAGCTTTAGTACAGCACTCGTGGAGATTTTTTCTTTTTTTACACTCTAGACAAAACACAGAATGACCTATCTTTCTAGTGTTATAAATAACTAGTTATGCCATCGGTGAGCAATCTGTCCTAACATTTTGACATTTAAAAGATAACATTGTTTACTTCGGGCTGGTTTAATGAAGCAAGCTGATTTTAATAATAAGATTAAATCCACTTCTGCCCGTGACTTCGTTCGCGTGGAAATCGTAAGATACACAACAGGGTGGCAGTGACATCGACGCGAAAAGCTGACGTGTGGCCAATAATTTATCATTTAAATTATATTTTGTGTTGCATAATGTAAGTTTTTTTGCATACTTTTGTTTAGAATCATTTTATTTTTCTAACTTAAACAGACAGCTGTGCTGCTGGGGAGTTTGTTGCGCCACTTCTTCTTCCCAGCTAAAGGCACTAGGAAGTGGTGAAGGGTGGGCGTTTTTGGGGGACTGTCTTATGTTATTTTGACGTTCGAAAAGTGCTGATTCTCAGCCTAGTTTCAATAAATGACTTTTGAATTTTTTTAAAACTGTTACCATCGATTAAGTACATGATTCTGAACCTGCGTTGAAATTTTTCATCGGTAATTTAAAAAAAAGAACAGCTGTTTCACCGAAAAGTGCAATACCTACGCGGTCAAAATGTATAACAGCAGATTTTTTTTCAAGAGAAGCCCTAGCTTGGTGTTAAATAACAATAAGTAATAATATTAAGTAGCCTTTCTCAAGAATTGAGCTATCAAATACAAAAAAAAATCACAATAGTAGTTCAGGAGAGCGCGTTCAAACAAACAAACTCTTCAGCTCAACTCAAACTCTATCATCCTACAAATATTATAAATGTGAAAGTTTGTGAGGATGGATGGATGTTTGTTACTCTTTCACGCAAAAACTACTGAACGGATTTAGATTAAATTTGGCACACATATAGTTTATAACCTGGATTAACATAAAGGATACTTTTCATTTCGATATTCCCATGAATTCGAAACAAATCAGGTGAAACCGAGGAGTGCTGCTAGTGTTTTATTAAAGCTAAGAAAATGCGACGTTGTCATATTTTTTCTTATGAACAAATATAGTCAGAAATAAGTTAACGATTTATTTGCGCTAATTTGCTTGACTCCAGTATTGACCACACACGGCTCAAGTTTGCTTGTAACGATATTATTCTGTTGAGTGACCGTCCAGGTGTGTTGTGTTGCGCGGTAATTGTTAAAACAAAAATTCTACTGAAACTTGAACGCGTGCCGCGCGCATGTGTAACATACACGCTCAAGCAAATTAGCGCAAACTCAAATTTGCACAAGCTTGGAATCGAAAATTGAAGATCACACAAGCCTAGAAATTTGCGTAAACTTTCTATACACGTAACGATTTACTTGCGCAAGCAACTACCATAAGTAATATTTCACAAAAATAATTGCTAGGAAACGGCTTTTATTGTTGGTGTGACAAATCGCTGTTTACGGTAGAGCTCAGTGTAACGCACGCAAAACACTGTGCTTATGGTTGCATGCAATGGTACAGGGCTCGTCGGGGGTAGTCGTTGAGCTCCATTAATTCTGAGTTGAGCTGCACGATTAGATACTGATAAATGCGTGCACTGACTGGACAGGTTAACTGAATCTGTGTGGTTCTTTCCTCAAAAGACCATTTCAGACACCAATCTACATGGTCTTTACGTGATCGGACCAGGATTATGTCTGGACTTTAAAAGAGACTGGGACCTCTGAGTTTGTTTCAGCCTTTTTTCTCAGAGTAGTCAGATAGGAAACGCCGACCTCATCTATCTAGTTTAAAAAAGTATGATTGACGTGTAAAAGTGTTTGTACAAACCTACTTACAGAAATAAAATCATACATTTGAAGCTAAGTATTATCCATAGATATATTATTAAAAATATCTATGGTAAGTATTATCATTTAGAACTTGTTCTCGTAAAAAATCTGAAAAACTTGGAACTTTGACCTTCAATATCTCCGTTGTTTTAGTCGACATGCCGGTTTAAAGCAGTGCCTGTTTCGGTTCTAACCCACGACATATTTAGCTTTTTAGCAGGTTGGTCGATGTCACATGTCTTAAAATTTTTGGTTCTAGAACCGGTTTCCTCACGATGTTTTCCTTCACCGTATTGAAAGCAGTGGTGATGAAATAATTTACACAAAGTAAAGCGCCTGTCTGAGTTCGAACCTATGACCTAACTCGTAAGTCGTGGCTGTTACCACTGGGCCACGCCTGCTCTTACTGGGACATAGGTCTCCTTTCTTAAGAGGGAGTGGACCGTAAACCACCGAAACCACAGACTGTTGTTACGGGTAGTCGATTAGAAGCCCGAAACACAACCAGTCTTATAGTTTGACCGACACCGCTGTACCCTTACGAATGCGCGGCGATGGGGGTATTGTTGAAGTCTGAGCGGCGGGACGCCGTGAGCGTTGACGAATGAGCGGCCTGCACGGGAAGTGCAGGCCACTCATTCGTCAACGCTCACGTCCATCATTCAAATTTTTGGTTCTAGAACATGCCGGTTTTCTCACGATTTTTCCTTCACCGTATTGAGAGCAGTGGTGATGAAATAATTTACACAAAGTAAAGCACCTGTCTGGGTGCGAACCTACGGGCTACAACTCGTAAGTCGCAGCCGTTACCACTGGGCCACCACTGCATAGACCTATAGGCTAGAAACGCCCTAGAAGGATATCATAGTGACTTTATTGGTGCTGTTCTTTAGAAAGGTTCGTAGTACTCGCCACCGGCGTGCGTGTATGACCGTAGACGAAGCATACCCCCAGGGGAAGAAGGTGTGAGTTTATGTATGTATGTTAAACATGACTGGCGAAATGTGGGTTTTACCATACCTCTGCCGAACCCTTCGGAGAATACTGCCGTGATGTCATGTCATGTGTTTCTATTTTTAATTTGTCAAATCAATCAGTATGACGCACGCTAGGCAGTCACCCCGTTACTATATTTTGGTCAGTCTAGTATTTTTAAACGACTTCAAAAAAAGGAGGTTCTCAGTTTGTCGGAATCTTTTGTTTTTTTCCCCGATTACTCGAAGACGGCTGTACCGATTTGGAAGGTTATTTATTTGTTTGAAAAGGTATAGCTTCCCAAGTAGTCCCATTGTCATCAAGTCAGGATCGGATGATGGAATCCTGGAGAAATCGAGGAAACTCTTCAAACATTATAGGCACACCTATAGCGGTTTAAGTATTTTTTATAGGAACTCGTGAATTTGCTCTCGGAAAGCACCATTTGGTGAAGTGGAACTGATGATGAAGACCACAGATGGCCACCGAACCTACTCAATAATAAGTATTTCATGGGTTGCGATTCGATTACTTTAATATGGTTACCAAGCAATTTATGCTCGTCACAATGCACAGGGTGAAGTGGAGTTGATGGCGAAGTACTAAAAGAACTCCTCAACAATTAACGTCCCTGCATCGGAAAAGCAATATTTTGTAAAAAGTGATGAGCAGTTGACATTAGGCTATTGTTAATTAGATAAATTACAAACCGATCCACTGAAAAGCGAAAAATAAAAACTTTTTCACAAAAAAGACTTTATAGTTTTCCGTGAAAAATAACTAAAACGAAAAAGTTTTTAACATGGCAAGAGCAATTCTCATATAGTTTCAATGATGAAACACATAGGCTGACAATATTATTCACATCGTGTAATATTCTCTTCATCATCTGAAAACCGACCCCACCTTTTTTGGGAGAATGCAGGCAACGTTTTCCAAGTTGAGGTCGTCTTTTAATCTAGCCGGAAAAAGAATTTAAAGCTCTACGAATGACAACCAGGACCTTAGCGCGCTTTCCGTGGCACGGAGGGGTCTCGGTATGAAATGGATGAATCCACGAATTAACCGTGGCAAACATAGCTTAACCTTCGATCGACCCATCATCATCATCATTTTAGCCGAAAGACGTCCACTGCTGAACATAGGCCTCCCCCAAGCACCTCCACTTCGACCGATTCTGTGCTTTTCGCATCCAGCGGATTCCTGCGGCCTTCACAAGGTCATCGGTCCATGTTGTGGGAGTCATTCCAACGCTACGTCTTCCGGTACGCGGTCGCCACTCCAGAACCTTTCGGCCCCATCGGCCATCCGTTCTACGAGCAATGTGCCCTGCCCAGTGCCACTTAAGTTTCGCAATTCTTCGGGCTTCGATCGACCCGTGTGGCTGTTAATACTTAGCCACCAGACCATCCGAGCGTCATCTTCCTGTCTTTGTCCCATGTTACGTGGGGTTGGCGCACACGTTTTCTTTTTCCACTCTCCCCTGTCAACCGTCACGCTATCATTCACTCCCTTCTCTTTTATATCATTCCTCACACAATATATCCATCTTTTCTTTGGCCTTCCTCTCCCGCTCCATCCATCAACATTTATATTCATCGCTCTTTTAGTCACAAGCGTTTCTTCTCTCCTCATCATATGCCCATACCAGGCCAAACGATTTCCTTTCAACTTTTCTGTCACTGGCGCCACTTTTAAACTTCCCCTTATATACTCATTTCTTACTTTATCCATTTTCGTCACTCCACATATCCATCTCAACATTCTCATCTCCGCTACATGCTATCTTTTTCATCTGTCTACTTCCCGGCCCAGTATTCCGATCCATACAGTACGGCAGGCTTTATCACGGATTTTCAGATTTTCGCCTTTAACTTGACGGGCATCCGTGGATCACAACTTGTTCCAGTGACCTGTCGCCATTTCATCCATCCTGTGTTGATCCGGCGCGTTACGTCTCGGTCTACTCTGCCATCCCCCTGGACAAGCGACCCGAGGTACCGAAAATCTGAGCAGATTGGTAAGGGCGTTCCGGCGAGAGATATGGGCACAGGACTGTTCCATAAATAAAATACAAAATATCATGCCACTACCCACAACCCCCTGTAATCGCAACCGCCCACGTCACGAATTAGATTTAAAAATAAACACATACGTAGAAATCTGCCCACCCTACGACCAGTAAGCAAACACACGGGACAGCCGGTGTGGTCACACGACTGTCCGTTGAATTATTGAAACGGTATCGATCGTCGGTAACCTTACCGCACGTTTAACATTTAGTACTGGTATAGAGTATGAATGGAGAAGCGACACTTGATTGACACCCATTCTAAATGTCCACAGTTTATACAATGTCGCCCATGGGCATGAGACCGCCTGTATTTTTCTGAATATTCATGAAGAATTATCGAAAATGAACTTTAAAAGGGGGGTCTATCTTTAATATTTTTCATGTTATTCAATTTTTAATTTTTTAGCTTTATTTGGATTCTGTTTATTATTGGATTAACTAAAAAAAAAATATTAAATTTTTTCGACTATAAAAAAAGGAGGTGAAGACATATTTAAAAAAAAAACAGTTTTTAAAAACACGAGTGTAATAATACAAAATCATAAAAAAATAACTTTTAAAGGGATTTTGAAAAACATATACTTATAAGAATAATGAAAAAAATTTAAAGTTAATTTTTCATAAATATTCAGAAAAATGTAATGTAATGATGCAGAAGAATGAGGAAAATGTCGTTAGGAAAGTTTTGAGGATGAATATGGATGCTATAAGAGAGGGGAAGACTAAAGAAACGATGGATGATTATGTGAAAGATGAAATGGCAAGAAAGGGAGTGACGATAGAGAAGCATGAAAGGAAAAGACAATATGTTGTGCCGAACCCAAATAAATTGGTATAAGCGCAGAAGAATGATAATGATGACAGTCAGGATGAGTGGTCACTGCTTCCTATGAACATCTGCAACAGCAGAGACATCGCAGGTGCGTTACCAGCTCAGAGACAACCAAAATCTCTCATATGCCATCATATACCTATCAAACTACATATTATCACCCTTATGAATAAAAGTCGAGGAAAGCCACAACCAGTGGCGGTGGTGGCAGTGGAGGGGCTTGTGGCTAAGTATTAACAGCCGCACGGGTCGATCGATCAGGTTAAGCTACGCTTGCCGGGGTTGCTCCGTGGATAGGTGACCATGTTTACTTTCCAAGACCTCTCCGTGCCTCGGAAAGCACGTTTAGTCGTTTCGGCTGTCATTTGTAGATCTTTGACAGGCGTTACGGGTAGTTAGAAGCCAAAAAGTCTGAAAACCAGTCTTACCAAGGAGTAGTGTTACCTAGTAACTAGGTTGTGGAGGTCAAATAGGCAGTCGCTCCATGTAAAATACTGGTATTCAGCTGCATCTGGTTAGACTGGAAGCTGACCCCACCATAGTTGGGAAAAGGCTAGACAGATGATGATGATGATGAAAGCTACAACCAGTCTTCAGATTTACTATATTATATTTTTCTCAGATTTAGTTTAAGGGGGAAGCGTCAGGGTACCCCGCAAAATTCAAATTTTCTTACGTTTTTTGTATTTTCCAAGTCAGTGTCAGGTTTTATGTTGATTAAAATATGATTCGCGGTTGTAACAAATATGGTTTTACTCAATTATAATCATTACAATCAGCTGTACAACTCCATAAGTTAGCAAAGATGTCAAATGTCATGATTTCATGAAATCATGACATTCGACACCTTTATCTTCTTCTTAATCACTATTGCTGATGGTAATGATTATAATTGAGTAAAGCCATATTTGTTACGACCGCGAATCATATTTTAATCAACATAAAACCTTACACTGACCTGCAAAATGCAAAAAACGTAAAATAAATATAATTTCGCGGGCTACCCTGACGCTTCCCCCTTAACACAATTTTACCCTGCGTTTATTAATATGATTTGGGATTGGACGAACGTGGGTCGTGGTAGTTTGGGGGCAGTAGGTAATTATATCGGTGGCACGCACAAACGAAAGCAAGTAAAGAGTGTTTTTCCTGACATCACTTTTTTTGTTCTAGCCTGCGCTGTCCCACTTCCGGACAAAGGCCTCCCTACTCCACTTCTTCCATTTTTTGCAAGCTTGCTTCTAGTTATGTCGGAACCTAACCGGTTTGTCCCGCCATCTTCTACGTGGCCTTCTGCGTTCTCGTCTTACTGTCTTGATTAAATAAACATGACTTATTTAGTAAAAAAACCGATACGTTTATTTCGAGTTTTCACATTACTTTAAACATCTCTTTCATCACTAAGCATATTAACATCTTGATCTTTGTAAGAAACATATCCGGTAAAAACTGATACAAATTAACAATTAAAACAATCATTGTTTTCCCAAAACCGAAATCTCAATAACTGTCTACGCCATATTTTATTTTAAAATAAACTTAATTTCATCTCTGAAATTGCATCACTGTCAAAATCACAGTGATCTTTATTCTGTAGCAATACAGTTGCTGCTGGGTTGCTGCCACTGTCAAGTCTGACAAAATCACAGGGACCTTTATTTTCCTAACAATAAAGTTGTTGTTGGGTTGCTGCCACTGACAAGTCTGACAAAATCACAGGGACCTTTATTTTCCTAACAATAAAGTTGCTGTTGGGTTGCTGTCACTGACAAGTCTGACAAAATCACAGTTTCGTTACATTAAAGTTGTTGTTGGGTTGCTGCCACTGACAAGTCTGACAAAATCACAGGGACCTTTATTTTCCTTACAATAAAGTTGCTGTTGGGTTGCTGTCACTGAAAAGTCTGACAAAATCACAGTTTCGTTACATTAAAGTTGTTGTTGGGTTGCTGCCACTTACAAGTCTGACAAATCACAGTGATCTTTATTTTCGTTACAAAAAAGTTGCTGTTGGGTTGCTGCACTGACAAGTTTGTCAAAATCACAGTGATCTTTATTTTCGGTACAAAAAAGATGCTGTTGGGTTGCTGCACTGACAAGTCTGACAAAATCGCAGGGATCTTTAGTGTCGATACATTGAAGTTTCTGTTGGGTTGCTGCCACTGAGAAGTCTGACAAAAACACAGGGATCTTTATTCTGTTACAATAAAGTTGCTGTTGGGTTGCTTCTGCTGACAAGTCTGACAAAAACAGAGTTATCTTTATTCTGCAGATCTTTAGTGTCGTCACATTAAAGTTGCTGTCGGGTTGCTGCCACTGACAAGTTTGACAAAATCACAGTGATCTTTATATTCGTGACAATAAAGTTGCTGTTGGGTGGCTGCCACTGACGAGTCTGTAAAAATAACAGTGATCTTTATTGTTGTTACATTAAAGTTGCTGTTGGGTTGCTGCCACTGACAAGTCTGCAAAATCACAGGGATTTTTAGTGTCATTACATTAAAGTTGCTATTGGGTTGCTGCCATTGACAAATCTGACAAAATCACAGATTTTCGTTACAATAAAGTTGCTGTTTGGTTACTGCCACTGACAAGTCTGACAAAAACACAGTGATCTTTATTCTGCAGATCTTTAGTGTCGTCACATTAAAGTTGCTGTTGGGTTACTGCCACTGACAAGTTTGACAAAATCACAGTGATCTTTATATTCGTGACAATAAAGTTGCTGTTGGGTTGCTGCCACTGACGAGTCTGTAAAAATAACAGTGATCTTTATTGTTGTTACATTAAAGTTGCTGTTGGGTTGCTGCCACTGACAAGTCTGCAAAATCACATGGATTTTTAGTGTCATTACATTAAAGTTGCTATTGGGTTGCTGCCATTGACAAATCTGACAAAATCACAGATTTTCGTTACAATAAAGTTGCTGTTTGGTTACTGCCACTGACAAGTCTGACAAAAACACAGTGATCTTTATTCTGCAGATCTTTAGTGTCGTCACATTAAAGTTGCTGTTGGGTTGCTGCCACTGACAAGTCTGACAAAATCACAGTGATCTTTATTCTGTTACAATAAAGTTGCTGTTGGGTTGCTGCCACTGACAAGTTTGACAAAATCACAGTGATCTTAATTTCGTTACAATAAATTTACTGTTGGGTTGCTGCCACTGACAAGTCTGACCAAATCACAGGGATCTTTAGTGTAGTTACATTATAGTTGCTGTTCGGTTGCTACCACTGACAAGTCTGTAAAAATCGTAGTGATCTTTATTTTCGTTACAATAAAGTTGCTGTTGGGTTGCTGCCACTGAAAAGTCTGTCAAAATCACAGTGATCTTTATCGTCGTAACATTAAAGTTGCTGTTGGGTTACTGCCATGGACAAGTCTGTCAAACTCATAGTGATCTTTATTGTCGTTACAATAAGGTTGCTGTTGGGTTGCTGCTTGGAGAGGTAAAATAACTATGACTGTGACAGGATTGCATATAAGTTTCCCTTCTACGAGGATTTTTTAATCAATGGCAGCAGTTATGTATAAATGATAAACCATTGGTTGGTTGTTTTGTTTCCTTAGATTTGAATGGGAAACTTGATGAAATGGTTATTTTAATTTATAAATGCTTTCTTGATCGTATTGCTGAATGATTTGGATGTATATGCCCTACAGGGTCTGTAATTGTACCTTAACTTTAAGCCATTATAAGATCTTGTTAATTTTATGGATCGCAAATAAAGTGAGTGTGCGTGTTAGATCATTTAGCTCCCTTCAAAATGGTTGAGCTGAATGATGCTAATACATGCGTCATGTTCGTGAACGGGCGCCGTCAGTTGGGACTGGTCATCTCTTGGCTGCCAGAGCTTATTTTTAATTTGTTCTTTGTTTTATCTTTTTATTACGGACGCTTCTAACGTGCACGTCTTTCTACATTGTTCTCACATGTATAATTTCAACCAATGATGTAACCAATATTTTGTAACAATTTTTTATTTAAAAGAGTGTCCGTGGAGTTTCTTGCCCGTTCTTCTCCATAGGTACCTACCTACTACGCTTTGGAATGGGCATCTAGCTTCATATTTCTGACTGACCGATTCCTTGACAATTCAAAAATGCCTGTAAATGGTTTAATTGAAATAAATGCTTTGAGTTTGAGTTAATAATTTGAATAAAAAGTCATACTTCTAATCCTATACCAAAATGCTACGTGATGTCTGCGTGAATGCGGCGCCAAGTCAACTTTCTGTGCAAACTGAATGGAGATACAATTACAAGAACTGACTCCATGAAAGACCAGGGAGTCATATTCGACCGTAAGCTCACTTTTCACGACCACATCATATCCACTGCGAAGGAGTCCTTCAGCAAACGCGATTGTGCTCATTACGGATCAATGTTCTACGCAAGTATTTTTACTTTAAAGGTTTTGTAAACGCTATTGTGCTCTTTATTTAGATAAGATTACGGACCAATGTTCTATACAAGTATTTTTCTTCCACCAAGGCGATCTTGTTCAAGTTTTTACTTCTGTCGGCACTCCCGGAGAGTTACTGGCTGAAAATATTTTCATTCTGAGAAGTTTCGCCAATTAATTCAAAAAGACCCTCTACAAAATCAATCTGCCTAGCCTTTTCCCAACTATGTTGGGGTCGGCTTCCAGTCTAACCGGATGCAGCTGAATACAGTATTTTACATGAAGCGACTGACTATCTGACCTCCACAACCCAGTAACTGTGTAATACGATACCCCTTGTTAAGACTGGTTGTCAGACTTTCGGGCTTCTGACGATTTTTAACGATTGTCAGAGATCCACGAATGACAGCCGGGACCAACGGCTAAAAAGGCCCTCTACATGACTCCTAAATGCTCCTTTTTTTATTTCAGGGACCAAACCATGGACGATGGCCGCTTTGAAGAAGTACCAATTAAAAAATTTTCATCCCGTCTAGATAATCGCTCTCCTAGAAGATTGGACCACCTCGACCAAATTGACCTGAACCTACAGTTATTGAGCAAAAAAGTTGGTAAAAGGTTTGAAAACAAAGTTGGGCCCAATACGTTGGATACAATAAGTTATGAGAGTGAGAGGCTGAAAACTAGTCATAGTGAGAGTTCTTCACGGAGAAATAGTGATGATGGTGGAAGAGCCAATAAGGAGGGGCTTAGAGCGGGTAGGTTTCATAATCCTAATCCTAACTAATCTACGGTATTTCTATTTTCTTAATGTCCCTCGGCAAACTTCGTGTTTCATCAGTCATCGGATTTCTATCAGTTCTCCTTTGCACTTGGTGCAGACCGGACGCTCTAAATCCACTTGGAAGTATATAGAGTTATTAATACTCTTCTAACTTAATGTAATATATTTAAAAAATGGGAGGAAAGGTGCTAAAGTCGCAGGCACGACAGATAGGAAAATAGTTTTACAGCTACATAGTTCACATGGAAATCAAAACAAAACAACAATAAAGTACTTAGTTCAGAATTCAAATTATTATACACGATAAATCTAATAATTGATGGACATGGAAATTAGCATTCGTTTGTATTCGGAAATGCGATGATTCCCGAGGGACATTAAGAAAATAGAAATACTGTAAACTAATATAATAAAGAGAAACGGTTTGATTTTTTGTATGTTTGTTTGTAATGGTTAAATTCGAAAACTGCTAAACTAATTTTAAAAATAATTTCACGTATTGAAAGCTACATTATCAGCAAGTAACATGGTTTATATTTTATTGACTTCCACACGAACGAAGTCGCGGGCAGCAGCTAGGATATTAAGAAAACGAAAGTGAGTTTGTTTGTTACGCTTTCACGCTAAACCGGCTAAACGGATTTTGATGAAATTTGTCACATGGGCAGACCATGCCTTGGGTTAGGATATAGGATACTTTTTATTCCGATGTTCCCACGGAATCGAGGCTTATGCGGTTAAAACCGCGGGGCGCAGCTAGTTTACTATACTTTGTACTATTTCATCATCGTCAATCAGCCGAAAGACATCCACTATTGAACATAGGCCTCCACTAAGCATAGTCAGAACGACCAGTCCTATGCCTCCCGCATCCAGCAGATTCCAGCTACCGTCAACAGCCGATCTATTCTGTAAAAATCTCATGTGAAAACTTAGGTAAAGTGAGTTTGAAATCAGCGGAAAGGGAGAAGGCGATTTCTAGCTCTCCCTGCCCGCACCAGACGCACCGGGCAGAGGGCAGATTCGAGGACGTCCGCGAACCAATATCATATAAGATCCGAGATGGTGGCGCGTAATGTTCCACGCGCGCCGTTAGCCGTCGCGGGGGGAGTCAAACACCTCACTCTCCCCGCTTGACCAGACGGAGCCCGCAGACGCGAGCTGGCACCAGTAGGGGCCTGCGTTGAAGAGCGCTTAAATGACCCAGTAGTGCAGAAAAAAAAGCCGGTTAGAAATGAGCTGTCATTCCACTTAATGCTAGGAATTCCATTGAAAGGTCACTTAAGTAAGTTTTCTCGGGCAGATTTTTACAGGTCATACAAAACAACCTGACAACCTGTATTCCCAGGAATAGTGACTAGTATAGTACCCATACACATTTCTCTTAATAAGTCAATCAATCAACCTGCCTGGCCTTTTCACAACTATGTTGAGGTCGGCTTCCAGTCTAACCGGATGCAGTTGAACACTGTATTTTAGATGGAGCGACTGCTTATCTGACTTCCACAACCCAGTATCTGGGTACCAGTTGGTAAGACTGGTTGTTAGACTTTCGGGCTTCTGACGACCCGTAACGACTGTCAAAGATCCACGAATGACAGCCGGGACCAACGGCTTAACGTGCTTTCCGAGGCACGGACGATTCTCAGTATGTAAAGATGGTCACCTATCCACAGACCAACCCTGGCAAGCGTAGCTTAGCCACGAGCTCCTTGTTCCTTGCTTGCTTACATAGGACTTAAACATCACTGGCAAAATGTGGGTTTACAGATAAGCACACCTCTGCCTAACCCTTTGGAGACGACATACGTGATACTATGTAGCTGGAAACCTCACAACTTATACTGATATCTTCATGTTTCTAGATGGCACCAGTTCAGAGCCACCTACAGCGATGGTGACGAATCACAACGCGTGGGGCGATCTGAACAGTTCGACTTCAACCACGAGGACAGAACTCAGTCTGTCTGACGGAGGAGAAGATCAGGTATGACTTATATACTACATGTGGAAACTTGTAATTGGCCATATTTTATTTAAACTATTATTTAAAATTTAATAAATAAATAAATAGACTTCTAAACTATGCTAACACTTAGACAAGGAGTAAGTAATACAATGAATTTCTTGCCCGTTCTTCTCCATAGATACCTACTACGCTTTGGAATGAGCAACTAGCTTTATCTTTCTGACTGATCGACCCCTTGACAATTCAAAAGTACCTGTAATTGGTTTATTTTGAATAAATGCTTTGATTTTTATAGAAGTGAAAACTTCTTTAGGTGTGCGACACTGTTACGACACCAGCTTTTGACCATTAAAAACTTTTTCCAAAAAAAAAACAACCGATTTCAAAAAAAAAACACTACAAAGTGAAAAAAGTGGGTAGTTTTTTTTTTTTTTTTTGTAAAATGTTTTTATTTTTCACTTTTTAGTGTTGTGGTACCTACCCCACAGAAATTCGAATACCACTACCTGCTATGTAAATAAGTGACAAGAAGTTATCATATCATCCACATACTAAGTGGGAAAAAATACGTATTATTGAAGCTAACTCAAAAACTACCCAAGCAAAGTTAATAAAATTTATATGGGACTATGGGAATCATCAAAATCAATTCATAATTGGCGGAGTAATCGCGTAATAAACATACAAAAACATATAGTCGAATTGAGAACCTCCTCCTTTTGGAATGAGGAGCAATTTATACTCAATACTCAATATCTTTATTGCTTTACCATAATGTGTACTTAGGTGGTAACTATATAATTTAGATCATTATGGACCCTGTAGGGCACAGCAAAAAGGGTAGGAGAGAGGAAGCCCTGTTTTAGGGGTTAATTGTTTTTGTGCGAACAAGTTTTAACTTACATATAATCAAAGTCAGGAGATCGCGAATAAGATACCTACTAACATTTCGCTTAACTATTATTATTTATGTTTTATCTGTAAAAAGTACTTAATTTTAGATAATTTTTATATACCTTTTATTTTTTATATATTATAATTCTGTTTATTCATATAAATAAATTGCTTTCTTTTGAGTAATTATTATTGCTATATTATTTAATTTATTATTATTGCTATTTTATTTAATTATTATTGTTATATTATTGATTGATTATTATTATTATAACAAACATAAACATAACATCACGCCTTGTTTCCCCGAAGGGTTGGGCAGAGGTGTACCTGTAGTAGATTTATTTATTGATTATAATTATTATATTCTTTATTTCATTTACAAACATATAATTTACATTTTTAAATATTCTTATAAAATGATTAAAAAAAAAAACATTTAAAAATATAAAAAATAGTAGCCCACCGGTGTCGGGAACAGGGTCCAAGCCACCGGTGGTCAGGGCTCCTGAGAGAGGAACCTCCTAACAATACGCGCCGTGTCCAGGAGTACCGCTTTCTGGATCAAGCCCTTGATCCAGCTGCCTAACGAGAGCCTCCTCAGGTGTTGGTCGAGGCTCTTGGCTATTATGCCATTGGCCGTCACGACTATCGGCACAATGATTGCTGTATCCACATCCCACAAGTCGACAACCTCGTGAGCCAGGTCAAGATACTTAATCTGTTTATCTTTTTCAGCTTTCACGAGGTTCTCGTCATGCGGGACCGCTATATCAATAATCATTGTGCGACGCTCTAATCGATCTATCACCACTATGTCGGGCTTATTGGCAACAATAGTCCTGTCAGTGATGATAGATCGATCCCAATACAACGTGATATTGCCATTTTCGAGGACTGGGTCGGGCATATATCTATAGTACGGTACTTCCGATTCCACAAGACTGTATTTCAGAGCAAGTTGCTGGTGGATAATCCTGGCTACAAGGTTGTGCCTATGCAAGTAGTCTCCGTTAGCCAGACGAGAACAGCCAGAAATAATGTGTCGGATTGATTCTCCGGGACGGTGGCATGCCCGACAGATGTCAACCGTGCCGTCCTTCACAATATATTTCCGGTAGTTGTTCGTCATCATAACTTCGTCCATAATCGCAAAGACAAAACCTTCGGTTTCCCCAAAGAGGTCACCGAATCGCAACCAGGATACGGACGCTAACAGGTCTACATCGGGCCCATGTAAGGCCCGGTAAAAGCGCCCGTGAAGCTCTTTGCTCTGCCATACCTCCCTGCGGTCATTAGTATCTAATACTATAGGTTTGCGCCAGTTCTCGTTAGCCAAGGATAGCGGGGTGAGGCCCTTGTCCACTGAGACTACATCTCGGTGCATCCCCACGTCGGTTTCTAGGAAGTATTCCCTGAGACTGCATACCTCACGGTTGTGCAGAGTCTTAGCATTTAAGAAACCTCGACCTCCGCACTTCCGCGGGATATACAGTCTCATCACCGATGAACGTGGGTGATGCATCCGATTTGCGGTCAGCAGTGTGCGGACCCTCCTATCCAGGGCGTCAAGTTCCGTCTGAGTCCATTTGAGTATGCCGAAAGAGTACATCAAAACTGGCATGACCCAACCGTTGAAGGCGCGCACCTTGTTTCCGCCTGATAAAAGACTATTTAATACTTTATTCAGGCGGTTAAAGAAGCGCTCCTTCAGCGATTGCTTCATGTCAGCAGCGTTGATACCTAACGCTTCCGACATACCCAAATACTTGTAGGTTTCGATTGAGGAGAGGGATCTTAGGTGTATGGAATCCGAGAGGTGGGTTCCCACGGATTCCACAATCTCCCCTCGTTTTACATGCATGACCGCACATTTGTCCACACCAAATTCCATCCTGATGGCACTACTGAAAGTTTCGGTTACCTTCAGTAGCTCCAGCAGTTGAAAATTGTTGGGGGCAAAGAGTTTCAAGTCATCCATGTAAAGGAGGTGAGATATAACCTGACCACCTCTTCTCAATCGATAACCCAGCCCTGAATCCTCCAGCAGTGTGCTTAGAGGATTCAAGGCTAGGCAGAACCAAAGTGGACTCAAACTGTCACCCTGGAATATACCTCGCTCGATCCTTATCGGTTCGCTATTCCTCAGGATATGTCGACATCCTGGATAGCGAAGCACCGTCCTCCATTGCCCCATACATGACATCAGGAAGGTGCGTAGAGTTGCATCTACTTTATACAACTCCAGCACCCTCATGAGCCATGTATGTGGCACCGAGTCGTAGGCCTTCTTATAATCTATCCAACATGTTGACAGATCCCTTCGGGAACGCCGAACCTGCTGGCTAATGGCCATATCGATGAGGAGTAGCTCCTTAGTACCGCGGGACCCGTTCCTACATCCATTTTGAGAGGCAGACATGATGGAGTTGGTGTCTATATGTTTGTTAATTTTAGCTCTCAAAATGGATGTAAAAACTTTATAGACCGTCGGTAGACAAGTGATGGGTCTATAATTTTTGGGTTCCGCAGTACTACCTGATTTATGGAGCAGGTGGGTTATTCCTGTCGTTAAGAACTGGGGCAGCGACCCTGACTCTAAAGCTGACTGGAACTGGGATGCCAAACGGGCGTGCGACCTTTGTAACCATTTTATCCAAAAATTGTGCAGCCCGTCCGGCCCTGGTGATTTCCAGTTAGGTAACGGACGGACTGCACGAGCTACATCTTGGGGGCTGATGGTGAGTGCCCCCATTTCTGGTATTTGTTCGCACGCTCGTTCGACCTTCCTAGTCCAGTCACCTTCGGTGTGATTGACAGGCGCCGACCAGATGCTTCGCCAGAACGAGCACATGGCGTCATCATCCGGTAGGCGCGTGTCAATCACACTTTTGTCTGGTCGCTCCCAAGCCCTGTAAACCCACCTTTCATCGCTCTGGAATGTGCGATTCTGAGTGTACCGCTCCACTCTCCGCCTGTACCGTCGAATGCGATTTGCCCATGCACAGATCTTCTGCTTCAGGAAGTCGATACGCTCTGTGACGCGGGTCAAATAATCTCGAGAACTAATTTCAGTTCCCGAGAACGCCCGCTTCACAAAGCGCATCACTCTAGGGCGAGTATTGCCCTCCCTGAAGCAGATTAGCTTGCCGATGAGTACTCTAGCCTCACCAATACGACGCTCAATCCTGCACTGCCAAGCTGGTACAGCTGGTTTTGGTCGTGGAGCTCTGTCACTGTTGGCAAATTTAACTTGAGCTACACGACATGCCGCCACAGCTGCACAGTACAAGATCGAGTGGGTATCGGCGAGGTCTTTGCTGCCGTCAAAACAGTTTGACAGAAGCGAGTCTAGAGTACACACCAGCGCCTTGTTTTTCTTGTGCATGGGCAAACGAGGTAATTGTGGTCTAAGTCCAGGCGGAATAGAACGGTACTCCCGAAAAGCATCCTCCAAAGCGCTAATTAATATTATATTAATTATTAATGATTACCGTATCATTAATATATTTTAAGCATACCTATAAATTGCGTGATTATCATCATTATAATAATAATTGTACTATTATTTATGTTTATCATTTAAATATTCATCTAAGGAGTAATAGCATTTGTTTATGAGTAATTTTTTAAGGTTTTTTATAAATATATTTAACTTTTCTTCTTTCTTTATTATGTCAGGTAGTTTGTTGTATATTTTTATAGACATTACGTAGGGACTTGTAGAATGCATTTTTAGCTTGGATGTTGGTATGTTTAGCCTAGATCGGTGCCTAAGTGTGAAGTGTGATTGGATATCTTCGCGTTTTGTGTAGAACTCTTGGTGCTTACGGACAAATTTACATATTTCTAGAATGTAAATACTAGGGAGAGTTAGAATATTATGCTTTAGAAAATAGGGTTTGCAGCTGTCAGTTTGATCAATGTTTACCAGGATTCTAAGTAATTTCTTTTGTAGGGTGAAGAGTGTCAGTGCATCTGTACTATTTCCCCAGAGGGTTACGCCATAGCTAAGCCATGCATTGGCATACGCATAATAGGTGGTGAGGGCAGTTTTTAGATTGGTTGTTTTTTTAATTTCGCGGAGAGCATATGAGAATTTTGAAAGTTTTGTACGGGTTTTTTGTATTTGTGTTTTCCAATTAATATGTTTATCTATTGTAAGTCCAAGTAATGTAAATTCATCAACAGTTTCCAATTTTGAGCCGTTAAAATTGAAATTTAAGTGTAGAGGAGCTTTTTGATAAGGGTGGAAAGTCATTAATTTAGTTTTAGTGTAATTAATTTCTAGATTATGTGAGGTCATCCAGTTACATGTTTTTGTGAGTATGGAACTGAGTTTTTCTTCTATGTTTATATTGTTTTGACATGAGACTAATAAAGATATGTCATCCGTGAATAAAACACATTTAGACCGTCCATTGCTACGTTGGATGTGCACGGAGAATTCTTTCCACGTTAGTTGCGTGGTTCATTTGTTTTCCAGCAATGCATTCCTGCAAACCGTGGATCGCAGTCAGTTTCGTACATAGCAAAGCTTAGTACCATGCCTAACCCTTGACTAGGAAAACTTTGGAAGAGAAACCTCGAAAATACTGTGGTAGACCTCAAAAAGTCGCTACATCTTCCATGAGAGTCAGGATTTCTGGACCAAACCATGATCCTCCTTCCCTCATCCCAATTTTTTTGGGGTCGACGTACTTTGTCTGCTTCGGTCATAATCTACACTAACCGTCATCTCAGTAATCAACCCTTTTTAACCGACTTCCAAAAGAAAGGAGGTTCTCAATTCGACTGTATGTTTTTGTATGTATATTACGCGATTACTCCGCCAATTATGAATTGCTTTTGATGTTTTTTTTTAAGCTATTGCATAGCTTTTATCGCGGGCTTTGAGCGCGGCGACCGAATCAAGAAATTCCGTAACGAAAATAAAACCTAACACCCCCCGCTCCGCCTACCATGTAATGACGGATGATGACATAAAACAAAATTACGTTCCCATAAAAACGTGATGTTGTCATGGGAACGTAATTTTTGTTTTATGTCATCATCCGTCATCATCCGAAGTGTAGCGTTGACAAATAGGAAGTATGGAGGTTACAAATGCTATGCAATAACTTTACCGCGGCAGTCCCCGAGTGCCACACGTTTTTTTTGTTTGGTAGGTCATACTTCAGAGATGCTCCCTTATCCTTTCAACTGACATTAATGAGACACAATAGAATTTTAATTGTTATCGATCTCAATGATTCCTCGTGACAGTTGAACTCATATAAATTTTATTAACTTTGCTTGGGTAGTTTTTGAGTTAGCTTCAATAATACGTATTGTGTATGTGAATATTACGATAAGTTCCGTCACTGTTATTTACATAACAGGTAGTGGTATTCGAATTTGTTCGGGGTAAGCACCACACCTAAAAAGTGAAAAATAAAAGTACAAAAACTTGTTTTTTTTTTGTAAAAAGTTTTTAATATTAAAGAAAGAAAGAAAGAAAGAAAGAAAAAGTATTTATTGAGACTCGCACAAGGAATAAAAAAAAAAAAAAAAACAATATCGTCTTCCACAAGGCGCATTTTGATACGGACCCAAAAAACTAATTTTACAAATAGTTATTGATTCGTTCCAACACTGAATTGGAGTATTGGTCGTCAGTGGTAACGGCCGCGACTTACAAGTTGTAGGTCATAGGTTTGAACCCAGACCGGCGCGGGTGGTGCTTTTCTTAGCCATTATTGTCCCACGGCTGGGCAAAGGCCTCCCTACCCTCTTTCCACCTCTCTCTGTTCAGAGCTTCCAAGAACCAATCTTTCTTAAAGGAGTCCAGTTCATCCCGCCATCTCCGTCTGGGCCTGCCGCGATGTCGTTTGCCATTAAGCGGGACCCACTGGGTCGTAAGTTTGGCCCATTGATCGTTTGACATGCGGCAGATGTGTCCAGCCCAATTCCATTTAAGCGTGGCAGCTTTTCGAGTGACATCAGTTATTTTAGTGATGGAACGGATTGTTGTATTCTTAACCCGGTCCACAAGTTTAATACCAAGAATACTCCGTTCCATAGCTCTCTGGCAAACCCCGAGCGTGGACCTCTGCTGAATTGTCAAAGGTGCTTTACTTTGTGTAAATTATTTCATCACCACTGCTCTCAATACGGTGAAGGAAAACATCGTGAGGAAACCGGCATGTCCTAGAACAAAAAATTCGAAGACATGTGACATCTACCAACTTAACATCGCACTAGGCCCGCGTGATGGATTACGGCCCACTCCCTCTTTCTGAGAGCAGGCCTGTATCCCAGCAGTGGGAATATTATAAGCTGATTATGCTGCATTGAACGATTATTTTACACAAAGGGGTCTTTGTCTGCCATCGAAGTAAGTTATTTTTCTACTTCTATTCCAGGCGACGAAGACTCGTCGGCGAAGTCACGAGTCCGCGTTACCAGGGACGCCAATGCATCAGAAGGCGCCATGGAAGTCTGCTGACACCCTCGCACCAGAATCAGCCTTTGGGACATCCCTAGCTGATATCATGGAAAGTCCTGCCAACAAGGTGAGATTTGTAATTTTTGTTTCTTACTAATGTCATTTATTTTATCCCCACTACACTAAAAACTGTGAAGGATAACAAAAACCACTCCTCAATTCGTAACAAACTTCAATCACTATCCGAAAGATTTTTAAGGAAGTTCCTAATCTATTACTTCTTATGTTTGAAAAATTAGTCCGCTCAACAACGTAAATAACGCAATGAATGTTGTTGAACTGTCAAAATGTGACATTGACGTTACGCAATTACCCCGCGGGATGTACTATCGAAGAAATGATTATCTGTACACTGTTAGGACTATTCTTGCGTGCAGCGCTCGGCCGCTAAGTAAGGGTCAGTTCACACCGAGACGCGACGCGACGCGAGTCTGCGCGCACTTTTAAACAAATATGTGCTTGTTTACGTTGAGTCGCGGGCGAGTGGTGGCGGGCGCGGTCACGAAATTTCAAACACATAGCTTAGTATGCAAGTGTTCACGTACAAAACGCAGGTGCTGTGAAAGTAGCGGCCAAGCTAGCGACTGGCGCATGTGGCGTGCTCGCGGCCCTATCAAACGTTTTTATGTATGTTCACGTCGAACTAGCGGCGGAGCGCGCGATTCACTCGCGACGTCAGGTAAGTTCAACCAGTTTGAACTTGTCGCTAGAAACGATAGCACGTTTTCATCATGTCGTTCAATACAGAGATCGTCGTCCATCTTTTCAACCTCTGACAACACGTCACACTCGCGCAAACGCCTGCGGCCAATGTGAACACAAGCTCGCCACGTCTCCGCGCCCGCACCCGCCGCCGCGCCCGCGCGTTTCTTCGTGAACAAGCACTATCGAAATTATTTTCCTCGCGAAACGGTATATGTCAGTGCGAGCGTGAACGCGTGTAAAAGTACGCTTAGATGCGCGGTGCTGCGCAGCCCGTGTACCTTATTGCGTAGTAAATAAATTCGATATTGTATCGGATCTTAAAAAAGTGCGCGTCGCGTCGCGTCTCGGTGTGAGCTGACCCTAACGCTAACCTACGGAAAAAAGGGTCGTATGCACGGGATTTTGTTTTCAAATTGATAAGGCGATTAACACACTGTCACGCACCACGCAGCGTAGCGCGTGAATGCGTGTTTTAACGTCGTCGCTTGTAAGTATCTCCGTTTTTATAGAAAACACGCACAGTCCAACACACAGAAAATGCGCGTTCATTCAGATCGTTGACACGCAACATGCAGCGTGATGTGGTGCAGTGTGATAATCGCCTTACTCCGATGGTACCTAATTAAAAAGCAAAAGTTTGAAGAAATGCTACATCAAATAACCCGCACTGGGTTCGTGTGGTGGACTACGGCCCCATCTTTTTCAACGCTGAGTCCCAGCAGAATGTATTTGTACTTCCTGTTATTGGTCAAAGCTACTTCTAAATCCTATTATATTAAATGATATTTGTATATAAAAATCACATTTTTAGTACCAAAATTATTTTTAACCCCAAATCCATAAAAAATTAGCAAATTTTTTTACAGGGGTCATAATTTATGACTTGTAGACACCCGCTAAATAGACTTTCAGTACGATACCTAACAACAATCTCACGGATCGGACAGGTTTTTTTTTATATGTTATGTAATTATAGATTTGTAATCACATTCTCGAAAACGGCTCTAACGATTTCAATAAAAGTTGCAATATACGGGTTTACTGGGGCGAAAAATCAATCTAGCTAGGTCTCATATCTGGGAAAACTCGTTTTCTCTATATTCACCCGAGCAGAGCTCGATCGACCAGGTACTGAAGATAAAACATGTTGTTTGTGATGTATATGAATCTGGTTCCTTCTGGAAAATTGAAATAAAACTCAATTCTTCACCCGAATATTAAGGTTGCACTAGTCGACTGCTCGAACTCGTTGGTGGCGTGGCTAATATTTATGTTATTTAGTATAGTTTTAATTATTTAGTTTTATTTATTTAGTATTTATTTATCTAGTTTTAATTAATATTAATTTATTTAGTGGCGATGATTTATAACGAAAACAAGCGCGTAAAATTTCATGAACAGATCTTTAGGCGTATGGGTATTAGGTATGGAAAAACGAATAAAATTATTTGAATTTTTGAACAAATTATCTATTCCTGTACGGTTTCTATTTTGCCATTTTCATACTACATAAGTTATTTATTTACGCAAAAGATGAGTTAAAATTTGTGCTGAAATATGGAAGTTTCCAGGCTCATAACTTCCAAAAAAAAATTTTTTTTCCGTTTCTGCTTCCGTACAGGGCTAGATAATGACAAGACAAATTGATATAATGTTTAGTTTTGAACGCACATTGTCAAACAGACGAGTAATCACGTTTGTATAGAAGACTGACCGACTAGCTTAACCTTAAGGTACACGGGCCACACCGAAACCCAAGAATCCTTCATTTTCCTACATTTTGTATGAATCGTCGCGCAATAGTCTAAATATATTTTTGTTAACCTTTATTTATTTTCATATTTTCAGAATGTGCTGTTTGGTAGCTACGATGAGAAAAAGGTACTTGTTTATGCATGTTTATTTAGGGCATAATTCAAATACAAAATCGCAAAAGTACCGATTCTTTCTGGCTCCGATGAAATTAATTACAAAACTGCAATATACCCAAAATGTCCCAAAATAATCAATCTGCCTAGCCTTTTCCCAACTATGTTGTAGTCGGCTTTCAGTTTAACCGAATGCAGCTGAATACTAGTATTTTACACGGAGCGACTGCCTATCCGACCTCCACAACCCAGTACCTGGGTAATAAGATACCCCTTGGTAAGACAGGTTGTCAGAATTTCGGGCTTCTGACGATTCGTAACGACTGTCAAAGATCCGATACAGCCGAGATCAACGGCTTAACGTGCTTTCCGAGGCTGTATCTATATTACTATTTAATTCAAACCTAATATTTTGCATGCCTTAAGGTAAAATGTATCGGGACACTTAATAAATATTCCAACTTATATGTATACCTACATTATTAGCAAATAAATGATTTCTTTCTTTCTTTCTTTCTTTATGTAAAGATGGTCACCCATCCACGGACCAATCCCGGCAAGCGTAGCTTAACCTGATGGATCGACCCGTGCGGCTATTATTACTAAGCCTCGAGCTCCTCTCAATATACCCGTCCTACTGTAGGGCAAAAAGCCCCTTCCCGTACCGAGAAATAACGAGCATTGGTGACAAAAACATAGACATTTATTTGTCGGATATGATACAAAGTTGGATAGGTATAGTTATGTTCAGGACAAATCCGCCACTAAGGTTGCCTGTCCACTGGAGCGGAGCGAGGCAGTAGAGCGGAGAAATGCGCCAATTTTAACCAATAGGAGCGGAGCTCTGAAGTGGAGTTTAGATTCTATTGGTTAATATTAGCACATTTCTCCGCTTCAGTGGACAGGCAGCCTTAAGGTGGTATACGAATATTTACATTTACATGGACATAGACATGTTAGAGTCAAGTGTCCCCCCCCCCCCTGCCACCTAAATGGTTAGTTTTAGATATGTGAAAAAATTCACGGCAGTAGCTAATATAACGAATTTAAAAGGAAAACTATCACAGCTGAGTAGGCTTTACAAGTTAACGAGTAATAATCGACCAACTTAGATTTGCGGTTGTAAAAACATGTTCTCCGATACATTCCGTATGAAAGATTTTTTTTCAACTACAAAGTTAAGTTTGTTCTTAGGATAAATTCATCCCAACTACGGTATGTAAAAATGTGTACATTTTGCGCGGTCCGACATGCACTTGGCCGGTTTTTTTTTATTTTTTTTCGATAACTAAATCGTCTTTTAAAATATTTTGACCCTATTGTTCATACAGCAAAAAGAGCCCAGTTATTTAGCAAAAAAAAATCTAATTAAAGAAGAACAAGCTAGGAATGTACAGACGCCAGCACATCAAGCTACCCGAAACTGTTACATTTTCCCAATTAACTTTGAACCTTAATCATCAGCGATAAAGTTGAAAATCTATTAAATAAATTTGACAGATTGTAGAAGCCTGATCTGTACTTCAAATAACAAGTAAAAAGTTAAATTTAATTTTAGGTCGAAGGCTTTTATTTCGTCGTTGTTTACCGTGTAGATAAAGTCAGTCACAAATAATTGGTCTAGTATTTTTTGGGAAAACCGTAGACATACATGCATACTATTCGAATACAGAACTACCATAATTAAATCCATTAAAAAATCAAAAGTCATTTATTCAAACTAGGCTGAGAATCAGCACTTTTCGAACTTCAAAATTACATAAGACAGTCCCCCAAAAACGCCCACCCTTCACCACTTCCTAGTGCCTTTAGCTGGGAAGAAGAAGTGGCGCAACAAACTCCCCAGCAGCACAGCTGTCTGTTCAGATAGAAAAACTTGATTCTATACAATAGTATTTATGCAAAATAAATTGCTAACAAAAATACACTAAAAATGTTTGTTACTTAATGTAGGTTAATTATTTTAGGTCAAAATAAAATCACTTTAATCAGTGTTTTTTTTGCTTGGATATCTTTGGTTAGATGTACTGGACGCTGTGTTAAAATTTGTGCATCTATTTTAATGGGACCTTATTGTATATGTCAACTAGCATACCAATAAAAAACATCGAAATCTACACACAAGCGAAAATAAAAATTAAGGTCAACGATAAAAATTACTAAAACTACAGCCTAAATTAATATTTTATCGGAATTCAGAAGGTTTTTGTATATGCCCTAGCAATTAAAGTTTTAAATACATTTTGTTACAAATGTATGTCATTGACAAACACATAATATATGTATCTTTTTCTTATCACCTCTGTTTTTGTCTTTCAAATTGTCTTTCATTGCACAAAAACCTGTATTGTACAGGAAATGTTACCTCATTTAACTAAAGTAGGTTCTTTGAGCAGTAGTAGTTTGTGTCAGTGTTTATTAAATATAATGTATTATGGAGGAGGCTCCCTAAATTCGTCGCCAACACTGCAAAGGGGCGAACCTCATACAAACGGTCAAAAATTAGTCTAGTATACAAAAATGCTCCATTTGTCGAGCTCTATGTCGTCACAAAAGGGCGAAGCTCTAAGACTAATAGAAACGAAAAAAGATTGACGGCGTATCTTAAAATCAGTTGTAGGGTTTTTTTTTTTTTGTTCTATGTTATATATATTTTCTTAAATAATATCATCAAAATAAACGCGTCATCAGGAGAAAAAAAACGTTTTTTGGCTCTCCTGTAAAATTTTCTTATTTGAGGTTCGCCCCTTTGCGGTGTTGGCGACGAATTGTATGTTAATTTGCATTCGTATTCAAAATAGAACTTTAGTATATGATTTATTGGATCTTTTTCTTTCCGAATATAAGACAGTTACGTAATTGGAACATTTTCGCTCGATTTATTTTTATTCGAAAACATGTCTTTTTTAAAGATTATTTGAAACAAAAACAAGATTACTCAGCTTTTATCACACTAATATTATAAAAGCAAAAGTTTGTGAGTGTGTGTGTGTGTGTATGTTTTCTTTCTTTCTTTCTCTTCTTCACGCTCAAACGGCTGGACCAATTTGGATGAAATTTGGCATACAGATAATTTATAATCTGAATTAACATATAGAATACTTTTTATCCCGATATTCCCACTGGATCGAGACTTACGCGGGTGAAACCGCGGGGCGCAGCTAGTGTCTAAAATAATTATTGACAGTAAGAAAATATAGTTTATTATCCATATATAAGATATTTTTTTCTCTAGAACAATTATTACTTTAGTTATGAACGAAATAATAATTGAGACTTACGACATTTAGTTCCGTGCTCGAACACGACCAAAGAGCGCACGCGATATTCAACTTTATTATTGATGTGTTAGCCTTTAGCACATAGTGGAGTTGTAGGGTGCATGGGGGCGGAGTTTGCGTGGAAATTGTGTTTGGAGTGCCTGGTCTTAACTGTCTCTCTAAAAACTTATTGATCTTCGAATGATGTACAATGGGCCCCGACTTACGAATTGTAGGCCGCGGTTTTGCACGCTCTTAGTGCAATTTATTTCATCAGTTGCAATGGAATTTGAACTTTGCCATCCAAGATGGCGGCTGCGAAAATGTTGTTTTTGTTTTAAATCATACGTGAGAAGGAACATCGTTCCGAACGGGGGTCCCCCGACCGCACACGTTTTTCTTTATTTATCTGAGATTCTGAATTCAAATTATGTACAATACATAGTTATTATTACAAATACAGAAAACAAATAGTAGAGAAATATTATTAAGACGAAACCCTAGATTTTCTAAAACGACCTCTCATACCAATAGTGACCCAAAACGAGAGGAATTTTTGATCGCGTGCCCCAGAAATGAGAACAACCTAAAGCTGCGTTCTCACTTACTGAGAAAGTAAAAACATAACATAACATCACGCCTGTATCCCCGAAGGTTAAGGCAGAGGTGCACCTATAGAAATATAAAATACAGGTGTACCTAATAATATACCCACATTTCGCTAGTTATAGGACAGTGGTGCCGATTCTCTTGTACACCGAACTAAACTATTACTTAAATTCCTTACTGTAGCGTTTACACCGCCACATACGAACTACGCATCATAGACATGACGTCACACAAATCATGCATCGCGCAGTTAGAGTGTACCGAGCGACCGACATATATACAAGATTTCAACTTCAAACCGATGGGCAGTTGCCCGCCAGACATAACACCCGTCTGGTCGGAGGATCCTCCCTTTTCTATGGTGGATGAGTGAACGTTACACCCTGTTCCTCATACTGATGAGACTCTCAAAGCTATTCTGCAAAACAAATTATCTAAATTTAAAACTAATTTTGACACATCTAAATCGAATTTGACAATCGCGACTCCACACGTGATACCTAACCACGTGAATCTTTTTAGAGCCGCAGGCGCGCAGGGGGCAGCCTCGGCGTGTTTTATATGGAATTTTTCACTTTTTGTATGGAAAATAAGAAAAATTATTACCTACATGTAGAGTGTTAGGGGTTTAAGGGTTTTATCGAAATTTTCATTATTTTTGCGATTTGACACACCGTTTTGAAATATAAGCAAAAGAAAAAAAATATCAGTACTGTTTTTGCATCTGAAGTCGAGGCGTTGGTGTGAATTTAAAGTTCATGACAACCAATTTTATTCCACACTTTTTAGTCGCGATTAAAAATAGTCAGATTTAGTTAGAAAATCTAAACTTTAGGTGAAAAACGTCAAATTCAGAATAGCAAAATTGCCATTTTCACTAAATTAATATAGCAGTACCATCTTAGTGCTGTCAAACTAAAATATAGTTAAGTTGTGTCACTTTAGTCTATTTCAGAATGGAAAACCGTCGTTTGACAGGAATAAACAAAATTTTTGTGATTTTTAGTCTAGTTTAGAAGCATTTGTGACAGGAGGATCAGCACCAATGTATGAAATTGGCGTCTTTTTTTATCGCGGCCATCAACCATATAGTATATGTAATCTGTGACCATATCTTATTTTTTTGTACAAAATAGTGTAACAAACGAAACTTATTTGACATGCATATCTCTAAACTCAGTCCGAAATGAGAAATAAGAGCTGGAAGTTTGTATGTATTTATTAGCTTTGTAGGCAATTTTTGACTCCAGGTGGAAGGTCACTAAATGACATTTGAATATTCGGTACTCCGTACGTTACGTCCTTACCAATTACACATTGTCAAGTCGGAGGGAGTATGATGGCATTTTTCTTAAAATAAAAAAGTCAATAAAATGGAATTAACGCGAAAAAATTATAAGTAATACAAACTTGTTCGTGGTCGGCACACACCCCCCCCCCCCCCCTCTCGTGCATTCATTAATAAAGCATTTAGCGCATTCAGTGCTTTATTAATCGTCAACTTTAACGTATATTTAAAACGAACTCGAACACGGCGTGTTGCCACACCAAGCGCTGAGTGCAGACTGAGCCTTATCGCCCGTGAAACCCACTTATATAGTGTCGCCGTTATCAGTGCGACCGTTACCAGCGCGATAAGGTGCGAACAATCGCAGCAAAGGTGACCTTGGCATACTCGTATTTAATTCGTTCAACAGTGTAATGTTTCCGGTATTATTTTTGACAATTTCTAAACTCTCTAGTAAAAATACCGGAAACATTACACTGTTGAACGAATTAAATACGAGTATGCCAAGGTCACCTTTGCTGCGATTGTTCGCGCCTTATCGCGCTGGTAACGGTCGCACTGATAACGGCGACACTATATAAGTGGGTTTCACGGGCGATAAGGCTCAGTCTGCACTCAGCGCTTGGTGTGGCAACACGCCGTGTTCGAGTTCGCAACAAGTCCATCGTCATCCTGAGGATGCCTCGTTGAGAGGTGAAACACGTGTCGATTTCTTTCAGGAGTTTTTTATGGCTCTTTAGAAATAGCAAAGCGGAACAAGTTACTAAATATATCCACGTCTATTGTATTTTATAATGGATTTCCGCAAGGTCACGCCTGAATCAATTAATTATCTTAAGCATAACATGTAAACAAGTACACATCAGGCATGCAAGCCAGCATGCAGCATGCAAGCAAGCATGCAGCATGCAGCAGGCATGGTTTCTGTCATGGCTCCAGCGCTGCAAGCCTCCGGCGGCCCCACGCGCCTACGCAATTTTTAATTACACTCTTGGGATAGGGCAGACAAGACTACGTGGAGTCGGTTTTGCAGCGATTCGGTTCTGTCACTAACTTTTGTAGCACAACATAATGATTTTTTAAGACAGTACTTAAATATTTTTTTTATTTTTTAAATCATTTGCGTGAAAATCCAAAATAAATATGTAAAATAAACTCAAATTTGTTTCCGTTATTTCTATTAATTGTATGCCTAAATATTATTATGCTAATAGTCATTAGGACTAGTAACGTTGTAGTGTATGTAAGTAAGTATCATAGTATTATCATGTATGTGTGTGTAATCACACCTTATTTAGGATTAGCCAAGTAAGCAATATATTAAGATCGTGTACGCTCAATCTATGTGAACACACAATAAATCGCGGCGTTATCCAATGCAGATGTCTTTCCTTTACCACGACACTTCATGGCGACCCTGCCATTCAAGGTCATATCGCGAGTGAAATTTGGACAATAAATAAAATAAAATAATTGTGATAATACAATTGAACATTATTATAAAATGAGTGGTTTTGTGTTGTAAATCATGTGTCAATCTACTCAAACGGAAGAAGAGACGATAATCGCGCAGATGGCAGCTGGTAATGGGAAAAATGGTGCGACAACCGAGCAGGGCTACTACAGCATCAGCACGACAAATATCCTTCTCACCCTGATGACAATCGTACTACTGGCAGCGGCATGCTATGCTTTCTATTATTATTACAAGAAGATGCATGTCAAATGGATGGAGAGGCAGATGAACCGCAGGTCCTTACGTCGCAGGCAGACCTCAATGTATTTCAAGAAACACGCTCCCCGTGATGATGACGCCGCTAAACCCGTGTAAGTAAAAAAAAAAACCTGACTTTTTCCAAAAATTAAATTGCCGCGTACGGTTTAGTGGCACCTACAAAAAAAAATTGTTCCTCAAGACTTGTGGCATGTATTATGTGAACAGAAAAAAACAACAATATAGTAATATATAAACTCTTATGAAAATCTATGCTACGGAACTTTTAAGTGATACAAAATGATGCTCCTATAAGCATATAATTTAACTTTACATCTTATAAATATAAGAAATAGCGTGTAAAATGCAAAATTGATTTATTGCAAGTAAGTAATTAGTATAAGGTTTTATTGTGCTAATATGTAACAGTTCATAAATCGTGCACGACGACTCGCTGAACCCGAAACCCCGCGATATAAAAGGAATGTTTTCGCATTGCTATCTTTATTTGGAAGACAGTTATAAGAATTGTTGTGAAGATAATTAGTTCGGTTCGTTTGTTCGGTTTCGGTCGGAATTAAATTTATGCCAAAACAAATTAGCCTTCAAGGTAATTATGCCAACATAAACTGTATGCCAAAAAAAAATATGGCCAAGTATTATTATGGCAAAACAAATTATACCAAAATCGTTATGCCAAAGTACAATAGGAAAAAGAATATTATGCGAAAAGAAGGGAATTATAACACAAGTAAAAGATAGAAATAAAAAGGAAACAAAAAACAGAAAAACCCTGTCCGATCCGTGAGGGTGTTGTTAGGTATCGTACTGAGAGTCTATTTATGTGGTAAATCTCAGGAAAAAAGGAAAACAAACATCGCCACATTTTTTTTCAATGGGGAATTTTTACAAAATGTTGTGAATTTTAAATAGCTTTTTTTTACATATTGTGTACAAAACCCGAAAAAATCGACATCGATGTCTTGTTTATACCTTTTTAGTTGGCGTTTTTGTCGTAAGTAGGTTATGCTTTTTAACAAAAAAAAAATTGTATTGAAATGCGATGTGCTGCAGCACTTAGCTTTACACGTTTGCTAGAAATACAGGCATCATTATAGTAAATCATAACAAATTATATTAAAAACATAGTCTAGTATAAACTAAGCTTTATTTCGTCCTTGTTACCATTCTTTACATGAGTGACCAACTTACATTCAGTGGTTATACCTCAGTTGTATAAGTATTCACGGTCTGAAAAGTAGCTCATTTTCGTTCTTAGAGTATTTCTCTCCCTTCACAAAAAAATCATTAGTCAATCTCTAGCGTTTGATAATAATCTATCAGCGCCTACGTGATATTGGCAAACGTTGTGATCTAACTTCTACAAAAGCTATTAATGAAGAGTTGTAGTTAGTAAAGTTTTTCTAGAGAATTTTAACAATAAAGTAGAGATAAAGTGCTAGCAGAAAAAGAGATGAATAATTATAATAAAAATAATTTAATAACTTCGGTAAAACTAAGACATATCAATGAAATTAAAGTTGGAGCCGTCAGAAATGGACCGTTTTGGGTGGTATGTTTCTTTAAATACATATTGTTATTATATCAGTAAGGCTGACTGTCCACTGGAGCGGAGAGGAAAGGAGCGGAGCGGAGGCGGAGCTGTGCTAATATTAACCAATGGAGTTGCATAAAATCTCCGCTTGAGTGGACAGGTATTTGCGAACTAGTTTAAAAATTAATTCAAAACCGGGATGCGGAGCGAGGATGCGGTGTGGGGAAACGGAAAAAAACTGGCCGCGGGGTATTGCAACCCGCTCAAATTACTCGTCGCGTGAACTTGGCCCAGCTCCGCGAAAGCTGTAACTCAGCTTGTACTACCTCGCTCCGCATCAATGGAGCGGAGCGAGGCAGCGGAGCGGAGAAATGTGCCAATATTGACCAATTGGAGCGGAGTTTAGATTCTATTGGTTCATATTGGCACATTTCTGCGCTCCGCTGCCTCGCTCTGCTCCAGTGGACAGACAGCCTAAACCGGGGCTCGTGAGTCATGGCTTGTGGCTAAGTAACAGCTGCACAATGCACGGGTAAATCGATCAAGGTGAGTTCGATTCCAATTTGGTCGGATTGGATATTTTCATGAAGATGAATATCTTAAAATCGGTCCGAAAACGAAATCAATAAATTTCATTCATACAAATATGAATGTCACTGTGGCGGCATCTACATCGCCACATGCGAATTACGCATCAAAGACCTGACGTCACAAAAATCCTGCATCGCGCAATGAGAGTTTACCGCGTGAATGACATAATACATACTATCCGACATCAATCGTTGGGCATTTGTTAATAACAATATTAATCCGATCCAGCCTGTCCCTTGCTGTCCTTCCCAGCGACGCCCTAAGCCCAGGTCCGTACCCCACACGGGGTGCACTTAGCGTGTAGTCGCTTAGTTTCTAAGTTTTATGCCCTGGCTGGAGGCCTTAATTTATTGAGACAGTCACAAGAAAGTCCGGTTGCGCTGTTGGGGTTGCCACGACACTGTAGCGCATCAGGGATGTTCGCAGAGGCACGTATAGATGACTTTTATGCAATCATGCGAAAGCCTGTCGCCTCTCTGATGCGGAGGGTGCGGGAAAGTGCCAACAGCCTCTTGGTCACTGTAGCCGATAGGGCGGAAGGTCTAATACTCAGACACTGGACCAGGACACAGTATTACCGTCAAATCGTGCCTTGAAATGACATTAATTTTAATTATTGTTTAAGTGGTTGTCTTATTAGTATTGTTGACATTTTTAATGGTGATTTTGACGTTACAGTTATGGTTTTGACATTATAGTTGTGATTTTGACGTTACAGTTATGGTTTTGACATTGTGATTTTGATTTTGACGTTATAATTGATTGTTTTGACATTACTAGTAATTATAACCAAAGTTTGCCGAATATTATTATGTACTAACACTAGTGTTTAAGATGTGTTTGTATTTACTAACAAATGGATTGTATGATCTGTAATATTTATTTTTATTTTTTTGTTGATAAGCAGCCGATAACCTCCTAGGTTGAGCTACGAGTTGCCAATAAAAAAAAATACAAAAATTTTTGGGCCTCCCTTTTCTATAGAAGATGAGTGAACTTTAAATCACCATTCTTTTAATCACCTCTAAATCACCATTTGTCTTCAGTGGATAGGACCTTAATATTTGTCAAAGTTTTTCAACTCCTGGCCGTGAGGTCCTGGGTTCGGTCTGCAGGTTGGGGTTTTTCATTTCCTTCAGGAACTTTTGAGTTAGAAAGAAAGATTGTTTATTCTGCACAAACAGTAGCAGTTAGCAGCCCGAATATAAGACTTTACCCCGACAATAGGTTCGCCCTCTATTACATGGGACTTAAGACCAGGCACTCCAAACACAATTTCCACGCAAACTCCGCCCCATGCGCCCTACCACTCCACTATGTGCTAAACGCTAACACATCAGTAATAAAGTTGAATATCGCGTGCGCTCTTTAGTCGTGTTCGAGCACGAAACTAAATGTCGCAAGTCGCAATTCTTATTTCGTTTATAACTAAAGTAATAATTGATCTAGATAAAAAATATCTTATATCTGGATAATAAACTATATTTTCTTACTGTCAATAATTATTATAGACATAAAAGCCGAGTAATCTTGTTTTTGTTTCAAATTATCTATAAATAAAAAAGACATGATTTTTTAATAAAAAATTAATCGAGCGAAAATGTTCCAATTAAGTAACTGTCTTATTTATGGAAAGAAAAAGATCCAATAAATCATATACTAAAGTTCCATTTTGATTGTATGAGTGACTTTTTCAGAATATTAATGCAAATTAACAAACAATTTAGGGAGCCTCCTCGTAGACATAAATCTGCCTAACCTTTTCCCAACTGTGTTGAGGTTAGCGTCCAATCTAACCAGATGCAGCTGAATACCAGTATTTTACATGGAGCGACTGCCTGGCTGACCTCCATAACCCACTTACTGAGTAACACGATACCCCTTGGTAAGACTGGTTGTCAGACTTTCGGGCTTCTGACGACCCGTAACGACTATCAAAGGTCTACAACGACTGGTCGACGAATGGTCTTTCCGAAGCTCGGGTCTAGATATATAATAGATGGTCACCCATCCACGAATCGACCGCGGCAAGTATAGCTTAACTTTCGATTGACCTGTGTGGCTTATCATTTAGCCACGAGCCCCTCTATATGAGACTTCTGACAAAGTCAAAGTTAAATAATTTATTCCAATTAGGCACATGAAAGGCATTTTTGAACGTCAAAATTTACAAAAATAAAATTGATTCTAGTCGCCTCTTCCAAAATGTAGTTTTCGTATGGAGAAAAATTAAATATATAATGATATATGAAGACTATGCACCTGGAATAAGATTACTATACCAGAATAGGTAAAAATAATTAAAATTGAAGCAATAACAGAAAAAATAATTTTGTGATCACATATTTACAAGCATTGTAAAAGTACCTATACGATATTCCATTTCAAGTAATCACAGAATGTAAAATCAATGTTATAATAATAATAATAAATTTTACAATTAAATTAGCAACCAGTTTGATTTTTTCTGACTTTTGTCTGACGAAATAGGTATCCATCTTTACCTACCCTGTCGAGAAATACAGTCGTGATGGTCTGTTATATTAACTTCGCGTTCAGTCCTACAGCTCTTGCCAGTACATTTCGTACGAATAAAGTAATTAAAAGTAATTATTTGCTACATAACTTTTAGTAACAGTTGGTAATAAACACGGAATTTTGTACTCAGTTATCTAGGTCATTTGATAGTAATCCTAACCTAGCCTGTTCCCCTATGTCGGGGTCGACTTCCAGTCTAAGCGGATGCACTGAATGTCAGTATTTCACATGGAACGACTGCCTATCTGATCTCCACAACCCAGTTACTGGGTAATACGATACCCCTTGGTAAGACAAGTTGTCAGACTTTCGGGCTTCTGACCACCCGTAACGATTGTTCAAGTTCCGCGATGTCATTCGTGGATCTCGCCGAGGCACGTTGGGATCTCTGTATGTAAAAATGGTCAGCTATCCACGGACCAACCGCGGCAAGCGTAGCTTAACCTGATCGATCGACCCGTACAGCTATTATTACTTAGCCTCGAGCTCCCCGTCAGATCAGCGTAATCAGCCGCCGTTTTTAACCGACTTCCAAAAGGAGGAGGTTCTCAATTCGTCTGTATGTAGTTTATTTTTATTTTTTATTGTATGTTTGTTACGCGATTACTCCGCCAATTATGAATAGATTTTGATGATTCTTTTTTTGTTTGGTAGATCATACTTCAGAGGTGGTCCCATATAAATTTTATTAACTTTGCTTGGTTACTTTTTAGGGTTCCGTAGTCAACAAGGTACCCTTTTAGTTTCGTCATGTCCGTCTGTCTGTCTGTCTGTCGGCGGTCTAGCTCCGAGACTGTTAGTACTAGAAAGTTGCAATTTGGCATGGATATACATATTAATCATGCCGACAAAGTGGTATTTTTTTTTTTTTGTTTCCCTTGGCTTTTAAAAACATTGTGAGTATGGTTAAATCATTTTTGAATCCAGAGATCCGTTTGCGAAATATTAAGCTTTAAAGTGCAAATTTTTGTTAGAGTCAAGTGTGTGTGTCCCCGCCAGCGAAATGGTTGGTTTTAGATATGTGAAAAAAATTCACTGCACTAGCTTATTCAAAATTCAAAATAATTTATTTCAGGAATACACCCATATAAAATTCACGACAGATTACAATAATTCAATTAATTAATTAACACAATTTAAAAAAAAAAAAAATAATAATAGAAAAGTATTATTTTAGCTGGAAAATTAATATTATATAACGAATTTAAAAGGAAAACTATCACATCTGAGTAGGCTTTACAAGTTAACGAGTAATAATTGACCAACTTAGATTTGCGGTTGTAAAAACATGTTCTTCCATACATTCCGTATGAAAGATTTTTTTTTCAACTACAAAGTTAAGTTTGTTCTTGGGATAAATTTATCCCAAATATGGAACCCAACATTGTGCGTGGTCTGACATGCACTTGGCCGGTTTTTCGTTCTAGGACAGTGGTCGGCAAACCGCGGCTTGCGAGCCGCATGCATTTCTTTGGGCTATACAAATATCGATGAGTGCGAGCGTATCGCGCGTCGGCGTATCAATTTTTAACCAAAATTCAAACAATATTACAAAGATTTATTTCCGAAATATTTTCACAAAAAATTAGAATACCTTTCAAAGTTTTCCAAAATCAAAATATTTTATTTCACATAAAGCTACAAGGGCACTTATGAAACGTTAGAAGCTAGGTGCACGGTGCCAATTGGTCGCTTCCTATGGAAAAGGGCCGGCAAGAAACTCCACGGTTACTCTTTTCAAAATAAATGGTTTCTACGATGTTTTCAAATTAGGTATGGGAGGACAGTGTAGGCCTATCAACAAGTACCACGTTCTTAGTAAAATAAAAAAATGGTCCACAAGTCTACAGCCTACAACGTTCTCACATTCACAAAATCTAAAAGAAAAGAATCTATATAAAAGATAAACAAAATAATAAAAATAAGGACCTATTTAAACCAAATGACATGATTACCACTACAGAGCGGTAACGAAACTAATTTGATTTAAAAAAAAAAATATGGAAAATTGTAGGTATATAATGTCAAATAATGAAAAGATTATGTCAATGAAGTATGTAAAAAAAAGTAAAATAAAATAATCATCGTAATTTGGGAGCAGTTAATAGACATTTACATTGTTAATAAGGTAGGTACCAGGGAAGCCACATGTGATCCAAGGTTAACAAGTAAGATGCCTTCATCATATTATTATCAGCCGATATGATGATGATGATGAAGGCATCCTACTTCTTAGCAAGTTAATTTTAGGAAGCGTTGAAGAGTGAAAGAGGATGGGAGTTTTAAGGATTAAGAAAAGTGTACCGAGACAGTTTGGACACACAGAAAGGATTAGTTCTCATAAGAAATCTTAGTCGTTGTAGTATTGGTATTTGGCTCTATTGACTTATGAACAGTGTTTGGAAATAGGTGAGCTAATATGCCTAAAGATCAAAGAACAGAGACAAAAAAAGTGGAGACTTCCTTACGACTAAAATACTTTTTCGGGACTAATGTCGGGGTTTCAGGACATCACTTGTCATTCATATGAAATTACCTTTACCTTGTTAGTAATATAATTATTAAAGCTGGTATGTAAATTACATTAGCTTCCGCGCTTACTTACATCTTTCAAACGAAGAAAAGAAGATTGCCTTTATAAAAAAAAAATCGTGCATACTCTTTTTTTTTAAACAGAAATAGTAAATGAATTCGATAGTTGTTTTACTTTTTAATTTTAGTTTTACTTAAATAATGTTCCGAAGCCTGGGACATTAGCCCCGAAAAAAAATGTTGTCGTAAGGCGTCTCCACTTTTGCCCGGCTTGGGCGGAGCATCGCCGTATCCTCGTGGAGGCGATCGGCGGCGGTGATCTCTCGCGTCCGACCCTGATTCGGGCCATGGTACGGAGCGAGAGGAAATGGGAAGCCGTCACCTCCTTCTGCGAAGCAGTAATGCTCGCGAAGGAGGCGGTGGAACGCGTGAGGAAGAGGCAAAATTCGCGCCCTCACGCCCTTAACCGCCGGAGGAGGAGACGCCCTGGGCGTCGGGAATCGCAGGATGATTTCCGGCCACCGTAGGCGCGGGCTTACGGACGGTGAGCAATGGGTAGCTCACCGTCCAATAAGGACCAGGCCCGGGTCGACGGCGCGTTGTGTTCCACGCGCGCCTCAAAGAGATGACAGCAGAATTGACGGGGTCCGTTCGGGCCGATGCCTGCCGGGGTTGCGAATAAAACCAAAAGGGAGATCGTGGCTCCCGGCAACAAGGCAACCGAAGGAACACGGGTAGGTTTTAGTCAGTAAGAGTCTGACACGCCCTCCCGCTCCGCCTAGAGCTGAGAAATTATTTGATAATTTCTCACCCAAAAAAAAAAGGCGTCTCAGCTTTGCCTCTTTAGGTATTTTAGCTCACCTATTTCCGATCACTGCTTATGAGTTTGCCGACCACTATTCTAGAACATCTCGGTTTCCGCACCGTTTTGAGAGCAGTGGCGATGATATAAATTACACAAAATAAAGTGCCCGCCTGGGTTCGAATGCGACGTAAATGTAACATAAACTCGAACTATTTTTTAATAAATAATACAATTAGTCTAGAGCATTTTGGTTCAAATTTAACGACACAACTAATATCACCATCGATATGAATAAACTATTAAAACTAAATAAATATGATGTACGAAAATAGTATTTTCAAACTGAAATAGAAAGGCACGTTACTCACCATTGGTTGGACCAATAGTGCGTAAAGGTACCATTTCAAGCGACAACTGAAGTGACACGTCGTCGACTCAGCATTGTTATTGATACGGCAATTGCCGTATTATACGGCACCCCACGATTATTTTTTTCGGAAAATACGGCATTCGGCAGGCCTCTCATTGCAGAGGAGGGGAGTGATGCGGGGTCGAAGTCCCCCCAAATCGGTAGATGGTGAGTAGTCCTCCGCCGACGGTAGGCGGAAAATCCACACCAGCCGGCGGGGTAGGGCCCGGACAAAAAGCAAAAGTGTGGGTAGAGGGCTCACCACCAAGGAGGGTGGTGATCCGAGCCAGGCCGGCCCAGCCGAAATGGCCAAGCGAGCCGAGAGACTCGCCACTTAGGGGCACCACCCTGGAGGGACCAGCAGCGTGGCGGTCCCATCAGAGGCCTCAGGGGGTGAGACGGATGTCGCTGGCGGCTCCAACTCTGAGCAGACGGACAGGTTTGCGGAGGTCGTGGCAGCCGCGATCAGGGCTGTGGCCTTGAAGAGGATTCAGTCCTCTAAAGACAAGGCCATAGCCGCGGCTACCGGGCCTCCGTCGGATGGAATGTCCGAGATGCGGGCGGAGGTTGCCAAGCTGACTGCCGAATGGAGCTTCTCCGAAAGAAGAACGAGAAGCTCCGAGCAGATCTGGCTGGGCTGCGAGCAGCTGGCCCCCGGGAGGTGCCGAAGGTGGGAGAGCAGCAGCATAGGCAGGGACGGCCCGTGCCTGTGGAAGACCGGGTTCTGACCCTGTTGCGGCAGGAGATGGCTGCCCTGCGGAGCAGGTTCTCCGCCCTAGAAGCCATCGTTTTGCGCCCCCCGTTAACGGCAAGCTAGCCGGCTTTGGGCCAGCTGAAGGCGGCGTCATGTGCCGCTGCCGCATCTGCCGCGGCCAAGCCAGGCTCGTCGGGGCAGGCCAAGGGCGGAGCGGCTGCGCAGGCAGCGAGGGCTTCGGCCCTGCCGGCGAGGGCTCCGGCCCAGGCGGTGGCGAAACGGCCGCCTCCGCCTCCTAAACCTTCTCCTCCGGCCGACGCCGGATGGCAAGTAGCCGGGGAGAAGAAAAAGGCCGGTAAGGCAGCAAGGGCGGCCAAAAGGAAAGCGAGGAAGCAGCGGCGCAAGGAGCGAAGCGTCGCGGCTAGGCTCCGCGCCCCATAAAATTAATCCATGTAATGAATATATTGTAGACGGTTGTTGGGCTGGTTTCGAAAAATTGTGCAAGTTCGAAATTGCATTTACTTTGCCTTATTTTCATCATTGTCATGAAAAACTGATCTTCAATAGTAATATTCTTCACATGACTCCCATAATATTTTAGTTTGTATTTTATAAGTTGAAAACACAAAATAGAACTTTTGATAGGTTTCAAAACCTGTGTAGAAAGCAATGATACTGTCATTGTTTTTATAGTTCTTTATAGATCCATAAATGTACACACAATTCACTTGAGTATGCCTTGATGATACAGTATGTTGTTCCCGCTCTAGCCCATCATCTAGCTCCAATGGTGTGCTAGGAAAAATTTCTATATCGTTAAACATTGTAAATTCCTCGTCTTTATATGGCTCTTCATAACTATCACGGGTTTGAACATGGCTAGGTCCAGCAATTTGATCACTATATGTATCAAAACATTGTTTTTTCTCATTTCTCTGTAACAGTGTATTTGCTCTGTCTTCAGCTAAGGGGTGGACTGGTTTGACTTTAGTAAAAGAAAAAATAGAGGGTACAGCAGTCTTCTGAGCCTTTTGTAAATATTTTCATCACCTAGAACAGACAAAAAGGATCTATGATCTACTTATTTAAGTGCGAAACATTAAATACAAATATGATGAGTGGAAGATTAAATGTATCTATTTAGCCCGTAATGTCCCACAGCTGGGCAAAGGCCTCCCATTCCCTTTTCCACACACGTTTGTCCACTGCCACTGTGGGCCAGTCCTTTCAGTAGGAATCAGTGCAGGATATGTGTTAATATTAGGCAGTAGGTAGTTTGGTATGAGAGTATTAAATACAACGCAGCAAAGCGAATGCTGCGTAGATGCTTGGTACTTAGACATACGAGTATTTTGGTCGATTAAAAGATAATCTTAACAACACAGCCTTAGTATAATGTATATAAATAAATACCCACAAATGCCTATACTGAAAACACACTTACGTTCTCTGTATTATGAAAAAGAGCATCACCTATATACGGATTTGTCTGATAGAAGTCTTCAGGTTTACACTCAGACCAACAATTTGGTCGCAGCATTATGCTGAGCGATGGCCGTTTAGCGTGTAAACGGCCATCGCTCCGCATAATGTTGCGACCCCATGCGAGACAGAGCCCCAGCGCTGGTTTCCAGCGACAACCGGCGCTGACGTGATGACGTCAACCGGTGCAGCATATAGTGAAATAGCAAATCAAAAATAAAATAAATACAATACTTAGTCCTAAATGTTTATACAAATAAATACGGCAAACCAGACTGTGACATACGGCAGCTCAGATTTTTACGGTAACAACACTGCGTCGCCTGCAGTACCCATAGTTAATACCACAGAGTACATTTACCAAGGCCCGATGTGGACAAAAGAAAACAAATGTATTTGGTACCAACTTTTATATTTAAATAAATTTTATACTGTAAATTGACAATACAATGCACATCACACAATTCCAAACAATATTTTTTTTAAGTAAAAAAAATTTGATATGTTATCTGCACTCCGCAAGTGTTACGTTTAAACTTGGCTAGTTAGCAAACGAGCTGTGTGAGCTGTGTCGCGCCGGCGTCAATAGAAGAGTGTTGTGAAAATCGAATGTTGCGTAGGTAACTCGACTATCTCTTTTTACTTATAATAATCATTGATCACTTGATCACAAAGGATTTTGTTCTTTACCAATGTTTACTTGATTAGCACTCAGTTTTATTTTTGGAGTCTGCGATGGTAGTTCTAAATGGGATGGTGATTCGTCAACTATTCCAGAGGATGCGCTGGGTTCAGGAGTGTCAAACACTACCACGATTAGGTCAGCTATAAGTAAAGTCATCATTAATATCGGCAATAATCCACTAATTAATAACCGCTTGTCTCTGTCTTCGCTCGGAAGAGAAAACACTGTGATGCATAGGTATAACTCCAAACAGAAGGACACCACCAGGGTATAGATTTCCAAGAATAAAGATGTTATATAACTCAATAGACTACCAACGACCATATTTCCTACCATAAGGTATATGGTGAATATCGTGACTGGGGTGAAAAGCTCGTAAGAGATGCTGTATGAACTGTTCACCTCTCGGATTCTTTCGTTGACCAGCACTCCGGTATTAACAATCAAAATTAGGAATCGAAGTTCAGTTGACCGCTTAGTCATTGATAGGCACTGCCTCTTCTTTCTACAATTGGCAAGACACCTGCCGCCTTGGTCTGCGTCACACACATCTTTGGTTCTATGGAAATTTTAATGTTTGTAAGGTTTTAGCATGTTATTTTGTTAATACAAAATTGTAAGGTTTCATCTGACAAGAAGACGACTTTTGACAATTAATTTCAATATTCCATAGACATATGTTATTTCTATTTCAATGCAATATTCTGAATGGACAATTCACGATTTTGACAATTTATGTCATCATCGGAGTTGATTGGTGGAGTTTTATATTGATATTATTTGTTTATTGTTGAATTTTTTTTTTAATGAAATTCTAATTCAAAATACTTTATTTTACATAACCTACATGGGCACTTATGAAACGTCAGAAGCTAGGTGCACGGTTCCAATTGGTCGTTTCCTATGGAGAAGAGCCGGCAAGAAACTCCACGGTTACTCTTTTAAAAGTAATTGGCTTTTACAATACTTTCAAATAACAGTGTTACTAGGTATGGGAGGACAGTGTAGGTCTTTCAATAAGTACTAAGTACTTAACAAAATAGAAAATGGTCTACAGGTCTACAATTCACTAAACCTACAGCGTTCTCACATTCACAAAATAGAAAAGAATCTATACAAAAGATAAATAAATGAATAAAAGTAAAAACCTATTCTAATAAAACGCAGTTATATGATTGCTATTACAATTGTAATCAATCTGAATAATTATCATGTCCACAAAAGTCACAAATAAAGAGTTGAAATTAAATCGTAGGTATATAATGTCAAATAATAGAATAAATATGTCAAGGACGAATGTAAAAAATAAAAATTAAAGATTAAAATAAACATGGTAATTTCGGAGCAGTTAATAGACTCTTACTTATTTATGCCGTTAATGAGGTACCAGGGAAGCCACATGTGCAGAAGGAATTATTGCCAAACCTCCTTGTCTTCAACGTAGTCTTTAATTTTATGATTATTTTATGATTTCTTGATAAGGACACGTTTGATGTGGGTTTTGAACTTCTTATCGCTAAGTTCTGTCACCGACTTTGGCAACTTGTTATAAAAGCGGACACTGTTTATAAGAAATGACTTGCTTGTTTTAGTTAATCTAAATTTGGGTATCACAATTTCATGTCGACTACGTGTATTTATATTATGGAAATTGCTTCTTATTGTGAAAAGTCCTAAGTTTTTGCAAACATACATAATACTTTCTAGGATATAAAGAGAAGGCAAATTCAGTATATCAATTTCTTTAAATTTGTCTCTAAGGGACTCGCAAGGACCCATTTTATAGATCGCGCGGATTGCCCTCTTTTGTAAAATGAAAATCGAATCTACGTCAGCTGCCGATCCCCACAGCAGGACGCCATAAGACATAATACTGTGGAAATAAGCAAAGTATACTAACCTAGCTGTGGCTATATCAGTCAACTGCCTTATTTTTCTTACTGCATATGCAGCTGAACTTAATCTACCTGAAAGAGTTCTAATGTGGGCGCCCCATTGTAATTTTGAATCTAAAGTAATTCCTAAGAATATAGTTTCCGTTATTGCATCTAGTTTTTTGCCATCAAGTTTTAGATTTAGACCTACTTGAGGTACATTTGGTAATGAGAACCTAATACATTTAGTTTTGTTCGCATTAAGTAAAAGATTATTAGCTGCGAACCATTTTGAAAGTACAGCCAGACTATCTTTCCTGTCTATTTTAAAAATAAGAGAAGTGTTGTCAGCAAATAGAATTATATCCGATAAGTTAGTCATCATGAAAATGTTGTCTATAATCATAAGGCGCTTGGCCAAAATAGTTTGCTCTTTATTTTTTACCACTACGGGGAAGCTTCTTGGCCTGCATTTCACTTGATGGTAAGAGACCGTTCAAGTATTACGTAAGCACTATAGGAGGGCGGGGGGGGGGGGCATGTTTTGCTTATTTTTGTCGACATGGGGGGTGGGGGGTCCAGATGGTGATTACGTCAGCAGTAATTATTTACTTTTTTACACATATGGCAACCCACACAGTGTCTATGTTTGAAAACGAAACGCATATTCGGGGATTCCCACAAATAATGAATACGTTTAGGTACTCGCTTAGAACCGAGTAGGGGAATAACCGCGTGCTATTCATTTGTCTAAATTTCTTCCGTCAATTTCAAAAAATTATTGATTCATGAGCAATAGGCTCATGAATCAATAAAAAAATAGTATACTTACATTAAAAGAAAAATGCATATACCAATGTTTACGTGATACCAAAATACTTCCCGGTATTCATCAATAACCAACAAATACCATACGCGAATACTGCTAAGTATCTCGGCATGACCCTGGATGCAAAACTGCGCTGGAAAGAGCATGTCAAAAAGAAAAGAGCAGAATTAGATATTCGGTACAAAAAAAATGTATTGGCTACTTGGTAGACAGTCGCCATTGTCAATACCTAACAAATTGTTGTTATATAAACAAGTTTTAAAGCCTGTATGGACCTACGGTATTCAGCTGTGGGGCTGCACCAGCCAAAGCAATCGTCAAATCATACAACGTTTTCAAAACAAAGTATTAAGGGATATAGTCAACGCGCCCTGGTACATTAGAAATAGTGACCTCCACCGAGACCTCAAGATGGATGTCGTAAACATAGTTATACAAAAATATGCAGAAGCTCATGAACACAGACTTCATCATCACGTGAATGTTGAGGCGATCCAACTCCTTGACAACACAGAATTAGTGCGAAGACTAAAAAGTGTTAAACCTTTTGAGTTAGTTTAGTGCAGAGTAAGTGAACTTAAACTGTAGTGCAAGTGCTGACTTACAAAGAACACGTGAATCAAGTGTCTTCCCCTTAACTTATAGTGAATAAGAAAGACGTTATTGGACGACTTCTTAATTTTATAGTTACTTAGCAGTTTAAGTTATATTTAAATTACTTATTAGCTAATAGGCTAGATTGTAATGTGAATAAAGTATCACCAATTGTGAAACTTTATAAAGGGAAAAAAAAAATGTTTACGTAAGCATGTCAGCAAAAGTAAGCAAAGCTCTTACCCCCCGTAAGAGCTTTGCTTACTTTTGCTGACAAGGGGGAGGGGATGGTAAATAATTGTAATAAATCTGCTTAACGGTCCCTAAGTGATGATCAGGCCGAAGGCGGAAGCGAGCTTCTTCTGGAATCCTCAACCACAGAGGAACTGGCTATCTTACCTCTAACTGGGACCAAATGTTTACTTTGTTTTGGTAAAATATAATTGTATACTATATTTTTATTTACCTATAAGTTGGAGACAATGTTATGAATACTGGAATCCTCAACCACAGAGGAACTGGCTATCTTACCTCTAACTGGGACCAAATGTTTACTTTGTTTTGGTAAAATATAATTGTATACTATATTTTTATTTACCTATAAGTTGGAGACAATGTTATGAATAGACATCGGATTATATGCAATAACAAAGTGCCAAAATATGCATGCAAATATGCACTAAAACTCTTCACAAAGGCCGAAATATGCACAATGAAAAATCAAAAAACCGTTTTTATTTTTTTTATATTTTAATTAAGACGGTATTAAAACAGCAAAATATTCTAAAAATTAAATTATTCATAGTTTTTGTGGCAATACATAATTAAGAATTTTTCCAAATTTTCGAGAGCAAAGTGACGTTTGTCACCCAGTATTAAAATGTACAAGCCGAAAACGACCTCTCTACGTCAACTGACGTCGTTAGAAAAAATAAATAATTTGACGCAATTTCTAGAGATACCTGTTTAGGTAGGTAATTGGAATGTGAATTTGAGGTTGGCTCCTATACGTACCTCCCGCAGTCCGCTACTAAACGAAATATGCACGATTGGGAAAAAATAATAAAATATGCATTAACGCCGTAATGAGAGAGTTATATCTAGTTATGAAATAAAGGTTGTTGAAAATAGAATGGTTCCTTGTCCGTGTTCACATCTTTCTGGAGCTGACTGTGCAACGAACAAACCTGCGGGCCAGCATGTTCGCCCTCACGGACAACGCCCTGCAAATGTGCTTGCACCCCTTCGCGGAATACAGACAAAAAACATTTTACTAAAAAAAAAACAACCGACTTACCTTACCTTAACCGAAAGAGATATTAAATAGGTGTACATCTTCACTTATAGGAAACCACAGCATGCACAACAAAGTTGACAACTAAAATTACAAAGTTAAGATATCGGTAAAGGACCGGCGTCTCTCATGAGAGACGGCACACCCACGCGACTTACATGTCTATTTGTACTTGCTGTAATGGCTATTATCGTCTGTGGATTTTTCTGTCTATGGTCGGATAAATATTATTGTCAAATAAATCGACTAAAAGCAAAAATATGAATAGGCAACATTTTAAAAAAATGTTGAAAATGACATTCCCGCGCGGTAAAATGTCAGTCAAACGTCACTCCCGGGACGCGCGCGTTCGCTGTAATAATTCGTTTTTTAATGGTTTTTGTGTGTAAATCGTCGGAAAGTGGTGATATTTTCATTTTGAAGTAAATATTACGTCGTTTTAGATAATATTCGCACTAAATAACATCATATTATACCTATTTTGACCCAACCAAAAAAGTGTAAACAAACAGATAAGAGAAAGTTGACGTCAAAGAGAAAGTTGTGATATTTTGTGGTTTTTCTGTATGGATCTGATCGGTAAGTGTTTTATTTTTTATTTTTTGATACATATTTCATCGGTTTAGACAACATTTAGACCAAAATACAACAAAAAAATATTTTTTTGGGACGGAGAAAGTTACGTAAGCATTAGAAATTCTAGATCATCTAAAATCTAGATTTTTTGAATTTTTTGTTTTGAATGTTTGTCTCTAAAAACGCTTTTGTTAGATAACTTATCTATCCATAATGTACCCTGCAAAATTTCGTGTGAATTGGTACGGTAGTTTTATCAGAAATCGTTATCACAAAGAACAAAAGAAATAATAACAAAAGCGGGTAATAAAGATAAGTGAACGTTGTTTACAAAGACTGTAACCATTTGAAACGTATTCCTAATCTATTCGAGTAGCAAAAAACATTAACAATACTACTTGAGACGTTGTAAAGAAATCAGAGTGTTTGTTTATTCAAGTGCGGTCGTAATCAGAGTGTTTGTTTATTCAAGTGCGGTCGTAAAACTGTCACGGCGCGGACCACCCACGGCGCCTGAGCGGTTAACATGATCTTAAAATGTTTAGAGAAAGATTGAATTTTTAATTTTATTGTTTTATGGTATTTATCATATATGTCTACAGTGTCAAAATCAATCTGCCTAGCCTTTTAATAATAATAATAATAACCCCACCGCCGTATCTCTACGTTGATCCCACCGCCGTATCTCTACGTTGACCCCACCGCCGTATCTCTACGTTGACCCCACCGCCGTATCTCTACATTGACGTCGTGGTGGGGCTTGCGCGCTCCAAACTCTAGGCCTGTGTCGGTAGAATTTACTTTGCCGGAATAGGACTGGGATGAGGAGCCAGATCAAGAGAGATACAAAAACCCGCAGGGCAGCATGTGGCGAGTTGTTGGGCAGTAGCAACCCCACGGACCCTATCTCCCGGGAGAAGTCTTGTTCCTAACCTCTGGCTTGCCTTTCTTGGCCGGCTGGAGTGAAAACTGACCAGGAACGGAGCTCCCACCTCATTCTTGCCTTAATGGGCCGGCTTGAGTGGAGATTCGCAAGGGCAAACGTGCTCGGAGGAAGGAAGTATTCAAGGAGTGATGTTTTGTTGTTATTAAAGCCAAGTCAACCTTAGAGTTTCTTGCCAATTGCCAACCGACCAATTGGAACGACTTCTGACGTTTCATAATAATATCGTCGCTCGGTATCCAATACCGCGCATGTGACATATTTGACGAAAATAATTTTTAAATGCAGGATCACGTATTTGAACGTGTGGAATTAAATAAAACAAAAATTTGATTTTCGTCAAAAATGTCACATTCGCGGTATTGGATGCCGAGCGATCATGTGATCATGTAGGCTTATGTGAAATAAAATACTTGCAACTAGCTGCGGCCCGCGGTTTGACCCGCATAAGTTCGATCCTGTGGGAATATCGGGATAAAAGGTATCCTACGGAAGTAGTCCACTTAGAGCACCCGTCCGAATAGCACCTGCGCAAATAGCACCTAGCCTAGTGGATTCGTGGATTAAAATTTATTTTTAACACGCTTTTATTAGGTCGACCTGTATGTAACTATGTAATGGAATCTAAGGTAACTAATATAACCATCTTCCAAGGGTCGTAGCGTAATGAAAATTGTCAGCTGTATGTAGTTCTGATGACAATACAATAATATGGTACTGTTGAACTGATCTGATGATGGAGCCGGAAGATATGAACTGGAACTTCATGATGGAAAATCGTATCATAGCTGTTTTGGATTTCTTAGAAAAGTCTTGTAATGAACTTTGACCACGATTAGGTTTCAAGGTCTGATGATGAAGCCGGAAGATAGGCACACGTGCATTTATAAAAGCGTGTTTTTCTAGTGTTTTTTAAACTATTAATTTTATTATTACATTTTTGTCCACGAAGAGCACCTACGACTCAGCAGCCTACTGCTGGGATGTATTGGTTTTAAGGGACGATGTCCATTTCCAGGTCATGGTCTACCCATGTGCCAAATTTTTTCAACCGTTTCAGCTTTACTGGGGAGTTTGTTGCGCCACTTCTTCTTCCCAGCAAAAGGCACTAGGAAGTGGTGACGGGATGGCGTTTTGGGGGACTGTCTTATGTAATTTTGACGTTCAAAAGTGCTGATTCTCAGCCTAATTTTAATAAATTTTTTTTTCAATGCAATTATTTTCAATTTTATTGTTTACCATGTTAACATATAATATACACAAACATATTTACAACTAACTACTATATATATTATGTACAAGTATGTAAAGGAAAAAGTTAAAAATAAAGACAAGAGCTCATTGGGCGTCAAAAACTACTTAAAATCTCAGCGGACTCGAGATGCTCAAAACTGTCTCAAAGTCATTTGAAGAATAAATGACTTTGAATTTTTTTTTGAGCGTGATTGCGTTTCAAACACAAACTCAATTTCGCATTTATAAAATTAAATTAGTATTTGAAGATTTATATGCATATGTCGTTTATTCCCAGGTTCATCTCCGAGACGACATCAAGTCGATTCGTTCTGACAGTAGTTCCGAAGAGAGAAAACCTCGAGGTTGGAAGTTCGTCCGAACTGTGACATCGGCAGCTGGAGCATTTACGGCGAAGTCTAAAGAAACACCTACTGTTTTACCGGGAACGCCACAACCAAGTTTTCAGGTACAGTCTAATCTTTTATGTCTTCGTCAGATGTAATTTTTTTTCCTTCATCCCGTCAGGACACATAACACCGTTTAAAGCTACAGCACTAAGCAGACTAATATAGCATAGAAAACTATATTTTAATTTCTTGATAACAAAGATCAAAATAGCGTACACCTCTGACAATGTCGCGTTGACATCAACGTTATGGTAGCCACACCCATAAAGATTTACTTGTGCAGGTAAATCGTTACGTTTGACCATGTGACCATTAAACCTTTTTAACCCTTCGTATCGAACGTGGATCCACGATTCCACGCGAGACACAATGGGGATAAAAACTGCCACTTGCTCACTTCAGATGGCGCTGATCTCCAGCGTCTTATAATTTGACAGCTAGCCATATTTTTTTTGTAAACAACCGACTTCTTTTACGCATAATTAATTATTGAGCCCAATTGCGCAGCTGTTTACTGCAAATATACGGGGACCCATATATTTGCCAAAGATGTTACAAGAAGAAAACTGTGGGAGAAAGCTCTCCGAAAAAAAATTGGAATCCGATATTTCGTCGAGACGATTTAAGCCTTTTATGGGAGAAAGTGGTTTATAGGTGATGCTTCCAAGAGAACTTAGTCTGTATTCATTACATACAAGCACTTGTGAAGTGATATTGTGTAAATTATAGTAAAGTATGTGTGTGTTTATATTATCATATTAGATCAGTGCTAGAAGTGCTATCTCTGAGGTTTTTCAGTCAGGAAGATCATGCTCGAGTAGGTTTTCAACTCTGATCAGGTTATTTCTATCGTACGCCTCCAGTCTTTAACAAAAACCGAACCTTAAGTCAACAAACACAAAATAACCTATAAAATATAAAACATTCATAAATTTCCACTAAAGCTGCTTTTTTACCAGTGGTAGACGCTTCCCTTATCCTTAGCTCGTCTATTAATAGTGCTACACTCCAAGTCTCATACATATTTATCTAGTTTTCGTATAATTTGTGATCGACACAAAAGTAAACAAAACAATGGCGTTTTAAAGACGCACAACAGTGCTGCCATCTGTTCTGAGCTTTCAGTTTTTAACCTCATTGCTTTTTAATTGTTTCTGTAATACGAAAGGTTAATAGTCTGTCAATTTTATGAAATACAATTTTTTATTTTCTTCAATTGTCATTGTCTGCCAGTGTCACATGTTTTATTCGGATTAACCTGTAAAGAAGATGGCTGAATATAATCATTCTCTGGTCATTGACATTACGACGCAAAATATAATGCAGAGTCGATAAAGCAGATTCTATCGTGCAATGAGCAGACAAAAATAGCCTTTCTTTAAAAAATTGGTTTTGTTTTCGTTTCGTTTATCCACGTTTAATTTGTTTGTTTTAGATGCTCCTTTTTAGTTGTTATAACTGTTTGTATTTCCTGTGCGTGTCGCAAATAAAATATTTTTCTTTCTTTCTTTCTTTCTTTATTTCCGACAAAATTTACATTCTAGAGAGGCAGCCAGTCCATGACCAGAAGTAAACTGTGTGTCAATTGATTGATAAATACGTTTTTTTTAAGTTTTTTGGTGATTTGTGATTTTTCTGGTACTCTAAGGCCGCCATTACACTTGTAAGTTTTCTTCATGTAAGTCACTTACGTAATTGACTGATTTACATCCGTCACCTCATACTTCAGGTCCAGTTGAAAACCAGCGTCAGGCACTAGTTGTCTGGCATTTTTGCTGAACTGAGCCTATTTGGCGCAACCGCGAAACATACTTTCCTGTTAAATTATTATTTTACACTTTGTTTTTGTTTCGATTTTTATTTTTTACTTGTGTTATAATTATGTTGTGTTGTGTGCCTTTTTGTCTCTGCTAAATTTTCTTTCTTCTTCTTCTTTCTTTCCTTCTTTTCTAATTAACCTACGATTTTTCAATTGTCAACTCTCTTATGAGTAGCTTATCATAATTTCTTCTTACATTTTACGCTAGTTATTAGTTACTTATATAAATTTTACTGAATCAACTTACAAGTGCAATGGCGACCTAACCTCAGCTAATCCAGAATAGTCGCTTAATCCTTATACGAAACTGCATCAATTGGCATCATTAAAATAGAGTTTTTCTAGCTGGCTGTACCATATTTCCAAAATCTGTGATTGCAGTTAGTAATTACTCAAAAAGTTATGGACAGTATCCTAAGAACGTTTTCCTGTGTTTTTGTTATTTATATTTTGTGTTTCACGAACTGTGTCCAAATAAATGTTTTTTCTTTCTTTCTTTCTTTCTGTAACTACAGCGTACAAGGTACTTGCCCTTACAGCCCCATCTCAAAAATCTAACCTGTATTAGGCTAGACTTTTAGCCGACGTCCGCACGGACGTAATAAAATCGCTGTGATTTTTTTTCGTGCTCTCGATTTTCAACGAGTGTTGAAAATCCAACAGTGTGTTTTTTCAACGCTCTGGGACGACACTGCGTCTCAGCGCGTTAGATTCTCAATGCTCGGCTTTACACTGAGAGTTGAAAATCCAGTGCGCGATAAAATCCCGCCGCGATTTTATTACGTCCGTGCGTACGTCGGCTAAGTCTAACCGGAATCCGATTAGTGCAAGCAGCTGAATAGTATTTTACATGGAGCAACTGCCTAACTGACCTCTAAAGTCAAATTCAAATCATTTATTTCAAATAGGCATTTAGAAGGCAATTTTGAAAGTCAAAACTTACAAGAAAATAGAATCGATTCTAATCGAAGAGGTCGTTTCGTTTGGAGAAGAATGAGCAAGAAACGCCACCGTTACTTATTTCAAATGTTTGCCAATATTTTTATACATTAATTAAATAATTATATTTATGTGAAAACAATGCACCTAAAATAAAATTACAAAAAATGAAACAATGACGGATAAATTAACTGTGTGATAGTTAAATGGTGCTCACATATTTACAAACATTGTAAAAGTTTTCGATTTTTCTAAAATTATAACAAGTAATAAGTCTCCACAGCCCATTTACTGGATAACCCTTGCTATAGTTTGACCGAGATCGCTGTACAGTGCCTTAGGTATGTGCACGGCGAGATGGGGGAAATGCAGGATGCTTATTCGTCAACGTTCACGGCGTCTCGCCGCTCAGACGTCAACAATACCCCCTCGCCGCGCATTCCTAAGGGCACAGCGGTGTCGGTCAAACTATAGTTTCGGCCTTCTACTCGACTACTCGTAACAACAGTCTGTGTTTTCGGTGGTTTACGGCCCACTCCCTCTTAAAGAGAGGAGACCTGTGTCCCAGTAAGAGCAGTAGTGGCCCAGTGGTAACAGCCGCGACTTACGAATCAGGTCATAGGTTCGAACCCAGACAGGCGCTTTACTTTGTGTAAATTATTTCATCACTCTCAAAATGGTGAGGGAAAACATCGTGAGGAAACCGGCATATCCTAGAAACAAAAACTCGAAGACATGTGACATCTACCAACCCACACTAGACCCGCGTGGTAGATTACAGCCCACTCCCTCTCACAGAGAGGAGGCCTGTGTCCCAGCAGTGGGAACATTATAGGCTGATTATGCTATGTCCCAGCAATGCGAACATTATAGACTGGTTATTACAACGCTTTAAATCAGGGATATCCGTATCCGCATCCGCAAAAATATTGATATCCGCAAAACATCCGCTTCCTCAACTTTTGATTTCAAAAGCTCCGCATCCTCATCCGCATCTTCATAATTTCTATGGGGATGTGACCTCACGTAGTTCGCTCAAATAGTGAATTTTGTTAAACTCGCTCCGAGCCAATTGTGCGGGCCGGAGTGTGAGTGACGCGTTCCTATTGCCTGAATTCGCAGTGTCCTTCTCCTATGACAGACGATCGGCCGCAAGTGGCAGTGGTGGCATGATTGTGGTGTCAGGTGTCAAAAACAAGGGCTATTTTTCATACGACATCTGCATCCGCACCCTCATCCGCATCCTCAGTAAGGAATTTTCCAATATCCGTATCCTCATCCGCATCCTCAAACTTGATTATCTCGATAACCTCATCTGCATCCTCATCCGTTACAACCCTGCTTTAAATTACATTTTTATGTTTCAGTCCAAGCCAGACAGCAAAAATTCCGACTATGGTAAAGACGACAAAAAGTCAGCATTCTTTCCAAATGAAAAAGATGAGAACATTGGAGAAACAAGTCCCGACGTACGTATGTATTGCATCACCATCCATGTATAAATGACATGTCCAGTTTCTGCCCTCTGGTCGTGGTCTGAAACGATAATGTTCATGATCTAAGGTTTTACAGTAAGATTTAAAAATTTAGATTTAAATTATTAAGCATTTATAAATTCAGTAGAGGTTGCGCAACATAATTCTCAAAAAAACAGTACTCAAATATAACTTCCGCCTCGCCATTTTTAACGGGAAGTACTAAAAATGTTTTTGACGTTCCATTTTATCGTGAACAATAACTATAAGCCGCTTATTTTAGATCTAAGGTATTTTTGTAATTATTGTAATGTAATTGCGTATAAAATACGATAATATTACTAACATGTTTTTGTGTACACATCTAAAGAGTTATTTTTTTTTAAATTACCCACTTCTTAAAATGAAGGTAAGTATTTATTATTTCTTTGACATGACATTGACATATTATTTTGCAGTTTCTGCATAGACTACTATTATGAGTTTCTGCTCGCTTTGCAGTTCCAAGCACAGAGTACATTTTTATATATGGTTCCAAGTTGCGTTGCGTTCCTTGCTTACTGTGCGATTATTTTCTGATATTGATGTTTTCTTATAACGGCCATTGCTATTCTACACGGACTGATATCATCTAGACACGATTACTATTGCTGCTCATAAAGGATTCTGTTTTGCTACTTGATTTGGATATTAAGAGGAGGTGCATCAATTGTGACATCGCTGTGCAGTGGATTCGCAGATATATCGTGTCGAGGCTGGCGTTACCCCTGCAAGTGAGACTCGCTCTATAGTTAGCAAATCAGGTAGGTACGTCTCTATACTACGGCAGTCACGTAAACCATGCAGTAAAGGCAATATTTTGAGCTGTTGTGTTATAAATTGAAAAATACAATGATGTTTGCTATTGTTCCAGCTCCCGTTAGATGGATACGCTTGTAACGATTGTTTTAATTGATTAAATACCGAAGCTGCTGACAGTGGGAGATTACTAGGCCATACAATGGTCTGCCGTGGATGTGATGTGTCAGTCAGACTCGGAAATCCAAAACGCCGTTTTTATACTGACGGCCCTTTAGTACCCCTTATTTCCAATGATAATAATTATCGGGTGAATATTTTTTTCCCCAACTACGTTTTTATTATATGTAGGTAAAGTCTTTGAAAGAAAATGGCTAAATGAATGGGACAGATCTCTCAAAACTGGAACAACGAACGATAGAAACGACGATCATGAAAGATTAAAGGAGTGTTTGTCATGTAAAACTCAACATAAACATATAACATCACGCCAGCGATTTCCGAAGGATTTGGGCGAGGTGAACTCATCCCACATTTTGCCAGTTATGTCATGTCATTTTTAATAAAATGTATTTTAATAATATTTTCAGGATATGGCAACAATTATTCATGCCTGTTGGGTTCGAGCGAATCGACGCCTGATTCATGACGCATCAAAGGACTTGCAACAGGATGTTGTTCCATCCATGGAACATAGATCATCAACACCGTAGCCACCCTTTTCTTTAAAAACAATACCGCCGCTACCACTGTCTTCTTCTATTTAAAAAGATAAAGATAATTTATTTGTCCAAAACATGAGTATTGTTATTGTTCACACAAGTTCCCAAATGATTGGGTTCGTCCTTGTATTGGTGAACACGCTCTATTATTTGCTGAACGTTTGGACTATCCTGAACAAGTGGGTGGAATTTATATAGGAGGGCTCCTGCTATTCTTAAATCAAGCATGAGATTACGAGAAGCAACATTAAAATATCTTTGGCGAAATATTTTAAAATCTCTTTTGAAGCGACCATTTATTATTTCAACTATCCATCTGCATAACGTAACCTTTCGACTTTGATTGGCCTGTGAGTAAGTTAATTGCTGTTGCCCCACATATAAAGACTCTGGTTTAAATACTTTGTCATTGAAACCTTCTAGAAATGGAATCGCATCCCGGGATCCTCTATCTAGTATACAAATATCGTTTGGCCTAAGTTACGAAACGGACTATCTCCAGTTACGAAACGGACTATCTCCAGTTACGAAACGGACTTACTCCAGTTACGAAACGGACTATCTCCAATTTCGAATAAACTTTTTATTATGTCAGCATCGCTTTGTGTAGCAGCATATGGCCCTAAAACATCAATTATTTATGTCCATCACAGGAACAAATCACGAAAGGTTTGATAAGATTATCGTACTTATGCAAACTGTAGTTAGAACTCTGCTGTAAAAAAATATGTATCAATGTAGAAATAAGCCCAGCGCTCTGGGGTAATGAGTGCTAGTGAGTTCAGTAATTATTGGTCAGTGGGGAGTTGGGGACATCTTGTCGCATCATCTATTTTTTTATTTAAGTGTGTCTGTATACCTACAATAAAAGAATTTATTTGGCAATAAATACATAGTTTTATTTATTTTAATCCCAATTCAATACCAACAAGTAGGTAAATATAAATAATATTATGGGTATTGAGGATAGACACCAAAATACGGAATTGAAGAAGATAAAAATATAATTTTATGTGTATTTATGTATTCAATATACATAAGAATTTGGGATTTAATAAAACAATAGAAAGCACTTATTTAATAGGTGCTTTACACTTTTCTTACACAACTAAAAATATCCAAAAACAACTGCAGAATCTGATCCCAGATCAACAAAATATTAAATACACCAATTAGTACATGTGCTCACTCAAAGATGGCGTTATAATAAAGAAAAATCCCTAGCGTATAAACCTGATTTTGACCAGTTTTCGCAAGTTTTTGAATCCTGAAACTTATTAATTGATAAACTATAAAATACGACAATTATAATAATATAACAATCATTACTGAACATTGGTTTTGAATAACTAGGCAAACGTCCATTGCCCCACCGGACATGTCCTTTGCCCGCGACTTCGTTCACGTGGAAATCGTAAGACACCACAATATACTACAGTAACAGCCACATTTTTATAAAACTTCTCTGCATACGACGTAAGTTTGTAGTTTTGGTCTCAGCAGCCCAAATATACAGAGAGTCAGTACTGGTGACGCGGGAGCAAGCGACGCGACGTACAGTTGTCCGTGTGAGAAGCAGCTTGTCTTGAGTTAGACACCCGCAGCCTTCAATGTCTGCCCCTGTGACTTGTTGATAATCATCGCATACGCTCACAGAGAACTGCACACGCTTAAACTGGAAGAGGGTAATTGTGGGGAATTAGTGGTATACTCGGTATAAATTGGTAAAATGTCGGCAATCCATTAGGGGAATGAAGGAGAGGTCACTTACAACCAAATGACTCCTTATGACTCTGCAAATGTCAACCATTTTCGAGTAATTTGACATTTGACATTTTATATTTTTATTTCATTCATTTTAAAATATAATATACAAATATAATTTGCTGCGTACAGCAAATTCGGTGATTTTACCGAGATTTTATTTTATTTATAAGAATTTTATCGTGTTGTTGGTTCCGTTCCTCGTTACAAAGTTGTCTAATATTTTAAAACTATTATAAAAATGCAACCTCAATCAATACTCGAGTATTACAAAAAACCTGTCAAAAAGCAACCACGTAAAACTGACGAAAACAGAATAAAAACAGTGGCACTCCGGGAGTGCCGACAGAAGTGAAAACTGAACAAGATCGCCTTGGTGGAAGAAAAATACTTGTAAAGAACATTGGTCCGTAACCTTATCTAAATATAGAGCACAATCGCGTTTCCAAAACCTTTAAAGTTCAAATACTTGCATAGAACATTGATCCGTAACGTAATTAATATAAATAAAGATCACAATCGCGTTTACAAAAATGAGGCGTCGGTAACAGTGTCGCGAGTTCAATTGTTTTTCCCATCTCAAAAATGCCCAACGCGCCTAAAGAAGTTTTCACTTCAAAAATATGGTGTGGAATGCTTACAAGTTTTGTCTAACGTGTCCAAAGTTTTGTTCTCAGGGTTTGGAGCCAGAATCCTTGCTATTCCGGGACGGCAGAAGAAGGATAGACATGGTACTAGCATACGAAGAAGAAGACTATGGCGTTATGACTGAAAATGAAGCGAGAAAGAGAGAATATAGAAGAACATTCCAGGTGAGCCAGGTCTCCTCGCGCGCATTTGGGAGTGGCGCGAGGAGGCGAAACGCCGGGGCTTAACTCCGATGCCGCAAGAAGTCGCGGCACAGCGGACAGAGCTCCGGCGGGATCTCATGGCGGAATGGAGAGTGCGATTGTCGCAACCCAGCGCTGGGCACGCCACAATTGAGCGAAAAAACCAAGGAGTGGCTAGAGTGGCGCCACGGCGTCCTCACCTTCCGCCTGACGCAGGTCCTCACCGGACACGGCTGTTTCGGGAGGTACCTGTTCAGGATAAAGCGGGAGGAAACGCCCGGGTGTCGTCACTGTGTGGATCGCCCGGAGGACGCGGTGGAGCATACGGTGGAGGTCTGCCCGGCTTGGGCAGGGCATCGCCGTGTCCTCATGGATGCGATCGGCGGCGGTGATCTCTTGCGTCCGGCCCTGATTCGGGCCATGCTACGGAGCGAGAGGAAATGGGAGGCCGTCACCTCTTTCTGCGAAGCAGTAATGCTCGCGAAGGAGGAGATGGAGCGCGTGAGGGAGAGGCAAATTTCGCGCCCTCGCGCCCCTAACCGCCGCAGGAGGAGACGCCCTGGGCGTCGGGAATCACAGGAAGATTTCCGGCCACCGTAGGCGCGGGCTTGCGGACGGTGAGCAATGGGTAGCTCGCCGTCCGATAAGGACCAAGCCCGGGTCGACGGCGCGTTGTGTTCCACGCGCGCCTCAAAGAGATGTCAGCAGAATTGACGGGGTCCGCTAGGGCCAATGCCTGCCGGGGCTGCGAATATGGGCCGATAGGGATATCGTGGCCCCCCGGCAACATGGCAACCGAAGGAACACGGGTGGGTTTTAGTCAGTAAGAGTCTGACACGCCTTCCCGCTCCACCTAGAGCGGGAGAAGTTATTTGATAACTTCCGACACAAAAAAAAAAAAAAAAACGGTGAGCAAGGTCTGACCATTGTGTGGATCGCCCGGAGGACACGGTGAAGCATACGATGGAGGTCTGCCCGGCTTGGACGGAGCACTGTCGTGTCCTCGTGGAGGCGATTGGAGACGGTGATCTCTCGCGTCCGGCCCTGATCCAGGTCATGGTACGGAGCGAGAGCGCATGGGAGGCCGTCACCTCCTTCTGCGAAGCAGTAATGCTCGCGAAGGAGGAGGCGTAACGCGTGAGGGAGAGGCAAATTTCGCGCCCTCATGCCCCTAACCGCCGCAGGAGATGCCCTGGGCGTCAGGAATCGCAGGCCGATTCCCGGCCACAGTAGGCGCAGGCTTGCGGACGCTGAGCAATGGGTAGCTCGCCGTCCGATAAGGACCAAGACCGGGTCCACACGCGCCTCAAAGAGATGTCAGTACAAATGAAGGGGTCCGCTAGGGTCGATACCTGCCGGGGTTGTGGTTTTGTCCGAAAGGGTTACCGTGGCCCCTGGCAATACAGGCAACTGAAAGAACACGGGTGGGTTTTAGTCAGTAAGAGTCTGACACGCCCTCCCACTACTCCCAGAGTGGGAGAAGTTATTTGATAATTTCCCACACAAAAAAAAAAAGTTGAGCCAGTACCCTAATTGCGTAATACACGATCAATCACATTTTTTTCAATCGATTTGGAACAGATTGCTAATCCATTGCTACATATAATAAGTTGGAAAAAAAAATCTGCTCAACAACGTAAATAACGCAATGAATGTTATAGAACTGTCAAAAAAAAAAAAAAATATAGTCGCTTACGAAAATAAGTTACGCAATTAGGGTACAGTAGTGCTATTCTGTAAAAATCTCACCGTGATGTCTTAGGTGAAGTGAGCTGCCAATAGTGTCAATCCTTAGCAACTGACAGTTCACTCCACGCTCACTTCACCTAAGATAACACGGTGAGATGGTTACAGAATTCGGTCACCAATTATAGTCGAACTCGGAACTGTTATGTCACTTTTGACAACAATACCCAGTAAGTTGAAACTTTACTACAGTCCCGCGTCGAGATAACGCGTTCCTGACACATGTCAATTGGACAATTTCTAGTACTAATAAGGATCAAATTCGTTAGTATGAAACTGACAGGTGTCAAGAACGCATTGACGGTCAGACTGTAAGGTAGAAAATATCTAAAGCCCCATTTACTCGGTGCAAGTTTAGTGCTTGTAGCATGACACTTATGCCCGGTTTCTGAAGTCCCCAGATAAACTCTCAATAGCTATTGATTCATTAAAGTTAAACTAAGCTTAGGATAAACGTTGGTTAACTGTCACTGCGCTTCTGAATACGCAACAACCATTCAATAACTATGAAACCGATAACTAGTTCCTTAGTTGTCGCTAGATGGGTCTATATAAGAGATCGCATCTAAAACTATTATTTTTATTTTTATTCGTCTTTAATACTTACGCGTTTTATTTATTATAATATTTTTTTGAGATTAGATAAGTGGCTTAACATTGTTTTAGTTAAAAAATATGATTAGTTATTATTTATAGGCGGTTGTATGAACGATATCATTGTCAATTTTTTTTTTAACTGATCATCTGTCTAATCTTACCATCCGTCAAGTTTCACTTAATTGTTTTTGTTTCGCGTGGTATTATTTTTGCTTTGCCGTTTGATTTTAAGTTAAATTGTCTTTCCAATCGTTTGTTCTTTATCTATTCTTTTGAATAACATAATGGAATCTGGAAAACGCAGATTTTTTTTTACTGAAAGAGAGAAGATGCTTCTTATGGAAGTGGCTAAAGAAAAGAACACTCATTTCTAATTTTAATAATTTTTATTTCTTATTTAGATTTCACTGGCAATTTATTTAATTAACATACGTTAAATAACCTAAAAGTTGATGTAGTCTATGAAACGAAACGTAAATATAGTTATGGAACCGATAAACGGCACACATTGGTCAGTTAAGTTAACCTAAGTTTAAACGGAGTTTATCTTACATTGCGGTGTTCGGAAACGCACTTTCACGAGTTATTGAACCAACAGCGCTATTAAATAGATAAACCACCGTTAAAAGTGACTAAGAAACCGGGCATTAGTGCTGTAACTAACATCATCTGATTAACAAAAGCTAATCATTGATATTTTCATTTTGTTAAAGGATAACTTAATAAAGGAAGGGCTAGAACTGGAGCTAGAGAACAAAAGCCTATCTTTCGATGAGAAGACCTGGTTCCTCAAGATCCACATACCTTGGAAGACTGAGATGAGACTAGCAGAGGTCACGGGCATGAAACTACCGACGCGACGGTTTATTCCTATTTCGGTGAGCGCTTGGGTTAGTATACACGGTGGGTGGCGACGTCTACATCGCCACATATGAACTACGCATCACAGTGATGTCAGGTCAAAATTCTGCATCGCGCAAGCAGGGTTTACCGCGCAAACAGAGTTCACCTCGCAAGCAGAGTTTACCGCTCAAGCAGAGTTTACCGCACAAGCATAGTTTACCGCGCAAGCAGAGTTTACCGCGCAAGCAGGGTTTACCGCGCAAGCAGAGTATACCGCGCAAGCAGAGTTTACCGCGCGACGCGTATATATAAAACGTCCCTACATCAATCGTCGGGCAGTCCCCCGGGCAACCGGGGGTCTTACCTGGTGGGGACTGACCGCCGGGATGTCGTGAAGATAGCGGCGCCAGGAGCTGGCGTCGTGGCGCGCCTACAGAAATATTCAGAGCAACTAATCACATAGACGCACTTTTGCTTAACAAAAGTGTGGTCTTTTCTGTCAAGCCGTCCGAGGCGAACCCAAGCGAGGGACCCATAGTTATGGGTCAACGTATGGCCACCGCGGGCAAAGGGTGAAGCCCTGACCCCGCTCGCCACGCCCCCTTGCGGGGGCGTCGCGACATCCTCAACTCTCGTCGGGCAGTATCCCACCAGACACAACACAGTGTCGGGAGATCCTCCCTTTTCTATAGAGGATGAGTTCCATGAATTCAATATTATCACTGCAGTAATATCGCTGCTGGGGAGTTTGTGGCGCCACTTCTTCTTCCCAGCTAAAGCACTAGGAAGTGGTGAAGGGGGCAAAAAACTAAAATACTGATCCAATTACACCGCCTTCCGATATTAAAGTTATTTTGGTTTTCACTTTCTTTTCGGATTTTTTTTTGGGGGTCGATTGTTTTTTTTTTTCTATTACAATTTAACAATGTTAAGTATTCAAACAATATTTGTAGGACAAAGTGGTGAGAGAGTTAAGTTGAAACCTTCTAAATACAGATGAACAGGTTACTAATTCTCTTCAGAATTTAACTTGACAGCAGTGCTATTCTGTAAAAATCTCACCGTGAACGCTTAAGTGAAGTGAGCTGTCAACAGTGTCAATCCCTAGCATATGGTGGAATGACAGCTCACTTCAAGCTCACTTCACCTTAGCGTTCACGGTGAGATTTTATCAGAATAGCACTGCAGGGTTTGTTTATACTTTCATCACATATTTTCGGAACCGACTACACTTATAATCAGTAACATCCTAAATTGCTATAATATTTCTCATTGATATCATGTTTATCAGGACGATCATAAATCAGAAAAAGACAAGCACTGGTATTCAAAATGGCGGCGACGTTGGAAACAGCTGTATGAATACGAGCACACCAGGATTACTGCGGAACCTTCCTTCTACGGAGCTGCGGAACAAAAGGGGGCTCGGAGAGAAGAGGTGTTAGTAACTTTCAGAAACTAGTCGCATGTTATACTACATTTGTTTTTTGTTTACGCTAAGGCTCGGCCGTGCGCACTTTAGACGCGTTTTTAACCGACTTCCAAAAAGGAGGAGGTTGTATATGTTCATCGCGTATGTTTTTTTTTTTTTTTTTTTTTTTTTATGTTTGACCCCCGATTTCACCTTCAATTGTGGACCGATTTTAAAAATTATTTTTTGTTTGAAAGGGTATGCTCCGAAATGGTCCCATATAAATGTTATTAACTTTGCTTCGATAGTTTTTGAGTTAGCTTCAATAATACGTACTTTTTCCCCACTTAGTATGTGGATGATGATAAGTTCCTGTCACTGTTATTTACATAGCAGGTAGTGGTTTTCGAATTTGTGTGGGGTAGGTACCACAACTAAAAAGTGAAAAATAAAAACTTTTTACAAAATAAAACAACCACAATTTTTCGTGCGTTCAATCGAATTGAACGCACGAAAAATTCCAACTAGTTCGGATTGTTTTTGGACGTCGGAACTATACGTACGACTAACTCGCACTCAGTCTGCGCGCTCCCTTAATACTTGGAAGGTCGGGATCGTTCGTGCGTGTTCGTATGTGTTCGGACGAGTAAAATTCGTAAAAAAAACAACCGACTTCCAAAAAACACTACGAAGTGAAAAATAACTTTAATTTCGAAAGTCGGTGACAAAAAACGAAAATTCAAAACCAAAGAAAGACACCGACTTCCGAAATTAAAGTTATTTTTCACTTTGTAGTGTTTTTTGGAAGTCGGTTGTTTTTTTTACGAATTTTACTCGTCCGAACACATACGAACACGCACGAACGATCCCGACCTTCCAAGTACTAAGGGAGCGCGCAGACTGAGTGCGAGTTAGTCGTACGTATAGTTCCGACGTCCGAAAACAATCCGAACTAGTTGGAATTTTTCGTGCGTTCAATGCGATATCACCGGAACATTACCTATTTGACGGAGAAAAATGTAATCAACGTGCGCACTCAATTCGTACGACCACGGTCATACGTTAGCGTACGATACAAATTCGTGTCCAAAGTCCGAGCGGCCTTTTTTTTTTGGGTGGGAAATTATCAAATAACTTCTCCCGCTCTGGGTGGAGCGGGAAGGCGTGTCAGACTCTTACTGACTAAAACCCACCCGTGTTCCTTCGGTTGCCCTGTTGCCGGGGGCCACGATGTCCCTTTCGGCCCATATTCGCAGCCCCGGCAGGCATTGGCCCTAACGGACCCCGTCAATTCTGCTGACATCTCTTTGAGGCGCGCGTGGAACACAACGCGCCGTCGACCCGGGCTTGGTCCTTATCGGACGGCGAGCTACCCATTGAAGGGTTTCCTAACACATAGGGTTCACATTTACCGTCGAATGACGTCACTGAAGTCTGAAACGTTTTTGATGAAAGTTGGTGTGTTTTCCTAGAGAGCGTACTTGACACCTTAAAGTCAGACCCCGGTGCCATCGTTTTCGACGACCGTCACTGCGACCGTTATGTGGCGGCCACCGCTTTTCTACGGAACCGTAGCTTTAAAGAGTCATTGTACTTACTCATCATTATTATTTTTTACTATAGGACAAAGCATGAAATTGCACAAAAAACCGGCCAAGTGCGTGTCGGACCACGCATAATGAAGGATTCTGTAGTTGGGATGAATTTATCCCAAAAACAAACTTAACTTTGTAGTTCAAAGTCAAAGTCAAAGTCAAAGTCAAATAATTTATTTCAATTAGGCACAAAAAGGCACTTTTGAACGTCAAAAACAAAAAATAGAATTGATTCTAGTCGCCCCTTCCAAAGGGTAGTTTTCGTATGGAGAAGAATGGGCAAGAAACTCCACCGTTACTCTTTTAAAATGTTTTACAATATTTTGTATACATTAATTATATAATTATATGTGAAAACGATGCACCTGGAATAAGATTTATATACCACAATAGGTAAAAATAAAAATGAAGCAATGATAGAAAAAATAATTATGTAATGGATACATGGTGTTCACATATTTACAAGCATTGTAAAACCTATACGATATTCCTAAAAAAATTACAAGTGATACTAATTCGTCAGTGTGTGAGTTCAAGTAATCACAGAATGTAGAAAAAAAAAATGTTGTAATATTTAAATACACAATTAAATTAGCAACCAGTTTGATTTTGTCTAGACTCAAAATTATCCTATGGAGCTAGACCAGCATGTTTCCAAGCATTCTTATCTAGGATATAATCCTCTAATTTGTAATATGCTTGTTTACAAAGAGTACTTTTAATATGCGTTTTAAATTTTCTTTCAGTTAATTGTAATATATCACAAGGTATTTTGTTATAACATTTAACACAGTACCCCATAAAAGATGTTTGTACTTTGGATAATCTGAAAAATGGTTGATCTATTTTATCTTTATTTCTAGTATTAAAATTATGTCTATCACTTATTTTCTTAAAAAGATGCAGATTTTTCCTTACATACATAATATTTTCATAGATGAATTGGCAAGGTACCGTCATAATATTAATCTTTTTAAATAGTTCCCTGAGAGATTCGCGACGACATAGATTATAAATGGCTCTGACAGTTATATTCTCCCATACGGAATGTATGGGAAAACATGTTTTTGCAACTGCAAAGTTAAGTTGGTCGATTATTACTCGTTAACTTGTAAAGCTTACTTAGCTGTGATTAGTTTTCCTTTTAATTTCGTTATATAAACTACTGCTGTGATTTTTTTCACACATCCAAAACCAACCATTTAGCTGGCAGGGGGGGGGGGGGGGGCACTAGACTCTAACAAAAATTAGCACTTTAAAACTTAATATTTCGCAAACGGATCCCTGAATCCAAAAATGGTTTTGCAAACTCATAATGTTTTTGAAGGACCTTTCCAATGATACCCCACACTACGGGTTTAAAAAAAAAACATCACCATTTTACGTGTAAGAGAGGTACTAGGTTTCTAGGACTAAGGGTCTCGGAGCTAGACCGTGGACAGACAGACAGACGGACAGACGGACATGACGAAACTATAAGGGTTCCTTGTTTACTACGGAATTCTAAAAACTAATTTCTCCACACATTTTGTCTCTTTGTGAACACAAATGTACTTCTGTTTCGTGATTTCAGAGAAAAAATATCTGCAGTTCCCTACATTTTGTAGTTTTATTTATGTTTTTAAAGCTGCCTGTCCACCGGAGCGTAGCGAGACACCAATAGAAACTAAACTCCGCTACCGGGCTCCGCTCCTATTGGTTAATATTGGTACATTTCTCCGCTCCGCTGCCTCACTCCGTCCCAGTGGACAGGCATGTTTGCATGGTCCTTTTTTAACCGAATGCCCTGTATATTGATCCATATACAGCATGTATTAGAAGTGTGTAGTCACTGAACAACTTTCTCAATGGGACCAACATAGCAATCACGAAAAAATAATCAGCTGTGCCATACATTTCAATAGAGTTGGTACCTAGGAATTGAAGTTTTGCATGGGACAGCTGCAGGAGCAGTGATAGCCCAGTGGTAATAGAAAGAAAGAAAGAAAAATGCGTTTATTGGCATTACTGCAGAGAAAATACACCTTATAACTATAAAAACAGAAAACAATGATTATAATGCCAAAAGGGCCTCAGCTCAGCATATTGTCAGATGACAACACAAAGTGTACCACCTGACGCTGATTTTCAGCTGCAACCCACGAGTGCCATACGCTAGAATAATAAACAGGGAAGTGTGTGTCCGCTTTGATAAATTAGATATAGGATAATATAAAAAATAGCTCACAAAATCAAATATACTGTAGTGACATACATGTGTGTGTGTTGTGTTGTGAATAAATACCCAATATCTGTGTCATAATGGCCGCGACTTAGGAGTTGTAGGTCGTAAGTTCGAACCCTGACAGGCGCATTTGCGTAAATTATTTCATCACCACTGCTCTCAAAACGGTGAAGGAAAACATCGTGAGGAAACCGACTTGTCCTAGAACTAAAACTTCGAAAACATGTGACATCTACCAACCCGCAATGGGCCTGCGTGGTGAATTACGGCCCACTCCCTCTCATAGAGAGGAGGCCTGTTTCCCAGCAGTGGGAACATTGTAGGCTGATTATGCTATGCTTAGGCATGAGACAGCCATGATTACTTTTTCGCGATTACGATATTGGTCCCATGTAAAAAGATGTTCAGTTTGATGTTCTGTTCTTCTTCTTCGTTTCGCTCTTGACAGAGCGGTCGTGGTCATAATGAACTGTGTGCAATCGCAGATGTAGTAGTTGCCCGCCTTACTCCCTCCATCTGGTTCTGTTACATGACAGTCTGGCGCATTCATTAACAGGGCCTCCAACCGCGGATTTTATTTGATCGGTCCACCTCATCGGCGACCTCCCGCGTGGCCTATTACCTTCCACTCTGCCCTGCACCACTAGACGCTCTATGGAGTCATTATTCCGCCTGAAGACATCACCAAAAAACTTCAGTATTCGAGACTGTACTAGTGCTGATAGACGCTATTTGATGACGATTTCTTGGAGTATGGAGACGTTTGTGCGGAATTCTGTCTGTGATACCCCAAGCATTCTTCTCCAGCACATTTCTAGAGCATCTACTTTTTCTTTTCTAGTTCTCGTAATGTCCACGTCTCAGCTGCGTACAGAAATATGGGGAATACAGAGGCCTTAGTTATGTTGCGATTCCTCCATATTTTTTTAGTTTGTCTATTCCTTTGATGTTCTGTACGACACCCTTAAATATGACCACACATTACTGACACATGCTGTAAATACCTACCTTTCTTTTTACAGATTTTTAGTAAAAGATCGGCACACACAATTCTCTCCAGCACAAAGAAGTTTACTAGTCATGCAGATATTACTGAGAGCTAAATATGACAACGATGAAATTAAGGTATGTTATTACGTATATCAAGTATCAAAATTATTAGAAAAAAAAAAAACATTTATTTGCGGTAAACATGACGCAAAGAAAAAACACAAAACAAAAAAGAACAATTTGGGGGATAATTGCGTCACATCCACGCAAAGCGGCCATCGCTCAGCACAACGCTGCGACCCTATGCGAGATAAAGCCCCAGCGCTGGTTTTCAAAGACATTTGAATTAACTGCCTCTGGTCTCATGATCGCAAGCGCTACTGCTGAACAGATTCTTGGTTCGAATTATTCTTGGATTTTTCGGGTTTATCAGATATAAATTTCTCAGTGGCATCCTCGAGTTTGGAGGTTGGTGGTGTGATTCGTCCTGCTTCGAAGCAAGTGGCGCAGTCGGACCTGCGACAGAGGGGCTACTCTCTAAGGCTGGTTTCACAGCTGTCCGGGATACACGTGCGGGCCGCCCGTACAGGCTCCCGGAACTAAGACACAAATGAGACGCTAGAATATTGTTTCACAGCGATGCGGATTGGTCCGTACGCGAACAACCGTATCGTACCTAACTCCCTAGTTGAAGAGCACTGCGGGCGCTACCAGTACAGATCTCCCGTATGCGGGTGGCCCGTGCGGGTCTCCCGGACAGCTGTGAAACCAGCCTAAGTCCGTCAAGGAAGATACGGGCCCGTCCGAAAGTATTTGATCCTTCAAAACAAGTGTCAAATTAAATTTTTGAACGGGAACATGTGTATCTAACTAATCTTGTGTCCGTAAGTGATACGGAGTTGGAAACGCCTGTAACTTCGGCCGAAACTAAAGTTTTTGTGTTTAAGGAATAGACCCCCTGATCTCTCTCTTTAGTCATGTCGGATTGCTGTCCCATCAGACGATGAGAGAGACGGAAGAGGGAAACAAAGATATCCAGACAGACATAGATATTATCTTCTGCGGACTTAGCTAATCTCCGTGACCAAAATTCGGTCGGGTGGATTATTATCGTCAATCATAGAGGCTCTTTTGGGGTCGTCCATTATCACCTGATTGTTTTTAGCAACTTTTTAACCCCTGCTCCCCCCTGGTGATCGGTGGTGAGGTTTCAGACTAACCCCCTACTTCAGACTAAGGAAAAAAGAACCCCTACCTAAAATCACGTGTATTTTGTTTGGTACAAAGTATCTTAAAAAACGTCTGAATATTATATATTTAAATACAAATATAATCGTTGCCTGGCAGCGGCGAGTCAAGGTCACGCGCTACTTTTCGGTTTAGAAATCGCGCGTTCAACGAAAATATTAATACAAAGAAAAGAAAGAAAGAAAGAAGAATACTTTATTTGGGACACGCAAAAAAGAAGCATCTAAAACTAACAAAATTTTATAATAATACCGGCTTGTGTGAGGCCAAAAAGGTTCCTACACACACACGTGACACATACACGTGATATCTCACTACCTTCCCTCCCCCTTGACCTTGATCCCCTCCACTTTGATATTTCGTGACTTTTCCGAACCCGCTCCCCCCTTTCGAGCCTCACAAGATTAATCGACGATTCCTTTAATAAAAGACTGGACACAAAAGCCTTTACAATAAGTTCTCTTTGAAATTTCAGATGGGCATTCGTCGTCTTCTCAATGACAATACATATTCAGCGTGCTACCCTCTGCACGAAGGGAGATACGAAGTCGATATGTCTGATGGCAAAGTGACTGATAGAAGAGTAAGTAGAATTTATTATTTAAAAAAAATCATGGTGCTATGTTTTGACCGGTGCTATAGTTTGACCGAAACCGCTGTACCGCGTCTTAAGTATGTGCGCGGTGAGGCGGGGGTCAGTGCAACTTATTCGTCAACCCTGCCCGCGCCTCGCCGTGCATTCCTAAGGTGCGGTAAGATGGTCTCGGTCAAACTATAGTACCTAGCAATAATGGTCTTGGAAATATTAAATTTTTCCATATACTACTTCTTTTTTTACCATTTTTAGGGTTCCATACATCAAAAGGAAAAAATGGAACCCTTATAGGATCACTCGTGTCTGTCTCTCCGTCTGTCACAGCCAATTTGCTTCGAATCTAACGGACCAATTAAGTTGAAATTTGGTACACATAATGTATCTCTGTGGCCCAAACACGGACGTGTAACGTAAATAAATAAATTTTTAATATGGGGTCACTTTTGGGGGCAACAAGAAAATTGAAAAAAGTTTTGCAAACTGTACCGTGTGACATATCAAATAAAAGTACTTGTTGCGAGGATCTCAAACATATTTGTTTCTAAAATAAATTTTAAAGATGTTTAAGAAAATTGATAAAAATTGACCCCCCCCCCCCCCCTTTTATTTCCGAAACTACTGAACCTAAAAGAAAACGAAAAAGTTACAGGAAAACCTACTCATAAGAAGTCTATAGTCTTATAATAACATGGTAAATCTCTCAATATTGTGCGTATAAACTTACATTTGCAATTGGAATGTATCGGAGAACATGTTTTTCAACTACAATGTTAAGTTTCTATTTGGGATAAATTCATCTTAACTACGGAACCCTTCATTGTGCGTGGTACGACACGCACTTGGCCACTTTTAATTTCGTTATATAAACTATTGCTGTGATTTTTTTCACGTATCCAAAACCAACCATTTAACTGGCAATGGGGGCAACACTTGAGTCTAACAAAAAATAGCACTTTGAAGTTTAATATTTTGCAAACGGATCCCTGAATCCAAAAATGGTTTTGACACATTCACAATGATTTTGAAGGACCTTCCCAACGATACCCCAACCAATGGGAAAGAAAAAAAAAAAAAAAACATCCCCACTTTACGTGAAAAATTTTTACCCCACAAAATTTCAAATATAATTTTGTTTTACCACTTTGTCGGCGTAATTAATATGTATACCCATGCCAAATTGCAGCTTTCTAGTACTAAGAGTCTCGGAGCTAGACAGCAGACAGACAGACAGACGGACAGGGCGAAACTAGAAGGGTTCCTTGTTTACTACGGAACCCTAAAACCTTATATTGTAAAGCATGTCAGTTATTTCAATAAATTAAACATTTTAAGTTTGCGTATTTTAGGAATTCGAAAGTTAAATTTTTCTCGCCACATACCTAAGTTTTTTTATTATTAATTCGTAACCAAACCTCAACATTATTTTCCTTCGCCAGCTGCTGTACCTCGAATGGGCCCGTCCTTCTAAGTGGTACAAGAAGCAGCCTCTTTGGCTAGTACGGAGGTACTTCGGTGATAAGATAGGGCTATACTTCTGCTGGCTCGGTTTTTATACCAAGATGCTATATGCCCCTGCTATTGTGGGGACCCTCTGCTTTCTCTATGGCCTGGCAAGCATGGATTCACATGATAACATTCCAAGGTAAGTTTAAACATTTCAAAATCAATATTTTAGCGATATTTCATATCTCTATACAGTAATATTGCCAAATTAATCAAAACAGCGAAATATTTGAGCGCTATTTGCGACGTTGCCCAATTTCAAAATGCACGCTCTTAATGCCTATTTATGTCATCCTAATTGTTCCTTCTTTGTCCTCAGTAAAGAGATCTGCGATATCAAAGGCCCCGGCAACACTACTCTCTGCCCTCTATGTGACAAGGCGTGTAAATATCAGACCTTAGCTGAATCATGTCTATTTGCCAAACTGACTTATTTGTTTGACAACCCTGCGACCGTCTTCTTTGCGATTTTTATGTCTTTTTGGGGTAAGTTGTAACATAATATTATAAAAGGTGTTCTTTTTGATATCCCATAACTCTAGAGTTTTACGTACATATATCTACGTCTATTATTAACTCGACAAAGTCACGATTATTTATGTAACCCTAACGTGAAGTTAAAAAAAACATTTACATACACACATATTACACACATACACACACCCCCTCACCCCCACACATGCACACACACACACCCTCACACATCACACATTCACCCATTCAAACTTTTTTTTCATCACTCACACATTTTTTTTCGTTTTTTTTACTATAATAAATATAAAATATTTGGCTGTTACTTGGGACTCATACTTGTGTCACAGTCTTTTCTAAAGACAAAGATCTATAAAACTAAATTTTTCTAAAACTCGAATGTGGCATACTAACAGCCTTGTTCTTTATCAGTTTTTTTTCCGTTTCCAGCGACTACATTCCTGGAGCTATGGAAACGCAAGCAGTCTGTGTTGCGGTGGGAGTGGGACATGGGTGGCGTTGATCACGTTTGTAACTTCCTACTTATTTTGTGAACTAATATAGTTCTGCGTTTTAACATCTAGATATTATCTGTACAGGGTGGCAGGGACATCGACGCGAAAACTGCTACCATGGATTCAGTACATGATTCTGAACTCGCCTGCGTTGAAATTATTCGACAGTTATTTTTTTTTTAACTGCTGCACCTTGCACTTCTTTATCAAACAGATTTTTTTTTTTTTAATAACCTCCGAAAAATTTCAACGCAGGGAGTTTCAGAATCAAGTACTGAGAAACAGTTTTCGCGTCGATGTCCCTGCCACCCTGTATATTTATTTCATTAAGATGGTTATAGCCGTGATAATTATAGTTATATGAAAGCGGTTCATAACTGTCTTACTAGGAATATAACTATGATACGAGCACGATCTAGTAATATAACTATTAGGGCACTCCGACCAAATAGGTTAGGTAAGGTTAAAACTGTACGCGCGAGCCGAGCGAGCGACGCCGTGGCAGCGGCCGATGAGCGCTACATCAAAATTGGTAGCAGTAACAAAATTAGGGCACTCCGACGACAGTTATGACCCGCTTTCATACAACTATATTTCGGTATATAGATAAATCCCCGGGAATATAACTATGTCACGGCTATAACCATCTCACTGTGACATATATATGTCACGGCTAAAACCCGAAGTGCGGCTACACTTAGTTTTAGCCGGCTACAACTAGGTGCGGCCGATAGCAGTTGGTTAAATTTAGTTGTAGCAAATGAAAATGGCTGAAAGGTAGGTTAGGTTAGGTTAGAACTGTGACCACATAACACACTGCACGAGCCGAGCGAGCGAAGCGAGCGGTGCCGCGGCAGCGGCCGGCGAGTGCCAGAGTCCATTTAGGCAAGATTAACCAAATGCTACCGGCCGCACCTAATTGTAGCCGGCTAAAACTAGGTGTAGCCGCACTTCGGGTTTTAGCCGTAACATATACAACATTTTCTGGAATTAACGCACACCATCAAACACCCCAATTAGAATATTATGTTATAATCATAATACATACACTGAATTTTTACTATAAAGTATAAAATTTTCTCCCATAATCCTCGGATCATCATCATCATCATTTCAGCCGAAAGACGTCCACTGCTGGACATAAGCCTCCCCCAAGCACCGCCACTTCGACCGATTCTGTACTTCTCGCATCCAGCAGATTCCTGTGGCCTTCACAAGGTCATCGGTCCACCTTGTGGGAGGCCATCCAATGCTACGTCTTCCGGTACGCGGTCGCCACTCCAGAACCTTTCGGCCCCATCGGCCATCCGTTCTGCAAGCAATGTGCCCTGCCCATTGCCACTTAAGTTTGGCAATTCAATTCAATCCTCGGATAGTGGGAATTTTTTTGATACTTTTTTAGGTCACATTACAAATCTACGCACGCACATAGTCGCACACGTATAAAGGTGCTCCATCATCGGGAGCATTCGCCTGTAATATAACGTTTAGAGTCGAGCATTACATCACTGACGTAAAGCAAAACCCAAAAAAAAAAAAAATCCGGATGCAAGAAGCACTGGACCAGTCGTGAAGACGTTTAGGGGACTTGTTCGTCGAATCGTTGAACTCCTTAAATTCTGAGTTGAGCTGCACGATAACTGACAAACGCGTGTACTGACTGGACAGGCCCTCTCAATCAGTGTGGTTATTTCCTCAAAAGACCACTTCAGACACCAATCCACATGGCCTTCAGTTCACATGATCTGACCAAGATTATGTCTGGACTTTAAAAGAGATTGTGACCTCTAAGTTTGTTTCGGCCTTTCTTCTCAGATAGGAAACGCCGACTTCATCAAATTTTTAAAATATGATTGACAAGTAAAAGTGTTTGTACAAACCTTCTTACAGAAATAATAGTTGTTTATGAAACTGTTGCATAATGAGGGGTATTAAAACATGAGTGTGTTTAAAACCGAGCCGTAGGCGAGGTTTTTAATAGTATCACACGAGTGTTTTAATACCTAGTTATGTGCAGTTTTATACACTACTTTACCTACTCTCATATATTGGTATTAAACCTAATACTAAATAAAAAACCAAAGTTAAAGATCAAGAATAAATTTGAAAAATCCCACGAAAATCAGTACAACAAAACAAATGAATGTCGTCTGCACCAGCACATCACCGCACAAATGCGCTACAGCGGGTGCTGCTGTCCCCCGTTTAAACGTTCCAATGCAAAAATTGATGGAAACTCCTTGGTATTAACTCCTTGGTATATATTAACTTCTTGGAATAGCCCTGTATCCTAATAGAAAAAAAATGTTTTATGGCATTATGATTCTATTTTTAAATTTCGATGTTGTGTTTATAAAGTATATCAATATAAACTCGTTTTGAAGTTTATAATTCGAATATTACGATATGAGAGTAGATAAAATCATTTATTACTTGTCCAACACTGGACATCTTTGAGCTGAAATGTGAATGATCATAATTCAAACGCTATAGTATTCTGTCTCTACCTTTTCCACCAGGATGAAGATCCTAGACCCGAATTCGAGGCATCAGTGAAGACGTACCGGACGAATCCAGTGACGAAAGAAAAGGAACCGTATCTACCAACCTGGCATAAGACGGCCAAGTACGTGGCCAGTAGCTCTGCAGTACTGTTTATGGTAAGATATTATGATATAATTTTTTTCGGTCATTGCTTTATTTTTAATTTTTTTAAAACGGCCACATTAAGCAATTCCTCTAAATGCAATTCATTTTCTGAATTCACAGCAGATCATTAGAAATTCCTCTATGGTGACACCTATGAGCTGAATCATATTCAATTCAATTCATAACAGAATCATATTTGGTGTAAATATTGCCGCATGAAAAAAATTAAGACCGTAATTTTACCGGATAATTTTTCTTTACAGTTTTTATTTATCAAATGAGATTTTCATTTTTTATTTCTACGGTCTAAATGTTATTTCATTAGAATACAAAACTGTCAAATAAATGAATTGCGTAATATGAATAGAACGCAGTTAATATTATGAATTGTCAGTTTGTGACAGTTTGTGTGATTCATAATATTATCATAGTAAGATTCTGCCAAAGCGGCCGTTTTAGGCCCCCAAGTGCATCGTCTTCACATACAGGGTAAGTTTTTATCCAGTGCGCAAACTTTAACACGTGACTTTACACAACATTATGAACAACTTTTACTATGGCACCAAACCTGAAATCGTGAAAAATAAATCAGCTATTCTACATTTATGTTCGCATAACTCGTCAAAATGTAGGGAACAGCTGATTTATTTTTCGCGATTTCAGGTGTGATCTCATAGTAAAAGTTGTTCATAATGATGAGTAAAGTCACGTGTTAAAGATTGCGCACTGGATAAAAACTTATCCTGTATAGTTATCTAAATATATAAAAGCGAAAGGTCATTCACTCACTCACTCATTCATCACGAAGTATCGAAAACCACTTGACGTAAAAAGATGAAATTTGGTAGGCAGGTAGTTTATACTTAGTAGACGTTTGCTAAGAACGGATTATTGTAAATTCGACCTTTAAGGGGGTGAAAAGAGGGAATTTAGTTTGTATGAAAAATGTTTTTCCTTGAGTTAATAAACTTGAAACTTGGCACGAATACTTATCTTTGTAAATTATAAAGTTTGCCATTTTTTGTTTCTCTAAAGTACCCCCTAAAGGAGGATTGGGGGATGTCAAAGTTTGTATAGAAGAATTTTAACGAGTGGTCTGATTAACTCGAAACTCATTATTTATAATTAAAACTGAATATAAATAAAAACGTATATCAGGGTTTTTTGAAAATCAACCCCTTACGGGGTGAAACGTAATTTTTACATTGGAGGATTTTACTGTGTGGCTTAATTAACTTGAAAATTGGTATAAATAATATATAAGTCAAATAATGGAAACATGACAATGGATTTTTCAAAAATTATAATCACGCTATTTGCCATGGGGGATGAGCAATGTAGCATTATGTCCGTATTCTTCTATAGTTTACCGCAAATTGTAAAAAAGACTAGCCAAAAGGTTAGAATACTGCAGATACAGTGGCGTAGCGTGAGTCACTGTCGCCCGGGGCGGAGTCATAATTTGCCGCCCTTTTGACGTCGTAAAAATAATTAAAAAATAAAAGAATTAAATTACTTATAATAAAAAACAAACTAAAACTTACTTACTAAAAAAAAAACGGCAGCGTGGCAGACGAAGAAGTTACTGGTACAAGTTCTTGGACATCACGAGTGCGGTCGGCCCGTGGTTGTGTTTAGACGTGTACACGCACGGTGTGACAGTGTGCGTGCCCGCATACGCCTCGCGCGCACCCCTTAACACCGTGCATGTACACGTCTAAACACAAACAAGGGCCGACCGCCATTCGTGATTTGTAACAATTGTTTTGGGCGGGAGGGACATTTAATATGTGCAAGTGGTTAAAAGCTAACTTCTTGAAAAATCAATTGTCTGACTGACCGCCAGTGACAGCACAATTTTTTTTTTTTGCCGCCCTTCTGATGGTGGCGCCCGGGGCGGTCCGCCCCTCCGCCCCCCCCTCGCTACGCCACTGTGCAGATAGTTGCGGATTTAACCTTTTAAAAGATTATCATCACGCTATACCTTTATAGACCTAAGCAGTCAATCACAGCATATACAGGGTGGATTTTGAGATGGGGCAATAAGGGCAGGTACCTTAACCGTTGTCGCTACAAGAAAACATTCTTAGGAGACTGTCCTTAACTTTTTGAAACATTTTGATTTGCATTCACAGATTTTGAAAAAATTGTACATTCAGCAAGAAAATGGCCAATTTTCACAACAACTTTTTTGATAGGTACCGGTCGATCCTATTTCTTATTACTAAGATCAAAAAACTATATTAGGCCAACTGAGGTTTGAGTACGAGAAAAGTCAGAAATTGCAAAAAAAACTTCCCATATATTTCGTAGGAAATGAGAAGAGATAGAACACAATATACCTTTGTATGTTGAAAAATCTTTTTAATGAGGTTACCATTATTTAAATGAACACAATATACCACTATACAACAGTTGAATTATTCCAATAATTCACTGGGCTGAATAAGGAATGAATGTAGCAGATAGTTACAGATTTAACCTTTTAAATGATTATCATCATGCTATACTTTTATAGAGCTAAGCAGTCAATCATCAATTCATCCATACTAATATTATAAATTCGAAAGTAACTGTGCCTGTATGTATGTTTGTTACCTTTTCACGGCTAAACCACTGAACGGGTTTCGATAAAATGTGGTAAAGAGATAGATGGCATCCTGGAGAAGGATATAGGTTACTTTTTGTCTCAAAAATAATCCTAAAGGGCATGAGATGAGAGATCCTACAGGGGATGACAGTTTCTATGGCAAATCCAGCATTTCTTAAGTTAGAGATATAAAAATTAAAATTTATGCTTTTGTTAAGAAATAAAGAATTACACATTTCGAAGTTTTCTTAAAATCATGTGTGAATTTTAAAATAATCCCCCAAACAGGTAAAATAGGGGTTTTACCTGTTTGGGGGATTATTTTAAAATTCAACTTGATGCCTCTTCGTTCCTGAGAAAAAGGGTTTTGACAGACAACGAAATAGAAAAAAAATAAAAATAAAATAAGTCATCATTTAAAGGTTAAAATTTTTCATTTTGAGATACGGAACCCTAAAATAGATTTATTATCTGCTTGTTACCTTTTCATGTCGTAAGGGCTGAACGGATTTCTAAATGAAAGGCATAGGATAGGCCATGACATAGATAGGTTAGGGCATAGGATAATCTGAACCCCGGTAGCACGTTCCTGTGGGATATTTTCCGACATCCACGCGGGCGAAGCCGCGGGCAAAAGCTAGTATAATTAATGTTTACAAAATATTGTAAAACATTTTAAAAGAGTAACGGTGGAGTTTCTTGCCCATTCTTCTCCATACGAAAACTACCTTTTGGAAGGGGCGACTAGAATCAATTCTGTTTTTTGTAAATTTTGACGTTCAAAAGTGCCTTTTAGGAGCCTAACTGAAATATTTTTTTTACTTTGACTTTGATATAATGATTGAATAAATATTTATTTGTTAAACACAGGTACATACATTTGGTCTTTTGTCAGTGGCGAACAAATTTTATATAATAAAAATAAGCACAATCAGCCTATAATGTTTCCATTGCTGGGACTCAAACCTCCTCTCTGTAAGAGCAATCGGGCCGAAATCCACTACGCGGGCTGTGCGGGTTGGTGAATGTCACATGTCTTAATTTTTGAAGTGAAAACTTCTTTAGGCGCGTTGGGCATTTTGAGATGGGAAAAAACAATTGAACTCGTGACACCGTTACCGACACCTCATTTTACTTAACGCTATTGTGCTCTTTATTTATATTACGTTACGGATGAATCTTCTATGCAAGGATTTTTACTTTAAAGATTTTGTAAACGGGATTATGCTCTTTATTTATATTTCGTTACGGATCAATGTTCTATGCAAGGATTTTTACTTTAATGGTTTTTGGTTTTTTTTTTTTTTGTAAACGCCATTTTGCTCTTTATTTAGATAAGATTACGGACCAATGTTCTATACAAGTATTTTTGTTCCACCAAGGCGATCTTGTTCAAGTTCACACCTGTCGGCACTCCCGGAGTGCCACTGTTTTTTAATCGAGAACATCGGGGTTTCCTGTTGATTTTCATCTTCACCATTTTAAGAGCAATGGTGATGAAATAATTAACACAAAGTAAAGTGCACGTCTGACCTGAGCGCATTTTTAAATATATTATGTCAAAAAAAATACCGAACTGTTTCATAGCAATCTGTCTGATTCTCAGAATGTAGTTGAATGATAGATTTTGGATGCCGAAAACACAATTTTCAGAAACCAGTAGCGTCACACGTAACCAGGAGACACTTTGAGAAAATTCAAAATGTGGCAAAATATAAAACCCATAGCAACCCGTCTGAAAATCTTGTTTTCAGGTGAACGCTGTAGTAAGTTGATGCGAATAAATCATTTTTCAAAAGAAAATGTGAGCATCTTATGTGTAACGTATTAAAAATTTTTAGCGATCAGTAAAATAGCATTTTGTCTGAAAACTGTTGGACATAATGAAAAAGGTTGCCCAGACGTAGAAAAATTTTTTATTTTTAAAATATATTTTTATTAAATAATATTTTTTTAAATAATATTTTTTGTGTATGTTGAATTACATTCGAACACAATGTGAATTGTTACAGAATGAATTAATTGAATTGAATTGAAAAAATATATCAGACTTTAGTGTCTCACGTTACTAATCAGACAACTTTTCGATAATCAGAATTTATTAATAAATCGTATTGCGGCGTTTTTACGTACGATTGATAAAGAGCTTACCCGAAACCATCAAACTGAAATTAAAAGGTTTTTTTTTAATAAATTAGACAAAAGGAAACTAGGATAACGTTTGAAAATAACTGTTTATTGAAATAAAATTCATAATTTTTAGTCATTGTTGAACTCATTATTGATGTCGTGGGGAATAGGAGCGTAACAAGCACCCCGCGTTTGCCGGGCGACTCGGAAACGTTCTCTTGGACTTGAGTTATAGATGACATTTAAAATTTCTGAAAACAGGTTTTCAGTAACCCCGGTAACTATACAAAAGATTTAAAAAAAAATTTAACCAGGTTGCTATGAGATAGACCGGTTACATTTTTTGACATTTTTTAAAATGCGCTCAGGCCACATGTGACACGCTAAATGTCTGTTTTAATATCAGACAGATTGTGATGAAACCGTCTGCCAATTTTTTTTGACATAGCACTAATGGGCTCACGTAAAACTGTGATGTTTCTGACCGGTACTTCCCCATCGAGTCAGGTTCAGAATTATCTAAACTAACGATTTCATACGGTTTTGGCCATACAACGATGTGACATGGTTTTGGTCGTGGGCTCTCGTACCATAAAAGGAGTACAAAGTTTTTGCTTCACGTATTAATACAAGGTGGCAGCAGGGCCGGCCCGTTCATATAGGCGAACTAGGCGACGGCCTAGGGCGCTCGTATTAGGGGGGCGGCAAACGGCGGCATGGAAATAAAAGTCGGGTAAAAACAGTGGCACTCCGGGAGTGCCGACAGAAGTGAAAACTTGGAAAAAATCGGCACCGTGGTAATCAACGCGTTGATTTCTTTTACTCCACGCACCGCGGTAATCAACGCGTTGATGTCTTTTTAATGGTCAAAATTTGGTGTTGTCACAGTGTCGCGAAATCAATGGTTTAGTCCCATCTCAAAAATGCCCAACGTGCATAAAGAAGTTTTCACCCTCAAAAAAATATACAGTACATTTATTTTTTTATTTACAACTTTAAAATACTCCCAATTTTTTACCAATTTTTCTTCTAAAATATTCTTATCTAAGTTTCCAATTAGCTGACGTGCATGGACATTTACGAAGTCATCGGTACGGTTCATCTGGAAATCAAAAGCGAGTTGAGGCCAGTCCATTGCTAAAAAAATTGCGATTTCAAATAATAATAATATTTTGTTCAAAATTAATTTGACTATAGTTTGACCGCGATCGCTGTACCGCGCCATAGGTATGTGCCTGACGAGTCGGGGGACAGTTCAGGCCCCTCATTCGTCAACGCCCACGGCGTCCCGCCGCTCATTCGTCCCGTCTCACCACGCATTCTTAAGGCGCGGTACAGCAGTCTCGGTCAAACTATAGCAAACTTCTTTAATTAAAAGGAATTTGATCTTACCGCTTCTACAAAAGGCTCTCCTAAACACAAAAACCTTTCTCGAAAGTTGTAAAAGTGATTAGGGTTACGAAAAAATGCTGGTAGAAGCAAGAGAAATTTCAGAAGAAGCCAACATTCCTTTATCATTCGCATCAGACTCGAAGTCAGTCCGCTTAAGAAAAAAGAAAAGGCAGTTTAATTATAAATCGGAAGACGATCCCATACAATCATGATGAGAAAGACAAGTTCAAATTTTTTTTAAATCTACCCCTAACCGGGTGAAAAAGGGTATTCATTTTTACAGGGGAGGACAGGGAGGTGGCCCCCATATAACAGCCGTCACATGGCGGCCACCACATAACGGCCGCAACAAAACTACTGCCACATAGCGGCCGCCACATAGCGGCCGCCACATGATGGTCACCACGTAGCGGCCGCTAGATAACGGCCCCCATATAACAGCCGCCACATAACGGCCGCAACAAAACGGCCGCCACATTGCGACCACCACATTACGGCCGCCACTTTACGGCCGCCACGTAACGGCCGCCACGTAACAGCCGCCACATAATGGCCGCCACACAACGGCTGCCACATTGCAACCGCCATATTACGGCCACCAAATTGCAGCCGCCACTTTACGGCCGCCGCATAACGGCCGCTAGATGACGGCCGCCAAATAACAGCCGCCATATAACAGCCGCCACATAACGGCCTCAACAAAACGGCCGCCACTTTACGGCCGCCACGTAACGGCCGCCACACAACGACCACCATATTACGGCTGCCACTTTACGGCCGCCACGTAACGGCCGCCACATTGCGACCGCTACATTACGGCCGCCAAATTGCGGCCGCCAATTTACGGCTGCCACATAACAGCCGCTAGATGACGGCCGCCAAATAACGGCCGCCATATAACAGCCGCCACATGGCGGCCGCCACATAACGGCCGCAACAATGCGGCCGCCACATAACGGCCGCCACATTGTGACCGCCACTTTACGGCCGCCAAATTGCAGCCGCCACTTTACGGCCGCCACATAACGGCCGCTAGATGACGGCCGCCAAACAACGGCCGCCATATAACAGCCGCCACATAGCGGCCGCCAAATAAAAGCCTCCACATAGCGGCCGACACAACCGCTGCCAAATAACGGCCGCCACATGAAAATGATGGGTGATGATTGACTTCACGGAGACAAAATTCGCTCCTAACTAGTGTTCTACTAATATTTCATATTTCCATACAAGTAATATTGTCAAGTAAATATTTGACAGCTATTTGGAACGTTGCCAACATTCGCATCAATTAACCAATCTTCACATAAAAACAAGATTTTCAGACGGGATGCTATGGGTTTTATTTTTGCCTCATTTTTAATTTTCTCAAATTATGGTCTCCTTGATATAGTCCGTGCAATCCACGACGACGCGCCCCACTCCGCGATTACTGTACTGTAAGCTGAACTCTAGTACGACGCGGAGCGGAGTGGGGCGCGTCTTCGTGGATTGACTACATTCTGAAAATCAGACAGATTGCTATAAAACAGTTGGTTATTACCGAACTGTTGAAAATATTTTTTTTTTTGACATAACTTTAGTAATCAGGTCAGGTCAGAAGTAACGCGGAAATTTTCTAAAATTAGGTTTTTTGTATTTCTGAATAACCAAATCTATCGATTTTATACGATTTTGTTCGTAAAACGATGGCGATGATGAGGCAAAAATTTTGGTCATGGGCTCGCCAACCAATAGAATTAATTTGAATTTGGAATTCTAAATGAAAGCAGTGCGCGCGTGCGGTATCATTTCGGTTTACCGACCAGTGAGGAAACATAAGCAGTACCAAAACGGTACAGAATCGGTACCGAAACGAAAGGGCCTAACGAGACTGTCCTTAACTTTTTGAAACATGTTGATCTGCATTCACAGATTTCTTAAAAATTGCCAATTTTCACAAAAACTTTTCCAAAAACTATATCGAGCCAACTGAGGTTTGAGTACAAGAATTTCTGTATGTATGTTAACTTTTCACAATCAAACTCCAAATTTGAATGCGATTTCGATCAAATTTACCAAGGGGATAAACAGCATCCTAGGGTAGGACATAGGCTACTTTTTGTCTCAAAAATAATCCTAAAGGAGGTGATATATAGGTAATGAAAGTTTTCTCGCCAAACTTCATGCTGCTAGGACAACGGGAAGTACCATGTAGGCTTTGTTTTATTTGCGAGTGTCAATATAAATATGAGGTATAATTTAATGGCCGTATTTTTTATTGCATTGACTTGGAAGTTTGATTTTCTTTACAGCTCCAAGGGACCGTAGATCTAAGTTTTTGATATCAACTTGATGCCTCCAGGCGTTTCTGAGAAAAAGGGTCTTGACAGACAACGAAGTTATCCTATAACGGTTTCAATTTTGCATTTTGAGTACCTACAGATTTATTATCTCGTATTTAGATGAAAGGCATACGGATAGGCCATAATCTGGCTTAGAACATAGGATACTCTGAATTCCGGTAGCATGTTCCCGTGGGATATTTCCGACATCCACGCGGGCGAAGCCGCGGGCAAAAACTAGAAAGAACTCTAATTTTTTTATATAAAATTACACACCTAGGTAATCTGTTTACATGTTTTATTCAAACTCAAACCATTTATTTCAATTAAATCATTTGCAGACACTTTTGAATTATTGTCATTCAAGTCCCTATGACTTGAATAAAACTCGAGTTCAATCCCAAGGCACGCTCCTCTGACTTTTTGGATTCATGTGCGTATTATATAATTATCACTTGCTTAAAACACGGTGAAGGAAAACATCGTGAAGAAACCGGCATGCCTGAGATATATTTCTCGACTATGGCCCATGGGTGGCTCTAAAACTCTGCTAACCACACGAAAAAGAAAGAACATTGTTTTATTATGTCACAAATTTTCTTAAAAAGGCGCCGTTCCAGCCTTTCGCCTAGGACGCCAGGAATTCTCGGGCCAGCGCTGGTTGGCAGGGACATCGACGCGAAAACTGTTACCATGGATTCAGTACATGATTCTGAACCCTCCTGCGTTGAAATTTTTCGTCGGTTGTTTTTAAAAAAATCTGCTGTTTCATAGAAAAGTGCAATACCTATGCGGTCAAATTGGGTGGAACAGCTGATTAAAAAAAATAACCGGCGGTTTCAGAATCAGGTATTGAATCCATGGTAACAGTTTTCGCGTCGATGTCCCTGCCACCCTGTATAGAAATGATTGACGTGTAAAAGTGTTTGTACAAACCTACTTACAGAATTACCATTGCTTTTATTCTACTCTTCACCAGATCTCAATAGTCATGGGCGCTGTTCTCGGCACCATCATCTACAGGATATCCATGGTTTCCATCATCTACGGGGGCACCGGCTTCTTCATACAGAACCACGCCAAGATCTTCACGACCATGACAGCTGCTATGATCAATTTGATCACAATTATGATTTTGACTAAGGTACGTAACATTAATATATCATAAGAATATTACAGCTTATTTTAAAATAATGCTGATAAGTGATAGGACACTCCGCTAAATAATTTAAATAAAAACCGGCCAAGTGGGTGTCGGACCACGCACAATGTAGGGTTCCGTAGTTGGAATGAATTTATCCCAAGAACAAACTTAACTTTGTAGCTGAAAAACATGTTCTCCCATACGGAATGTATGGGAGAACATGTTTTTGCAACCGCAAATGTAAGTTGGTCGATTGTTACTCGTCAACTTGTAAAACCTACTTAGTTGTGATAGTTTTCCTTTTAATTTCGTTACATATACTACTGCTGTGAATTTTTTCACATTTCCAAAATTCACCATTTAGCTGGCACTTTAAAGCTTAATATTTCGAAAACGGATTCCTGAATCCAAAAATGGTTTTACAAACTCACAATGTTTTTGAACGACCTTTCCAACGACACACACTACCACACTATGAGAGAGATGAGAAAAATTAATCGTCCCCACTTTACGTATAGGGGAGGAACCTTAAAAAAAAATGTATATCATGCCAAATTACAGCTTTCTAGTACTAAAAGTCTCTGAGCTAAGCCGCAGACAGACAGACGGACATGGCGAAACTATAAGGGTTCCTTGTTTACTACGGAACCCTAAAAAGCGACTGATGCTACGACACAATAAAGTGCAATTCAGGTCGCACAGCGCTAATTACCTACATTTATATTCACCTAGAAGTTGCCTCTCTTTCTATCGCGTAACTCTTATATCTTCTGACTACGTTACGCTCACTGAATTCTACAAATCAAGCCCGCCGCGTACTTATTTGTGGCTTCATACCTTAAATGCGGAGTGACCCATCTATATTCATCTCTGGTGAAAACTAACAACAGAAACATACCTACAACTTGCTTACGCGCGGTCTACATACATAATGGAATAGTAACAGAAATCATTTATTTACTTATAATTTCTAAAAATCCTTCCTTAGGGCTCACTTGCCCTGGGCGTCGGGAATCACAGGCAGATTTCTGGCCACCGTAGGCGCGGGCTTGCGGACGGTGAGCAATGGGTAGCTCGCCGTCCGATAAGGACCAAGCCCGGGTCGACGGCGCGTTGTGTTCCACGCGCGCCTCAGAGATGTCAGCAGAATTGACGGGGTTCGCTAGGGCCAATGCCTGCCGGGGGTTCGAAGAAAACCGATAGGGAAATCGTGGCCCCCGGCAACAGGGCAACCGAAGGAACACGGATGGGTTTTAGTCAGTAAAAGTCTGACACACCCGGCGAAGTTATTTGATAATTTCCCACTCAAAAAAAAAAGGGCTCACTTTCGTCATGTAAGAAACTTTTGTGGATAATTTCATGCTTCTCAAAAAATTCGAAAGTCATTTATTCAAACTAGGCTGAGAATCAGCACTTTTCGAACATTAAAATTACATAAGACAGTCCTCCAAAACGCCCATCTCCTATCTTCACCACTTCCTAGTGCTTTAGCTGGGAAGAAGAAGTGGCGCAACAAACTCCCCAGTGGCACAGCTGTCTGTTCAGTTAGGAAAACTTGATTCTATACAATAGTATGCTAAAAATTTACATTACGCAACACAAAACATAATTTAAATGATAAATTATTGGCCATATGTCAGCTAGCACACGCCAATATACCAACCAAAAACATCGAGAACTATACTCAAGCAGAAATAAAAAACTAAACATAAACAGATCTAAAATAAAAGCCTCCAGGCGAAAAAAACCGAAAGGGAGATCGTGGCTACCGGCAACAGGGCAACTGAAGGAACACTGGGTTTTAGTCAGTAAGAGTCTGACACGCCCTCCCGCTCCGCCCAGAGCGGGAGAAGTTATTTGATAATTTCCCACTCAAATAAAAGGTGCCCGCTTACATAAACCTATTTAAAGCTGTAATTAGAAGTTATAAATGATAAACTAGGACCATCGAGGTAAAATAAATAAAGAGTTAATAATTCGTTACAATAACAAAACCTTGATCAGCAAGACGACCTTCTAAACCAGGGATTCCCAACCGGTGGGGCACGCCCCCCTCGTGGGGGCGTAGAGTGACCAATGGGAGGGCACGGCGGTTCCAATAATTAAGTTTAGATTTACAAAATTTTATGTTTTTTAGAAAAGGTTAAGACTAGTTTCCAAAACCCAAACGTTTCATAATACTTACTAAGGTGCCGTAAAATGAGGTTCAGCTTTTCTGCCTATGTCGACAAAATAAGTTTTTCTATTTCTATATAAATGGTCAAAAGAAAGATGTAACGAATCCAAAATTTTACAAATTTTTTTCGAGTTCGCTCTTACATTACGAGTATATGCATTCTCATAATTTGATAATATAGATATAAGATAATAAGTTATTTGATAATATCCCACACAAAAAAAAAAGGTGGCCCGTATGTGAAAAGGTTGGGAGCCTCTGACCTAGACCCAGCTGTGTGTGTTTGTCTGTCAGTGAATTTAAGTAGTTATGGATTCTTTACTTTTTGTTTCAGATTTACGCCCAAATAGCGGTGTATCTGACCAACATGGAGAACCCTCGAACTCAGACGGAGTATGAAGACTCGTACACTTTCAAGATATTCTTCTTTGAGTTCATGAACTTCTACTCCTCTCTCATCTATATTGCGTTTTTTAAGGTAAGAAAGTACATTTGACGTAAAGTGAGAACCAAAACATGAAAATAACTATTTGGGGGAAAATATGCGAATCATCCACGCAAAACGGCCATCGCTCAGCATAATGCTGCGACCCCATGCGACACAGAGCCCCAGCGCTGGTTTTGAGCGACAGCCGGCGCTGACGTGATGACGTCAACCGGTGCAGCTTATAATGAAATAACAAAACTTTATACAAAAAAAAAACAACCGACTTCAAAAAAAACACTACAAAGTGAAAAATAACTCTAATTTCGGAAGTCGGTGTCTTCTGTTTTGAATTTTCGTTCTTTGTCACCGACTTCCGAAATGAAAATTATTTTTCACTTTGTAGTGTTTTTTTTTTTTAAGTCGGTTGTTTTTTTTTTGAAAAAGTTTTTATTTTTCACTTTTTAGTTGTGGTAGGTACCTACCCCACACAAATTCGAATACCATTACCTGCTATGTAAATAACAGTGATAGGAACTAATCATATCATCCACATACTAAGTGGGAAAAAATACTTATTATTGAAACTAACTCAAAAACTACCCAAGCAAAGTTAGTAAAATTTATATGGGACCACCTCTGAAATATAAAGAATCATCAAAATCAATTCATAATTGACGGAGTAATCGCGTAAGAAACATACAAAAAAAAAAATACCGTCGAATTGAGAACCTCCTCCTTTTGGAAGTCGGTTAAAAATAGGATATTGCGCCAAGTTTAAGCTGTCGTGTTTTGACCGATGGAGGAATTTCTTCGATGAAAAGTCTCAAGTGAAAGGAATTTGGTACAAAGTAATTCAGAATGGGCCTTCTCGAGTGGTTTGAGGATACAAGTTTAAGCAGAAGTTATATTAAATTAGCACTAAGGCTAGGTTCTGGGCACTATCCATCGGCAAAATTTGCTTTCCTAATGCGAAAGGTCGCATCACCTAATTGTGAAATATGCAACAAAATTGAAGACGTGCAACATTTGTTGATGGAGTGTGTCAAGAACAAGAATGAAAGGGAATTGTTGACTAAAGAATTTAAATTGAACATTTTGGACGTGGGGCTAATTCAAAACATTTTAGCAAACCATTGTAGATCAGCGATTGCAAAGAGGTTATGTGGTTTGATGAAAATTGTGCCTAGTCATTTAACGATTATTCTGTTACAGTTCATAGTTGTTGTCTTATATTTTAATTATATTAAATAGTTTATAAAGTACGATGGGGTTGGCATATCCATATGGACAAAAGCCCCTGTTATTAAAAAAGAAAAAAAAAACAAAATAAGAAATCAAAAATAAAATAAAAACAATACTTAATTCTAAATGTTTATATAAATATGTCGGATCCGGTCATTAGTACGGGCACGAAACGAATCGCAAGCGTGCCGCTTGCGACAAGACGTGATCTACCCACACCTCAAGCGCGCGCTTCTACAGAGTCGTGATGTTTTAAGGCCACGGCGAGGAGTGGATTCAGCCTGTGATCGCATCGGAGTTAAGACGTCGCGGAACTGTTCTCGATTCGTGGTGCTCAGTTATTGTGTTAGTTGTAATTTGTGATCATTGTGTTAATTGGTGATTTTAATAAACGCCGTCACACCCAGTGTGTGTATAATTTAGCTAGTGTGATTAATTTGATAGTAAATTATAATGTGATCTGAACTGCAAACTGTTTTTCTATTGCGCATTAACCAACACTACCCACACTACGGCCACAGTAGTTAAAATATCGCTGATAATAACGAGAGTCGCATACCCGTCTCCGACAAATATAATATTTAAAATGGCAACATTTCGTTCCGTCGGCGACTCATGCGGCCTCCATATGATTCCGAACCTCGCTGCAGGCAGCAGTGCTGTCTGCCGAAGAACAAACATTTTTTTTAATAACTGACGAATTTAAACGCATGTGGGTTCAGAATCATGTACTGAATCCACGGTAACAAGTTGCACGTCAATGTCCCTGCCACCCTGTATAATCAACTTTCGCAGAACCGAAACTTTCATATATTTTGTGGAACTATATTGGACAAAAAATAAATTATTTCTCAAGATATCCAACATTATTTTGAAGTAATTAATAGCGTAAATCAAAAATAGAACTTAACGCTAAGACCCGTGGCAGCGGTGGCAGTCATGGTCAGTAAAACGTGCGAGTATGGTCGCCAATTATTTAATACAGTATTTCTATTTTCTTAATGTCCCTCGGCAAACGTCGTGTTTCGTCAGTCGTCGGATTTCTTTCAGTTGCCCTTTGCACTTGGTGCAGACCGGACGCTTTCAATAGACTTGGAAGTATATAGAGTTGTTAATACTCTTTTAAATTGAAGTAATTTATTTTTTAAATGGGAGGAAAGCTGCTAAAGTCGCAGGCACGACAGATAGGAAAATAGTTTTACAACTCTATATAGTTCACATGGAAATCAAAACAAAACAACAATAAAGTACTAAAAGTACTTCGTTCTGAATTCAAATTATTATACACGATACATCTAATAATTGATGGACATGAAAACTAGCATTCGTTTGTATTCGGAAATGCGATGATTCCCGAGGGACATTAAGAAAATAGAAATACTGCGCGGGGGTTTCTAAGAGATTCGTGTCGTCTCGTCCCAGGGTTGGCTTATACAATAACTACATACATTATAAAAAAATAATTTACTTTAATTTACATTTCTCTTCACCAGGGCCGTTTCTACGACTACCCAGGCGACGACCAAGCACGAAAGTCAGAATTCTTCAAGCTAAAAGGTGACATCTGCGACCCAGCCGGCTGTCTGTCAGAACTGTGCATACAACTAGCTATCATCATGATCGGCAAACAATTCGTCAATAACTTCGTCGAGCTCGGATACCCGTACGTACGTGTGTGTTTGTGAATGTCTTTAATAGCATTGGTGAGCAAAACGCGTGTTGGTGAGCGAAATGCGTCTGTAAGTGAGCGAAATGCGTGTTGGTGAGCGAAGTCAAGTCGCGAGTCGCTCACTACTCAACATTTGTGTAGGAGAGATCAAACTCAAAGCATTTATTTAAAATTAACCAATTACAGGTTATTTTGAATTGTCAAGGGGTCGGTCAGTCAGAAAGATGAAGCTAGTTGCCCATTTCAAAGCGTAGTAGGTTCCTATGGAGAAGAACGGGCAAAAAACTCCACGGACACTCTTTTGAATCAAAATATGTTGAAATTATACATGTGAGAACAATGTAGAAAGACGTGCACGTTAAAAGTGTCCGTAATAAAAATGTAAAAACAATTCGAAATGAAAATAAATTAAAATAAACCGTGGCAGCTAAGAGATGACCAGTCCCCTACTGACGTCAGATTTTAAAGTCAATCAACTTCTTTTTTTAGTCCACTGTTGGACAAATTGCTGTCATTTCTGTGTTTTGCACAAGGAAAGTCGGAATTCTTTAAAATAAAAGGTGACAACTAAGACCCAGCCGGCGGAATATCAGAACTGTGCATACAACTAGCCAACATCATGATTGGCAAACAATTCATCAATAACTTCGTCGAGCTCAGATACCCGTACGTACGTGTGTGTTCTAACTTGAACAGACAGCTGTGCTGCTGGGGAGTTTGTTGCGCCACTTCTTCTTCCCAGCTCAAGCACTAGGAAGTGGTGAAGGGTGGGCGTTTTGGGGGACTGTCTTATGTAATTTTGACGTTCGCAAAATGCTGATTATCAGCCTTGTTTGAATAAATTACTTTTTTGAATTTTGTTTGTGAATGCCTTGGTGAACAAAATGCGTGTTGGTGAGCTAACTACGTATGTTGGTGAGCGAAACGCGTGGCGCTCACAGCTCCTTTTTCGCAAAGAAAAGGTTTTATTCGATAAACTAAAAAGCTACCGAACAGATTTTCACACGGTTTTTACCATTGGACGAAGTGATCCATGAGAAAGGTTTAGGTGTATAATTAATTACGGTTTTGTGTCAATTGACTGAAATGTAACGATGATTGTTGAAGATATCGGCAAAAATCATGCCGAATGGGAGCTTCTTATGGCATGCGTCGCGTAAACCAATAGAGTTATAATATGAAAACAATGTAGGTAATACGGAACTATTTCTCTCAAAAAGATCTATTAAACTATAGCAACGCTATATGTCTATCTGCGATTTTTCATTTCTCTCTGGACCCAATTCTGAAGTCCACGCAGACGAAGTCGCAGGCACTAGTTAATTATAAAAATTTAAATGTCTTAATTTCACCCCTCCACCTCTCACCGCAGGAAATTCCACAACTGGTGGCGCCAGAGGTCCCACCGGGCTGTGACCAGAGACCTGAGCAAGCCCCACATGGCGTGGGAGCAGGACTACCATCTGCAGGACCCGGGGAGACTGGCGCTCTTCGATGAGTATCTCGAAATGAGTGAGTATTACATGTACCTAGCGTATTACATACCATCCAAATGTATGCAATGCAACTTTAAACAAACAATATGCCTAGCCTTTACTTGAGACGGGGGGTCACTACTGGCCGTTCATTCGTCAACGCTCACGGTGTCTCGCCTCCCGCCTCGCCGCGCATTCCTAAGGTGCGGTACAGCGGTATCGGTCAAACTAAAGTAAGATGAAATCGATCTCTAGAAAGAGATGGTCACACAGGTATGACTATGTATGAAAGAAACAACGCTATACAAAGCCGAACTGTTACATGCTAATTTCGATGGGCTGCATACTCACGGTGAAGGATATCAGGGATTTTTTTTTATTTAACCATTTATGCACACACATAATATATACACAGATAAGACAAAAGGAACAGAAAAATACGTACAAAGGTGATGCTTATTTCTAATGAAATCTCTTCCAGCATACCTGCTATAGGACAGAGGATAAAAAGAGATGTAGACGCCGTGTGTAAGAGTAGAGAGAAAGTAAAATACTTAAAATCAAAACAATTCACTTAATAAAATAAAACTAATAATATGACTTACATACATATTATAAATAACACTAAGATATTATTAATAATGGGATCAATTCATCTTGTTTGCGAATTGCCATTTAGATGAGGAAAGAATCTCGAACGTCGAGAGGAGATAACCACGTCTTACATAAAAGCCATCGTCGCGTGCATAACAAGTAATTTTTTGTTCAAAATACTGGAAAACGCCCTCTGTCGGTGACCACGCGTTAGCTCACCGAACAAAAAGTGACGTATGAGCGCGACGATCGCAAATACACTTGAAATCGAAACGCAGCAACGCTTCTAATTATAATTATTATTTATTTGTACCACTTTCTTGCCATATTTTATGTTATTCACTCACTGCTTTATTTATATTAATACCTCTTGAAAAGAGTGGGTCCTTAAATTCTTTGATCAATAATATATCATTTTTATTTACACAAATAAATTGACAGCCGATTGCATCCACAGAGTACTTAATGCATCATACTTCACACTTCACAGAGTATATAATACAGATACACTCCTGCGCGTGTCCCTTCGCTTGTCACCATGCATGGACAAGTGTTGTTGGAACGTCGTATCGGGTGTGCGTCGATTTTTTTTACTTTATTTTTTATTTTTTGTACAATAGTTTTCGATTTTTTATATTATTATTGTTTATTTTGTAATCCCCTAGTGGGATTTATTTGTCCGTAGGTATGTCCGTGGCATCACAGCGGGCCCTATCAGAATACCAGCGCTGCGGTATTTATTTATTTTTAAATATCGCAGCATCATGCTGAGATAGGAGCCTTTTTGGCCTCGCACAGGTCGTTATTAATTTTGTTTGTTAGTTTTTAAAATGCTCCTTTTTTATATTTGTTAATTATTTTTTTATCTTTTATTACTGTTTTGTATTTCCTGTGCGTGTCCCAAATAAAATATTTTTCTTTCTTTCTTTCTTTCTTCTTGGATGCAGAAATATGTATGGTAGCAATACTTCCCCAGTCGAGCTCCTTTCCTTTACAAAAAGCTCTACTATAGTTTGACCAATACCCAGGGCCGGCCCGTTCATATAGGCGAACTAGGCGACGGCCTTGGGCGCTCGTATTAGGGGGGCGGCAATCGGCGGCATCAAAATTAAAATATAAGACTGTACCTTAATTTTTATTTACCTACAACTTGAAAAGACTCCCGATCTTTTACCAATTTTTCTACCAAATTGCGCTCATGGACATTTACGAAACCATCGGTACGGAAATCAAAAGCGAGTTTAGTTGATAGCCTCAACTAGCTCCATTGCTAAATTCAAATTTGTTTCAAATCAAATTTATTGCTTCTCTTGTTGTATGTTATAGTGTTTTGTTCAAAATTGATTTGACTATTATAGTTTGACCGCGATCGTTGTACCGATCGCGATCGCGCCTGCCAAGTAAGAGGCCCATGGGTGGCTTCAAAACTCTGACACCAGATTAGTCACTAACCACACGAAAAAGAAAGAACATAGTTTTATTTTATCACGAATTTTCTTAAAAGAGAGCCGTTCCAGCCTTACGCCTAGGGCGCCAGGAATTCTCGGGCCGGCGGCGGCGCTGCCAATACCCCTGTATCACGCCCTAAGGAATGCACGGCGAGGCGGGGGCCGGGACGCTGTGAGCTTTGACAAATGAGCAGCCTGCACTGCGCCCCCGTCTCACCACGCATACTAACGCGTCAAATAATAGTACTTGTTTAGTCTCTTTTTAATCTTATATTTTAATTTATGTTTGTTTATAATTTTGTTCAAATGTGTTCCTTGCAGCGCGTGGATAGCTGTGGCCCAGTGGTAACGGCTCCGAACGAATTGTATGTTGTGGGTTCGAACCCAAGCAGGCGCTTTACTTTGTGTAAATAATTTCATCACCACTGCTCTCAAAACGGTGAAGAAAAACATCGCGAGGAAACCGGCATGTCCTAGAACCAAATATTCGAAGACATGTGACATCTACCAACCCGCACTGGGCCCGCGTGGTGGATTACAGCCTACTCCCTCTCGAAGAGAGGAGGCTTGTGTCCCAGCAGTGGGAACATTATAGGCTAATTATGTTATATATGTTGTGTTTCTTGCATACGGTACTGCGTGAAATATTTTTTTTCTCTCTTTCTTTCTTCATTTAACTATTTAAGAAAGTAACTGCTGATATTTCGCTCACCAAAACATTATTTATTTTCTTTTTCTAGTTCTTCAATACGGTTTCGTAACTCTGTTTGTGGCAGCGTTCCCTCTCGCTCCTCTATTTGCTCTGCTGAATAACATCGCTGAGATTCGACTCGACGCTTACAAGATGGTCACACAAGCTCGCAGGCCATTGGCTGAGAGAGTTGAAGATATTGGTGCTTGGTAAGTTTCCACATAGCTGTTTAAACAATCATTCAGTACGTTTCCGTGCCGAATCAATCAATCAATCCATGTTATCGAAGAAGTTCTCTAAACGCTTTTCACAAATCCAAAACCCGAAAATTTTGTCAGTTTAAACCAAATAGACCGTTATTTTTCCGACAGCTGTTTGCTGTCGGGGGCAAGGCAAATCGGGTAATCGTCACACAAAATCCTGACGTCACACAAATCCTGCATCGCGCAATTAGAGTTTACCGCGCGATAGACATATAATATGTCGCAGGGATATCGTCAAACCAGTGATATTATAATTTCATTAGTGAAATTATAATTTGTCAACCGCCTCCATTTGTCATAATTTAACGGACTTTTTTTTAGTGTTTCTGTAATTCCACGGGAACGCTGTAGTGATTTTGTAATAACCCCAGGTATATTATGAATCAAGTTTGTATTGGGGCGTTTTGATTGGTCAACTCTTCTTCATCCGTCAATTGCAAAAAAACTGTTGTAAACACAAAAACCAATCATTGACCGTCTCACAATTTAACGGGCTTGCACATCAGTGAAATTGTCAAAATATTACTGCCTTGTAATATCACTGCGTGGGTCCAGTGGAATTATAATGTCATTGAAATGAGCCCGTTAAGTTGTGAGAAATGGAGGCAGTTGACAAAGTTTCGTGCAATTATAATTTCACTAGTGAAGTTGTAACATCACTGGTTTGACAATATCTGTAGCGTAAAATAATAACCCTTTTAACATTAACTTTAGATAGCGGTTAGGCGGGGGTGTCGGAAGGGCGAACTGAATGAAACTAGAGTCACTTTCGTATACAACACACTATAATAATATTCCGAAACGGAGTTACAGTTAATAATGGTTTACACTTGTTATTTTAGCAGATAATCAGAAAATAGAATTAATTCGTCACTTTAATCACTTTCTAATGTTACAATTTACACGTTTAAATTACTTACAACTGAGAAACTTATGATATTTATAAGAAATTACACGACTTGTGAGCGTTTAGGTACGAGCTTGAAGAGAACTTGGGCTCATATGAGAGTTTTCCTGAGATTCTGAGACGACTACAATTTCAAAATTATTCTCAGCTCCTTACATAGTTTTTCCCCTTAGCTCGCGTTGCGGGTGGCGACTGAATGCTAACCATTTCAACTTCCTATGGTCCCGGGCGTTCGTATATTCAGGGGGAGTTACAGAGGCACGGGCGATTGCGGGGAAGCGGGCTGCCAGGGTGTCGCCAGGGGGCCGGGGGACAGAGTTATGACGCGTATCGTGTACATAACTCTGTTTACTTTGCGGAACAAAGGTTTTATGTAATTCCCGACCTAGGATGTCATTTTCCTTATGTATTTTTGGTATTTAGTAAGGAAATGACTTAGTTTGTGTATTCCCCTGTCTGTATTCCTTATTTTCCTTTCAGGTAAGTAGTTATTCATGTTTTTTGTTCCTCTGATGGAGGTATATAGGTTTCTATCGTGAGTTTATACATAAATGAGTATCCTGATACACAGGCCAACATGAATCATCATTCCCATAACCAATATTCACAATGCGGGAGGAAAATGTTATAACAGGGAAAGAAAACACACCTCCCCCTGGGAAAGGAAACCAAAAACTTATCGGAAAAGGAAACCAAAACTTATCGGAAAAGGAAACCAAATGGAAAACATACCCATTGGAATTGGAAGTGGAAAACATACTTATTGGAAGTGGAAAACATACTTATTGGAAGAACATTTGTATGCTTCCCTTACATTCCACCCCCTGTAAAAGGGTTCCACCGCATTACACCTTGTCTGTGGGAAGCACGACAAGCTTTGCTACGGGCCGTCGCAGGACCCCACTTAAAGTCTGTACATCGGCTACTCGGATGATACCGTCTTTTCCGTGATACACTCGTTTGATCATTCCTTTGATCCACGCACTTCGATCTTTTTGATCTATAATGACCACGATATCGTTTACGCGCACATTTGGTACATTGTTTGTCCACTTTTCACGACGCTGCAGAGTAGGTAGATATTCTCGTAGCCAGCGCCGCCAGAACATGTCAGCCAGCGCGTTCACACGTCGCCACTGCCGGCGAGAGTCGACATCCTCGAGGTCTCCCGGCGCGCACGGAGTGCTCCCGGCCACAGTGCCCAGGAGCAGATGATTCGGCGTCAGGACCACCGGCTGGTTGTGGTCGTCGTACACGTAGTGCTCCCGGCCACAGTGCCTAGGAGCAGATGACCCGGAGTCAGGACCACAGGCTGGTTGTGATCATCGTAGATGAAGATGAGAGGCCGGCTGTCTTTAACTAGCTCGGTCTCTGTGAGGAGGGTGTATAGGGCCTCCTCACGGGGGGCACGCTCCCTAAGCGTACTTTGCAGTGCGTGCAGATCTCCGGCTGACCGACGCCTGTTGCGTCGGCCGACGAAGATGAATACTGGTGTCGTGATGCGCTGCATGCGCCTCCACGACGAGTATTTCTTATACTTGAGAAGCGGTGCCGCCGGCGCTGCTGTAGTGCAGACCCGCTGAATGTGCTCAAGGTTCTCGTTTACCTCAGCCTCGCGATACACCGGCCACCCCTCCTGTGGATCAAGTAAAAACGAGGGGCCACACAGCCACGCCGCATGGTTATCGGGCCAAGACAGTCTGGTCGCTTTATCAGCGGGGCCATTCTCAGAAGGCACCCGGCGCCAATTGCCTCGGTCTGACAACCTACTTATTTCGGCTAATCTGTGTGACATACATATTATCCCTAAGGTGCGTTTCGGAACGCCTACTCTATTTTCTAGGGCTACCCTTTCCGGCATCTCTGATTGAAGCCTGGCCCTCAGCTCTGATGAGTTGGTGACCCACCCCCGGATTACGAATCCACCGGAAGCGTGTATCTGGGTCACCTCATCAATCAGCCTATTAGCTTGGTCCTCGAACCAAGCACTATCTAGATAGTCATCCATGTAGTGCCTGGTCCTTATTGCCTCGACCGCCTGTGGGTACTGTTCACTAAATTCACTGGCATTTTTATTTAATATATATATTGCCGTGGTTGGTGATGACGTAGCCCCGAATATTAATGAATTCATCGCGTACACGGTCGGTTCCACTGTTTGATCCGTGCCTCTCCACAAAAATAACTGGGCACTTTGATCTTCCGACCGTATCCTAACACGCATGAACATATCGGCTATGTCACCAGAAAAGGCTATAGGACCCAGGCGAAACTTCATCAAAATTCCGGGTAATGAATTCAACAAGTCAGGTCCGGTCAATAGGTTGTCGTTCAAACAGGTACCGTGGGACATAGCGGCCGCATCGAACACTAATCTCAATTTCCCCGGTTTGTTAGGGTTAATTACCCCGAAATGGGGTAAATACCACGTATTCGGATTTGTCAAAATCCCCCTCTACTTTTCGGGCGTATCCCTCTTCTAACAACCGGTCTATCTGTTTAGAATACGCTTCCGCGAAACCGGTATCTTTTATCATCTTTTTCTCGATACCGTACAACCTCTGCCGGGCCTGTTTATAGTTATTAGGTAACTCTACATTGTTATCTTTCCATAGTAAACCTACTTCCCACTGTGATTTATTATCCGGTACACGGTGGCTAGTGTTATCTAATATCTCTAGCGCCCTTTCGTTTGATTCATGTTTTCGGACGTTTTGAGATATCCCTATGGATTCTAGCTCAAATTGAGCTTTAACTAGGTCATGTAGGTCAGGAAGAGACACCGACATACAATTTAATGTCTGTTCGTTTTTTATATTTTTATCGAACGGACCGTGTATAACCCAACCTAACTCAGTAAGGGAGGCAACTGGCTTTCCGGATTTTCCGTAACGGACGTCCCGGCCGACGAGTAGCTGCCAGTTATCCTGCCCGATTAATATTAGCGGCTTAGCGTCCCGCATTTCTACACAACCCAGGTCACGTAGGTGAGCGTTGTTATTAATCGTTGCTGCTGATACTGTTTGGGAAGGAAGATTCATGTTGTTTATAGTGCGACATTTGATGTCGTGACACTGTCCATTCGGACCTTTGACCTTTACTTGTACCGCTCGCGACGTTAGGTCAGTAATCCCGTGGCCACCAGCGGTCTTTAATGTTAGAGGTATACATGGGCCCTCTAAGTTTTCAGCAACCGAATTATCAATTAACGATATGGTCGCGCCGTCATCTAACAATGCGTAACATTGACTATTGTTGTCTCTATAATGACACAATGTTATCGGAACTATCTTTAGTAATGCTGTAGCGCGCCATTCACCAATGTTCGTAACTGTTTCCGTTTTATTGCTGTTATTGTTATTACACGCTTTGTTTTCTTTGTTGTGTTTGTCGGCGTGTAATAATACATGATGTGCGAAGCCGCATTTTTCACATTTATTTGCGCGGCAAAACTTCTTAGGATGTTTTCCTACTAGGCATTTAAAACAAGTATTCAGACCTTTTATAGTGTCCCAACGTTGTTGCGTAGTGAACTTTTTGAATGTGTCACATTTTTCTATAGTATGTTCGCGTTGACATACTACACATTCTTTAGGAACCGAGCTAGACTCATCACTCTGTGTATTTATCCTATGAGTCTGCTGCGGCCTGCTAAATGAATTTACTTGACGTGCGGTATTCATTGGTCGCGTATGACCGAAGACTTGTTTCTGTTGCCTAACGGGGGGTTTAGACGCACTAGACTCTATCATAGAAGCTTGAACGTAATATGACGTCGTACGCGCTAACTGTATTAAAAAATGAGACAGGAATTCTAAGTTAGGTGAGACTCTTAAGTCCACCCCCTGTACAGTGTCTATCCCCATGGCAAAGTCCCCATACTGCGCACGTTGTATTGGCGTGAGTTTACCCAATAATTGACTGACTAACTGTGGATTATTTAAATATCCGTCAGCTTTAATATTTTTAAGTAAGGCTACTACATTCCTTACTGTTGACGAGAACTTTCTTAGCTCGCGGCAATCCTCGGATATCCTAGGCAGATCCCTAACCTTTTGGAGCGCGCTTTTTAATATTAATGTCGGGTGACCGTATTCTTCGTCAAGCGCGCGCATTATATCGTTGGGATTCGTACCTGACCTCAATAAATCCTCTACAGATATCTTTGCTTCGCCGTGTAAAGACGTTTTAAGCCGTGCTAAGTTCTCGTGAACTTTATAACTATATTGCTCAGTGGTATCCCAATACATATTTTTAAAAGATATCCACTCAGCTGGGTCGCCACTGAAATGTGGCAACTCGTAAGCTTGTCTAGGTACCGGTCGCGGTCTTCCCATACTGGTTATTGCCTCTGCTAGCCTGCTCAACCCTGTGTCCCTTTCGCCTGACGATTTTCGCCGCCTTTCTGTTTCATCCGCTCCGTACTGTGTCTGCCGCCGTGTATCCGACTCGGGTATTGAAGCCCGAGGTACACTTGCGACCGGAGTGGTAAAGACGGGATATTTATTGGGCAATTGGAACGTTACTCTCTCTGTGGGCATTGGCATGTGCGTCCGTGTCATAGGTACCGTTGTATTCGAAAACGGTACCGACACCGGCGTATCCAGTACATGCGACATAACATTTTCACGGTATAGATTTGACTCAATATTACTCACGTTTTGTGACTGACTCACGGTAATGTTTCGGGGCGCGGCCACTTCTGTGGGCCTGCGCTCCGCAGACGGGGCACACGACACTGCATCTGGTCGACACAACACTGCACTCGATTGACGTAAGACACTAACTGAATCACGCAATACTGTTTCCTGTTGGCCAACCTGTGGCGTGGTATCGATCCACTGCTCCACACGTTGTGCTGTACCCACGTCCGAGTTAGAGTCTTCACTCTCGGCAGCCGCTTCAATCTCAGCTACGTCGGCCTCCACTCTTTTCTTGAGGAGGTTTTCTTTTAACTGGACTAACTCTCTTTCAGCTTCGTATTCGATCCTTTTTCTTAGGTAATCGACGCTCTTAAGACTGCTTCTAGATGAGGCTCTGCTACGCGGCGACTTACGGCGATCTCGTACGGAGGCCTGCCCTCCCTGTGGTCCCTCTGCCGTACTTCTTTCACTATAGTCGATTACTCGACCACCGGTCAGAGGAATGTTGAGAGCGGACGTCGATGCCATAGTCGGCGCGACAGACGGTGAACCCGGTGCCCTTTCTGACGGCAACCCGGAGTCCGTAATGACGTCATCCTTGCGACGTGCACCTTGTTCTTCGGCTAGTTTTCTCAGTTTACTGCGTGTAGCGATAGAGCTCTGCTGACTCATGGTTACTTAAAAGCCCCTATCCGGCTCGAAGGACCAAAATGTAGCGTAAAATAATAACCCTTTTAACATTGACTTTAGATAGCGGTTAGGCGGGGGTGTCGGAAGGGCGAACTGAATGAAACTAGAGTCACTTTCGTATACAACACACTATAATAATATTCCGAAACGGAGTTACAGTTAATAATGGTTTACACTTGTTATTTTAGCAGATAATCAGAAAATAGAATTAATTCGTCACTTTAATCACTTTCTAATGTTACAATTTACACGTTTAAATTACTTACAACTGAGAAACTTATGATATTTATAAGAAATTACACGACTTGTGAGCGTTTAGGTACGAGCTTGAAGAGAACTTGGGCTCATATGAGAGTTTTCCTGAGATTCTGAGACGACTACAATTTCAAAATTATTCTCAGCTCCTTACATAGTTTTTCCCCTTAGCTCGCGTTGCGGGTGGCGACTGAATGCTAACCATTTCAACTTCCTATGGTCCCGGGCGTTCGTATATTCAGGGGGAGTTACAGAGGCACGGGCGATTGCGGGGAAGCGGGCCGCCAGGGTGTCGCCAGGGGGCCGGGGGACAGAGTTATGACGCGTATCGTGTACATAACTCTGTTTACTTTGCGGAACAAAGGTTTTATGTAATTCCCGACCTAGGATGTCATTTTCCTTATGTATTTTTGGTATTTAGTAAGGAAATGACTTAGTTTGTGTATTCCCCTGTCTGTATTCCTTATTTTCCTTTCAGGTAAGTAGTTATTCATGTTTTTTGTTCCTCTGATGGAGGTATATAGGTTTCTATCGTGAGTTTATACATAAATGAGTATCCTGATACACAGGCCAACATGAATCATCATTCCCATAACCAATATTCACAATGCGGGAGGAAAATGTTATAACAGGGAAAGAAAACACACCTCCCCCTGGGAAAGGAAACCAAAAACTTATCGGAAAAGGAAACCAAAACTTATCGGAAAAGGAAACCAAATGGAAAACATACCCATTGGAATTGGAAGTGGAAAACATACTTATTGGAAGTGGAAAACATACTTATTGGAAGAACATTTGTATGCTTCCCTTACAATATCCCTGCGACGTACACAAGATTCCGACTTCAACCGTAGGGCAGTAGCCCATCAGACACAACACCCGTCTGGTCGGAGGATCCTCCCTTTTCTATGGTGGATGAGTGAACTTCACACCCTGTTCTTTTAAAGGACACCAGAGCCTTTCCAATAGCTATAAATAGCTATACCAGCTTCCATAAGCCACCATCATCTGCCGAGCCTTTTCCCAACTATGTTGGGGTTGGCTTCCAGTCTAACCGGATGCAGCTGAATACCAGTATTTTACATGGAGCGCCTGCCGATCTGATCTCCAAAACCCAGTTACTGAGTAACACGGCACCCCTTGGTAAACACATGTGTTATCATCATCGTGCAACCGAGAGACGTTGACTGCTGGACATAGGCCTCCTACAAGCGGGGTCACAATGAGCGGTCTTGTACGTTCAATATTCATGGATTTCTACGACCTTCACCAAGTCGCTGGTCTATATTGTGGGGCCTATCCATGAGCATACTTTATGAACCAGCCTCCATGAGTAGCGATATACAGGTTGGCGATTTAGTCACCTGTGTTTGTCAAGAGGGTGATTCTACTTGTCATACTAAACAACTTTTATTTTTTAAATGTCGCAGCATATGCTGAGATAGGAGCCTTTTGGCCTCGTACAGGACTTTCTGCTTTTGTTTTAATTTTACCTTGTTTTTTTTATTGTTTTTTTATTCATGTTTTAAGGTGAAGGTGTATAGTTTAATTTTGTGATTCCCTGTGCGAGTCTCAATAAATACTTTTTCTTTCTTTCTTTCTTTAACTTTCGCTATGAAACTCATATCTGACTCACTATTCTCATAAAGTAGTTTGTTCTAGGTACGGCATTCTCAAAGGTATTACATACGCTGCTGTCGTGTCAAATGTAAGTAACCAAAGCTCTTATAAATCTACTTTACTAAACTATTTTTTATTCCATTAAGAAAGTTTTACTTCCCGTCTATATAATTACATAATGGAGGAGCTTGTGGCTAAGTAATAACAGCCGCACGGGTCAATCCATCAGATTAAGCTACGCTTGCCGGGGTTGGTCCGTGGATGGGTGACCATCTTTACATACCGAGACTCCTCCATGCCTCGAAAAGCCCCTCAGTCTAGAGCATCCAGGGTTGGAAAAAAAACAGTTTTGTACTTAAGTAAAACAAACAGTTCAAAATGTTTTAAACAAGTGTTTTTTTTTTTGTTTTTTTTTTCATTGACCGATTTTTGAACACAAATCAATCAGACCTAATAAAATTCATTTCTAGACAATTTTAAAATTTACCTGAGGAAACATTTACAAAAACGATCAGAGTAACATAATAATCACAACAACGTAATACTAGTCTATAATTAGCTATACTAGTTAGTACTAACTAATAAACTATCTAATCTGTGAACACACTTTTTTTTTTTGTAATCAGTCTAAGTAGGTGTGTACTACAGATACTGAACCACCTAGTAGGTACACTCTGTATGTTCAGAATTGCGAATTCCGATGTTCGTAAAAGGATATTTAAATATAGGGAAGTCCCCAAAATTATTGCGGGGAATTACCTCTTTTCGACCAGTGACGAAGTGTAGACATACATAAGTAGGATGGACTATATTCAAATAAGGGGAATCCCAAAATAGTTACGGGGAATTACTTCATTTCGATCGGTGACGATGTGTGTAAAACTATCTAACCTTTTTAATTTCTTTTCGAGCTATTTCAAGTCCTAAAAATATAAAACTTTTCATTTATTTTCATTCATTCGCGATTTAAAATTAAGTTTTTTTTTTAATGTTCAAAACATTGTTTTAAACTGGTTTTATACTGTGATTTTAAACACTTAAGTAATAAAAAAACATTTATTTATTTCAAACTGTTTTAAACACTGTTTAAAATACGTGTTTTAAAACAACTTTTTTTGTTTTATGCCAACCCTGAGAGCATCAGTTCTACGAATAAATAGATTCCTGAACAATATTTTATTGTTTGTTTTCAGGCTTTTGTAATAGCGTACACGAGCGACTTCATACCTCGTATGGTCTACAAATATGTGTACTCGCCCGATAATACACTTACTGGATATATCGACCATTCTTTATCATGTAAGTATTTAAATGATAATTGATATTTATTTTTGTTCAAAAAAACACTATTCACGAAACAATTTTTAAAAAAATCTGCTCGGTTTAGTAGGTGGTAGGACTTGTTCTAGTCCGCCTGGCTAGCTACCGCCATCTTATCTAAGCATCTTATCTAACAATGTTAACAGCATTGTTGTGTTTCGGCAGTTAGATGTAAGATGGCCAGTTCCTCTGTGGTTGTGTGGTGAGGATTCCAGGAGATGGGGTTGAAAAAAAAAACTAGAACAGTGGTGGTCTGTTTACTCAAATCTGTGTGGAAGAACCACATAGATTTGAGTGGACCTGTCTACTGTCCAGTTGTCAGTAATCGTATAGGTCAACTCAGAACTTAAATGAGCTCAACGACTCGACGAAACAAGTACAATTTTAACAGTCCCCGACCCAAACATTTCCTCATTTCTCTTTCCTTTCGATACTCACATCCATTCATCAACTAGAAAAGAGCTGATAATCTTCAAACGGCTGAACAGATTTTCATAAAACATGTCTAAGAACCATCGCTAGAAAACCTGCTTTCTAATACAAAAACCGCATTCAAAGCGGTTCACCCGTTTAAGAGCTACGGTACCACAGACAGACACACACACATAGCGGTCAAACTTATAACACCTCTTTTTTTGCGTCGGGAGTTAAGAAACCAAAGAAAGGACATGCCCACGCATAATGTAGGTACTCAAACTGCCAGATTAACATTAAAACCAACGGAAAAAGAAAAAAAATGACTTGATGATTTATGATTTAGTTAGACTCTGGATTTGTACCCGGTTGATGGTAATAGTCGCGTTCCTATTAAATAGAAATTACATTTTATAGACCTCTGCCTAACCCTTCAGGCAATATTAGCGAGATGGTATATTATCACTTGACTATTGATGGAATTAAATTGATCATTGCGCGCTTTACTTGTGGTAACTACTAACACGCTGGGGTAGCGTCAGCACGTAACACACACACGCACACTTCCGACTTCGCCCGTATCTCGGACGGTACCGGGAGCTCCTGCGGTTACACACATTCATAACGTGTTTGTATAATTGGTTAACACAAGTAAAGCGCGCGTCGCTTCGTGAGATAAAAACTACAGCAAAAACTTACGATGAGTCATACAGCCGGTTTCTGAAATGAGAATTTGTAGAGAATTTGAATAATTATTATTAAAACATCAATATAACTCTCTAACTTCAAATGACCATTTTCAATGACCATTTCTTAAAATTACGACATTTGAGGCCAATTCTAACTTTGAGAGGTTAATTGATAATTCTAATGATTTTAATTCTGTAATTATTTATTTGTTACGGTCAAGAATCGTATATAAATAAACATACAACCTGACACTGACCTGCAAATTACAAAAAAGTTTGAATTTCGCGGGCTAGCACTTTAAATAATGCTAGAGTTTGCCCTTCTCAATTTAGAAACTGGGTGCTAATTTAAAAACGTGTCTTTGAAATGCTAATTTCAACCCAATTTGTTCCCAGGGTTCAACACATCCGACTACAAGGAAGACTGGGGGGCGGACGAGAACGAAGAGGACCCCCCGGTGTGTGCCTACCGCGGATACAGGAACCCCCCCGATCATTCCGACCCCTACGGCCTGTCCCCACACTACTGGCATGTGTTTGCGGCTAGACTAGCCTTTGTTGTTATTTTTGAGGTAAGCGCCATCTATTGCTGCTATCTATGAACTGATCACTGAAAGGAAGTCCAAATAAATATTAGAAAACGCAGGTAAGGCTTGTAAGTAAGTATCGGCATCCCATGTTAAAGAATAATTACAGAAGAATAAAACAAAGAGGAAATTACAGAGAAGAAGAAAACATCAAAAAACAAATTAATAAAAATGTGCCATCTAGCGGTTAGTGGCGGAACCAGTCAAGAGATGGTAATTTATAAACAACGCCATCTCTTATCGAGTAGTGGAACTAAGTTAATAAATGACACATTATTATGCTGGCTATTGCGGGTAAATTCAGCGCCATCTATTATCGAGTAGCACTACAAGTTCTTAACAAATAAAATGCTACGTTTAAAATTGTATTCTATTTGGAGAAAATTTTAATCGTGTCCTTTTCTAATTTTATCCTTATTCCTCTTTTTCATAATTATGTGTTAATTATTTGCCTATTTAGTAATAAAACGAACCTATCATTTCTCCTTACCAACAGCACGTAGTCTTCGGCCTAACCGGTCTGATGCAGCTCTTCATACCCGACGTGCCGAGTGAGTTGAGAACTCAGATACAACGCGAGGTTCTTCTCGCTAAGGAAGCGAAGTATGAACATGGACGGAGGAGGCTTTCCACAGAGTTTAAGCAGTTGATTACACAGAAGAGCGATAGCTTGCCTGGTGAGTTTATTAAATACCTATTAATTAAACAACAATCAAACAAGGCTAATGTGAAGGGAAAGGCTGGGCGGGGACGCCCTAGGAGGACATATACTGACTTTATTGGTGATGTTCTTCAGAAAGGCCAGGTGCGTAGTACTCGCAACCGGCGTGCGTATATGACCAGATGTATGAACGTAAACGAGGCAAAAGGAGTATGTAAGGATCGTAGCAGGTGGCGTTCTGTAGTTTCTGTCTACCCCCATTGGGAAGAAGGCGTGAGTTTATGTATGTATGTAATTAAACATCATCTAAAACTCTAAAGTGGGTGATAGTCGTGCGAACTTAAAAAAATCAAATCAAATCATTTATTTTTGCAGAAAAACACTGTTACAATGGTGTTATAAAAATGTACATGTTCCAAGTGATTCTACCGTAAGGCATGCAAAATGTATAGGTACAATCATAAAATACAATCAACAAATAGATAAAAAACAATCATAAAATACTTTAAGATATTAAATTAATGCAATGTCATACAGATTAATTATTTATTTAATAATAGTAGAATTGTAATTTTAATGTCGTTCCTAGAATTATTACAATATTTAAAGATTACGCGGTAAGTACGCGGTTTTAAAGATCGCTAACTTACTCGACCTGTTGGATCGCTGACGAACTTACTCAGCGGTTTAAAGGTCGCCGAGCCATAAGTACGCGTACTTGCTCGTGCGTCTATCAACCCTTTATAACCTATTTTTAACTGACTTCCAAAAAGGAGGAGGTTATATGTTCGTCACGTATGTTTTTTTTTTTTTTGTTTTATGTATGTCCACCGATTTCTCCGTCAATTGTGGACCGATTTTGAAAATTCATTTTTTTTTTTTTAAAGGGTTTGCTCTCAAGGTGGTCCCATATAAATTTTATTAACTTTGCTTCAATAGTTTTTAAGTTAGCTTCAATAATACGTACTTTTTCCCACTTAGTATGTGGGTGATATGATAAGTTCCTGTCACTGTTATTTACATAGCAGGTAGTGGTTTTCGAATTTGTGTGGGGTAGATACCACAACTAAAAAGTGAAAAATAAAAACTTTTGACAAAAAAAAAAACAACCAACTTTCAAAAAACACTACAAAGTGAAAAATTACTTTAATTTCGGAAGTCGGAGACAAAAAAAGAAAATTCAAAACCAAAGACACCAACTTCCGAAATTAAAGTTATTTTCACTTTGTAGTGTTTTTTGGAAGTCGGTTGTTTTTTTTTTTGTAAAAAGTTTTCATTCATTCTAATGCGAAAATAACGCTTGTCTTTCTGTTACGTTTTCGCACCTTAAGAGCGGCCAACCCGTCATACTTTTCATACAAACGCTCGTACGTGATTATGGCGTTGTAACATATCTTTCTTTAATTCTTTTAAACTAATAGGTATCTTGTACACTATATCTAGGTTTCTATAAAAGCAAAAAATAAAAAATTTGCGAAACAAATTCAATATAAGCCTCCAAAAATCTGCTTTTTTGAACAAATTTTACCTGAATTTTGACCGTTCATAATGTACTCATAAGTTGTAAAATTAAAGAAAACATCTTCATAGAAACCTCGCACATGTAATGGGGATTCTAAATGACAAACATTTATTTCACAAACTTATAAGGCGTATTCAAAAACACGTATTTCCTGAAACAAGTTATTTTTCGCACAATGTTATCGCGTTCTCACTTGCTTGTTAGCAATTCTCACTTGCGCTGGATGAAACAACAAGCTTTTCGACCATGCTCGCGTTGACGATAGACGGACCGGGAAGGGCCCTCTTAACGGCTGCTTAACTCCTCTCAAAACGGTAAAAGGGAGGAAACCGGCATGTCCTAGAACCAAAAAGCTGTGCCCGCGTTGTAGATTACAGCCCACTCTCTTTCACAGGGAGGAGGCCTGTGTCCCAGCAGTAAATAATATATTGTAGGCTAATTATGCAACCTTTAAGGAACCTATGCTTATTTCGACAGCTTGAAAATCCTATTATACATATCTGGAGGTAGAATTTTATAGTTCCCACCTACCTCTACATAGCTATTAACAATCATTCGAAACGCTTCCGTGCCGAATCGAACATCAATTAATGTTATTGAAGAAGCCCTTCAAACGCTGTTCATAAATACTAAACCAGAAAATTTTGTCAAATATAATAAACATTCTTCCAACATCTACATGGGGACAAGGCAAATCAGGTTATAGAAATGTATCATTTTTGATGACAGCCTCTCAAATGATTGTGAATAACTATGCTGGAAAGAAACTGTGAGTTTGTGTCCAACAATTATTACCATAATCCCCTGTACATTTACTTACAGAGAAACCCACAGGCGCCGCTTGGCTCCGCCGCACGTCTCGCGCGTCAGACAGCCTGGACGCGCACGTCGCGGTCTCACAACGTCCCACATCACCACGAATAACGCACTGACATTAAAGCAACATGGAAGGTCGAGGTTTATAGGTTATAAGTAGGAATTCGATGGTAGTTTATGGAAAATTGTGGCTGAATTCAGCGGGTCTAAAACGGCCAAATTAAGCAATTCCACTAAAAGCAATTCATTTTCTGAATTCCCAGTAATTTCTCTATGGTGACACATATTTAAGCTGAATCATATTCAATTCAATTCATATCAGAATTATATTTGGTGTAAATATTGCTGCATATAAAATTAAGACCGTAATTTTACTAGATTATTCTTCTTTACAGTTTTATTAATCAAATGAGATTTTTATTTTTTATTTCTACAGCTTAAATGTTATTTCATAATAATACAAAACTGTCAAACAGATGAATTGCGGAATATGAAATTGAACGCAGATAATATTATGAATCTGCCAAAGCGGCCATTTTAGGCCCCCTGGTCGAAGCTTATTCAAGGTGTAATTTAAATAACTAAAAACCTCATAAAAGGTCTTTGTACTCATCAATATGAACAGCTTTTACTACTATTTTGTTGAGTTAATGCGAACATAACGACCCACATTACCACGAATAACCCACTGATATTACAGCAAGATGGAAGGTCGAGGTTTATAGGTTATAAGTAGGAATTGAACAATAGCTTTTGGTAATTAAAAATGTGATACCCGTATTCTGAAGCTGGGTTTGCTGCGATAAAAATCTAAAGATATAATACAACAATATTCGTTGGGGTGGCCCTAAATAGTGAGAATACTTATGATTTAATAATCATAAGTATTCTCGTTATTATACTGCAGTCGCCTTTCTTAGGGCATCGAATCTAAAGGTACTGTACAACAATATTCGTTGGGGTGGCCCTAAATAGCGAGAATCATAAGTATTCTCGCTATTCTACTACGGCAGTGCTACTTCAGTCGCCTTTCCTAGGGCACCAAATGTATTTCTTAAAAACACATGTATAGGTACTGAACACGATACACATAGTACGAAAAGTTTGGTAAAATATTTAATCCACGTCCAAAAATTTGGCCAGAAAAACGTGTCATGGTCATGGCTCTAAACATCTATGGTTAGAATTGTAACTGGTGGATTAAGTATTTTCTTCGACTCGTCTCAATTTGACTAGATTTATTTTTAAATGACATTGCCTGGTGTTAAAGACGTTTTTGAGGCAACGACTTAGATACATGTGTAAACGTTTGACTGGTCGGTAAAGCAGACAAGATTAACTCAGAGATGTGTGTTCTAAACCTTGTTTTAAAAATCTATCTTTTATATCCATCCTTTTATATCTTTAAATAGAAGTTAAAAAATCCTGGGACATGAGTTGCTTTGGCTTACCTGGAAGTCTTTAAGACTAGACTTTGGACCCACGTAGGCCGAAGCAAAGAAAACTTGCTCAGGTGGAGATTCACAGATAACTCCGACGCTTTTTTTTGGGTGGGTAATTTTCAAATAACAACTTGCGCTCTGGGCGGAGCGGGAGGGCGTGTCAGACTCTTACTGACTAAAACCCACCCGTGTTCCTTCAGTTGCCTGTATTTCCAGGGGCCACGGTAACCCTTTCGGACAAAACCGCAACCCCGGCAGGTATTGGCCCTAGCGGACCCCGTCAATTTTGCTGACATCTCTTTGAGGCGCGCGTGGAACACAACGCGCCGTCGACCCGGGCCTGGTTCTTATCAGACGGCAAGCTACCCATTGCTCACCACCCGCAAACCCGCGCCTACGATGGCCGGGAATCGGCCCGCGATTCCCGATGACTCCGCCCAAATATACCAAGATCAGTCAACGTTTTTAATCATGGTTTAGTAGTCATTATCAAAATGCTACGATGAGTGTGTGCACCTAATCGAATAGTTCCTAGGATAGGAGAAGGATCGAGAAATCGCATTTAAATGAACTATGATCTTCTTGTTAGTTTAATATAATAATTGGAAAAGGTTTAGGAATCAAAGAATTTTAAGACATATTTTTGAGGGTCCAAACGTTAGGGTAGTGTGACTCTATAAAATGTATTATCTGAGTTGGAATATTTTTTATTTACTAGTTGCTGGCTTCAATGAAACGTCATACCCCATAAAAAAAAACTTTGGTAAATAAAGTTATTGTTTTGCAATTAAAATTCCTATTTTTGATTACATGATATTTTACATCGTAATCTTATTTTCAATTAATATATCAATTTTTTATTCCATTATATTTTACATCGTGATGTAACTTTTATAGAATTTTTTTGCAATTCAAATCTTTATTTTTGATTCTATGATATTCTACATCGGAATCTTAACTTTATAGTGTCATACAATCCTAAAGTCGTAGATAGTTAATTTATTTATCTATTCAATTTAAGGTAATATTTAAGTCAAAATAAATGCTAGCATTTTTTCAACTTAGTTGTAACTTTTGTAACATAGATTAATCTAAGTAATGGGTAAAGTCATTGTTCTCAAGATTTTTTTTTTTTTGAAGACTTCCTATTTATGTGCTGATTTTGTTCCAATTTTAATTATTATACAATAAAAGATACGAAAAATACTGGATGAAGCATTTAATTTGGCTCGGATAGTAATTTTAAGGAGAAAATAAATTATGATTAAATCTTGGTATGTATTTAGACGACACGATTGCTTTAAGACGACGATACATCATCAGGTAGATCTAAAAAATGGAAACCTTCATGAAAGAAAGAAAAATATTTATTTGAGACACGCACAGGAAATACAACAATAAAAAGAACATTAAAACTAACAAAATCATGAAAACAATCATAATAAAAACAACAACATTAAAACTAACAAAATAGTGAAAACTGCGAAAAATGCAGCATAATGCTACGACATTTGAAGAGAAAAAAAAACAATATCGCAGCGCTGGTATAAGGTCAACCTTTTCGGTAGCTTACTTTGGTCATATATGTAGTTCTTTGACAGTCGTTACAGGTAGTCAGAAACCCATAAGTATGACAACCAATCGTACCAAGGAGTATCGTATTACCCAGTAATTGGGTTGTGGAGGTCAGATAGGCAGTCGCTACTCACTCCATGTAAAATACTGGTATTCAGCTGCATCTGGTTAGACTGGAAACCGACCCTAACATGGTTGGAAAAAGGCTAGGCAGATGAGGCTATTCAATTAATCAAGTAGGTATACCTGAATATGTATGGCCGTCATAATACTCGTGTATACGTAGTACATAAAGTGTCAAATGATAAAGCCAAGTATATACAATAATATTTATCAAAACCGAAGAGATTTTCCGTTACGTGGTGAAAGTTTGAAAATATTTAAAGTATCTAAGTGTTTTATTTAGTTATAACAATTTTATTTAGTTATAATTAATTGTCATTCGTTTCACTAATACACCTGATTTTTTAAAGGTCAATCGATATAAAATTGAGCTTACGAACTGTCAAATTTATGTTAATTGCTCCAACTCGATGATTTTAAGATAAAAACATCAAAACCAATAACATGACTTTGACTTGTTATCAAATTTTTGAGTTTACGCCCGGTTTCTGGAACGAAAATTAACACAACATTTTGCTATCACATTGTAAAGCGCAGATGCTGTGATTTGTTGAATTAAACTATCAAGAGCTAATCGGATCACAGGCTTGCGATTTATTTTGACACGTCGATAATTTTCGTTCCAGAAACTATACTTTATACTTTGAGAAACCAGGTGTTAAATGGTTAAAATACAAGAGACTCGGTTTTATTCAATTAGTAAAATAATTAAAATTTGGTATGTAAATAAAAGAGCAGCAGATTGAGAGCAGTGGTGGCCCAGTGGTAACGGCCCCGACTTACGAAATGCTGGTTCGTGGGTTCGAACCCTGCAGGCGCTTTACTTTGTGTATTTAATTTCATCACCACTGCTCTCAAAACAGTGAAGGAAAACATCGTGAAGAAACCGGCATGTCCTAGAACCAAAAAATTCGAAGACATGTGATATCTACCAACCCGCACTAGGCCCGCGTGGTGGATTACAGTCCACTCCCTCTCATTGAGACGAGGCATATGTCCCAGCAGTGAGAACATTATGAGGTAAATAAAATATTGGAACCGCGTTTAGGAATAAAATCTAAAGGCACTAGTTTACATTAAGATCTTTTTAAATACGTACTTGCTGACAAGATAGAAGAATTTATTAAACTATCTAGGTACACAATATAACGAATCCTGTGATCCTCTGTTCTCAAGAGATAGCTCTTGTCACTGCGACAAACGCGAGTACTCGCCAGGCGGTGTGAACAGTCAGCGAGCAACTATTAATACACAGTGTGATTTTTCATAATGTGCACATATCGAAATGAGGGGGAATCTGCTTAATTTTATCGACGGCTTTTTTTTTATTTATTTTTCTCTTTGGCGTCTTATTTATAAATTTAACAATTATTGTAAAAATTTATGAAAAAAATGCAGATTTTTGCTAAAAAAAACATGTTTATTTTCAATTGAGGGTAGTTTTTTTTCTCAATTTTCATTTTATGTGGACGCCTAATTACTTACAATCATTATGAAGTTTGTTTCATCGCGATAGATGATTTAGTTTAAAAGTTACACAGTTTTATTACATTTTTTTTTTATTCCGTTATTGTAAAAAAAAATATTTAGCTTTTTTTTATATCTTTTCTGTCGTTAAAATTAAGCATAGATGGGTCATTTCGATATGTGCACATTATGAAGAATCACGAAGAATCACACTGTGTGCATCTCTTTTACTTACACGGGACCTACAATCTTTTGTACGTTTCTTGAGCGAGAAAATCGTTGACGCGACTGCTAGTCACCGCCTGAGGTATGTGAGCGGTGAGACGGAGGATGGCGCCATTGACTAAATTGCCAGACTGACTTAGCTTGGCCTTTGTCGACCCCCGCCTCTCACCACTCACATACTACGCGCACGGACTCTCGTCGTCAGTTACAGGGACGTGTGTGAATAGATAGTCAGGCAGTCATAACAATGCCTCGGTTACAAATTAACTAAATTTTTTGACGTGACTGATCGGCGACTTGACGTTGACGTGAGTGACGTGTGTGCATGAACCAGGAATCATGACACTTGGACGTCAATCCAATTATTAGTAGGCCTACTATATTTTCAAATACACAATGGATTGACGTTTGCCCATATAAATATGTAAGAACTCACCAACTCTAGACAATTTATCTGTGTATGTCCCCAAAATAAATGTGATATTAGTTAATTTCACTATACAGTAAGAAAATAATCTCTAAATATAAGTTTTATTGTTATCTGTCTGTGGTCAAATACTCAATTTTCCTTATTAAATTATAAATGTTTCCAATATAACACTTGTTTTATTTTATTTTATTCCTGTCACCTACCTCGACTGCCAAGTTGGTCCAGTGCCCGCAAGCACTACTGCTGAGGTCCTGGACATGTGTCGTGGGTTCGATTCCCAAGTCGGGCTGTGTTATTGGGTTTGTCGATCAGTAATTTCTCAGTAACAGCCCGGAGTCTGGATTTGTGCCTTGTTGATGGCAAAAGGCTCACTCCCTATTACATATGGGACTTAAACATAACTGGCGAAATGTGAGTGTGGGGTCCTATTTAAAAGCAATCGTCGCATTCATGTGACACTTGTTCGGAAAACCGAAAAGCGCCCTCTGTCGCCGCGACCACGCGTTTACCGAACTAAAAGTCGCATATGAACGCGACGATCTCTTAAATAGGACGCGGTCTTAATCTTTTTCTCGAATCAGCACTAAAATAGCACAAACTATTCAGTTGTTTGTGGCGTACTTTCCACGCTAATGCGATACCTACTGCAAAATAAAAAGCACGGGTGTTAAATACACTACCTACATTGTAAACGTTTTAGTGTTGAATTTTTTTTTTGCTGCCACCTGGCGTCGAGTAGCTGAACTTTTGATTCATCTTGCTTGCCGTTTTAACAACTTTGTTTGTTTCAATAATAGATGTCAGCACACTACTTTCTTTTTTTCTTGGTGATTCTACATTGGATAAAGCTATCCAATTTTAATTTGTAAAAGTGTTTTATTATTCGACATCACGAAATTGTTTCTCATATTTAGATAATCTACTCGACAACAGATGGCGTGTGAATCATATAAGGGAATGCCTCCGCTACCGGCGCCCGCCGGCTCCCGAAATGACTGCCGGTGCCGGTTGCTGAATTGGCAGCCGGCGCCGAGTTTGAAAAAAAAAACGAAGGAATATGCTTTTATTTTTGTAATATTTTTATTTGATAGTTTACATCGCCAAATAATAGTAAAAAAACCGGCCAAGTGCGTGTCGGACTACGCACAATGAAGGGTTCCGTAGTTGAGATGAATTTATTTATCCCAAGAACAAACTTAACATTGTAGTTGAAAAACATGTTTTCCCATACATTCCAACTGCAAATCGTCGCTCGGCATATAATGCGAATGTGACATTTTTTACGTTTTTGTTTTAATTGCAGGATCACTTATTTGAACGTGTAGAATGAAATAAAACAAATCTGATTTTCGTAAAAAAATTCACATTCGCGGTATTAATATAATAATAATCTAACACATAACACATAACATAACATCACGCCTTGTTTCCCCGAAGGGTTGGGCAGAGGTGTCCCTGTAGCAGGTACACCCACATTTCGCCAGTTATGTTTAAGTCCCATGTAATAGGGGGCGAGCCTATTGCCATCAACCGGGCACAAATCCAGACTCCGAGCTGCTACTGAGAAATTTCAGATAGAAAAACAATCAAATAATAATCTAATCTAATCTAAATCTAATACCTTTAAACCAGCAATTCTTGTATATACCTATGTATATGTAATCTGAATCTCGGAAACGGCTCCAAGAATTTTTTTTAAATGTAGTATGCAGGGGGGTTTCAGGAGCGATAAATCGATCTAGCTAGGTTTCATTTTTAGAAAACGTCGTTCAAAAAAAAATTATCATCCAGATATTTTTCTTTATTCAAGTAACAAGGACTCATTGCGTTAGTAAACTTATGAACTATGTTAACTTATTTTACGAGGTCACTTAGAAAGTTTTTGTCTATAGAATACTGGCTGGTTTTGATGTCAATTAAAACGATGACTACTTATTACAAAAAAACATAACATTCCAAATTCGAAATTCCCTCCACATTTTTTTACGAGCAAAATCAAAATACTCTGTCTTACTAAAAACTGGATTTATAACGAGAACATTTTCGCGCGATGATTTTGTACGATTTCAAATGTCGACTAAAACCAGAAGAATCGTTTGAAAGACTTCGAATTGTGTTCATAGAAAAAAGCCCTTCTAAAGCGACTGTTTTTCGCTGGTTCAACGAATTTATGGGTGGTCTAGTCATTTTGGCAGACAAAGAAAGAAGTTGCCGCCCTATGACGGTTGTTACATAACAAAAAGTGCTGGCTGTGAAAAATTTAATTCAAGAGAATAGGCGAATTACATATGAAGAGGTTCAGCATACACCGTGAAATTTGAATCACAGTTTTGGGAGGCATCTTCGGTTATGGAAGATAGTTTCACGCTGGTGCCGTAAAATCTAACGCAGGGTCAGAAGGAGGTTCGGGTAGAATGGTGCCGAGACATGATAGCAAAATTGGTAGCAGGCTCGTCTCGGCGCGTTTAAGATATCATTACGGGTGATGAATCTTGGATTTATCAATATGATCCAGAAATGAAGCATCAGTCGACCGTGTGGCTGTTTCAAAATGAACCAACGCCTACCAAAGTGAAGCGAGCCAGAAGTGCAGGCAAAATGTTGACCGCAAGTTTTTTTTTTTTTCTACCAGGTTATCTGGTGTCAGTACCCTGACGAGATCAAAGAAGCATCAATGCTGAATGGTATGTTACCAAATGTATGCCAGAAGTTTTTACTACTGCAAGCAGCAAGCGACCGAACACTGGCCTCCGTGGGCTACTGCTTCACCACGACAACGCGCTGGCTCACTCGGCGCTCAAAATAAGGGACTTTCTGGACAGCACACCAGTCAAATTTATAGGTCATCCTCCTTACAGTCCCGATTTGGCTCCGTGCGACTTTTTCTTGTTCCTCAAAATAAAAATCAACTCAAAGGAAAACAGTTTTCATCACCTGAAGATGCACTGGGTGCATTGGAGAAGGAGATTGGAGAGGTGTCTGATGCGGACTGGAAAATGTGTTATGAAAATTTGTTTAGACGTATAAAACTGTGTATAGACGCCAATGGAGAGTTCTTTCAAAAGATATAATAAAAAAAATTATAACCTGTAGTATATTTTTTTCTTGTATCACAAAACTTTCTGAGTGCCCCACGTAATCTAGTTTAAATTTATTTCACCTCATGGGAGATGGCACTGCAGTGATTGATGTACATGCAATCCAGACTGCTAGCGATATTGTTGGAGCTGGCCCGTACTCTGCGTACCAGGGATGTACACCTCATTCGCATCGTTACGTAAAAGCAATTAATATGTGCGTCCGCGAATATTCCCGATGCGCTACAAAAACGGGGCAGCCCCACCAATACCCTGAAAGCGTTGTTGTATTGGACACGAAGGGCGTTGCATGACCTTTGGGTATATCTAGCCCACAGGCTGCACGTGTAAAACGTTGTACAATAAGCTCGAAACAGAGTAATTTTGGCTTTTTAAGTGAGCAGCGTGCAAACCTGCTAGCCAGCACGTTTGCCCTTACCGACAACGCCCTTCGCTCCCGCACAATATCGAGTCCGTCATTGAGGTCAGGGGTCAATATATGACCAAGATATTTAAACGTAAATACTCTTTGTAGTGGAGTCTCATTGAGTAATACAGGTCATAACCCGGTCTGCCCCCAGCCTCAACGACCATGATCTCCGACCTATTGGAGTTATACATCAAACCATGTGTTTTGGCATACTGCTCACATTTGGCGACCAATTACTTTCTGAGACCACAGATTGACGCGCTCAGAAGCACCATATCATCTGCATAGCTAATATTATTTACACAAATACCATCTATATAGCAACCCACTCTGGTGCTGCTGAGCTCGCCAATTCTGCCTCACCCCGCATTCCAACCTGTATGGCTTGGAAAAAGTTCCAGCCCATCGTACAATTGATCTGGTTACCATACCACTATTTAAAGATGTTTGCTCCGTTGGCAACCTATCCTTCTCCATCTTTCTCCACAATACGTCATAAGCAACCAGATCAGAAACCTTGAATAAATCGATGAACCTAGCATAAATCGGCGTCCCACGCTGTGTATAGTAAGTATGTGATAGTATGCTTAAGGCACAACACTGCACTTTCTGTTGACAAACCACGCCGAAACCCGAATTGGTTGTCATGAACATTTACAGTTTTATTTATTTGTGTATTAAGCAGACGATCAAACACTTTTGATATTTTGATATTATAGTAGCTAGAGAGATGGGCCTTTTGGATGCCGAGCGACGAAATGTAAGTTTTTACGCACAATATTGAGAGATTTACCATGTTATTTTAAGACCATAGACTTCTTATAGGTTTTCCTGTAATCTATGAGTAAAGAACCATACTATGTATTTTTTTCAAAATTTTTGGTCCAGTAGTTTCGGAGATAAGGCCCCCCCCCCCCCTTATCTCCGAAACTACTGGAGCAAAAATTTTAGACCATAGACTTCTTATAGGTTTTCCTGTAATCTATGAGTAAAGAACCATACTATGTATTTTTTTCAAAATTTTTGGTCCAGTAGTTTCGGAGATAAGGGGGGGGAATGGTCAATTTTCATTGAATTTATTAAATATCTTTAAAAGTAGTTATTTTAAAATTATATAAAAAATATATTTAAGATCCTCGCAACAAGCCCTTTCATTTGATATGTCACACGGTACTGTTAGCAAAACTTTTTTTTTTAATTTTCTTGTTTGCGCCCCAAAATTGACACTTATATTCAAAATTAAATTATTTACGTTACACATTCGTGTTTGGGTCACAGAAATACACATGTGTACCAAATTTCAACTTAATCGGTCCATTAGATTCGGAGTAAATTGGCTGTGACAGACGGACAGACAGACAGACAGACAGACAGACACACGAGTGATCCTATAAGGGTTCCGTTTTTTCCTTTTGAGGTACGGAACCCTAAAAAATATATATAAGTACAAAAAAAAAATTACCAGCCGACCCGGGTGCGCTTGGTATGGTGACGTCACAGTCTGTGACGACAAAGTTATTTTGGAAACATTACACAAAAACCTTACACATGAACATTTATTTTCACACAAAACGTCGTGTTTGATGTTTGGCCACGCCTCTCTGTTGCGATGTTTTTTTGTTAAAACACGCGCAGGAGACTCGGCTTTAGTTAAAGAAGTATTGTGCTCTGCTGCAATTCAACAGTGTCTCCGCTGCCGGCGCCGGCACCCAAAAACAACGCCGTTGGGAACCGGCAGTACATTACGCCAGTTCCTATAAGTAATGGACACCGGCGCTCAGCGGCGTGATCGATAAACGTCCTAAAAGACTAGATTCCAAAGCCGGTAAATTTCGTCGGTTAAAAAAAATCTGCTATTCCATAAATTTTGACCGCGTAGGCACTTTTCTATGAAACAGCAGACTTTTTTTTTAAACCTCCTATTAATTTCAACGCAGGGGGGTTCAGAATCATATACTGAATCCATGACAACAGTTTTCGCATCGATGTCCCTGCCACCCTGTAATTTGCTCATAATCATTTTCTCATTGTGTCGTAATGATGGTCCAGTGGTTAACGCCTCGCCTCTCATGCACGAGGACAACCTCGGGTTCAAATCCGGGCAGTACCAATGTGACTTTTCCAATTCGTATGTACTTTCTGATCTTGAACATTACTAACATCGGTGTAGGAAAAACATCATAAGGAAACCAGAACTATTATTAGCTGACCCGGCAAACGTTGTTTTGCCATATAAATGTTTGGGGTGTCCCCTTATCACTTAGGGGTATGAAAAATAGATTACGACCGATTCTCAGACCTACCGAATATACATATAAAATTTCATAAAAATCGATCAAGCCCTTTTGGAGAAGTATGGCAACTAACATTGTGACACGAGAATTCGACTTTTAATAATTTTATACTGAAGATCACGTCTAAACGAGTAGTTTTAATGATTTGGAAAAAATATATGTTAAATTAGAGTATTTTTTTAATAACTTAATCTGTGAATATTTTAGATTATGTTTAAATTACTTGGTGTAACTAATTTGTAAAGTTATGTCTAACGCGGATAAAAACTGAGAATCACGCAAAAAATATCAAGCGTATTTTTCTGAAACCTTCACCATTTTAAAGATAATTTAACTATGTATCTTTTAGTATACCTGTTTTATTAGAATACCTTTTGTTTTATGTATAATAAATTAATAATGTGTCTAATTTGGGACAGCGCTCCTTGATGGGCGAGTCCTATTACTGGCTGGACGTACGACGCGTTGCTTGAGCTCAGCGCAGAACACACAAGCTAACCACTCAAGGTCGCTGGCATATATAGTTAGGATATAAGTCTAAAATCGCCAACCCGTCTTGAGCAGGCGTGGTGATAATGCTCGTGCCGTTTCTATAGAAGAGGCCGTTGCTCTGCTGTGAGACAATAATAGGCTGTAAGGTATTATTATTTCCTGATTTACTCATACTCAAACAAGAAGTAATTATACATTATCCGCATTTTAAGTAAGACAGAGAACTATTACAAATTGTCGCGTATCGGGGGGTCAGCAGAGGTCGCGGTTATCATTACTTATCTATTCAACGCTACGTGTAATCTGTTGCTGGACCAAATGTGACAACTACTTCTGAGAAAGATATTTTTTTAGTCAATCACGTTTTCAGTTTTTCTGCAATTTTTTTTTTTTAACATAATTTTATTTTCAATTTTTTTTTTTGATGAGCTTGTGGCTTATTAATAACAGCGGCACGGGTCGATCTACCAGGTTATGCTACGCTTACCGGGGTTGGTCCGTGGATGGATGACCGTCTTTACATACCGAAACTTCTCCGTGCCTCGCAAAGCACGGTAAGCCGTTGGTCCCGGCTGCCATTCGTGGATCTTTGACAGTCGTTACGGGTAGTCAGAAGCCCGAAAGTCTGACAACCAGTCTTACCAAGGGGTTATAGTGTTACCTAGTAACTAGGTTGTGGAGGTCAGATAGGCAGTCGCTCCATGTAAAATACTGGTATTCAGCTGCATCCGGTTAGACTGGAAGCCGGCCCCAACATAGTTGGGAAAAGGCTAGACAGATGATGGTGGCTCGGAACCGATTTAATATATACCGGTTTATACCCGTTTATTTGGGTTTTACTCCGAACTTTTCTTAAGAACGTGAACGTTTTAAGAACTTTATTTTAACCTAAATTAATCGGTTTATTCGACGAGCGGCATGTCGGTAAAGGCGTTGCAACTTGTGACTACCCGTGTGGATGCCGCGCTGAATAAAAACTAAACAAAAAACCGTGTTAATATTGCTCTAAACCGTTTAATCCGAAAAAACCTTTATGGATCCTTCTCCAAAACCGGTTTATAAAAACCGGTTTATAGGAACGAAACCAAATGTAAAGGTTTTTGCGTAAGGTAAATACTAACGGTTTGAAAATTTAACCGGTATCCGAGCCATGGAAGCTGGTATAGCTATTTACAGCCATTGGAAAGGCTGTAGTGTCCTTTTAGAGGTATGAGGAACAGGGTGTTAAGTTCACTAATCCTCTAAAGAAAAGGAAATAGGAATACCTCATTTGTAAAATTATGATGAGTAGTTTACAAGTTATAAGAGAACAGATGAACATACATAGATTTTCCAAGGAAACGAAATAATCCGCATGCAAAATCTAGTACTAAATTATAAAAAATACCGAGAATGTATCGGTCAGAAACATATACATTGAGTACAGTCTTCACTAATTGCTCCATAATTTTTCTAAGACCGTATAAAACTGGCTTGTCATATCCTGTAATTAAAATCAACAGTCATTATAAATTGGTTGTTGTAATAGTCTGTATGTCTGCGAACACTACATAATATCACGGTTGTTTCCTCGATTAGGTAGGCAGCAATATAGAATTTAGACACACATTTCGTCCAGTTTTGAGTTGGAGTCCTGTGGAATAGGGGACGAGCCTATTGCCATTAAGATGGAATATTTCTGATGCTCTAAGGCAGCGATTCCTAAAGTGGGTTCCGCGGAACCTAGGGGTTCCGTATAAAAGTCACCAGGTACCGCGAAATGGGTTATTCGCACTTCGTCCCATTCGCACTTCGTACCGCGTTCGCAGTTGGTCCCATTCGCACTTGGTCCCATGTAAGTAGTTTGTGAGGGAAGAGGTAGGTTTATGGACCAAAGTGAGTTGGATTTATAAAAAACCGGTCAAGTGCGCGTGTCCGTACAAATTTGTAGGTATGTAAATAGTTTATCACGGGTTTTTTAAACAATGTGTCTACAAATTTACGCTTTTCGGATTTTTTTGCAACATTTTCATTGATGCTCCGCTTCTATTGGTCATAGCGTGATGTTATATAACACTTTGGACCACAAACCTACCTCTTCCCTTACAAACTACTTGCATGGGACTAAGTGCGAATGGTACCAACTGCGAATGGGACCAACTGCGAATGGGACCAAGTGTGAATGGGACCAAGTGCGAATGGGACCAAGTGCGAATGGGACCAACTGCGAATGGAACCAAGTGCGAATCGTACCAACTGTGAACGCGGTACGAAGTGCAAATGGGACGAAGTGCGAATAACCCCCGCGAAATTATTCAAATAAAAATGTTAAATAATAACTCTTGACAGTCCGGTGCTCTCCTGGAGATCGATAACAATTTAGACCGTTAGACGCGTGACGCCACAGCCCGGCTCCTCCACACTTCCTGACTGCCAACCCATCTGTCAGCCTGACCCCGCCTATCCCGAACATCCCACGTCCTGTGGAGCCGGCCCTTAATTTTAATTCTAAACTAATCTAAATTTAATTTTAATTACCTTATTATCTGTTTTAATTTAACCCGTAACTAACATTTACCTCCAAAGAGGTAAACGTTACGTTACACCATTTGTCACAACGTATCGTTGTGAAACCGGTTTTTCAGCTTACACTTATACCAAAAACAAATTCAGGTTGAAATTGGATGCTACCCCAATTATGTGCACACAACTGTTGGACATAATACTGAACTATAAAGCAATATACACCGTGAAATTTTAATCGTTGTTTTGCTAGAACAAACGTTGTTCAGACCATGGTCTACTACCATTCTACAGCATCCAATAAAAGAAAAAACAAAATTGGTTTTTGAAAAAACACAAAAAAGTCAAAGTTTAAAATGTCAAGATTATCGTTACTCCCTACAACACAGACACCACGCACGAGACACAGCATTGTCTACAGGGAAATGTACCTCCATAAACGAAATTTAGTAAGCAGTAGATAAATCTTGTCATTTTAAACTTTGTCTTTTTTGTGTTTTTCAAAAACTGAGTATGTTTATTTTTTTATTGGATGCTGTAGAATGGTAACAACGATTAAAATTTCACGGTGTAGATAAAACAGTGAAATAATTTCATTCTTTACATTAAAAGTTAAAGTAAAGAAGGAAAGTGTTTCACTTTTAAAATATTTCTAATAAAAGTCTTTGTGCTTATTTAAATTAAATCTTTGATTTGTTATCATTTGATATGGGGTTCCAAGAAACAAAAGGTATTTAATTTTTAGTTATAATAATTTTTATAATTCCTTTATGGGTGAGTGTTCCCTTATCTTAAAAGATTAGGAATCCCTGCTCTAAGGTATTCTGAAAAATGCACTGTCTTTCTGTATTTATGAACAATAAATTGTATCTGAAATTACATGGTACAATTTTGGTATCGCATAAAAAAAACGTTAAATATTACAACAATGAATAAATAAAACATTATATAGGAATTTCGTTATGGATCTTTACCAGCATAAATACACTTATTTAACAGAGTTGATTTTTAAAAGAGTTTGATTAGATAGAGCTTTTTACAAGCTTTAATTAACTTGCTTTGTTAGAGTGAGCAAATCTTGCAAGCTGAATTAAAACCACTTCGTCTTATCCTACGGAGTTGAAATTTAACATGTTGGTTCAGTTTCCAAGACAATGCATTTTTTATGATGCATTACCTGATTTGACAGCCAGGGTTGTCTCCAGACGAAGGAACTCCACAACAGTTTACGGAACAGACACGAAATTAAATATATGCATTTAATTATGATAGTCCGTTCTAAAGTCTACCATGACCTGGCTACAGTAGCTAGGATTGGCTCCAGACGAGGAAACTCCTCAGCGGTCAACAGCAGACACTAAATGTTATATACGCATTCAATGATGATAGCTCGTTTTAAAGTTCACCATGACCTGGCTGCTGCACCCAGGATTGGCTCCAGACCAGTGAACTCTTCAACGGTCAACAGTACAGGCACAAAATTTTATGTACGCATTTAATGTTGATAGTCCGTTCTGAAGTTTACCATGATCTGACTGCTGCACCCACAGTTGGCTCCAGAGTAAAAAAACCTCAGCGGTCAACAGTAGAGACACAAAATTTTATATGCGCATTTAATTATGATAGTCCGTTCTAAAGTCGACCATGACCCGGCTGCAGCAGCCAGGATGTACTCCAGACGAGGAAACTCCTCAGTGGTCAACGGCAGCTACACGAAATTTTATTTACGCATTCAATTATGATAGCCCTTTCTAAAGTTTACCATGATCTGGCTGCTGCACCCAGGGTTGGTTCCGGAAGAGGGAACTCCTCAACGGTCAACAGTACAGACACGACATTTTATATACGCATTTAATTATGATAGTCTATTCTAATGTCTACCATGACCTAGCTGCTGCACCCAGGGTTACCTACAGACCACGTAACTCTTCAACGGTCAACAGTACCGACACGAAAATGTATACACGCATTTAATGTAGATAGTCCGTTCTAAAATCTACCATGACCTAGCTACTGCACCCAGAATTGGCTCCAGACGAGAAAACTCTTCAACCGTCAACAGTACCTACAGACACGAAATTTTATATACGCATTTAATGTTAACAGTCTATTCCAAAGTCTTCCATGACCTGGCTGCAGCAGCCAGGATGTACTCCAGCCGAGGAAACTCCTCAGTGGTCAACGGCAGCTACACGAAATTTTATTTACGCATTCAATTATGATAGCCCTTTCTAAAGTTTACCATGATCTGACTGCTGCACCCAGGGTTGGTTCCAGAAGCGGGAAATTCTCAGTGGTCAACAGCACAGGCACAAAATTTTATATGGGCATTCAATTATGATGACCGTTCTCAAGTCCACTATAACCTAAGTGCTGCACCCAGGACTGGCTTCAAACGAGGGAAGTCATAAACGGTCAAACAGCATAGACACAAAATTTAATAAGACGCATTCATACACCATGATCTGTCTGCTAACCCAGGATTGGCTCCATACGATAGATCTTCTCAGCGGTCAACAGCACAGACAACAAATTTTATATACGCGTTTAATTATTATAGTCCGTTCTAAAGTCCACCATGACCTTACAGCTGCACCGAAGATTGGCTCCAGACGAGGGAACTCTTCAACGGTCAACAGTACCTACCGACAAAAATGTTATATACGCATTTAATAATGATAGTCTGTTCTAAAGTCCACCATGACCTGGCAGCTGCACCCAAGCTTGGCTCCAGATGAGGTAACTGCTCAGCGGTCAAGGGTACAGACACGAAATTTAATATACGCATTTAATTATGATAGTCCGTTCTAAAGTCTACCATGACCTGGCTACAGCATCCAGCATTGGCTCCACACGAGTAAACTTCTCAGCAATTAACAGCACAGACAACATTTTATATACGCATTCAATGATGACATCATGTTCTAAAGTTCATCATGACCTGGCTGCTGCACCCAGGGTTGGCTCCAGAAGAGGGAACTCCTCAATAGTCAACAGTTCATACAATAAATTTTATATACGCATTTAATTATGATAGTCTGTTCTAAAGTCCACCATGATCTGGCTGCTGCACCCAAGTTTGGCTCCAGACAAATAAATTGCTCAGCGGTTAAGAGTACAGACACGAAATTTTGTATACGCATTTAATTAAAATAGTCCGTTCTTAATTCTAGCATGATCTGGCTGCTGCAGCCAGGATTAGCTTCAGATGAGGGAACTCCTCAACGGTCAACAGTACAGATACGAAATTTTATATACGCATTCAATTATGATAGTCCGTTATAAGTTCACCATGATCTGGTTGCTGCACCCAAGGTTGGATCCAGAAGAGGAAACTCCTTAACATTTAAGTACAGACAAAAAATTTAATATACGCATTTAATTAATACAGTCAGTTCTACAGTCTACCATTACCTGGCTGCTGCAGCCAAGATTGGCTTCAGACTAGGGAACTCCTTAACGGTCAATGGTACAGACACGAAATGTTATATACGTATTCAATTATGATTGCCCGATCTAAAGTACACCATGACCTTGGTGTTGCACCCAGGGATGGCACCCGACGAAGGAACTCCTAAACGGTCAACAGCACAGACGTTAATTTTATACAGGTACGCATTTAATTATGATAGCCCGTTCTAAATTATAACATGACTTGGATAGTGCAACTTCACATTATGACTATGTAACGACGAGCTTGGGTTCGTTCCTTTCAAGTGAAGGTGATAGAACAGATATTTAAACAAATTCTAATGCTAAAAAAGTACAAAATAAAACTTACGTAAACATAGAACTTTAACATTTTCTTAAAAGCTTGAGGCGTGAATGTCCTTCTTACACTTTCAGATAAGCCTTGAACTTTTTTAAATGTAGGACAAATCGCTGTCCCCGGCGAACAAAACCGTAATCGTAAGAACTAAATTTTACAGGAAAAAAAAAACTGTTTTTCATGAATATCTTATTATTATACATGGCGGAATTGTTCAAATACCAAAAGAAAAGTGATTTTTTACATTCATTACAATACACCTTAAAATCTCGTAACTTCTGAAATAACCGTAGGAAATTAATGAAAAAATTAACAGAGTGTACTCGGACCTCTAAATATCGAATATGCAATAGTTAAAACTATCATTATAGCACATTACCATTTTATTCGCCGGAGGCAGTGAAACGCTCAAATATCGAAAAAATCTGCGGCTTCATACAAAAACTCCATTGGAAATGCAACAACAACTCCCCCCCCGACTCTTGCTCGAAAACGAGGTGCCAGCAGTTGTTGCAGCTGAGCACGTAGCTTTAAATAGTCCGCATAATAATCATGATGAAAATCTAAGTTTGATCCAGCCTGTCCCTTCTTACCGTCCTCCCCCAGCGATGCCCTAAACCGAGGTTACCCCACAGGGGGTGCCCTTAGCGAGCACTCGCTTAATTTTAATTTAGAATAGTATATTATTATTCATTTTATTTCATCGAGTTACAATGACTCATACACAATATGCACAACACAATACATCACACATAACTTCATCAAACAATACATTAAACATTACAATAAAATACAAAACAAAAACCACCTTACACACAACACTTACATTATCACAACTTACAATTACCGACGACTGTTGGTGACGTGCAAGTCACTGCAGCGTTGCATGTACGGACAGTCGAGCCTGTCAGCTATCATCATGCCCCTGGCTGGAGGCTTTAAGTGTAGAAGCTTAAGGCACCCACAGGAAAGCCCGGTTAAGCAGCCAAGACCTTAGTGGTCAAAACTGCGAGTAGCCCTGGTCAAAAAAAAAAAGCAACAACAACATTTTTCTATATTTGTGTTTTGTAATTTTTGCAAAAGTCTTTCATATTCATCATAGTATAACTATTGTCAGATTTTGTATAGTTCCGTCCCTCGTCACAATCATGGAGAGAACGTAATCGTTCTATGAATGAACGACAGACCGACACGCGATAAGATAAGCATTCGGAAGTACAGCCCTCTACTATGTAATGTCAGGGTGTTCGTTACTAGTAATTAACAATAAACAAGTTAATAGTAATGTTGAAATAATGTCCCACAATGTAAATGTATGTCATCGCATAAATTATCAAGTTCGTTAGTTTATAATCTATCGGTATTATTTGCGTCAGATTACCTATAAAATGTCGAAAAATTGTGACCTGCAATAAACCATTTAGCAGCCGTAGAACCGATGACCGTTGGGGTACACATGTTCTTGAGTGGAGACCGCGAATTGGCAAACGTAAGGTTGGACGCCCTCAGGTTAGGTGGAGTGACGATCTTCGCAGGGTGGCTGGTAGCAGCTGGATGAGAGTTGCCGAGAATCGAGCTGAATGGCGTGCAATTGGAGAGGCCTATGTCCAGCAGTGGACTGCTATAGGCTGATGATGATAATAAACCATTTACAATTTAAGAGGAGGCTGCCTAAATTATTCTGAAAAAGTCACGCATACAATCAAAATTGAACTTTAGTTTATGATTTATTGGATCTTTTTCTTTCCAAATTTAAGACAGTTACGTAATTAGAACATTTTCGCTCGATTCATTTTTTATTCGAAAATCATGTCTTTTTTAAAGATTATTTGAAACAAAAAGAAGATTACTCAGCTTTTGTGTCTAAAATAATTATTGACAGTAAGAAAATATAGTTTATTATACAGATATAATATATTTTTTCTCTAGTTACTTTAGTTATAAACGAAATAAGAATTGAGACTTACGCCATTTAGTTCCGTGCTTGAACACGACCAAAGAGCGCACGCGAAATAAATTGTCTTTGGAGTGCCTTTTTCACAAGTCCATGGGAAACGGACAAATTGTGAAATGACTTGTTAGCGACGTAACGCACCTTCGCTAATACTAAATAGCCTGCCTATCTGTGAGCAACATGGAAGTAGCGCTCGCTGGCCGCTGCCCCGGTACTGCTCGCTTCGCTCGCTCGGCTCGGCTAACCTAACCTAACTCATGTGACCCAGTTCACAATTTTTCGCCCTAAACTGTTGGATATTTCTGATCGAATTTTCGTATGCAGACTGGGAACGTAATATTAATACCCAGCTAGTTAATTGATTCAGGCGTGACCTTGCGGAAATCCATTATAAAATACAACAAACGGCGTTCAGCGCTCGGTGTGGCAACACGCCGTGTTCGGGTTCGCAACAAGTCAATCGTCATCCTGAGGATGCCTCGTTGAGAGGTTTCACCTCTCTCTACACGTGTCGATTTCTTTCAGGAGTTTTTTATGGCTCTATAGAAATAGCTAAGCGGAACAGGTTACTAAATAATATATCCACGTGTATTGTATTTATGCCCAGTTTAATTAATTTTCGTATGGTCATTTCTATCTTGTATGTAGTGACTGCCTCATTGGTATAGTGGTAGCAAGCACTAAGCAAAACTTTGCTGAAGTTACCCATTAGTTTAGGCAACACTTGCCGAGGTCGATCCGTGGATGGGTGACCATCCATTACATACCGAGACGAGACCCGTCCTTGACTCGAGAAGCTCGTTAAGCCGTCGGTCCTGGTTGTCATTTGTAGATCTTTGACAGTCATTACGGGTAGTCAGAAGCCCAAAAGTCTGACAACCAGTCTTACTATGGGGTATCGTGTTACCCAGTAACTGGGTTGTAGAAGTTAGATAGGCAGACGCTCCATGTAGAATACTGATATTCATCTGCATCCGGGTAGACTGGAAGCTGACCCTAATATAGTTGGGAAAACTAGGCCGATGATGGTCTTTATAAAAAAGATACGGGATATACCTAAAGGAAAATGATAAATACAAAAGTGAGTTTGTTTTTTTTATTTGTTTGTTACGCTTTAACGCTAAAACGGCTCAATAGATTTGGATGAAATTTGGCACATGCGTAGACTATAATCTGGATAAGGACATTGGATACCTTTTATCCCGATATTCCAACGGGATCGAGACTTATGCGAGTGAAACCGCGGAGCTCAGCTAAATATATTTATTTCTGTAAATTGGTCCAAAAAACACTTTTACACTTCAAAAATAAATTAAGTTTTAAACTAGATAAGTTCGGGTTTCTTTACCGACTACTCAGACGTCACAGAACGAAACAAACAGAAGTTACAGTCTCTTTTAAAGTCCAGACACAATGTCGGTCAGGATATTTTGAGGTCAATGCAAATTAGTGTTTGGGATGGTCCTAACTGCAGTGTGACCTACGAGCGACACTGAAAGTTTTTGGAACTGGCCACTTGTACACGTTATAATAAAAAAACAGTTCAAATTTTGAAAATGGAACTCTTTGCCAATATTATTGTGTATGTATTTTATTCATTTGTCATTTTGTTTACGATTTGGCGGCAAATTGAAAATTGTCTCTGTCACGTCAGCATGAATTTAACGCGAGAAAATTTTCGTACAATGATTTTTATGACTTTCGATGTCATTTAAGTCAACAAGAAAGTTATGATAGACTTCGATTGGCCTTTCACGATGAAGCCACGTCTCATGCCACTGTTTACAACTGGTTTAATGAGTTTAAACGTGGTCGCACTAGTCTCACCGATGATCTGCGTGAGGGACGGCCTTCTACGGAGACGACTGAAGATAAAATCAGTGTTGTGCGGCGTATGATAGAGACTGACAAAAGAGTGACTTATCAGCAGATTCGGACAAGCTTAGGCATCGGTATGATTTAAGTGCACAAAATCCTCCATGAACATTTAGCGGTCAGGAAGCTTTGTGCCCGGTGGATACCTCATGATTTGACAGAGGCCCAAAAACTCCGTCGTGTTGATTGGTGTCGTGAAATGGTTCAAAGATTTAACGGAGCTGACTCAAATGCTGTGTTCGACATACTGGTGACGAAAGCTGGATTTATTGTTATGATCCTGAAACTAAGAGACAGTCTGCTGTCTGGGAGTTTCCTTCCGAGGAGTTGCCAACTAAAGTGAAGAGAGGTCGAAGCGTGGGTAAAAAGATGGTGGCCTCGTTCTTCGGAAGGACAGGTCATTACGCAACAATTGTTTTAGAGGATCGAAAAACAGTTACTGCAGAGTGGTACACTAACAATTGTTTGCTACTTGTCTTGGAAAAAGTTCGGCAGAAACGACCTCGCAGTAGGATCCTCCTTCACCACGACAACGCCTCGTCGCACACCGCCAAGTAAACAATCGACTACTTGGTGACGTCAGACGTGGAATTACTGAGTCACCCGCCCTATAGCTCCGACCTCGCACCTTGCGAGTTTTATTTATTTCCGAAAATAAAAGAAAAACTTCGAGGAAAACGTTTTATGGACGCCGAGGAAGCACTGGCTGCGTTTCAAAATGCCGTCGATACCCCTAAGGACGAGTGGGTAAAGTGCATTTCTCAGTGGTTCCATCGGATGCAGCGATGTATTTATGTAAATGGACACTATTTTGAAAAGATATAATAAAACTAATAACTTGCTAGTTTGTTCAGTTTTTGATTTTCTAAAAACTTTCAGTGTCACCCTCGTACACACATTCTTGTCTAAGACCTAAATTGTTATATAATCGAGTCATTCGCAGGAAGTAGCAATTGGAAGTATTGCAATGCGCCAGTGCGTCTTATTGGCTAATTAGAGCGTTGACCCGGCCGTCTATAGATGCTGTTTATGCATCATGCCTCTGTTCCTCAAACGGGTGGACAGAAGTACAGGGTGAAATTGAATTCATGGGCATCTTCTTAAGGGGTCATTGTACTCTACTACTGTAGACCGCCTGATTTTGTTTTTTTTTTGGGTTGGAACGAACGTGTCACTCTTACTGACCAAAACCCACCCGTATTCCTGCAGTTGCCATGTTGCTGGGAGCCACGGTATCCCTTTCGGACTTCCCCGCAACCCCGGCAGGCATCGGCCCTAGCGGACCCCGTCAGTTCTGCAGATATCTCCTTGAAGCGCGCGTGGAACACAACGCGCCGCAGGTCCTTATCGGATGGCGAGCTACCCATTGCTCACCGTCCGCAAGCCCGCGCCTACAGTGGCTGGGAATCGGCCTGCGACTCCCGACGCCCAGGGCGTCTCCTGCGGCCCCTTGATCTACATGAAACAAATCAGGTGTTTCCTACATTTTGACGTGCTGCTGAACAGCTGATTCTTTTTTCGCGATTTCAGTGTTGGTCCCATAGTGAAGGTTGTTCATATTGATGAGTACAATGACCCCTTTTTTGTTGAAGTCCCCGAGTACGAGCACGGGGAGGGAACCAAACCCGACGACGACTACTCTTAACTCCGCAAGGGAGTTGTGGAACTCGGCAAGAGTTCGGCTCGGGGAGAAGTAAACACCCACCACGACAATCTCCCCGAACCGTGCTGCAACGCAACCCCGTCCTCTCTTGACCGACTCGAGGGACGGAGTACCGGCGGCGGCCGACGAAATGAGGGTCACTGAGCCGCTCAGGTCCTCCACCCAGTCATCCCTGGGCGGGACAAAGTACGGCTCAGCGACCACGGCGATGTTAATCGACCACTGCGCCATGCTCTGGAGCAACAGATCCTGAGCGGCGGCGCAGTGGTTGATGTTCGCCTGGAGGAGGCGTAATGGGGCCGTTATTGGCATTCCATCTCTACCTCCCCCCGAGCCCCCTGCGAGGGCCCTGCCGCGGCGGCAACGACGGTGGTGACGACGGTGGGAGTGGCAGTGGCCACGGTGGAAGTGGCGGCGGCTGCGGCGGTGACGGTGGTGGTGGCGGAGCGCTTGCCCCTGCCTCTGGCCTCGGCGGGGGGAGCGCAGGCCCTGCTCCCAGCCCGGTGATCGGCCGGCTTGCCAGCCGCCGCACATACGACACAGTGCGGCGTGGCGTTACATGAGCCGGCCTTGTGACCGGGCTGACCACAGCGGAAGCAGAGGTCACTGCGGTCCACCTCCGAGGTGCATTTGACACCCACGTGGTGGCCCACCTGGCAGCGGAAGCACCTCAGAGGTCTGGGCTCCAGCAGTTTGACCTGCACCGAAACCCAGCCCACCAAAAGCCTTTGGCCCTCCCCGGCTATCTTTTTGGCCGCCGTCACGGGGCAGCTCACCCTGATTGCTTTCATCCCCGTGTGATCAGGATGGATGGTGCCTGCCTTGATCTGCTCGACAGAGCACCCTCCAACCTTAGCGACGGCGGCCACCACCTTTGCCTCCGTCACGGAGTCGTCCAGGCCCTGAATGCGCAAGTCAGCGCACTTGGTGGGCCTGGTGACTCGGGCCTCGTCCGCATTTAGGGACGCCCTGAGCTTTTCAGCCAGAGCGTCAGCGGCCGGGCCACTGGCCGTACCAGGGACCTCCAGCATCCGGGCCCCAGTTGCCGTGATCTTTATTTTGATCCCCTTTGCGGCGCCGATCTCCTCCAGGTTCATCACCTTGTCCACTTTGGCGAACACGTCTTGGTAGGACACGCCCCTTTTCTCCGCTTCCGGCTGCAGTGTGACCACCACAGCTGCGGACTTCGGGGCGCGGAGCCTAGCCGCGACGCTTCGCTCCTTGTGCCGCTGCCGCCTCGCTTTCCTTTTGGCCGCCCTTGCCGCCTTACCGGCCTGCTTCTTCTCCCCGGCTACTTGCCATCCGGCGTCGGCCGGAGGAGAAGATTTGGGAGGTGGAGGCGACCGTTTTGCCGCCACCTGGGCCGGAGCCCTCGCCGTCAGGGCCGGGGTCTTCACCGCCTTCGCAGCCGCCACGCCTTTGGCCTGCCCCTGTCTGCCTTGGCCTGACTTGGCCGCGGTAGATGCAGCGGCGGCATATGACGCCGCCCTCCGCTGGTCCAAGGCCGGCTGGCTCGCCGCTAGCGGGGGGCGCAGGACGATGGCCTCTAGGGCGGAGAACCTGCTCCGCAGGGCAGCCATCTCCTGCCGCACCAGGGCCAGAACGCGGTCCTCAGCAGGCACGGGCACGGGGCCCCGCCCATGCCGCTCCCCTCCCTGTGGCACCTCCCGGGGCACCGGCTGCTCTTAGCCCCGCCAGGTCTGCTCGGAGCTTCTCGTTCTCCTTTCGGAGAAGCTCCATGGCGGCAGTCAACTTTGCGACCTCCGCCCGCATCTCGGACATACCGTCCGACGGAGGCCCAAAGTGCAACTCCTTCGCTGCCGCCAAGATAGAGGCCGTGGCCGCGGGTATGGCCTTGTCTTTCGAGGATTGGAGCCTCTTCAAGGTCACAGCCCTGATCGCGGCTGCCACGACCTCCGCAAACCTGGCTTCCTGCCCCGGATTGGCGCCGCCAGCGGCGTCCGGCTCACCACCAGAAGCCTCTGAGAGGACCGGCTCGCTGCTGGTCCCTCCAGTTTGGTGCCCCTCCGTGGCGAGTCTCTCGGCTCGCTTGGCCATTATAGCTGGGCTGGTCTGGCTCGACTTACCACCCTCCTTGGTGGTGAGTCCTCTACCCACACCTTTAATTTTTGCCCGGGCCTTGCCCCGCTGGCTGGTGTGGATCTTCCGCCTGTCGTCGGCGGAGGACCACTCACCATCTCCTGAATTGGGGCGCTTCCGGAATAATTTTCGGATTATTCCGTCAGCCCCCACCACTTCGCGCCCCGAGCTCTGGCTAGAGCCCTCCGCGCCAGATGCAGCGTCGGACTCCGACCCCGCATCACTCTCCTCCTTTCTGTTCGGTTTGTTTTTAATTGATTTTTCCATATTAGATCCCACGAGTAAAAACGTTTTATTATCTCAAAATTGTGTGGTTCGCACTAGTGACTAATTAAGCTACCCATTAGTCAAGCTAACAACCTCCCTCACGGTGCGCCGCCGCTTGGAGGTTTGGGGTGATTTTTTATAGAGGTTTTCTACCTCGCGGCCCGGGCGATTAAGCCAAGACCCTCGACCCCCGTCAAATGCCAGAGACATGACCTTGACACTCTTCGGGGCTACGAGACCAGCGGTGACAGGAGAAAAGACTTCCTCCTGCCCGCCCGACGGCAGGGTTAGTGCACGCCGAGCCCGCTCCTCCTCTAACGCTGCTCAACGAGTGCTCCCTAGTGAGTACCCGTTAGAGCGTTCCTCCGACAGGATATTGGCATACGGACAACGAGACCCCTAACTGGGGAGTCATTGTCCGTACCCCAGGGTGCACCGTCCCGGAGACTGGCCTTCCCCCCGGACGCATCCATAAGGGAACTCCAGCCCCCAGGCACGCGGGGAGGTTTCCTGTCCAAGCACCCCTTAAGAGGATGCCCATGAATTAATTTCACCCTGTATTCTGAGTTATTATGTCGGCAATCCATTAAATTGATGTAGGAGAGGTCATTTACAACCAAATTACCCTATGACTCCCATGCAAATATCCATACCTACATATTAAAATATAAAAAAAAGTTTTTGCGTCGATGTCCCTGCCACCCTGTTTCCAAACATACAAAAAATAAAATCTTTTCTCTTTATATTAATTTAGACTAGCTTCCGAGGTTTCATTGGCATCCTAGGAAAACAGCTACATAAACATAACATAATATCACGCCTGTATTCCCCGAGGGGTTAGGCAGAGGTGTACCTATAGTACACCCACATTGCGCCAGTTATGTTTGAGTCCCATGTAATAGTGGGCGAGCTTATTGCCATCAACCGGGCACAGGCAGTGATAGCCTAACGGTGTGACCGTGGGCTGCCAAGTCACAGGTCTCGAGTTCGAAACTTCGAACCCAAGGCACGCACTTCTGACTTTTCAGATTCATATGCGTATTGTATAAATTATCACTCAAACTCAAAGCATTTATTTCAATTAAACCATTTACAGGCACTTTTGAATTGTCAAGGAATCGGTCAGACAGAAATATGAAGCTAGTTGCCCATTCCAAAGCGTAGTAGGTAGGTACCTATTGAGAAGAACGAGCAAAAAACTCCACGGACACTCTTTTAAATAAAAAATGGTTACAAAATATTGGTTACATCATTCATGTTGAAATTATATATGATGTGAGCACTTGCTTCAAAAACGGTGAAGGAAAACATCCTGAGAGATATTTCTCGACGGCATGTGAAGCTAAGTCAGAGGCCCATGGCGGCTTTAAAACTCTGACACCAGGTTAGTCACTAACCACACGAAAAGAAGAAGAACAAATCCAGATTCCAAGTTGCTACTGAGAAATTCCAGATGGAAATAATAATACTCGTTTTATTATCAGACAAAGGCCAGTAAATAGAATACACAAAAATAATCTTATACAATAATAAACTAATACATATTAAAAACCTTATACGACTATAACTATACACGTAATGTTGACGGCGTCGTGTATCGCTGCGTGGTGTCGCGTAACCGTCCTCGGAAACGTCGATATACGACACCTTTGGCTAAAAGTCCTCTTTCAGGCAAGTCTGTAGATGGTGGGTTGGAACTCGTACTACGAATGACTTAAAGTTGATGTTGTGGACCTCATGCTCAGCAGTAGCGCTTGTAAACACTAGACCAACGAGGCAGATGAAAATACACAGATGACAGGAGAAAATTATGTCATTTGGCTGTCTGCCTAGCCTTTTCCTAGCTATGTTAGGGTCGGCTTCCAGTCTAACCGGATGCAGCTGAATACCAGTATTTTACACGGCGCGACTGCCTATCTGACCTTCACATCCCAGGTACTGGGTAACACAACCCCTTTGGTAAGACTGGTTGTCAGACTTTTGGGCTTCTGACGACCCGCAACGACTGTCAAAGAACAATGAATGGCAACCGGGATCAGCGGCTTAACGTGCTTTCCGAGGCATGGAGAGGCCTCGATATGTGATGGATGGTCACCCATCCACGAATATACCGTGGCAAGCGTAGATTACCTTCGATCGAGCAGCTCATTTAGCCACGAGTTCTTTTATAGAGCTAATCACCTAGTTATCGAACCCAGGACTCCTTGATTAGCAGTCGTGCTTGCGATCACTAAATGATAATAGAGTTCACTAGACCAAACGGTAGTCAAAATAAGGGGCCGTGCACGAAATCGACTGATTTGATCAATTTTGTTCATTAGTTGTGAGAAAGGGAAACAGAATTTAAACAAAATTATTTGTGATTTTAAAAGTCGAATTCTTTGTCTTGTAAGGATTCGTGAGAAAATTAAAGGAAATTAAGGATTCGTGGAAAATCACTAAAATTCACAACAAGTCTTCCAAAAATTGACGCGACTCTCGTTTGAAGAAACTACTTTTGATTTTGAAAATTAAAAAATATCATCAACATCATTATATAGTCTACTTGGGAACTCCTTTTTTCAACTTCTATACAAAATATAGCGGAAAAATATGTTGATACAACCATTTTTTTTTTAAACCCTGTCAGTAATGTATTTTTTCCTATTATTTAGCAAACCATATCAAGAAATTTAAAAATCACACATTAGTCTTCAGCTATCCTTGAAATAAAATTTAAAAAAATATTTAACGATTATACTATATCTTCATTAAGTAAATCAAAAGTGAAATAAACCGTATTTTCGAGAGCACAAAAGTGATGGAACTATTAACAGGTGCTGTGACTGACACGAATGGTTTAACACCACAAAAACTGTACTTTTCTTACTTACACAGACTTAATGTTTCAATTATTTCAACCTTTTTTACACTTAAATAAGTTATTGACGAAAAAGTGTGTTTTTCGTGCACGGAGCCTTAAAAACATTAGTGGGATTTTCCGGTTATACCTAATCATAAGCAAACAAAAGAAAGTCGTCATTAAACGCTTAAAAACAAAACAACGTCTTGCTTAAATTTAGTAACATTTTTAGGACAGTACAGATAAACTTCATACAAACGAGTAGCGACTATATTGACCCCTTGTTGACCATGATAAACTTTTTATAAATATGTGGACCATACGTTTAATAAATAATCTATAGGTACCTACATATAAAAAAATCGTAGTGAAGTCAAAACTGTACAATGAATATTTTTGAAAAAAAGTTATTGCTACGGGGTCTGGGATCGATTCTAATGCCGAAAATATAGTTTTTAGTTTTTTTATGTTTGTCTGTATGTATGTTCCAGCATGACGTCAATTCTGCTGGATAGACTATGTAAAAATTTTGCATAGTTATTCCCTATAAATCTGATTAAACTGTAGGGTATAAACTATCACGCTATTTGCTATGGCGGATGAGCAATATTACATTATGTTCTTCGATCAATATTATGTTCGTATTTTTTGGAAAAAAAACGCGCCAAAGTATTAGGATATTGTAAATGGTTACCAATTTAACTTTTTAAATGATTAATTATCATCACGCTATACCTTTATGGAATTACGCAGTCAATCATGACATAGTTATATAGGAACGGCTATTTTAGCTAACTTTCTCTTTTTTTTACATTTTTTAATACGATTAATTTTGTTTTTTTTTAATTACATATAGTTCTTAGAGTTTATTAATTCACTAAAAAAGGAAAACTTCGTAAGCTATAGGAAACTTCTACGTTGCAAGTACTTTACAGTCACAAAACATTCAAGGTTGTGTTCTGATCATTTTAGATATGGGTCTAAAAATAAAAGGATTTTTTTACAGGTCATAGAATTCACCTAATGTAAAAAACACAAGACATGATGGGTGGTGTCACAGTTCTGACTAACAAAGTGAATGCTTCGTTGAAAAGGTCGACTCTGTGGTCGAGAATTCATAGACTGCGCTTGACCATCATCATGCGAGCTCGGCTTGGTGGAATTCAAATACTCAAGAATTCTCCGATGTTCTTCTAAAAGTTGATGAAGGCCCTCTACCAGAGACTCTTGATAGAGTAGTTCCCAATTTAGAAGATCTTATTCGTCTGGTGTACGGCTACATCAGTCGAATACCGTACCAAGAAAATTCTTGAGCATGTTTCCATTTTAACGCCGAAAATGATCAAGCTACAGCGATCAACCACAGTATTCTCTCGCAAACTGAAGGGAGTGAAGTGATATACACCTCCATTAATACTGTTGTGGAGCAAGATGATGCCACACATTATCCCGTAGAATTTCTCAATCAAATGGCAAGTGGACTTCCGGTGTACATCATCCAGCTGAAGGTCGGTTTCCCGAATATGCTCCTTCGGAACTTAACTTCGCCGAAGCTGTGTAACGGAACCCAGCGCAAAGGCGTGTCTTTGCAGAGAAACGTCATCGAGGCGGAAATTGGCGAGACAGTGTGTATACTGCGTATACCACTAATTCCCCCACAATTATTTATTTATTTATTAAAACTTTATGCACAAGTAAAAAAAATACTGTACAAAGGCGGACTTAATGCCTAAGGCATTTTCTACCAGTCAACCTTAGGGTGATGCAGAGACAAAACATGGCAGGTGCAACATAAATGACAGATAACTTGAAAATGAATACATACTAATACATAGATACATAAATACATACATATAAACCAATTAAACTTTGTCAGGAGAAATAACGATAGGTAGAGGAGAAAACAAATCCAGCAAATCAGCGCTGCAAAGATTCTGCCAACTTTTCACGAATATGTTCACGTGCTTTCACTTTGAAAGATAACCGACTGGTTGCCATCCTGATGTTCAGAGGGAGCGCATTCCAAAGAAATACCGCTTGGACAAAGAAAGAAGAGTGAATAAAACCAGAGCGGTGAGAAGGACATCGTAGAAGACGATTGTTGGTAGAACGAAGATTTTTACTATGGGCAGAGCATAGGTATTGAACATGGGAAGTGAGGTAAGAAGGAGAAGTGGATTTGTCGAGTATAGAATACAACATAGACAGAGCCCTCAACTCTCTGCGCTGACGTATGGCAATTACCAGTTTAAGCGTGTGCAGTTCCCTGTGAGCATATGCTTTGCGATGATTATCAACAAGCCCCTGTGGCCGACACCGAAGGCTGAAGGCTGCGGGTGTCAACCTCAGGACAAGCTGCTTCTCACACGGATAACTGTACGTCGCTTGCTCCAGAGTCACCATTCCTGATGCTGTATATTTTGACTGCTGAGAATAAAACTACAAACGCAGTATACAGGGAAGTTTTATAAAAATGTGGCTATTATTTTAGTATATTGTGATGTCTTACGACTTCCACGTGAACGAAGTCGCGGGGAGAAGCTAGTAGTAAAATAAACAACAAGTGAAAACAAGTGCGTGTCGGACAACGCACAATGAAGGGTTCCGTAGTTGAGATGTATTTATTCAAAGGACGAACTTAACATTGTAGTTGAAAAACATGTTCTCCCATACGGAATGTATGGGAAAACATGTTTTTGCAACTGCAAAGTTATTTTTTTTTTCTACGCCATTGTGTGAGGTATCATTGGAAAGGTCCTTCAAAAACATTCCAAAACCAAAAAAGAACCATGGTTTTGTGAAAACCATTTTTGGATTCAGGGATCCGTTTGACAAATATTAAGCTTTAAAGTGCTAATTTTTGTTAGAGTCAAGTGTCCCCCCCTGCCAAATAAATGATTGGTTTTGGATGTGTGAAAAAAATCACAGCAGTAGTTTATATAACGAAATTAAAAGGAAAACTATCACAGCTAAGTAGGCTCTACAAGTTTACGAGTAATAATCGACCATGGTCATGGTCATCGGTCATGTCGTGCAGCTGCCGCCTAAGTAATTTCTGTTCTATGCTCGTGATTTGTTATGTACTTTGTGTTGTTATCTGATTACTCTTGTCTTTTATGTATGCACGTGTTTGTGTGACAAATAAACCAATTTTTCTTTCTTTCAACTTAACTTTGCAGTTGCAAAAACATGTTTTCCCATACATTCCGTATGGGAGAACATGTTTTTCAACTACAAAGTTAAGTTTGTTTTTGGGATAAATTCATCCCAAATACGGAACCCTTCATTGTGCGTGGTCCGACACGCACTTGGCCGGTTTTTTTATTATTTTGGTGGAGTGATTCGCCCCTTACGAAGGGGCGAGTGGAAAATTGACATTTAAATAATTATTTTGGTGTATCGATTCGCCGCTTACGGCATTTCCTTTGAAATTTAACCTAAAAAGGTATTTGAACCGAAAAATGCACACACTATGAATAACGCCATGTTTGATTACTTTAATAACTCTATCCGATGTCACTTTTTTTCTTTTTCTTTGGCGAACAGCATCGTTATATTAATAAGGTAGAAGACTGGCATTCTCGCATGAATAAAAACTTAATTATAGAAGAAACAAAAAAATTGCAATGAATTGCATTGCAAACAATCGAAAAAAACAGTACATTGAAAAAGATCAAAGATCAAAGATATGATCTTTGATCTTGTTCATTGTAACGAAATTAATAAATTGAGAAATTAACATAAGTACATACGTACTTATGTTAATTTCCCAATTTATTAATTTACGTACAAAGTTTTTCTAAACATATGTTTAGAAAAACTTTGTACGTAAATTAATAAATTGGGAAATGAATTTTATACAATGTTTTTCTAAACATATGTTTAGAAAAACTTTGTACGTATTTATGACTGCTTTAAAGTTACCTATGGATAATCTGCCGTGTTGTGATGTTGACATTTTATTTCCACAATTTTTTACTTTTATTCAAATTCAAATTCAAAATATTTTATTTCACATAAACCTACAAGGACACTTATGAAACGTCAGAAGCTAGGTGCACGGTTCCAATTGGTCACTTCCTATGGAGAAGAGCCAGCAAGAAACTCCACAGTTACTCTTTTCAAAATAAGTGGTTTCTACAATGTTTTCAAATTACAGTGTTAATAGGTATGGGAGGACAGTGTAGGCTTATCAAGAAGTACCAGGTACTTAGTAAAATGGAAAATGGTCCACAAGTCTACAGCCTACAACGATCTCACATTCACAAAATCTAAAAGAAAAGAATCTATATAAAAGATAAATAAAATAATAAAAATAAGGACCTACATAAACCAAATGACATGATTGCCACTACAGATGTAGCCAATCCAATTTGATTTAAAAAAAAATATAGAAAATTGTAGGTATATAATTATGTCAATGATATATGTAAAAAAAAAGTAAAATAAAATAATCATCGTAATTTGGGAGCAGTTAATAGACATTTACATTGTTATGCCGTTAATGAGGTACCAGGGAAGCCACATGTGCAAAAGGAATTATTGCCAAACTTCCTTGTCTTCAACGTAGTATTTAATCTTATAATATGCTTTTTTGATAAGGACACGTTTGATGTGGGTTTTGAACTTTCCATCGCTTAGTTCTGTAACAGACTTTGGCAACTTGTTATAAAAGCGGATACCGTTTATAAGAAATGACTTACTAGTTTTAGTTAATCTAAATGTGTGTCACAATTTCATGTTTACTACGTGTATTTGTATTATGGAAAGCGCTTCTTATTTTGAAAAGTCCTAGGTTTTTGCGAACATACAAAATACTTTCTAAGATATAAAGAGAAGGCTGAGTCAGTATATCAATTTCGTTGAATTTATTTCTAACGGACTCACGAGAACTCATTTTGTAGATCGCGAGAATTGCCCTCTTCTGTAAAATGAAAATTTAATCTACGTCAGCTGCCGACCCCCACAGCAAAACGCCATAAGTCATAATACTGTGGAAATAAGCAAAGTATACTAACCTAGCTGTGGCTACATCAGTTAACTGCCTTATTTTTCTTACTGCATATGCAGCTGAACTTATTCTACCTGAAAGAGCTCTAATGTGGGCGCCCCATTGCAATCTCGAATCTAGAGTAATTCCTAGAAACACAGTTTCCGTAATAGCATCTAGTTTCATGCCATCAAGTTTTAAATTGAGACAAAACTACCTTAAGTTCTCATTACCAAATCTACCTCAAGTAGTTGAGGTAGATTTGGTAATGAGAACTTAAGGTAGTTTTGTTCGCATAAAGATTATTAGCTGCGAACCATTTCGAAGGAATTGCCAGACTATCGTTGACATGTAAGACATCCGTATTTTTCTATCTATTTTAAAAATAAGAGAAGTATCATCAGCGAATAGAATTAAATCCGATATATTAGCCATCATGTAAGGAAGGTCATTAATATAAACTAGAAATAGGAAAGGGCCAAGAATTGATCCTCGAGGCACGCCCATCTTAACTAGAGACCCCGAGGACGTCGCCCCGTTAACGTTTACTTTTTGCTGCCTGTTTGATAGATAGGAAAAAAACAAGATCAGCAGCTTGTCCACGAATTCCGTAGTGTTGTAATTTACAGATCAGTGTTTTGTGGTCAACGCAGTCAAACGCTTTTGAGAGGTCACAGAAAATGCCAATTGCATCCTGGGACTTCTCCCAGGATTCCAAAATGTGACTGATGAGTTTTACACTTGCGTCAGACCTACCTTTCGTGAAACCGAACTGGTGACTATGTAAAATTTCATTTGAATTAAAATGTGACAACATCTGGTCTAGCATTATTTTTTCATATATTTTACTCAATGCTGGTAGCACAGATATAGGTCTATAATTTAAGGGATCACTCTTACTACCCGATTTGAAAATTGGTACTACTATGCTATGTTTCATTAAATCTGGAAACGTAACGCTATCTAAACATTGATTAAATATGCTTGTTAGGACAGGGGCAATTGTGTCAATGATATCCTCAAGAACCTTAACGGAAATCCCCCATAAATCTTCTGTGTTTTTTATGTTAAGACTTTTAAATGCTTTTCTAATTGTGACAATAGAAATGGGCTTGAATTCAAAACTTGGAATGTCCTTACTGTAATTTTCTTTTAAAAGGAATTCAGCTACTATATGAGGGGAGAGATTTCGTAACCTCTATTGGGATGTTGGTAAAGAACTTTTCTAGCGTCTCAGCAACTTCTTATCTGAAATGGTTTCATTCTCAATTTTTAAAGACAATTCATTCTGACCTCGCTGTTTGTATTTCCAGTTTCTTTATTAATTACCTGCCACACAGTTTTTATTTTATTGTTAGAAATACGAATCTTTTTACTTATTAATTTTGATTTGGCTTGGGCGCAGACTCGTTAATATCTTAGAATAGTTTCTAACATAATTATGAAGAGCTGGATCAGAGGTCAATGACTTCTCGTTGCACAAATTATACAAAATATCTCTGCTTTTTCTAATGCCAGCAGTGGACCATTCATTAAATTTTGGTTTGGTATTGATTGTTACTTATTTTACAGGACACGCTTTATTGAATTTATGGCATACTGTAGAAAATAATGTACCGTAGTTTATATTGAGGTCTTGTGAATCAAAACTAGCAGTTGAGAGATTGCTAAGAACATTATTATTAAACATTTTCAATTTATTTTTAGTGAGAGGTCTTAATTCAATGGTTTTATCTAGGTGTAAGTTTTTATCTAAATTAAATGATACAAGTTGACCAGTATGGTCAGACCTAACGCCACTAATTAAGGACGAGTCTTGTATTTTACAATGAGTAAATATATTGTCAATGCATGAAGCTGAGGTTGCTGTTATTCTAGTTGCTTCATTAAATATACATTTTAAATTGAATGATTGAAACAATGATATAAGCTTATGTTTATCAGGTGAGTTAACTAATAGATCAGTATTTAGGTCACCGCAAACAAAAACTATTTTATTATCTCTAAAAAGTTTAGTTAGTATTTCTTCCATTATGATTAAAAATGATGACAAGTTTGAGGCTGGTGGTCTATAAACACATAAGAAAGTATAGCCTTCAACCTCTGCACATGCTACCTCACATAAGCGATCAACAGAGCAAGCAGTGATATCCTTCCTTTCCTTATGTCTGAAACAACTATTACATAATATCAAGGTACCACCCCCTATTGAGGACCTGTTGTACGCACTGGCAACTGAAAAATTATTTACATTAAACAGCATTCTATCTGGTCTTAACCAGGTTTCACAAAAGCATAAGATATCCATATGATATTTATCTATTAACAATTTCACGTCTAGGATTTTGCCAGAGAAGCGATTAATATTTTGGTGATACGGTAAAATATTCTTATCATGCTTCTCTTTTGTCGATTTATTGATAACAAATCTTAGTTGTCAAATCGCTGCAATATTTTTATGTTATAATTTAGAAATTTTACTATTTTCTAAATAAATATTTAAAAGGAAAAATACCTAAATTGTCTTGTCTCTAAAAAACTCATATTTTGTAAATACAATAAAAGTTAATTTTTAAACAATTTTTGAAAGTATTTTTTTAAATTGTGATTTTATTATTATAAACTTATTATATATAAATATATATAATATTACCAACAATAGTTTTTGTACAAAACTTTAATCTTTAATTAGAAAATCTGTGATTATTTTGTACGTTTTTTTAGTCATGTAAGTGATCATTCCATAACTTTAATCGTGTTTTTTTTATTTAATTATCTATAAACCAAAAAGTGTAATAAAATGTAATTGTATGATATTGAAAAGATTATGCAATGTGATGAGATTCCAAATAACACTTTTTAACTCCATGTGCAGTTTTATTTCAATATTTTCAATTAAAATCGCAAAGAAATAAAAGAACAAAATAAAAAAGAGAGAACAAAATAAAATTAAATATTCAAAAACTTAAAGTGCTGACAGTACTTTTAACTTACTAACAATCAGGGGCGATTTGGGGTATTTAATATTTAAGGGGGCGAGTAGATACATTTAGGCAATTAGAGGTAAGATTCAAGGGGCGAGCAGAGCCCAAACCCCCAACAACATGGGAATTAAACATAACTGGCACAACTGGGGGTCTACATGGACTACTACTACATAACTTTTACCTCTGCCTAGCTCTTCGTAGAATTTAGGCGTGATGTTATGTCTAAATTGACAACAACTAACAACACAGATATTATTAAATCATCTTTCAATTTTTCTCCACCAATAATTCTAGAAAATATTCAACAAAAACGAATAAATGTTCCATTAAAAATCTCAACGAAAACGAAGCATTAAACTCAAGATAACCTATTTAAATCGTTACAAAAAATATGTATACAATATGATAACCCTTAGCATGACCTGCTGAGTACATCAGTAGTGTGCCAACTCCGGTCGGGATAACACGCGCGCTCCGCACAAACGGAATAAAAATATGTTATAAAACAAAAGAAATTTACCGCGAAAATGGATCACCAAAACTTCGTTAAACCTATCCCATCAGCTCCTTTGCTGTCCGAAGGGGACGGTGAACAAAAAATGGTTGTTATAACCCCACATAACGGGGTGGGCAAGATTTTAATTCGGGAGGACACTATTTTGGCCAATTTAAATGGATGTGCAGGGTGCGGGAAGACCCAATTTACGTGTGGAGGGGCAAAAAACCAGTGGTCGGTGTTGTGTTGGGGTAAACAGCCGGAGAAGAAGTATTATTGTTGTGAGTATTACCCTTTTTAACCCTTTGTTACATACCGAAACCCTTCCGTGCCCGGAAAGCACGTTGGACCCGGCTATCATTCATGCTGTGGCCACACCAACGAGAAACGCCGTAGATTATCACGATGATTGACGTTAATTGTAGATGAAGCCACAACTTATCGCGAAAATTTAACAACGGTATTCACATTGCTGTTTGGCGTTGGGCGATAGCTCGGGTGTAATTAAGCCAACGTTCGCACGGACGTAATAAAATCGCGGCGATTTTTTTTCGTTCACTTGATTTTCAACGCTTTGTTTAGCGCTGAGAGTTGAAAATCCAACAGTGCGTATTTTTAACGCGCTAGGACGAGAGTGCGTCCCAGCGCGTTGGATTCTCAACGCTCGGCTTAAAACCGAGAGTTGAAAATCCAGTGCGCGATAAAATCCCGCCGCGATTTTATTACGTCCGTGCGAACGTCGGCTTAGTGAGCATTTGACGTTGACCGTTCCAGTGTGGCCACTCAATTTATCGCTATAGTTATCGTTATAATTACCGCGTTATGGCAATGATGGGCATTGACGTTGACCGTTGGTGTGGCCCCAGCATCATAGATCTTTGATGGTCGTTGCTAGAAGCCCGAAAGTCTGACAACCGGTCTTACCAAGGGGCATCGTGTTACCCAGTGACTGGGTTATGGAGGTCAGATAGGCAGTCGCTCCATGTAATATTCTGGTATTCAGCTGAATCTAGTTAGACTGGAAGCTGACCCCCATAGTTGGAAAAGGGTAGACAGATATATTAACTGTGATAACTGCTTATAGAGATGTAAGGAACACAGTGTGATTATAATGTGCCCTATACATACAGGATGGTGATTTTGATACCTACATCCGTCAAGGGGGTGATTCTACTCGTCCTACTAAACAAGGGTTATTGGTGATTTGCCCCAATTTACTCGTCCAAATCGGGCGAATCGACATTTTTAATTAAATAATAAAAAAAAATCTTGAAACGATTCGCACGAAGTTAATTTATTTGTTGACGAATTGTCGATTTGCCCAAAAATAAAATTAACTTAGTGCGAATGGCCTCAAGATTTTTTTTTATTATTTAAAAGTATCGATTCGCCCGTGTCTGGCGAGTAATTTCGGGCGAGTCACCAATAAGTCCAACTTTCGCCATGAAACTCATATCCGATTCGGGAAAAAAAACATATTCCTACACAACAGTAGACAGACTATTTCGATAGGTACAGCATCCAACTTTATCCTATATAAAGTTGGATGCTATAGATGAGGTTATTTGCAGTAAAAAATATGAATAATAATTATAAATATTTTACAAATAATTTTTCGTGAGACTTAAAAGATATTTTTAAAATTGCCAATACTCATAAATCACGGTACCCACTGTCATAAAAGCACGTTTGTAGCTATGATACATTTCCTAGAAGCAACTAAACAGCATTTATTGTTTTATAAAATAGGTGATAGCTTATTATTGAAAAAAATTGGTATATTCTTAAAAATAACACTAAAATAGTCTTAACTTTTAAGGAGATCAAGTTAGGGCTCTGCCACAAGGATATTTTTTACTGCAAATAACCCCAAATATCGCCCTGTTTCGTTTGATCCACGATTTTTTACCCACCCTGTATAAGTTACTAGTTGCGCCCCGCGGTTTCACCCGCATAAGTCTAGATCCCGTGGAAATATCGGGATAAAAAGTATCCTATGTCCTCACCCAGGTCATGGTCTACCCATGTGCCTTTCATGAAAATCCAGATGAGTTCGGCGTTTCCTATCTGACTACTATGAGAAGAAAGGCCGAAACAAACTCACACGCACAGTCTCTTTTAAAGTCCAGACATAATCAGACATAGTGTGTCTTGGATTATTTGGCTCCCTTCAAAATGGTTGAGCTGAAAACATGTTCGTGAACGGGCGCTGTCAGTAGGCACTGGTCATCTCTAAGCTGTCACAGCTTATTTTAATTTAATTTTTGAATTGTATTATTTATTTTTTATTACGGACGCTTTTAACGTTCTGCATCGTTCTCACATGTATAACTTCAACATGAATGCTGTAACCAATATTTTGTAACCATATTTTGATTTAAAAGAGTGTCCGTGGAGTTTCTTGCCCGTTCTTCTCCATAAGTACCTACTACGCTTTGGAATGGGGAACTAGCTTCATCTTTCTGACTGACCGACCCCTTGACAATTCAAAAGTGTCTGTAATTGGTTTATTTGAAATAAATGCTTTGAGTTTGAGTTTCAATCTTAGTCAGATCATGTGAAGACCATGTAGATTGGTGTCTGAAATGGTCTTTTGAGGAAAGAACCACACAGATTGCGTGGACATGTCTAGTCAGTGCACCCATTTGTGAACAATCGTTCAGCCCAACTCAGAACTGAAGGCGACACTACGCGACTTTTTTAGTGATTTTATTCTGAAGAACACGTTTAAAAAATATATGTTAAATTAGAGCATTTTCTTAATAACTTAGGTTGTGAATGTTTTAGATTATGTTTAAATTACATAGTGTAATCAATTTGTAAAGTTATGTCTAACGCGGATAAAAAACTGAGAATCACGCAAAACCAAACAAGCTTATTTTTCTGAAACCTTCAACATTTTAAAGATAATTTAACTATGTATCTTTTAGTATACGTGTTTTATAAGAATACCTTTTGTTTTACCTATAATAAATTAATAATGCGTCTAATTTGCGACAGTGCTCCTTGATGGGCGAGTCCTATTACTGGCTGGACGTACGACGCGTTGCGTGAGCTCAGTACAAAACACGCAAGCTAACTACTCAAGGTCGCTGGCATATATCGGCGTCTTAAGGATTAGTACTAAGACAGAATAAGAGCTGTATAAGAGCTATTTGTAATCTGCGAACCACCAACAGTTGCAAGCCGTAAAAAATATGAAAATCCTTACTATGCATATATATACCTCCTTATACATACATGAAACAGCTATATTTGTTAAAAATAATATGTTTAGATTTTCTCGAGTATCAAGTCAGCGTCGATGTGACCAGTTAAATTTAGTTGGATTAAAATAGAACCGCATTATTTAAGAAAATCATTTTTGTAATTATTATTTATTTATTTATTTATTACAAGGTAGCTTCACAGCTGACAGTAAGTATAACATTATTATTATTCTAAACATTACGCCAATTACGAAGTACACAGAAAAATATGAAATACAGAGAGTGACACAATTATTAATATTTATAGTATGTGCGGGCGTGTATCTGTGCAGTGTAGGTGTTGCAATGTGTGTAAAAAAATGCATAAGAAGTGTAGAAAATGTTGGCCAATTTAAAAGTAAATTATTTTTATTTCTAGTAGAGAAGACTTATTACTCCATAGAAGATTTTAAAATGATAATAGAATATTAACGGCTATTGACATTTTATTTATTTTTTGTTATTATCGACATTATTGACTCACTTAGACTTTTGAAATAATTTAGTTAATCTTATTTGATGCTTTTGATTTGATCATTATTATCATTGCAGGTTTCCGAATCATTATAAGTACCTACTTATTAAAATTATATAACAAATTATTTGTAAGTATACCAATTGCATAGGTAGAACATTGAGATCACGCTAAAATGTATATTTTTAAGACTTTTTATGTACCTATGTTCATAAATAAAGTTTGATTTGATTTGACAGTTCAACACAGTAATTCCACAAACGGAATTTGGACTCGCTCGTTCTCTACTAAAGACCGCTGCACTATTATCACTAACTGTAACGTGCATCTTATATTGTATTCAGAAAACATTATACAATTATCATTATCATAACATCACGCCAGTGTTCCCCAAAGAGTTGTGCAGAGGTGTACCTAAGGTTGCCAACCGTACTATAATATATAGTATTGTATTATATTTCAAGTCTGCGTACTATATACTGTTGAAGAAATATTATATAGTACGCAAAAATACTATATTTTCAACACTTTCCAGTGTTGAAAATATAGTATTTTTCTAACAAACAAATCCTACATAAAAAAAAAAAACGTGTGGCACTCGGGGACTGCCGCGGTAAAGCTATTGCATAGCATTTGTTACCTCCATACTTCCTATTTGTCAACGCTACACTTGGGATGATGACGTGATGACATAAAACAAAAATTACGTTCCCATGACAACATCACGTTGTCATGGGAACCGTCATTACATGGTAGGCGGAGTGGGGGGTGTTAGGTTTTAATTTCGTTACGTTACGGAATTTCTTGATTCGGTCGCCGCGCTCAATGCCCGCGATAAAAGCTATGCAATAGCTTAAAAGCTTAAAACGCTACTCTACTACTCTGAAATAACAATATTAAACGAAATCTTTGCAAAAATAAAATAATGTAGTGAGTTTACTGACAAAACTGCAGGCCAAAAATGGCAGCATATTTGAAAAAATACTGAAATAAGTTAATTTATCCCGCCATTTTGGCACAGAAAGGATATTTTCGGTTTTGAATTTGAAATGTCGAAAAGAAAGAAAAAGAAGCGTATCTAATTATTAAAAAATGAGCTTTTGATTTTACATTAATTTAAACGTTTAATATAATAAAGCATTATGACACTTGAATATTAGAAAAAAAAAATTAATGCAAAAAGTGCATAAAAGTACAATTTTTATAAAAATAAATAAGTAATAAATATACGTTGTCTATTTTTAGGTTTTTCCATAAAGTACTATATTTTTTTGAAGTGTATATTTTTTATAGCTTATTTTGATAAATACTATATTTTGCCAAAGAAATGTTGGCAACCCTAGGTACCTACAGCACACCCACATTTCGCCAGTTATGTTTAAGTCCCATGTAATAGGGGGCGAGCCTATTGCCATCAACCGGGCACAAATCCAGACTCCGAGCGACCGAGCTACTACTGAGAAATTCCAGATGGAAAATCACAATAACAATTTATTATTGAAGTTAAAACTTCTTTAGGCGCGTTGGGCATTTTTGAGATGGGACTAAATCATTGATTTCGCGACCTGTTACCGACACCGTGGAGTAAATAACATCAACGCGTTGATAACCGCGATGCGTGGAGTAAAAGACATCAACGCGTTGATTACCGCGGTGCCGATTTTTTTTCAAGTTTTCACTTCTGTCGGCACTCCCGGAGTGCCACTGTTTTTTTTTTATTATTTCATCTTTTGCGGATCACACATAAAAGGTACATGCGATCCATAAAGTATTAGTAACAAAGACTTAGAAACTATGTTAGTAAAACTTACAAACTAATCTAACAACAACCAATAACTACGCGGCTCAACACAATGTTGGCACGTGCCTCCGCATCCAATGCCTAATAAAGGCCTTTGACCAGGGAGCCGAATTCAGTACCTCATGCTCAACAGTAGCGCTTGTGACCACTAGACCAACAAGACAGACTACATAGATAACTTATCTATTATTACTAAGTAGGTAAACATCTACATACATCAATAATTATTTTCTACTTACATATTGACAAAAGTAATATCTACACAAATCATTTACACTTATTTCTTTGTGAGCTCTAAAATGCCGTGAAAATGAAATAAAACCATGCACATAAAAAAAACGATATCCCATTTTTGACAGTCCATAAATTCTAGCTGTCATTATTCTTTTATTTTTGCAATAAAAAATTAATGGCAAATATTATCTGAAGTGGCTTGATACTGAACGTTGGGCACACCCTGTACAGTCAGCCCCGGTACCACATTATCACGTCATAAGTTAGAGCGTTAACACACTGGAACGCCATGGCGACGTCGCCGACTACATATCCAAACAATTCATATTGAAATGTATGACAGTTATCTCACTTGGCTACGGTCTGGCGACGTCGCCAATTTGGAAGCGTAGCCACGACCAACCGACCCCTACGTGGAGACTGGATACTCTGGCGACCTGGCGACGCGTAGCCAAGTCGCCAGAATTTTGTATACAAGTTACGCCTCCCTCACTCAGTGGCCAACTTATTGCCAGGGCGAACGCCCGCGTGTTATAATAATATAAGCCTTTATTTACTGATAACTAAAACTAATTACAATATAAAATAAATTAAGCAAACATAACTATTGCACTTCGGTGTCTTCGTCGATCATAGGCTTCCCCCAGGCTCCTCCATTTATCACGGTCTCGTATGTCTCTAGTCCACAGGGCACCAGCTGTCTCCACTATGTCGTCGTCCCAGCGTTTACGTTGTCTTCCTCTACTTATTTTCGACCCATCTCTAATTTGCCATTCCGTCACAGCTTTAGACCACTTATTGTACCTATCGCGGAGCATGTGACCAGCTCATCTCCATTTCAGTATTTTTGTATGGACGGTATCATCCTTTGGTTTGGTGATTTTCCTCAGATCTTTAGCTCTCTTTTTGTCTTTTATGTTGAAATAACGCCCGCGTGTTACTGGCTACTTATTTGGCAACTTCATTTGGCTGCGGTAGGTAGCCAGAGGTAGCCATGGCTACGTAGCCAGCGACGTCGCCATGGCGTGCCAGTGTGTTAGTGCTCTTAGTCCCATATAATTCTAGTCGAAACCAGAGGAGGTTATAATTATAATATACAGGGTGGCGATTTAGTAAACTGTACCCTAATTGCGTAACTACTTGTGACTAATTTGTTTCATTTTGACAGTTCAACAAAATTCATTGCGTTACTTACGTTGTTGAGCAGATTTTTTTTTCCAACTTATGAAGCAATGGATTGGCAATCTGTTTCAAATCGAAACAAATTTTGATTGATCGTGTTTTACGCAATTAGGATACTGATCTAGTAATATAACTATGTAAGGGCAATCCGACCAAATAGGTTAGGTTAGAACTGTTACCAACTACGTCGAAATTGGTCGCAGTAACAAAATTAGCACTCTGAAAATTATGAACCGCTTTCATATATTACGGTATCCATCAACCATCTTACTGCAACATATTCATAAGATTTGTAAAAAATAAATTCATACGTGTACCCGTTCTTACTGGGTATCATTACGTTTACGGGCACTAAGATAGCTCGCTTTATTTTGTGTATTCTGTATTATGGTCGTATTTTGATGAAACTTGTAATGTGATTCGCGACAGTTGTGTTGGATCATTCGGTTCCCTACACAATGGTCGAGCTGGATAGTGCTGATCCACGCGTCATGTTCGTGAACGGGCGCCGTCAGTTGAGACTGGTCATCTCTTATCTGCCAGGGCTTATTTTAATCGTATATTTTCAATTACTTTTGATATTTTTTTCTACATTGTTCTCACAAGAAGCAACAAGTATAATGTACCCAGGATTTTGTAATATCTATATTTAAAGGAGTGTCCTTGGAGTTTCTTGCCCGTTCTTCTCAATAGAGATCTACGATTTGGAATGGGCAACTAGCTTCAACTTTCTGACTAACTGACGGACTCTTTGACAGTTCAAAAGTACCTGTAAATGGTTTAATTGAAATAAATGCTTTGAGTTTGAATTTTGAGTTTAAGTTATATAACAATATACAAGGTTATTCGTTATATATATTACTAGCTTTTGCCCGCGGCTTCGCCCGCGTGGATGTTGGAAAATATCCCACTAGAACGTGCTACCGGGATTCAGAGTATCCTATGTCCTAACCCAGGTCATGGCCTATCCTATGCCTTTCATCTAGAAATCCGTTCAGTCGTTACGTCATGAAAAGGTAACAGGCTGATATTAAATCTGTTTTAGGGTTCCGTACCTAAAAATTTTAACATTAAAACCCTTAAAGGATGACTTTATTGTCTGTCAAGACCCTTTTCTCAGGAACGCGTGGAGGCATCAATTTATATCAATGGATATTAAAAACTTAGATCTACGGTCTCTTGGAAGTGTAACGAAAATCAAACTTCCAAGTCAACGCAATAATGGGCACGCCACAACTGTGGCGATAAGTTCCCTCATTAAGGAGTGGTAGAGAGGCGCCACGGCGTCCTCACCTTCCACCTGACGCAGGTTCTCACCGGACACGGTTGTTTCGGGTTCCTGTTCAGGATAAGGCGGGAGAAAACAATGGTGACACCCGGGCGCAGCATACGGTTTAGGTCTGCACAGCTTGGGCAGAGCAGCCGTGTCCTCGTGGAGGCGATCGGCAGTGGTGATCTCTCGCGTCCGGCCCTGGTCCAGACTATGGTAGAGAGCGAGACGGCATGGGAGGCCATCACCTCCTTCTGCGAAGCAGTAATGCTCACGAAAGAGGAGGCATCATAATAGCATAGTACCAGAAGGAGACACCCTGGGCATCGGGAATCGTAGGCCGATTCCCGGCCACCGTAGGCGCGGGCTTGCGGACGGTGAGCAATGGGTAGCTCACCGTCCGATAAGGACCAGGCCCGGGTCGACGGCGGGTTGTGTTCCACGCGCGCCTCAAAGAGATGTCAGCGGAACTGACGGGGTCCGATAGGGCCGATGCCTGCCGGTTGCGGGTTGCGGTTATTGTCCGAAAGGGTTACCGTGGCCCCAGGCAATATAGGCAACTGAAAGAACACGGGTGGGTTTTAGTCAGTAAGAGTCTGACACGCCTTCCCGCTCCACCCAGAGCGGGAGAAGTTATTTGATAATTTCCCAACCAAAAAAAAGTTAACGAAATAAAAAATACGGCCATTTGTGCTGCATATTTTGACACTCGCAAATAAACCAGTCTATTTGGTACTTCCCGTTGGTTCAGCAGCATGAAGTTTGTCGAGAAGTAAGGTCAAGTAAAGAGGAAAATCCGAAAATTGGTAATTTATAGTTTTATAATGAACGGCAAAGTTAAGTTTTTTCTGCAATCTGGGGTTAAAAACTCATAGGCCGTGTCTTGGAGTAACAAACCTCAGTTGGCCCAATATAGTTTTTTGGTTCTAGTAATAAATAAGAAATAGGATAGACCGGCATCAAAAAAGATTTGTGAAAATTGGCCATTTTCTTGCTGACTGTACAATTTTTTTCAAAAAGTTAAGGACAGTCTCCTAAGACTGTTTTCTTGTAGCGACAACGGTTAAGGTACCTTATTGCTCCATCTCAAAATCCACCCTGTATATGCTATGATTGACTGCTTAGTTCCATAAAGGTATAGCGTGATGATAATTTTTTAAAAGGTTAAATCCGTAACTATCTGCAATATTCTAACCTTTTGGCTAGCCTTTTTACAATTTGCGGTAAACTCTAAAAGAATACAAACATAATGCTATATTGCTCATCCCCCATAGCAAATAGCGTGATAATAGTTTTTGAAAAATCTATTGTGAAGTTACGATTATTTGACTTATAGATTATTTATACCAATTTTCAAGTTAATTAAGCCACACAGTAAAATCCTCCACTGTAAAAATTAATACCCCGTTTCACCCCGTTAGGGGTAGATTTTCAAAAAACCCTGATATACGTTTTTATTTATTTTCAGTTTTAATTATAAATACTGAGTTTCGAGTTAATCAGACCGCTCGTTAAAATTCTTCCATACAAACTTTGACACCCCCCAATCCTCCTTTAGGGGGTATTTTAGAAAAACTAAAAATGGCAAACTTTATAATTTACATAGATAAGTATTCGTGCCAAGTTTCAAGTTTATTAATTCAAGGAATAAGATTTTTCATACAAACAATATCCCCCCTTTTCACCCTCTTAAAGGTCGAATTTCCAAAAATCCGTTCTTAGCGGACGTCTACTAACTATAAACTACCTCCTTACCAAGTTTCATCTTCATACATCAAGCGGTTTTCGAGATTTCGTGATGAGTGAGTGAGTGACCTTTCGCTTTTATATATTTAGATTAGATTTAGATGTACAAGTATGTAAATAACTTATAACTAATTTGATAAAAATAACAAAATGATATACTAACTTAACTAAAACTATTTACAAACTAAAATATAACGTCGAAAAATTCATCCGCATCGCCGTCGACTGGTAATGTACCCAAGAGACTGGCGGCATTGCCACGTTGTATGGCAATGCTTAGCCTCTGGCCAAGGTAAAAGCCAGCCTTTGGGTCACGGGAAATGTCAAATAGCCGTTTTGAGATGTCACGGAAGAGGCCATGGGCCCTCGGACCCCACGGCCCGAGGGTTTCAACCCCAAACGGCTCGAAAATATAGTTACCGATGAGGTTAATATACTTACGCCACTTGAGGTTTTCTGCAGCCGCAGCAGCAGCACCAGCAAAGCACTAGTTAGTAGTATCGACACAGGTTGCGTCCCACACTAAAGGCCTACCCACCTTCCATGGAGTTATTAGTTAAACACTCTTAAGAAGTCATTGAACTCATCATTATGAACAACTTTTACTATGTGATCAAACCTGATATAGCAAAAAAAATATCTGCTGTTCCCTACATTTATGTTCGCATAACTTATTGATGATTTCAGGTTTGGTGCCATAGTAAAAGTTGTTCATAATGATGAGTAAAGTCACGTGTTTAAATTTGCGCACAGGTTAAAAATTTTGGTAGACGCCTTTCAGACTCAAAACTTTCCTCGCCATATTTTCTTCAATCCTTCGCATCACATGGCCATATTATGACAACCGATTTAGCATTTATAAATATTTAAATTCTATAGACATTTTTTGTCATAAAAAACGTTGTTATGTTTACCAAAGGATGACACTCGATAACACGTATGAGGAAGTTAGATTAGTTAGCATTGCGTATTTAAAAAAATATGAGTGCGTTCAAGTGAATATAAAAAATTTGGTGTTTTAGTAATTGGTTTGTTTACGAAATGTCGAGATATTCTCAAACGTTCATGGCTATGTAATAACAGCTGCATGGATCGATCGAAGGTTAAGTTACACTTGCCACAGTGACTTTGTGGATGGGTGACCATCCATTACATGTCGAGACTCCTCCGTGCTTTGGAAAGCACGTTAAGACAAAATCAAACTGGTTGCTAATTTAATTGTAACATTTATTATTTTGTGTTTTATGACATTGATTTTACATTCTGTGATTACTTTCTCACACACTGACTTATTAATTACAAAATTTTAGGAAAATCGTCTACTTTTACAATGTTTGTAAATATGTGAGCACCATGTATCTATCACATATTAAATTATCTGTCGTTGCTTCATTTTTAATTCTTTTTACCTATTGTGGTATAGTAATTTTATTCTAGGTGCATCATCTTCACATATAGGTAATATTATTTAACTAATGTACGTGCATATACAAACAATAATGTAAAACATTTTAAAAGAGTAACGGTGGAGTTTCTTGCCCATTCTTCTCCATACGAAAACTACCTTTTGGAAGGGGCGACTAGAATCAATTTTATTATTTTGTAAATTTTGACGTTCAAAAGTGCCATACATGGGCCTATTTGAAATAAATTATTTGACTTTGACTTTGAAGCCGTTGGTCCCAGCTGTAATTCGTTCGACAGTCATTACTAGTCAAAAACTTTCGTCTTGAGACACTACAGTGGTGTATGAGACGTGGCCACGCTAAGTAAAGAAACGGTGGAATTTAAAAATGTATAGATGGCAACACCATCCTGTCCTACGAAAAAAGAATTTGATACTTTGTTTGCCTTTTTGTTTTTGATAGGTTATTTTGTTTATATTCTGATTTATTCCTGGTAAAGAATAGTCACTTTAGCACGAGTCAGTGTGGATTTGATACAGTTTTGTCATCGTATGGAGGTAGAGCATAGGTACGACATAACCTATTATACATAATCTGTTATGCAAAAATCAAAAGGCAAAATATCAAAATCATTAGATCTACTTACAACCCCGAAATTGACGTAACTGACTGATGTAAAAGTATACCATAAGGTGCAGCCCAGACGACACACTTTTTGTGCGATCGAGTCTGTGGCGCACATTCAAATTCCTATCTTATTCGTAATGTGAGCTACGGAATGGTTCCTAAATTAAATTTTAAATTGACAGAAATTACTATTCGGAACTTACCTGCATTCGGAAAAACATCGGAGACAAATAAAACATTTTCGTGCGCCACAGACTCGATCGCACAAAAACAGGGTCGTCTGCGCTGCACCTATATAAAACTTTTTGGGGTTGACCATTTATTCCATCGCAGACTTAGCGCGGCCAAACTCTAGTACTCAGTTTCCCTTTGAGAATCTAAATATATAAAAGCGAAAGGTCACTCACTCACTCATTCATCACGAAATCTCGAAAACCGCTTGATGTATGAAGATGAAACTTGGTAGGGAGGTAGTTTATAGTTAGTAGACGTCCGCTAAGAACGGATTTTTGGAAATTCGACCTTTAAGAGGGTGAAAAGGGGGGATATTGTTTGTATGAAAAATCTTATTCCTTGAATTAATAAACTTGAAACTTGGCACGAATACTTATCTATGTAAATTATAAAGTTTGCCATTTTTAGTTTTTCTAAAATACCCCCTAAAGGAGGATTGGGGGGTGTCAAAGTTTGTATGGAAGAATTTTAACGAGCGGTCTGATTAACTCGAAACTCAGTATTTATAATTAAAACTGAAAATAAATAAAAACGTATATCAGGGTTTTTTGAAAATCTACCCCTAACGGGGTGAAACGGGGTATTAATTTTTACAGTGGAGGATTTTACTGTGTGGCTTAATTAACTTGAAAATTGGTATAAATAATCTATAAGTCAAATAATCGTAACTTCACAATAGATTTTTCAAAAACTATTATCACGCTATTTGCTATGGGGGATGAGCAATATAGCATTATGTTTGTATTCTTTTAGAGTTTACCGCAAATTGTAAAAAGGCTAGCCAAAAGGTTAGAATATTGCAGATAGTTACGGATTTAACCTTTTAAAAAATTATCATCACGCTATACCTTTATGGAACTAAGCAGTCAATCATAGCATATACAGGGTGGATTTTGAGATGGAGCAATAAGGTACCTTAACCGTTGTCGCTACAAGAAAACAGTCTTAGGAGACTGTCCTTAACTTTTTGAAAAATTTTGATCTGCATTCACAGATTTTGAAAAAAATTGTACAGTCAGCAAGAAAATGGCCAATTTTCACAAATCTTTTTTGATGCCGGTCTATCCTATTTCTTATTTATTACTAGAACCAAAAAACTATATTGGGCCAACTGAGGTTTGTTACTCCAAGACACGGCCTATGAGTTTTTAACCCCAGATTGCAGAAAAAACTTAACTTTGCCGTTCATTATAAAACTATAAATTACCAATTTTCGGATTTTCCTCTTTACTTGACCTTACTTCTCGACAAACTTCATGCTGCTGGACCAACGGGAAGTACCAAATAGACTGGTTTATTTGCGAGTGTCAAAATATGCGGCACAAATGGCCGTATTTTTTATTTCGTTAACTTTTTTTTTGGTTGGGAAATTATCAAATAACTTCTCCCGCTCTGGGTGGAGCGGGAAGGCGTGTCAGACTCTTACTGACTAAAACCCACCCGTGTTCTTTCAGTTGCCTATATTGCCTGGGGCCACGGTAACCCTTTCGGACAATAACCGCAACCCGCAACCGGCAGGCATCGGCCCTATCGGACCCCGTCAGTTCCGCTGACATCTCTTTGAGGCGCGCGTGGAACACAACCCGCCGTCGACCCGGACCTGGTCCTTATCGGACGGTGAGCTACCCATTGCTCACCGTCCGCAAGCCCGCGCCTACGGTGGCCGGGAATCGGCCTACGATTCCCGATGCCCAGGGTGTCTCCTTCTGGTACTATGCTATTATGATGCCTCCTCTTTCGTGAGCATTACTGCTTCGCAGAAGGAGGTGATGGCCTCCCATGCCGTCTCGCTCTCTACCATAGTCTGGACCAGGGCCGGACGCGAGAGATCACCACCGCCGATCGCCTCCACGAGGACACGGCTGCTCTGCCCAAGCTGGGCAGACCTAAACCGTATGCTGCGCCCGGGTGTCACCATTGTTTTCTCCCGCCTTATCCTGAACAGGAACCCGAAACAACCGTGTCCGGTGAGAACCTGCGTCAGGTGGAAGGTGAGGACGCCGTGGCGCCTCTCTACCACTCCTTAATGAGGGAACTTATCGCCACAGTTGTGGCGTGCCCATTATTGCGTTGACTTGGAAGTTTGATTTTCGTTACACTTCCAAGAGACCGTAGATCTAAGTTTTTAATATCCATTGATATAAATTGATGCCTCCACGCGTTCCTGAGAAAAGGGTCTTGACAGACAATGAAGTCATCCTTTAAGGGTTTTAATGTTAAAATTTTTAGGTACGGAACCCTAAAACAGATTTAATATCAGCCTGTTACCTTTTCATGACGTAACGACTGAACGGATTTCTAGATGAAAGGCATAGGATAGGCCATGACCTGGGTTAGGACATAGGATACTCTGAATCCCGGTAGCACGTTCTAGTGGGATATTTTCCGACATCCACGCGGGCGAAGCCGCGGGCAAAAGCTAGTAACTAAATAAAAAACAAAAATGTGATGACGGACAAAATGTTACACTTTTTTCGATCAAAACCAAAAAATCCAAATCCAAATATTTTATTTCACATAAACCTACAAGGGCACTTATGAAACGTTAGAATCTAGGTGCACGGTTCCAAATGGTCGCTTCCTATGGAGAAGAGCCGGCAAGAAACTCCACGGTTACTCTTTTCAAAATAAATTGTTTCTACAATGTTTTCAAATTACAGTGTTAATATTATGGGAGGACAGTGTAGGCCCATCAACAAGTACTAGGTACTTAGTAAAATAAAAAATGGTTCACAAGTTTACAGCCTACAACGTTCTCACATTCACAAAATCTAAAAGAAAAGAAAAGAATCTATATAAAAGATAAACAAAATAATAAAAATAAAAACCTATTTAAACCAAATGACCTGACGCTGTAACAAATCGAATTTGTTTTAAAAAAAATATAGAAAATTGTAGGTATATAATGTCAAATACTGAAAAGATTATGTCAATGAAGTATGTAAAAAAAGTAAATCTATCTCGCATCCGCCAAGTAGAGTTTAAACGCACGATACCCTGATTATACTTAGCGTAATTATAACCAGTAAGCCGTCGTACGCACGGACGTAATAAAATCGCGGCGGGATTATATCGCGCACTGGATTTTCAACTCTCGCTTTTAAGCCGAGCGTTGAGAATCCAACGCGCTGGGACGCACTCTCGCCCCAGCGCGTTGAAAAAACACACTGTTGGATTTTCAACTCTCGACGCTAAGCAGAGCGTTGAAAATCTAGTGCATGAAAAAACATCGCCGCGATTTATTACGTCCGTGCTACTTCGGCTAACGGTCAGTAAGATATGCCTCATCATCATCATCATCAGCCTATAGCAGTCCACTGCTGGACATAGGCCTCTCCAATTGCACGCCATTCAGCTCGATTCTCGGCAACTCTCATCCAACTGCTACCAGCCACCCTGCGAAGATCGTCACTCCACCTAGCCTGAGGGCGTCCTACCTTACGTTTGCCGATTCGCTGTCTCCACTCAAGAACACGTGTACCCCAACGGTCATCGGTTCTATGGCCGATATGGCCGGCACACTGCCACTTCAGCTTGCTAATTCTGTGAGCTATGTCGATAACTTTGGTTCTCTGCCGGATCACTTCGTTCCGGATTCGATCCCTCAGAGAGACTCCAAGCATAGCCCGCTCCATGGCTCGCTGAGCAACCTTAAATTTATGGACCAGCCGTACCGTGAGTGTCCATGTTTCGGCTCCGTAGGTCTTAACAGGCAGGACGCACTGATTGAAGACCTTCGTCTTTAGGCTCTGTGGAATACGCGACGAGAAGACTCTACGAAGTTTCTCAAACGCTGCCCAGCCCAGCTAAATTCTTCTGTTAGCCTCCCTCTCAAAGTTGTTCTTACCAAACTGCAGAGTTTGGCCGAGGTAAACGTATTCTCGAACAACCTCGAGAGCACCGCCATTGACAGCAATCGGCCCCGGAGTGACGTGTTCGTTGAACATAACCTTCTTTTTTTTTTTTTTGGTTGGGAAATTATCAAATAACTTCTCCCGCTCTGGGTGGAGCGGGAGGGCGTGTCAGACTCTTACTGACTAAAACTCACCCGTGTTCCTTCGGTTGCCCTGTTGCTGGGAGCCACGATGTCCCTTTCGGCCCATATTCGCAGCCCCGGCAGGCATTGGCCCTAGCGGACCCCGTCAATTCTGCTGACTTCTCTTTGAGGCGTGCGTGGAACACAACGCGCCGTCGACCCGTTGAACATAACCTGGGTTTAAGATATGCCTCACAAACATACATTTTGAGTAACTAAATTAAAAAACAAAAGTATCGTGACGGACAAAATGTTACACTTTTTTCGATCTAGCTCGGAATCGCCAAGTGTGCAGAATATGACGTGCGATAAGGAACTTTATAAAAACCATATATTTTATTGCACAAAGCGTAACTATAATCAGTAACGGTCAGTAAGATATAGGAACAAACATAACGAAGTAGGTTACTGTGGAAGCCGATATATTGTAATAAGTGATTGTCTAGTTATGTACGTATGGTGATCTCTAACCCGCGGCGAGCACGTGGCGTAATGATGTCGACGCACTTAATACGGTTTATGTGACACATCGCGACTTAGCCCAAGTTGGCACGAGCGATTTTTTTTTGCACATTCGTTTTTCAACGCTCTGCTAGGCCCCAAGAGTTGAAAGAAGGAAATAAAGAAAAAGTATTTATTGAGACTCGCAAGGGAAACCACAAATTAAACTAAAACACACTCATTAAAACATTAATAAAAAAAATAAAGTAAAATAAAAATAAAAGCAGAAAGTCCTGTACGAGGCCAAAAGGCTCCTGTCTCAGCAGCGCTGCGACATTTAAAAAATAAATGTCGCAGCGCTGGTATTCTGCAGTGATGTCACGGATAGATAGATCCAGAAACTAAACTAAAACCACACTACACTACTACTATACTAAATTTAAAAAAAATAAAATTAAAACCAGTCAAGAGCGAATCGGACTCGCGCACCGGGGGTTCCATACCTACCCATTATACCGCCGTAATAAAATTGGTATCATTTTTATTGGTAAAAAAATATGGGCAAATTTAGATTTTCGCGAAAACTAGTAAGTACCAAAGTTTACCTTAATTTTCAACTTTTTTTATTTTTGGGAATTTTCCCTTAATTTGTGCTATAAGACCTTGCTTTTTGCCAAATTTCGTGATTCTGGGTCAACAGGAACTACCAAATAGGTTTTCGACCCAAAACCTATAGGGTACTTCCGGTTGACCTAGAATTGTCAATTTTGGTTAAAAGCAAGGTCTTACAGCACAAGCAAAGGAAAAATTCCGAAAAATAAAAAATTTGAAAATTAAGGTAAATCTTGGTACTTGTAAGTTTTTGCGAAAATCTAAATTTACCCATATCTTTTTATGGTGTTGACTCAGGACCTTGATTTTTATTTTTATACACCTAAAAGGGACTGTAGACCTCAGTAGGTCTAGTGCTTTTAGGTGTATATTTTTAGGGGTATAAATTTGAACTTGCTAGGCCCACCCGTTCCTGAGCAAATCGGTGGTGACAAACGGACAGACGGACAAGTCAGTGATCTAACAAGGGTTCCGTTTTTTACCTTTTGAGGTACGGAACCCTAAAAATCGATGTGTGAAATACATTAAAAAATAAAATAATGTAGTCCGCGTGTCTGCACCCGACTTAACATCAGTTACTTGTCTATTCCTTTAGTGTCTGTGGTATTCTAGGTATCGTTGAGACAAGTACAAAGACGCTGACGCTGACACCGGCAAAAAATTGTTAAAAGTTACCGGCAAAAAATTGTCAAAGTTGAAAATCCAACAGTCAGTTTTTTCGACGCGCCGGGTTGCACTCTGTTGGATCCTCAACGCTCAGCTCAACACCGAGAGTTGAAAATCCAGTGCGCGATAAAATCCCGCCGGTTTTTACGTCCTTGCGTACGTGGGCTTGGTAGCCACACACGTAACAATTTACTTGCGCAAATTTAGGCCTGTGTTGGAAGGTTTTTGCACAATTTTCAACGGAACATCAACGGAATGGCAAGTTTGGTTCGAATAATCTCCTTTCTCGTCTTTTTTTCTTTAATGTTTTTAAAAATGTAATATGTATATATATTTGCTTTTTTAAAAACAAGGAAAAATTTAAAAAAAAATTACAAGAGCAAATATGTTTTTGGTTAATAAGGGTACAAATTTTCACAAGCATAATTCCGAAAGTCTGACAACCAGTCTTACCAAGGGGTATCGTATTACCCAGTTACTGAGATGTGGAGGACAGATAGGTAGTCGCTTCATGTAAAATGCCAGCATTTTAAACAGATGGTTAGACCAGAAGCCGACCCTAACATTGTTGGGAACAGGCTAGGTAGATTGATTTTGAATTTAACATTTATTTTCAAAGAAGTTTTTGTCACTATAAAAACTATGACTAAGATGTTGACGTTGTGTGGTGGAGAAACAATGCTAGGTTGACTTAGCGGTGGTTGAAAAAACGGCCTTAGTCGAGACTTGAGACTGCTTGTTTGGCAAAAAATCAACCTATGACTGCATAGTGAATTAGGTAGGTGTCAAATTAACGCATCATGTTCTAAAACTATAATGCGCTTCAAAACAAATAATTATAGCTGACACAGACATAAAGGCGACTGTCCACGGTTACGTAGGATGTGCACGGAGAGGTTTGCCATGTTACCACGTGGCCATGAGTTACACGCTCAAGCGACACGTGTCTTGCGACAGCGATTGCAGAGAAAACAAATGAAAAATAATGGCGCCGATTCCCTCGTTGACAAACTAAACTAAATTTAAGTTCAGTGCATCTTTTTCTTTCTAATTCATTAAGAAAAGGACAGAAGATAAATTTTAGTTTAGTCCTGTCAAATTAATCAGCGCCTGTCACTACTCTATACAAGTTTAGACGTGATTAAAAACTTGCCTACTAAAATTACGTCAATTTACGTCAAGCGTTGATTAATTTGACAGGACTAAACTAAAATTTATCTTCTGTCCTTTTCTTAATGAAATAGAAAGAAAAGGATGTACTGAACTTAAATTTAGTTTAGTTTGTGAACAAGGGAATCGGCAACATTGTGTAGCTAGAGCAACGGTCGGCAACAGACGGACCGCGGTACATTTCCGGACCACGAAAGGTCGGAACTTGGACCGCCAAATATTGTTATACTAGCTGCACCTCGCGGTTTCACCCGCAGAAGTCTCGATCCCGTAGGAATATCGGGATAAAAAGTATCCTATGTGTCAATCCAGGTTATAAACTATCTGTGTACCAAATTTCATCCAAATCCGTTCAGCCGTTTGAGCGTGAAGAAGAGACAAACATACACACACACTCACAAACTTTCGCCTTTATAATATTAGTAGGATAACTAATCATATTTTCCAAAAATTTCTTTTGAAAAACAAATACCATTCTAGATTAACCTTGAAGACACTTCGTATGAGCTGTTTTCAAAATAAAAAAATCGAATAGAAAGTATTATGAGTATTTTTTTCTGGACCTCGATAAAGAATTTCAACAGTATCCGGACCTCGCTAAAAATTACTTGCCGACCCCTGAGCTAGAGCATGCCTAACATGACCGACCATACGTCCCGTTTTGAACGTGACCGTACCTTTATTCGGTTCTCCATCCCGGTGTCCACGACAAAAGCCTGGGGACGCGAAACGGGACAATAATGCGTTGGGTGGAAGTGTTCAAACATTTTCACACCAACAACCTTAAAAATTACAACTTTTGTATTTTAATTGCATACACCGTGAAATTTGAATCACAGTTTTGCTAGAACAAACGTTATTCAGACCATGGTCTACTACCATTCTACAGCATCCAATTTAAAAAAAACATAAATTGGTTTTTGAAAAAAAGACAAGTTTAAAATGTCAAGATTATCTACTGCTTACAAAATTTCGTTTATGGAGGTACATTTCCCTGTAAACAATGCTGTTTCCCATGCGTGGTATCTGTGTTGTAGGGAGTAACGATAATCTTGACATTTTAAACTTTGTTTTTTTTGTGTTTTTTCAAAAAACAATTATGTTTTTTTTTAATTGGATGCTGTAGTATGGTAGTAGACCATGGTCTGAACAACGTTTGTTCTAGCAAAACTGTGATTCAAATTTCACGGTGTATATTCTGTGACTGCCCAAATGCATCAATAGAAAGAGTATTTTCTTTAATGAATAAATTGTGCACGTCTGAAAAACCCAGTTACAGGTTCCGGTCCTTATGGCGATTTTGATAACTAAAGTGAATTTGAAAAAACATGCCCAGAATTTTATTAATATTACACAAAATCATCACCAGCTGTATTAAAACTTAGTTCTGCTCACAAATATAAAAATGACTGAAAATTTTTCTTGCTTAACTTTTTAAATTTGTAATGCATAAGTACTTAAATAATTTTAATAGTAAAAAAATATTTCATAACCACTGCTCTCAAAACGGTGAAGGAAAACATCGTGAGGAAACCGGCATGTCCTAGAACCGAAAATTCGAAGACATGTGACATGTACCAACCCGCACTGGGTCCGCGTGGTGGATTACGGCCCACTCCCTCTCACAGAGAGGAGGCCTGTGTCCCAGCAGTGGGAACATTATAGGCTGATGATGATGAAAAAAAAAAGTGTTTTTATTTCATTGAGAACCTAGGCTGGTATCTAATCTCAAAATTGAGTTTCCTTTATGAATCGGCCCTGCTAATTGATATAAATAAACCGATGTCCCGTTTTAAGTAAAAAAATAAATGGTCACGTTAAGCACGCCACGAGACACGACTTCCGGAGCGACGCGCGACGCGACGCCGCGCCGACGGACAAAAACAGGCGCGCACGTCTCATTTGACGCAAGTTGCATTGCTCGAAGCCGTGAACCCCGGCCTTAGCTGCGTGGTTTTTTTTTTTGTTTGCCAGCAACGCATTCGTGTGCAGCGTGGCCGTGGGTCACAATGGACGATCTCGCCTACATTTTCATACAAAGTCAAAGTCAAATCATTTACTTCAATAGGCACTTAGAATACACTTTTGAACATCAAAATTTACAGCAAAATATAATTGATTCTAGTCACCCCTTCCAAAAAAAGGTAATATCGTATGAAGAAGAATGGGAGAGAAACTCCCTCTTTTCAAACTGTCCAAACGTCAAAAATTTATGGTTAACAGTCGCTAATCATTACTTAACTTTAAGCAACGTTTATAAATAAACCTCTAATTATATAAGCGAAGCTAAGCCATGGCCGCTGTGTAGCGGAGCCTTAACATTGATCACAAAAAAAATACAATAAACGTGGATATATTTAGTAACTTATAAATTCCGCTTAACTATTCCTAAAGAGTCATTAAAAAAAACCTGTAAGAATCGACACGTGTTTCACCTCTCAACGAGGCATCGTCAGAATGATGATTGACTTGTCACGAACCCGAATGCGGCGTGTTGCCACGCCGAGCGCGAGAGTTTCTCTGCGTCCAGCGCTCGGCGTGGCAACTACTATTCCTAGAAATCTACTAAAACTCCTAATATAGACTAATTCATAAATGAGACTGGATAAACAAAGCATTTTCTTAAAATAATATGTACACAACCTCGTCTAAATCGGTTCACTCGTTTCTGAGATTATCTTAAACACACAGATAGATGAATTCTTATGGTCATAATTATTTTTATTATGAAGGTATAAACGACTTCGTAATTGCTTTGTCACTTTTGACGACAATTTCCAGTTAGGTAAGTGAAACTTCACTTAGGTTTTAATTATCTAAGGACTAAATAATGGCTAAATAATAACAGCTGTGCGAGTCGAACTTCAAGGTTAAGCAACATTTATCGAGGTCGGTCCGTGGATGGGTGACCATCTATAAAATACTGAGACCTCTCCGTGCCTGGAAAGCACGTCAAGCAGTTGGTCCCGGCTGTCAATTGTATATCTTTGACTATCGTTACGGGTGAGGGGTTACCAACTCGACAAAATCAAACTGGTTGCTAATTTTATTGTGTAATTAATTATTATAACATTTATTTTACATTCTGTGATTACTTGAACTCACACACTGACATCGAGATATAAGTACTTATATCTCGATGCACACTGACTTATTAGTATTAGATACTTGTATTTTTTTTTAGGAATATCGTATAGGCTAGTGTCACCGTGTTGCGGCTAGATACCGTTACTTGTTCTAGTGCAATCTTGTACCTATGTAGGCGTGTGTACAAACTAGACACGAGCTTATAACTGCGGGAGTTACCGAGAACGAAAACGATCGACCTATTATTTGGATCGTATCAGTTTGTACGTTACACTATTGACTTAAAGTTCATTATGCTTTGTACAAAAAATTCACTTCCGTTCCCCGGCAATGTAAATTGAGCCATAGAGAATAGTGCTACAGACGACAATTTTATTTTATGTCAACTCCAACTGCAAAATGCAGCCATGCAGCTAGGTAACATGAAATCGATAAAACTGCGTTAAAAATAAAAAAAATACTGGCCAAGTTCGTGTCAGACCACGCACAATGAAGAGTTCCGTAGTAGGGGTGATTTATCTCAAATACAAAATTAACATTGTAGTTGAAAAACATGTTCTCCAATACACTCCAACAGCAAATGTAAGTTTGTACGCACAATGTTGAGAGATTTGCCATGTTATTTTAAGACCATAGACTTCCTTTAAGTTTTCCTGTAATGTATGGGTAAAGAACCACACGGTATTTTTTTCAAAATGTTAAGCTCAGCAGCTTCCTAAAATTTTGAAAAAAATATGGGATAAATTCATTCTAAATTCCTTCATTGTGCGTGGTCCGACACGCACTTGCCCGGTTTTTTCCTTTTGAGGTACAGAACCCTAAGAGAAATAAGATTATTTGTGACAACACGTGCAAACAAAGACTGTTGGATTGCATTTAACACCAGGTAATATGATCTATTTAATCGTAAATCAGTAATGTTAAACTTGATTCTGCTTGGAGAAAAAGTTCTTGTTGTTATAACAACATCACGCCTGATGTAATTAATCCACGTAGGATTTGGCAGAGGTATTACCCACACATTTATCCTCAAATTCAAAAATTTTTTACTTATCAAAAAAACGTAAATAGGTAAACAAAATAAAAAATTAAACAGTGGCACTCCGTGAGTGCCGACAGAAGTGAAACATGAATAATTTAAAAAAAAAACGTCCAAAACCTTTAAAGTTAAAATACTCCTGAAATACAGGTACTCTAACTTGGCTCTGGAGCCAAGGTCTCAAATTCTGTAACCTTCTTATGGCAATAAAGAATTTATTTATTTATGTATTTACTTGCATAAAACATTGATCCGTAACGTAATATAAATAAAGAGCACAATCGCATTTACAAAAATGCGGTGTCGGTAACGGCGTCGCGAGTTCAATTGTTTTTCCCATCTCAAAAAATGCCCAAAGCGCCTAAAGAAGTTTTCACTTCAAAAATCACATTATTTATTGTAACCGCAGTACCGGAAGCCTTGGAAGGCCTCCCACAAGGTGGACCGATGACCTTGTGAAGGCTGCAGGAATGTGCTGGATGTGGGAAGCACAGAACCAGTCGTAGTGGCAGTGCTTGGGGGAGGCCTATGTTCAGCAATGGACGTCTTTCAGCTGAACTGCAGGAATGTGCTGGATGCGGGAAGCACAGAACCGGTCGTAGTGGCAGTGCTTGGGGGAGGCCTATGTTCAACAATGGAAGTCTTTCAGCTGAAATGACGACGATGATTCATTGTAACACTCGTAGCCTACCAATAAACAAAATCTGAAGATTTTTTTGAAAAAGATATTATACATTCTCAAAGCGCTCACACCCTTAAAATGTAGGGTTGCCATCACCAAATTTTGAAAACCAGTATATAAGGGGAAAATGCCAGGACATTTCGGATTAAAAACAGGACGCAGTATAAGAGCAGTAGTTTTTTAATAGCAACACACAATGAAAACAGAAGTCCAATTCTGTCAAGTTCAAGTCGCAATCTGTCAAACTTGTCAAAATTGTTGGTAAATTGATTGTAGTTTTGGCAGATTGCGAATGAGATGCAAATGTGAACGCTCTTAAAAATGACGGGAATTGCCCCTCTGGTTCAATTAAACTTAATTATGCATTTACCTTTTAAAATTCTATTGTGTCTCATTAATGACAGTTGAGCTCATAAGAGTTTAATTGTTATCGATCTCAAGGAGAGCTCGTGACAGTCAAGGGGATTTTTAATGAAAGATGCTTCTAAAAAAAACCGGTCAATTGCATGTCGGACCACGCACAATGTAGGGTTCCGTAGTTGGGATGAATTTATCCCAAGAACAAACTTAACTTTGTAGTTGAAAAAAAAAATCTTTCATACAGAATGTATGGGTGAACAAGTTTTTACAACCGCTAATTTAAGTTGGTCGATTATTACTCGTTAACTTGTAAAGCCTACTCAGCTGTGATAGTTTTCCCTTTAAATTCGTTATATAAGCTACTGCCGTGAATTTTTTCACATATCTAAAAACCATTTAGCTGGCAGGGGGGGACACACTTGACTCTAACAACAATTTGCACTTTAAAGCTTAATATTTCGCAAACAGATCTCTGAATTCAAAAATGGTTTTAACACACCCACAATTTTTTTGAAAGACCTTTCCAACGATACCAACAACAAGGGATAGAAAAAAAAAAAAAAACATCTCCACTTTACGAGCAGGGGAGGTAGCCTAAAAAAAAATATTTTTCATAATTTTATTTTAGCACTTTGTCGGCATGATTAATATGTATATCCATGCCAAATTACAACTTTCTAGTACTAACAGTCTTGGAGCTAGACCGCGGACAGACAGACAGACGGACATGACGAAACTATAAGGGTTCCTTGTTTACTACGGTACCCTAAAAAGTGTGAAATAAGTTTTTATTTTATTTTATTTGTAGTTGATTTAATAAATAATCTTTAAAAGGACATGACCAGTCAGGGTGACAGAGACAAACAACAAAGTAACAAACTGTTACCATGGATTCAGTACATGATTCTGAAACGCCCCTGCGTTGTAATTTTTCTTCAGTTATTAAAAAAAATCTGCAAAAAAAAACCTACTACGCTTTGGAATGGGCAACTAGCTTCATCTTTCCGACCGCGCGACCCCTTGACAATTCAAAAGTTTGAGTTTGAGTACCTACCTATTTTTTTTTAACCAGTTTTAATAATTTAATTCATTTCGCTTAAAATGACGATATTCGTGTACTAAAAAGGGAAAAATTTAAAGGTATTTCCTTTTAATATGCTCGTTATCCAGTCTATAAAAAAAACCGGTACATAAAATATGCGAATAAGCCGAAAAATTCCAATCGCGGGGATTTTAATGACACATATAGTATAATACCTATTCATTACTAATTGAGAAATGAGGTCGTTATGTCACATGATATTTATTACTTTATTGATAAGTGTCTATGAATGAGTTAATAATTTTACTGGTTCAATCGTAAATTGGAAAAAAAAACATTTTTTTTTTTGTGGAGTTGAGTGGAGAAATTTCTGTGGCTTTCAATTCCCTTTGTGTTCCGAGAAAAATGATTTAGTACCCACGTGTCATAGTCATAATTAAAACAAATACATGTACAGCCAACAAAACAGTGAACAAATCAGGCAGCTGGTAAAATAGTCTGTTCCAAAAAAGTCTACCCGTAGATGCCAATTATTTTGTAATCTCAATTACAAATTAAGTGCTTTAATTTAATTACTTGAATACTTGAATCCAAAATATCACCTTGAAAGATATTTTTAGTTTGACAGTTGAGGTTCATTAACTTGGGTTATGTCCACTAATCCCCACATAGAGTTATTGTTGAAGTCTCAAATCGCTAACCCGTCTTGAGTGCGCGTGGTGATCAATGCTCGTGCCTTCTCTGTATGAGAAGAGGCCTTTGCTCAGCAATCGGACAAAAATTTTGCAAAAAAAATGTGCAGTATTGTGTAACCCTTTCAGTAACGCATCTTTTGATACCATTTTCATTTCTCTATCTTAATAATGAGGACTCTAGCCTCCGGTCGCACTTTTCTTAAAAACGGGTTACTGAAGCGATCGAAAAAGCATTTTCAATGCAAAAAAAACTAATTTCATACATGTTCCCATACTGCCATCCTTACGAAAAGTGCAATAACTCGAGTTTTGCGCCGAATTGAGATAAGTACTCGTACATATTCGGAATTTGCAGAACAAGATCTATATATTCTTTTTAGACACTTTTTACGTATCTATGACGAAGCCGGTTTACCTTGTATACCATGTATAGTGTTGGAGATACAAACAAAACAAAAATAAAATCTTTACCCGCGTTTTTCTTGAAATCAGGTTTAACCTAGTTATTGCACTTTTCGTAAGGACGGCAGCATAGAAAAGTGATTATACATACAAAATATTAAAAAATCCGGTCCGATCCGTGAGGGTGTTGTTAGGTATTGTACTGAGAATCTATAAATGTGGTAATTTTTAGGAAAAATAATAATATATCGCCACTTTTTTTTTCAATGGGGAATTTTACCGGGTTTATTACATTGGGCGCGAGCGGCCGACGTTTAGCGGGTGTATACAAGTCATAACTTATGACCCCTGATGAAAATTTGCTTATTTTTTAATGGATTTGTGGTCATTTTGGTAAAAACAATGTAAATTTTAAATAACAATAACTTTTTATTTTCAATAATAATAAGATTTTTTATAAATTTTAGGTAATGTTATTGCAGTACCTATGCGCCCCTTTCGGATCGGACAGGGTTTTTTTACATATGAATCCTGAGCAATGACTTAGCATATTGACTCCTTGAAGTCCCTATTTGACCCACCTTATGTTAGATATAATGCAAAAACGAAAATTTCTTGACTGTATACCAAACATTTTTGTTGACTGTACTTCGCAGGACCTTGATTCCCTATAAAACTCGTTACTTGCATCAATTAATTATAAGTTTCACGATGACGCAGATAAATAATCACTGTTTCAATTAAACAATAAAAACATAATTCATAAATGAATGCAAAGAGGACTCGTGTTACGGGAAGTAGGTACCTACGTACAGTAAGCGCTCAAAAGTGCATGAGCACGCTAAGAGTCGTATTGCTGTGAACACGCGGTATAGCTCGTACATTTGTATGTGTAAGCAACACGATACACACACCACAGATAACGCAGTTACACGAAACAACAATATATTGCCGTCGCTTTAAACATGCTAGCACACACGCACTTTGCGCGTGAACTTGACCAGTTAATGGCATTGCTAAAATTCGATAGTTACTTAACAAGCGCAGATAGCAGAAAGCGTTATGCGTTGGAATGGAATTCAATCTGCCTCAGGTTCTAATCTCGTGAAACACAGTGCGGTTTTTTGCAAATATTATTATTTTTGTTTTCGATAATAATATTTTTTAAATATTGCTGCTTTTTTATGTTGTTATTGCAATAAAGGTTTTAGAATAAAAAATGCGTGATACATGATAACTAAATTAAAAAATATATGTTTATTCGTTATATTTATTTTACATAAGTTAATAAACTGCTACAATTATTTATCATTACTTCAGCTGAATAAGATGTGAAATAGATGTCAAGAAACTTAGAAGCAGTTTGTATTATTTAGACATATTTAAATTATGAAATATTTTAAATTTTTAATGGATTTTTTCACCATAAATATTAAGCTTTGATCATGGTCGAAGTAATTAAGTAATAAATAAGAATATTAGACTACTTAAAATGTAAAAAACTACTTACAGAATAGGTAATTTTAAGGTTAAATATGGGCAGTTTGTTTATATTTTATTTGTATTAATTATTTTACATTTTATTTGACTTTAGTAAATATTGGTTGTTATTGAGGTTAAAGCTTAAGTATTCATTTTCTTTACGAAAAGAAGATTGAAACTAAACCTCAAATTTTTATCCTAAAATAATACTATTACTAAAATAATACTAAACAATTTCGGTATATCTGCAAGAAATACGACAAACACCCTATTGAAACGTGCTTAAAAAATTCGTTACCATAAATTCATGCAATAACGAATCTGTTGTTTATTAAGTTGGTACGGTCAATATTTTAAGGTCAAAAACGGTTTTCTAGCTGGTCTTCAGTGATGCAAGCCTTCAGAGTGCACGGCGAACGGTTCATAATGACGTGTTTTTAATAATTCAGCAAAATGTCTCGTTGGTATGAAACCATTTGTTTCATTCACCATTTGACGTCGCTGCTACTCGATAATAAGCCCCTTCCTCATATCTCTTAACCCTCACAGTATTTCTCTAGAACAAAGAAAAACATTGTTTTTATTACACATAATACCTTATTATTTATTATTCACTAATCGAATTAAACCTCACAATGAATTTAAAACTTTAAAGGCATCTTCTGTCTCAACAATACCTCTGTTCTATCAACAATACCCTTGATTAAGATTTATGTTTAGTAAAATATGAAATATATTAATGATAACACTCACACTTAGTCCGGTTTCATTAGATATTCACTTCACTTTTACGCAGCGCAATAATATTCTCTGATCTGATCTGATCTCTTCAATATATTTTATGCCTGCTTTTTGATAATAATAACCACAACACTGCGCTAAATACTCGTCACCAATATTATCCACGAACCAAAAAAGTTCTATTAATTGAATACTCGTAACAAACTGCATCTACCCCACAGAAATCGAAATAATTTACTTAGTTTTTTGTGGTCTACCTGCTAAACTTTAATATTTATGTGAACAAGACGAATGAAACTAAAAACGAATGATGATTATTGAACTAGTCATTGGTTGCAGACAAAGTGAGTGTGTGTGTGTAATGTGCGTGTCTACAGTATTGTAACAACTTATAGAAGAAGGTCGTAAGTCAAACCGAAGCGTCAGTCTATTGCTTTGTGAGATTGCTCATGGACTTTTGGTCGGCACTGTACTTATGAGGAAATCTGAATGCTATTATTCTGTGAACGACTTTCTTAATGATACTGACATAAGTACCTACTGAATAATTTAATGTAATTTTTTTGACATACCTACCTAATTATGACATTGTTTCAATTTATTTAAGTTTATTCCTATTGTGTTCATTGAAATTTCTATTGTGTTTATTGTATTACAGATAATTATGTAAATCTGGAAACTCGTGTTATAATAATGTTGCATGCCTAATATAAAGTAGATTGTAAATGATAAATTATAAATGATTTTATTTCTGTAAGTAGGTTTGTACAAACACTTTTACACGTCAATCATATTTTAAAACTAGATGAGGTCGGCGTTTCCTATCTGACTACTCTGAGAAGAAAGGCCGAAACAAACTCAGAGGTCTCAGTCTCTTTTAAAGTCCAGACATAATCTTGGTCAGATCATGTGAAGGCCATGTGGATTGGTGTCTGAAGTGGTCTTTTGAGGAAAGCACCACACAGATTGAGAGGGCCTGTCCAGTCAGTGCACGCATTTGTCAGTTATCGTGCAGCTCAACTCAGAATTTAAGGAGCTCAACGATTCGACGAACAATACCAAAAACAGGACATTTGGGTAGGCCACTTAAATTACTCAAACTGTCAGACCATGATTAGAAGTAACTGAGAAAATATTAAAAACAAAACAAAAAGGAATGACCCACAGAGTCTTCACATTCACAATAATTAAAATAATAAAATACTTTAAAAGTAAATATTCATGTCATTGTTTATATAAAATTCATTAATGTCAATGTGTATATAAAAACCCAGAAATAATCTTGGTCAGAGCATTTCATTTGAGGACCATGTAGATTTGTGTCTGAAATGGTCTTCTGAGGAAAGAACGATACAGATTTGAGTGGACCTGTCCAGTCAGTGCACGCATTTGTCAGTAATAGTGTAGCTCAACTCAGAACTTAAAAGGAGCTCAACGATTCGACGAACAATACCAAAGAAGGGACATTTGGGTAGGCCGCATAAAGTAAGTACTCAAAACTGCCAGATTATCATTAGAAGTAACTGAGAAAAAAAAAATATATATATAAATGACCCACATAGTCCTCACATTCACAATAATTAAAATAATAATAATATTATACTTCACAAGTAAATATTCATGTCATTGTGTATATAATTTTAAAGTTTGCAAAATAAACAAAGTTCCGAAAGTAAAAAATAAAAAATTATAATTGGAGCAGGGACAAGCTGTACAAGGGAGCAGCTGTACAAGGATCACCCGTATTTTAACTGTTACATCTTATTTACTGTACCTGCAAACTATGCAAATAAATTTTTACTTTACTTTACTTTTACTTTACCGGTGACCGGTGCTTGAAAAGTTGTGTGGAAATCAGTTGTCATGGTATGAGCATGTGATGAATGAGGAAATGTCGTGAGGAAAGTTTTGGGTATAAATGTGGATGGCTATAAGAGTAGGGGAAGAACAAAGAAATGATGGATGGACTGTGTGGGAGGTGATATGAATACACCGTGAAATTTGAATCACAGTTTTGCTAGAACAAACGTTGTTCAGACCATAGTCTACTACCATTCTACAGCATCCAATAAAAAAAAACATAATTGGTTTTTGAAAAAACACAAAAAGACAAAGTTTAAAATGTCAAGATTATCTACTGCTTACTAAATTTCGTTTATGGAGGTACATTTCCCTGTAAACAATGCTGTGTCCCATGCGTGGTGTCTGTGTTGTAGGGAGTAACGATAATCTTGACATTTTAAACATTGTTTTTTTTTGTGTTTTTTCAAAAACCAATTATGTTTTTTTTTTTTTATTGGATGCTGTAGAATGGTAGTACACTATGGTCTGAACAACGTTTGTTGTAGCAAAACTGTAATTCAAATTTCACGGTGTATTCATATCATCTCCCACACAGTCCATCCATCATTTCTTTGGTCTTCCCCTACTCTTATAGCCATCCACATTTATACTCAAAACTTTCCTCACGACATTTCCTCATTCATCACATGCTCATACCATGACAACTGATTTCCACACAACTTTTCAAGCACCGGTCACCGGTAAAGTAAAAGTAAAGTAAAGTAAAAATTTATTTGCATAGTTTGCAGGTACAGTAAATAAGATGTAACAGTTAAAATATGGGTGATCCTTGTACAATCTACTTTATATTAGGCATGCAACATTATTATAACACGAGTTTACAGATTTATATAATTATCTGTAATACAATAAACACAATAGGAATCAACCTTAATAAATTGAAACAATGTCATAATTAGGTAGGTATGTCAAAAAAATTACATTATATTATTCAGGAATAATTACGAAAAGCATACATTTTTAGTTAGGGTAGACCGGGGACAATTAAAACAGGTCATGATTACAACAACTTAAATTTCTCGAAAACCACGATACCTACGTGTGTAACGCGTCGTTCGTTGCTTCTTCGCCCATGTTCGGTTTTGTGTTTAGCACGGCTGGTGCGAGAAAGTGACGCAGTTGTGCACAGGACGCCTCGACGAATTTCGCGCCAAAAACTAAGTATTCACGTTTTTTTAATTTTTGTTATTTAAGAATCCGTGCACAAAATTCAGTCGACAGAGTTTAGGCATATTCATTGCGATGCTATGTTTGTGTGCACCGTTCACGCACACACGCCTAAAGTTCGAGCGTAATGATCGCTTAAACAGTTTTGATCCTATAGATGATATTTTTTAAGTGATGTAGGTACGGTTAAGAAATGAGTCTGGAATGTTTGTGTATATTCATTTAGTATATTTATAACAATCAACATAAAATGCTACAATTTGGTGTAAGATGCATTTAGGTACATTTAGACATTCATTACCATTGAGATAAGCGTTTTACATAAATACGACTAGTATCGATAAATAAGTACTTAATTAAAAGTTTTTCTTCACCGATGTCAACGATGGACAAGCAAATTGAAAAGTCTTATTGGGACTACGCCCGTTTATGTATTTCGTTTCGATGAAAATTTTCTTTGTTCTGTAACAAATCGTATCTATTTTAAATACTAGGCAGTTTAAAAAAAACTGGCGAAGTGCGTGTCTTGGCCGCTCGATATTTATTTATATAGTGCCAATAGCCTCCAACAGCCGGAAAGGACTAAATTATAAGGGTTCCATTTGGCCACGGAACAATTAAAACATAATAAACAGCATAATATTTTTCTTACACTGTCTGATTCTTCAACATTTGGAACTACTGATTTTTTCGATGTGTTCTCTAAGTTTGAATTATTTAAATTATCTTCCTCATTCTGAAAGTATAAACAGTTACAATTATGTATTTACTGTAGGTATATTATAAATTCATTATTTATTTATGTAAGACAAACGTGATAATTACCATGCCAAGATCAAATTGACATGAGAAGTCAACATCACCAGTAATTACTGCCTTTTCAGCTGTTCCATTGTCATCGAGATCCTAAAATTAATAGCATTTGAAAATAAGAATGTACTCGTAAAATTAAATACTTCTTTATGCACTTCTAGTGCTGATCAAAAGTAAAGCTTACATGTTCTTGATACGAAGCCGTAGTGATTTGATTGGATTTACGTTCTGTAAGAATTTGTCTGATACGTGCCAATCCCGCGTTTTGTCTTTTGTTTTTGCTGATGCACTGGTAATGCGATCCTTTCTTTTTACCCATTATCTACAACAAAGTTGTACATTAATACCAGTAACTTATATGCAGTGTTGAACTCAATCACAAAAAGGTTTGATTACTCAAACATTTTTTTTTCTGAAAACCATTAAATATAATATGCAGTCATGGCATAATAATCGGCACTCCGAGCAACGACAAGCGCAACACGTCATACTCATAGCCACATGATACTGATAATATAAGCATGTCGGTGACACGGGCGCAAAAGATTTTCCTCTACGAAAATATTTGAACATTTTTGCAGCCGCCATCTTGGATTTTCATTTTGACCCTACTATCGGCTTTGACACCATTGAAAACTATGAAAATATCACCCACGACGTAAAATTTTAAAATGTTCGCAGCCGCCATCTTGGATCTTCATTAACTTTAAAGAACTTCATTCCAAAAAATACTTCACTTGCTAACCACCTCGAACCCATAAGTTTTTGCCCTCAACGCGCATAAAGGTTTCACTTAAAAAAAAAACGATGAAACATACAGTCTAAATCTAACTAGCGGTCGCGGTAGGCGGACATTGTCCCGCGACAACAGCACCGGTGCACCAGCAGGGTCCAACTATATGTAGCTAAGAACATCCGCACTTTTAATTCTTTTTGTGTCACTTGTATGGTTGGTCAAACCATCCAAGTGACACAAAAAGAATTTAAAAAAAAAACTGAATCAGTCAAGCCGTTTAGGATGAGAAGAATTACGATTACACGCACACCGGTATTTTATATAATACTAGCTGCCCGCCCTGGCTTCGCACGGGTAGCACTAAGTATTTATCTACGGCGCACCTACCTACCTTCCCTAACTACGTACCTTCCTACCTATCTACCTACCTACCCTACCTACTTACCTAACTACTTGCATACCTACCTACCTATCCTAAGAACCTTCTCCTTACTATAACAAACAACAAAAAAATAATTAGCGAAATAGGTCCAGCCGTTCACGCGTAATGCCGTGACCAAGGAAATAGGGATTCATTTTTATATATATACTAGCTGCCCGCCCCGGCTACGCACGGGTAGCACTAAGTACTACGGCGCACCTACCTACCTACCTACATACATACCTACCTACCTACTTACCTACCCACCTACATACCTACTTTACCTACATACATACCTACCTCCTTGCATACCTACCTACCTATCCTACCTTCACCTACCTATCCTAAGAACCTTCTCCTTACTATAACAAACACAACAAAAAAAGAATTAGCGAAATTGGTCCAGCCGTTCACGCGTGATGCCCTGACCAAGGAAATAGGGATTCATTTTTATATATATGTATAGATAGAAGATAAGATAAAGGCATGCAAAATTTTAATGTTGTTCAAAAACAACCAAAGTACTGAAAATAAAATGAATACTTATCGGATCAAAAAGTGGTAGACGGCGTACAATTTCTGGAATATGTTTACGTAGAACACGTGCGCGCCTGCGATACAAAGTGATACGTCCTCACGCTGGGAAGGCCCGGTCGCTACTGACGGGATCGTTTTTGCGCGGTCGATAATATAGTTCACTTTGCCATTTATTTACGAAATGAAGTTATTGTTTATTTATAAAATAAAAATTTTATTCTATTATATTGTTATCTTAAGTTTAATATGTAATTTAAAAAATTTCATAAAAGTGTTTCTAAGTATTAGAAAAAAATACTTATTTGTCAAGAAGTTTTTAGAAAATTACGTTATTTTATCATTTTTTTTCTGCTATATTTTGTATGTGAGTTGAAAAAAGTGGTTCTACCACATGCAAGTAGACCATATAATGATGTTGAAAATATTTTTTAATTTTCAAAATCAAAAGTAGAATCTTGTAACCAAACGGTCAAACGTCAGTCTCGCGTCATTTTTCGGAAAACTTGTTGCGAAGATTAGTGATTTTCCATGAATACTTAGTTTATTTGAAAAATCCCTTTCTGCTACATGCAAGACAAAGAACTCTACTTTTCAAATCAAAAATAATTTTGTTTAAATTATGTTTCCTTTTCTCACAACGAATGAACAAAATTGATCAAAATCAGTGATTTCGTGCGGTGCGGCGGCACGGGCTCTTAACTATCTAAATCTTGTTGTTTGACAGTTTTTCTTATTTTGGAGTATTGTTTATCTATTTAAGAGTGTTTTTATTACTGCTGATTAATGATTAAGTCACTATAAATCAAAATATTGAGTATTGAAGTAGAAGATATGAGATGGGTACGTTTGAAACAACTTGACTGTGGACGTTTGAAACGTTTCAAACGTCCCCGCATATTCCGCATTTTTACCCGACTGCACAAAAGAAAGTTGTGGTTTCAGCAACATCTTTTCCTTCACCAAACCTTTCCATGACTTCACAAGTTCACAATCAAGTTTTGCTGTAGAACTTGATCCTCTTGATGTTAGCAACTACAAAAACCAACCTTCAACAAGTAATTTTTTTCCAGAATGCATCAGACCATTTCCTAAAGCACTACCCAGGAAAACTGCAAAAAAACGCAACTAAAAGGAAATCTACTGGTTACACAGATACTCCGGAGAAAGAAAACATCAGAATACAAACCGAAGAAAGGGACAGAAAAAGAAAAACATAAATATGGAAAAAAGAAAAAGAAGAAGAACAAAACTAACAAAAATAAAAATAAGTAAATCATCAAAAAGAACCCCAAAGACTTCTAGCTCAGAAGATGAAGATACTGACACACAAATTCCGCAATCTCCCGAGTCTGGTGTCCTTGTGTTGTAATGGAGATTAGTTTTTTTGAATACATACCTACGTATGTTTGATTAGTTTTAGGGTATAATTTCCAAAAAATATATTTTAAGTTACCACCTCAGACCAATAAAAAAGTTCTGAGGTTACCACAGTTAGTTCTCTGAAATTAAATTTCACAAGAAGAGTCAAACCTACATATTATATGGGTCAATAAACGATTGTTATGATTGAAACACTTTTATAATTGAAACATTGTCATGATTGATACATTGTTATGATTGAAACAAGCTGTTTTGTATGAAACTGGATTACCTTTTTTCTCCCTCATGCAAGTGCCACTACAGCGTAATAGGATATTAAGCCTTTCAATAATGTGAAATAGTATTCAATAGCACAAATTAGAGCACTAAAATTATTTAAATAAGAGAGATTTTTAGTTGTTTATGTTGAAGATGTTTTTACATTTGTAATTTTCGAAATATTAATGTTACGTTGACGGACTTGTCACGATCTCAATAAATAATTTAGTGGTAAGTTAAATTGTTAAGACTGATTAAAAACCTACAGTAGTTCCTAAAATATTTTCAGTGTTTCAATTATCCCTACATATTGTTTCAACCGTCCTTAGGATGGGGTCAATAGAACCACTGTGCCCGATCTACTTTAATGGGTGATTGTAGGTTAACTATTCGGAATTGAGATATAGATTATGTTTAATTTAGGAACTAGATAACGACCCTTTCAACGATATAAATACGAGGGATGTGGGTACTATAGATACTTCACTGCACACGTTTTAAGTAAAATTGTTTCAGTTGTCCCCGGTCTACCCTACATCATAATTATAACAAAAATATTTTTAATAATTTTAAACTTACTACCCCTTTCCTCGTGAACGCGGTTTGTACGGAACCCTCGGTGCGCAAGTCCGACTCGCACTTGGCTGGTTTTATTTAATATAATATAAATATATATATATAATATCAAAGTTTGTGAGGATGGCTGGATGTTTGTTACTCTTTCACGCAAAACCCAAAGAACAAATTTGATTGAAATTTGGCATTCAGATAGTTTATAACCTGAATTAACACGGGATACTTTTTATCACAATATTCTCACGGGATCGAAACTTATACGGATGAAACCGCGGGACGCGTGTAGTAATAATGTAAATGCATGTTAATGTAATTCTATGAGCACAATTACCATATCATAATTAATTAATCGCTTTGCAGGAGCTCGTAGCTAAGTAATAACAGCCGCACGGGTCGATCTATAATGATGTCCGAAAATATGACAACCAGTCTTACCAAGAGGTATTGTATTACCCAGTTACGATACCCCTTGGTAACACTGGTTGTTAGACTTTCGGGCTTAACCCGTAACGACTGTCAAAGATCCACGAATGACAGCCGGCTTTCCGAGGCACGGAGGAGTCTCGGTATGTAAAGATGGTCACCCATCCACGGACCAACCCTGGCAAGCGTAGCTGAACCAGATGGATCGACCCGTGCGGCTGTTATTACTTAGTCACGAGCTTAACTAATTATTGCTTAGCTTTTTGCGTCGCTGTACAGCGAAGCAAAAAGCTAAGCAATGATTATGCACCCGAGTGCATAATCTTAATTTTTTGTTCTTATTTTTCAAAGGTACTAATAAAAACGTCATCGCTTGCGTCACAAAAATAGTTACCTACGTCAATTTATAATTTTAGAGTAAAAACTATTTTCAATGTAATGTCTAGCCAATTTTTCTGCTTGCTTGCTTCATTGGCTTGCTAAACCTAAGCCTTGCTAAAAATAAGAACAAAAAATTAAGATTATGCACTCGGGTGCATAATCTTAATTAGGTTTCCGTAGCCAAATGGCAAAAAACGTTTAGGTGTATGAGGAACAGGGTGTAAAGTTCACTCATCCACCATAGAAAAGGGAGGATCCTCCGACCAGACGGGTGTTGTGTCTGGCGGGCAACTGCCCATCGGTTTGAAGTTGAAATCTTGTATGTATGTCGATCGCTCGGTAAACTCTAACTGCGCGATGCAGGATTTATGTGACGTCATGTCTGTAGTTCGTATGTGGCGGTGTAACCGCTACAAACGGAACCCTTATGTATTCGTCATGTCTGTCTGTCTGTCCGTCCGTATGTCACAGCCACTTTTTTCCGAAACTATAAGAACTATGCTGTTTAAACTTGGTAAGTAGATGTATTCTGTGAACCGCATTAAGATTTTCACACAAAAATAGAAAAAAAAAACAATAAATTTTGGGGGTTCCCCATATTTGGAACTGAAACTCAAAAAATTTTTTTCATCAAACACATACGTGTGGGCTATCTATGGATAGATCTTCAAAAATGATATTGAAGTTTCTTATTTATTTTTTTTCTAAACTGAATAGTTTGCGCGAGAGACACTTCCAAAGTGGTAAAATGTGTCCCTCCCAACCCTTTTTTTTTGGTTCAGAAATTATCTAATAACTTCTTCCGCTCTGGGTGGAGCGGGAGGGCGTGTCAGACTCTTACTGACTAAAAACCCACCCGTGTTGCTTCGGTTACCCTGTTGCCGGGGGCCACGATTTCCCTTTCGGCCCATATTTGCAACCCTGGCAGGCATTGGCCGTAGCGGACCCCGTCAATTCTGCTGACATCTCTTTGAGGTGCGCGTAGAACACAACGCGCCGTCGACCCGGGCTTGGTCCTTATCGGACGGCGAGCTGCCCATTGCTCACCGTCCGCAAGCCCGCGCCTACGGTGGCCGGAAGTCGGCTTACGATTCCCGCCCAGTGCGTCTCCTCCTGCGGCTGTTAGGTGCGTGAGGGTGCGAAATTTGCCTCTCACTCACGCGTTCCGCCTCCTCCTTCGCGACCATTACCGCTTCGCAGAAGGAGGTGACGGCCTGCCATTTCCTCTCGCTCCGTACCATGGCCTGAACCAGGGCCGGACGCGAGAGATCACCGCCGCCGATCGCCTCCACGAGGACACGGCGATGCTCCGCCCAAGCCGGGCAGACCTCCACCGTATGCTCCACCGTGTCCTCCGGTAACTTCTAAAATAAGAAAATGATAAAACTAAAAAAAATATATGATATACATTACCATGTAAACTTCCATCGAAAATTGGTTCGAACGAAATCTAGTAACTAGTTCTTTCATTCAATGTTACTTGCTGCTAAGGAACCCTTCATGGGCGAGTCCGACTCGCACTTGGCCGCTTTTTTTGTTCTTATTTTTCAAAGGTGCTAATATAATAAAAACGTCTTCGCTTGCGTCACAAAAGTAGTTACCTACGTCAATTTATATTATTAGAGTAAAAACTATTTTCAATGTATTGTCTAGCCAATTTTTTTGCTTACTTGCTTCATTGGCTTGCTAAACCATTATTAGGTAGCGCAGCAAATTATAATTAGTTTCTAAACTTTTTGATAATATTGTAAACAAATCCTGCACCCTAATTGCGATATACACGATCAATTACAATCTGAATAATTTTGAAAGAGTTTGCTAAATCCATAAGTTCGAAAAAAAAATCTGCTCAACAACGTAAATAACGCAATTAATGTTTTATTTTGTTTGTTATCGGACAATAAACAGCTACAATATAAAATGTTTATAAATATTATAGGCTCATAAGTAGTATTAACAATATTGCAGCCCACTACATTAAAGCCAAAGTCAAATAATTTATTTCAATTAGGCACATAAAAGGCACTTTTGAACGTCAAAATGTACAAAAAATAGAATTGATTCTAGTCGCCTCTTCCAAAAGGTAGTTTTCGTATGGAGAAGAATGGGAAAGAAACTCCACCGTTACTCTTTTAAAATGTTTTACAACATTTTGTATACATTCATTAAGTCAAAGTCAAAGTCAAATAATTTATTTCAATTAGGCACAAAAAGGCACTTTTGAACGTCAAAAACAAAAAATAGAATTGATTTTAGTTATTTATTGATTATATAATTATTGATTATATAATTATATGTGAAGACGATGCACCTGGAATAAGATTACTATACCACAATAGGTCAAAATAATTAAAAATGAAGCAACGACAGAAAAAAATAATTATGTAATGGATACATTGTGTTCACATAAATTTACAAGCATTTTAATAGTAGGTACCTATAAGATATTCCTAAAAAATTTAGGTACAAGTAATACTAATAAGTCAGTGTGTGAGTTCAAGTAATCACAGAATGTAAAATATATGTTATAATAATTAATTATACAATTAAATTAGCAATCAGTTTGATTTTGTCTAGACTCTAAATTGTCCTATGGAGCTAGACCGGCATGCTTCCAAGCATTCTTATCTAGGATATAATCCTCTAATTTGTAATATGCTTGTTTACAAAGAGTACTTTTAATGTGAGTTTTAAATTTTCTTTCAGTTAATTGTACTAATATATCACAAGGTATTTTGTTGTAACATTTAACACAGTACCCCATAATTAAGATAAGGTAAAAAGTGCCACTAGATTAGCATTACTCAGACACATAAAATAAAAAATAATTGATTATTAAAATACAATACAATTAACAAAATTAAAAACGGGATTATTCCTTATCATCACAAATAAAAATTAAGATTATATTGTTGATTATTGTTGTTAATCTGTCAAAATAAAACAGATCGTTTACCGAAAATATTTAGCTGTTCATCAGATTCAATTTTGAGTTCTGGGGGCCGAAAACGGCCACATTAAGCAATTCCTATAAAAGCAATTCATTTTCTGAATTCCCAGCAATTCCTCTATGGTGAATATTTTGGCTGAATCATATTCAATCCAATTCATATCAGAATCATATTTGGTGTAAACATTGCCGCATGAAAAAATTAAGACCGTAATTTTACCGGATAATTTTTCTTTACAGTTTTTATTAATCAAATGAGATTTTTATTTTTTATGCCTACAGTTTAAATGTTATTTATTTATAATACAAAACTGTCAAACAGATGAATTGCGTAATATGAATTGAACGCAGATAATATTATGAATTGTCAGTTTGTGACAGTTTGTGTGATTCACAATATAATATATCATATTATGATTCTAATGATTTCACGGTGTTTTACATTACCTCTAATCGTTGGCCCGCTACATTGATAAATGCAAAACTTTTATGCAATTCTGCGTGTAGTATTTTTTATAAAAAAATCACTAAACGACTTTCAGTTGTGTTACAAAACAGCTCCGTTATGTAAAACAGCGGATTCGACAATCCATCTCCGACATATATGTATACGAGTTGCTAGAGAACTCAATCAGTAATTACTGTTGAACTTAGCCCAGCATTCAAGGACATGACTTGTCATGCTCATTTGAGCACGAAACACCATCCGTAAGATTTCTTAAGAAGCTGGTCAATAATTATCATAATGGGTGACAATTATGTAGCATGCTTGGATGTATGAATGATTTATAGAACGTTTACCCATAACCAGCCTATACTGTTCACACTACTCACACACACACTCACACACGGGCCACCTCTTTCTGTGTGAGTGAGTGGGCTATAATCCACCATGTGGGCCCAGTGCGAGTTAGTGAATATCACGTCTTCGAATTTTTGGTTCTAGGACATGCCGGTTTTAGTCGCGGTTAGAAGCTAGTTCTACCCGCGACTTCGTCCGTGGGCCTATAACCTTCTTCAAGAATTGGGCTATCCAAAGCAAACATTTTTTTTCAAATCCGACTGGTCGTTTCGGAGACTACCCCCTACATACAAACTTATAAATAAACAAATTTTACCTCTTTATAATACTATAAAATAAAATACTGTATAAAAGTATAGATTAACCGACATAGGCACTTATGAAACGTCATAAACCTACAACGGCACTTATGAAAAATCAGAAGCTAGGTGCACGGTTCCCCCGGGTGTCACCACTGTGTGGATCGCCCGGAGGACACGGTGGGGCATACGGTGGAGATCTGCGCGGCTTGGGCGGAGCATCGCCGTGTCCTCGTGGAGGCGATCGGCGGTGAAGATCTCTCGCGTCTGGCCCTGGTCTGGACCAGGGCCGGACGCGAGAGATCTTCGCCGCCGATCGCCTGGCCTGGGGCCATGGTACGGAACGAGTGGGCATGGGAGGCCGTCACCTCCTTCTGCGAAGCATTAATGCTCGCGAAGAAGGAGGTGGAACGCGTGAGGTAGAGATAAATTTCGTGCCCTCACGTCCCTAATCGCCGCAGGAGACGCCCTGGACGTCGGGAGTCCCAGGCCGATTCCTGGCGCCATAGGCGCGGTCTTGCGGACGGTGAGCAAATGGGTAGCCGTCCTTCGTCGCCCGTCAACGGCGCGTTGTGTTCCACGCGCGCCTCGGAGAGATGTCAGCAGAAATGACGGAGTCCGATAGTGCCGATGCCTGCTGGGGTTGCGGTTATTGTCCGAAAGGGTTACTGTGGCCCCTGGCAATATAGGCAACTGAAGGAACACGGGTGGGTTTTAGTCAGTAAGAGTCTGACACGCCCTCGCGCTCCACCCAGAGCGGGAGAAGTTATTTGATAATTTCCCACCAAAAAAAAAAGGTGCACGGTTCCAATTAGTCGTTTCAATCCTGAATATCAAAAATCTCCGAGTCTCTGAATATCAAGAATAGTAATTATTCGTATTCATTCATTACGCTTGTATGCGTAATGAATGAATACGAATAATTACTATTTATTTTCCAACCACTCTGTCAAAGCAGAAGGCAGTTAGCAAGAAAAAAACAACAACAACATCGTATGATCATTTCTTTATCAGACAAAAGTAATGATGTCTAAGGTCATTTTTATAATCTATTTTAATACTGTAGGCAATTTATGATGTGTTTTTTTGTCATGAGACCCTGCATAGGTTACTGCTGTCACGGCTGTCAGTCGTTACGGGTAGTTGCAAGCCCAAAAGTCTGATAACTAGTCTTTTTTTTATTTTTTGTTTTTCCAAAGTTTATCATGATACTCAATAACTGGGCTGTGGAAGTCAGATAGGCAGTAACTCCAAGTAAAATACTGGTATTCAGCTGCATCTGGTTAGACTGGAAGCCGACCCCAACATAGTTGGGAAAAGGCTTGGCAGATTGATTGAGACCCTGGGTCACTGTATGAATAGTTTGCTATCAAATCTCATATTACTTCTGGGGGCCTAAAACGGCCGCTTAAATGATTATATTATCTTAATGATTATATTATGAATCACAAAACTGTCACAAACTGACAATTCATAATATTATCTGCGTTCAATTCATATTACGCATTTTATCTGTTTGACAGTTTTGTATTATAATGAAATAACATTTAAACTGTAGAAATAAAAAATATAAATCTCATTTGATTGATTAAAACTGTAAAGAATAATAATCCGGTAAAATTACGGTCTTTATTTTTTCATGCGGCAATATTTAAGTACACCAAATACGATTCTGATATGAATTGAATTGAATATGATTCAGCTAAAATATTTGTCACCATAGAGGAATTCCTGGGAATTCAGAAAATGAATTGCTTTTAGAGGAATTGCTTAATGTGGCCGTTTTCGACCCGCAGGTTGTATGTTGATCTAAATATGATTCACGACCGAATCAAATATTTCTTAATAATTCATTAAGAAATATTTGATTCGGTCGAAACAAGGCGTGATGTTGTGTGTGTATGTAATTCACATACACACACAACATCACGCCTTGTTTTCCCCAAGGGTTGGGCAGAGGTGTACCTATATAGGTACACACGGCTACACATCAAGCTATACATTTCCAGTTTATGCTGATCTCGCATTGCATAGGATTTCCGTACAATGCGAGGTCAGCTTATACTGGAAATGTATTGCTTGATGTGTAGCCGTGTGTAGACCCACATTTCGCCAATTATATTTAAGTCCCATGTAATAAGGGGCGAGCATATTGCCATCAACCGGGCACAAATCCAGACTCCGGGCCGCTACTGAGAAATTCCAGATAGAAAAATACAATAACACTGCCCGAACCGGTAATCGAACCCAGGACCTCATGCTCAGCAGTAGCGCTTGCAACCACTAGACCAACGAGGCAGTCTTAATGAATTATAATCATAAAAATCATCAATACAACTCTATAAGTTTATGTAATCCTTCAAGTAGTATCAGTATTACATATATCATACACATCAGTATTCAGTGTGTTTGTTGAAAAATTTTAACAATACTATAAACTGTTCCGATATTTTGACAAAATTTTATTTCAGCATTCCCACGAAGTCTAAGCGATACAATCCACCTTTGCGCGTGCCATTTGCTTCGACCAATTATAGGCAAAATTCGTACATTATGCGTGCAAGCGGAAATTTAAACAGGCTTTGTAAACAGTACGATATAGATCCATTTATAACTAGTGTGTCGTCAGTCAGGAAGTGCTTAAGCCGTAACTTTTTCATATAGTAAATTTTGTTATGATGGTTGCTATGCAGTGCGAGCAACATAGTAATTATTTATTTATTTATTTATTTATTTATTTAATTTTAAAGAAAGCTTACAGACTAATAACAACTATAAATATCATGCATAAGTAGTGACATTTGCTAATTACAAGCTTCCACATGTATTATATCTAATTAGGTATGAGTTACTTGCGTTAACCAGTTACAGCGATTTAAGTAAGTAAAATAATTACAATGTAAACATATATGTTGCGATAGTATACTAAGTATGTCAAGTCGTGCAGTGTCAAAATCACAATTAAAAGCTATTTATGATTGTCACCAAAATACTCCTTGCTAAGTATCTTTCTAATTTTGTGTGCGCTGGTGCAGAATAAATCGATTTCCAGGTGTGATGGTAAACTATTGAAAGCTATAACACTACGTATGCAGAAGGCGTTGCGCCTGTACTTTGTCGAAGTGAATGGTACTTGGAGTAGAGGCCGTTTTCTTAGGTTGTTCAGATTAGTGCGAAGAAGTATTTTGCTGAGTAGTTCGGGACAATCAACTGAGCCGTTTGCGATGTTCACTAAAAAACAGACATCACTGATATTACGCCTTACTTCCAACGGTAAGAAATGATATCGCTTACAACGGTGTTCATAGTCGACTGAGAATTGCCCAGCCTTAAAATCTAAGTACCGCAAAAATTTTCTCTGAACAGACTCAATACGAGATTTGTAAATCTCATATTGAGGGTTCCATACTTGCGAAACGTACTCAAGGTGGCTACGCACTAAGGAACAATAAAGAACTTTTAATGGTTTTAGGGAACGAAAGCTAGAACAAGCTCTAATAATGAAGCCCAAGGCTTTGAACGCCTTGTTGACAACTGTTTCCATATGATCATCAAAAAGCAGCTTGCTGTCGTGTACCACACCAAGATCCCTGATACTTGTTTCCTTACTTATGTAAGTACCATCTAGTATATACCCTGGCCCAATAATAGATTTCTGGCGAGTGAATACTACGTGAAAACATTTGGATACATTTAGTTGTAATTTGTTGGTTTTGCAATATTGTACGAATCTGTCAAGGTCGGACTGAAGTAGCTCAGTATCAGATAATGTGCGTATGGACTTTAGAACCTTCATGTCATCTGCATATAATAGGATATGTGAGTTACTAAAGCATTTTTTTATATCCGAAATAAATATTGTAAACAATAACGGTCCTAAGATTGAGCCTTGGGGCACTCCCGATGGGACAGATTTCCATCCAGACGTGTATCCACGTAAAACCACAGCCTGCGTTCGATTATCTATGTACGATGAAAACCACCGATATAGATCACCATGAATTCCTGCGGAAAATAGCTTTCGAAGAAGCACTCGATGATCTATACGGTCAAAACATTTGCTGTAATCCGTGTATATCGCGTCGACCTGGCATCGTTCTTCCATCCCAGTGGTTATAATTTCGTTGGATAGTATCAGGTTGGAGGCGGTTGACCGTTTTCTGAGGAAACCATGTTGTTCGTTGCCGAAATGGCGTTGCATAGCTGAGTAAACTTCCGTGTGTACTACTCGTTCAAGAACTTTAGAGAAAAGACATAATTTAGATATGGGGCGGTAGTTTTCTATTTGAGACTTATCCCCCTTTTTAAAAATCGGTGTAATAAAGGCAGATTTCCACATCTTAGGGACAATACCCTCCCTCAGCGACCGCTCAAACAGCACACAGACAGGTGCCACCAAGCTCTTTGCACAATTAATTATGAATATGGGGGGTATCAAATCTGGCCCACCAGATTTAGATGGGTCCAAACCTACAAGTAGCTTGTATACCGTCTCCGGACACACGCTGACCGTACTCAGGTTCACCGAGCTGGCAGGATGAATGTCATTATTAACATCCAGATCGTCAGAATCTGAGTCAGGTTCTTGGAAGGTAGACTGAAAGTAAGTGGAAAAAAGCTCAGTGATACCCTCCCCGGTGTCTGCGGACGAGTCCATGTAGTGTAATACGTTAGGTAATGTATTACCACTTCTTTTGCTTTTGATATACGACCAGAAACATTTAGGATTTTTGGCGATTGAGGATTCTATTTTTTCCATATAAGCATCAAAACAAACCGCCTCTAATTCCTTAGCTCGGTTTCGCAAGAGAGAGAAAGAGTGGTAATCGGATAAGTTGCCGTAATTTTTGTATTTGTTATGGTATTTGTGTTTTTCTTGCATTAATGCTGTAGTATATAGTAACTCGTGAGTGTCCTTTGAATTTACTTTTTTTTTTTTCTGTTTCTTATAAGTGGAGACCTGTAATTGGCTTTCAGGCTATTGTGCTGTCCTTGATCTGTTTGTTTTAGCTGTAAGTCTCCCGTGTTATTTAAATAAATAAATAAATAAATTACCGTCAATGAGAAAGCTGAACGGGAATAGTGAGACCCACGTTGGTCAAATGAAATAGCGGGCGCTTTCCTGGCTTCCTGTTACACACTTCCGTCCCTTTTCACGAAATCCCTCCCACAAAGTCAAAGTAAAATAATTTATTTCAATTAGGCATTTTGAACGTCAAAATTTACAAAAAATAGAATTGATTCTAGTCTCCTCTTCCAAAAGGTAGTTTTCGTATGGAGAAGAATGGGCAAAAAACCCCACCGTTACTCTTTTAAAATGTCTTACAATATTTTGCATACATAAATTATATAATTATAATGTGAAGACGATGCACCTGGAATAAGATTACTTTACCACAATAGGTAAAAATAATTAAAAATGAAGCAATGACAGAAAAAATAATTATGTAATGGAAGCCTAGCTAGGTACCTACTTTTACAAGCATTGTAAAAGTAGGTACCTATACGATATCACAGGTTACAGGAAAGAGAGAGGAAATATATTGCACATCAAAAACTAACGTTTTATTTTTCTTTGTTTCAGTATTGATGTTAATATCAACAACGTTCGTCCTCAGCATGATAGGGACGATATTTTTTTGTTTTACGAACACTATCAACGATGCCATATTGTCTGTAAGTATTTTATTGTAATTACTGTTGTAAAACTTACACTTTCTTATATTGACACTTATTATATAAGAACTCGTTAGTGGTACGACTGCTAGCATCAGGGTTCGATTCCCAGGTCATGCAGTGTTACTGAGTTTTTCTAACAGGAATTTGTCAGTACAGTACAAGGCATTCAATGAGCATGAGTCGTGACCACAAACTGACACTGCGCAGTAGTTAATTTTTCGGTATGAAGAAGCTGCACGCGATTGGTTCGTCAGTCGAAGCTTGTTGTCTATTGGACCTCTCGCGTGTCATTCGACTACTGTCATTGGCCGAAATAGTAACATATAAAATAAAATAAAGTTTTTATTTTTCTCATACAATTGTTCTACAGCACAAACTTGAGGCAGCCCCGGTAAGTTATAAGGATACTTGTTTGTGATAGGGTTACCTCGCAACTTCCCATGGGTTACTAGCTACAATGTTGAGACATAAGTAAGAAAGAAAAGTAAAAGTTTAGATTCTAGTATGTTACAAAATTGTTGTAGCATGTTCAGGGGGCCTAAAACGGCCGCTTTAGTAGAAACATAATAAGAAAATATTATGAATCGCACGAACTGTCACAAACTGATAATTCATAATATTATCTGCGTTCAATTGTTATTACGCAATTCATCTGTTCGACAGTTTTGTCTTATAATGAAATAACATTTAAACTGTAGAAATAAGAAATAAAAATCCCATTTCATTCATAAAAACTGTAAAGAAAAATTATCCGGTAAAATTACGGTCTTCATTCTTTTCATGCGGCAATGTTTACACCAAATATGATTCTGATATGAATTGAATTGAATATGATTCAGCTCATATTGTGTCACCATAGAGGAATTGCTAGTGATCTGCTGTGAATTCAGAAAAAGAATTGCTTAATGTGGCCGTTTTAGGCCCCCAGGTATGTGTAATGTTTGTGTGTATGTATGTGTGTGTGGAGGGTGGATGTGCGGGGTGTGTGGGTGTGAGGCGTGTAGGTGTGTGCAAAATGCGCGAGCTGTGCTCACGACTCGTGCCCCGACCTGTAACCACCCGGATTTTGGCTATGTCCGTCTCTTTGCAATTTTATTTCATGGAAACTAACATAATCGGCAAAATTCGGGTATTCTAGATATTCATCTCTGCTTGCCCCTTCAGAAAATGCAGGCATGCACTATGATAGGCAGACGTTTGACCACAATCTCGCTAAATAGAAAGTGAAATCAAATCAAATAAATTTTACATGAATATTTAACAGTTTCCAATGTTTCGGCAAGGAGTCATACATATGACACGCGTTAATGTAGTTTTGGCACTATATGAACAGAGTTTACTATTATCTCGTCTGTTTCGCGAAACTGAGTCTTCCAGACGAGGAAATAGCGAAGAATTTGATCTAACAAATATTTTGATATCTGAAGATACGGTTAACGATGGTGCAAGCTTGCCTGCAAGTAATAGGTAACTATGGGCCTAAAACGGCCACATTAAGCAATTCCTCTAAAAGCAATTTATTTTCTGAATTCTCAGCAGATCATTAGCAATTCAATACTCAATATATTTATTGCTTTCACATGTGAACTTAGTTGGTAGGTATTTACAAAAATAGGATCATTGTGAACCAGGGTTCACTATGATCATATTTTTCGACAGGTCGAGCACAGCAAAGTAGGAGAGAGGGAGAAAGTGGGAGAGGGCTTTTTATTTTGACTACTTAGTTATTATTATTCTATATACCTATTTTAATTATTTTATAAAACTAGTGAGTTAAAATTTGTCATTTAAATAATCATTGATATTATTAATAGCATTTAGATAATAGAAATTGTTTTAATTTATTTATGAATTTATTCAATTTTTGTTCTTTTTTTAATGAATTCTGGATTACATATTTTAATTGACATGACTAGTGTACTGGTTGTCTCCTTTATGGTAACACATATTAGCTGAATCATATTTAATTAAATTCATATCAGAATCATAATTGCTGTAAATACATGAAAAAATTAAGACCGTAATTTTACCGGTTAATTTTTTTTTACGGTTTTTATTAATCAAATGAGATTTTTATTTTTCATTTCTGCAGTTTAAATGTTATTTCATAATAATACAAAACTGTCAAACAAATGAATTGCGGAATATGAATTGAACGCAGATAATATTATGAATTGTCAGTTTATTTCTTTTAAATTATTCATAATATTATCATATTATGATTCTGCCAAAGCGCCCGTTTTAGACCCCATGCATCTTTCATCTTTTCACATCTTCCAGTTGAAATGACGCAAATCCTTTGTTCCCAGAGCATGGTAATCCGCAACAACTCCCTAGCCTACAAGATCTGGAAGCGGCCTGACGTCCAACCGCTCATGAAGGTCCATCTCTTCAACTACACCAACTGGGAACGCGTCAAAGATGGACTGGACACCAGACTACACGTCAACGAGGTTGGCCCTTACGTGTACTCGTAAGTATCCATACCACAAGAATAAAAAACCAAGCAAAATTAAAGCTTTTTAAGGCAACCATAGCCGACTTTTAAATTAAAAAAAAATCAAATCATTTATTACTTTGCAAAATGGGTAATTATTACATTGATGTTTTACTAAGAGAGTCCTCCATGTTCTACCGTCACATGATGAATGATTTTATACTGAAGATCACGTCTAAACGAGTAGTGTTAATGATTTGGAAAAAATATATGTTAAATTAGAGCGTTTTTTCAATAACTTAGTATAGGAATATTTTATATTATTACATAGTGAAATTAATTTGTAAAATTATGTCTAACGCGGATAAAAAACTGAGAATCACGCAAAATCTAACAAGCGTATTTTTCTGAATTTTTTACCATTTTAAAGATATTTTAATTATAGATTTTTTAGTATACGTATTTTATATTAAAATACTTTTTGTTTTATGTAAGTATAATAAATTAATAATGCGTCTAATTTGGGACAGCGCTCCTTGATGGGCGAGTCCTATTACTGGCTGGACGTACGACGCGTTGCGTGAGCTCAGTACAGAACACGCAAGCTAACCACTCAAGGTTGCTGTCATATATCTGCGGCTTAACAGAGTTCAAAATTCTTATCTACTTTCACAGTAGGGTTGCCTCTTTTCCGAGTCACCGTCGGGACATTTTTAGTGAAAGGAATTTTTTGTAGGTGAAATAAACCAAAAAAGGATTTGGGAAATATTTATTTTTAATAACTGACGATAAAATCGTTCTTTTTATATTTGTCAGATGATTTCACCTAGGACAATAATTGTCGGTTACCTTTTACGAATTTAAAAAATTCTTCACATGCCAAATCTTGAAATCATCAAATCAAATTGTATTTTAAAATTATTTTAGAATGTTTACAACATTCTAAAATAATGTTAAAATACAAAATTAATATTCTTATTAAAAAAAATCAAGATTATCTACAGAACTTGGAGTATATTTAGATCTCAATTCTTTTCTTGGCGAAGTCGACAGCATATTCTTAATATTGAACTTTGCTCCCATTTTCACATTTATGTTTTTGATGGAATAGATAATTATTTGACAATCACCATACATTAGGGACATAGGTTACTTTTGGTGTGTAACATCTTTCCTGTCGCATTTCTACATCTGTGAAATTTCGTGAAAAGGGACGGAAGTGTGTAACAGAAAGCCGAAAAGCCTCAATCCAGAAAGCGCGCGCTATTTGATTGAGTTCTAGTACGAAACTAAATAGCGTAAGGCTCAATTCTTATTTCGTTTGTAACTAAAGTAATAATTGATCTATAGAAAAAATATATTGTGGCTGGATAATAAACCATATTTTCTCACTGTGAATACTTATTTTAGACATAAAACCGAGTAATCTTGATTTTATTTAAATAATCTTTAAAAAAAGACATGATTTTCGAATAAAAAATGAAACAAGCGAAAATGTTACAATTACGTAACTGTCTTGTACATGGAAAGAAAAAGATTCAATAAATCATATATGTACTAAAGTTCCATTTTGATTGTTTGCGTGACTGTTTAAGAATGTTAATGCAAATTAACATACAATTTAGGGAGCCTCCTCTTAAAAAACTTAAAACTTGTATTAGCGCCATCTACATTCTTTAACCCAGCACTACGCGAATCTATAAGTTTTTCCCTAGGTACCAAAAATCGCTCAACGCGCCTAAAGAAGTTTTCACTTCAAAAATATGTTTGGAACACGCGAAAAATTGCATAATATTAAAATTTTAACCACAAACAATTATGGTCATTAAAGGGATATTAAAATGTTTATGAACTACAAACAATTATGGTCAGTATAGGCAATTATATGACCAGCCTTGAAATATTAGGTATGCCATATCGAGCGGAAGCGATATCGCAATATCGTGAGTTCGATGCTTTGTGGGTACACAGTTCAGACTACTTCAAACATATACCTAACATGTCATCATCTCTGTATTCCCCGAAGGGTTAGGCAGAGGGATACCACGGGCGTCGCCAGCCGGTGGCGAGTGTGTTCGATCATTCGGTTCCCTACAAAATGGTTGAGCTCGATGGTGCTGATCCACGCGTCATGTTCGTGAACGGGCGCCGCCAGTTGAGACTGGTCATCTCTTATCTGCCAGGGCTTATTTTTAATCTTATATTTTCAATTGCTTTGCTATTTTTTTGTACATTCTTCTCACATATAGAAGCAACAAGAATAATGTACCCAAGATTTTGTAATATCTATATAGATATTACAAAATCCTGGGTACATTACGGGCAACTACGGGAAACTCCAAGGACACTCTTTTAAATATTTAAAAGAGTGTCCTTTGAGTTTTGGCTTCGAATACCGGGTTGGGCAAAATCTTTTTGAGTTTTTTGTATATCAGGAAGTTCACAGTAACATCTTGAACTCCGGATTTGTTCCTACCTAATGGCATTAGGCTTGCTCCTATTACATGGACATATCAATAAAAAATAAACTGGAAATTTTGGTATATTTTACCTCTTCCAGTTGCTGTTGTGAATGATCTGATCGGCTGACCAAAATAAGAGTCTCTAAAAATCGGGAGCTGGGTGCGGGCGTGCAGGGCGTGCACCGCACAAGGGCGGCACTTTCAAGGAGGCGGCAAACGTAGAAATCTCCTTATAGAACACATTGCTCTATATAGAAAATTAACGCAAACGTTTCCAAGTTCAAACCAGTTAGGGCCGCTTTTTCAATCGCTAGTTAACTTTATCCGACGAATAAGTATGTCAGTTTGACAGTTTTTGTTTGGATAATCTGTCAAAACGTCACATTTATTCTTCAAGTAAAAGTTATCTAATTATTGAAAAATCGGCCCTTAGATAGGTAATCTCTAAGGCGCGGGACATACACAAGTGGCGAGGGGCGCGGGCGTGGTGACGGTGTGGCGCGGGCGTTGCCACTCCTTCATATTTCGTTTGCGCCACGCCTGCGCCCCGCCGACTGTGTATGTCCCACGCCTCATCGCTCCTATACATTTTATATGAAATATTAAACAAGTGGTGCAACGCCCGCGCCCCTCGCCACTTGCGTATGTCCCGCGCCTAAGAGGGTATTCCCCTGTTATGAATATAACTTTTTATTGTGCGTGGTGCGAGACGCACATGGTCGGTTTTTTTATACATTTCCATAACAATTTAACCAACATCAAATTCCTCTCTAAAAGCCTAGTAAGGTAAAGAGGGGGCGGCATTGTCAGTTTTGCACGCGGACGGTGAAGCGGCCAGCGGCGGGCCTGTCGGGAGAGTCTACCTTCAACTGTAAGAAAGTGACTTCATTCTCATTTTCGTTCTTTCAAAGTCAGGAGATACTTAATGTACCTATTAAATTTAATGTCAAGCATGTATTATCACATACCTACCTACATTGTATTAATTAAAAGTTAAAATAATCAATGAATGTAAACACAATATTATCTTCAGACGATTCTGACTGGGCTAGACATTTAATACCAATTTTCAGTGGATATCGTCTAGTACAGACGCCAGCACATTATACATATTTTGCCTTTTGATTTTTGCTTAGATTAGATTATGTCGTACCTATGCTCTACCGCCATACGAAGACAAAACTAAATCAAATCGTCACTGACTCGTTCTAAAGTGACTATTCTTTACCAGGAATAAATCAGAATATAAACAAAATAACTTATCAAAAACAAAAAGACAATGTATCAAATTCTTTTTTCGTAAGACAGAAGCTTTCATATAACTATATTACGGTATATAGCAGAGGTGCTCATCGGTCGATCGCGAGAGGTTTGAAGGTCGATCGCCGAGGATAGCTAAAATGATCAGTGATCGATCTTAAAACTGTAGCTTTTTGATAAAGAAGTGACAAAAATTCTCAACGAATTCGAAAGACGCTTTGCAGATGTTAATAAAATTTACCCATTTAACTGCACGAACGTACAACAAATCTCTTCTAGCAGTAGTGATTTGTTCAACATGAAACGTACAGTACTTTAAGGTGAAATGTTGAAGCTTATTTCGGATATTAACTTAAAAGCTAGAGCTGGCGACAGTAATCCTTTCTGGTCATCTATATCGGAAATGAATTATCCGTTAATAAAGCAAATAGCACTGCAAATAACTGCGTTCTTTGCATCGACATATCTGTGCGAGTCTGAATTTTCTAATATCAATATATCGTCCTCGTCTCACAAATGACCACCTGACAGCCTGCTTGCGTCTAGCTTTAACTGAGAATATTCCAAACTACGAACATTTTGCGAAAGACCACCAATGTCACGCTTCGACATCAGCATCACGATAATTTTTTCATTTTTCTTATTGTGCCTGCCACTAATATTTGAATTTCTTTTTGTAGTATTGGATGATTAAAAATTTAATACAGATTTGACAATTTGCACCCAATGTAGTTTTACTTATGTAATTTTTTTTCTTGATAAATATTTGGTAGATTAAACGGTTAAAATGTCGATCTCTCAGTCATAAAATTTTGCTAGGTCGATCTCCTTAAGAAAAAGTACGGGCACCGCTGGTATATAGCTATATATACCTAGGGATATAACAAAATCATATATATGTTGCAAAATCTTACTGCAACATATATATAATTAAAAAGATTGATGGACCAGCATTATTTATTTCACAGCAAGATTAAGTCAATTCAATCAATGAATGAGTACCTATAAAATAATAATTATTATTGCATTTTAACTCTCTGCCTTGTCAGTAAGTTCACAGGGCACTTATTAAAAAAATAAGCTGTTATCAACCAGCCTGTTTGTTATCGTAACGAGACGAAACTGTGAGCATAGATCTACTGCGTGATCGTATGTTGTTATTAAATAAATAATCTTTTTAGCAAACTGAAGCTTAAATAAAAACTTATTATTATTCAAATTTTTTACGTCTCTTGACATCTCTCGGGACCTAATTGCGTAACTTATTTTCGTAAACGATTACGCCTAATTTAGATAGTTCAACAACATTCATTGCGTTATTTACGTTGTTGAGCAGATTTTTCAAGTGAAAACTTCTTAAGACGCGTTGGGCATTTTTGAGATGAGACTAAACCATTGATTTCGCGACACTAACGCAATTTACCGACACCGTGAAGTAAAAGACATCAACGCGTCGATAACCGCGGAGTCGATTTTTTTTTCAAGTTTTCACTTTTGTCGACATTCCCGGAGTGCCAGTTTTTTTTTTTTTTTCCAACTTGTGAAGCTATGGATTAGCAATCTGTTTCAAATCGAAACATATTGTGATTGTGTTGTATTGCGCAATCAGGGTACGTTGTCGGGCCAGACTTTGGAAGGCGTACGAGAGGCCGAAGCCAACTCGCAGAAGCCCGCTAGATTAATGAAGCATGAACCGACGATTATCCCTGTTCGCACTATGCAAGTGCACCCAAGGACAACCCTCGATTGGTGTAGGACTATTACAGGATATGTAAACAAAGATAATAGTTTATGAGTTTGGGTGGCTAAATATTTATTATTAATCATTTTTTAAGCGACTTCCAAAAACGTTTCTTTTTTGTGTATTTCCGCCGATTTCTCCGTCAATTGTGGACCGATTTTGAAAATAATTTTTTGTTTGAAAGGGTATGCTCTCGAGGTGGTCCTATTTAAATATTAACTTTGCTGGAATAGTTTTGAGCAGCTTCAATAATACGTATTTTTTCCCACTTAGTATGTGGATGATATGATAAGCTCCTGTCACTGTTATTTACATAGCAGATAGTGGTATTCGAATTTGTGTGGGGTAGGTACTAGTGATGTGCCGGATATCCGTATCCGCGGATATCCGCGGATATCCGCGGATATCCGAGGGAGAAAAAGATCTGTATCCGTTACTTTTTGGCGGATCTTGAACGGATCTTTTATATTAATACATTTCATTACGTTTACGTATAAATACAGGATCCGCGAATCACGGATATCCGGCACATCACTAGTAGGTACCACAACGAAAAAGTGAAAAATAAAAACTTTAACAAAAAATAACAACCGACTTCCAAAAAAAACACTACAAAGTGAAAAACAACTTTAATTTCGGTGGCAAAAAACGAAAATTCTAAACCAAAGACACCGACTTCCGAAATTAAAGTTATTTTTCATTTTGTAGTGTTTTTTTTTGGAAGTCGGTTGTAATTTTTTTATGTGTTACATCTTTCCCCTCGCCCTCCTGCAAACTGTGGGATTGATTTCGTGAAAAGGGACGGAAGTGTGTAACAGGAAGCCGGGGAAGCGCGCGCTATTTGATTTAACCAATGAGCGCGCGTGGTGTTAAAGTTGGCCGTCAGATGGTACCAACCCAATTTCCGAGAGGTTGGTACTGTCAACCAAGATGTCAGATGTTACACATCATATACGACTCAAAAGGCTCGCTTGTTTTATAATTGATTGTAACATTTTTTATATTTATTTCAGTATTACTTCACTACATTGATAGTAGGAGTGACCGATTGTCGTAGCATGGTTAATTATGTCATAATCTGCCTAGACTTTTCCCAATTGATCAGATTCAGTCTGTCTTTAGCTGTCCTCCCCCAGCGACGCCCTAAGCCGAGGTCCGTACTCCACAGGGGGTTCCCTCAATGTAGTCGGTAAGTTTATTAGTTTTATGCCCTGCCTGGAGGCCCTATAATCAGTTAAGGCATCCACAGGATAGCCCGGTTAAGCAGCCGTCAACATCCTAGGTTAACATTATAATAAACTTTTCCCAATTACTATGTTAGGGTCCGCATCGAGTCTAACCAGATGCAGCTGTATGCCAGTATTTTACATGGAGCGACTGTCTATCTGACCTCTACAACCCAGTTACTAAAGACCGGACCGGACCGGACTTGCTAAAGACTGTTTGTCAGAATTTCTGGCTTCTGACAACCTGTAACGACTCTTAAAGATCTACGAATGACAGTAGCGACCAACGGCTTAACTTGCTTTCCGAGGAACGGAGGGGTCTATTGCCGAACTCCTATACAAACTTTCAGCCCCCAATTTAACCGCTTTTGGGCACGAATTTTCAAAATTCACGTTATATTTTTATTAAAATTTCATGATTCTTGACACAGGTTTAGGCAGTGCGTTGTCAGTAACTTGACCAATCATTGTAGCTATATATCACAAATAAATATACGTATGTCTGGTTTCTGTTATCAGCTGTAAAATATGACGCAATTTTTTACAAAGTGTCTTAATCTGTCCAGACGGTTTTACGTTGTTTTATAGCTTTCATTTTCATAGAATTTCGTTTCACTTATTTTTTTTCTCATATTATCATTTCATAGAATAATCGATACGCAGAATACTTACAAATCATTGATTTTTGTTACAAATAAAATGTCATGTTTCGATATTCATATCATAGAATAACAAGTCAAATATTATTTATCCTCATATTGTTTAGTTAACATAAAACTTATTACCTAGAAAAGCATTTCAACATCAACATTTTTTTCAGCGTAGTCGACGGAGCCCCGTTCTGCGAGGCTCCTATTTCGGTGTGGTTTAAAACAAATTAACCACTTTCTAACCTAACCTATCCGAGTCGAGGTGCCTCAAGTACCGAGCTCGCTTCGCTCACTCTTGCAGCATAAGTTCTCATCCGACTTTAATTCGACACTTAATTTTTTATTAAATTTTTATAGGGTAATGTTTTTTTTTGTCAGCGTAGTCATTGGAGCCTCGCTTGGCGGGGCTCCTATTTCTGTGTGGTTTAAAAAAAATAACCACAAAGGGGATGGCGGGGTCTTTTAGACATTTATATTACCGTCATTCCTTCCAGTATTGACGTTTAACTATGAAAATATTATGATCACATCATCATTCCAATCACCACACTGTCAGTAGTAATGATATTACTTGAATGTGATGTCAGTATTACTGATAGTGTCTGGAGGCCTTTACAAACAGCTGTCAGTCAGAATACTCCAGCAAATTAACAATTTGTTGTCATAGTGAGAAAAGTAAATAAATAATTAATTGACTCATTAAACATCTGATACTTATATAAGTACCTAGTTACGTAGAAACTGTTCCTATTCATATTATGAGACGTATCGACGCATGTCCAAAGTTTAATAGGATAAAGGAATTGGAAGACATACTATATTTTATATGTACGTGTGTGTACGTGTGGGTAAGTAATAACGGCCGCACGGGTCGGTCGATCAGATTCAGCTACGCTTGCCATCTTTACACACCAAAACCCCTCCGAGCCTCGGAAAGCACGTTAAGCCGTTATCCTGGCTGTCATTTGTAGATCTATGAAGAAAGAAAGAAAGAAAAATAGGTTTATTTGTTACACAAACACGTGCATACATAAAAGACAAGAGTAATCAGATAACAACACAAAGTACATAACAAATCACGAGCATAGAACAGAAATTACTTAGGCGGCAGCTGCACGACATGACTGCGACAAGAAGGCTTCCACTCAGCATGATGCTGTGCTATGGGGGACCCACAGCACAGCGCAAATTTTCAATGGTCACAGTCGTTACGGGTAGTCAGAAGCCCAAAAGTCTGACAACCAGTCTTACCAAGGGGTATCGTGTTACCTAGTAACTAGGTTGTGGAGATCAGATAGGTAGTCGCTCCACGTAAAATACTGGTATTCAGCTGCATTCGGTTGAACTGGAAGCCGACCCCAACATAGTTGGGAAAATGCTAGGCAAATGATGTAGTGCGTGTGTCTACGTCATTTGAAGCCTATACTTGAGGCAACGAGACGCATTGTTATGTCAATTATTAAAGGGTTTTCCAAATGATCAAACAAACAACAATATTACACAACATCACGCCTCTATTCCCCGAAGGGTTAGGCAGAGTTACATCCACAGTAAATACATTTTAAATAGTTAATTGATTCAGGCGTCACCTTGCGGAAATCCATTATAAAATACAATAGATGTGGATATATTTAGTAACCTGTTCCGCTTAGCTATTTCTAAAGAGCCATAAAAAACTCCTGATAGAAATCGACACGTGTTTCACCTCTCAACGAGGCATCATCAGGATGACGATTGACTTGTCGCGAACCCGAACATGGCATGTTGCCACAAGCGCTGAACGCAGACTGAGAGGTGAAACACGTGTCGATTTCTTTCAGGGTTTTTATGGCTCTTTAGAAATAGCTAAGCGGAACAGGTTACTAAATATATTCACGTCTATTGTATTTTACATTTTAAATGTTTACTCCCAACAATATTTGTATTATCAGCAACAACTTTGAACTTCCCGTTAGACCGTGATTCCGTCAGTAGACTACAAAATTCACGTAGATTTTATCTGCAGTTTTTTAGACTTTCAAATTGACGTACATATATTATTCGTCTATGGCGTATAGGATCTCGTAGGCCCTATGAACTATGGCCGACCGCTTAACTGACAAGTAACACGGTTCCCGAAGTAGCTTCGCGATTTGGGAGGGGTGACAGCTGTCACAAGTTGACGAATCACTGAGCTTTCGCATCACGACACCACACCCCTCCCGCACCGCGTTGCTACCTCGGGAACCGTCTAAGTTAAGCGGTCAGCCATAGTTCATAGGGCCATACGAGATCCTATGCGCCATAGACGAATAATATAGGTACGTTGAAAGTCTAAAAAACTGCAGATTAAATCTACGCGAATTTTGTAGTCTACTGACGGAATCATGGTCTAACGCAGGGGTTCCCAACCTTTTAACATACGCGCCCCCTAACTTTTTTTTAAAATCACTACGCCCCTGAGTTACTTTGTCGGCATAAGCAGAAAAGCATAAGAATTTAAAGCAAGCGAAAGTGATGTCGAAAATATTTGCACCCGCTTGGATAGGTTAGATTTTCTTTTGGGCATTCAAACAGAAATAGAAGTTACTTTGTCGTGTTTTGCAGAAAAACTCAAGAATTATGAGAATGCATAATGGAAGAGTGAGCAAACCGATATCGAAAAATGTTGTACAATTTCGGATTCGTTACATTTTTCTTTTGACCATTCATACAAAAATAGAAAACTTATTTTGTCGACTTAGGCAGAAAACCTGAACCTCATTTTTCAGCACCTAATTTAGTACATAAACGTTTGGGTTTTGGAAACTAGTCTTAACTTTTTCTAACACCAAGAACCTACAATTTTTTAAATCTATATTAGAGCCGCCGCGCCCCCCATTGGTCACTCTATGCCCCCCGAGAGGGGCGCGCCCCAGTGGTTGGGAATCCCTATTCTAACGGGAAGTTCAAAGTTGTTGCTGATAACACAAATTGTTAGGAGTAAACATTTAATGATATCTACATTTAATTAAAGTAATTTATTTGCCATTTTAATAGGAACACGGGCCTTTCCAATAACTTTATAGAGAAACGTGAAGATACTAATATTAGTATTACCTAGGAGTGGCGAAACGGTTCATATTATGAGATACAACCCGCTGACAGACAGGGGAACGGACAGCAGAGGCGCCGTTTGGCACCGCTTTGGGTACGGAACCCAAAAAGCACATGACCACTACGTACTTAGGTACTACCGTCAGCCCAGGAGTACAGTCAACGTGGAGGCCATCGGCGGCGGTGATCTCTCGCGTCCGGCCCTGGTCCAGGCCATGGTACGGAGCGGAGGGCATGGGAGGCCGTCTCCTCCTTCTGCGAAGCAGTAATGCTCGCGAAGGAGGAGGCGGAACGCGTGAGGGAGAGGCAAATTTCACGCCCTCACGCTCCTAGCCGCCGCAGGAGACGTTCTGAGCGTCGGGAATCACAGGCCGATTCTCGCTCACCGTAAGCGCAGGCTTGCTGACGGTGAGCGATGGGTAGCTCGCTGTCCGAAAAGGACCAGGCCCGGGTCGACGGCGCGTTGTGTTCCACGCGCGCCTCAAAGAGATGTCAGTACAACTGACGGGGTCCGCTAGGGCCGATGCCTGCCGGGGTCGCGGGAAAGTCTAAAAGGGATACCCCTGACAACGTACAAGCAACTGAAGGAACACGGGTGGGTTTTAGTCACAGTAAGAGTCTGACACGCCCTCGCTCCAACTAAAAAAAACATCTAATTTCCCAACTAAAAAAAACATTAACCCTGTATACTGCCCTGCTAAGCCCAAAGGCGGTATCTCAACCGGAGTGAGTTTTGAGAAAATTGACTTTTTGTAATTTGTTATAGGAAAAATGGAGATGTAAAAAACTTCTTAGTGGTTTTTTTACTGTTTTAAGTTAGATAGCGCTAGTCCGCTTATACCATTAGATGCGAAATTGTTAAAGCTATTGAATGGTATAAAAAAACTAAAAGGGCGTATCTCATAGATACCGCCTTTGGGCTTAGCAGGGCAGTATTTTAGGGTTATTGGGTACCTACATTTTATATTTTTAACCGACTTCCAAAAAGGAGGAGAGATGACCACCGATTTCTCCGTCAATTGTGGACTGATTTTGAAAATTCTTTTTTTGTTTGAAAGGGTATGCTCTCGAAATGGTCCCATATAAATTTTATTAACTTTGCATCGATAGTTTTTGAGTTAGCTTCAATAATACGTACTTTTTCCCACTTAGTATGTGGATGATATGATAAGTTCCTGTCACTGTTATTTACATAGCAGGTAGTGGTTTTCGAATTTGTGTGGGGTAGGTACCACAACTAAAAAGTGAAAAATAAAAACTTTTTACAAAAAAAACAACTGACTTCCAAAAAACACTACAAAGTGAAAAATAACTTTAATTTCGAAAGTCGGTGACAAAAAACGAAAATTCAAAACCAAAGAAAGACACCGACTTCCGAAATTAAAGTTATTTTTCACTTTGTAGTGTTTTTTGGAAGTCGGTTGTTTTTTTTTGTAAAAAATTATTTTTCACTTTTTATTTGTGGTACCTACCCCGGATTGCCGACAAATAACTAATAATCCTGTATACCTATTATATTATCTTCGAAGTATATGATGAGCTTAAGGGTCGTTTTCGTAGTTCAAATGTGACATTGACGTGCAGTTCGCAGTTCGAAAACAGTCCTAATCTAGTCATGCAACTATAACATCTATCGTTTTATGAATGACTATGAAAAGCCTGCGCCCACTATGGAAATACCCTTAGGCTATGGTCCAAAACATTGTGTGAGCGAGCTCATGAGCGTCAGCGGGGCGGATTTAAAACAAATGAGCACCGAGCAAAAGTGACGTAGATTTAAAACAAATGAGCACGCAAAACTCTTAACGCTATTTATGGAGAGATCAGGTAGGCAGTCGCTCCATGTAAAATTCTGGTATTCAGCTGCATCCATTTAGACTGGACGCCGACCCCAAGATAGTTGGGAAAAGGCTAGGTAGATGATGGCATGGATAGATCAATCTGAACAGACGAATCTGCTACAGTTTGGTCATCCATATCCGAATCCGGATGTGAGATCCATCTTCCATCCGAATTGAAAATCCTCTTAATGCAGATGGACGGAGTTCGGTTCTGGTATTCCTTACATAAATAGTACTACGGGTACTTCGGTTTACGCTGAAGGAAAAATTCAAATACCGTACTTAGACTCGTTTCATACAAATGTAAACCTTATTGTTATGCAAATAAACTTCATATTCATATAAGCGAATATGAGGCCAGCGTTGCATTAACATCTACACTAATATTGTAAAGAAAAAAGATTTGTATTTTTGTTTTAAACTCAAAAACTACTGGACCGATTTTAAAAATTCTTTCACCAGTAGAATGCTATATTTGTACTGACTAATATAGGCCATAATTTATAAAGATATCACGTGGGCGAAGACGCTGGTGGAAGCTAGTATGAAAATAAACATTTAAAGTTATATGAATAATGCTCATATTCGTATGAGACGCTTACATTACTCGGCAAAAAAGTAAAAGTGTATTGTATTGAGTATTGGTCAAAGTTTCATCTTTGTATCCACGCCGCTCGACTCTTCGCTCCCGCTACCTCTCGTGCCTCATACCACAGCCTTAACAGTAATATTTCGGCCTCCCGTCGAGCAATTTGCCCCCATCAATGGGTGAGTTTATGATTGTCATAATAAACTTATTTTTGGGAGACTATTATCGCCAATAACACTCGATATATCGTCATATAGTGTTATTAATTTTAGTTACACATTGTTGATGATAAAAATGACTATTTACTTAGTTAGTTCAATGGTAGCTGTGCCAAAGATCTATATTCTATATTTATACTAATTATATTATATAGTTTTAAATAAATATTTATTCCACAATAGGCCTGTGTCCAAATTTTTTTTCGTCCGTCTTGTTAATTATTAAAAAATATTGAACACGTATTTTTTCTTTTTTGACGTAATCAAAAGATTACGGCGATACAATGAGTTAAAATGTGGCATGACGTCACGCCTTATTAGATTTAATACTGCGTTATGACAGGTTATGACGTAGCGAGCCCCCACTTCCCAACTTTAATGCGTGTTTTCCAAGTTATTTATTAACCGACTTCAAAACAAAGGAGGAGGTTCTCAATTTGTCGGGATATTTTTTTTTTTTTTTACTTATGTTCCCCGATTACTCGAAGACGGCTGGACCGATTTGAAAAAATCTTTTTTTGTTTGAAAGGGTATACTTTCAAGTTGATCCCATTATCATTTGGTCACGATCTAATGATGGGAACTTGGAGAAATTGAGGAAACTCTTCAAATATTATTAGGCACATCTATAGCGATTTGGGTATTTTTGAAGAGCAGTTGAAATAAGGCTATTATAACTTAGATAAATTACAAACCAACTCACTAAAAAGCGAAAAAAAAAAACTTTTTTACAAAAAATACTACCGACTTCCAAACTACAAAGTGAAAAATAACTTTAATTTCGGAAGTCAGTGTCAAAAAACTAAAATACTGATCCAAAAGCACCGACTTCCGAAATTAAAGTTATTTTTCACTTTGTAGTTTAGAAGTCGGTTGTATTTTTGTAAAAAAGTTTTTTTATGATTAATATGATGAAGCAAAAAATACGTTTTTTTATTATCTGAAAGACAGACTAAATAGAATTTCTTTTTTTTACCTAGGTAACTACCGTCTTTTCGATATTGCACCTACCACTGTCTTCTCTGCATCACCCAAAGGTTGACTGGTAGATAATAATAATGACTATAATATTATAAATACGAAAGTGAGTTTGTTTGTTTGTTACGCTTGCACGCTGAAACGGCTGAATAGATTTAGATGAAATTTGGCACATGGGTAAACCATGACCTGGATTAGGACATGGGATACTTTTTATCCCGATATTCTTACGAGATCGAGTCTTATGCGGGTTGCCAGAATAAATTTAGAATAATCCTTCATAACATAATATCACGGCTGTTTTTACACGGAGGGTTAGGTAGAGGTGTATCTGTAGTCACCCACATTACGCCAATTATGTTCAAATCCAGTGTGATAAAGGCGAGCCTATTGCTATAAACCGGGCACAAATCCAGACAACGGAGTCATAGTATAAAGAGAGGTAGGTAGTTAGGTAGTAAGCTATCTTCATAGAAACGAACCGCACGCGGCTTGTATGTGTGCGCGGCTTGTATCTATGCGTCGCCGCACGCACACTTAACAAAATCTCGACCCGCTTCTCGTGAGAAACCAGCCGAAATTTTGTTAAGTGTGCGTGCGGCGACGCATAGATACAAGCCGCGCACACATACAAGCCGCGTGCGGTTCGTTTCTATGAAGATAGCTTACTACCTCTCTTTGTACTATGACGGAGTCGCACTACGGCCGCAATCACACAGATCAAATTAACATTTTGTGAAGCATGGTATTAGGCGAGCAGACTTATCAGGAGATGGTTTTTGTCGCCAACACACAGGCAATAATGTTGGCAATATGATTGAAATACTATCTTGAATTCATACAAGCTTAGTATTTTTGTGCCAAGTTTAATTAAATCACGAGTTAAAGAGACACCAACATCCTATTCGTCATCTAAGTTCAATCAACCTGCCTAGCCTTTTCCCAACTATGGGATCGGCTTCCAGTCTAACTGGATGCAGCTGAATACCAAATATTTTACATGGAGCGACTGCCTATCTGACCTCCACAACCCAGTAACTGGGTAATACGATACCCCTTGGTAAGACTGGTTGTCAGACTTTCGGGCTTCTGACGACCCGTTAGGACTGTCAAAGATCCACGAATGACAGCCGGGACCGAGGCACGGAGGAGTCTTGGTATTCATCATCTAAGTTACTGCGTAATATTATTTTCAAATAATACCTACTTTGTTTTTTGACAGTACTGGACTGACGGACTTAGAGCGACTAATCTTAAAATATGAAGGTCAACGGCCGTAATGCGATCGATCTCAAAAAAGGCATCTTCAAAAAACTATAGGGTCATAAACGGACGTTACGCGTAGCGGCCGTAGTGCGACTCCGTCATCCAGACTCAGGGCTGCTGAGCAATTCCTGATAGAAAAACCCAGTACCACTTTACCCGACCTGAGAATCGAACCCAGGAGCTCATGCTCACCAGTAGCGCTTGCGGCCAGACCAGCGAGGAAGTTCTTATTCCTTGTCTACATCATAAAGGGAACGTCTCTGCAAAATTTCGGCTTTCTAGGTTTTTCTGGGCATTGATAAATGATAAATGATATTATTTCTGTAAGTAGGTTTGTACAAAAACTTTTACACGTCAATCATATTTTAAAAACTAGATGAGGTTGGCGTTTCCTATCTGACTACTCTGAGAAGAAAGGCCGAAACAAACTCACAGTCTCTTTTTTTAAAGTATTTTTAAAGTTTTTTTAAATCTTGGTCAAATCGGATTGGTGTCTGAAGTGGTCTTTTGAGGAAAGCACCACACAGATTGAGAGGGCCTGTCCAGTCAGTGCACGCATTTGTCAGTTATCGTGCAGCTCAACTCAGAATTTAAGGAGCTCAACGATTCGACAAACAATACCAAAAAAAGGACATTTGTGTAGGCCACATAAATTACTCAAACTGTCAGACCATGATTAGAACTAACTGAGAAAAAATTAAAAACAAAACAATCCTCATTGATGAGGCAATCAGTCAGTGAGCAGGATTTTTATAACATGTATTGATTTAAAAGGGTTCCCTCTATTTTTCAGAATCTCGATACTCCGAAACTTATTTGACATAACACACTTGGCATAATCTTTTCTACACGAATATTTTTAGGGCATAAAAATCATTTAATTTAATTATTGTTTGGTCTAATGTTTATGCATGTCCGAATTTACAATGGCATACTTTTCAGATGGCAGAATTTTATTTGGAATATTTTTACTAGGCATATTGCCATTTCTATAAAATAGCATTTTTTACCTTAAATAAAAATTTAAATCTTAAAAAAAACAGTGGCACTCCGGGAGTGCCGACAGAAGTGAACTTGAAAAAAAATCGGTGCCGCGGTAATCAACGCGTTGATGTCTTTTTAATGGTCAAAAGCTAGTGTCGTAACAGTGTCGCGAAATCAATGGTTTAGTCTCATCTCAAAAATGCCCAACGCGCCTAAAGAAGTTTTCACTTCATAAAGATGATTCTGACTTACAAAATTATGAGTTTTGAATATACGCTTAGTGAGTGTATGCCAAAAAAAATCTGGAAAATGAAGATTATGCTATCCGTTGTTACGCAAAATAATATTATGACATAAAACATTCTACATAAAAGCATAACTTATTTTCGTAAACAATTATACCTAATTTGTTTAATTTTGACAGTTCAACAACATTCATTGCGTTATTTACGTTGTTGAGCAGATTTTTTTTCCAACTTATGAAGCAATGGATTAGCAATTTGTTTCAAATCGAAACAGCTTGTGATTGTGTTGTGTTACGCAATTAGGATACCGATTTAAAATTTCTTTTCTTTTGTTTCAGTCAGCAACTAGAGAGGGTGAACATAAAGTTCAATGGAGACAGGCTAAGCTTTCAAGAACGAAACCATTTTCAGTTTTTACCTGAAAAAAGCAGCGGGGCTCATTTTGATCAAGTTGTTGTGCCGAATCTGCCTTTACTTGTAAGTTTTTTACTAATTAGAACTCTCATTTTCTTAACCCTTTCACTTTTATTGTAGGTACCACTGATTTTTAACCGACTTCCAAAAAGGAGGAGGTTATATGTTCGTCGCGTATGTTTGTTTTTTTTTTTTTTTTTTTTTTATGTATGTCCACCGATTTCTCCGTCAATTGTGGACCGATTTTGAAAATTCTTTTTTTGTTTGAAAGGGTATGCTCTCGAAATGGTCCCATATAAATTTTATTAACTTTGCTTCGATAGTTTTGGACTTAGCTTCAATAATACGTACTTTTTCCCACTTAGTATGTCGATGACATGATAAGTTCCTGTCACTGTTATTTACATAGCAGGTAGTGGTTTTCGAATTTGTTTGGGGTAGGTACCACAACTTAAAAGTGAAAAATAAAAACTTTTTACAAAAAAAAACAACCGACTTCCAAAAAACACTACAAAGTGAAAAATAACTTTAAAATTTCGGAAGTCGGTGACAAAAAACGAAAATTCAAAACCAAAGAAAGACACCGACTTCCGAACTGATTCGTTACGAGTAGTCAGAAGTCCAAAAGTCTGACAACCAGTCTTACCAAGGCGTATAGTGTTACCCAGTAACTGGGCTGTAGAGGTCAGCTAGGCAGTCGCTCCATTTAAAATCCTGGTATTCAGCTGCATCCGGTTAGACTGGAAGCCGACCTCAACATAGTTGGGAAAAGGCTAGATAGATGAAGTTTTCAAATATCCCTGAAGCGATTTTATCAGAGGGAAACACTATGTTTAACAACAAAACCTTCATATCAAATTGTTTTGGTGCTTTTATAGCAAAAAAGATTAGATAGGTTATATTAACACTAGTAACTATGTGTAATCTCCTGACTTGTAAACATGGGGGGTCAGATAAATGCACAGATGACCTTGCTGCGGTCATATTTTCTAATAGCTTCTATTCTTAACACACCAAACACTCGACTAAAAGAAATTAATGTGATTCGTTTAATATAATTATTGACTTAAAAAAAAAGAGAAACGAGTTGATCTAGCACAGTGGTTCCTAACCTTTTCAATATTGTTACCCCTGTGACCTATTAGGAAATTTGATTTTACCCCGACCTTAAAATGTTATCAATACAAACAAGACAAGCTTATAATTCTTACGTATTTTATATTTAAATTAAACAATGAATTAAGTAAAAATTGTTAGTGTGATGGTTGGTATTGTTTTGCATTCACAAGTTTTTTTATGTTAGGTTTAGTTTCGTTTAAAGCGCATCTTAAGTCATGTTCCACATTGAAACAGTTTCTAGCCTTTGTTTTCAGTGTAACCGAAGTTGAAAAACCACAATCACATCTGTAGGTGGTTGCAAAGGGTACTTATAAGTATTTTTAAAGCTCTGTTAGCTATTAACAGGATATTCATACTAGGTTCTTTGTTACCCCCACAAAATAGTTGATTTACCCCCGCGGGGGTAATTACCCCCAGGTTCGGAACCCAGGAGTAGCAACTAAAAAAGAGTTAGCGAGCAGCGACTGTGGTGTAAATCGACTGTGTCTGAAATAAAGAATATCAATAAATCTGCCTAGCGTTTTCAACTATGTAGGGGTCGGCTTCCAGTTTAACCGGATGCAGCTGAATACCAGTATTTTACATGGGGCGTTCGCCTATCTGACCTTCACAACCCAGTAACTGGGTAATGCGATACCCCTTGGTAAGACTGGTTGTCAGACTTTCGGAAGCCCTTTTTTTTTTGGGTGGGAAATTATCAAATAACTTCTCCCGCTCTGGGCGGAGCGGGAAGGCATGTCAGACTCTTACTGACTAAAACCCACCCGTGTTCCTTCAGTTGCCTTGTTGCCGGGGGCCACGATATCCCTTTCGGACTTCTTCGCAACCCCGGCAGGCATCGGCCCTAGCGGACCCCGTCACACCGTCACTTTCCAAATGCCTTTTTACACCTAAAACGGTTAAAACATCAAATTCAGTGTTATAATTGCAATTCATTATTAATATCTTAAGTCACTAGTTTGCAATATTTCATATTTCCATACAGTAATATTGCCAAATTAATCAAAACAGGTTTTTTTTTTAATCCTTTGTAATAATAATATCACAATTGGTGATATTTTATTCATATTAAAATCTAGCCTATTAGTCAATAATTAATTTAAATATAACTTAAACTGCATAGTAACTTCAAAATTTAGAAATCGGAAGGTAAATATTTGACAGGTACTTGCGACGCTGCCAAATTTTTGAATGAACGGTCTTAACGTTTACGGATCAAATATAACACGCTGTTTTATTGTTTCAGGGAGTGATCTCCAAAGCTGTTAGTATGAACCTCAATCATATGCTTCAAATGGGTCTCAGCTCTGCTATGAACTGGGCAAACCATCCAAATGCCTTCGCGAAACTGCCAGTGCATAGGTAAGAAAATAATTACTGTCTCTAAACCAGTAATGCTATTCTGTAAAGGTCACTGGGACCCTCACTCAAGTGATCGCACACAATTCGAAAGCGAACTCATTTGTTAACCGACTTCGACCACGCACAATGAAGGATTCCGTAGTGGTTCCTTAGTTGGAATGAATATAACTTAAAAAAAATCGGAAGTCGGCGGCAATAAACTAAAAAAATAAACCAAAGACACCAACTTCCGAAATTAAAGTAATTTTTAGGGTTCCATACGTTAAAAGGAAAAAACGGAACCCTCCTATAAGGGTTCCGTTTTTTTACTCGTGTCACAGCCAATTTGCTCCGAATCTAATGGACCGATTAAGTTGAAATTTGGTACACATATGTATTTCTGTGACCCAAACACAAACGTCTGACGTAAATAAATTAATTTTGAATATACTAGGTCACTATTGGGGGGAAAACAAAAAAAATATATATATATGCATCAATACCGTGTGACATAGGTATCAAATGAAAGAACTTGTTGCGAGGATCTTAAACAATTTTTTTTAAATAATAATCCTTTTAAAGATATTTAAGAAATTCAATGAAAATTGACCATTCTTTATCCGAAACTACTGGACCTAATTTTTTTTTTTAATACTTAGTATGGCCCTTTACTCATACATTACAGGAAAACCTTCATTGTGCGTAGTCCGACACGCACTTGGCCGATTTTTCACTTTGAAGTATTTTTTTGTTGTTTTTGAATTTTTACGAGACACCGGCACCGTTCGAATTCTTCTTTTTGAAACGACTTTTCAAGTACGTTGTGGCGTTTATTGATTTTATTCAAAACTCGAAAGTGCAGGTGTATCGTATATCCTCTTGCAATTATGTCATACATTGGCATCGTAATCAGTTTGGATGTAGGCAGGATCTATAATCCCTCAATTTGCCAAAGTTTACCGCTTATGGCACGCAGTCGATCGAGTGCTTTCCATATGGGCCACTGCAGTTCACTTCCCAATAGGGTGACCAGATGTCCCGTATTTCAGGAACGAATTTTTCATTGTCCCGTAATTTGGCAAAAACAATACGGGACAGTACATTGTCCCGTAATTTTATGATTCAATGGCATTTAATGATAAAAATATCTATTGGAAAGTCAGAATTTGTTTGTATATGTTATTTAGTTGATTAATCCACATTTTTTTATCCAAATAATTAACAAATTGTTGATTTATGATTGTTTCAAGGGTAATTCATCAAGAAAATCAATGTTTGTATGTATAGGTTATTTAGTTGATTATTTCACATTATCCTTTCTTATTTAGTTGATTAAAACACAACATTTTTTATATTATCTATATAAAAAATGTTGTGTTTTTAAACATTTAATATTGTTTTTTAAAGTTCATCACTAAGAAATTTAGCAATTGTTATTTAATTGATGATGCCTTTTAGTAATAAAAATAATAATGTTGATTTTAATAAAAAGGCCTGTCCCGCATTTTCAATGCAGTTGTCCCGTAAAACCGGAAATCCGATTATCAGCCTATAATTTTCCCACTGCTGGGACAGAGGCCTCCTCCCGATGAGAGGGAGTGAGCCGTAATCCATCACGCGGGCATAGTGCGGGTTGGTAGATGTCACATGTCTTCGAATTTTCGGTTCTAGGACATGCCGGTGTTCTCACGATGTTTTCCTTCACAGTTTTGAGAGCAGTGGTGATGAAATAATTTACACAAAGTAAAGCGCCTGTCTGGGTTCAAACCTACGACTCGTAAATCGTGGCTGTCACCACTGGGCCACCACTGCTGTCAATGATGACCTAAGGCTGGTTTTCCTGTCACGCTGACCGCACGCTGACGGTCGGCGCTGATGTCAATATGAGTGTAGTTAAAAGCACTGAGCGGTCAGCGCGACTCAAAAACGCTACCTATAACTACATACATATTGACCCATCAGCCGTCAGCGTACGGTCAGCGTGACAAGAAAACCAACCTAATAGTAACGTATTTGTACAGGTTCTTATGGGGCTATGATGATAGCATCATAGACAGTGCGAAGCCTTTCCTAAGTTTAGGAGGACAACTCAAATTCGAGAAATTTGGCCTTCTGGTTACCGTAAGTTATTTAAAGTACCTACCCTAATCCTAGAAAGAAAGAAAGAAAATTTGTTTATTCGCGCTTCCTACTATATGTATTAAGGACAGCGCCCATCATAACAGCACCGCTTCAGCGCAGTAACGCCCCGGCACCGCCTCGAAAAATCTAGTCACCAACGCGCTGTAAGCAAAGCAACCTTTAGTCGCCTACGCGCAGTCTGCAAGACGATCGCTCGCTGCCGGCACGCCACATGTGAGGTGACAGAGTCTAGTCATCGTTGGCGTCACCACGAGGCCGGCGAGGCGTCACCGCGTGGACGGTGAGGCGCGCATGCAAACCGCCTGCAAGCGTTTCTTCGCCGGAGAGCGGGCTCCTCGCTTGAAGCGTGCTGTCGGCGTGACGTGTGACAGCTCGCGGGCAGTGAGCGACTATTCTGTGTAGCCATCGTAAAATAGACTTTAATACACTCCATTTAAAATCCTAACTTGAAGAACAAGTTATTTGCCGTATCGGAGCGATGCTGTTATAACGGGCGATGTCCTTTAGAAAGGTAAGGTCATATTTAAGGTTGTGGTACAGATCATCAAACTAAACAACTTTCTTCAATAACGAACAATCTCTCCAATAAAATCATAATCGCGAAAAAATTATCAGCTCTCCCATACATTTGGGTCCTGTTGGGACAGTTGATAATTTTTTTCAAAGAAAGGTTGTTTTGTATGATGATCCGTACTTTAGAGGTATGAGGAACAGGGTGTAAAGTTCACTCATCCTCTATAGTAAAGGGAGGATCCTCCGACCAGACGGGTGTTTATTCTGGTGGGCAAGTGTCCAACGATTGATGTCGGGAGGTCGTATATACAGGGTGGCAGGGACATCGACGTGAAAACTGTTACCATGGATTCAGTACATGAATCTAAACCCCCCTGCGTTGAAATTTTTCGTCGGTTATTTAAAAAAACAGCTGTTCCATACATTTTGACCGCGTAGGTATTGCACTTTTCTATGAAACACCAAATTTTTTTTAATAACCGACGAAAAATTTCAACGCATTGGGGTTTAGAATCATGTACTGAATCCATGGTTTCAGTTTACGCGTCGATGTCCCTGCCACCCTGTATACTCATCGCGCGGAAAACTCTGCTTGCGCGATGCAGGATTTGTGTGACGTCAGGTATTTGATGCGTAGTTCGCATATGGCGTTGTAGATGGCGCCACAGTACCCCAATACGACCACACTTTTCTAATAAGAAGATTATTCTATGGGACTATAACATAAATCAGGCTATAATGTTCCCACTGCTGGGACACAGGCCTTCTCTCTGTGAGAGAGAATGGGCTGTAATCCACCACGCGTGTCCAGTGCTGGGTGATAGGTACATATCACATGTCACATCTATGGGACTACCTATACTATTATAATTACAATAGAAGTAGATATATTTAGTAACGTAAGTTATTCCTAAAGAATCTTTAAACTCTGTTAAAAATCGACACGTGTTTCACCTCTCAACGAGGCATCCTCAGGATGACGATTGACTTGTCGATTAACTACCAGCCCATTATTTTCCCACTGCCACTGCCTTCTCTGTATGAGAAGAGGCCATTGTCTAATGGCCTATTCTCATACAGAGAAGGCACGAGTATTGATCACCAAGCTCGCTCAAGACGGGTTGGCGATTTCGGACTTATACATATTAACTATAAAGTCCAGTTTTCTCACGATGTTTCCCTTCACCGATGTCAGTAATGCCAGCAATGTCGGAAGGATTACAATGTTAGAGGCTGAACGGATTTAGATGAATGTTAACACTCAAACTATGAATTGGATTAACATATAGAACACTTTTTATCCGGGTATATGTAACAGTTTCCTTTAGATGCAAGAAAAACTGTGGGCGACAGCTAGCTTATACTTATTTATTCTTGGGAACAAGAAGTATGGCAAAACGGAAAAGCGGCCTTTCCTATACCCAGCAGTGGGTGCTTCCTTGAAATAATAATGAATAGCTTCTGACCTCGACTTCATGTGCGTTGACTTCAGAATTGGGTCTAGAGAATAATGAAACATGCAGATAGACATATAGCTTTGCCACAGTTTAATAGATCTTTTTAAGGATCTTTTTTTCATATAACTATTGGTTTACGCGACGCACGCCAGTGAAGCTCCCCGTCAACATGATTTTTTCCGACATCTTCAACAATCATCGTCATATTTCTGCCAATTTACGCAAAACCTTCCTCATGAATCACTCCGTCCATTGATGAAAACCGTATGATAATTCGTTCAGTAGTTTTTGAGGTTATCGCATTCAGATAGACTGGCGCGGCGGGGGGACTGCGTTTGATAATATGTGGTGATGATATCAACTTAGCTACATGATTAGTACTTGAGGACATGTGACATACACCAACCCGCACTGGGCCCGCGTAGTGGAATATGGCCCACTCCTTCTCACAGAGAAGGTCCGTGTCCCAGCAGTTGGAACGTTATAGGCTAATAAAGCTACATTATACTTATTAAAATCTATATTTTCCAGAAAAACGGCACAGTTTCGGAACGGTTCACGATCAACACTGGAGAATATGACAAGGATAAGATGAACATCATTGAACAATTTGACGGACACGACAGTCTGTCTTTCTGGGGCAGTGAGGAATGTAATAGGTAAGTTGATTTCGTTATGACAAGAGTTGCAGACACGGATTGAATAAGAAATGTGTATATAAGAAGTCTGAAAATGGCACCGGTGACTGAAAAGTTGTGTGGAAATTGGTAGTCATGCTGAGATGTGATGAGGGGGAATGAGGAAAATGTCGTGAGGAAAGTTTTAAGTATGAATGTGGATGGCTATAAGAGTAGGGGAAGATGATGCATGCTGTGCTGACCCCAAATTAATTGGAAAAAGGCAAGAGGATGGTGATTGAGTAGCAAACAAGCAGGCTACATGATGGTGAGCAATCACTGCCGGCAGATAAGCAGAGTCAAAGCTGAATAGTCTCACTGCAATTACACAACCTTCAAGCTGGAATTCAGCAACGCTGCTTGGTGGCAGAAATATGTATGGTGCTAGTACTTCCCCGAGGAGCTCGTGGCTAAGTACTAACAGCCGCACTGGGCGATCCATCAGGTTAAGCTACTCTTGCCGGGATTGGTCCGTGGATGGGTGTTCTACATACCGAGACTCCTCCCTGCCTTGGAAAGCACGTTAAGCCGTTGGTCCCGGCTGTCATTCGTAGATTTTTGACAGTCGTTACGGATCGTCAGAAGCCCGAAAGTCTGACAACCAGTCTTACCAAGGGGTATCGTATTACCTAGTTATTGGGTTTTGGAGGTCAGATAGGCGGTCGATCAATGTAAAATACTGGTATTCAGCTGGATCTGGTTAGACTGGAAGCTGACCCCAACATAGTTGGGAAAAGACTAGGCAGATTGATTGCTAGTACTTCCCCGGACGACCCACTTTACAAAGAACTCTAGCTACTGTTAATAGGCTTCTAACTGAACAGACAGCTGTGTTATGTTGTTACGGAGTTAGTTGCGCCACTTCTTCTTCCCAGCTAAAGCATTAGGAAGTGGTGAAGGGCAGGCGTTTTGGGGGACTGTCTTATATAATTTTGACGTTCGAAAAGTGCTGGTTCTCAGCCTAGTTTGAATAAATTACTTTTGATTTGAAGATAGACCTTTAAATCTTCTTCTGCTTAACGTGTCGATGGTAATTTAAATGGACTCGGCCCAGAATCGGCAATATATTAGGCGCCATCACTAGAGTCCAACAGTTCCTGTAACGTGCAGATGACTGTTCTGTCGTCAGCAGCAGGACATGTTATGAAGTTTTCTATCGTTTGTGAAACAGCACCACATTTACGCTCCAAATAAAATGGATTATTTACCATCATTATTTTAATATAATAACTAATTCGCCACTCCAGAACCTTCCGGCCCCATCGGCCATCCGTTCTGCGAGCACTGTGCCCTGCCCATTGCCACTTAAGTTTGGCAATTCTTCGAGCTATGTCGGATACCTTGGTCGCGTATCGGAAGACGTAGCGTTAAAAGGCCTCCCACAAGATGGACCGATGACCTGAAAGCCGCAGGAATCCGCTGGATGCGGAAAGCACAGAATCGGTCGAAGTGGCGGTGCTTGGGGGAGGCCTATGTCCAGCAGTGGACGTCTTTCGGCTGAAATGATGATGATGAATAAGTAATTCACTATGGATTTAATTGAACCCAAATCTTTCGCCAATTCGACTGTTACAGCCGCCATTTTATTTTTTAAATGGCGCGTGGAATCATGACTAAAGTCATTGACTATGAAACATTATCAATATTTTGTAATGCGCATCATATGATCCAGCCAAGAGGTTATCATTACTGATAACCAAGCGCCTGAGCCAACAGCACAAACTGTGTCTAAAAAATAATATAAATATGATTTTGTAATTTTAATTTGCGTATCGTATTTTATCCAATCGAGAGGCTTGTGACTAAGTAACAGACACATGGACCGATTGTTAAGCTACGTTTGCTGCGGTCGCTTCGTCGATGGGTAACCACTAACCATCCATTGCGAGACCCCTCAGTGCCTCGGAAAGCTCGTTAAGCCGTTGGTCTCGCCTGTCATTTTGTAGATCTTTGACAGTCGTTACGGGATGCCGATAGTCCCGGCTGTCTTTCGTAGATATTTGTAAATCGTTACACCAGTAACGATTTACAAATATCTACGAAAGACAGCTGGGACTGACTACCAAGTCAGAAGCTCGAAAGTCTTACAACCAATCTTACAAAGGGTTACCCAGTAACTGGGTTGTGGAGGTCAGTCACTCCATGTAAAATACTTACTCAACTGCATCCGTTTATATAGCCTGGCAGCTGACACCAGCAAAGTCTTGAAAAGGGAGATAATAATTATAATTAATTCGCGTATCTTTTAAGGCTTGTGCAGACCAGCGCGACCCGCGACGCGACACAAAGGCACCGCTCGTCGCGCGACGGGCGGTGCCTTTGTGTCGCGTCGCATGTCGCGCTGGTCTGCACAAGCCTTGACATGTGGAGGCATGAGGATCAAGTGAGAAGAAAAATGTTAAGTATGAATGACTATAAGAAAAGAGGCAGTTAACAGATGAATGGATTTTGTGAAAGATAATAAAGCTTGGAAGGAATTGAATTTTGAGATAAAGACTAATAGAGATGTATGAAAGCAAAAGAAGTACTGCGACAACCCTAAATAAATTGGGATATGGGGAATACAAACATGATGTTTAAGGGGGAAGCGTCAGGGTAGAAAATTCAAATTTTCTTACGTTTTTTGCATTTTGCAGGTCAGTGTCAGGTTTTATGTTGATTAAAATATGATTCGCGGTTGTAACAAATATGGCTTTACTCAATTATAATCATTACAATCAGCAATAGTGATTAAGAAGAAGATAAAGGTGTCAAATGTCATGATTTCATGAAATTATGACATTTGACACCTTTGCTAACTTATCCTTTCAACTGTCATTAACGAGACACAATAGAATTTTAATTGTTATCCCTATCAATGAGGCGTCGTAACAGATGATGAGTTATGGAGTTATATTGCTGATTATAATAATTATAATTGAGTAAAGCCATATTTGTTACGACCGCGAATCAACGCTTCCCCCTTAAACTGCCTCCATGGATTCAAACAGTTTTGCTGTCTAGTTGGTCTAGCAAGCGCAAGCGTGACTGCTGAGGTAGGCGCCGACGGTATGACAGCCGTCGTGTGCGCATGATGTATGAATGTGTTGCAGCTACAGAATCTAATGAGTTTTTGAGGACAAAATTCTCAGTGGATTTGTGCACTTGGAATTCGTCCCCCATTTCATCGCTAGCGAAATATGGATGTAAATAAATAAATTAGCAGGTACACATTATATTACGGGTGGCGATATCTTCGTGGTATCTATACCTACAGACCTGGTAATCTTAAGGGGAAGATTTATAAAACAACTAGCAGCGCCCCACAGTTTCACCCACATAAGTCTTGAACTCGTGGGAATATCGGGATAAAAAGTATCCTATGTGTTAATTCAGGTTATAAACTATCTGTGTGCAAAATTTTATCCAAATTCGTTTTGTAGGTTTTGCGTGAAAGAGTAACAAACATCCATCCATCCATCCATCCTCACAAACTTTCGCGTTTATAATAAGTACCTGGTTGATCGAGCTCTGCTCGGGTGAAAATAGAAATAAACATATCGTCCAGGTATACCAACGTTGTATTACATTCCCGAGGCTGTGAAAATAGAGAAAACGAATTTTCCCAGATTATGAGACCTAGCTAGATCGATTTTTCGCCCCGTAAACCCCTATATTGCAACTTTCATCGAAATCGTAAGAGCCGATTTCGAGAACGTAAATATATATGCAAAATAACATATTGCTCGTTTTTAAAGTATAGAAAGAAAGAAAGAAAGAAAGAAAGAAAAATAGGTTTATTATAAGTAGGATGGTTAGACCTATCGCTATTTTGTATGGATCAGAATGTTGTGCCACAAAAGGGATGAATAAAAGGCAATTGCATGCAGCTGAGATGACAACGCTAAGAGGGATGTGTGGTGTGTAAGAAATGAGTATATGAGAGGAAGTCTAAAAGTGACACCAGTGACTGAAAATTTGTGAGGAAATCGATTGTCTTGTAATGCGGAGGAATGTCATGAGGAAAGTATTGAGTATAAATTTGGATGGCTGTATAAATCGGAGTAGACCAAAGTAACGATGAAGGGACTGTGTGGAAGATGGTACGGCTAGAAAGGAGGTGACTACCGAGATGACGACTTATATAGAGAAGGATGGAAGAAAACGAGATATTGCGACGTACCCAAATAAATTGGGCAGAGAGTAAGAGAATGATATGAATAATATTTGAAGTTCACTCATTTTGTCAAAAATGCACGTATTTTTGCTAATCGTGATCGCTAAACTCAAAACATTTATTTTCTCAAGGAGTCGGTCAGTTAGAAACATGAAGCTAGTTGCCCATTCCAAAACGTAGTAGGTTCCTATGGAGAAGAACGGGCAAGACCCCTACGGAGAAATTCCTAATCCTTTCTGTAGTCAGTTTCTACTTTTTTCATTAGGGAGGTAGTACATTTTGAAACAAGCTGAGCAAAAGAGATGAAGTTTTAGTTTTGACATAAGTAGGTAGGTATACTTAAGAAACTCCTACTGTGTCGGTGACAGCGTTGGACTGGCCATATAGTCGAGGTGGCGTTTGCCAGCCGAACCCAAGCCTGCGCGGGCCCCCAGAGGGGCCTGGCTTGCGGGACTTGCCGCAAGCCAGGGAGTAGGTTGGTAGGTAAAGTAGATAATTCATACATACTTAGAGAGAAATGAAACAGAAAAATTGTTGACCCGGAGCAGAGACCATCCCTGAAACTTCTTTTGGAAACTGAACGGCGAAAACTTTTGAACGAAACGTATTTATTCAATCTCATATTTCACTAAACTAGTTCTTTCTGTTTTATTTGATGCAAGTTTTATTTTAAAATGCATTTTAGCAAATTAATCACTTTGCGGAGCCGGGAAATCACAATCAGCACGATTTAAACAGTAAAAAATATTATATCAATGCCGAATCTATTTAAACATAATTACACTGAAGAGCAATATAAAAAAGCCACTAGTTATCTTGAAATATTTCTGAAACTACGCAAGATAGCTTCTTCAAGTCAAAAGCAATATTCAAGTGCATTTAATAGCGCATAAAAAACCTATAAAACTGTTTTCTATTTTTTTTAGGGTTCCGTTCCTCAAAAGGAAAAAACGGAACTCTTATAGGATCACTTCGTTGTCAAGACCCTTTTTCTCAGGAATGCGTGGAGGTATTAAGTTGAAATTAATATCAAATACGTAGGTCTATGGTCTCTTAGAGCTCTAAAAAAATCAAGCTTCTAAGTCAACGCAATACAAAATACGGCCATATATGAGACATATTTTGATACTCGCAAATAAATCAAAACCTACAGGGTACTGCCCGTTGACCTAGAACCATGTGGTAGGAAGAAAGGTCTCACAACACATGTAAAGGAAAAAGTCCGAAAAAAGTTCATTTGTAGTTTTATCACACAAAAATTTTTTTTTGCGTTTATAAACTTACATTTTCATGTTTTGAACTATAATGTGAAGTTTGTTTTTGGGATAAATAATTCACCCCAACTACGGAACCCTTCATTGAGCGTAGTCCGACACGCACTTGGCCGTTTTTTTTTTTTACTTCAAGTAACTTGTGTGATTTAGAAGATATTTAGATTTTTTGGCACTATGCAAGTGGCTTTTTTATATGTATTACCCGTCAGTGTATTTAGCATTAAAAAAGATCATTATTCCGCATAGAGTACGGACGCGCCTCGGTGGGGTGCTGTCGGCGCAGCGTGCTGGCGATTCCGCGTTCTGTGTTCTCCCGTAACTTCATATCAACTGAGAAGAATAATAAAATATTTAATACATTATTGTCACACGTAACTACTTACATAAAAAAGATAAACTACAATGAAGTTAACACAGTATGGAGCATATCATAATTTTTAAATGAAATGAAATTAATCTACATTGGCGGACTATGAGGGTGGTATGGCGGTGCGGTCTGCCCCGGGCCCCCGGACCTGGGGGCCCCTAAAACTTGAGAATACTTTTTAATCAAATCCTAAACATATTCAATAAGTATAATGCAGCCCACTCAAACTCAAAGCATTTATTTCAATTAAACCATTTACAGGCACTTTTGAATTGTCAAGGGGTCGGTCAGTCAGATAGATGAAGCTAGTTGCCTATTTCAAAGCGTAGTAGGTAGGTTCCTATAGAGAAGAACGGGCAAGAAACTCCACGGACACTCTTTTAAATCATAATAATGTTACAAAATGTTGGTTACATAATTCGTGTTGAAATTATACATGTGAGAACAGTGAAGAAACACGAACACGTTAAAAGCGTCCGTAATAAAAAGATAAAAAACAATTAAAATAAGCCGTGGCAGCTAAGAAATGACCAGTCCGTACTGACGGCGCCCGTTCACGGACATGATGCATGGATCATCACTGTACGTGGGGGCCCCCTAGACGGTCAAAATAGCTTGTCAAGCAATTTTGACCGTCTGCGTAAAGATCGTAGCTGGTCGTAAAGCGGTCGCTATCTATGTCGAGACTGCAGCCCCTGGGCGGGGGGGCCCAATTAGTTTTGCCACCCCGGGCCCGCTACAGGCTTAGTCCGCCTCTGTGTATCTATTTGATGATTATCGTGCATCTAAAATCGAATGTATAAGCCCTTGATACAACTGCCCAACGAGTGCCTCTCCAGATGTGGGCCAAGGCTTTTGGCAATTAGACCATTGGCCATAACAACAACACACAAACATAACATCACGCCTCTAATCTTCTAAGGGTTAGGCAGAGGCGTACCTATTGTATAAGGTGTTAAAAGATAAACTTTATACCATTCCCACTCTAAAAAGCTCATTTTATTCACTGAAAACAATGAATAAAAAGCACTTTTAATCACTATTTTGGTGTTTGAATTTAGAATATACCAATATACAGGGCGTCCCAAAATTATGGGATATGAAGGGAAAGTACCTTAAATATCGTAGATAGGGTATTTTGCTGAAAGAAGACATTATGTTATTTTTTAAAGTTAGTAATTCTGCATTCAAAGATTTTCTAAAAATTACTTGCCTCGTCTGGGAATCGAACCGACTTAAATGTAAAAAAAAACACCCCTACTTTTATGATGCCAATCGAAAGAATGGCCAAAAAATAATAACTCTTCTTAAGTAACATAGTATTTTAAAAGAAACGAGCAACGTAAAATGTTTGAGTCAAATTTCAAGAAAGTTATTGAATGAAAAACATGTTTGGGTCACAGAAATTGATATGTGTACCATCAATTTATTAGATTCGGAGCAAATTTTTAAAAAAAAATTCCTTCTATAAAATTAAGCATAGATTCCCCATTTCGATATGTGCACACTATAAAGAATTACTCTGTATAAGAAGATGTATAATTTCTTTTTTTTTTTCAGTATCGAGGCTTCAGACGGCTCCATTTTCCCGCCATCGCAATTGGATAAGAATACTACCCTCCATGTTTTCTACCCTAACCTCTGCAGACGACTGCCCTTCAATTTTGAAAAGACTGTTGAGGTAAATATTACTTAACACGTTCAGTGCCGGAAGCCCTCCTGGAGGGTTCACCTAGTCGCATATGGGATGCCGGGAGCCCTCGCGAAGGGTTCTATAAATTACAAACACCGCGATGGTTCGTTCAAACATTTTAATGTTTCCCTTTACGATACATATCAATGAGTGACTGGCAGTCGTAAATTTAATAAAATGTATTGTTCCCGTGTTTACTTTTCTTAGATTGTAGTTGTTTATAGAATACAGGGTTTTTAAAACATATTCGTAGCTGTTTTATGAGTTCGGGATTGGTAGGAATAGCTTTTTTTTTTTTTTTGTTATTTTTTTTTTTTTTGCCGTCCCGGCTTCCTTCCTCCATAACGTGAGCCTTCGCTACTGTTATCTATAGTCTTCATTTATTTTTGTTGCTCATAAATTTAGTATGTATTTATGTATGTATGTATTTAGGATATGTATATATCTGTGTATCTATTCTAGTATATTGTATACTTATTATTTGCACCAAAGACAGCCCCATTTTATGTCCAGGCAAATCACTGTCCATTCCAAGGTTGCCTGAAAGAGATCGCGGAAAGCGATAAGGCCGCCCATTGTATATTTTGTAGTGCTTGATTTACTTTTTGTTATGTATTTTTGTGGTGTACAATAAAGTATATATAAATAAATAAATAAGGACGGTACAATTCTGAACCCAAACATATCTGTACTGATAATGTTTTGCAGCTTCCTTACATTTACGAAATAAAGCTTTGTTCCTTAACGTTAGGTGCCCATTTATGTAAATATTTGTAGAGGACGCGGAGAAACCAATTTGATCAGTTTTAAGTGACTTGACCTGCCGATACGCGCCAAGGACATTGTCACAACTGTGACAACAAGTTGACAACAACAACACAAGTGACAACTGTTGGACGCAAATAGCGCAATAGCGTTTGAACTTGTCGAAAAAAATATATTTGACGAGTTCACAGCTTTGACTGTTAGTATATAGAAATATTTATATTATGTTTGAGGTAATCTTACTACTGGCACTATATGTTTACAATTTCCGACCTTGTTAAGTGTGTCAAATAAGATCAGTAGGTATTCTGATTCTCGAGTTACCACGTGTAACAACTAACATGCATTTATCGAGATGGTGTTAATTTTTTGGGTTTATGCGTTCATTCGAGGCATTTGAAGGTCATTCTTACGACGTAACTAATACACTGTGTTTATTTTTATGAACAGTCATATCGGTATGACAAATACAAAAACTACTATTTTCGACATAGAACTTAGAAATGAGAAGATCCACCTTAGAACCGAGGTAACTGACATAACTCGAAGAATGGCCAAACTTGTAGCGATGCGCAGGGCACATATTACTGCAGAATGGATGGCCGATGGGGCCAAATGCTTCTGAAGTAGTGACCAAATATGGCGCACGTTGGGTGATTGGTTGACGAGGTGATAGAGTGGCCCAGTAAGACAAATATTCAGACTTTCGCGCTTCAATGACACGGAACTGATGGCTAAACGTGCTTTCTGAGGCACGGAGGAGTCTCAGTACGCATTAGATGGTCATTCATCCAAAGACGACCGCGGAAACCGCACCTTGTTCGACCGACCCGTGCGCTTTTACTTAGAGCTATGCTGTAGTAACTAGTCGTACTGATTCGAAATAAGAAGCTGTTTTAGTATTTAAATTATAAAGATATATCTTTCTTTTTGCCCTCCAGATTGCAGACGGCATAGAATTATACCGGTACAGGATGCCAATGAACGTTTTCGATGACCCAGGTCACAATCCTGCGAACCAGTGCTACTGTGAGATTGACACCGCTACCTGCCCTCCCAGAGGAATCATCAATGTCACCGACTGTACTATGGGTGAGTTAACTAACCGCAAAACTAAGACTAAGCATAATGCCGAGACGCAGGTGACGCAGCACAGCACAATACAGATTTTGCAGGGTAGGGCAGGCGAGGCAGATAGGGATGTAAAACGGTAAAATTACCCTGGTTTATTACAGTAAAAAATATTATTTTACGTAATTTACGGTATTTTACGGTAAAATATGGTAATTATCGGTAAAAAACGTATTAAACGTACTCATACAGTCATACCCACAAAAACACTACAAATACGGAAGTGAGTATGTTTGTGTGTATCATATGTATGTCAGTACTTCAGTATTAAGGGATAAATGGATTCGAATGAAATTTGCCAGAGATATAAGCAGTATTGGAACTTAAAAAAAGACAGAAAACTGGGTTCGTGCGACTCATGTGTACTAACTACTATCCCATGGCCTTTTTTTAGGATCCGGCGCTGGCAGCAAAGGCACTCCCAGTTAAGGTTACCATATGGAAAAATAAAAAGTCCTGATAAAAATCCTGATTTCTATAAAAAAGTCCTGAGATATTGTCGCAAAAAAATTAACAATCATGTGTAAAAAAAAAACAAATTATGCCACGTACTTTACCGCCCGCTCCGTTCAATTCACTTAATTAAAATTGATTCCTAAATTAAAACTAAAGGGGGTAAATTAGATTATGTTTTTAAAAATGTTAATGTTAATTACGTTGATTTGTGTCACGAGATACTATCCAACGAAGATGATAATTTTTATATGTTGATTGTAACTTTCAATTAAAAAATCTGAAAAATCTAGCTTGGTACTGTATCTTATAAAAAAATCGCATAATCCTGAGATTTCCTAAATCCGGCCGCAATCCTGTCAGAAGTCTAAAAATCCTGAGATCTCAGGACTTCTGTGCCCCGCCCAAGCCGGGCAGACCTCTTCCGTATGCTCCACAGTGTCCTCCGGGCGATCCACACCCAAACCCAGACGTGTCCTCCCTCCTTTTCCGGAACAGGAACCTCCCGAAATAACCGTGTCCGGTGAGGACCTGCGTGATGCGTCAGGCGGAAAGTGAATCTCAGGACTCCTGAGATATGGTAACCCTACGCCCAATACTTTCTAATATTTTACCACGACATAAACGATTCCTATATGCAGTTCAAGACTTAGTGCTGGTATCGAAGAATCTGGTGGCTTAAAAAAATCTCAACCAACAACGGTTTTTCTTTTCTAGGAGCTCCAGCGCTTGTATCTTTCCCACACTTTTACCTGGCTGACCCTCGTCTTCGTGAAGATATTACTGGACTAAAGCCTGACCCGCTGAAACACGACTCCTTCATTGACTTGCATCCTACGCTTGGAATTGCTCTAAGTGGGAAATCTAGGTAAGATATTTATCAAGCCATGTGTTAGTAAAGTCAAGAAGAAAATGGTACCGATGTCTTCGCCATTTTCCTTTGAAAAAGCTCTTGCATTTGTAATAAAAAATGATCGTAATTCATAATAATCACAATAGAATATCTATTGATTCATGAAGTCGTGTTCATTCATACAGTACAAATCTCTCACTTTTTGTTTCAGCATCCAAATTAACATCCAAGTGAGGAAGAGTGACATGTTCTCGTCAGTTAAATACCTTGGTCAAGGACTTATTTTACCAGTGGCTTGGATTGAAATGGTAAGTGCAAATAATTTTGTAAATTAAGTTATTGTTACTACTCGACGCTAGATGACGCCATTAACTATAAAAAAATCCCATTGGGAGGATAGATGGCGTGACATCTTGTGTTGAGTAGTGCGAAGAATAGTTAAGAATTATGATGATAGATGGCGTTGTCAATTAGTCTAAAAACTTTTCAATTTGATTCATAGATGACGTACATGTTTTTTATTCGATGTGTTCAAATGGACGCTATTCAACACTAGATGTCGCTTTTAATATTCAATTTGATCTCGGTAAATAACCTGAAATTCTTCTTTTTTTTCAGGGTGTAGAAGAACTCCCCGAAGGCCTCCGCTCCCTCGTCTACCACGGCACCTACTCCACGGCAGCTGCTCAGCTTGGCTTGACTGTGATCTGTGTGGTAGCATTCATAGGATCCGGAATATGCTTGATGTGCACATTCGCCCGCAGAAAACAAAAGCCGTGCGCTACTTTGAAAGTTAAAATACCTACTGAAACCGAACTGAAAAGTCAAACATCGTGAAACAATAGATTTTTGTAGTTATGTGCTAACTCTATACATATTTCTATTTCAAGTTTTTCTCCAATATGTTGAACTTCTTAGTTCTTCATTTTGCCTGACTTCTTGTTAAATACCAGCTATAAATAGCCGTTTAATATTTTGTGTAGGTACACGAATATTTTTGCCCTATATAATTCTTATGAAAAGTCCGTTCGGCTACATTCCACATTACAAAAAAAAACATGTTTATTGAAATTTCGTCGTTTTTCCAAAATCTGAGTACAAAATCAAGTATGTGAAACAAATTTTTACCCAAATGTCGTCTTTTTTACTATTGTTATTATAAAACAATGGAGTTTTGCGATGAAGATGTCAAAGACTGGCTGTGTCTTGTGTATTTTGATTTAAATATTATTATACATATATAATTAAATTAGGTAAGGACCATTCCTTTTTAGAGAAGAATTTGCTTTTTAATCCACATTCTTGTTCAATGTTAGATTTATGTTCTTTCTTCATTCACTTCAATTTGTAAAGTAATATTTTACGTTTTTATTTTTATTTTGCATAATATTAAAGGAACAATGCTGACCAATTGAAAGTGAAAAGTACAAAAATACTTCTATATCTATACTAATAAAATGAAGAGGTAAAATTTGTTTGTAAGTTTGTATGTAGGGCGTAATCTCCGGAACTACCAGTCGGATTTGAAAAAATAATTTTGCATTGGATAGCCCAATTCTTGAAAAAGGTTATAGGCTCGCGGACGAAGTCGCGGGCAGAAGCTAGTATAAAATATTAGTACAGTCAGAGAAATGGATTCTTTAGCATTTCAAACACTGGCCAACAAACTGACGGTTCTGGATTTAATATACGGACAATTTATTAATTTACATGACTGTGTTGATAGGTTATCAATTTGCTAAATGATCCGTTTCCTTGACTGTACTTACCTAGTGCAATATATTTTTGTTTTATTTTTTTGTTTAGATATAAAATGAATGATTGTATAAAATGCAAAATTTGTTGTAATCTAGTTCTTAAAGCGAAAGCGTCAGGGTAGCCCGCAAAATTCAAATATTCTTACTTTTTTTTTGCTATTTGCAGGTCAGTATCAGGTTGTATGTTGATCTTAATATGATTCGCGGCTGTAACAAATATTTAAAAATAAAATAAAATATTTCAAAATCAAATATTTAAGTTATTAATCATCAATACAACTCTCTAAAGTTTATATAATCCTATTGAATGACTATTTTATGAAATCATGACATTTGAGGATTATTCTAACATAAGAGCGTTTATTCTGAAAGTTGGCAACGTCGCAGGTAGATGTCAAATATTTCGATGTTTTAATTAATTTGGCAATATTACTATAAGGAAATAAGAAATGTGCCTAACAAGTTCCCTAGAATATTAATAATGAATTATAATATTATAACACTGAATTTGATGTTGTAACAATTTTAGGTGTAAAAAGGCATTTGGAAAGTTTCCAAATACTTTTTTTACATCTAAAAGTAAATATTCGGTATTACGATATTAATTATTGCATTTCATAATAAATATTTTAGTTCCCTAGCTAGCCACATTTCATTCCATACAGTACGAGTAATATTGCTAAATTATTCAAAACAGGTATTTGATAGCTATTTACGACGTTGCCAACTTTTAGGATAAACCCTCGTTAAGGAGTTGTATTTCTGAATCTAATGATTATAATTATGTAAAGCCATATTAACCACGGTCGTGAATCATATTTTAATCAACATACAACCTAACACTGACTTACAAACAGTTTCGCGGGGTACCTTGGCGCATCCCACTAGCGGGAATAATGAATGTACAATTTTAAGTTTTTTAACGAGTTATTACAATGTTAAACTATAGAAAATTAATTTAATATTAATGCGAACATGAATCTCTGATAAACACTAAAACTTTTGTAAATAAGATGCAATTTAAAATAATAGTTATGCTACTCCATACTAGATGTCGCTACTGCTATATCTACTTATGCATTAGAAACGAAGACAACAACTGCAACGTTCAGAGAAATAGACCGCCAATAGTTGAAAAGTAAAATTAAATCTTTACTTATTATTATTTTCAAAAATTTTAAAAACCAAGTTATTGTTTTGTAACAACCGCTGGTTAAGTATTGCATTACAATCAATTTGAAAAATACAGTTGGTTGGGCGCTATTGTGAATTTATGACATTGTGTGTTACGCTCAACAAAGTTGAAATTTTTCTGAGTTTAGATAAAATAGTCAATCATTACCAGTCATTTGTGAACAAATCCATAGACGAGTGCTAGTATTGTAATTTAAATTATTTTTAACTAAATAGGAATTAGTTATTTTTAATAATTATGGTGTTATAGAGTGAAGAATATTAGGTATAATATTGTAAAAAGAAATTATGGAGAAATACAATTTATTTTTAAATATAAAGTCGCATTTTTATTATTGAGATGAAAATGACTTGAATTTTAATTTACTTACTTCGGCTGCTTGCCTACGCAAAAAACGTATCAATACCAGTAGCCTGTAGGTAAAAGTATTTACTTATCTATTTATTTATTTACAGTTTGCACCACACATAAAAGGGCGCTTTAATGTTGTGTACCTACTACTTACAATACTTACACTTGTAATATAAGATAAAAAACAATTTTGCAAAAAAAAAACAACTGACTTCCAAAAAACACTACAAAGTGTAAAACTTTTTACAAAAAAAAAAACAACCGACTTCCAAAAAAAAACACTACAAATTGAAAAATAACTTTAATTTCGGAAGTCGGTGTCTTGGGTTTTGTGTTTTCGTTTTTTGCCACCGACTTCCGAAATTAAAGTTATTTTTCAATTTGTAGTGTTTTTTTTTGGAAGTCGGTTGTTTTTTTTTTTGTAAAAAGTTTTTATTTTTCACTTTTTAGTTGTGGTACCTACCCCACACACATTCGAATACCACTACCTGCTACCAGTGACAGGAACTTATCATATCATCTACATACTAAGTGGGAAAAAAATACGTATTTTGTAGCTAATTCAAAAACTACCCAAGCAAAGTTAATAAAATTTATATGGGACCAATTTGGGAGCATACCCTTTCAAACAAAAAAAGAATTTTCAAAATCGGTCCACAAATGACGGAGAAATCGGTGGACATACATAAAAAAAAAAAAAAAAAAAAAAAAAAAAAAAACAAACATACGCGTCGAACATATAACCTCCTCCTTTTTGGAAGTCGGTTAAAAATAACCTAATTTTCGGAAGTCGGTGTATTTGGTTTTGTATTTTCGTTACCTGCCACCGACTTCCGTTTAAGTTATTTTTACAAACAAAAAATAACAAAAAAAAATTGAATGCTTGCATTGGAAGAAGTAGGTACCTACCTATCTCCAATACAATTTTCAAGTCTCTAAGCAATAATAATAACCCCCGTTTCTCCTAATTTTGTCGCTAATAGTCGCAATTTAGTCGGGTCTTAGTTTAGAAGATACTATAACGAGTTAAATGTTTAAGTATGGTCCAAGAGCTAGATCGAAGACTTCGTAAACTCTTCGATCTAGCTAAAATTAAAATCCTTGAATGTCCGTGACTACCGCAGGACCACCAACGCCAATCGCTTCCATATTTAATGAATAATTAGTACCCTTAAATGTGATTCATTGCGTTACTAATTATTTGTATACTTAGAATAGCTGCAGCATGCCCCCTTTTTCAGCGCTCATAGTGGTCCTGCTGAAGGGAGCGTGACTACCGCCGAACCACCTTCAAAATCGAGTTTCTCGAAAACTACTTAGGTACCAATTTTGTCTTTCGAGCACTAATTAGTACCAATTGGGTACTAATTATTTACTAAATATGGAAGCGATTGGCGTTGGTGGTCCTGCGGTGGTCACGGACATAATCCTTGATGGTGGCCATGCCAGTGGCAGTCACACGAGTTATAGGCGTATTTGTTACGAAGCTTTAGGTATTACAATAGTGTGCATATATGGGATAGGTTTCAACTAAGTAAATTAAACAAAAGAGTATCCATTTTAGACGTTTATTAATTAAAAACTGAGATAATTTTATCACTCGTCTTGACGGCTGAAGAATCATGGCCATGGCCGGTCCGAACTTCGCGCAGAAGGATGAGGCGAGTGTTCATGCGCAGAAGTTCGGAGAGTCTATGTTCAGAGTGGTCATGATTTATCGGCCGTATTGTACTTCGGTTTTTCGAAGCTTCCATTTGAATAGATCTTGAAATGAAACCGCTTCAACAAATTGACCTGTAAAACAAAGTAGTTGGGTCATTAAAGTGAATTTTGACAAAACGATGAAAAAAACGGAAAAATAAAGTTTTCAGACTAAAATCAAAAGGGAACAAGAGTTTTCATCAGCTGTGTATCATTGCGAGCTAGGTGAATCATCATTGTAACTTAAATCAATTGGTTGGAGTAGGTGATTATCATTTTTCATCTGAATTATCTGCTAAGTTCACAAAAATTGGTAAGAAAATTAGGGTGTCTGCCAAAAATGATTGAAATCACCTCCTCAAACCAGAAACAGGCCTGTTCACTACACAAATCACTAAATAGATTTAGCTCTGTACATAAATATTTAAAACTTCATTCTGTCATTTTCAAACCATTGACGTTCTTTTTTTTTTAACTATTTGCTAATGATTTGTGGCGCAAGCAGGCCTAGAAATAATAACAAATATGACACAAGTTATGCTCACCTTTGACAATGTTGCTTAAAAATCACTGGAACAATTTATAGTTTACTATAGTATTGTCCAAAGAGATAGGTATTCAGGCAGCTAACTTTTAACAATGTTCTCAGTGTGCTGTCATGTTGGCATCATTGCTTGTCAAGCATAGTTTCAAAATGGCGACTGACACAATAGTGCTACCAATCGCGTCACGCACGGGACAAAAATCTCTTACACAACTCGAGCCTGATTGGCAATACCATAAGTTGAAGCAATAAAGTTGCACCGTCTGAACAGTGTTTAGACAATGCAGGCCATTTGTTGCTTCAATTTTATTGTATGCCAAATGTAGCAGAAAGATGAACATTTTAGCCTGTACACCTATCTCTTGCGGACTGTAGAAGAAATAAAACAAATTCATCAATTTTTAACGTATATTAACTTAAACGCTCTCTTGAACGGGAGGTTCATAGCCTTCGGGACGCTCCGACTTGTCGCCGGCTTCACCCCTCTTGCCGCCACCGCCCTCGCCGTGAAGTTCCATAAGCTTGGAGATCTCGAAACGCGGCCTCTTGAGAACCTTAACCTGGGAGCAGAAACTCTTTGGTTAGTCTGTGGTGGTTGACAGAATGGTGGTTATATATGGAGGAGGTTGTTTCAGATAAAAATCAAAAGGGAACAAGAGTTTTCATCAGGTGTGTATCATTGCGAGCTAGGTGGATCATCATTGTAAATGTTTTTGATTGGTTGGGTTGATAAGTCTCTTACAAATAAAAACGAGCGAGCCTAAAAAGTAGTCTCATCTTGGCGCGTCTTTCCATTCTATACAAGGCTAGAACGCAGCCATAGAAAACTGCTCGCGTATAGATTGGAAATCACTTTTTTACTATATCTATACAAGAGTAGTACGCAAATACTCGCGTATACTTTGTAGTGATCAAATTAACTACCTCATTTCATAGTATACAGTGCCAGTACGCATACGGACTAATCGAGTTTAGATTGCGAGAAATTGCTGGTTACCAACTTGTTTGCGACGTAATGCACCTTGCGCTAATATTAAATAGCCTGCCTGGCTGCGAGCAACTTGGAAGTAGCGCTCGCCGGCCGCTGCCGCGGCACCGCTCGCTTCGCTCGCTTGGCTCGAGCGTGGTTGGTCACAGTTCTAACCTAAGCCATTTCACCCAGTTCACACTTTTGTTCTTTTCTTTTTTTTTATCTTTAAAACTCTTATCAGGTGTAAGTGATGTAGTACAGTTTGGAACCAGGACGCGCTCGTCCACGTTACGAACTATACACCAGCAATACGCAAAATTCGTGTATACATTGTAATCACAGATTTCAAAATAGCATTACAATGTATACGCGAGCAGTTTCCTATGGCTGCGTTCTGGCCTTGTATAGATTGGAAATACGCCATCTTGGCTGACAGTACCAACCTCTCGGAAAATCGGTTGGTACCATCTGACAGCCAACTCTAGCACCGCGGGCGCTCAACTGGCTCAACCAATTTATTTTGAGTTGCCATCACCCCGTGTGACAATGGCCTAATAAAATTGTCATTCAAGACAGGCTCTACTTAGTACATAAACTGGTTATGATACTATTGTTATGCTGATTATACTTCGGCACAGTCTAACCCTTTAAACCCTCATTTTACATCGTCCTTTTCGAGACATTGACGCCATAATTTTCATTTAGCATTTGTGTCAAGTTATCATGAATATTTCAAAAGACTTATCAAACCCAAACAATATACATTAAAAAAATTCAACAAAAATCTTCACTACATACCTTCCTAATGCAGACATCTCTAAGTGGGTAGATGCCGTGGCACGCCTTCTCGATATCCTTAGCGATGGAGTCAGGAATCAGCTTGTTGACCACCTCGCGGAGTTCAGAGCTGGTGACGTCACGGGTGATGATCTCGCACATCTTCTTGCGGATGGCACGGACCTGGTGGTGATAACGTGGATTAATAGAAGCAAGTATTTGATAATAAATCTGCTGGTACTCAGGCCTGCATTCTAATTGCATAACACTTTAAATTACAATCCATAAGATTTTGAAGGAAATTGCTAAGGAATTGTTTCATATGTTTGAAGAATCTGCTGAACAACGTAAATAACGCAATGAATGTTGTTGAATTGTCAAAATTGCAATTGTATAAATTACCCCACTACTCTCAGTGAAGGGGACCCAGAGCGGGGCAGTGGAAGTCACACATGTCTTTGAATTTTTGGGTCTAGAACATGCCTTGTTCTCCTATACCGTTTTAAGAGCAGTAGTAGGAAATAAATTTGCACAAGGTGTGCATGCCACTCTGGGTTCGAATCCACGACTTTAATTCGTAAATCGAGGCCAACCACCCTGTAACCTACATTGCAAAGACTACTAGAGCAGTGGTCACCCAGTAGTAACGGTCTCGATATAAGAGTTGTTGACCGTAGGTTACATACATGCACTTAGTTTGAAAAAAAAATCATCACCAATGTTCTAAAAACGGTGAAGGAAAACTCTCTGAGGGACAGAAACTATCAGCAAGTGTGAACAAGCCATATAAAACAAATTATTAGTAAGGTGAATGTACCAAAACCACGAAAAGCCAACGGAACCCCGAGAGCCGCGTTCGTGGTGATGAACGTGAAGTTTTGATGTACGCAGCGGCGGGATGCAGTTATAAAGAGCAAGAATAATACCTAGGCCCTTTATAGTGCAGACTGCGATAGGTAATAGTAATCTAAATGTGCTCCTAAACGTGGAATACTGTTAGTGCCACAGATATAGATAGACCTAGATAACGCAAGTATCACGATCTGTATGAAAACCAAGCGTGCCATTTTTTGACTACCTACTATGACGTCACAAGCACTAGGAAACGTATCTTTTATTCTTTTTCTCCTCGCATTTGCAGTTTTTACAATTTATAACAGCGTAATTAACCATTTTCAATTTTTTAACTGACTTCCGACAAGCGTGGCACCGATGCAGACTGAGCGCGAAAGTGGCAGCTTACGATTATTGTACGTAAGCTGGGCACGAAAATGGCACGCGAAGTAGTAGCTCTCTTTATCTGTGGTTAGTGCAATATGGAGCTGCAACACTTAAGCATGGCCCGGCAATATTTTTAGTGCAGACAATCGAACGCTCGGTAATATTTGGAACTCTGAAATAAGGCTATAAATAAATAAATGTCCAAATGTATTTGGGTTTACATGAGCAACAATGTATTACGAAATAGTTCAAAATGTTGCAGAAATACTTGCAAATATTGTTAAAAAGGTGTTGCAGTCACATAGGCAGGTCACTCAGAAAGTTTTGTGCCGGAAAAACATAGACCGTTTAGGAGCGACTAATACATAAAGGAATATCATGCGTGGCCAGAATGGCCGACACATAATCATTGAAATGCGAGATTTAAATCGTGCGATGTAAAGTAACATTAGCAAATTATTGGCCTTAGAGTCATTTTTACTGCGGCGATAGGCGATTTTGCAACTTATTAAATACTGCATCGTGTTTTGGTGACTTGCTGCGTTTGAGCGTGATATCAAAATGTCGTATCAGGCGCTGTATCGAGTTTCCTAAAAGAAACTAAATATGGCAAAAGAACGCGAGGTTTAGAGAAATTGCTGATTACCAATGCTAAAAGCTGCCTATCTGCTAAGGTCCTAAATCACGAAGATTAACAACAAATTCTTAGCCGGAAAGCATAGTATGAACGTTTCCATCTCTACTCTACGAAAACAAAGTCACATTTATTTTCTTTATTTTTGACATTGCTCCGTAGACATTTTTCTACAATCTGTCATTTTCCGAAGGTCACAACAAGTCTCTTAAGAACCGGCTGGCCGCCGGGCCGGACTCGTTGATGGCGTGGCTAATATGCATGCTATATAGTAAAGTTATTTAGTTTTATTTATTTATCTAGTTTTTATTTATTTATTTACATATTTATTTAGTGAAATTCACGATGATTTATAACGAAAACGAACGCGTCAAATGTAATAAAAAAAAAAACAGTGGCACTCCGGGAGTGCCAACAGAAGTGAAAACTTGAACAAGATCGCCTTGGTGGAAGAAAATACTTGTATAGAACATTGGTCCGTAACCTTATCTAAAATAAAGAGCACAATCGCGTTAACAAAAATGAGGTGTCGGTAACGGTGTCGCAAGTTCAATGAATTGTTTATTTACGCCCAAAGATGAGTTAAAATTTGTGTTGAAATATATAAGTTTCGATGTTCATAACTTCCAAACCAATATTTTTTTTAGATTTTGCTTTGGTACAGGCCTAGACAATGACGAGACAAATTGATATAATTTAAAATTTTGAATGTACACCGTCCAACAGACAAGACAACAATCACCAAACTACGTTAATATAGAAGAATGACCGGAAAGCATGCGGAAAGCGTAACCTTAAGAAATGTTGATAGGCCAATATTCAGCAGCTGGTATCAAATCCAAGGATTGCCTACCTGGGTGTGCTGGGCATAGCAGGTCTTGCGCTGGCTGAGCGAGTCCTTGTTGGTGAATCCGATGCAGAACACACGGAGCAGGTAGCCATCGGTGGTCTTCACGTCAATGTTGGCTTCGACCAGGGTCTGCCATTTCTTGACCATCCATCTGTTGGGAGATAACGGATTGTTAGAACATTGGGTTAATGTTTGTTTATCGGGATATGCAGAAATGTTTTTTTATTTTTTCTTTTACAATAATGTGAAAGTATTGTTTTTTTTTTGTTTTTCTTAGAGATTTCGCTACCCATCCGGTTCGTGAAGTTTCGCCAAGTAATTTAAAAGACAGTAACACTCAGATTTTGCAGTTATGTTAAGTGGTTTGCTTATTGCCAACAGGGCACAATATAGATTCAGGACTGTCACAGCAAAACAGTCCATATCTTAAATCTCAATAATTCTTTGCCTGAGACCTCGGGTATAGAACTCAGAACCTCATGCTCAGCAGTCAGCAGTCACGCTTGATCCACTAGACCAATGAGGTAACCTAACACTAAACAAATGTTAGATAAGATGATTTATAATAAACTACCTAATGTTTTAAAAAAATATGACTTTTCAAATTCAAAAATACTAAATAAAATATTAATAGAAAAAGTTATTACACAATTGACGAATTTCTTAATGATGAATCACTGACTGATTGACATGCTAATAATCCATTTGACTTTTTTATTTTTTGATTACTGCTACCTTTTTTTGACATTTGACATTTTTTGTATTTATTTGACACATTTACTGTAATTTGAACAATTTGACATTTATTTTTACTATGTATTGTAAAAATTTCCTACCTGTTATTTAAATTAAATATGTCTTTAATTTTGTGTAAATTAACATGATTTGCATGCCCATGTGACGGTAGAACATGGAGGACTTTCTTAATAAAACATAAATGATTTGATTTGATTTGATGAATTTTTATTTGTAGCAACGACACAAAGTACCAAAGTATATGAATACAGAGGCGTTTCAGTGCGGTAGCATATACTTTCTGCAGACAAAAACGATATGAAGACCATATGGTATTCCTTCATATAGCTGGACTGCAGTATACTAATTTATTTTAATATTAAGTAAATAAAATTTTATAATATTACAAAATCAAAGCAACATCAACTGGCAAAATGTGGGTCTACGCATAATACAGGGGATATAAGTACTACAACAAAAAAAAAAAAAAAAATGTGTGTAAGTTTGCAGATAATTTCACACATGTTCTGTACCTTTTATTATTTATCTAGAAGATAGTGCCTACCCAGACAGTAAAATAAACTCTAAGCAATCCTGACAACTCCAAATAAACACACACATAACATAACATCACGCCTTGTTTCCCCGAAGGGTTGGGCAGGTGTCCCTGTAGCAGGTACACCCACATTTCGCCAGTTATGTTTAAGTCCCATGTAATAGGGGGCGAGCCTATTGCCATCAACCGGGCACAAATCCTGACTCTGGGCTGCTACTGAGAAACTCCAGATAGAAAAACTCAATAACACTGCCCGACCCGGGAATCGAACCTAGGACCTCATGCAAACCAAATAAATAAAAACCAAATAAATATTTCAAAATTACTGTCATCGGAAACCAATTGAAATTTTTCATTTATTTTTTTTCTGAAAATGGATTAATAAATACAAATTGTACAAACCTGAGCTTGTCAGTGGTGAGGTCCATACCATGGAAGTTGCAGAGCACATTGCGACCCTGAACGTCTTCAGCAATCAGACGGAACTTGCGGAAAGACCTGATGAAAAGGGTATTACATTAGTTTTGTATGGAGGTTAGGTTTGTTTATTGGGTTTGCTAATCGTGTTCCTGAGATTTTGAGTGTAATTAATATTATGTATCAACTTACATTTACCATTACAGGATAACGCAATGCGATAAATGCGCTTATCCTAACTTAATACATACTAAAATCTATAACTAATTATAAACAACGCATTCCTTGTGATATATGAGTACTGGAACTGTTATAAATGTCTATAAAATTAACAGTCTATAAGGATTGGGGTTAAGTTCTGACAAAAACCCAATATTTGCAAAAGAAAGTCTTGACAACCATGATTTTCATTTTTTTTTTTTTTTTCCTGAACATTGAGAAGTCCTCACCAAGTCCAGTGGGCTAACTATAGTGATTAAATATCTACAATATTTCGAACTTTTACAGCTGGGAATCAAACCAATGGCTAAGTTGCCATACTTTTGACAGTTAATATCATAAATAATGTTTGTAGCAACGACACAAGGTACCAAAGTATTTGAAATACAGAGGCGTTTCAGTGCGGTAGCATATACTTTCTGCAGACAAAAACGATATGAAGACCAGATGGTATTCCTTCATATAGCTGGACTGCAATAACATACTATTTTCAACCAGTTTCTGAATGCCATTTCAAAATAAACTGTTATGATTTGTTGCTGTCCTTTAGCTCACCCAAAGATCACAGCTCATAACATGTGGGGTTTAACTCAACCTATTAAAACACCTTTCTGAAAGGATAAATTAGGCCTGCTTGCATAAAAAAAATCACTAAATACGTTTAGCACTTAACAATTTTCAAACATTGTTCTGGCAATCATTTGGAAATGAAATAAGACAGACTGATGTTATAAATACTTGTTAAGCTATAAACAAAAGCTGTATTTCTGAACAAAACTAAACTCATTTCAGAATCAAACTAGTTTCAACGAATCAAATGGCTTTAAACAAGTTTTTAAGTAACGCTTCAGTCTTGGGTGAAGTTCTGTGATACAGGCTTAAGGTTTAGAGCGCACTATGGTGCGGTGACTTGCAATGCTTTTTTTTGTTTTCAGATGCGTTTTACATCACCGCTCGCTTCCTCTGTTTCATACTTCACAGATGCAAAAAGCACCAGTGCGTATGCGCACTAAGTCTTAAGTGATTTGAGGTGCAAGCAGGCATTATAGGCATTCAGAAATCAGGGATTTGCCTACTATATTAAAAAAATTAGGTACCTACCTTTCAGCATCAGTATCAGCTTGAAGATCGGCCAGCGAGACTTCAAATACACGGCCCTTCAAACCTTCAGAGGCGATTTTGGTACCCTAAAAACAAAAATTCAACACGTATTTAGTAAAGTATTAACTGACACCTGTTGGGAGGGTATTTTTGAACAAATTTCAGAAGTAAATCAAAAGGGAACATAAGTTTTCATCAGATGTGTATCATTGCGAGCTAGGTGGATCATCATTTTAGTTGAAAAATAATATCATAGAATACAGTACAAACTTTTGTAGTAAAAACTTTGTGGCATAAGTGTTGAAGTAAAATAATTATTCTTGACTATAATGAAGATAAATTTACAGCAAGTTTTTTAATCAAGTTTGCAGTGCATTTACTTTCAAAAGTTCATGTTTCAGCTATCTGGCTACAGTCATTCTCTATGGGGTCATTAAATTTTACGGAACAAAATTAGAGATAAGTAATTGTGTCCAAAAACGAGTTAATTTATCTAATGATTAGAAGACACAAGTTCAGATTTTTTCATTTCAATAAATGAAAAAATACCACATGTTTGCTAGTAGAAACAATAACAATACTTACTTTGTAAAAAGAAAAAGGAGTGGCTTTTGATTATAAGCCTCATGGATTTTGTGATTTTAAGGGTACATTGACAGTCAGGTGAAAATCACCTGGTGTTTAGGTTATGTTCAAACAATGGCAGGGCTCACAACTTGAAAAACACCATGGAACATGCCCATGTGGTATTTAATTTACATATTTCGCAAAGAATACAACATGAAAATTCACATTTTACCGCCTAATCAAGCATAGAGTAGGTTGCTATACTTGCCGCCCTTGCCGGTAGCAGCCAGGCCAAGACATGAACTTTTACAGCCTAGGTCAGAGATTACAGGAGTTCACATACCTGAGTACGGTTGACGAGGGTGGTTCCCACCTGTCTCTTGGTGAACATGGACGGTGCCTTGACATCGTACCAGTCTTTACGGGTGAAGGGATCGACACTGAAAATGTATAACAATTTAACATAACCTCAACTAACCAAAAAAACTCACCACACTATGTAAAGAAATATATATTACTGCATGCCATTTTCTTTAAATCACGAGAATTAACGATAGCAACACACTGGAACAAGCAAATCACTGATAAAACTAAGTTGTATTGAGAAAACATCTTGACACGAGACATGGAACTTCCATCCGAAAATATTCGCGACATCACATTTATCACAGGTTTGGTCTAAAGTTTAACCGAAAGATTATTACATTGCTTGATAGATTTGAGGTTTATTGGAGACTTACATCTTCTTCTTAACACCCTTTTTACCGCCTTTCGAGAGGCCTTTATTTTTACCAACCGCCATGTTCAATTACTGACTTTAGAAAGACTTTATTTTGTTTATGGATCCGTCGGATTCGACTTGCAATGTCCAACGACAACATAGAGCAGCAGAAAGTTTTAGTTGATTATTCCGTTCGCCCTTGAAAGCAACAAGCAGATAGTCGAGTTAGAAAAGTAAAATACATTTCTAACTCGACTATAATCTGCTTGTTAATGAATTATCTTAAAAAACAATGCAGCTCAGTTAATAGAACTTTGTTGGTTCGTGGTTATTGTTGGTGACGATTAGGGATCCGCAAATAGTATCGATACCTGAGTAGTATCGATACTTTCTCTTCGATACCTAGTATTTTTGTACTCGATACTTGATTTCCGATACTATACTAGGTATCGATACTTTTTCACATACTCGATACTTTTGTCTCCAAAGTCAAAGTCAAAATCAAATCATTTATTTCAAATAGGCCCATGTATGGCACTTTTGAACGTGACGTTCTCCTCTATTAGTGTAATTTTACTACCATAGACTACCTTGCGGCCATGTCATGTAAGTATTTTTTGCAAGTTTTTGGCAATTCGCCAATGATGATTATTATTTAACAATTTAAATCGAATTATACCGTAAAATATATCCTTACTGAAAGTTATTTTAATTTTGTACACAATAAATCTACATTGGATTGATTTCATCATGACTTAGTATTTCTTTATAAAATTGTCAATGGTCAAATAGAATGCGAGCAATTGCTTGAACGTGTCATGTTGTCAGTCCCTTATAATCTTCCTAGACGACCAATATCCAGACTTTTTGAACCGCCCACCTGTAGAAATAACATTGGGAAACATTCGCCAACATCTAGGATGTGTATTAAATTCAACGAACTCTACACAAAACTACCTGATTTAGATGTTTTCTTTGGTTCCCTGCCGCAATTCAAAAACCTCCTGCGCAGTCATTTAAACAATACTTAGTTAAGCTTATTTTAGTTAGTTATTTTATATTGAATGATATTTGTGTAAGTCAGTTTTTTGTTCTGTTCAAGACTTAGGTCAAAGCTGTTTTTTTTTTTTTTAATGATTTTATTTTATTTTGTTTTCCATTTTAATTTTAATGAATATTTTAATTTTATGTAATTTAAGAAGGTTGCTTTGTTTTATGTGAATGTCGTGTACACCTGTAATTGGTATATATATAAGAGCCCATACCTGTTAACTTTAATATTTAATGTACAATATATATGCTGTTGGCGTACCTATTTTAAATAAATAAATAAATAAATAAATAAATTTCAGTGGTAAGAACGTAGAAATCGATTCTTTATTGATAAATTTTATTGCATTTTATAATTATTTAATAACAACATTAATCAATTCGGAGACTGTAGTCAGTACTGTCAACTCACTCACTTCGAGTCACAAACCGGTACAGTAGTGCTATTCTGTCAAAATCTCACCGTGATATCTTAGGTGAAGTGAGCTGCCAATAGTGTCAATCCTTAGCAACTGACAGCTCACTCCACGCTCTCTGACTAGTATATAGTTATCTGTGACTTCACCTAAGATAACACGGTGAGATGGTTACAGAATAGCACTACAGGTTTGTGACTCGAAGTGAATCAAGGAAATACAGTAGAAACTTACCGACTTAGTTTCGTGCATTTCATAGAAGGCATATTTAAAAAAATGGCGCCTCCCGGTGGAGGAACCAGTGAAGTGTGGAAATATTTTAGAAAAGTGGACAAAAGTACTGCACAGTGTAAAATGTGCTTTAAAAGTACCTACCGTGCCTATCGATATTTTTCCCTGCAGTGCTGCAGTTCGACATAACAATCATTACATCCACATTCATAATTTCTTTGAAAATTATGAAAGACTAGCTGCGCCCCGCGGTTTCACCCGCATACGTCTCGATCCCGTGAAAATATTGGGATAAAAAGTATCTTATGTGTTAATCCAGGTTATAAACTATCTGTTTGTCAAATTTCATCCAAATCCATTCGACAGGTTTTGCGTGGATAGGAATAGTAGGATAGGATAATTTTGTATTATTTTTTAAATATTTGTTAAATAAATAATGATTACATAAAAATGTACAGACGCCAGCACATCAAGCTACTACAATCTGTCAAATTTATTTATTAGATTTTCAACTTTATCGCTGAAGCTTAAGGTTCAAAGTTGATTGGGAAAATTTGACAGTTTCGGGTAGCTTGATGTGCTGGCGTCTGTACTTGTTTATTACTGCTTTTTTTGCGATAATATACAATTTCCAAGGTGATCAAAAAGTACTCGATACTGAGTAGTATCGATACTTTTGAATCGATACTTTTATCGGTATCAATACTTTCTTCTGCGATACCGGTATCGAGTAGGTATCGATACTTTTGAATTTTTGCGGATCCCTAGTGACGATTATTTAGCGCGGTGTTGTGGTTATTTACACAAATATCTAATGAAACCGGACTAAGTGTGAGTGTTTTCATTTAAATTTCATATTTTATTAAACATAAATCTTAATCAAAGGTAATGTTGAGACAGAAGATGCCTTTAAAGTTTTAAATTCATTATTTCGATTAGTGAATAATAAATATTTAGGTAGGTACCTATTATGTGTAATAAATACATTATTATTCTTTGTTCTAGAGAAATACTGTGAGGGTTATGAGATATGAGGAAGGGGCTTATTATCGAGTAGCAGCGACGTCAAATGGTGAATGAATATGAAACAAATGGTTTCATACCAACGAGATATTTTGCTGAATTATTAAAAACACGTTATTATGAACCGTTCGCCGTGCACTCTGAAGGCTTGCATCACTGAAGACCAGCTAGAAAACCGTTTTTGACCTTAAAATATTTACCGTTTAAACAACAAATTCGTTATTGCATGAATTTATGGTAACAAATTTTTTAAGCACGTTTCAATATGGTGTTTGTCGTATTTCTTGTCCGAAAATTTTTAAGATTATTTTAGTAATATTATTTAAACCCTTTATTTCATTATTTACATATAAATTATATTTTTAAATATTAGAAGAAAATTATATATATATATTAGTAATACTTATTACTATTTTAGGATTAAAATTTGAGGTTTAATTTCAATCTTCTTTTCGTACAGAAAATGAACACTTAAGCTATAACCTCAATACCAACCAATATATACTAAAGCCAAATAAACTGTAAAATAATTAATGTAAACAAATCGCCTATACTTAAACCTTAAATCACCTATTTTGTCAGTAGTTTTTTTTTTACTTTTTGAGTAGTCTAATATTCTTATTTATTGCTTAATTACTTCGACCATGATTAAAAGCTTTATATTTATGGTGGGAAAAATCCATTTATAATTTAAAACATTTCGAAATTTAATATATCAAAATAATACAAATTGCTTCTAAGTTTCTAGACATCTATTTCACATCTTATTATCATTTATCATCAATGATAAATAATTGTTGCAGTTTGTTAACTATACTTAAGTAAAATAAATATAACGAATCAATATTTTTTAATTTTAGTATCACATATCACGCATTTTTTATTCTAAACCCTTTATTGCAACAACAACATTTTAAAAAGGCAGCAATATTTAATCATATTATTATTGCAAACAAAAATAATAATATTTGCAAAAACAGCGCTGTGAATTTTATTACGATATTAGAACCTTAGCCATTTTGAATCTAAGACCAACGCTTAACGCTTTCTGCTATCTGCACATACAATTTACTCTCGAATTTTAGCAATGCCATAAACTGGCTAAGGTCACTTGGCCACACGCGTATGATGCTTGTCTAACAAAATTGATGGAAATATATTTTTGTTTCATAAAGTGCGGCGCCCGCAAACCGTGACGATACGACAGTGTGTAGTGCAAAACTGCGTCTGACTGTTTACACATACAAATGTACGGACTACAACGCGTGTTCACAGCAATACGACTCTAGCGTGCCTATCCACTTTTAAACGCTTACTGCATGATATAAACCTATACTTATTTAATTTTATAAGTGAATACTCGTAACGAACTGCATCTGTCTACCCCACAGAAATCGAAATAATTTACTTAGTTTTCTGTGGTCTACCTACTAAACTTTAATATTTATGTGAACAAGACGAATGAAACAAAAAACGCATGATTATCGAACTATATAGCCATTAGTTGCAGACAAAGTGAGTGTGTGTGTGTGTACTGTGCGTGTTTATAGTATTGTAACAACTTATAGAAGAAGTTCGTAAGTCAAACCGAAGCGTCAGTCTATTGCTTTGTGAGATTGCCTATGGACTTTTGGTCGGTACTGTAACTATCAGCAAAATAGATCTGGGCAAAAAAGTTCTGTTTTAATCCATTCTCGAAAATTCTCGTTTTTATAACGGGTGTAAATTAGACGACAGAGAAAACCTCAAAGTAGCCCGCGAAATTCAAAGGCCACTGCCTGTTTTCTCGCGGCCATCAACCAAATCTTGCTTTTCTAGTACAGAATAGTGTTACAAACGAAACTTATTTTAACATGCATATCTCTAAACTCAGTCCGAGATGAGATATAAGAGTTAGAAGTTTGTATGTAATTATTAGATTTGTAGGCAATTATTGACCCGTTTTCAAGAGCTACCGGGGGCTAACGTCCTCAATTATTAAAACCGGCAGTGCTATTCTGTAAAAATCTCACCGTGAACGCCAGTGGCGTATTTACCCTAGGGCCAAAAGGGCCATGGCCCGTGGCGGCAGGCTGCGAGGGGCGACGCAAGCTGTACCTCACGCTATTGAAGCTGAAGTAAGACGGAATGTGATGAAACTCCTGAAGTTTCATCGCATGTCATGGCATTCACGCGGCGCGGCGACGGTGTCGTCACCCTGAGTACTTAAGCAATGAAACAAACTTATTTTAATTTAACAGAAGGATTTCACGCATATTTGTGTTTTTTTTTTGGGGTGGGAAGTTATCAAATAACTTCTCCCGCTTTGGGCAGAGCGAGAGGGCGTGTCAGACTCTTACTGACTAAAACCCACCCATGTTCCTTCAGTTGCCTGTATGTTGCCAGGGGCCACGGTATCCCTTTCGGACTTTCCCGCAACCCCGGCAGGCATCGGCCCTAGTAGACCCGTTCAGTTCTGCTGACATCTCTTTGAGGCGCGCGTGGAACACAATGCGCCGTCGATCCGGGTCTGTTCCTTATCGGACGGCGAGCTACCCATTGCTCACCGTCTGCAAGCCCGCGCCTACGGTGGCCGGGAATCGGCCTGCGATTCCCGACGCCTAGGGCGTCTCCTGCGGCGGTTAGGGGCGTGAGGTCGCGAAATTTGCCTCTCCCTCACGCATTCCGCCTCCTCCTTCGCGAGCATTACTGCTTTGCAGAAGGAGGTGACGGCCTCCCATGCCCTCTCGCTCCATACCATGGCCTGGACCAGGGCTGGACGCGAGAGATCACCGCCACCGATCGCCTCCACGAGGACACGGCGATGCTCCCCCCAAGCCGAGCAGACCTCCATCGTGTCTTCCGGGCGATCCACTCTACATGACACCATGAGATCCCGCCGGAGCTCTGTCCGCTGTGCCGTGATTTCTCGCAGCAGCGGAGTTACTCCCCGCCGTTTCGCCTCCTCGCGCCCCTTTCAAATGTGCGCGTGGACTTGTGCCTCCAGATCCCATGGAGGTAATCCGGCAAGGAGGCTCGCCGCCTCACAGGAGACCGTGCGGTATCCTCGGGCTAGCCGGATTGCCATGACCCTTTGGGACGCGTTCAACCGGCGGGCTGACCGCTGCCTCACGGAACGCGTCCATACCGGTGCCCCGTAAAGGGCCATGGACCGCACGACCCCCGCGTAGAGTCTCCGGCAGGAGGCATTTGGACCCCCTAGATTGGGCAGAAGCCGCTTCAAGGCAGCCCCCCGGCCCACTCCAGTCTGGGAGCCAAGTCTAGAGAAACCGCCAAGACAACCCTACCCCGGGCCATAGCATCCCCCGTCGTGATGGCCCACACGCGCATGATGGCGTCCACTGTAGAGCGCCCCCTGCGGAAACCAAATTGGCTCTCCGCTAAATCCGGCCCCACCCGCTGCCCAACGAAGCGGTCTGCAATGACTCTTTCAAAGAGCTTTCCCTCCTCGTCGAGCAGCACGATGGGCCAATAAGCGGACGGAGAGTCCGCAGAGCTAACCCGGCTTCCTGATGAGGAGCAGTTTCCCCGTCTTCCGACGAAGTGGGAATTGGCCCCTTTCCAAGCATGCGCTTAGGAGCCCCCTTAGTCGAGGCCCGAGAGCCTCCAAGGCCAGGACCCAGGGTTTTCCAGGCGAGCCGTCGGGTCCTGGGCGGTATTTTTGGCATTCAGCCTGCATACCGCCACTCTTATCTCTACCTCATTAATTTCCGGAGCATCGTCGTCGTCGTCAGCGGTGTGGTCCGCATCGGGCACCGCAGTAGGCGGAGCCATTGGCGGGGGGTATGTTCCCCTCTTGAAGGCTCACCACTCGCTCACCACTTCCCCTACAAGTTTGGGCCGGAGACTCTGCGTCTTCTCCTGCACCATCTTATATGGTCGTCCCCACGGGTCCCTGTTCAGAGTCTCCAGCGACTCCTCGCGGGCCAGTGCCCTGGTCCGCAGGATCTCCGCTTGGAGAGTGGTCTTCGCCGCTCTGTACCCCTCGTACAGCTCCGCCTGAATGGCAACCGTATCCATAGAGCGAATACGACGTCTTTCGGCTGAAATGATGATGATGATATTTCGGACATGGCCTCCCGGAACCACTCTGCCTCGTCGTTGATGTCAGCAGGCCTGTCCGGTGATGACACCCAGGCCTGCAAGATCGAGGCTTCCAGGAGGAGCTTCCGCTCCAACTGCTTCAGCGCCCACCGCGAAATATTTGTGTGCACTGACAAATTGCAGTGCGAATCGTTTGTTTTCCGTTTTTAGAAGAATAGTTTTTTCATTCCTTTTGCTCAAAAAGTCCGTCATTGTAGCGTACCAGAGCGGGGAAAAAATAGCATATCTTGCTCTAGGGGAAAACGTTTTTTTTCTGTAACCAACGAGCCCACAAAAACGAAAAAGTCTTTATTCTTATTTAAAACTAGCTTTTTCCCGCGGCTTCGCTCGCGTGGTAGTCGAAAATTATCCCATGTAAAAGTTTTTGCTTTTTTTCGTTACCTAATGGGGCGGCAAACCTTACGGGACCACCTCTGAAGTATGATCTACCAAACAAAAAAAGAATCATCAAAATCTATTCATAATTGGCGGAGTAATCGCGTTACAAATACACAAAAAAAAAAAAAACATGCAGACGAATTGAGAACCTCCTCCTTTTGGAAGTCGGTTAAAAAGGATAGAGAATCATGTCCATAAATATAAATATAACTATGGATTAATGTTTGGTCTGCTACTCTTTATATGTCTGTGGGTAAAATGAGGTACTCCCTCAACCTCATATAAAAATGATGAGTTACCCATCACTACTTATCACCGCCCTAGTGACGCATTGGCATTCACTTGCTCGTTCACGTCAGTCATGAGGCGCTGAATGAATGAATTTATTTCATTTTCAATTCAATTCAATCATTCAGTCAATCAATCAACCGCGGCGCTAGAAAGCTGTCGTGTCTGGCTCAAATTATTTTTTACAAAAAAGCGATATTTCGTGAAACCTATAACTTTCAGTGACGTTTAAAATCATCCGCATTGTGAACTTTAGCTAGTGTTTTAGAAATAACAGTTGTTTATGTGTTACAAACATGGGTGCTAAGGTTTCCAGAACAGATTTTGAGTGGGTTTACACGGAGGAGCCTCATGCAAGTCGCCGGAAAATAATCCTAGGTATGTTATTACGTCACGTATCATATATAGAAACCAATTGACCGTACGTACATGTAATATAACGGCTTACTAGATTTTGGCTGGAGCGTTTTTTGTTCCTTTGGTAAAATTTGATGAAAAAAAAGAAAGGTCGTGGTCTCTTCTCAGCCTAATAGCCTGTAGATTTCGGTCAATTTCGGTTGACAACAGATTTCTTTAGATTTGTTGTCCTATTTTGTTGAATTGCCTGTAAAAAAGAGAAAACTATGCGGCCAGCAACCAATCGTAGCTGCATAGTTTGGTCGCGAAACTCCGCCCTTTCCGTGATAACTGATAAATAAGCCATAAAAATATTTATTGATCTAGATAAACAAATTGAGTTATTTACCGTATTTAACGACATAACTGCTTATAACCCTATGTTGAACTTTTTTTTTCTATCTATTTGACCCTAAGAAGACCCACTGACCGACCCTGAACTGATTATGTAGAAAACTTATGACCCTGACACTGAAATTCACTGAATGAGACATTCTTTTTTTAAACTTTCTGTTGACTAATTCAAACCTTGCTTGTACTATTCCACCAATCAAAAACTAAACATAGACAACTGATCAAGTATATAAGTACCTCATTTGATTGAATTCAATTGAATTACTTACATTTGGGAGAACCATGAGAAGTGCCCAGTGAACCATTTATTTTTTAAATGTCGCAGCATATGCTGAGATAGGAGCCTTTTGGCCTCGTACAGGACTTTCTGTTTTCGGTTTTTTACCTTGTTTTTTATTTTTTCTTTTATTTTTTTTATTAATGTTTTAAGGTGAAGGTGTTTAGTTTAATTTTTTATTCCTTGTGCGAGTCTCAATAAATACTTTTTCTTTCTTTCTTTCTTTCTAAGTGTAGATGAGTTTTATGAAATAAACAGGTAATTAACAACAACACCACGCCCTTAATCCCCGAAGGGTTAGGCAGAGGTGTACCTATTTATTTTATTATAGTCACAATTCAGAGTGATACATGGCGCTCATATATTAACAAATTTTGAACTGAAGTCACCAGCCTGTACTAGAAAAGATATCAAGTTCGTAAGATATGACAGGTCTCACTTAATTACTAATTGCAGTTTAATTATAACTGCAGTCCGTGCCAAAGTTATTGTATGCTAAGTACAGCAATTTGCATGAACATGATAGCTTATCAGTTCTTTGATTTACATACTATTTCATAGTCGGTGGTTACAACTGTAGATTAGATTTAAATAAGACATTTTCAAAGATTTTTTTTAATTGTCACCAACCTTCATACTTGTTATTCCTGTAACCGAATAATAGGGTATGAGGCTAAAACCATTTTAACCACGGAGCTTCGCCGTGTCCTCGTGGAGGCGATCGGCGGCGGTGATCTCTTGCGTCCGGCCCTGGTACAGGCCATGGTACGGAGTGAGAGGTCATGGGAGGCAGTCACCTCCTTCTGCGAAGCAGTAATGCTCGCGAAGGAGGAGGAGGAAAACGCGTGAGAGAGAGGCAAATTTCGCGCCCTCACGCCCCTAAAGCAAGTAACAACATAATATGGTGGAAATATGCCCAAATTGCAAATGATTTAGGTATTACGTTTGTATGGACAATTCATGCGTCGCCACATTCTAAGTTACATTATAGATAACATATAGTTAAAGATAATTATACATGCAATAAGCGTAAATAAATATTAGTGCTGATAAAAAAAAAACATGGCACCACATTCCTGTAATCTATTGAGCCAGTTTAAATCATGACAATTTAAAAACTCCATTTGATTTAGTCACCAGCCATAGGTTGTAAAGTCCTGAATAGATTGACTTAATAAAAATCTTAAATTTATTTGTTCACTGACAGACAAGGCACAGCCTAAACGGCTGGGTCTAAGGCCCATATTACAGAACCTCATTCAAGACTCAACCATTACTTAAAACTAGTTTCAACCAATCAAAAGGCTTTAAACAAGTTTTAAGTAATGTTTAAGTTTCTGTAATACGGGCCTAAGAGCATGAAATTTAGACAAAAGTTCCTTATTAATGAAGAAAAGCATTAAGGAAGAATTTTTGAAACATCATACCCTTAAGCCTGATTTACACGGTGCCTTTTAATTGACTGTGGCATGCCATTACTTGAAGCTACAAGAAAAGTTGCAGCATCTAAACACTGTTTAGAACTTTAGACGATGCAAGTCATTTGTTGCGTCAACTTGCATCGTGTAAATGGGGCTTTAAGGTGTTAATAAGGGATGAATGTTTGAAAATCTAATGAATACGGCTTGTAAAGTAATAAATGTGAAAAATTTACCCTCTCATTAATGCAGGGTCAAATTTACCCTCTCATTTATACATGGTCAATTTTAACCCCTAATTTATACAAGTACAAATTTACCCTCTCATTTGGTCAAATTTACCTTCTCATTTATACATGGTCAAATTTACCCTCTCATTTATTCAGGGCCAAATTTATCCTCTCATTTATACGTGGTCAAATTTACCCCCTCATTTATACAGGGTCAAATTAAATTTGCAAGCTAAACTCTGCGGACGTGATTAGTATCGATATCTCTACTTAGCACCATAATGACTATTTGTTTTCAGAATATTTTGTATACTTGGTAAATTTTGTGTTTAAAATGAATAATTTTCCCCTAAATAAGCCACTAAGCTTATTATGTATTATTATTACTAGTAAATACTATAACTCATAGAGAATTATGATATTGTGATAAAAAATACGTACTTAATAGGTATTTCATGTAAAAAATGACATTTATTAGTAATTTTTCAGAATTATTAATTACTGGCTGTTGACTCATTTCCTCGTGCAATTACTTCGATATTCATAGATCTACTTAGCTCAGCTCGTCAGCTCACAGCTGTGTCGTGCTGATAGCAAATTTTTGAATTACATCACCGACAGTCAAATTAAAATCATTTATTCGTTTGCAAACATGGGTATTTAGTACATAGATGTTTTATTATAAAACTTGTTCGGTCGGGGGACCCCCGTCCGGAACGAAGTTCCTTCTCACGTATGATTAAAACAAAAATACATTTTTCGCAGCCGACATTTTGACCTCACTATCGACTTTAGCACCCTCGAAAGCTATGAAAACGACACCCATGATGAAATTTTTTTTAATTTTCGCAGCCGCCTTCTTGGATTGGATTTAGATTTTTACTGTCAAACAGATATCTGATTATCGCCAATTGTACGTAACATCTCGTCTGTATTTCGCGAAGGGGTAGTCAGGTGTACAGCACACTCATAGTTCACCAATTCTTTGCTTGGCACGTCCAGCGGCCTTAAGTAGGTCATCGGTCCACCTTGTGGGGTCCGCCACTTCAGAACCTTTCGACCCCAGCACACTAATTGCGTAATACACGATTAATCACAATCTGTTTCGATTTGAAACAGATTGCTAATCCATTGCTTCATAAGTTGGAAAAAAAAAATCTGCTCAACAACATAAATAACGCAATGAATGTTGTTGAACTGTCAAAATGAAACAAATTAGGCATAATCGTTTACGAAAATAAGTTACGCAATTAGGGTACTGATCTGATCTGTAACAAGTTCCATGTTATATACTTAGTAAAATAATTCCTGAACTGCTATTGAGATAGTGTACGATAGTGTCCTATCGGGAAAACTCAAAACATTTTCCGAAGAACCGCTTACCACTCGCTCAGCGATTGCGTTTGCGACCACTAGACCCACGAGCCAGTCGAAAACCAAATGCTTATCGTCAATCGTCAAACAAATAAAACCGGTAATCATCAAAGCTATTTATAGAAACTGGTCTGGTTAGTAACGGACGGAATGTCAGAAATATACTTTAGGCAAATGATGATGTTACATAACAATAAATTGCATAATATTAAATAATATTTTGAATTGGACGGCACCTGGCTGTGGGAAAAACGGCACCCGTTACCACCCAACTTATTCCTGGCCCAGGAGCACCTGCCACCCGGACGTGACCCCCCGTGGCCTATATGGATAGCAATCAATTGACTGCAGATCCAAGCAAGCTGCTGCATGCCTAATCTTGCGAAATGGGGGGTTATTGACCCAACCGGTGCCCCTGACAAAACCATTTCCATAATTACGTAGAAGTGTCCAAAGTGCCCATACACCTGAACTTCTGAGGACATAATAATTGCCGAGATTGGCGTGGCCACCTACTGGCTACTGGGCCCAACTTATCTAACATAATAAAATATTTTCACTTATGTCATAAATTCGAAAAGACGAAGAATTCGATGGTAAACAAGTAGACGGCCTATTATAGATATCTGTGTAATACCAGAGGCATCGTAGATACGTTGCCATTCTGAAATGTCTCATTTCCCCCGACATATTTTTTTGCAATTTAGTTTGTGTGTGTAAATTCTTAAGAAATCGTAAGTTTTGACTCACAGTCAATATCTTGTTTACTTATCATGATAAAGTGAGAAAATCGTGACTGTTGAGAACATAGGCTAGGTCATACTTTTAGCGTTGTGACTCACAACTTGTAACGAGGAAAGTATGAACTCACCAAAAACATTTTCAAGACCAAGACTTACATAACGCTTTCACTGTTAAAAAGGCCTAAATCTAGTTCTACTAACCTTACATCTTGGTTAAAATGTTCGGCTTGATACTTCTATGGGCTTATGATAAGAAGAAAAAAACCGGTCAAGAAGGAGTTAGGCTCGCGCACTGAGGATTCCGGACCATTTTAAATTTTCATCGGCGAGGCCTATATTCGTCAGAGAATTTTAACACTGGTGTAGAATATTGCAGTTTTAGGTCAGCGCCATCTCTTGACCGTTAGTGGAACTAATGTAATTTTTGTTGATGATAAAGTATGCTATTTCCAGACATCGTTTTATTTTGCCTGTAATCTTTACTTAAACTTCTATCACAGAATAAGTTCAGATTTTTCTCTATGTAAACTTTGGAGATGAAGGGGGAACGGTATTTTATTTTACGTTTTTCGTCTAAAGTCGAAAACTATAAGGCCCAAAAAAAGAAAAAAAAAATTGAGAAAGTGTAAATAGCGTTCTTTCATATGATACCCCCACATGCCCTAGTAGCCCGAATTTTTAAGACCCCTGTTCAGTCCCTGTTACAAAAGAAATATTATATATTTTGATTTCTTTCTTATTTGCAAAATAGTTGGGCAAACGTCATCTAAAACTAGTCCAAATTTCAAGATGATTATAGTTCATGAGATAATATCCAACTGTGACAGACACACTGAGTCGCACCATAAGGATTCCTTTTTACTATTTTGGTACGGAAACCTAATTAAGTCACTGGTCTTATGCAATAGTTCAATGGAACGGCCAAACCATACATTTTGCCCAAGATGTAAGGTTTGTGGAGTTAGGGGCTTGAGTCTACATTAGATCAGGGGGCCTATCACCAGCTCAAAAGCAGTATTATTTTAATATTACTTCAGTGGGAGAAAGAGATGGAGCTATACGTCCTGTAGAGCTTCATCTCTTTCCCACACTGAAGTAATATTAAAATAATACTGCTTTATGAGCTTGTGGTAGGCCCCCTGATAACTTTTGAATAGTGAAGGTGTTATGTAAGTCTTGGCATCCTACTTTTCATGAAATGTTTTTGGTGGGATTTCATTTCTTTTTGTAGGGTACTCTATTTCTTTATTTTACCAGTGATATTGTACTGATCTATTATCCGTAAGAAATACGGACTTGCACCTCCCTTTAAGGGAGTTGTTTGTGTGCAAATCCTAGGCTGCCATACCAAATTTCAGCTTTCTAGGACTTGACAGATAACCCTATGCGGCAGTGGCCAGTTCTTCTTCGTTTCGCTCTTGACAGAGCGGTCGTAGTCACAAAGAACTGTGTGCAGTCGCAGGTGTAGGCGATGCCTCACGATCACGATCTGGTTCTGTTACATGACAGTCTGGCGCATTCATTAACAGGGCCTCCAACCGCGGATTTTATTTGATCGGTCCACCTCATCGGCGACCTCCCGCGTGGCCTATTACCTTCCACGCTCTTCATCTCTACGTAGACGCTCTATGGAGTCATTATTCCGCCTGGAGACATGACCAAAAAACTTCAGTATTTGAGACTATACTAGCGCTGATAGACGCTGTTTGATGCCGAGTTTCTAGACACATTTCTAGAGCATCTACTTTTTTCTTTTCCAGTTCTCGTAATGTCCACGTCTCAGCTGCGTACAGAAATACAAGTATACGGACGAGCCTGATCTTAGTGGCCTTAGTTATTTTGCGATTCCTCCATATTTTTTTTAGCTTTTCCATTGCCCCTCTTGCCATAGCCATAAAAATTCAAAATTCAAAAAAAATAAACAAAATTCAAGAGTCATTTATTCAAACTAGGCTGAGAATCAGCATTTTTCGAACGTCAAAATTACATAAGACAGTCCCCCAAAAACGCCCACCGTTCACCACTTCCTAGTGCCTTTAGCTGGGAAGAAGAAGTGGCGCAACAAACTCCCCAGCAGCACAGCTGTCTGTTCAAGTTAGAAAAAAAAATGATTCTATATAATTGTATGCAAAATTATTATGCAACACAAAACATTATTTTAATTAAAAATTACTGGCCATATGTCAGCTAGCACACGCCAATATACCAACCAAAAACATCGAGAACTATACTCAAGCAGAATAAAAAAAAAAAAACTAAACGTAAACAGAACTTAATATCTAAATAAAAGCCTCCAGGCATAAAGGGCGTGCCCGCCTACATGAAGCTGTAATTTGAAGTTATAAATGATAAACTAGGACCATCGAGGTAAAATAAATGAACAGTTAATTACTAATAACAATAATAAAACCATGATCAGCAAGACGACCAGTTACCACAAGCAGCACCCGTTCACGAGCATAACGCAAAGATCAGCCATTACCCCCCTCGCCATATTTGAGGGAAGGAGGCAACCTGACCTCCGACGCTACCACAAGCATTGAAATCTAAGGGAGCATGACGAACTTGCTGCCGGTTGCTCAGGCAAAAAATAATATGATCAATTGTCGAGGTCACTAGCTTACCACAAATTGCAATACAACTCATGACAAAAACATTGTAATGAGTAGATTATGTCAACAATAAAATAAAATTAAAATCAATTGCATCGTACAAAATAAATTAAAAAAATAACTCATAAATTCAAATAGAATAAACAATTATATAAACTGTCAGTAGGTAAGCTAATTCTGTCCATACGCCGTTTCACCTCATCCACGCAGCTGCCATTGTTCGTGATCATAGCACCAAGATATAAGTAGGACTGTACTACGTCGCAGTTCGCAATCTGTGTCATCTCTGGTGAGTTGTTGTTGCTACGGTCTAAACTCATCATCTTGACCATTTACCATCAGGTGAACCGCCTGCTTGAAACTAGAATAGCCAATATAGCCAATTTATTTACAAACACACCCGCTGTCAGTGTTACCACAACTTCGTGCAAAACGTTTACATTAACCATCTTCCGCTAATTGCGTCTAATAGTCTTTTATAAACTCGTAACAGGTACCAACCTAATTAGTACCTCCTTATTAATGCCTAGGAGTAATGTACAACTACGTATTGTGCCCAGACGTTAATAAATGACATCGAGCTTTAGAAAGAGACTGTCGCAAAGATATAACCCTACACTTAGTTAATTCCTGTACCATTCACTCTAATTCATTCGTGTTCGCATTCACACACCCTCACACCCTCACTCTCCCTCACTCTCACTCTCCCTCACTCTCACTCTCACACTCTCAAGCCCCCCCTAAAAACGTCTTGAGTTCTTCCGTAACAAATCTAAAAGTGAACTTCATATTATTCTAATTAAACTTTTAGCAAGTGTGACACTACCTAATATATAATTGTCATCAATAAAATTATCCTTAACTTAATAAGTATTATGTTTTAAATTTACGTGACGAATTTTTTTATATTCACCGAAATATCTCTGGTAGTCTACAACCTAGCAAAGTCATTGAGGAATTTGCGAAAAGTAATCCGAGGAAGTTTATAAAATGTGTTACTTCGCTAAATCCTCAGCGGGGTCAGCCCCTCCCAAACGACAATCCTGGATCCGCCACTGACTCGACTGAATGGTTCAGTCGAGTGACTGTATTGGAGCGAAAATCTTCAACACCGCTTGTAAACTTTCAGAAATCGTCACGCTAAAAAGTGTTAATACTTGCGACTGCCTTCTTCTAATTCAAAGAGAAAGAAAGAGAGAGAGAGAACGCCGGCAGAAAAAAACAAGAAAAACAAAAGAAAAGAGTAAAGTGATTACAGTGTCGCGGGATAAGATTGTACACATCGACCCGAGTACGTACACTGCATGCCGGAGAGAGAAAGTGTGAATTTGGTCAAAATTAAAATCCAAGATGGCGGCTCCGAAAATTTTGTTTTTGCTTTAAATCATAACGTGAGAAAGAAGTTCGTCCTGACGGTGGTCCCCCGACCGCACACGTTTTTTTTTGGTTCTGCGTCTGTTATCTGCTTTACGGCCCACTCTCTCTCGCAGAGAGAAGGCCTGAGTCCCAGCAGTAGGAAAATAAGCTGACTAAGACTATGCGTACGTGCTATTCCTTACTTCGACCCATTCATACGTGTTATCGCACACGTGTGCAGATTACTATAAAAAATTTCGGGCTTATCGAATTTATCGTGAGCTATATCAAATAATATAGCCCTTGCTTCCTCTATGAATGAGTGAGCTGTTCACCTATATTTAGACTGATAGCGGCAGTGTCATATCAGAGGAGATGTGGCGGCATCTACACCGCTACAGGCGAACAACGCAATACAATGACGTCACGCAAAATCCTGCATCGCGCAAGCAAAGTTTACCGCGAGACTAGGGGTTTCGAATACCGGATTTTTTCAATACCGGTATTAATACCGTATAGTAAATTTAGAATTTAGAATTCAGACTCTATTTTTTTACTTAAAATAGTTTTTTTTATTCAACAACTAATAAGTTTCACAAAATAATATAAAATCACTGTTTTTTAAAAATAAAATCACTTTTTTAATATATCTTTAAGTTGCAAACAGAATCTCTTAACAAAAATAACACAATAACTTGACACGTAGGTAGTATGAGAAAAGTACCTAGATATTTTTTAAACGATTCAGTATCTAAGTAATTACAATTTAAAGATCTATTTATCTTTGTTTTTATAAAATACATCTCTTTAAAATCAACATACAATATTTTTTACTAAAATCACAGCAAAGCAGTCAAAATTGTTCATGGTGCTTTTAAGGCTCTTTCTTCCTGACTTGCTAAAGTTATTATTGAGTGGAACATAGTATCTTGAGCTATAAAGTAATATCATGCATATAATCTCTTTAAAAATCAACAATTAAACAATAATATAATACATTTTTTTAAACATATAAATCAATCAGTCACAAATTCATAATTGTTTCGGCTCTTTTTTCCTGAAAATGAGTTCGTAGGAAGAAAAGAGCATCTAAACTTTTATCTGAGAGCGAGCTTCTTAAACGGTTGCACAAATATGTAACCAAGGAACTAACTAACTGTCTAACTAAATAAACCACGAGATAATTAAAATACACAGTTTTTAAAACTTACCTAGATAAAAAAAATTATTGGAAATATAATGTGTAATAAAAAGAAATTGTTTCACTGTAGTGTCTTCTGATGATAAAATAAAATTACTAATACCGGTAAAACGGTATTGGACATTTCAATACCAATACCGGTATTGAAACTTTACAAAAAATTTCCGGGATCCCGGTATTGGAAGCCCTACGCGAGACAACGGCCCGACATCAATTGCCCATCAGACATTAACACCCGTCTGGTCGGAGGATCCTCCCTTTTCTATAGAGGATGAGTGAACTTTAAAACACTGTTCCTCATATCTCTATAGCGACATTACGATGTTTGTTCGGTAAATAACCTAAAATTGGATCCCGTGGAAGCCAGGGTCGAAAAACATGTTTTTTTTTTTAAAGTGAAAACGTCTTTAGGCGCGTTGGGCATTTTTGAGATGGGACTAAACCATTGATTTCGCGACTCCATGACGACACCTCATTTTTGTAAACGCGATTGTGCTCTTTATTTATATTACGTTACGGATCAATGTTCCATGCAAGTATTTTTACTTTAAAGGTTTTGTAAACGCGATTGTGCTCTTTATTTATATTACGTTACGGATTAATGTTCTGAAAGAACAACCAACCAAAAAAAAAAAGGTGGTGACTAGCAGTCGCTTGGAACAGACCACAGCTACAACCCAAGCTCGGCAGAAATAAAAACACTCCGGGAGTGCCGACAGAAGTGAAAACTTGAACAAGATCGCCTTGGTGGAAGAAAAATACTTGTATAGAACATTGGTCCGTAACTTAATATAAATAAAGAGCATAATCGCGTTTACAAAACCTTTAAAGTAAAAATACTTGATTTTTCCAAATATAAGATATTTTTTCTCTAGATCAATTATTACTTTAGTTATAAACGAAATAAGAACTGAGACCTACGTACGACATTTAGTTCCGTGCTCGAACACGACCAAAGACCGCACGCAATATTCAACTTTATAACTGATGTGTTAGCGTTTAGTACATAGTGGAGTGGTGGGGTGCATGGGGGCGGCGTTTACGTAGAAATTGTCTTTGGACTGCCTGCACGCGTAACATGACGCTTTCTATCTCTACGAAGAATAGACATAGCTTTTTCTATACAAAGTGACATTTCGCTTCTCTATTTTTGACATCGCACCGTAGAAATAATTCTACAATCTGTAATTTTGCCTATCGTTTCTAAAGATCTTTGTCTAGGTCCTTTTACATGTAGACTATTTCAGAAGAAAGTTTTCTATCCCAAGCTGTCAAAATCACTAAGGTAGTGAAGACAATTTGATTTTGTAATCGCCATGCTAAAGACAGTAGAAAACTTTTTACTCGACGGCCACAAAGTATATACGGTTATCTACAAAATCATAATTTACATAATTTTGATTGTCTAAATAAATTTGACTATTTCTAATCGCGATTAAAAGGTGTGGAATAAAATATGAACTAAAATTCACACTAACACCTCAAATTCAGGTGCAAAAACAGCACTGTATTTTTTTTTTCTTTTGCTTTTATCTCGAAAATGGCGTGTCCAATCGCAAAAATAATGAAAATTTCGACCCCCTTTAAAAACCATTAAACCCCTAAGACTCAACATGTAGGTAATAATTTTTCTTATTTTCCATACAAAAAGTGAAAAATTCCATATAAATAAAATACGTCGAGCCTGCGCGCCTCCGGCTCTTAAAAAAAATTACCAAGGAAAAGGTTAAATCCAATATTACTATAATATTTTTTTTCTTCCAAAATACGATACTTCGACACTTTGAGATTTTTTTTGTAGTAAACGTGATCACGTGACTTAATATCAATAAAAATTGAGAATCAAACAGAAAAAAAAATCCTATGACCAAAACAAAGAATTCTGAGTCGAATTATGAAAAGAGTGAATTTCGTAAAAAATGCAGTTGAGTCTTTCTACTTTCCTGCCGTCCTGTCTACACGGAACGTCATTTTTATCTATTCTTCCGTCGACAAAACTCGTTTCTACGGTGGTCATGCTACGTGTGTTGGTCTTAATTGAATCTGTCTGTATTTCCAACAATTATTGTTTGAATAACAATATGAAATTGTAATTCAAAAATTATCTACGAAAATTGTGGTTGTAAAATCTCTAATGTAGTATCTCGTAATGTCGATCGGTATTCGAATCTAGAGTATTCTTAAGGAAAATAGTCACACATAATCTACTTAAAACTTCTATTTTTACGTGAATTTTCAATTCTTAACATTATCAATAGACAAAGAGTTTGATAAGAGATAATTTCGACATATTAATTTATGATGTAGATTGGTCTTCCATTTAAAAATTATCAGGCACGTGTATTATTTTATGACCATTAATTGGTGTAGTTGGCGACGTTGCATATACACATAGTTAAGCAATGGCACGTAAAATTTAATCGGAGAGGCAACCGGATGGCGAGTGGTAATCTGGGTCTTATAGTGATACCAAACCCCCCCGTACCATCCGAATAGACCCCAAATGGACAGGGACGGAGATATGGGGGATGGGGGCCTAACTTTATTTTATTTTTAAATGACATTCAAAATTTAAGCTCTATTATGTGCAAGGAATTTGTGTGTATCAATGTCATCCGGTTGCCACCCCCCAACGTCGTTATAATTGAAATAATGTATATAATTCTTGAAACTCCTTACCGATGATTTATAACCGCAAATGAGGGTTAATTTTATCAAAACCAGAGGGCATTGATACACACAAATTCCTTGCACATATAAAGCTTAAATTTTGAAAGCCACATCAAAAAAAATGTTACGCCCCCATCCTCCATATCTCCGCCCCCGTCCATTTGGGGTCCATTCGGACGGTACGGGGAGGATCGGTATCATTTCAAGGCCCAGATTACCACTCGCCATCCGGTTGCCTCTCCGATAAAATTTTACGTGTTGAATAAAATATTTTTTTATTTAGCCTGCATGCTTTGTATGACCACAATAAAAAGAAAAAGAAAAGAAAAATTCGATGGAAAAATAGATAAAATGACAGATTTTGATTGTTTGATCTGTCATTTTGTCTATTATTCCGTCGACAAAACCCGTTTCTGTCGTACACGTGCTGGAACAATAGCTTTAACTAAATATCGGTTTCTTAAAAAAAAAATTAAGAGTCTCTCCTTAAAAAAGGGTAGGCAACGCACCTGTGGTATCCATGTGGTATTGCAGATGGATACCAGATAGGCAGTGGTAACCACTAACCATCAGGTGGGCCGCCATCTTGATGAAAAAACACTGGTACAATACGGCCGATAAATCATGGCCGCGGCCGGTCTGAACATAGACTCTCCAAACTTTGGCGCATGTTCTCTCACACTCATCATGACACTGTCGCAGACAGATGGATTGTCAAATCCGCTGTTTTACATAATCACTAGTCGTTTTACAAAACAGCTCCGTTATGTAAAACAGCCGAACGACGTTTATCGATTTTCCATAATTACTGAACTTTAACACGCAGAACTTTAAAAGAAAGTTTAGCATTTATCAATGCAGCGTGTCAACGATTAGAGGTTAAGTAAAACAGCGTTATGTGAAACGTCAGAACGTAGATTTTAGTTCAAAATGTCGCTCGTGGGCAGTCGTGGGTCTGTGTGTCATAACAACAATAATGGCGTCCGAAAATAAAACGAGTAGGTGATTGTAGTGATTTAAAGGCCAATGTTAATATAAAGTTTTCAGAGTTTTATGAAAGTCAGTACTAAAAATACTAACTAAATAGCCAAGTAACTGCCACCAATTTGGAAGTAGCGCTCGCCGGCCGCTGCCACGGTACCGCTTGCTTCGCTCGCTCGCCTCGCGCGCTATTGGTCACAGTTCTAGTAGTACTTCTCCGGACGAGCTCAAATAGCTTTTCAATATTTGAATTTAGGAGGAAAATCGTTCGACTTTTATCCTTAACAACTACAAAATGTATAACCGTTGATATTGGTGCCGATTCTCTTGTACACCGAACTAAACTAACTAAACTATCACTAAAATTCCTTACTTTTGACTATGAGAATCTTATAGCTATTCTGCAAAATAAATTCTCTAAATTTAAAAATAATTTTGACACATCTAAATCGAATTTGACAATCGCGACTCCACACGTGATACCTAACCACGTGATCTTTTTAGAGCCGGAGGCGCGCAGGGGGGGCAGCCTCGTCGTGTTTTATATGGAATTTTTCACTTTTTGTATGGAAAATAAGAAAAATTATTACATACATGTAGAGTGTCAGGGGTTTAAGGGTTTTATAAAGGGGGTCGAAATTTTCATTATTTTTGCGATTGGACACACCGTTTTCGAGATATAAGCAAAAGAAAAAAAAAAGATTCAGTACTGTTTTTGCATTTGAAGTCGAGGTGTTGGTGTGAATTTATAGTTCATGACAACCAATTTTAATCCACATGTTTTTAGTCGCGATTAAAAATAGTCAGATTTAGTTAGAAAATCTAAATTTTAGGTAAAAAACGTCAAATTCAGAATAGCAAAATTGCTATTTTCACTAAACTAATATCTCGTTGCCATCTTAGTACTGTCAAACTAAAATATAGTTAAGTTGTGTCACTTTAGTCTATTTCAGAATGAGAAATCGTCGTTTGACAGGAATAAACTAAATTTTGGTGATTTTTAGTTTAGTTTAGAGGCATTTGTGACAAGAGAATCGGCACCATTGTCCTTCAAAATGATTTTTTACAAAGACTCACATGGTTGACCGATTTGGGCCGATGTCCTATAAAGGCAGATTATCAGTAATCTTTCAGACACAGACTGCACCACGTAAACAGATTATGTATTACAATAGTCATTAAATACTACGGTATTTATGCCTTATCTTATCTGAAAATACGGTGTACGTGCCGAAAACAATAGGCTAAAAATTCTGAAAGTTTTTAGAATACCTATTAGGCTACTACAATGAATTTTCATTTCACATGGAACAAATCAATCGCCTAGCCCAGCAGTGGTCGACAAACAACGGCTCGCGAGCCGCATGCGGCTCTTTGGTCTATAGAGTGCGGCTCTATCTGTACAAATGTCGATGAGTGTGAGCGTTTGACGAATCTGGATTTGGAATTTACACACAGACACACAGAAAAGATTGGCTCTCATAAGAAATGGTTAGTAATAAACGCCCCGGAAAAAAATTTAAATATGTGCATACTCAAAATATGAAACTTACTGCTATAAATACTAATTTTCAAATAAAGAAACGACCGAATAAAATACTGAAAATTCCGAAAAATCAATACAGAATTTGCTGACGTAATATTTTTCAAACATGCAAACAAGCATACACCATGCATGCAGCATGCAAGCGAGCATGCAATATGCAGCAGGCATGGTTTCTGTCACGGCTTCGGTGCTGCGAGGCTCCGGCGGTCCCACGCGAGCTTATCGTCACCTGCTCCTCAGCTCGCGGGCCGCCTCGCCCCTCGTGGAGTCGGTTTTGCAGCGATTCGTTTCTGTCACTAACTTTTGTAGCACAACATTATTGACTTAACTTAATTTTTTTTTCAGAAGCTTTATTATTATCCTTAAGAAATCTTGAAATCTACTAAAGAGATTGCCGACCACTGGCCTAGCCTTTTCCCAACTAATATGTTGGGGTATGCTCCAATCTGACCGGATACAAGACATCATTAATTTTTTTTTATCCAGACCCTCAGGGCCGTCTTAACCATATTGGGCGCCTGGGTGCGAAAATCAGCCTGCCAACGAAAAAAAAACAAAATTATTGTGTTCCATTTTTTTAAAGTAATACTTACTCCACAATAAAATGCATTGTATAATATAATAAAGTGCATTTTCAAACATCAAATTAAATTTTTCTGGCTTTTTAGTTGACAAACATTTTAATGATATTGTGACGTCTGTTTTGAAATGTACGTTCCATTTCAAAACAAATCGATCGACTCGATCAGCTTGCGCCCAGGTGCTACGCACCCCTTGCACCCCCGGATAAAGACGGCCCTGCAGACCCTTCTAAATGTGGACGAACGCTATACTAATGAAGTTCTAGTTGAATATCGCTTGGTAGTCGAGTGTTATTAACAACAATTAAAGCTGTTAGAGGATACATTGTAACTAATGAAGTACCTAGTAAAACAATTAGTATTGTTAGGCTATGGTTGAGGTTTCTCTACATTATTTTACACCTAAGAAAATACAGTCGGGTACAATGATTCAACTATCTATCACACTCGTAAAACAGTCCTTCCAATAAAAAGTGAACTCTTTATCAATGAAATACAGTCAATAATTTATTATCAGTTGTCAATGCTGTCGTTCGTGATGCGAAAAAATCATTTCATACTTTTCAAATCGTTGATAGTTGTAAGAAACTGCGCTCGACGAAAACGCAATTCTATTCCATGTTGGATAAGTTTCATCCTTTAACCGTTTTCAGCGTCGGGAAAACAGTTTCGTCCGTCAAAAATTCGACCCACCACTAATGTCTAGTATCAATGTCAGTCAGCTCATGCCAGTGCAGGATATGCACTGCCAGTGACGGACAAAAAATATAAGACTGATTTTAATCGATATGAAATTGATAGTCATTGTTTTGGTTTTTCAGTAATTAATGATGTTTTATTTAAATGAAATGCACTATATTGTATAAAAGTATATATAGTGCATTTAATTACTTTGAGTTAATTATATTACCTAGTATAGGTTTTCTTTTTGTAGTGGTGTAATCGATTACTTTAATCTATAATCTCACGAAAACTATCTATCATATTCTCCGCTTCCTGAGAATTAAGCTGATTTTTGAAATTCAAGGATAAAAAAATATGACTAATTTTTTTGATCATATCTCAACTTATTACATTTGGGCCCACCGTTTCCCATCTCCTTTTCCGTTGAAATTTTTGACTTTTGCCTGTCAAAGTCACGACAGATACCAGAAGTTGTGGTTTTGACAACTTTATTCTATTCTTAAAATTCTGTTTTTTTGTCGACTATTTTGATTATAATCTGTGCCGAACGCGTAATTTCACCTCGATTTCGTTTCGCAACTAATCACTTGCTAACTAGCGTTTATAAAAAAAGAAAAGTTATTAAGAGCTAACTAATTGCTTAGCTTAACAGTGGCCAATCACTGATTAGCAAGATTTTTATAAATGGGATTGTATATGTATACTTAAAATAACAACAAAAATCAACCGTAATACGTGACGCGTTCCCGTGATTACGTGAATAAAAAAAAAATACAGTGCAAAATCAGTGACCAAAATGTCTGACAACTTTTTGTATTCGGGGAGTCCTAATCAATCGAAGAGACACAACTAGAACGATGAAAAATTATTTAGATTTTTACAACTACGTCCCGTGATAATACAGGGCCCAGCACGCGTAGCATGAGACGGGTTTTCTACGGGTTTTGTCGACGAAAGAATAGACAAAATGACAGGTTGTCATTTTGTCAGTCTGCCTCTTCGATTTTCTTCGTTTTCAGAAGGATTCTGAACAGCAGCCCCCAGCAGCCCCAGAGGCAGACATGACCACTTGATTTAGTACCCTTTTTTACATTTTTGATATACCTTAATTGACTGGACCAAATCGATTCGTATTGATCTGAACTTTCATCAATTTCGATATGAAACATGAACAAATCGTATACCAAAATGGCAACAGGCTACCTAAGAGGACACAGTCTCTTTTAAAGTTCAAACATAATTTTGGTCAGGGGGCCTACCACCAGCTCATAAAGCAGTATTATTTTAATATTACTTCAGTGGGAGAAAGAGATGGAGATATACGTCCTGTAGAGCTTCATCTCTTTCCCCCGCTGGTGGTAGGCCCCCAGGTCATATGAGGACCATGCAGATTAGTGTCTGTCGGTCTTTTGAGGAAAGAACCACCACACAGTTTCGAGTGGATGTGTACAGTCAGAGCATGCATTTGTCAGTAATCATGCAGCTCAACACAGAACTCAGAGACAGTCAGACTTCTAGACAGGATAACTGACTCAATTACATAACAGCTCCGCGCCCCGTCGATGTCGCCTCGTCTATTACAAAACCATTGTATTTATAAATCAAGTGTTATCATATCACTTGTCACGTTTCAATACTTGTTCTTCAATTGGAGTGTCTCTGTTTTTATTAAAGATTTGATTGAAGTACATTAACTATTATTAAGTACTTGATAGTTATTACAAAATTGTGGTTTTAACTAACGCGTCAACGGGAAACAGGAGAATACTCGATCTATTCCGCTAAAATCTGACCGTGAACTTGGGTGATATGAGCTGAAATTCCACCTGATGCCTAGGGAATTAGGGATTGATAGCTCACTTCGACTACATTTTCATGGTCTTTTAGACTACATTTTCAAGGTCCTTTAGACTGCGTTTTCAAGGTCATTTCGACTACATTTTCAAGGTCACTTCGACTACATTTTCAAGGTCCGTTATTTACTAAATAGATCGGCAGGGTTGTGCCATTCTCCACGAATCTCGATATTGAAATGTACGTCCAGCGCATCCTGGGCAGTCAACCCAGCTACCACCTTGCTGACTTGCTTACATTTGTGGCGGCATCTATAGCGCCGCATGGGAACTACGTATTACACGGACGCCACGCAAAATCCTGCATCGCGCAAGGGAAGTTTACCGCGCGACTAGCATATAGTCGGGGAGTAGCCCAATAGACGCGACACCCGTCTGGTCAGAGGATCTTCACTTTTCTATAGAGGATGAGTGTACTTCACGCCCTGTTCCTTATGCTTCTATCTATTTTTACCACGACATGAGCAATTCTCATTTATGTCGAAACCGGAAAAGATGAATCGGAAAACTATAAAATACAAATGATAAAAAAATACCTATAAGTACCTACTTTTAGTGACGTATTTTCTCGTTATCGGTACATGAAAATTATGTAGATCGTAAAATACAGCCAGAACAGCCGGCTGCAAATAGTTTTATCTAAATACAATAATGAAATGATGTTCGTTGGTAAGCAAGCGCATAACTTGAGAACGGCTGGACCGATTTGGCTATTTATTGTTTTAAAATCTTCGTAATAGTCCGAATCTGGTTCTTACGGAAAGAAAAAAAGTAAAAGTTGCTGGAAAAAGGGTGCATTTACAGGACAACGTCCGTCGGGTCAGCTAGTAACCACAGTAAATTACAGGAACTAGCCAATTACAAATCAATTTTTTCTCCTTGTTTTTTGTTTCTTACCTTGAAACTGGATACCTACTCCTTGCCTTTGTTTATCAATTAGGCTAACAACTACTTTTAATTTTCTTAATATCGAATAAGTTACTTAGGCCAAACGCCGCGCGCTCCAGAGTGACATAAATTGATCGTTCCTACGTTGGTAAAACTAAAAAAAACTAATTTTTCGCTGCTCAAAAAAACCCAATAAAGCAATAACAGTTTAAAATGAATATCTTTACATCATGAATTAAATTACGCAAAATCCGTTAAGACAATTAATAAGCAGTATCTAAACTTATGAGGACTGATCCAGACCTATCCGCCCGGATGCGCATTTTTCCATAACTCTATAGGAATTTCTTTCTCGCTCAAATGAAGGATGTTTGATTTTAAATGCCAGCCAGAAGATGATTCTAAAAACTCCCATCCGCCACTTGCTACGATCCTTACATACCTACTCCTTTTGCTTCGTTTATTTTCCTCCATCTGGTTAGGTTACTATTGTTCTAATCCTTATTATATTTTGTCCACAGAAAAATACCCACAAATTAAGAAGCTCTTCGGCTACGACCCTAACTTTAAATGGGTGGTGACTGCCATGGTGTTGGTTCAGATCATCTCTCTGCCGTTCGTCACACAACTCAGCTGGCCTATGATGCTGCTTGTGGCCTACTGCTTCGGGGGAGTCATTAATCATTCTCTTATGTTAGGTAAGTGTGCGCGTCATTAGTATCTAATTGAAGTACCCACCTTATGCGATCTCCCCAAATGTTCTTGCTATTAAGTTAAGAAAGAAGATACATTTATTTGACCCAGGTTAAGGCTACATTCAGCTACACGATGACTGACTCATGGATGCTAACTGCCGGGATAGGTCCACTTAAATCTGTATGATTCTGTCCTTAAAAGACCTGCAAGATTATCTTATGAGCTGACCATTAATATCCAATAAGAACACTATCACCTGTCACCTCCTGAGTTTGTTCCGGAATTTATTCTCAGATATCGTCGCCTTCCTCAAGCAACTAGCGAATTCCCGCGACCTTACCAAGTCGTCGGTTAACCTTGAGGGGGGGACCTACCCATGCTGCGCCTAGAAGTGTTGGCAGCATTACATCGATTAATTTCCCAAATAGCTGAAAACTAGGGATGTAACGATACATAATTTTCCCGATACGATACCGATTATTGTAGTACCGATATCGATGGCTTAGTAGAAAATAAATAATAAAGTATGTGTACCTCGGACGTTTGTAAGTCTTTTTGGCACAACTGTTTAATAGTGCGTTATAGTTGTCACTTCACTGTGTGAATAAACAGAATCACTAATAGCGGTGACGTGAAACAGGCACGAAACAATACATCGCTCAGCCAACGCTCAGCAAACTGCAAACATTGGCGTTTGCCGTGTTGCCATGTCGCTAAGCTTGCGCTGTGCGGCTCTCCCGCCAGTCCGCTAGGAGTAATAGTGTTCTGTGCGCCAGTCCCGCCTGCGACGGAGCCACAATGTTGCGCGCACGTTGTCGTTTCGCGCATTTTGAACTGTTTGATATTGGTTGTATATAATCGGTGATGCTGAAATATTGGCCTGCCGATTATATCGGCCGATAAATCGGCATCGGAATCGTTACATCCCTACTGAAAACATAATTTGGTAATATGAGCCGTAATTGACTCTGCCTATACGAAGAACATGTCTCATTTACTTGAGCATGCCACTCCCAAGAGCTATTCATCACGCTGCTGCCCTTATCCTAATTAATCAGATATCATTTATCATCCGATAAAAAGTGTTATACAATACAGACGATAATGGCTTAATATCTTAGGAGCTCATGGCTAAGTACTAACAGCTGCACGGGTCGATCCGTCAGGTTAAGCTACGCTTGCCGGGGTTGGTCCGTGGACGGATGACCATTTCTACATACCGAGACTCCTTCGTGCCTCGAAAAGCACGTTAAACCGTTGGTCCCGGCTGTCATTCATGGATCTTTGACAGTCGTTACGGGTCGTTAGAAGCCCGAAAGTCTGACAATCAGTCTTACCAAGGGGTATCGTATTACCCAGTTACTGGGTTGTGGAGGTCAGATAGGCAATCGCTCCATGTAAAATATTGGTATTCAGCTGCATCCGGTTAGACTGGAAACCGACCCCAACATAATCGGGAAAAGGCTAGGCAGATTGAATGGCTTAATATATTCGTAGTGAAACTGTCGACGACTCAAACCGCCGCGGTTGTCCACTCCTTCCTTTGAGGACCACTCAGAGATACGCCTCCTTGGAAACAAACAAACTATTACTGATAACAGGTTATCAAGTAATTCTTGTAATCACGGCACTTGAAAAGTGTGTCATTATCTGGCGTATCTTATCGACGCTATTAACTGTTTGGAGAGGAAATAACTTTGAGGAGAGCTCTCGAAGTGATAAAGATCAAGTGCTGATCTACTCTGTAAAAATCTCATCGTGTAAACTGGTGAAGTGTGTCAATAGTGTCAATTCCTAGCATCAGGTGAAATGACACCTTGCTATAAACCTGTTGGCACAAAGGTCTGATCGCAAGATTCATATATTCATAACTTCTTAAGGTGCTGTCCAAGCAGGGACACCGTAAAACGTCCACTTTCGTCGCACAGTTAGCCGTATTGCCACATATTACAAGCCCAAAAAAATACTGTGTATACTCAAGTGTATAAAAAAAGACTAATACAAAGATATTTTATAGAAATGAAGCTTGAAAAAAAAAATCAAGAAACACCACGAAAAAAATTTTCGTCTCGAAATGCCATCGTTCTTTATTACTTATTAGTGATCGATGCGAAATGCTCAATATTTTGAGCGACAACTGTATTTTTTTTGTAACTAAAAAAGGTAAATTTATCAACTAAAGAAATATGTAAAAATATTTTTGGTGTTTTTTTTTAATTAATTTAAAACTGCGAAATAATTGTCATATTATTGGCGGACACGAGATTCAACTAAAATCAAACGCATCGCCATTTTCAACCATATTTGTACACTGCTATGCTCTACCGTCGCTTCACCTCCTTCAATACCTAAAGATTTGCTTCTTATCGCGCCTTAACATCACACCTTTTTTTTTTTTTTTTTTTTTTTGGGTGGGAAATTATCAAATAACTTCTCCCGCTCTGGGTGGAGCGGGAGGGCGTGTCAGACTCTTACTGACTAAAACCCACCCGTGTTCCTTCGGTTGCCCTGTTGCCGGGGGCCACGATGTCCCTATCGGTTTTCTTCGAACCCCCGGCAGGCATTGGCCCTAGCGGACCCCGTCAATTCTGCTGACATCTCTTTGAGGCGCGCGTGGAACACAACGCGCCGTCGACCCGGGCTTGGTCCTTACCGGACGGCGAGCTACCCATTGCTCACCGTCCGCAAGCCCGTGAACATTTGCGCCCCCTAACTTTCTTTTCAAATCACTACGCCTCTGAGTTACTTTTTCGACATAAGCAGAACATCACACCTGGATTCTCTAAAGAAATAGGCAGAGGGGTGTCGCTTGTGACTACTAGAACAGCAATGCAGCCAACATTTTAGTATTACCATTATAACACTTTGCCCGGAGTTTGGTTGGCGATGTGATACCAGAAAGCACGTTAAGCTGTTGACCCTGCGCCTGATCTGTCTTCGGCAGCTCCGGAGCAAAAACTGCGAGTTAGCCCCCTCGAAATTGAAATTTTCTTAAAATGAAAATTTTTGCAGCAACATATTAATCAAATTGTATCAATCGATAATGCGCCAATTCAACAGGGGCGCCAAAACTGTTAAAAAAATAATAAAAAGATTATAAATGTGCTGCGCGTCTCATTTAGTACATAGTTGCGCTTGCAGTGTGCGGTGTGCTGGGTGGTGCACTTGTCTGCTACGCTTGAAGTTGGCGCCCAGGACACTGGCCCCGGCTTCCCCCCCCCCCCCTAGATCCGGGGTGGTCTCCGGTCGTGTCGGATTGCTGTCCCATCGGACTATGAGAATGACGGAAGAGATAGTGTACCAGCACGCTCAGCATAATCACGAATTAAACGGGTTTTGTCGACGGAAGAATAGACAAAATGACTGATAAACAATCACAATCTGTCATTTTGTCTATTCTTCCATCGACAAAACCCGTTTCTATTGCCCGTTTCTTGTCTTGCTACGCGGCTGTCTGCGCACACACTTGTGTACAATAATTTCTCCCGCGCCGAAGGCTGGTCTCCTCTGATACTGGTCGCCATGGCCGAACTTCGGTCTGGAGGACTATAATTATTTTCATTGTAAAAAAAATTTCGCTCCGTGAAAAGGAGGAGGAGCTCGTGGCTAAGTAATAACAGCCACACGGGTCGATCCACCAGGTTAAGCTACGCTTGTCGGGGTTGGTCCGTAAATGGATGACCAACGAAATTTGTGAAAACAAAGAACAATTCAAAAATTTAAATAAATTAAAAATAAGCCGTGGCAACTAAGAGATGACCAGTTCCAACTGACGGCGTCCGTTCACGTACATGACGCATGGATTACTACGCACCTGGTTCTGATTATGTTATCGCTCTTACCTACCTACAGTGGAAAGTCACCGCGGAGTCCAAATACTATGAGTCATTTATTGTTTGTAGTGGTTATTATGATAGATGATGATAACATTTGCTGATAAAATATATTATTACTTATTATTGGTGTCGTGATAGTTTCACAGCAGAATTGGGGAGGTTTAGGTTTGGTCTCCTGTGAAGCGGTTATTGAAGCGAAAACTTCTCGCGACACCGTTACCGACACCTCATTTTTGTAAACGCAATTGTGATCTTTATTTATATTATGTTACGACGTATTTTTCTTCCACCAAGGCGATCTTGTTCAAGTTTTCACTTTTGTCGGCACTCCCGGAGTGCCACAATTTTTTTTTTTTTTTTTTATTAATTCTGAATGGTTTCTAAAGACTCTTAAACTGTAAAATCACCATTGTGTGAAAGTTATCCAAATGGGGCTGAGGCAGTGACCCAAAAGCAAAATATTTTATTTCATAATTAACCTACATGGGCACTTGGCACTTATTAAATGTTAGAAGCTAGGTGCACGGTTCCAATTGGTCGTTTCCTATGGAGAAGAGTCGGCAAGAAACTCCACGGTTCATCTGCCTAGCCTTTTCCCAACTATGTTGGGGTCGGCTTCCAGTTTAACTGGATGCAGCTGAATATCAGTATTTTACATGGAGCGACTGCCTATCTGACCTCCAAAACCCTAAGTAATACGATACCCCTTGGTATGACTGGTTTTCAGACTTTCGGGCTTCTCACGACCCGTAACGACTGTCAAAGATCCACGAATGACAGCCGGGACCAACAGCTTAACGTGCTTCCCGACGCACGTAGGGATCTTGGTATGTAAAGATGGTCACCCATCCACGGCAAGTGTAGCCTAACCTGATCGATCGACCCGTGCGGCTGTTATTACTTAGCTGCAAACTCCACGGTTACTCTTTTAAAATTATTGGAGTACAATTTCTAAATAACAGTGTTAATAGATATGGGAGGATAGTGTAGGCCGGTCAACCAGTACCAGGTACTTACCTAGTGATTAGCTATATCAACATTACAGCAAGTCACGGAGGTTTGTTTCCTTTACATATCATCTAAATTGATACAAAATCATACGATGCCTTGCTTATCAGTATCCATGCTAATTAAGATTAAAAAACTGTTTACAAAAAAAAAACAAACAACTTCCAAAAAAACACTACAAAGTGAAAAATAACTTTAATTTCGGAAGTCTGTGTCTTTGGTTTTGAATTTTCGTTTTTTGACACCGACTTCCGGAATTAAAGTTATTTTATTTACACTTAGTAGTGTTTTTTTGTTAAGTCGTTTATTTTTTAAGTGAAAACTTCTTTAGGCGCGTTGGGCATTTTTGAGATGGGACTAAACCATTGATTTCGCGACACTTACCGATTTTACCGACATTGTGGAGTAAAACACATCAACGCGTTGATTACCGTGGTGCCGATTTTTTTCAAGGTTTCACTTGTGTCGGCACTCCCAGAGTGCCACTGATTGTTTTTTTTTTTCTTTTTTTTTTCACTCTTTTGTTGAGGTACCTAGTTACCCCACACAAATTCGAATACCACTACCTGCTACGTAAATAACGGTGACAGGAACTCGTCCACATACTAAGTGGGAAAAAATACGTATTATCGAAGCTAACTCAAAAACTATCCAAGCAAAGTTAATAAAATTGATATGGGACCACCTCGAAAGCTTACCCTTTCAAACAAAACAAAAAAAAAAAATCAAAGTCGGTTGATAATTGACGGAAAAATTGGTGGACATAAATATAGAAAAAAGAAACAGTGTCACTCCGGGAGTGCCGACAGAAGTGAAAACTTGAACAACATCGCCTTGGTGGAAGAAAAATACTTGTATAGAACATTGATTTGTAACCTTATCTAAATAAACAGCACAATCACGTTTACAAAAAAAAAAAAACTTCCGAAATCTTTGAAGTAAAAATACTTGCATAGAACATCGATCCGTAACGTAATATAAATAAAGAGCACAACCGCGTTTACAAAAACGAGGTGTCGGTAACGGGGTCGTGAGTTCAATTGTTTTTTCCCACCTCAAAAATGCTCAACGCGCCTAAAGAAGTCGGTTAAGAACTGAAGTGTTAATCAACTGTGTACCTATGTTTGAAAGATTTGCTCCCTCGGATATTATTTGTAATGTACGACCGAAGACTGGTGACTCGTTCACTGAATAACTAACGCAATGATAGCTCTGAAAGGATGACGTAACGTATTCGGTTATACGGTACAAAGTCTTCACTAGTTGACTATTTACCATTATGGACTAGAAGTATTCTAGAACGTTCGAGTTAAACGTTTTTGGAACGAAGTTCTTTATCGCGGCTTGCAAACTTTCACAAAACGTCACGCTAAAAAGTGTTAATACTTACGACTCTCTTCTTCTAATTCAAAGAGAAAGAAAGAGAGAGAGAGAATGCCGGCAGAAAAAACAAAAGAACAGAGAAAAGTAATTACACTGTCGTGGGATAAAATTGTACACATCGGCCCGAGTACACTGCATGCCGATCTCATAAGAGAGAGGGAAAGTGTAAATTTGGGCAAAATGAAAATCCAAGATGGCGGCTCAGATTTTATTTTTCATCATGGGTATCGTTTTCATGGTTTTCAAGGGTGCAAAAGCCGATAGTGAGGTCGAAATGTAAACCCAATTATTTTTTAAAGAGTAACCGTGGAGTTTCTTGCCGGCTCTTTTCCATAGGAAACGACCAATTGGAACTGTGCTCCTACGTTCTGATGTTTCATAAGTGCCCTTGTAGGTTTATGTGATTTTTTTTTTTTTTTTTATATGAATAAAGAAGGACTGTTCAAATGCCAAAAAAAAAACATTCAGTCACAATAGAAATTTTTTAAACTTAATTAAATACAAAGAGTGCTATTTCTTTCAATGAGAAGGATGTATTTGTTTCCAATTTTTTTTGTCAATATAGCTTTAGTATCAACTTAAATTTTATTTACTTTAAGGGTCGGTTCACATCTGTCGGAAGATGCGCCGCGTATTATCGGACGCGTAACGCCAGAACAGACAATTATATGAGAAAACATTCTACATTCAACGCATCTTGCGTTAGATGTTAACCGACCCTTAATCGCAATGAGTTTGATACGTCAAATTCATTTCGGTATTTAGTTTTAAAAGCTTGCGTAGCTTGACAACCATAGAAACGGGTTTTGTCGACGGAAGAATAGATACAATAACAGATTGTGATTGTTTATCTGTCATTTTGTCTATTCCTCCGTCGACAAAACCCGTTTCTATCGTGGTCATGCTAAGCATGCTGTGGGTCGCGACCCATAGTTTAGGAACTACTGAACTAAGGTAGGTACTCGTATTCATTTCTAGTTTTTCAGACTTAAATTATACACACAATACTACTATTAATGTTGCGTGAATTATTTATGTTACTGTCGGCCATTCCTTCTGAAGGCCGCTGTTACTCATTGTCGTGTAGTAAAAACATTAGTATTTGATAGATAATAATGACTGCTATCACGCATTGCCCTTGAACTTTATCTTTTTAGAGGTGTGAGGAAGAGCGTGTTAAGTTCACTCAACCTCCGTAGAAAAGGGAGGATTCTCCGACCAGACGGGTGTTGTGTCTGGTGGGCAATTTGCGAATGATTGATGTCGGGACGTTGTATACAACGGAAAAAAAAACCTGTCCGATCCGTGAGGGTGTTGTTAGGTATCGTACTGAGAGTCTATGTATGTGGTAGTTTTCAGGAAAATAAAAATCGTCTCATTTTTTTTTCAATGGGGAATTTTACCGGTTTATTACATGGGGCGCGGACGGCTGTCGTTTAGTGGGTGCTACAAATTCATTAAAAATGTCCAAATTTTCAATGAATTTGGGGTAATTTTGATACTAAAAATTTGATTTTTAAATAACATTCACTTTTTATTTTTAATAATAATTAGATTTTTTATTACTTTTAGGAAGGTAATTTTATTGTAGACCTATGAGCCCCTTTCGGATTGGACATGTTTTTTTTACATATTGTAAATACTCGTCGCGCGGTAAACCCTGCTTGCGCGATGCAGGACTTTGCGTGACGTGCGTGTTTTGCGTAGATGCCGCAACAAACTTTCGGGTTTGTCCAGGTTAGGCAGTGTGGGATTGAAATGTAAAACATATTTTTTTTTAAATTATCCTTGGCACGTTGGATTCTCGTAGCAGATTTCACCGCATCCGGATAGTTTAATTGTTTTTTGCCAGATAATTTGATACGAATTCTGTCTGGCCCTAAATGTATTAAGTCACACACATACAAACGGTCTGTCTGAGATCAATGTACTAACCAGTTGGTGTAATTTGATTATCGTCTCCTTAATATGCAAGTAAATAACCATTACTTGCAAAAAATACCACAAAACATGACATCTCCCCACAAGACCACAAGTCATAACACGCCATTTCCAGTATAAGCAGACTTCAAAACTCCAACCATTTATTTCAATTAAACCATTTACAGGCACTTATGAAGTGTCAAAGGAGTCGGTCAGTTAGAAATACGTAACTATGTTCTTAAGTCCCTCGGCAAACCTCGTGTTTCGTCAGTCATCCATCGGATTTCTATCAGTTGCCCTTTGCACTTGGTGTAGACCGGACGCTCTCAATCAACTTAGAAGTATATAGAGTTGTTAATACTCACGATAGATAGGAAAATAATTTTACAGCTCACACGAAAATAAAAACAAAACAACATTAAAGTATTTAGTTCTGAATTCAAAATATTATACAAGATGAATGTAATAATTGATGGACACGGAAAATAGCATGCGTTTGTATTCGGAAATGCGATGATTCCCGAAGAAATACTGTAGCTAGTTGCCCGTTCCAAAGCGGTTCCAAGGAAGTTCTTATGGAAAAAAAATGGCATGAAACTCCATGGATACTCTTTTAAAATTACTTCGCATTGAAAGCCTTTCCGTATAATAAAAATGAGAGGTCAGCTTAGAGGGAATTTTGGGTAAATATACGGGTCGATCGATGGTTAAGGTACGCTTGCTGCGGACGTTTCGTGGATGGATGACCATCCATCACATATCGACATCCCTCTGTGCCTCGGAAAGCACGTTAAACCGTTGGTCTCGGCTGTTATTTGTAGATCTTTGACAGTCGTTACGGGTAGTCAGAAGCCCAAACATCTGACAACCAGACTTACCAAGAGGTACCGTGTTACCCAGTAACTGGGTTGTGGAGATCAGATAGGCAGTCGCTCCATGTAAAATACTGGTATTCAGCTGCATCCGGACCCAACTTAGTTGAGAAAAGGCTAGGCAGATTGATTGAGAGGTCAGCATTATACTGGACATGTATAGCTTGTAATGTCTTTGTGAGAACAAAGAGCGTTGTAGTTAAATTATATACTTAGTACATTTTCGTCTGTAACATAATTAGTTGCCATGCCAACTCAAGGCCATCCAAATGTTAGTCATTAGCAGTAAGACGACACATCTTTTAAGGAGATTATTATACAGTGTCAGACTGTCAGTCTTCATAATGTGCACATATCGAAATGATGGGGGATATAAGATTCCCGAATAGAATGAAATGAAATAAAAATAAATAAATTAACTATCGACGGATTTTTTTTATTTGTTATTATTGTAAAAATTGATTAAAAAAAAAAAACATGTTTATTTTCAATTGAGGGTAGTTTTTTTCCACAATTTTCATTTTATGAGGACGCCTAATTATTTCCAATCATGATGGGGTTTGTTTCATCGCGATAGATCATTTAGTATAAAAGTTACACCGCTTACAATACAATTTTTAAAATTTCAATTTAAAAAATGTTTATTTTTTATTTTTTTTCCGTCGAAAAAATTAAACATAGATTCCCTCATTTCGATATGTACACATAATAAAGACTCACACTGTATTAGTTACTCTTGTAAAGGATAAAATTAATATGACAAGACATCATTCTTCTGTACGTATTCCAATTTTATTTATGGACGGCGCCATTTTTTTTTTCATACTTCTCTTTTATTTGTCAGCTCGATAGTCAAATCACCCCCTTTCATATGCCACGTATGGTTGTGTAAATATACGGTTTGCATTAAAAAGGAAATGGTTTTTTTTAGTTACCTAGGGCATCTCGTAGTTGACCTCTGAGATCATGACTACTTAACCGGGCTTTCCTGTGGGTGCCTTTAGCTACTACACTTAAAATCCCTCCAGCCAGGGGTTATTCAACTATGCTAATTAAAACTAGGTGAACGCTCGCTACGGGCACCCCCTGTGGGGTACGAACCTCGGCTTAGGGCGTCAACCGGAGGGAGGACATCAAGGACGGGACGGGCTGGATCAAAGTTTTGATCATGATTATTAGTCGCGGAATTTAAAGCTACGTGCTCAGCTGCAACAACTGCTGGCACCTCGTTATCGAGCAAGAAAAGGAAAAGGGAAATGTAGGTACACCTTCTGCTTAACCCTTCAAGGATTACATGCTGGGCGTGATATAATGGTTTTGATGTGTAACATCTTTCCGCTCGGTTTCCTGCAATTTAATTTAAATCTAAAAAAATCTAAATAAACAAATCTGTGGGTTTTTTTTTTATATCGTAACATTATGCTGAGATCGGAGCCTTTTTTGGCCTCGCACAGGTCTTCTTTTTTGTTTTCACAATTTTCTTTAGTTTTTAACCGACTTCCAAAAGGAGGAGGTTCTCAATTCGTCTGTATGTTTTTTTTTTTTTTTTGTATGTTTGTTACGCGATTACTCCGCCAATTATGAATAGATTTTGATGATTCTTTTTTTGTTTGGTAGATCATACTTCAGAGGTGGTCCCATATAAATGTTATTAACTTTGCTTGGGTAGTTCTTGAGTTAGCTTCAATTATACGTATTTTATCCCACTTAGTATGTAGATGATATGATAACTTCTTGTCACTGTTATTCACATAGCAGGTAGTGGTATTCGAATTTGTGTGGGGTAGGTACCACAACTAAAAAGTGAAAAATAAAAACTTTTTACAAAAAAAAAACAACCGACTTCAAAAAAAAACACTACAAAGTGAAAAATAACTTTAATTTCGGAAGTCGGTGACAAACGAAAATTCAAAACCAAAGACACAGACTTCCGAAATTAAAGTTATTTTTCACTTTGTAGTGTTTTTTTTTGAAGTCGGTTGTTTTTTTTTTTGTAAAAAGTTTTTTAATGTTCTTTTTTTGATGTGTAACAACTTTCCTGCAATCTGTGGGAGTGATTTCGTGAAAAGGGACGGAAGTGAGTAACAGGAAGCCGGGGAAGCGCGCGCGGTACTTGAGTTGGCCGTCAGAAACGACCTTGACGAGGCCACGCCCCTTTAATGTTGCTCATTACCAAGGTGAGATGTCAGATGTTACACATTATATGCAACTACTGTAAGGCTCGCTTGTTTTAAACATTTCCCTTAAAAAGCCAGGTGAAACTTCTTTAGGCGCGTTGGGCATTTTTGAGATGGGAAAAACAATTGAACTCGCGACACCGTTTTTTTATAAACGCGATTGTGCTCTTTATTTATATTACGTTACGGATTAAAGTTCTATGCAAGTATTTTTACTTTAAAGGTTTTGGAAGTATTTTTGAAGTGAAAACTTTAGGCGTGTTGGGCATTTTTGAGATGGGAAAAAATCATTGATCACGCGACACTGTTACCGACACCAGCTTTTGACCATTAAAAAGACATCAACGCGCGATACATTTTCTTTGGGATTAATGACATTCCAAACATTGAAACATGACAACGACATGATTGACATTTCCTTTTTTACCGACTTCAAAAAAGAAAAGTATTTCCTTCACAGTAAAATTGTTCAAGCTTTCACTTCTGTTGGCACTCCCGGAGTGCCACTATTTTTTTTTAAGGATGTCGGCATAGATATAAGAAAGAAGAAGATATGCCCGGTAGTTGAAAATGTATCGAAACCCAATGTCTCCACTTTGTGGAAATGTCTAAATGGTTTAATTGAAATAAATGCTTTGAGTTTGAGTTTAATGTATACTTACTTCAAATGATCAAAAACTATGGAAATTAAACGTTTTTTTCTCCTCCTGTAAAACCATGTTTTTGTAGTTATTAGATATTGATACTTCACCGTCGTTATACTTTAAAAAATTTGGTGTCCTGAAAATAAAATAAATAAAAACGATAAGTCCAGAAAATATTATAATAAAAATAAATAATAAGCAAAAAAATCAAACAATTAAAAAATCCAGTTACGTTGGTTTAACCTATCACAGTTTATTGAAACAGTAGGTATTGTTGAACCCTGCTATGATATTTACTCACTGTCCTGTAAAGTGCAGCACTTGACCAGACGCTTTAATATTACTGGAGTGGCATTTTTTGTCAAATAGTGTAATCTTAAATTAATATATTTTTCCATGACTGCTTTAATTAGAAATATTATGTGATTATTCATCGGAGACTGCTCAAATTGGTGAAACTTAATATTATCAAAGAGATCTAATCCTATAATTCAAACCCAAAACACTCTACCTAAAATTTTATTAACTTACTTTACGACCGTTGGTTACGTATTTCTCTACCACGCTGTAAAATAATCAAAATAAGTAAAACACATTATTTCACATCGATCTTCCACCCGGGTAAAACAGTTGACAAATTGAAGAGTAAAGTATAATAGCAATAAATTCATTCGCCAAACGACATTGTTGTCGATAGCCTACGTTAGTGGATCTGCACAACTACATCACTAGCTCGTCGCCAGACACAGCGGCCGTACTGCGCGATGCATCCGCAGTCCACAGTATCGTTTTGTGATTTTTACATTGCTTGTTGAGTCACTGAGCGACATATTTAGGTAGTGGTTAACGAGCAATGTATGTAGTGCAAAAATAGTACAGTCGCTGTGATATTTGGAAACAAAAATAACGTAGTAAAAGCAAGAAATATTTTACGATTTGTTGTTTTTCATTATTTTAAAGACAAATATAGTAAAATACTTGTACTTACATATGGTAAGTGATTCCATGATTCACAAAGTTTTTGTTTTGACTTCGGTTTTTACAAGAAACCACTGAACAACACGGCATTCTTATAAATTGTCCCGATCACGGCCGAAAGCACACTAGTTCGCGGAGACGGCCATTTTCGTATGCAATGAGCACTTTGATCATTACGCGCGGACACAGACACGCCCCCATGCCATGCCACTTCTCCTGTTGTTTATATTTCTATGGATGTCGGTCATTAATAAACCATCATCCATACTCCTGCCTTTATCCCAATTTATTTACAAAAAAGAAGAAAGTAAATAATTTTATTTGCGGTAAGACATGATACAAAGAAATAAAAATCGACCAGGTGCGTGTCGGACCACGCACAATGAAGGGTTCCTTAGTTGGGATAAATTTATCCCAAGAAAAAACTCAACATAGTAGTTGAAAAACGTGTTCTCCCATACATTAGTCAATACGGTAGTTGCCTAGGTAAAAAAAAAAACTGTTTAGTCCATCTTTCAGATAATAAAAAAATATTAGACACGTATTTTTTGCTTTATCATATTAATCAAAAATAACTTAGAAAACAAGTATTAAAGTTGGGGAGTGGGGGCTCGCTACGTCACAACGCAGTATTAAATCTAGCAAGGCGTGAAGTCATGCCACATTTTAACTCAATGTATTGCCGTAATCTTTTGTTACGTCAAAAAAGAAAAAATACGTGTTCAATATTTTTTAATATTCTACAAGAGGGACAAAAAAAAATTGGACGCGGGCCTATTGATTACTTAAATCATTGTTTTAATTAAAAGTTTTCTTTGTTACAGCCATCCACGAGATCGCCCACAACCTAGCTTTTGGTCACAACCGGCCGCTAGCCAACAGGCTATTTGGTTTCTTCGCAAATCTACCAATAGGGCTGCCTGTGTCTATCAGCTTTAAGAAGTATCATTTAGAACATCATAGGGTAAGTTGAATCAAATAATTTCTCCATATTTTTTTCTTACGTTTTATAAGTCATAAGTCATTTATTTCATAACAAAATACATTGTGTTGAAAATATTACAGTGATGATAAATAAAATAAAATAATAAAAAAGCACAAACATTACCATTATAATAAGTAAACCACTTGACTGTCTTGTTGGTATTGTGATCGCAAGCGCGACTGGTCTAAGTAAGGTTCGTGGTTCTACAATATGTAAAAAAATACCCAGTCCGATCCGAAAGGGGTATATACGTACTGCAATAACATTACTTAAAAGTAATAAAAAATCACAAGATTATTGGAAATAAAAAAAGTTATTGTTATTTAACATTAAGATTTTTTGTACCAAAATTACCCCAAATCCATAAAAAAATTGCAAATTTTCAACAGGGGTCATAAGTTACTTGTAGACACCCGCTAAACGACGGCCGCCCGCGCCCCATGTAATAACCCGGTAAAACTCCCCATTGAAAAAAAAATGTGATGAATATTTTTTTCTTGAAAATTTGTAATTTGTGTCTTTCATGTAAAATACCCTGTCCGATCCGTGAGGGTGTTGTTAGGTATCGTACTGAGAGTCTATTTATGTAGAAATTTTCAGGAAAAATTAAAAAAAAATCGCTACTTTTTTTTCAATGGGGAAATATTACGGGTTAAAACATGGAGCACGAGCAGCCGTCTTTTAGCGGGTGTCTTCGTAAGTTATGCTTATGACCCTTGTTGAAAATTTCCATATAAATTGACTCTCAGTACGATACTTAACAACACCGGGTTTTTTTTACATGTTGAATACAACAAATTTTACCAATATTTATCTCTCTTCCAGTACCAAGGCGACGAAGTAATAGATACCGATCTCCCGACCCTCATAGAAGCAAAACTCTTCTGCACGACAGGCGGGAAGTTTCTCTGGGTGATCCTGCAGCCGCTCTTCTACAGCTTCCGACCGTTGGTGGTCAGACCCAAGTCGCCTACACCGATGGAGCTAATAAACTTGGTTATACAACTGTTTTTCGATGCTGTTATTATTAAATTGTGGGGTGAGTCCGTTTTCCATATTTTTTCGACAAGGTATGTTATATCGATCAGAGATATACAGGATAAGTTTTTATCCAGTGTGCAAACTTTAACACGTGACTTTACTCAACAACTTTTACTATGGGACAAAACCTGAAATCGCGAAAAAAAAATCAGCTGTTCCCTACATTTATGTTCGCATAACTCGTCAAAATGTAGGGAACTGCTGATTTTCCCTCATTCTGTATATTTCATTCAATTTACATAAAACCCTAATGAATTATACGCCAAAACCTTCCGCATGGAATCACTCCGTCTATTGGCGAAAACCATACGAAAATCCGTTCGGTAGTTTCTGAGTTTATCGCGTTCAGACAGACACACATTTTACATTTATGCCAATTTGATATCCGATCAGGCGAGCGCGGCTTATAGTCATAAAAATGTGTGAATGTGTTTTTATGTGAAATGTTTTATGGTATAGTTGAATTGAATGTAGTAAAATTTTCCTTATGACCACTTATGTACAAAAAAAATACTGACTTCCGTAACTAAACTTGTTTTGCATTTTGTAGTGCTTTTTAACCGACTTCCAAAAGGAGGAGGTTCTCAATTCGTCTGTATGTTGTTTTTTTTTTTTTTTTTGTATGTTTGTTACGCGATTACTCCGCCAATTATGAATTGATTTTGATGATTCTTTGATGATTTTGTTTGGTAGATCATACTTCAGAGGTGGTCCCATATAAATTTTATTAACTTTGCTTGGGTAGTTTTTGAGTTAGCTTCAATAATACGTATTTTTTCTCACTTAGTATGTGGATGATATGATAACTTCCTGTCACTGTTATTTACATAGCAGGTAGTGGTATTCGAATTTGTGTGGGGTACCTACCCCACACAAATTCGAATACCACAACTAAAAAATGAAAAATAAAAACTTTTTACAAAAAAAAAACAACCGACTTAAAAAAAAACACTACAAAGTGAAAAATAACTTTAATTTCGGAAGTCGGTGACAAAGAACGAAAATTCAAAACCAAGACACCGACTTCCGAAATTAAAGTTATTTTTCACTTTGTAGTGTTTTTTTTTGAAGTCGGTTGTTTTTTTTTGTAAAAAGTTTTTATTAAGGGGGTTGCGCTAAGATAGCCCGCGAAATTCAAATTTTCTTTAGTTTTTGCATTTTGTAGGTCAGTGTCAGGTTTTATGTTGATTAAATATTATTCGCAACCGTAACAAATATGGCTTTTCATAATTAATAGGTCGGGGAAAAAGTTACTTCGCATTTTTTAAGAAAATTCAAAACATTTTTTAATACAGGGTGACTGGTAATTTGACGTATTCCTTCCAGGACGTGTTAGTGTGACCCATTTGCAACAATTAAGCACCCCATAAAGCCTAGGTGAAATTTCATGGGAATCGAGAAAACCCAATTTTTATGTTATTTTGAAAAAAAAAACAGAATTCGTCATTAAATATCATTTTTCTCTAAACTCTCAAATTTAATGGCCTTCATTGCTTTACCATGGGATACCTAATACTTTAATAAACCTTTCGATGTATTCAAATTTTCTAAAACATCAAACAAGTAAAAGTAAAAGGAAGAACATTACTAACATTTTTCAAAAATCATTTAAGTACATGAACTTTGACACCAGTTATCTCAAAATTTTATTATGGCATTAAGCGTACAAATTACGGAGAAGAAATCTTCATTTAATCAGCTACCTAACGAGATACAAATGTTAAAAAAATATTTAGAGGTGCCGATGAAACAGTCGATAGTGCTGCCAAAGGCCAAATTTGCTCATTGTTGAAATACTTAAAAATTGTGAGATAATCGAAGTAATTAACTGGTTTATGCCATCCCACTACTTCCTAACCTCCCAGCAATCCAACACACGGCAGGCAATCAGGTCGTCATGACCAAATTACAAGTCGCGGAACGACTTTTGAGTTTTTAACATAACTCACGGTCTACTCGCTGGTCACGGTTCACTTGTCGCTTAGTTTGCATAAACAAAACTATTAATAATTTTTGTTTAAACATGCGCACGTACAGTGGGCTGCATCAATTGGATACCCCAGTTGTATTAAAATTTTAACCTGACACTGACCTACAAAATGAAAAAAACTAAAGAGAATTTCGCGGGCTACCTTAGCGCATTTGTTTAAAAAAAGTATAGAATCTACTCGAACAGTGGTACAAAGATTTCTCGGCACGTGTCCAAAATCGGAACTAACGCCGCCTTTTTACGGGGTTCCGTGTGTCCCAATGAAAAACCGGCCAAGTGCGTGTCGGACTACGCACAATGAAGGGTTCCGTAGTTGGGATGAATTTCCAACTGCAAATATAAGTTTGTACGCACAATATTGTTAGATTTATCTAAGACCATAGACTTCTTATAGGTTTTCCTGTAATCTATGAGTGAAGAACCATTCTCTGTATTTTTTTTTTCAACATTTTAGGTTAAAATTCGTTGATATGTCACACGATGCAGTTTGAAAATCTTTTTTTTAAATTTTCTTGTTTGCCTCCAAAAGTGACCCCCATATTCAAAATTCATTTATTATTTTACGTTACACGTTCGTGTTTGGGTCACAGAAATACATATGTGTACCGTTTAGTTTTTTTACACACTGACCCAAACAGACGTGTTACGTAAATAGATGAATTTTGAATATGGGGGTCATTTTTGGAACTCAAATCAGAAAATAAAAAAAATTGCACGCTGTACCGTGTGATATATCAAACGAAAGGGCTTACTGTGGTCTCAATTATATTTTTACCAATAATTTCAAAATAAATAGTTATTTAAGAAAATAGATGAAAATTTACCATTCCCGGGGAGGGTTATCTCCGAAACTACTGAGCCTAAAATTTTGAAAAAAATACAGAAAATTGTTATACGGGGTGGCAGGGACATCGACGCGAAAACTGTTACCCATGGATTCAGTACATGATTCTGAACCCCCCTGCGTTGAAATTTTTCTTCAGTTATTTAAAAAAAAATCTGCTGTTCCATACTTGACCGCGTAGGTATTGCACTTTTCTATAGAAACATACTATCGGAAATACGTCACTGATTTGACTAATCGGGGCGCCATCCAGCGCCGCCTATTGGCGCTCGACAACATAACGTTTGACAAGCAGAGTTTGTCGGTGACGGTCAAGCAGTGAACACGTTTAGAAACTCGCGCGTTCCGTATAGCTGTGTCGTGTACCTACAGTGTGATTAATTTTACTCAATACTCAATTCTTTATTGCATTCCATATAAAAGTAAATTATAATTTGATCTGTACCCTAATTGCGTAATGCAAGATCAATAACAATTTGTATCGATTTGAAACAGATTGCTAATCCATTGCTTCATAAGTTGGAAAAAAAAATCTGCTCAACAACGTAAATAACGCCATGAATGTTGTTGAACTGTCAAAATGAAACAAATTAGTCATAATCGTTTACGAAAATAGGTCAATTTGGGTACTGAACTGCAAACGGTTTTTCCATTGCGCAAAAACCAACACTTCCCATATTACGCCCACAGTAGTTAAAATATGGCTGATAATAACGAGAGAGACGTACCTTTTCCGTAGCATACATTAACTTATTTATTTTTGTGTATTTCAGGATGGAAAGCGCTTGGATACCTAATATATGGAGCTCTTATGGCGATGGGCGTTCATCCTGTTGCAGGTATGCAGTATAAATAAATTAATAGTTTAAAAAACACTAGAAAAACACGCTTTTATTAATGCACGTGGGCCTATCTTCCGGCTTCATCAACAGACCTTGAAACCTAATCGTGGTCAAAGTTCATTACAAGACTTTTCTAGGGAATCCAAAACAGCTATGATACGATTTTCCATCATGAAGTTCCAGTTGATATCTTCCGGTTCCATCATCAGATCAGTTCGACAGTACCATATTATTGTATTGTCATCAGAACTACATACAGCTGCCAATTTTCATTACGCTACGACCCTTGGAAGATGGTTAAATTAGTTACCTTAGATTCCATTACATAGCTCGTACATACAGGTCGACCTAATAAAAGCGTGTTAAAAATACTGTTTATTCACATAATACTATGCTGATTCTCAGTCAGAGAATCTAAAGAGAGGAATTTTTAAAGCTGAAAGAGGAAAACACTGGAAAATTAGTATCGTAACACTGAATATTCGCCAGTAATGCAACGTTACAGATTCGATTTTGAGCATTACGTTACAATACTGCCCTTATTTTTTATTTTTTTGGATGGGAATTTATCAAATAACTTCTCCCGTTCTGGGCGGAGCGGGAGGGCGTGTCAGACTCTTACTGACTAAAACCCACCCGTGTTCCTTCAGTTGCCTGGCCTGGCAGGCAACTGAACACCCGTGTTCCTTCAGTTGCCTGGCCTGGCAGGCAACTGCCCTAGCGGACTCCGTCAGTAATACTGCCTCCCTGACTGACGAGCATTCGCCTGTAATGTAACATTTCAGATTAAATATCACACAAATTGCGCACTGTAGTAATGCTCGGTTATCCTCCCTCACTGTTATAATGCTCGACTCTGAACGTTACTATAAAGGCGAATGCTCGCAGTGAGTGGACGGACACCTTAATTTGTAAGTAAAAACCTCCCAAAGTCAAAGTCAAATAATTTATTTCAATTAGGCACAATTAGGCCCAAAAAGGCACTTTTGAACGTCAAAAACAAAAAATAGAATTGATTCTAGTCGCCCCTTCCAAAAGGTAGTTTTCGTATGGAGAAGAACGGGCAAGAAACTCCACCGTTACTCTTTTAAAATTGCCTAGCCTTTTCCCAATTATGTTGGGGTCGGCTCCCACTCTAACTGGATGCAGCTGAATACCAGTATTTTACATGGATTGACTGCCTATCTGACCTCCACAACCCAGTAACTAGGCAATACGATACCCCTTGGTAAGACTGTTTGTCAGACTTTCGGGTTTCTGACGACCCGTAACTGTCAAAGATCCACGAATGACAGCCGGGACCAACGGGTTAACGTGCTTTCCGAGGCACGGAGGAGTCTTGGTATGTAGAAATGGTCACTCATCCACGGACCAACCGCGGTCAGCGTAGCTTATCCTGATAGATCGACCCGTGCGGCTGTTATTACTTAGCCATGAGCTCCTACAAAAAAAAAAAAGGGAAATGTCAATCATGTCGATGTCATTAATCCCATCAAAAATGTATCGCGTTGATGTCTTTTAAATGGTCAAAAGCAGGTGTCGGTAACAGTGTCGCGAGTTCAATTGTTTTTCCCATCTCAAAAGTGCGGACGCGCCTAAAAGTTTTCACTTCAAAAACATGTTTTCATCACCACTAAAATAATATTTTGCTCTGTCTACTTTCCAGGTCACTTTATAGCTGAACACTACATGTTCAAGAAAGGCTATGAGACATACTCGTACTACGGGCCTCTGAACTGGATCACCTTCAACGTGGGCTATCATAATGAGCATCACGACTTTCCGGCGGTGCCTGGCAGTAAATTACCTGAGGTAAGACATTGTATCATTTTATGACGTGATTTTGGAAAAGTAACTTTAATGCCTGTACATAGAGTTTAGTTTTGAGTACACCTTCCTTGTTTATTATTTTTGCAATTGGTAGTGGTAGTCATTCTGAAATCGACTTAATTTACACTAACGTAAAGTTGATATTTGTTTGACTGGAAGAAATAAAATCATTTGGAACCTAAACGTAACTTTACTTAGCTTTAAGGCTCATTCAAACAGGCGCGACACGCGACGCGACACAAAGGCACCGCAGGTCGCGCGACGAGCGGTGCCTTTGTGTCGCGTCGCGTATCGCGCCTGTTTGTAAGAGCCTTTAATGCCTAACCTTAAAGTTATATTTGCAATATTATTTTAGCATTTTAAATAGTACTTGCCATTCTGAAATCGACTTAATTTACAGTTGTCTAAAGTTCATATTTGTTTAACATCACGTAAGCACGAATGACGAGTCAGGTAGATTCGGGTATTCTATTAATTAGAAATATCAGTAGCAAAACGGAGGGGCACCGGGTTAAAAGGCTGCTTCCTATAATGTTCCAAAATGTTGGGGTCGTCCCCAACTGTGTTTGGGTCCCAACCCGACCCCGACTAAGTTGAGGTCGGCTTCCAGTCTAACCGGATGCAGCTGAATACCAGTATTTTACATGGATGTCATTAACATATTTGACGGCATGGTTGGCGCAGTGGTTAAGCGATTGACTGCTGCGCTGCGTGTCGCGGGTTCGATTCCCACACGGAACAAATATTTGTTTGACCCACAAGTAGTTGTTCCGGGTCTGGCTGTTTGTGTATGTGAGTTTAAATGTTTGTAAACGCACCTCACAATACAGGAGAAATTCCGAGAGTGGGGCAACGTTTAAAATTTTTTTTTATTAAATATAAAAAAAAACATCGGCTGACAATTGACTGCATCGTTGGTCTAGTGGTCGCAAGCGCTACTGCTGAGTATGTTGTCCTGGGTTCGAATCCTGGGTCGGGCAAAGTGTTATTGGGTTTTTCTATCAGGAATTTGTCAGTAGCAGCCCGGAGTCTGAATTTGTGTCCGGTTGATGTGAATGTGGGTGTACTAATGGTATACCTCTGCCTAACCCTTCGGGGATTACAGGCGTGATTTTATGTTATGTTGTTAAAAAAAACTCTCGTCTGTCAAAGATCTACGAATGACAGTTGGGACCAACGTTTTAGCGTGCTATCCGAGACACGGAGGGATATCAATATGTAATGGATGGTCACCCATCTACCGACCGACATCCAACCCCGGATCTGTTGGGGGGGGGGGGGGGGAAGCCAGGGCCCGTGCCCCGGGCGCCAACTTCAGGGGGCGACAAATTCAAGCGTAGCAGACAAGTGCACCACCCAGCACACAGCAACTTTGCAGTAAATGAGACGCGCAGTACATTTATAATCTTTATGTATATTTTTTTCAATTTGATTAATATGTTGCTGCCAAAATTTTAATTTCGCGGGGGCTAACTTAGCGCATCCCCATAAAAGATTGGGGGGGGCGGCAGACGGCAGTTTTTGCCCCGCCTCGAAAAATTCTAGATCCGGGGCTGCCGACATCGGCAAGCGTTGCTTAACCTTGATGGCTAACCCGTGCGGGTATAATTACTTAGCCGCGAAATCTATACCTTACTTTACTCCTTTGTGAACACAGGCTTCTTATTTTATGACTATAGCATTATTTCTTTTAACAGGTACGCCGCATCGCCCCAGAATTCTACGACAACCTTCCTCATCACGACAGTTGGTCTAAAGTTATATACGACTTTGTAATGGACCCGGAAATTGGACCTTATGCGAGAATCAAGCGTAAGCACCTTGGCCTTGACAGTTAAGTTGGTAACAGTGTATGTTAAATCATTTGTTTCTGAAAGTTGGTAGAATGCGCTTGCGATGTTTAGGGTAACGCCATCTGTTGGGGGGTTTTAAAATGTTACTAGTTTCATTTTGGTAGCTTGATATTGTCTTTTAAAAAAAAGCAGTTGCACTCCGGGAGTGCCGACAGAAATGAAAACTTGAAAAAAAAATCGGCACCGCGTTGATGTCTTTTTAATGGTCAAAAGCTGGTGTCGTAACAGTGTCGCGAAATCAATGGTTTAGTCCCATCTCAAAAATGCCCAACGCGCCTAAAGAAGTTTTCACTTCAAAAATTAGTTTACATAAAATAATATTGATAAAATTACTTAGTTTTGCCCTGTATCGCAAGCGCCATCTATGAACAAAAAGAAGTAATAGGAAAAGCCTTGAAAAAAAAAAAGGATTTCACTAGAACTGTATGCATGTATTATTATTTAGTGATTTTTAATTTAGGAATACATATTTTTTGTACAATGTATTTTCTCTTATTTGTTATATTTAAACAAAAATACGAAACGAAAATCACGAGGTAACATCTGCCTAGCCTTTTCCCAACTATGTTGGGGTTGGCTTCCAGTCTAACCGGATGCAGCTGAGTACCAGTATTTTACATGGAGCGACTGTCTATCTGACCTCCACAACCCAGTTACTGGGTCACGCGATACCTCTTGGTAAGACTGGTTGTCAGACTTTCGGGCTTCTGACGAGCGTTTATTCTGAAAGTGGGCAACGTCGCAAATAGTAGTCAAATTTTTCGCTGTTTAGATTAATTGGACAATATTACTGTATGGAAATATGAATCATCGCTAACTAATTAATATCGCAACACCGAATATTTCGTTTTAGATGTAAAAAAAGTATTTGGAAACTTTGCAAATGCTTTTTTTACACCTAAAACAGTTACAACATCAAATTTAGTGTTGTAATTGCAATTTATTATTAATATTTTAGGTCACTAATTAGCGATATTTCCATACAGTAATATTGCCAAATTAATCAAAACAAGTAAATATTTGACAGCTATTTGCGACGTTGCCAACTTTTAGAATGAACGCTTTTAAGGACTATCAAAAGATATATACGGTATGAATTTAATAAAATTGTTTCTGTGTTATAAAAATGAGACAAGTAAAGAAAAATACTCTTTAATTTCATGTTGATTTCCTCGGTAAGTGCATGTGCCTAGTGGCGACACGGCACCGCAAGGGATTTCTATGCGAGAAATAGAAATATAACTTATATGTATGACAATAAAATTGAAATTTCAATAAAAATGCCCAACGACGTCGCGGCATGCCTTTTTTTTTAATGGGAAATTTTCAAATAACTTGTAGTAGCGTCTCAGATTCTTACTGGCTAAAACCCACCCGTGTTCCTTCAGTTGCAATGTTGCCGGGGGCCACGATCTCCCTATCGGTTTTCTTCGCAACCCCGGAAGATATCGGCCCTAGCGGACCCCGTCAATTCTGCTGACATCTCTTTGAGGCGCGCGTGGGACACAATGCGCCGTCGACCCGGGCCTGGTCCTTACCGGACGGCGAGCTACCCATTGCTCACCGTCCGCAAGCCCGCGCCTACGGTGGCCGGGAATCGGCCTGCGATTCCCGACGCCCAGGGCGTCTCCTGCGGCGGCTAGGGGCGTGAGGGCGCGAAATTTGCCTCTCCCTCACGCGTTCCGACTCCTCCTTCGCGAGCATTACTGCTTCGCAGGAGGAGACGGCCTCCCATGCCCTCTCGCTCCGTACCATGGCATCCTTGCCGTTGAAATTTCAAGTTTATTTTCATACTGTTAAGTTACATTTCTATTCGTAGTATAAAAATTCCGCGGCAAGGAATTTTGCCCCTTTGAAATACAGCATTATTATATTATTTTTTTTCTTGTTTCTTTAAGTAAATCATCTTTTAGACTTAGATACTATGGATATTACTTGGTTTTGTTGTCATTTAAATGATATCGTTATCATAATAAACTGTTACTACTCTACTGTCTACTGACAAAGGTTGGACCGTCACAAACAACGTATTAACTGTCCAGTCTTCTGACAGCTTAACAGAATTTACAGAAAAAAAAAAGTTACAAAAAAAAACAGTGGCACTCCGGGAGTGCCGACAGAAGTGAAAACTTGAACAAGATCGCCTTGGTGGAAGAAAAATACTTGTATAGAACATTGGTCCGTAACCTTATCTAAATAAAGAGCACAATCGCGTTTACAAAAATAAGGTGTCGGTAACGGTGTCGCGAGTTCAATTGTTTTTCCCATCTTAAAAATGCCCAACGCGCCTAAAGAAGTTTTCACTTCAATAATAACAAAAACGGATAGACAAAAAAATGTTTTATACTTTTTGCGGGATTCAATTCTTAATACAATGTCGCCCATCGGCATGTGCCTGCCCGAATTTTTCTGAATATTCATAAAAAATATCGAAAAATAACTTTAAGGGGGGGTATCTTTAATATTTTTCATGTTATTAAACTTTTTGTTTTGAGTAGCGTTTGCTATATCTCCGATGTTATTGGCTCGATTTGGATTCTGTTTATTATTTCTAAAAGCTTATGAGTTATTTTATCGGATTAACTAATATTTTTATTAAAATTTGTCAACTATGCAACAAAACAGAGGTGGAAACATTTTTTTTTTTTAAAAGGGATTTGGAAAAAAAAGGGAAAAAAATAAACAAGATTAAAAATAACTTTAAAAGATATTTTTTGATAATTTTTCATGAACATTCAGAAAAATGCAGGCGAGCAATAGGCGACATTGTATATGAATAACTTATGTCTTCATTCAAATTGAAAATTATTGTTATATTTAATTAGGCTGTCATATGAATCTCTGCTTGAAAAATGTCATGATATTAATTTTCAAAGCATATTAAAAATTATATACTTTGGGTATGTAATGTTAAAATATTTACATAATAATATAATTATTATATTTCTTCCTCGTCTACAGAGATTAACTTGTACTAGTTATACTGAAATATGCCAACCCATATAGTTTTTACATGTTCTGAGGTAATCTTAATGATTACAAATTATTACTGCAGAATAATTTCAACACTTTGTGGGACACTAAACGCCCCCAAAAATAACAATAAAACTTCTATTGTGCCTCGTTCAGAGTCTTCAACCGATTAACTTAATTTAAAAAAATACTTTTGTAAGTTACTCAATGTTTGAAGTTGTGGGTTGGTACATTTTGGCATAATTGCGTTCTATGATGGAGTAACGGGGAATAGGCTTGAGCCGGTCATAAAGAGCCTCGTTTCGGTTCGGACGACGCGACTCGACTCCGATCGTAAGTATGAAATCGGCTCAAGCCGATTCCACGTCGATAAATGTGGTTCTTTAGGGTATTTCTTACCCCACATAAAGTAGATTTTTTAATAACGTTATAGGCTTTTCGAAGTATCTCTAAACTAGTACTACAGGAACGGGATATTCTTGTACCCCAGTGATAATGTACATTGAAATAGTGTAAACTTGTTATAAAATATACATTACCATGTAAAAAAATATAAATTATAGTATTAATATTTATGCTTTTTGTTGGGGTAACCAGGTGACCCCGTATCAAACCAATATTTATAAGTTTTAATATTAATTATTTTTTTATTCATTTTGTACATAATATAAGGTAAATATTTTAATTTTTTTTTTAATAAAAATCAATTTTATCTTGGATTTTAAGTAACGTATTCAAAGAACTTTAGGAGCACCTCTGCTTAAACCTTCGGAGGATACATGCGTGGTGTTATGTATTTAAAGAATTTTAATCTGCATTTTCTACTAAATAATTTCTTTATAGGTAGTTTTTTTAATTCGCGCTAAATTACGGTCGAAACGTGTTGATACTAGCGCTGTATTGTTGTAAAAAATATAGTAGAATAATATATGTACAGGGGTATTGTTTCAAACTAACTAATATTTTAGCTTTTACAAACATTTTTGTAGAATGTTATCTAGCATTATGTAGCCAATTCCAAATGTTTAGCATTTATACATTTATAAGGCAGGGGCATGTATTTGAGAGGCAAGCGCTGTGCAAACGATGGACAATTTGACATCATATGGACATCCCGGCATTTTGTACTATAGTTTGACCAATACCGCTGTACCGCGCCTTAGGAATACGCGGCGAGGCGGGGGGCAGTGTTGACCAATGAGCGGCGGGCGACACGCCGTGCGCCGAGAGCGAACACGAGTTAGCGGCCTGCACTGCTCCCCCGTCTCGCCGCGCGCCTTGTTAAGGCTCGGTACAGCGGTATTGGTCAAACTATACGTGTGCGTTAGATTTCCATAGGATTCCAAATTGTCCATTGCTCAGCGCCTTATAGTCGACTAGTAGTTCTATTTTCTTATGTCCCTCGGCAAACTTCGTGTTTCGTCAGTTGTCGGATTTCTATCAGTTGCCCTTTGCACTTAATGCAGACCGGACGCTCTCAATGGACTTGGAAGTATACAGAGTTGTTAATACTCTTTTTTTAACTTTAATGTAATTTATTTAAAAAATGGAGGAAAGCTGCTAAAGCAGGCACGACAGATAGGAAAATAGTTTTACAGTTCTATATAGTTCACACAGTAATCAAAACAAAACAATAATAAAGTACTTAGTTCTAAATTCAAATTATTATATACGATAAATCTAATAATTGATGGACATGGAAGTTAGCATTCGTTTGTATTCGGAAATGCGATGATACCCGAGGGACATTAGAAATATTGTACAGTACTTTGACAGTTATTTTACAGTGATCTTTATTCTCGTTACGGTAAGGTTGCTTTTGGCTTGCTGACACTGACAAGTCTGTCAAAATAACAATGATCTTTATTCTCGTTAGGATAAGGTTGCCGTTGGGTTGTAACTGTCAGAGGTAAAATAACTGTGTAAGGACTAAAGTTCAATTGGTTGCCGAAACTATGGCTTATCGAGTTGAAAAAGTCTAAAGCGTCATCTCTGTCACTCTTACCAATGTGACTGTATCTTTCTAAGACTTGATGTGTCATATAAACGTCTAAGAATAATGATATGGCTAGAAAGTCGGTAAATATTGAGATTATGGTATGGAAGGAGACTTCTACTATAAATCGGTCTTTCATTTTCGTGTTCTTAGTCAATAACCTGGTGTTAGAGTTTTCCCGCCCATGGGCCTCTGACTTGGCTTCACATGCCGTCGAGAAATATCTTCACCGTTTTTGAAGCAAGTGATTATACAATACGCACATGAATCCGGAGTCAGAGGTGCGTGCCTTGGGTTCGAACTTGAGACCTATGACTTGGCAGTCCGACGGTCACACCACGAGGCTATCACTGCTGTATAAATTGGTATAGAGGCAGGAGGATACTGACGGATCCTTAGGGGCTCCGACAGATTTAAGAACAGCTTCGGACAGTTCGTCGCCAACACTGCAAAGGGGCGAACCTCATACAAACGGTCAAAAATTAGTTTAGTATATAAAAATGCTCCATTTGTCGAGCTCTATGTTGTCACAAAAGGGCGAAGCTCTAAGACTAATAGAAACGAAAAAAGATTGACGGCGTATCTTAAAATCAGTGGCAGGGTTTTTTTTTTTTTTTTTTTTTGTTCTGTATTATACCTATATATTTTCTTAAATATCATCAAAATAAACGCGTCATCAGGAGAAAAAAAAACGTTTTTTGGCTCTCCTGTAAAATTTTATTATTTGAGGTTCGCCACTTTGCGGTGTTGGTGACGAGTTATTGGATTTTTCCATCAGGAATCCCGGTTAGTGACAATAGCACAGATTACCAGATAAATCTCTCCATGTACTTGCGCGCGCTAACTACCTACCGGGGGTCGGACACGACCCATTTCTCAGTGGGTTGCCGTGAGGCGCGTATGCACGCATAAATTTCGGTCGACCTGACGTACTTAGTTTCAAATTCTTATGATATGGCTGGTTCTGGGTGTATTGTGTGCAGTAGATGATGTAGATCCAGCAAGAGAAGAGATAAAAACTTTTCTTTTTCCAGTTTACCTGCTGATAGAGAAATGCAAGTACCTATATAATTTGTTTTACTATCGTTTTTTAAATAGGTAAATTGTTTAAACTTGCATGTTTCGTGTTTTGTATTTGATTGGTAGGTACGTTTTAGCGGTTACACCGCCCACATACGCATCAAAGACATGACGTCACACAAATCCTGCATCGCGCAAGTAGAGTTTACTGTGCGATCGACATATATACAAGATTCCGATTTCAACCGTTGAGCAGTTGCCCGTCAGACACAACACCCGTCTGGTCGGAGGATCCTCCCTTTTCTATGGTGGATGAGTGAACTTTACACCCTGTTCCTCATACCACTAAATTGGTGACCCCGAGTATGAACGTCAGCGCAGCCCTCGTGCAAGTACTTCAGCCTGACGTCTTCACTGCCTCAAGCTTTCGTGAGGCGAGTCACACAGCCAGCACCCACACGGCTTCAACGGGTATCCTGACCACCAGCATGCAGCGAACGCGCATTCCTGGTCATCACCCTCGGCCTCATCACCCCGACTCACTGGGGAATCACCGCAATCACCTCAATCACCCTAACTCACACCACAAAAAAAAAAAGTAATTTGTGCTTCTACAAAGCAAAACTCACTTTACGCTTGTAAGGTTAGGTACATTTTCGTTCGCAGCGTCTAGCGACTCGAAGGTGTAGGCTATTATAGCAGCAGATATTGAAAATTTTGTATGGAGTGATTTATCTGGTAATCTGTGGCAATAGGCTTGCCGAATAATTAGCGAAATAAGAGGTTTTAAACACCGCTACTTACCGATTCGGGGTTTACAAGTGTGATGTTATGTTATTTTTGTGCTAAATAAATATTGTTCTAAAATTATGTATGAATATTCTTGACAGGAGAATGTTGAAATACCAAATATACATGTACCTTTAGTTCAAAATAATCATAATTGTTTCTTTTGTATGTATCTATTAGAGATGCGCCGAATAGTGGTTTCACCGAATATACTGCCGGATAATTCGGTTCCCCGTTCTATAGTTTTGCCGCGCAAACAAGTTTATACACGCTAGATTTCCAAAGTGCTGCGCGCGTACGGAGTGAGTGGTACCTCGCCTCCCGCTACCCGCTGTACCCCGTCACTGTCATTGCGTATGAAAACACAATACGGGTGCTAGATTTTAGTGCAGTTCTTGACTATTTGATTAAAATTTTGGTGTTTTGGGTGTTTTAAAAGATAAAGATTATTGCAATTAGAAATTACTGTTCTTTTAAGATACTTGATTTTATGTAACTATTAATGCTAGGTTGTATTTGATTACCTGTGTTTAATTATATCTTTGTTTAAGTACCTTACAATAAACGATTTCTAATAAATACGATTGTTAGATTATGGGATTCCTTTAATTTATTTTGCCCTAAAGGCTGATCAATTAAACCGAACACATTCGGCATTTCAACCGAATGATTCGGCCGAATACTTCAAAATTTGCCGAATACCGAATATAAAACGAATATTCGGCGCATCTCTAGTATCTATGTTATAACGCCTCTTGTTATTTGTGAGAACTCATGTGATCAATGTTAGCTTAATCAATAATGATAATTATTTATTCATTCATGTAAGTACTGTAATTTAATACATAACATTAGACAGACTTGGCTCAACAAGGCATGAATATCTTTATGCTGGCTCCACACGTTTGCCACAAACTACAAACCTATACATGAACTAGGTGATGCAAACAGCGATATCCACACGCTTGCGAGTGTGTTGGAAAGAAGCAAGCATGACGGACGTCGAGCTTATGTCGGCTATAACGTTAAATGTTTACGGAATTTGACCATAAATAACTATATCTTTCTTGTTTTTGATTTCCGCAACTGACTTCTTTAAAATTTCACATAACTAATGCCATGCTGCTACTTTTTTTTAATCTATATGTTTCGGATTCCAGATACATGTCAGGGTTCTTGATGATAACATTCCAGGAAGTGTAAAATCTCGCTTATAGACCAGTTACTCATTTTGATACTTACAACGCACAAACGTGTAGATGGAACCCAAGCGCTTGCTGCAAAGTTCTTTGATTTGGGCATCAAAAACCGACACTCGATCGGATCGGTCGCAAGCGCTTGCAAGTCACACAAGTCAAGACAAACGCTCTATCCACGTTTGAATTTGTGATGACTTGGTGAAGTCTGCCAAACGTGTGGAGCCAGCATTAGAATCATTTTTGTTCTGTTTCTATTAAGAGAGTTTCAGCTCATCTTGATTTACCGCTAAGGTTTGTAAAAGCTGTGTTGAATCACTGCTAGAAGGAAACACGTTTTTGAAGTGAAAACTTGTTTGGGAAAGTTGAGCGATTGTTTTGGTAGGGGAAACACATGGGTTCGCGTCACCGACATGCTAATGTTAACAAGTACCTATGTCGCTATCCCCGGCGAATAAGATGGTAATGTGCTATTACAATAGTTTGAACTTTATTGCATATTCGATATTTAGAGGTCCGATTATACTCTGTCAATTTTTTTCATTCATTTCCTACGGTTATTTCAGAAGTTACGAGATTTTAAGGTGAATTGTAATGAATGTAAAAAATAATTTTTCTTTTGGTATTTGAACAATTCCGCTATGTATATTGGTTAATAAGATATTCACAAAAAACTATTTTTTATTTTTCCTGTAAAATTTGGTTTTTTACGATTACCATTTTATTCGCCGGGGACAGCGATGTATGTAGCTATGAGTAATCCACTGTTATTTCATAGTTTTTAAGTATTTTTTCACTAAAATGGGTGGCGAGTTTCCTGCCTAAAATGGATCTTATTTGTCTAATGTTGAATTATCACATAATTTCGACGATCACATGAAATTGACTACACAAAAGTCGAAGGCTATAAATCGTGTCCTTATTGTAGAAAGATCTATATTTCTGAATGTGAATTTATGTAAAATGTTGTAATAAAACATATTTCATTACTGTCTGGTTTCATTCATCTGCCTTGCCTTTCCCAAGTAAGTTGGGGTCGGCTTCCAGTCTAACCGGATGCAGCCGAATACCCAGTACTTTAAAAGGAGCGACTGCCTATCTGACCTCCACAAACCAGTTATTTGGTAACACGATACCCCTTGATAAGACTGGTTGTCAGACTTTCGGGCTTCTGACGACCCGACTGTCCAAGATCTACAAATGACAGCCGGGACCAACAGATGGCCATCCATTCACGGATCAACCCCGGCAAGCGTAGTTTTACCTGCTCGATCAACCCGTGCGGCTGTTATTACTTAGAGCCACAAGCCCCTCAATTTCATTATGAACTCTAATCTTCATGTGTCTCTAATTTCACTGGCATAAATGATATATTTATTTTTGTAAATAAGGGTCCAAAACACTTACACTTCAAAAATAAATTATCTTTTCAAACTAGAAAGTACTCTGTGGATGTTGTATGAATTGTACGAATCGATCAACCATAATTGATATTTCGACAAATATAGTTTATAAAATGCTATTTCAATGTTGTGGGTTGGTTCGTTTTTAGCACATCTGGGGTAAAGTATACGAAATTATTATAAGATACGAATATTATAAAAAAAAAACCAAATGCTTTGAAGGAGAGTAAATTCAAGTTTTTGGTAAATGGCTGAAGGGAATCCCTAATGAGAAAGCTGTAACCGAACTCGAGCTCATATTACTTTGACAAAAAGTTCCAGTAATTTCAAAATTCACTAAGATTGTAACTATCTAATTGTCACTTAGCAAAACAATATCGATATTATCCTTCAGCATATCAGTCAGGGACATCTCGCTGCCGTTGGGGCTGCATTCTCTCCCAAGATTTCTTATAGCGGCAAGCTATACAAATACATGGAGTTGTGTAGTGGCTGTGAGCCCCGCACAGACCGAAAGTTTGTATACGAATGAATATGTTTGTACACTGGCATTGATAATGCCGAGTTAAATAGTAAAGCAACGATGACAGTTCAATAAAGCATTGCCAACGAAACATGCGGTCCGGCGCCGCCGGTGTGGCTCCGGCGTCATGAACAGGCAGCCTGAGTACTCGGCGACACGATGCCGTCTCCACGCCACTGCCGCGCCTCTAAGCAGTTATTCAAGGCAATGGCACGTACAATTTTGTGTTTTGAAGTGATACCGTACCGTCCGAATGGACTCCAAATGGACGGGGCCGGAGATATGAGATGGGGGCCTAACATTTTTAATTGACATGGCATTCAAAATTTAAGCACTATTATGTGCAAGGAATTTGTGTGTATCGATGCCATCCGGTTGCCACCCCCCAACATCGTTATAATTGAAATTTAATAATGTTTAAAGTATAATTCTTGAAACTCCTTACCGATGATTTATCACCGAAAATGAGGGTTAATTTTACCATAACCAGAGGGCATTAATACACACAAATTCCTTGCACATAATAGAGCTTAAATTTTGAAGGCTATGTCAAAAAAAAAATGTTTCAAAAAATTCAAAAGTCATTTATTCATACTACGCTGAGAATCAGCACCACTTCCTAGTGCCTTTAGCTGGGAAAAAGAAGTGGCGCAACAAACTCCCCAGCAGCACAGCTGTTTGTTCAAGTTAGAAAAAAAAATATTCTATACAATAGTATGCAAAATTATTATGCAACACAAAACATTATTTTAATTATAAATTACTGGCCATATGTCAACTAGCACACGCCAATATACCAACCAAAAACATCGAGAACTATACTCAAGCAGAATTAAAAAAAATACGTAAACAGAACTAAATATCTAAATAAAAGCCTCCAGGCATAAAGAGCGTGCCCGCTTACATAAAGCTGTAATTGGAAGTTATAAATGATAAACTAGGACCATCGAGGTAAAATAAATGAACAGTTAATTACTTAATTACTAGTAACAATAACAAAACCATGATCAGCAAGACGACCAGTCACCACAAGCAGCACCCGTTCACGAGCATAACGCAAAGTTTGGCCCCATCCCCCATATATCCGCCCCCGTCCGTTTGGGGTCCATTCGGACGGTACGGGGGGTTCAGTATCACTTCAATACCCAGATTACCACTCGCCATCCGGTTGCTTCTCCGATAAAATTTTACGTGCCATTGCTTAACTATGTGTATATGCAACGTCGCCAACTCGCCACCCCGCTGCCGCACCGCCGGCGCTGCCGCGAATTGTAGAGTAATATGGCAAAATCAAGCGGCGACTGCGCGGTGTTGGCGTGGCGGCGGCTGTCTACATGGTTACGCCGCGCCGCGCCGCGACGGCGTCGTGTCGAACACTTAAGTCTTTTAGCGAGTAAACCCTTTTCTTGCCGTTGTTAGTGAGTGCTTGCTAGGATTATGGCTGAACAACACGCAAATTTAGAAGGGTCCGGAGGTCGATTTTCCTGGATAGGATTCACAGCTTGACATTTTATAACGTGCAAATGACATAAAACTTTAGGGAGGTAAATTACGACATCGATTATACAAAAATAACGAAAAAACTTTCGGAAGTCGGTGGCAAAAAATGAAAATCCTCCCGAAGGTAATTTATCACTTTAAATCTTTTTTGGAAGACGGTTGTCTTTTTTTTTTTCATGTTTAAGTTTTTTAACATTTATGAATACCTTACCTGCTATGTAAATAACAGTGATAGGAAGTTATCATACATCATCCTCATAGACTAAGTGGGATAACTAACTAAATAAAAAATACATACAGACGAACATAGAACCTCCTCCTTTTTTGAAGTAGGTTAATAAAAAATCAGGGTTTACTCTTAATTAATTTTTATTCCACACAACATGTACGTACAATAATAAAGTAAAAAATGCGCATTGGACGGAGCTTAGTCAACTATACTAGAATCTACATTAGTCAGTACGTTACAAAGCGTAGTCAGTTGATTTAAAAACGACTGAGCGACTATAAGTACGAAATTATAAAGAAGATATGTTATTTTTCTGGACGGTCTAAACCATTTAACCACCTCGCACACTATGCGACATGCGTTTGCGACAGCTCGACGACAAGATGACCTGTCGAATGCGACTGTCATCGAATGTACGCGTGCACCGTGCGGCTAAACGCTGCGATAAGTAGCGAGAGCGCGCGACTCCCTAGCCTGTCGTTCTTCTTTCTTTTTATTTTGGTTAGTGACTAAGAGTTTTTATGCCGCCCATGGGCCTCTGACTTGGCTTCACATGCCGTCGAGCCTGTCGTTGCTACTCTACAACTCGACGCCAAGCTTTGAACAAAATATACATGGTGGCAGGGACATCGACGCGAAAACTTTTACCATGGATTCAGTACATGATTCTGAACCCCCTGCATTGAAATTTATCGTCTGTTATTTTTTTTTTAAATCTGCTCTTTTCATAATACCTACGCGGTCAAAATGTATGGAACAGCTGATTTTTTTTTAAATAACCGACGAAAATTTTCAACGCAGAGGGGTCCAGAATCATGGTAACAGTTTTCGCGTCGATGTCCCTGCCACCCTGTATGAAAAATAGACGCAGCCTGTCGTTGCGTCTAGTCGCAGAGCTGTCGCATTCGCATGTCGCATAGTGTGCGCCATGTCTTAAATAAGCAGGCGACCCACCTTATGGTTAGTCACCGCTGTCTATGGACATTTGCAATACCAGAAGCATAGCAGGTGCCACTCCAGAAACGAAGCTGACGAGCCATACCCTTCAACCGGAACACAGTAACGCTGTTTGGCAGCAGAAATATGTATAGTGGTAGTACTTCCTCGGCTGCTCGCCAAAAACCTAGGGCCAGTTTTCCAAACGAAAATTATCGCAAAAAAAAAGGGGGGAAAACTTGTCAAGCGCGCGTAAACTGCTGCGATTGGTCAACAGTCAATAGCAGCAGTTTACGCGCGCTCGAAGAATTGCCAAACTTAACCTGACTGCCAGTTATGTTTGGCAATTCTTCAAAAAGTATTCTATGTCCTAACACAGGTCATGGCCTATCCGTGTGCCAAATTCGTCGCCAGTAACAGACAGAAAGACTGAGTTACTTTCGCACTTATGCTAGTATAGTATATTACTGTCAAATGCCCATGTATAGTTTGACCAATACCGCTGTACCGCGCCTTAGGAAGGCGCGCGGCGAGACGGGACAGCAGTGCAGGCCGCTAACTCGTGTTCGCTCTCGGCGCACGGCGTGTCGCCCGCCGCTCATTGGTCAACACTGCCGCCCGCCTCGCCGCGTATTCCTAAGGCGCGGTACAGCGGTATTGGTCAAACTATAACACCCACTCTCATGAAGATCGGAGACCTTATGCTCGAAGTTGTGGACTAGTATGTTAACCTAAAACAAACTGTCCAGCTAGGTAGGTCCAACTTCGAGAAAGACGTCAATTGTCGAATCCGACTCGGCTGGGCAGTGTTCGGGAAGCTACGCAATATCTTCTCGTCCCACACACATTGTCTCAAGACGAAAGTCTTTGACCAGTGCGTGTTGCCAGTGATGACCTTTGGCACTGAAACGTGGTCACTCACAATGGGCCTTATCAGAAGGCTAAAAGTCACCTTAAGGGCAATGGAGAGGGCTATGCTTGGAGTTTCCCTACGAATCAGAAATGAAGAGATCCGTAGGAGAACCAAGGTAACCGACATAGCCCGAAGAATTGCCAAACTTAAGTGGCAATGGGCAGGGCACATTGCTCGCAGAACAGATGGCCGATGGGGCCGAAAGGTTCTGGAGTGGCAAGCGCGTATCGAAAGACATAGCATTGGAAGGCCTCCTTCTTTAATGACCTTGTGAAGGCCGCAGGAGTTAGCTGGATGCGGGAAGCATAGAAATCGGTCGAAGTGGCGGTGCTTGGGGGAGGCCTATGTCCAGCAGTGGACGTCTTTCGGCTGAAATAATGATGAAGATGACGAATCGCAGCAGTTTACGAGCGCTTAAAAAATTGTCTCATTAATTTTGCGATAATTTTTATTCGAGAAACTGGGCCCTAAACTTTTATTTTTATATCTAAAATTAGAATCAAGATGTTGAAAATGCGAAACTCAGTCGTCTTATAAAATAAGATGATTTTCCCATAAATATGAACATTGTGCATTATATTCAAGGCACTATCAAAAAGGCACAAACAGTGATTGTAATACTTTTCTTTTTATGGCATAACAAAAGTTATTTTATTACATCAATCTGTAAATATCATCGCTTCAAAAAGTGCATCATACAAATTTTCTTCTTAAAAAAGAAATTTCTTAGTTTATAATGTTCTAAAATTCACTCATACAGATTGCCCTCATTAAAATCAATTCATTATTATCAAATTCAAAATGTGATTGCATACTAAGGCCGCTTCAGTGAGGCATCAGCTAAAATAAAAAATATTGCTATCTTTATCTTCATGCAGGGCGAGAAAGAGATGAAAGAGGCTAAAGTTTCTTGAACGAAAATTAATGTGACAAATAATTGTCAAGCGCGCGTAGTGACAACCAATCACAGCAGTTTATGCACAAATTTTCGTTCCAGAAACTAAGTCCTATAAGAGCGGTGGCCGCCACATAACGGCCGCAGTGTCGGCCGTCACGAAGATGATGGCACCGGGGTTTGACTTTACGGCAGGGCTCGGAAACGTTATTTAAAATAACGTTTCTAACAGTTCTTTGTACAACATTTTGTTAGAAACGAAAACGAAATGAGAACGTTTTCAAAAACCGGTTTATTTCACAGGACGCAGCCGCGCACGGGGCGTACGCCGACAAGCATGAACTTGTGTAGTTAAATTGTACCTTATCTTCATTTCATTACATCAGTAGCGGATCCAAGCGGGGGGGCTAAGGAGCTCCCCCACCCCAAACTATCTGAGTTCTTAACTTGAACTTGATATTATTCTATTTAAACTTTTTAGCAAGCTTTACACTACCTAAGGTATCGTCATCAATTAGTTTTCAAGAGGATGTTTTTCATTGAGAAATTTGCGAAAAGTAAACTGAGGAGGCTTGTTATGGCAAACTAAAATGTGTGCTTTTTAGTGTTTACTTTTCTAAAACCTACTCTCAGCGGGGTCAAGCCCCTCTCAAACGACAATCCTGGATCCGCCACTGTATTAAATCATTGATTCCAATGCCCTTGCCGCTTACGTAGGGATGTGTTGCGAGTTTGCTATCGATTAACCCAAAAATGGAAAAAGCGGTTAGAAACGTTTAATTAATCGAGAACGTTTTAAATTTTGTTCTTCAAAAACGTTTTTATAACGTTCCGTTCGAACGTAACGGAAACAAATCGTTTCTTGGGTTTTTAAGACGAAACCGTTTCGAAAAATATACCGCTATCCGAGTCCTGCTTTACGATGTTAAAAAACGCTCTCTAGGAAAACACACTTTCCTAAATTACGCCGGTTGCAGACGTTATGTGGCGGCCACCGTTCTTCTAAGTAATCGTAGCTTTAGAGCTTACAAGTTAAGTTTAACATTTTGTAAGTGGTATATTATTATTAAAATTTCATCCCTACTTTTCGTATTTGATCCACAATTAAAAAGCAGCAATATTTTTATTTATTCAAGGCCGAATTAAGACTAATTTTATCTAATTGTTTGGCAGCTATATTTAGATTGTTTCACATCTTAACTAGGTGGGCAAACATTCGTTATAGATGCATAAAACTCACATCATTCAACAACATTTGAAAATAAATCATATTTTTTTTCTGTAATTTTACGAATAATAATATTTTATGTACGATAATTTTACTTTCTTTGCAAAATCTAAATAATTCCAACGTTAATATTGCCAACAAAATATTCAAACCTGTCTTATATCACAGATTAATGTAGATAGTTCTCTCCACATTTTTGGTATGAAGCTACAAGAACGCGGCTCGTCTTGTCGGGCCAATTCAGTGAGTGTGACGTAGTCAGAAGATATATAAGAGTTACGCGATAGAAAGAGAGGCAACTTGTAGGTGAATATAACTGTAGATAATTAGCACTGTGCGACCTGAATTGCACTTTATTGTGTCGTAGCAAGTCGCTTTTTATTTAAATGATTTTGCGGAGTGAACCATCTATATTAATTTGTGCTTATATCTAATAGAAAAATAACTACAATTTTCTTATTAGTTTAGTATATAACAAAATAATATTTATAAAATTATAATGTTATTCGAAAAAACCTTAAAAGTCTTACTTACACTTTTAAATTAAAATATAGGTTGATCATTACAATTCGCATAATACACATAAAATAATTATGTTAAAAATTAACATCATATAAAAATAAAATACATCAATATGAGATTCTTAACGAGAAAATATTTTGCTTAAAAATTATTAAAGTAATTAATTAATATTTAAAATATTTAAGGACGGAAATTCTATAACAAATAAGGGCTTATATTTTGAAACTTAGCAATTAATTATAGTGGTCTTAGCAACGAAAAATGAGCTTTATAACTGGGTTTAGTTCAAATATGTCCTATAAAAATATTTTGGATATCTACACTAAAATTATAAAGAGAAAAGATTTGTTGTTTGTAATGAATAAAAACTACTAGACGGATTCAAAAAAATCTTTCACCAGTAGTATGCTATATTTTTTTAATCATCATCGGTTTCGTGAGGGATAGGAGCGTAACAAGTACCGCGTGTTAGCCGGGCGACTCCGAAACGTTATTTTGTTTTTTGGAATCATAGGTGATTTAAAAAAAATCTGAAATCAATTTTTTATATACATACAACTCCCATTTTCGAATTAAAAGTAATAATTTTGGATAGTAAATTCTTTAATTATGAGAATTGTGGGTTTGTCATTTTGGCATAACTAAGCTCAACTGTGTAATATAAAAAATTGTCTTCTCTTGTAATGACACGAACTACAACATGTCCCGGAATTAACGCAAACCACCAGACACCCCAATTAGAATATTATGTTATAATCATAGTACTATCGAAGAAACGAAAACAAAATCCCGTGCACACGACCTTTTCTTTTCGTAGGTAAGCGTTACTATAGCGGCCGAGCACTGCAAGCAGAAATAGTCCTTACGGTGTGTAGATAAGCGTTTCTTCCATGGTACATACTCTGAAATTCGTCCTAAGACATGCAGCACAAGTTACACAGATACAAAACACATTTTTCGTTCCAAGAACTCTACTTAAATGAAGAATTAAGAACTATTTACTGCCATTTTTTGGACCATTTCAATTCCCTTCGGTAACCTCCCGGTGAAAAATATTTAACGAATTAATGCGTTCATGCATTAATTTAAGATGAATGACACTTTAATCATGTCTTAATTAGCTTAGTTACAGAATATTGTTTGACGTTTTCACCTTATTGAAAATATGAAAGTACAAAAAGTTTTATAAAACTGCCTATGGCAGTATGCTGGATTTACAACCGTGGACAATGGCGGTTGACCATTTTTCAACATTATTTATGCATTTTTCACGTTTGCATAGTGGGGTGAAAAGTGGTTAACCAATTTCTGTGATAGTACATATACCGGGTCAAATTTAATTAGCTAGCAAAACTCCGCAGTCGTGTTGGAAATCGATATTTAAACACGATATAATAAAATTTAAATTTAAAAAGATTTGATGTTTTTTTGGGGTCAACGACTGCTGTTAGTTTTGTTTCTTCATGAATGAATTGAGAAAATCAGTTTTCTTTTATTTTGTCATGTTTAGACATCGATACAAAATGTTTTTTGTCCATCAGATAGATTATTAAAAAATATTGGACACGTATTTTTAAATTTTTTACATAATCGAAAGATTACGGCGATACATTGAGTTAAAATGTGGTATGACGTCACGAGTATATAGAGTTTATACTTAGTTGTGACGTAGCGACCCCCACTCCCTAACTTTAAATATATTTTTTATTAATTAATGTAATAAAGCAAAAAATTCGTGTCTAATATTTTTATATTATCTGACTGACGCACTAAATTGAATTTCTTTTTTTTTTTTTTTTGACCCATGCATCCAACGTCCCGTTTTACAACATACCAAAGTTTCCAATAATCACACAGGAGTTTCAAGACTGCCCTCGCCGGGGGACGAAATCTCAGCGAGGGGCGTAGTCTCGTTGGGCTGGTCCGTGGCCGCGTATCATATCTGTGAGGCCGGCATCGTGGACACAGTGCTGTGCGGAGTGGTGGGGCGGGAGCCGGCTAGTGACGCGTTGAGGGAGGCCATTGTACCCATCTGAAGAAGATTTTTAAAACTTATGTTATTTAGGAGATGACGTGTAATGCATACAAATTTGCTCGATTTTGTACTTCTGTCCCTCATGACGAAGTACTAAAGAAAACATGTGTGTCGATCTCCAACGTCATAAATCGAGCAGATCTGTTGGTAAGATAAACAATAAACAACATAATATACAGGGTGGCAGGGACATCGACGCGAAAAATTCAGTACATGATTCTGAACCCCCCTGCGTTGAAATTTTTCGCCGGTTATTTAAAAAAAAATCTGCTGTTCCATACATTTTGATCGCGTAGGTATTGCACTTTTCTATGAAAAAGCATTTCTGTATGGTATGGTATACGAACATACGGGCAAGGAAAACATGAAGAAATCTGGACTTAAAATATATATAAAGGTAAACGCACACTTATCCAAGCTAAACGCGTCGAACGAATCGAAGTCAACGAGAACGTTAGGAACGGTCTTCCAGATTCGGACGATTCGACGCGGGCAGATGTGCGAGGGTCATAGAATATCGTATAAAGAATTCTAAAATTCGTATCGTTCGGTTCGTTCGACGCCTTCGGCTCGGATAAGTGTGCGTTCACCTTTTGTCTGGTCGCGAATCCGCATTTAGCAAGCATAGTGACCAAAGCTCATGCTTTAAATGTTTTTTTTTTTCTATTTCTTTTTTTTATGAGAAGAGGCCTCTTGGTCTTGCAGTGGAACAATAGGCTGGTAATGGTGCCGATTCTCTTGTACACCGAACTAAACTAACTAAACTATCACTAAAATTCCTTACTTTGGACTATGAGAATCTCAAAGCTGTTCTGAAAATTAAATTCTCTAAATTTAAAAATAATTTGACACATCTAAATCGAATTTGACAATCGCGACTCCACACGTGATACTAACAATGTGAATCTTTTTAGAGCCGGAGGCGCGCAGAGGGGGCAGCTTCGGCGTGTTTTATATGGAACTTTTCACTTTTTGTATGGAAAAAAAAATATTACCTACATGTAGAGTGTTAGGGGTTTAAGGGTTTTATAAAGGGGGGTCGAAATTTTCATTATTTTTGCGATTGGACACTCCGTTTTCGAGATAAGCAAAAGAAAGAAAAAGAAATCAGTACTGTTTTTGCATCTGAAGTCGAGGTGTTGGTGAGAATTTTAAGTTCATGACAACCAATAAAATTTTATTCCACACGTTTTTAGTCGCGATTAAAAATAGTCAGATTTAGTTAGAAAATCTAAATTTTAGGTGAAAAACGTCAAATTCAGAATAGCAAAATTGTCATGTTCACTAAATACCATTTTAGTGCTGTCAAACTAAAATATAGTTAAGTTGTGTCACTTTAGTCTATTTCAGAATAGGAAATCGTCGTTTGACAGGAATAAACTAAATTTTGGTGATTTTTAGTCTAGTTTAGAGGCATTTGTGACAAGAGAATCGGCACCATTATTTGTTTATTTTGGTCGCAACTAAAAAAATAAAACTCACCCTCAAATGCGCCAAATCCTCCAACTTGGTCAGATCAGCGAGTTCCAAGTACAGACTATACACCAAGACCCAACCGTACATCCCCGCCACGCAGAACACTACCCAGAACAAGCACATGATGACGTTGTAGGCGAAGATCATGTCGTTGACTATGGATGCGAACACGAACGCGATGAGACGGAACACTATGAATACGCCGAACGTGTACAGCCAGGGGACTATGCGTTTTTCATATTCCTGTAAGAAAAAAAAATATTAGAAAAAGTACAAATTTTATATGTATTTTGATATTTTTGTGAGTAAAGGAACTGGAATGAAATACATAGATAAGGGTAGTTAGCACAATGTTCCCGCTGCTGGGACACATGCCTCTTCTCTGTGAAAGTGAGTGGGCCAGCCGTTTCGGAGAGTAGACGGAACAAACAGACAGATAAACAGACAACATTTTTGAAAATAGATTTTTTTGTTATAAGTACCATACAGGGTGGCAGGGAAATCGACGCGAAAACTGTTACCATGGATTCAATACATGATTCTGAACGCCCCAGCGTTGAAAATTTTCGTCGGTTATTTAAAAAAAAAAATCTGCTGTTCCAATTTTGACCACGTAGGTATTACACTTTTCTATGACATGGCAGATTTTTTTTTATTAGATTCATCCTGCCAGTGTTGTGAAAAAATCCGAAAGGGAGATCATGGCCCCGGCAACATGGCAACTGGTTTTAGTCAGTAAGAGTCTGACACGCCCTCCAGCTCCGCCCAGAACGGGAGAAGTTATTTGATAATTTCCCACCCAAAAATAAATAAAAAGGGGGGGTTCAGAATCATATACTGAATCCATGGTAACAGTTTTCGCGTCGATGTCCCGACACCCTGTATAGGCACAACTAATATCAAACTAACTAATAATGGCTCACCCCGTATGGAAACCAGTAAATAACTACGAACAAATAAAGTATCATAAAGTTAGATTATGTGCAAACTATCTTACCTTGTTTTTTCCTTGCATTACTAACTAGGATGTCAGCATGAATGGTGAACGAATGAGTGAATTAGTATGAGTGAACATAAGAATAAAACATTAAAAGGGTTTATCATAAAAGTTGGCAACGTCGTAAATAGCTGTCAAATATTTAACTGTTTTGATTAATTTGGCAATATCACTGTATGGAATTAAGAAATGTGGCTAACTAGGGAACTAAAATATTGATTATGGAATGCAATAATTAATATCGTAACACCGAATACAGTGAAAACCATTTATAACGACTTCGAAGGGACCATCGAATTACGGTTGTTGTAGCCGATTGTCGTTATAACCAAAAACTATGTTAAGTAAACAAAAATGTTGGGACCTCAAAATTTCGTCGTAATAACCGGTACGACGGTTTAAGCGAAGTCGCTATAAACGGTTTTCACTGTATTTAATTTTAGATGTAAAAAAAATATTTGGAAACTTTCCAAATGCCTTTTTTACACCTAAAACGGTTACAACATCAAATTCAGTGTTATAATTGCAATTCATTATTAATATTCTAGTTAGCCACATTTCTTATTTGCATACAGTAATTTGGTAATCCAAATTAATCAAAACAGCGGAATATTTGACATCTATTTGCGACGTTGCCCACTTTCAGAATAAACGCTCTTAAGATGAAAGAGATGAGTTAAAAATATAAATTATGTTGATGTGATATTTTGCAAATATATTAGAAAATAAATCTTGTGTATGATGCAAGTTAGCGAAAGATTAGCAGTTAAAACTTGATACTATAGTTTGACCGAGACCGCTTTACCGCGTCTTAGGTATGTGCGCGGCGACACGGAGGGCAGTGCAGGCCGCTCATTCGTCAACGCTCACGCCGTCCTGCCGCTCATTCGTCACCGCTCCCCCCCGTCTCGCCGCGCATTCCTATGGCGCGGAACAGCGGTCTCGGTCAAACCAGTCAGGCTCAAAAAGATGTTAATATATGTCTCCGTAAGATTGTGAGAACCGATGGTTTATATTCTACAATATGTAAAAAAAAAACCTGTTCGATTCGAAAAGGGCACATAGGTATTGCAATTACATCACCAAAAATTGTTTTTTTTCTTATTATTATTGAAAAAAAAAAGTTCAAATTTTTGTACCAAAATTACCCAAAATCCATTAAAAATTAGCAAATTTTCAATTGGGGTCATAGGTTTTGACTTGTAGACACCCGCTAAACGACGGCCGCCTGCGCCCATGGCCCCTTGTACTAACCCGGCAAAATTGCCCATCAAATAAAAAAAAAACTTTTTTTTTTTCTTGAAGTTTGCCACATATACTCTCAGTACGATACTTAACAACACCCTCACGGATCGGACAGGATTTTTTTTACTAATTGTATAACATGTTTTCTGGCGACTAATTGATACAATATTATGGAGCAAAATTAATTCTGATAAAATAATACTGTTTCACTTTTTGGAGCCGACTGGACACATTTAAAAGAATTATGCAGACGGTTGAATAAGCAAAGTCGATGGCAGAGATATAGCAATTTGGTACCTACCAAACTATCCTACAAGGTACATTGAAAAGATAATAGTAATATTTTGTTTTATTTTAATTATACCTTTCTGAGCGCGTTGATGAGTATAATGCTAGTCACAAGCACGGCGAGGGAGCCCAGCCACGAGAACAGCGCAAATATTATCAGGACATTGCGAACTGAAACAGAAAATAGTACTCTTTATACAATATACAACTAGCTTTTACCCGCGGCTTCGCCCGTGTGGATGCCGGAAAATATCCCACGGGGACGTACTACCGAGATTTCATTCCTAATAACAGAGGAAAACTTCATTGACTCCTACCTCTGCGCCCGCGTTATTTTGAAACTGTGATATCTTTTAAACTATTCATTTAAATTATATGATTTAAAAGTATATTTTAATCTAAATTTAATGCCCAATATATTTTTTTTTTTTTTTTTTTGGGTTAGGATTAATACTATACCGAACAAAAAAGCTTCGGAAATAACAATTAAATTTAAATCAAATTCTGAAAGATAAAAATGGTTACTGTGGGGCATCCTTAGAAGATAGGCATATGCCATCGCGGACTTTTTATTGAACTTTTTTAAGATGAACAATACTGTAGAACATAAATTTTATGTAACTTTAACGATTTCAGTCGGAAAAAATCATGCCGACTGAGAACTTTACTGGCGTGCACCGCGGAAATCGTTAAAGTTACATAAAATTTATGTTCTACAGTATTTTTGAGTTTATCGCGATCACACAGAGACAGACAGACGCGGCGGGGCTTAGTTTTATAATATGTAAGGATGTGACCACCCGTATTTTTCTGAATATTCAAGAAAAATTATCTAAAATTAACTTTTTACCTACCCCACACAAATTCGAATACCACTTGTTAGGAATTTATCATAATTATCATCCATATACTAAGTGGGAAAAATACGTATTATAGAAGCCAACTTAAAAACTTTCCAAGCAAAGTTAATAAAATTTATATGGGACCACTTCGAGAGCACACGATTTTCAAAATCAGTCCACAATTGACGGAAAAATCGGTGGAAGTAACTACAGAAAAAAAAGAACCCATACGTACGCTACGAACATAGAACCTTGGAAGTCGGTTAAAAAAGCGACTCTTGCAACGACACAATAAAGTGCACTTCAGGTCACACAGCGCTAATTACCTACATTTATATTCACCTAGAGTTGCCTCTCTTTATATCGCGTAACTCTTATATGTTGTGACTACGTTACGCCACAGAACAGAAAAATGTTCTGTGAGTTACGCTCACTGAATTGGCCCGACAAGTCGAGCCCGCCGCGCACTTGTGCTTCATACCTAAAATACGGAGTGCCCTTCTGTTCTATTCTGTGGCACTACCAAGTGACATAGTGACTACCAGAAGCATATATTTTTGTTCACTGTATGTGGGACTATACGTAATATTTATTTACCTGGAGGACTCCCGACATAGACAAACTGGTAGCTGATGACGTAATACCCGGTGTGCGTGAAGCCCGGTGTTGCCATGTACAGACAGTACAGGTCAAAGATGCTCTCCGCAAATGTGAAGAGGGCCATGAACTGGAAAATTAAAGTTTTATAAGAATTAGTAATAAAATACAATAGATTTATTTTGTAACCTGTTCCGCTTAGCTATTTCTAAAGAGCCATAAAAAAACCCTGAAAGAAATCGACACGTGTTTCACCTCAACAAGGCATCCTCAGGATGACGATTGACTTGTCCCGAACACGGCGCACAGTGGGAAAAAAATTACTTTTTTTGTTCAAAAATCTGCCTACACCACAATTTTTGACGTATCGCTGCCATTTTTTTTATACACTCTTGATATAACACACTTTGGTGTGTCACTGCCACTTTTCCAAAATCGAAAATTCTTTTTTTTTAATTTTCTATTAACAATCGGGAAATGAATCAAATTTTTTTTGGGCCGGTTTTTTTGTATTTTGAATTTTTATAAACAGACAATAAATTCATAAACAGACAATAAAATCACCTGAAAAACCCCTGGAAACTGATTTTTGTTAAAATATATTTTTTTTAAATTGTTTTTTTGCTTCATTTCCCGATTTTTTGAGATTATGGTATTAACTTTTAAGGAAAAGTGGCAGTGACACACCAAAGAGTGTTATCTCAGGAGTGTATTAAAAAAAAATGACAGCGATACGTCAAAAATTGTGGTGTAGGCAGATTTTAGAACAAAAAAAGTCACTTTTCCCACTGTGCGGCGTGTTGCCACACCGAGCGCTGAACGCAGGGTCCAAGTCACGCCTGAATCAATTAACAATAGAATTTGTAATATTCTAACTAATATTATAAATGCGAAAATGAGTTTGTTTGTTTGTTACGCTTTCACGCTAAAACGGCTGAACGGATTTGGATGAAATTTGGCACATGAGTAGCCCATGACCTGGATTAGGACTAGGGTTCCCAGCTTTCCCGGAATTCCGGGAGTCTTCCGGGATTTACATAAGAAAATTTATATATCCCGGCTCCCGGAAGAAATTTCAAATAAACAAAATTCTACCGGAATTTAAAATTCACGCGCGCTGGCGGACAAAAGAAAGAACCCGCTGAAATGACGAACATGTTAAGGCAGAAATCCAAACTTTTTCAATTTTAAAATGGACTGCAAAGACTTTTTTAAAGTTAGGTCAAGACAGATGTCAGTGTACTACGTTGAAATGGAAAATATAAATTCAAAATAAAAAGTTTAATCGTTTTGTTTTTCTTCCGGATTTTGACTCACAAGAGGTGGCAACCGTAGTTATGACATGATACTTTTTATCCCAATATTCCTACGGGACCGAGACTTATGTGCGTGAAACAGCGGGTCGCAGCCAGTATAATAAAATCTGTGTACAATGAGCCCACTGACTGGTGGTCTTCTTACTGCGAGAGGGAGTGGGCTGTAATCCACCACACTGGGGTTGGTGGACGTCACATGCCTTTGAATGTTAGGCCTTAGGTCTCTCTCTCTCTCTCTGTCTCCATCTCTATCTCTCTGTCTCCCTCTGTATCTCTCTCTGTCTCCCTCTGTATCTCTCTCTGTCTCCCTCTGTATCTCTCTCTGTCTCCCTCTGTATCTCTCTCTGTCTCCCTCTGTATCTCTCTGTCTCCCTCTATCTCTCTGTCTCCCTCTCTATCTCTCTCTGTCTCCCTCTCTATCTATCTCCCTCTCTATCTCTCTCTCTGTCTCCCTCTCTATCTCTCTCTCTGTCTCCCTCTCTATCTCTCTCTCTGTCTCCCTCTCTATCACTCTCTCTGTCTCCCTCTCTATCTCTCTCTCTGTCTCCCTCTCTATCTCTCTCTCTGTCTCCCTCTCTATCTCTCTCTCTGTCTCCCTCTCTATCTCTCTCTCTGTCTCCCTCTCTCTCTATATATATCTCTCTCTGTCTCTCACTCACTCCCTCTGTCTCCCACTCTCTTTCTCTCACTTCCACACTCTCTCTCTCTTTTAAAATTTAATAAGTAGGATGCCTTCATTATATTCTATGTTATAGGGTTTGGTTTCCGCACTTAGTCCGTAAGGTGGACCATTGTGCGTGGGCCATGGCGGCCGTTTGGTGTTATTCCAACCAGCCCACCTCCCTCCAGAAGCTAATCAAGTCTCCTGGTCTGTTCAGAACATCTGTGTAGGATCTGGGTGACCCGAGGGTTTCTGTTCTAATCTGGGTGACGCCTGTGCATTCAAAGAGCACGTGCGCTACTGTTTCCTCAGCCTCCATGCACGCCCTGCACAGAGGACTGTCCGTTATGCCTATTGTGTGGAAGTGTTTGTTTAGCGAGCAGTGCCCCGTGATGGTCCCCGTCACCATGCGCAGGCCGTTCCTGTCCAGGCGTAATAAACGCCTGGTTAGCCTGCCATCCAAGGATGGCATAGCTTCCTTGGACTGCCTGCAACCTGGTGTCGAGGTCCACCAGTTCTCTGCTTGTGTGTGGGTGAATTCCTGTAGCCACCTGCGTATTTGGTTGAAGGGGATTGGCACGATAGGCTCGGGTCCACAGACTGCCGTGCTAGATCCTCTTCTAGCAAGTTCGTCAGCTGCGTCGTTACCTAGCGATCCGCTGTGTCCTTTTATCCATTGCAGCGTCACCGTGTTGCGGCTAGATACCGTTACTTGTTCTAGTGCATTGTGACATTCTAGTGTTAACTTTGAAGTAATATATTTTTTCCGTAAGGATTGGAGAACTGAGGCGCTATCGGAGAGTATGCGAATGTGGGTGTCCGTAACTCTCCTGGCCTCTATAGCATGGGCCGCTTGTATGATGCCCACACACTCCGCCTTCATTATATTATTATCAGCCGATATGATGATGATGATGAAGGCATCCTACTTCTTAGCAAGTAAATTTTAGGAAGCGTTGTGGAGTGAAACAGGGTGACAGTTTTAAGAATTAAGAAAAGTGTATTGAGACAACTCACAGAAAGGATTGGCTCTCATAAGAAATCTTAGTCGTTATAGTGTTGATATTTGACTCTATTGACTTATGAGTTTGCCAAGCACTGCTCTAGGATATGCCAATTTTCCTCCAAATTTTTTCTTGACTTTTTATGAATGAAACCTATTGTCCAGTTATGAAATGGATTGCTGCCTGGGTGAAACCAAAATGAATAAGTTGTAGTTTCCACTGAGCCACAATTGCTTAAAGAGGCTGCACTAAGCAGGGACCGGCCGGATACTCGTTGAAAGGGTTTTTGAAGGGGTTTTTTTAAGCGCTTAAAAAAGAAACCCTATGATACGTGTTACACCCTCGAATGGGTGCTATGTAACCCCTTCCGAACAAGTTAACCCTTTCAATACCCTGTAACACTGTAACAGGGTAAGCCATTCCAACCCAACACATTGTAACATGCACTCTTTGATATCGAGATTAGTTTGAAAATTGCATAACCACGACCGCACGTGGCATTCTTCTGCCCGGCGCCGACATTGTTGCATTTACTAAGCGACTTGTAAACATGGAATAGTAATTATTGCAAGTATGGTTTTACAGTTCAATTTCGCTTGTCGCACATTCGAAACATTGTAATATTTCTTTTTTCGTGTTTAAACTTGTGTATATTCTCACCATTCGTCATTTAATTCGAAACACGGACGGAACTACAGAAGTAATTTAAAACAATTTAGCAGTGTTTTTGTTTAAGTGTGTGTTGTAGTACCTACTCCCTAATACATTTCTTAATATAGGTATTGAGTTATTTTTTCTGTAAAAATGCCACAGCCGAGACGAGATGCTGTACACCGGTATTATGATGTATCAAATAAAACAAGCAAATGTAATTTATGTGGTAATGCCATAAATGTACCTTTTTTTTTGGGTGGGAAATTATCAAATAACTTTCTACCGCTCTGGGCGTGTTAGACTCTTACTGAGTAAAACCCACCCGTGTTCCTTCGGTTGCCATGTTGCCGGGGGCCACGATCGGGTTTCGGACTTCTTCGCAACCCCGGCAGGCATCGGCCCTAGTGGACCCCGTCAATTCTGCTGACATCTCTTTGAGGCGCGCGTGGAACACAACGTGCCATCGACCCGGGCCTGGACCTTATCTCGTAACCCCGCGCCTACGGTGACTGGAACTCGGCCTGCGCCCAGGGCGTCTCCTCCTGCGGCGGTTAGGGGCGTGAGGGCGCGAAATTTGCCTCTCCCTCACGCATTCCGCCTCCTCCTTTGCGAGCATTACTGCTTCGCAGAAGGAGATGACGTCCTCCCATTTCCTCTCGCTCCGTACCATGGCCTGAACCAGGGCCGGACGCGAGAGATCACCGCCGCCGATCGCCTCGACGAGGACATTGCGATGCTCCGCCCAAGCCGGGTAGACCTCCACCGTATGCTCCACCGTGTCTTCCAGGCGATCCACACAATGGTGACACCCGGGCGTTTCCTCCTGCTTTATCCTGAACAGGAACCTCCCGAAACAGCCGTGTCGGTGAGGACCTGCGTCAAGCGGAAGGTGAGGACGCCGTGGCGTCTCTCTAGCCATTTGTGGCGTGCCCAGCGCCGGGTTGCGACAATCGCACTCTCCATGACGCCATGAGATCCCGCCGGAGCTCTGTCCGCTGTGTCGCGATTTCTCGCGGCAGCGGAGTTAAGCCCCGGCGTTTCACCTCCTCGTGCCACTCCCAGATGTGGACGAAAACCTTTGCCTCCAGATCCCATGGCGGTTATTTGACAAGGAGGGTCGCCGCCTCGCAGGTGACCGTGCGGTATCCTCGGGCCAGCCAGATGGCCATGACCCTCTGGGACGCATTCAACCGGTGGGCTGGCCGCAGCCTCAATGAACGCGGCCACACCGGTGCCCCGTAAAAGGCCATGGACCGCACGACCCCCGCGTAGAGCCTCCGGCAGGAGTCGTTTGGGCCCCCCAGATTGGGCAGGAGCCGCTTCAAGGTAGGTCCGGCCCGCTCCAGTCTGGGAGCCAAACGACGGAAATGCTCCACGAAGTTCCACCGGCTGTCGAGGACGAGTCCCAGATACTTCATCTTCGACTCGACGCCGATGTGAACCCCTCCCACCATTACCTGGGAACCCGACAGTGGCGCATTCCGAGGACCATGAAAAATCATGAACTGACCATGAAAAATCATGGATGGCTCGGACTTGTACAGGGCCACTTCGAGTCCCAACTGCCGGATCCTGTCAACGATTGTTGCAACCCCGCGTGTCGCTAAGTCAGCCGCCGCCTGGTACTACCTCCCCTGCGCCAGGACCAACGTGTCGTCAGCGTAGCAAACGACGCTGACGCCACTAGGGAGGTCGGCGCGCAGCACCCAGTCGTATCCGATGTCACACAGAAGCGGCCCCGGGACCGATCCCTATGGGACACCGCACGACATTTCTCGCCAGTTCCACTCTCCTTGGTGACCGGGGTAAATGACGGCCCTGTCCGTCAAATAGACCTCAACCACACGACAAGTGTAGGTTGGCATCCGGTGATACCGGAGTGCCTCCCTAATGCAACTCCAGGGCAGGGTGTTGAAGGCATTGGCGATGTCTAGAGACACCGCCAAAACGACTCCACCCCGGGCCACAGCTTCCCGCTGTGGATGAGGGCCCGCACGCGCATGATGGCGTCTACCGTAGAGCGCCCCCTGCGGAAACCAAATTGGCTCTCCGCCAAATCTGGTCTTGCCCACCTCGTCGAGCAGCACGATGGGCCGATAAGCGGACCGGGAGTCCGCAGGGCGCCCCGGCTTCCTGATGAGGACCGGTGCGCTCGAGGTCTGGACGGAGACGTCAAACCGGATGTACTGGTGATCGGAATAGGTCTGCACCCCCTCCATGACGCGCCAGTCTATGACACGTGGCGACAGAGCGGGGCTGGCGAACGAAATGTCAACCACTGATTCACCCCGCATCCGCACACACGTGGGGCCAGAACCCCGGTATAGGACGACCAGGCCTATCTCCAGAGCCCAGTCCTCCACCATCCCGCCCCGTGTGTCCGTATACCGGGAACCCCAAGCCAAATTCTTGGCATTGAAGTCCCCAAGGACGAACACGGGGAGGGAACTGAACCCGACGACGACGACTCTCAACTCCGCAAGGAAGTTGTGGAACTCGGCAAGAGTTCGGTTCGGGGAGAACTACACCCCTACCACAACAATCTCACCAAACCATGCTGCCACGCAACCCCGGCCTCTCTTGACAGATTTGAGGGATGGAGTACCGGCGGCGGCCTACAAAATGAGGGTCACTGAGCCGCTCAGGTCCTCCACCCAGTCATCCCTGGGCGGAACAAAGTACGGCTCAGCGACCACGGCGATGTTAATCAACCACTGCGCCATGCTCCGGACCTACAGATCCTGAGCGGCGGCGCAGTGGTTGATGCTCGCCTAGAGGATGCGTAATGGGGCCGTTATTGACACTCCATTTCTAGCCCCCTGTGCCCTGTGAGGGCACTGCCGTGGCGGCAACGGCGGCGACGACGACGGTGGAGGCGGCAGCGGTGGCGGCAGTAGTGGCGGCGGCTGCGGCGGTGACGGCGGTGGCGGAAGGCTTGCCTCTGCCTCTGGTTGTGGCGGGTGGGGCGCAGGCCTTGCTCCCAACCCGGTGATCGGCTGGCTTGCCAGCCGCCGCACATGCGGCGTGGCGTTGTACGAGCCGGCCTTATGACCGGGCTGACCACAACGGAAGCAGTGATCACTGCAGTCTACCTCCAAGGTGCACTTCACTCCCACGTGGTCGCCTACCCGGCAGCGGAAGCACCTCAGAGGTCTGGGCTTCAGCAGTTTGACCTGCGCGAAGACCCAACCCACCAGAAGCCTTCGGCCCTCGTCCGCATTTAGGGTAGCCCTAAGCTTAGGTCAGAGCGTCCGCTGCCGGGCCACTGTCTGCACCGGGTATCTCCAGCATCCGGGCCCCAGTAGCAGTGACTTTCAGCCGGACGCAATTGGCGGTCTCCTTGAGATCCACCACCGCCTCTACCTTGGCGAACACGTGCTGGTAGGACACGCCCTTCTTTTCCGCTTCCGGCTGTAGTGTGATCACTACAGCTGCGGACTTCGGGGCGCGGAGCCTAGCCGCGACGCTTCGCTCCTTGCGCCGCTGCTGCCTCGCCTTCCTTTTGGCTGCACTTTGCCGCCTTGCCACCCTTTTTCTTCTCCCCGGCTACTTGCCATTCGGCGTCGGCCGTAGGAGATTCAAGCCATAAACGTAACTTTTTTTTTTTTTTTTTTGGGTGGGAAATTATCAAATAACTTCTCCGCGTGTCAGACTCTTACTGACTAAAACCCACCCGTGTTCTTTCGGTTGCCCTGTTGCCGGGGGCCGCGATGTCCCTATCGGTTTTCTTCGAACCCCCGGCAGGCATTGGCCCTAGCGGGCCCCGTCAATTCTGCTGACATCTCTTTGAGGCGCGCGTGGAACACAACGCGCCGTCGACCCGGGCTTGGTCCTTATCGGACGGCAAGCTACCCATTGCTCACCGTCCGCAAGCCCGCGCCTACGGTGGCCGGAAATCGGAAGTGGTGGCGGCTGCGGCGGTGACGGTGGTGGTGGCGGCAGGCAAACAACAAGTATAAAACCTTAGCCATAAACGTACCTAAGGTTTTATACTTGTTGTTTGCCTGATCTTATAATATAAGATAGCATTACCTTAGTGTTAGTAATTATCGTAGATACTAATACTACCTATCTACTTGTCAACTCGAACCAAAACCATCGAAACTGTTATAGTGCAGTACGTAGGTACCTACACTACATAAATAGCTGGTTTTCTTCTCACGTTGACGCGACGTTCCGCGCGTATTTCGTCGGCGCCGATTGGTTAGCGTGATTCGAAACCGCTCACTGGCGTCGCTCAGCGCTCGACCGCGGTCGCGGCGCTGTGCGAGTTAGTAAAAAATGCTTCAAAATACATATTGACCACGCCGACCATCGGCGTGTCAAGAAAATCAGCCTATGTAGTCTTAGTATGTTTTATAGCTTTACCTAGGGAAGGTACGTATTTACGCGACCAGGTTTTTTCACCAGATATTTGCTTCCAAGTACACACACCAGGTACCGACCCGAAAAACTTGCAAGACTTCAAGGTATTTTATACGGCTACTCGCTCAATTACGTAGGTACTCAACCGCGTTAGTTTTCGCTGCGATCATGCCTCTTATTAGTAAGAGTCTACGGAACAATTTCGTACCTTTGCAAGTATTTTTACTATAATGGTTTGTAAGTATTCATTTGTAAAATATAATTACATGTCACCATATTAACACTGAGGTTACTCAGTAGGTACTTTAAATAATAATCACTTACCTGTTTTACTCATCCTAATTTATTAGCCCGCTTATCTGTCGTCCGTCACTTGTTGTCAAATTCGTAATAACTAAATAAAAATAATAACGCAATGAGGCGCCGCTCGGGTGCATGTATCCCTCCCTACCTACATGCAGCTCAAGTTTATTAGGTAATTCAGGGTAACACGAATAAAACCCTTTCGTGAAGGTAACCCCTTCAAAGGCTTAAGTTATTGAAGGGGTTAACCCCTTCACGTGGTTACCATTATAAAAGGGTTAACCATTTCGCTGGGTTTCGAGGATGTAACTCGAACAAAAGGTAACACAGCGATACGAGTTACCCCATGTACGGGTTACCCTGTCAAAAGGCTTAACTCTTAAGCGGGGTTGTCCGGTCCCTGGCACTAAGGTATAGTCCGTGCAATCCACAACAACACGCCCCACTCCGCGATTACTGTACTGTAAGCTGAACTCTAGTACGGCGCGGAGCGGAGTGGGGCGCGTCTTCGTGGATTGCACGGACTATGGCCCGCGAATCATATTTCAATCAACATACAACCTGATACTGCGCTGCAAATTGCAAAAAACATAAGAAAATTTGAATTTTGCAGGCTACCCTGACCTCTTGCCAAGATTAATGGCCATAATCTCTCCAGAAATTATAAAAGCCAGCTTTTATTCATATTTACCTCAATATTTACCAAATATGTATCAAACTTACAAGGGTAAGGAATCCTGTAAGCAGTGACCCTCTCTGAAGGTCCAAGAAGTATGCATCATGGAGTATTGGTTTCTGGTACCACGGTAATCTTAGTGATCTTACGGACTTCGATGAGCGAAGGTTTGTTGATGATCTGTAAGTAAAGTAGAAAAGTAAAGTAATATAAAACTATAGTAAGTTTTTATTTTATTGATCACTCCTTTTTCAGCTTTCAGAAAAGTATCAATTTAATGTTAAGAGTGGAGTAGTTTTTCATAGTTAATTGTTTTTGGTAACAAGTCAGAAAATTTCAAAAAAATCAAAGAACTGTCACAGCTCGGTAACCATCTAGTTTTGACCCCTAGTTACCTGGACTTAATTTGTTGCTAATGACCTCTTGTATAACCCCTTTCAAGGAATAGGTCTAATTTCCCTGTCACCCTGTATATTACTTTCCTCTATGATGGAAGAATTGACAAAATAACAGATTCACAATCTGTAATTTGCTGAACTGGGCCTTTTTGAAACAGGCGTGAGGCACACTCAACTGCTAATTTCTTACATTGCACTTAACATTTTTTATTTGCTTTTTATTTTGTATTTTTTATCTGCTGTTTAATTATATTGTGTGCTTTTTAGTCTGTGGTAAATAAATGTATTTTCTTTCTTTTTTTCTTCATTTTGTCTATTCTTCCGTTGACAAAACCTGTTTCTATTGTGGTCTTGCTACGAGCTGGGTATGTGGGTACTGTACATTTAGTTTATTTCTTACAGACTAGAACCATGTGGTGACTATCTTCAAAACATAAGGACTGCTTGAGACAAAAGCTCTATGATCTATGACAACATAGGGACTGTAATGAGTTGCCCCTCCTATGTTGTATCCTCAGCATCTTCTAGGGATATAATGATTCCCCAGCATCTTGCGTTTCTGATTTCTATTGATAACTGGCCATGAAAGCTATTACGGATAGATTAAAATAGAAGTCAACCTATGGAACTTGACGATTAGTCAGGCTGTCAATAATAAAGGTCAATGTACTACCATTAGAGTAGTGATAAACTGAAAAGTTTGTTTGTAATATTGTATGCTCCAAATATAAAAATAACAAGACTTAACGGGGTTGCATGTTTTTGACATAATATAAACAAACTCCTTGCATAAAACTTTTTCACAAATGCAAGTAATCTGTGGTGTAACTATTTTTTTTATTCACGAAATATGCAAGGAAAGACCATTTCCAATTTCCAATAAGAAGTTTTTAAGTAATTTGTAAAACTTACTTTCCGGTGTAATGCGAGTACACAGAAGGCGTTGATCGATAAGTTGACGGCGTCTTTCTTCCGTACATGTTTATTTTTCGTGGTAATTCAACGGCAGTTGACGCCCTATTTCCTAATGTATTCAGCCACTAGTTTCACGGCATTAACACCGGGTAAAACCCTCCCAGTTGTGTGATAAACCAGTAAATATCACATTTAACTTGTTTTAGCCACAATTTAAGTCATAAATATCTGTTTTCTTGTAAAAAGCCACGCCTGAAAATTGTTTGTTGCTACTTTCCGTTGTCAATTTGGAATATAATCCAATAAAATTCGATATTTAAATATGACTTGAACTGCTTAAATTATGGGCGCTAGTGTTGATGACAAAGTCATGAGTTGGAAAGAGAAGTGAGGAGTACAACACTTGTCATTGCAAATTGACAGTATACCCCTGAGCATTTATAAAGATAGCATCGATAAAAAGGATCAGGATACAATTTGTGAAGCATGCTTTATAATACTAAAATCACTGGCCTAAAATAAAATGGGACTTGTCATTTGTCAAAGGAAATTTATCAATATCTCAGTCAAAGATATTAAATTATTTATTTGACCACAGTAAAACCACAAAAAGCGGGACTATTTGTACTTGGCAAAATTGTTGGTGAATTTAAAATAAAAAGGAAAATATGTCTCCGCAAGATATAAACAGCAGTAGTAAAAGTGAAAAAGATGATAAGATTACACACAATAACTTTAGAACTAATTGTGGATTATGCTGTTAGTATTTATTTTCTGAAACATTGAAAAATGAGGATTTGAAGAAATAATGATTGTCCACAATCACAATCGATCGATTGTCGAAATGCCAGTGTTGCATTTATTTTTGACTGTTTTTAGGGTTCCATGCAATTTGGTAAAAAAAGAACTCCATTTCCACGGTGCAATTTTATTGCCAGTGGCATACCATTTAACTGGCACTGTCTAAACAACACGTACAGACGCCAGCACATCAAGCTACCCGAAACTGTCAAATTTTCCCAATCTACTTTGAACCTTATTCTTCCGCGATAAAGTTGAAAATGCATTAAATAAATTTGACAGATTGTAGTAGCTTGAAGTGCTGGCGTCTGTACAATTGTTACACGATACGGGCAAGTTAGTTGTCTTTCAAAACTGGTATAGGTGTAAACAGCACGTACAGTAGAATCGCAAATTCTTGGACACGTGATAGTAGCGACATCTGAAGTGAGCAAGTGGCAGTTATTATCCTCATTGTACAAGGTCGTGCAATTCTGTTTAGACAACTCAAAACTTGCCTTGGTGTAAACAGAAGTCGCATGCAATTATTGTATGGCAAAGTATGGCAAAACCTGCATTCAATTATTGTATGTAATTTTGTGGAAATCGTGTCTATTGCATGCAATTCTTGAATAACGTGCTTTAGTGCTCTTGAACGTTCCAGAAACCTGCACCGTGTAAATGGGGCTTTATGGTGTGACTTCGATTGTCTGTCCCCTCATAGCTGCATTCTTATTTCAATAACTAGGGTACCTACTCGTAGGGGTGCCACCCCTACGAGTAGGTCGTTACGTGATTTTAGTAACTAGTTATTTTTCAAATTCTATTCGGTGGTTCAACACGGTGATTCTATTGAAGTGTTACTGTTATTTGCGAAACGAAAATATAAATTGTTACCTACGTAATACGTTACATATCACAAGCTTTAAGTTTTTGGAACGAATAAGTTTTAATAGCTACGTATGCAGTTACATTATTATCGTAATACTAAAGTTATAACTTGCGAAAGAAACAACATGCGTCGCAACGTACTTTTGTTTCGTTTCACTCTTTTCATTCGATCACTGCATTGTGATGGAACTAGTTACAAAAATCACGTGTTTGTGTGTGACTCGAAACTAGTTATTCGGCTACATGCCCCGTAGCCAGTTATTGTAACTAGTGACGTTAAATAACGCCCATATCTACCTACTCGTCGACTTAAACACATAAAAAAAAAAAAAAAAACATACAGACGAATTGAGAACCTCCTCCTTTTGGAAGTCGGTTAATAAAGTGCCTAAAATATCTCATATTCCTTACAGGTGTTTGCCATACGCCACCTGTTCATTCGAAAAACTACTATGGTCATGTTTTCTGCAAAGAGTGCTTCTACAAATACATATTTTCACACTCCAAAAATGAAAGTTCTGGAGACATTACAAAAACAGAAACAGACAAGGACGACGTAAAAGAAGCCAATGAAATTAAAAATGAAGCCAAGGATGATGCAGTGGAGGTCGCTTAATAATTATTGTGGAGTTGATCAGGGGAAATTGTATGTGCAAAGTGAAAAATGAACATAATCAAGTATTTCAGAATGTTTTATCAAAGTAAATAAAAACGAATAATGTAGATATGGGGTTTTCTTTATACATACTTCAAGTGTAGATTCACCATTTTTTTTTTGCCTTATTTGATCTTGGTTTCTGTTCGTTCCCTTTGCGCCCGTCGGAGTGTCACACTCACAGCAGCACGACCGGCTTGGGTTCGTGGCACAGAGCATATTTATCATAATAGGTTCGTGGGGGCTGGGGGATCTGACGCAGAATGTCCCATTCGCAAAATGTTACCGTGAAAACGAATGTCCAATTCGCTAAAAGTTCTATTCGCAAAATGTCTCATTCTCAGAAGGTCCCATTCTCAAAAGTTCCTATTCGCATTGGGATCACTGTGGTCAGTTACTAAACCGTTTGGCACCCACCGAGGAGGAAGTGATATCAACGAATTTCTTTCTCAAGAATGGCTGGTCTCAACTGCAACGTTAACGACACCGACATATCAGTCCGACATCGTCGGACGATATCGGGACGATATCGGTATGTGACACGATGTAAGCAACAGTTTATTGTCATGCGGTATGCCGTATGCCACAGCAGTCTCGAATAGTCGCGTTGCGCCAACAAAAGCTTTACATCGTCGCGCGATTCCTAAAGTGTATTCGAGGTAAAAATGGCAACAGTGAACAAGAGCACTGTGTCGTCCGCCGATATCGGCACGCCAATTAAAGTCGGTAAAATTAAGTGTACATTCCCTCATTTCGATGTGTGAGTCTTTATAATGTGCACATATCGAAATGAGGGAATGTTTGCTTAATTTTATCGTCGGAAAAAAAAAAATTAAAAATAAATTGTAACAAAACGGTGTAACTTTTACTAAATGATCCATCGCGATGAAACAAACTCCATAATTATTGGAAGTAATTAGGCGTCCTCATGCCGGGGCCACACCAACGGGAAACGCCGTTAATTATCGCGATGATAGACTTTATTCCGACGGGTTAAGGTCCAACATCGTGATAATTAACGGCGTTTCCCGTTGATGTGGCCCGAGCATCATAAAATGAGAATTGTGGAAAAAAAGCAAAAACCTGTTTTTTTTATAAATTTTTACAATAGTCACGATTGGTACTTATACGAAAACTGTATTTCTATTTTCTTAATGTCCCTCGGCAAACTTCGTTTTTCGTCAGTCGTCGGATTTCCATCAGTTGCCCTTTGTAACTTTAGAAGTATATAGGGTTGTTAATTCTCTTTTAACTTAAAACAATAAAGTACTTAGTTCTGAATTCAAAGTAGGTATTGTAAACGATAACTCTAATAATTGATGGACATGGAGATTAGCATTCGTTTGTATTCGGAAATGCGATGATTCCCGAGGGACATTAAGATATAAGAAATACCTACCAGCCAGTAATTGCGCAATGGCATCGCTGTCGTCGCACCCTCGCTGCTCGTTGCTAGCTCTACACGCTTCCCGTTAATCACCAGCGGTGTGACAGGTCGGTGTCTAAAGCGATGGATGTGTTAGTGATTAATTTTAAATGAAGAGGGTACTCTGTTTAAAAATCCATTTGAGACCTGAAGATCGTAGAGCACCTCAACGTAGCGGTGGTGGATGAGAGCAAAATCTTAACACAGTGTGGCTCGTGTACGACCGATTTTCTCAAGACAAGGAACATAATATACCTACTCATCTACGGCGAGGGTTAACACTTTCGACTCCATCCACTTTTTAACCGACTTCCAAAAGGAGGAGGTTCTCAATTCGTCTGTACCTATGTTTTTTTTTTTTTTTGTATGTTTGTTATGCGATTACTCCGCCAATTATGAATAGATTTTGATGATTCTTTTTTTGTTTGGTAGATCATACTTCAGAGGTGGTCCCATATAAATTTTATTAACTTTGCTTGGGTAGTTTTTGAGTTAGCTTCAATTATACGTATTTTTGCCCACTTAGTATTAGATGATATGATAACTTCTTGTCACTGTTATTTACATAGCAGGTAGTATTCGAATTTGTGTGGGGTAGGTACCACAACTAAAAAGTGAAAAATAAAAACTTTTTACAAAAAAAAACAACCGACTTAAAAAAAAAACACTACAAAGTGAAAAATAACTTTAATTTCGGAAGTCGGTGACAAAGAACGAAAATTCAAAACCAAAGACACCGACTTCCGAAATTAAAGTTATTTTTCACTTTGTAGTGTTTTTTTTTAAGTCGGTTGTTTTTTTTTTTTTAAAGTTTTTCATAGAACTCATACGCCATACTGCCATACATTGGAAGTGAACCCTCCAGGAGGGTTGCCGGCATTACGTTTGCGATAAAATTAACCATCGCAGACGGTCAACGGCATTAGGTTTAAAACCGTGTTATAAAACACTATACTATTAAGACTACACCACAGGACTACACTATTAAGTAAAACTGTGTTTTCAGGGGGTTTTGTCGCTATAAGTAGTTTCCAACTTTTATTCCCAGTAGTTCCATGTAGCTAGTTCCACATGGAACTATTGCAACCTAAGCTTTTTTTTAGTGAATATTTATATACCTAACCGTGTACACAAAAATAAAAATACTAATAAATCTTGTTAAAAAATACATCAGGTTTTATTGTACTGTTTTATCTAAGAAAAACCTATGTTTAAATAATACCTATTATTGTCCCTCTGCTGGGAAAAGCCCTCTTCTCATACAGAGAAGGCACGAGCATTGATCACCACGCGCACTCAAGACGTGTTGGCGATTTCAGACTTATTTAATATTAACTATAAGTCCAGTACCTACCCTAATTGCGTAACTTATTTTCGTAAACAATTTTGCCTAATTTGTTTCATTTTGACAATTCAACAACATTCATTGCGTTATTTACGTTGTTGAGCAGATTTTTTTTTCCAACTTATGAAGCAATGGATTAGCAATCTGTTTCAAATCGTTGTGTTGTATTACGCAATTAGGGTACAGGTTTCCTCACGATGTTTTTCCTTCACCGATGTTAGTAATGTCCAAGATAAATTCAGAAAGTACATTTGAATTGAAAAAGTCACATTGGTGCCTGCCCGGATTTTAATCCACAACCTCGTGCATGAGAGGCGAGGCCTTAACCACTGGATCATCACGGCATTTATGGTAAAATAGGTAGGTATTAATTTTACAGCCGCGCCATATGTAGCACAGTCTCACTTTTGCTTGTTTTTAACAATTTAAACATATGTATTTACTTGGACAATATGATATATACAGGATAAGTTTTTGTTCAGTGAGCAAACTTTAACACGTGACTTTACTCAACATTATGACCAACTTTTACTATGGGAACAAACCTGAAATCGCGAAAAAAAAATCTGCTGTTCCCTACATTTTGACGAGTTATGCGAACATAAATGTATGGAACAGCTAATTTTTTTTTCGCGATTTCAGCTTTGGTCCCGTAGTAAAAGTTGTTTACAATGATGAGTAAAGTCACGTGTTAAAGTTTGCGCACTGGATAAAAACTTATCCTGTATATATTTGTAATGTGCTCGTCAAGCCCTTTCATTTGATACCCAACATGGCACAATTCAATTATTTTAATTTTTTTATTTCGTTACTTTGTCCTCTAGAGGGCGCCATATTGCATTTAATGTAACGTCACATAGTCTATAACCAGAGGACAATCAAAACGCTTCCAATGATATCTCATTTGTCAATTATGATCGGTAGTTTAGAAGTTATGAGGTAGGTAATACGATGAACAAACATACATACATACCGGTCAAAATCATAACCCACCTTTTTGCTTAGCCATAGTCGGGTAAAAAATGACGACCTCTGCGAGGGCTCTCGGCATCCCATATGCGACTACGTGAACCCTCCAAGAGGGCTCCCGGCATTGAACGTGTTAAGAGCAAAATGTCAGGGATCTTGCGCAATAGATAGCCACCCACCACCACGACCAGGTCGCAGGTAAACTTGGTGCACTTAGTGGCAACGGCCAACTAGTCGCAGACCATACAAATACAATATCCCTCAACACGGTGGCGGAGTGCTTACCTCAAGACGGAACTCTCAGGGTGGCGACAAGATGGTAGCTGAGAGATTTTCTCAAGACGGTAACAGCGAATTCTGAAGATGGTTTGAACGCAGACTTAGCGAAGTGGCTATAACGTCAAGTGGACAAGAGCAGATTCACAAGACGGAGGGGAGAGAATCTCAGCGGTGGCTGAGATAATTTTAACGGTTCTAACAGCAACCTGAACTTGGCGGCCGAGTCAGTTAGAGGCTCAAAATGAGTTGACAGCGGTTGAGATGGGAGTCTTAGGCCTGAATTCTTCTTTCGCTGTCGGTCGCGTACGTCGGTCGCGTGTCATACTGCGACGCTGACGTCAGCGGCGTGCAAGTACGTACATTGCGTACGCAACCGACATCAGCGTAAGAGGAATTCAAGCATTAGATTGAGATGAACGTTCTGTAACCGAGCCGTAAGCCAACAAATACGGTGCCAAACATACGGCCGAGGGTCAGCAGAGTTCCATGGAGAGTGTGCTTTTTGTTTAGGAGATTTGAAGGAAACGACAATATTTATAGATTGACACCACATTTTTATTCGAAAATCTCTCCGCAATAAACTTCTTTTCACAAATTAATCACTTTTTACATAAATAGTACCACACTGCCACAAACACTTAGGACAATTGAATTGGGTTCCACTACATACTTTCGGATTCTGTAGATCAACCCATCCACTATACGTAGACTCGGAATACGAGCCTTTCGATAATTTACCATTATCATTGAAGTTTTTCCATTTTTTCTGGAGTTTTGCAGGATCGCTTGGACCTTTCTCGTGTAGGTATTTTGTCAGCTTTTCGATTTTTTCTGCTGCAGACACAAAGTTGAAATTTTCCACGATTGCTGATTCGTCGACGGAGATGCACTCTTCAGGTGGTATATCGGAGATCGAGACTTCAGTTTCGATATCGGACAAGTTCCAGACGTCCAAAGACTCGTCCCCCGTTGAAACGGCATGTGTTGCAGCTGTGAAAATTTTTCATATTCAACTCTTACGCACCTAAAACGGAGGATTTTTATTAATTATCAAGTAGTTATATTTTTACACCAACTAAGTTATATACGTGTGATGCCTACTTTGTTACAATATGTTTTCTCGCTCGTCCTCGCATGGGTGAACTGTACTGCGGTGTACAAGGGCTACAACAGACAAATTTCAATTGACTCAGGATATCAACCCCAAGAAATCCACCCTAAGAAATCCACCCTAAGAAATCCACCCTAAGAAATCCACCCTAAGAAATCCACCCTAAGAAATCCACCCTAAGAAATCCACCCTAAGAAATCCACCCTAAGAAATCCACCCTAAGAAATCCACCCTAAGGTGGATACTCTGAAAAGTATGTCCGAGAATTCACACTAGGCCTATTTGGATAAACGGAATTTATAGGCTTAGGGTGAATTCTCGGATATACATTACCGAGTATCCACCCTAAAGGAGACTCAGGATATCCACCCCAAAAAATCCACTCTAACGGATAATCTGAAAAATTCACCCAAAGGTGGATAATCGGAAAAGCATGTCCTTGAATTCACCCTAGGTCGTTGGATAAACGGAATTTATAACCTTAGGGTGGATTCTTGGACATACCTGTTTCCGAGTATTTACTTTAGGGTGGATTTTTTGGGGTGGAAAAACGGAATAACCTTGCAGCTTTATGGATGAAGACGGTGGTGGTGAAGAGAGTCAGAAGACGACGACGCAGAATGGACTAAAGTAGTTGTACGCTTGGTAATCAGCAAGCTATAGCTTGGCGTAAACATCACTGCTGGAGAATAACCCTTCCTCAAAGCCCTTGATCACCGTGCTGGTCTATCGTGTGTGTAAGCAGCCATACCCTGAACTAAATACCAAAACAACATCCAACTTACATTTCTTGGGTTCATTATTCTGAAACCACTCCTGCTGTGGGCCGTTGCCACATCGACAGAAAGCCGGCTGTTGTCCTTGCATCATGAAAATAAGCGGTGTCGTTTCTTTCTTTCCATCAAGGAACTCCCTCATATTCTCAGCAAACTGAGGATTATTCTGCCACTGTTCAAAGCAAGCCTTGAAAAACTCCGAAGGATTGTCCTTAGTACGGTTGAGAACGTGTTTGTTGAAACACTCTTCGCAGAAGACTTGTCCATAGTAGATCTTTACGTTGTCCTTCGGAATTGCGTGACAGAAATCTGGAATTTAGTTTACTGTTATAAAATGTTATGTCTCAGTACCAAGTATACTTCTGAACAAAGGTACAGTATTAGGCAAAATAACAAAGCAATAGGTACACATGGCTACACATCAAGCTATACATTTCCAGTTTATACTGATCTCATATTGCATAGACTTTCCGTACAATGCCAGGTCAGCATTTACTGGAAATGTATAGTTGGATGTGTATCCGTGTGTACAGGGAACGTGATGTTAGAGCCATTATTTGTTCAGGTGCGTTATTCGTCTTGTATTGCTCCATTTCTCAATCACGTGAAAAGGACGACTAAGACCACTGCTCGGATCCACTACTTAGGTCGTTGGAAACATCGACTTAATTATTGTCCATAGTCAATAAGATACTTACAGCACTTGGCGCATTGAGGATGGAAGCTTTGGCCTCCGATCTCGACTTTGTTGTTATCGTCAACACTCTGAAGGCAGCGCGCGCAAATACATCTCTTCGGTGGCTCCTCCGGTGTCTCTGGGGCCTCGGGTTTCGTTTCTGAATGAAAAGATCAATCAAATATCAAATATGCCATGTTTTCCCGGTTACATTCAATAGGATTAGTAGCTTGTTAAGACGACTACAGAAGTATAAAAAAAACAATAGCATTCCGGGAGTGCCGACAGAAGTGAAAATTTAAAAAAATCGGCATCGTGGTATCAATGCGTTGATGTCTTTTACTCCACTGTGTACGTAATGCCCAACGCGCCTAAAGACGACCCACTGACCGAAGTTTTAACTTCAAAAAAAGAAGACAGGCTATGTCGACCCCAAGTACCTAAATAGGGAGATAAGGGCAATAAGGGCAAGATGGTTGATTAATCACCTTTGCTCTCATTATTCGCCTCTTGTGGTTGACCACCAGGAGCCCACTGCATCCACCAGGTATTGGAATGGATGCGGGGATTCTCCCCCCTAAATCTCGACAAAACGTGAGTCTTGAAGCATTCGGCGCAGAACACATGGCCGTAGAACATCTTCAGGGATGTAGGAATCTTTCGGCAGACACCTGGAAAATAAACGATGGTTTTTCAAAGGTTCGGGAATTACTACAATATGACGTATGCCCCGGGGTCGAAGGTGGGGGAATTGAATTCCCAATTTGCAGTCTCAATACTGTGCAGTAGGTCTTTTCCTAGATTGTCTCCCCCGCCAGCACATCAAGCTACCCGAAACTGTCAAATTCTCCCAATCAACTTTGAACCTTATGCTTCAGCGATAAAGTTGAAAATCTATTAAATAAATTTGACAGATTGTAGTAGCTTGATGTGCTGGCGTCTGTACCATTCCGTACCCGATCGCAGGAGGCAACTGCAGGCGACGTGTCGCCGCGACACGACTGGTTTCTATGAATTTCTATGAAATACCTTCCGTTTTTAGCGACATGTTGGCAGCTACAGGCGAGTGACGGCATGTGCTGGACCGCAGACCAGTAGTGCTACCAACGCTCGAGCGACAACACTTTCTAAACGTGCTTGGAAATTCAAGCTTACACAACCTTCCGAGATAAATCGAAAATGCTGAACTGGTCAAATAAATGCGAGTGCCTGGCCGGCAATGTCTGTATGAAAAGGGTTTCCCTATATCTGGCAGAATCTTGTCGCCTGCTGTTGCCTCCTGCGGTCGGGTACGGAATCATGACTGCAGCGACTTCACGCCGCGATGTGTTGCCGCGACATGACGCCGCGACACGTCGCCTGCAGTTGCCTCCTGCAGGTTGGGTATGGAATGGTACCGTAAGACTTACACCTTGGTAGGTGGTGACCAAGGTATAAAGTCTAACCCTTCTTTATACTTCCGGAATTAGTTGCCTACCCTCCTCGCCAGGAGAGACTACCGCATTTTTTATCGCTGCTGATAGTTCTTGCTGTGATCGATAGGAAACGTCCCGGTTCTACTGTACCAATTAAAACGGTAAAAAACTTGTTTATACTTACAACACGTGCTACAACACCTGTGGAAGCTCTGCCCTTCGATATCAACCTTATCTTCCTGATCGATAGGAAGGAAGCATCTCGCACAAAAACATTTCTTTGGCGGTTCTTGGGTTTTATCCATATTGATACGTTGAAATTAACGTTATAATTTAGGTAAATAAAAAAAAATTAAAAGAAATATGCTATAAAAGAATCAGCAATGTTTTATTCCATGGAAGATGGTTGTTGGTTCGTGGAAAATAAAAATATAACAAATGAATATTAGATTCTAGCAGAACGGAATATTTGATTCGAATTTTGCTGTTTTTTTTTTTGGAGGCAGTTCTATTCTTTGAGGAAAGTATAAAACCTTTTCGCTGTAAACTCCTAAAAAGTTGCGAGCTTGCTTAAAAGGTCGAACAGCTGCAAGGCCAGGCCAGTACTAGCCACCAGTTTTTCGAGCTTTCACGTAACGCCTTTAAAACTTTTTTTAATTTTTTTTTGGGAAGTTATCAAATAACTTCTCCCGCTCTGGGTGGAGCGGAAGGGCGTGTCAGACTCTTACTGACTAAAACCCACCCGTGTTCCTTCGGTTGCCCTGTTGCTGGGGGCCACGATGTCCCTTTCGGCCCTTATTCGCAGCCCCGGCAGGCATTGGCCGCAGTATTAGCAGTACATATTAGCTTACCAGGATAAAAAACATCCTATGTCCTAACCCAGGTCACGGTCTACCGATGTGCCAATTTCAACCAAATCCGTTCAGCCTTTTTGGCGTGAAAGCGTTAAAACAAATTCACTTTCGTATTTAAATTAAGTTAGAATTAGGATGCAGATCCTGCAATCGTAGACCACTATTACTTGCAAGGCTTTAATGTCTTTCAAATTCATGTATTTAGTCCTAAGGGCGCGGTCATAACTCGGAAACCTCGGAAAACGTTGACGACGGACGGCGGCGATCAAGATGTGTGTCGTTGTGTGTTCCAGTCAGTCTAAACTGAACTCTCATTGTATGGAAAGCCTATAAGTATATTATTTAAATACGAGGTCAGCATAAACTGTAAACAATACTTGATTAAAGATTTTTTTTAAATGTATTTTTTCATTATTTAGTGTACTTACGTACACATAGATGTCGCTATTACCAATTGTGAAAAATATGATTAGTCGCAACACTATACAAATGACGAATTTCGTCTCGATTGTCGATTGTAAAGAGAACGTAGCGCGTCACTACTGTGTTGCCTATGTGTGGTGTGTTAAGTTGTTTGTGTTATCTATCATGTTTTTATCAAAAAAGTGATGTTTGTGAACTTGTATGGAAATAAATCTACGCTTATTTAGTGGTAAAGTAGATCTATTATCTTATCTTTATCAGTTTGTTTGTTTAGAAGTTGCTAAAACAGAGTTAGCATAGGTTATGACGAACATTGACCGTTGTGAACGTAACAACTCATGTTTTCCCATTTTTATGATTGAAAAACGAATGTTTGAATGCGGATGGAGTTGTTCAACGACAAATCACCCGTACAGTCACCGTATTAACAACTTTTAATGTTATTTGATGCGTGATTCTAGTAAATACAACAGTTTGAAAATCGCTACTGAATGTCAGTTGAGATATGGGTAAAACTTTTTTTGTGTCGAGATGACCCCGATGTTTACTGTTTGGGGCCTTCGCCAAAGGCGGCGCTAACTGTAATGCCAATATCATCTTCTAAAAAAATCTCATTGTGCAAAGTTTTTGTTTTTTTTTGTGATGCTGTCCCTGATGATGATTTTTGAGCAAGACACCATACATAAATATATTTTTTTTTGCAAAATAAATAAACTTTCGTTAATAAAGATTGTAAACAGTAAATAAACATATTAATGTCTATCTGGCAAAGATTAGAATTGGCTGGCTGATTGTTCCTTATCTATTGCATTTTTGTTTGTTTTCATTGAAAAAGTAGGCCAAAGTAATATTCTTTAGATTATTATCAGTCTCAAAGAAAGTAACTTCATTCTTAATTTAACATCCAAACATGCTAAGCACAATCTGCTATCTTAAATCACAGCTTCATCTTCCACTCTATAATCATTTGCCAAAATTGAATCAAAATACACACAACAATTTTTGAGATTTTCACATAAATACGAAAAGCAATTTTAAAAATAATGCAGATAGGGACTGGGGTAATAACAGCTGCACGGGTCGATTCATCCGGTTAAGCTATGCTTGCCGGGGTTGGTCTGTGGATGGATGACCATCTTTACTTTTTTAAAGCACGCTAAGCCGTTGGTCCCGGCTGTCATTCGTGAATCTTTGACAGTTGTTACGGGTCGTCAGAAGCCCGAGAGTCTGACAACCAGTCTTACCAAGGGGTATCATATTACCCAGTTACTGGGTTGTGGAGGTCAGATAGGCAGTCGCTGGCATTCAGCTGCATCCGGTTAGACTGGAAGCCGACCCCAATATAGTTGGGAAAAGGCTAGGCAGATTGATTGGGGTCTTTGTTTTATAAAGCTACTGCCAATAATTCTGCTTTCAATAGAAACAAACAGATATTTTGTCATATTTTTTCACATGTTTTTACCTGGTTTTAAAATAACATGAATAGTTTGTGCTCAGACAACGAATGTGCCAGTAACTGTTATTTGCGTCTAGTTTTTATGTCAACCTACTTTTAAACTGCCATTCTGAGTTAGTCATACCTACCAGTCTTACCAAGGCATATCATGTTACCCAGTAACAGGGTTGTGGAGGTCAGATAAGCAGACGCTCCATGTGAAATACTGGTATTAAGCTGCATCTGGTTAGACTGGAAGCAGACCCCAACATAGTTTGGAAAAGGCTAGGTAGATGATGATGCTAGTAAGTAGTATGCCTCCAACTGTCCGTTAATAATCAACTTAAAAATAAAATAAAACGGCCAAGTACGTGTCGGACCACTCACAATGAAGGTTTCCATATTTGGGATGAATTTATCCCCTTGTAGTTGAAAAATATGATCTCCCATGCATTCCAACTGCAAATGTAAGTTTGTACGCACAATATTGAGAGCTTTACCATGATATTTTAAGACCATAGACTTCTTATAATTTTTCTGTGATCAAAAGAACCATTCTCTGTATTTTTTTTTTTTAATTGGTTCACTAGTTTCGGGGATAAATGGGATGGTAAATTTTCATCAATTTTCTTAAATATCTTATTTATTTATTGCCGTTGACAGCAGGACATAGCCTTCATTTTTATTATTATTAACATCTGTACTTTTTTGTTTACCTATGTTCTACAAATAAAAATATTTGAATTTGAATTTTTTTAAATTATTTAAACAATATATTTGAGATCCTCACAACAACCACTTTCATTTAATATGTCACACGGTATAGAATGCAAAACTTTTTCTTTTCTTATTTGCCACCAAAAGTGACAATAATTTTGTCGAGTACTGACAAAATTATTTATTTTATTTCTTCGCTATCTTCAAAAGTGCTTTGTTGTGTTTCGGCAGTTAGAGGTAAGATAGCCAGTTCCTCTGTGGTTGAGGATTCTGGGTGAAGCTCGCTTCCACCTTCAGCCGGACCATCACTTACCATGAGATGAAGGCCAAGAGCTTCCCCGTTGCAGTTAAAAATGTTTGCATCTCTTTTTGCGAGCGTTTCGGCCTTGTGTTTTTTAGTTAAAAATATTTTCTTTTTGTTACAGAATGCATCTGGATGTTAAAAAAAGAAAAATGTCCCGCCATGAGAAAGCAAAGAGTGGCTTTGTAAGTAATATTATTTTTATATGGTTCTTAAGGAAAAGTGCTTCTCTAATGCGGGTAAAAAAGGATTATATATTATCCAAAGGTTTTATGGCATAATAACTAAAAACTTCAGGGTTAAAAATTGAAATAACTAGTTTGAAAAACTTAAGAGTCCAAACTATGAAACCTTGTTTGTTGGTTGACAAAAGTAACGCAACATTCTTGCAGCAAATTGAGTTTGTGTTGCTGGAAAGATGTTGCTTGCGACATTGCATGGTTACAGGATGTGTGTGAAATATGTTTCCAGTCGTGTTGCTGCAATAATTTTGTGCTTCTTTTGTTTACCATGAATGCGAGTCTTTTAGGGCGTGTTTTTATTTCTTTTGGGACATAGAGGGCAGTACTTTACTAATTCCTAAATTTTGTACAGTCAGCAGAAAAATCTACACTAAATAAAAATTGAAATCCTTTCCATTTTTTTAAAATTTGTGATTAATTAAAGTAAAAAAAAATGAGTTTCGTGGCTTACTGTTTTAATTTAGTTCAAATTTTTTCGAAAATAATACCTTATTATGTAATTATGATATCAGTACCAATGTTTCTATTCTAAATAATATTTACGACATACACACAAACAGGCGTGCGCCATGCGCTATTCAAGCGTGCTAATGCCTCGTTCACGCAGTCGGCATAGCATAACATTGTCTGGTAGAGACGTAGAGTATACTTGATATGTATGGTCAGTAAAACAATAACGAATTTAATTAAAATACTTAAAAAAAAAAACTTTATTTCACATAACCCTACAAGGATACTTATGAAACGTCAGAAGCTAGGTGCACGGTTCCAATTGGTCGCTTCTTATGGAGAAGAGCCGGAATCTCCACGGTTACTCTTTTAAAAAACGGTTACAGTTTTCAAATTACAGTGTTAATGGTATGAGAGGACAGTGTAGGCCTATCAACAAGTACCAGATATTTAGTAAAATAAAAAATGGTCCACAAGTCTACAGCCTACAACGCTCTCCAATTCACAAAACAAAAAAAAAAAACTATATAAAAGATAAATAAAATAATAAAAATAAGGACCTATTTAAACCAAATGACATGATTGCCACTACAGCTGTAACAAATCTAATTTTATAAAAAATATAGAAAGTTGTAGGTACTAACTGACGTTGTCCTGTTTAAATTTCAATAGGTCGTACAAAAATTCCATACAAAAAAGTCGTTTAGTTTTTTCCAAATTACAGAAATACAATTTTTTTTCGATAAAAACCCAATTTTAACTACATATTACGAACATTTACAAAACAAAATATAGCCAAATCGGTCCAGCCGTTTTCAAGTTATGCGCTTAGCGCTTACCGACGAACAGCATTTCAATATATCTATTTATTTACTATTTAGACATAGATTTAATACTCTGATGATTTATTATGATTAATTTATTGTATGTTAGAAGCAATAAGAATGAAGACTAATTTTTTTTTGTCCTTCAGATAGGTTATTAAAAAATATTTGACACGTATTTTTTTAATTTTTTTACGTATTCTAAAGATTACGGCAATACATTGAGTTGAGCAGCATATTAATCAAATTGTATCGATCGATAGTGCGCCAATTCAACAGGGGCGCCAAAACTGTTTTAAAAAAGAAAAAAAAAATTAAAAAGATTACAAATGTGCTGCGCGTCTCATTTATTGCAAAGTTGCTGTGTGTTGGGTGGTGCACTTGTCTGCTACGCCTGAATTTGTCGCCCACTGAAGTTGGCGCCCCCCTAGATCCGGGGCTGCTCACATCCCTAGTGAAAACGCAGCCTTATCCACCCCGCGGGCCCAGTACGGGTTGATAGATTCTTCAAACATTAATTATCATTACACATAATTCAGTGTAGCTGAATAAACGACCCTGTTGTCTAAACAACAGGGTCGTTTGTTTCAATTATAATAGCTTTAATAGCGTGTCGTAGGCGTGTTTCAGTGGTTCGCGTGCTCGCGACTTGTTGAAGGCGCGGCGGTTATGGCATTAACGTGTGGAATTGTAGATAAAGGACACCGGTACTGTGTACAGAATAAGTTTATTTGCTGTTTTTTCTCCGAAGAAATTGTGTCTTTGATTATTTTGAAGTTAATAATAGTTGATACAGTTTAAATGTCCTATGAATTAGAACTGATAATTGGATGGTATAAAACTCCAATAGGGATGATGCTTGGGTCAAAAAACCTAAATTCTATTTAGTCCGTCAGTCAGGTAATAAAAAAATATTAGACACGTATTTTTTGCTTTATCACATTAATAAAAAATGACTTAGATAAAACCCATTAAAGTTGGGAAATAGGTCACTACGTCACAAGTAAGTATAAAATCTACATACTCGTGACGTCATGGCACATTTTAACTCAATGTATCGCCGTAATCTGTTGATAACGTAAGAAAAGAAAAAATACGTGTGGTATATTTTTTAATAACCTAACGGAAGGACAAAAAAAAAATTGCCATCGTCCCTCAGCTCTCAGCCCAAAAAACCGTTTAAACATAATCATAGGAAATTTTGACCACTGCTTACTGCAGTTACTCGGCTACTATATACAATTTTTTTCCAGAATTTTCCTTGACATGCACTTAGAATTTGACTAATCATAATTCAAAGTATCAAGCTTGCACCGTCCTAGCAGAAATAATATGCCGTTTTACCTACAAATACCTTATTGAAGTGACACAATGCAACAAATATTTATAACTAGCTGCGCCGTCGGTTTCACCCGCAGAAGTATCGATCCCGTGGGGGGATAAAAAGTATCCAGGTTATAAACTATCTGTGTACCAAATTTCATCCAAATCCGTTCAGCCGTTTGAGCGTGAAGAAGAGACAAACATACACACACAAACTTTCGCCTTTATAATATTAGTAGGATATAACACATAACATAATATCACGCCTGTAATTCTCGAAGGGTTAGGCAGAGGTGTACCAATAGTACACCCACATTTCGCCAGTTATGTTTAAGTCCCATGTAATAGAGGGCGAGCCTATTGCCATCACCCGGCCACAAATCCAGACTCCGGGCTGCTACTGACAAGTTCCAGCTGGAAAAACCTAGTAATACTTTTCTCGACCTAGGAATCGAACCGAGGACCTCATGCTCAGCGGTAGCGCTTGCGACCACTAGACCAACGAGGCAGTCTATTTATCACCTTGTTTCCAATCGATGTTATTTCCACTTAAACAAACATCAACTTTATGCAAGTGTAAATAATGTTGATTTTATATTGACTGTTGAAAAAATCATAAAAAATATGAAGTTGTAGCGCAAACTGAACTCTTATGTGTAGGAATTACGGTTGGTTTTCTTAAAACTCGTGTTTGTTTACATGTTTGGCAAATAAATTGCGAATGCAGATTAGGTTACCTAATTATACCTAAAGTTCTACAACGGGTCAACGAGTGTTGATTTCCTGTAGCGAGGAAAAACAGGACAAAATTTATACTCGTGATTTTTAATCTGCTTGACTAAAAAAACTTTTTTACAAAAAAATACAACCGACTTCGGAACTCGGAAGTCGGTTGTATTTTTTGTAAAAAAGTTTTTTTTTCTCTTTTTAATGGGTTGGTTTGTAATTTATCTAAGTTACAATAGCCTTATGTCAACTGCTCATCACCTTTTACAAAATATTGCTTAATAATGCAGGGACTTTAATTGTTGAGGAGTTCTCCGGTACTTCACCATCAGCTCCACTGCACCATATGAATTGTGACGAGCATCAGTTGCTTACCAACCATATTAAAGTAATCGAATCGCAACCCGTGAAATACTTACTATTGAGTAGTTCTGGTGGCCATCTGTGTCCATCATCATCACCATACCAAATGGTGCTTTCCGAGAGCAAATGCACGAGTTACTACAAAAAATACCCAAATCGCTATACGTGTGCCTACAATATTTGAAGAGTTCCCTCGATTTCTCCAAGATTCCATCATCAGATCGTGACCAAATGACAACGGGACCAACTAGAAAGTATATCCTTTCAAACAAAAAATATTTTTCTAATCAGTCCAACCGTCTTCGAGTAATCGGGGAAAACACATTAAAAAAAAGTTTTCGATGAATTGAGAACCTCCTCCTTTTTTGAAGTCGGTTATAAATTAAATTTGCTGTCGACTAAAAATAACCTAATAAATAATCTAGTTACCCAGTGACTCTCACCAAGGACACAAAAAAATCACTTTAGTCTCTGCCAACCACAAAACAAAAACAAAATCCATAAATAATCCGCGTATCTATAAATTATGTTAAATTCATAAATACATATTACGCCGTGCCGTAATAAAATTAAATTGTTCAAATATTAGCTTTGTCTGCTATCGGTACAAGCGATAATATAATCACTTGCGACACTTTTCAGTTAGTTTTCAGTCGGCCTTCAGTGTTACTGTGATTTTTCAGTAGTTTGACGTATTATTATTGTTATCATTTTGTGGTGGGTTTGAGTAAAAAGTTGGATTTTATACAGTTGTGTACTTGTGTGGTTGTAAAACTAAATAATAATAGTAAGGGTTGAATTTTTAAAAATTATTTTAAAATTAGTTTCTAAAGTTATTGTTATTTTTTTAACTGACTTCCAAAACGGAGTAAGTTCTTTGATCGTAGCGTATGTATTTTATTTTTTTATTGTATTTCCCTTGATATTTTCGCTAATTGTGGACAGATTTTTAAAATTATTTTTCATTTGGCAGAGGAAGCTTGCGCGGTGATCCCATAATATAGATTTTATTAATTTGATTGCGTAGTTTTTGAGTTAGCTTTAATAATATGTATTTTTCCCACTTAGGCTATATGGACGATGTTATAATAAGTTCCTGTCATCTATTATTTACATATTATGTAGTGGTATTCCAATGTCTGTGGGGTAGGTTCCACAACTAAAAAGTGAAATATATAAACTTTTTAGTATTTGGGTAATTTCAGATAGATTAAGTGGTCGCAAGAGCTACTGCTGATAATGAGATCCAGGGTACGATTCCCGGGTCGGGAAAAGTGTTATTAGGTTTTTCCATCTGGAATTTCTCAGTAGCAGCGGAGTCTGGATTTGTGCCCGGTTGATGGCAATAGGCTCGCCCCTATTACGTAGGCGAAATGTAGGTACACCTCTGCCTAACCCTTCGGGGAAGTACAGGCGTGGTGTTATTTTATGTTTCAAGTTTTAATTCGTAACTGTTCATGATTTTATGGCTGTGGTAAAAATTTGAACTTGAACATTTTACGTACAACCAGATTTTGTATTTAAGTACGCATTTATTTTCTGTTTGACCAGCTGTCAAACTATTTTACTGTATGGAATCAAAGCAAGTCGCAAATATTTTTGAATTTTGATTCTAGAACATGCCGGTTTCCTTCAACGTTTTAAGCATTGTGCAAACAGCGCGACGCGACTATAGTAAAACAATTTCTAAGAAAACTTCACGGTAGAATAATTACCGGTGGCGCGTCGCGCCTGTGCACGAGGCTTTAACAGGGTCGCTTTTATAAAAAATAAATAAAAAAAGTATTAAAAAACAGTGTCACTCCGGGAGTGTCGACAGAAGTGAAAACTTAAAAAAATATCGGCACAGCGGTAATCAACGCGTTGATGTCTTTTACTCCACGGTGTCAGTAAATTGCGTTACAGTGTCGCGAAATCAATGGTTTAGTCCCATTTCAAAAATGTCCAACGCGCCTAAAGAAGTTTTCACTTCAAACATCGTCGTACGATTGGAGAAACGCAGACAGCAGAATTTTGGTGCGACCAAGTCTGCGGCTTAGAAACTTTGTTTGACAAACTTTTTGCGAGTCATGTTTTTTACTTCATTTTAAGGCTTTTACACTAGCGTTTTTCTTTGAGGATTTTTTTTCCCTTTGTAAAGTATCACAGTTGGTGATACTTAATTCACATTACTATCTAGCCCAGTGGTTCTTAAAGTTGACTGAACTGCGACCCACCTAACAAAAACTTCCAAATTCGGGACTCATCTCTTGGCTGTCATGGTGAAAAAAGGAGCATACAAAACTATATGAATGAAGGACTTCAAATAATAAAGAAACGTTCAGTTACAATCGAAAATTTTAATACTTAATTAAATACAAGTACCTAGTGCTATTTCAATAACGATGTATTTGTTTCCTATTTTTAGGGTCCCGTTGCCAAATGGCGAAAAACGGAACCCTTATAGATTCGTCATGTCTGTCTGTCTGTCTGTCCGTCCGTATGTCACAGCCACTTTTTTTCCGAAACTATAAGAGCTATGCTGTTGAAACTTGGTAAGTAGATGTATTCTGTGACCGCATTAAGATTTTCACACAAAAATAGAAAAAAAAACAAATAATTTTGAAGTTCCCCATAATTAGAACTGAAACTCAAAAAATGTTTTTTCATTAAACCCAAACGTGTGGCCGCTTTTTTTGTCAGTAAGCTTTAGCATAAACTTCAATTTTAGTTACTTTTAATCGCAATGAGAAAGAAAAGAAAGAAAAAGTATTTATTGAGACTCGCACAGGAAATCACAAATTAAACTAAAACATACTCATCAAAACATTAATAAAAAACAAAATAAAAATAAAAACAAAAATGCAGAAAGTCCTGTACGAGGCCAAAAGGCTCCTATCTCAGCATATGCTGCGACATTTAAGAACGGAGTTTAATACGTCCAATTTATTTCGGTATTTATTTTTAATATTAATCATAGCTGAAAATACATTTTTCAAGGCCCACCCAATATTCGCGACCCATAGTTTGAGAAACACTGATCTAGCCTGTTAGCTAATAAGTAATCTAAACATAACTTTAACTTCTAAGATACTTTTAGGAACATGACGTGAAGAAAGTTTTGAGTGTGAATGTAGCTTTTTGACCAGGGCAGGGGCTCCCAACCTTTTAACATTCGCGCCCCCTAACTTTGTTTTTAAAATCACTTCGCCTCTGAGTTACTTTGTCGACATAAGCAGAAAAGCATAAGAATGTAAAGCAAGCGAAAGTGAGGTCAAAATGTTTGAACCCCCTTGGATAGGTTAGATTTTCTTTTGATCACTCAAACAAATAGAAGTTACTTTGTCGAGTTTTGCAGAAAAACTCAAGAATTATGAGAATGCTTAATGTAAGAGCGAGCTCGAAAAATATTGTACAATTTCGGATTCGTTACATTTTTCTTTTGATCATTCATACAGAAATAGAAAAACTTGTTTTACATTTTACAGCACCTAAGTATTATGAAACTTTTGGGTTTTGGAAACTAGTCTTAAAACCTTTTCTAATACCAAGAACAAAAATGTTTGTAAATCTATACTTTATTATTGGAGCCGCCGTGCCCCCCCCTCATTGGTCAATCTGTGCACCCCGAGGGGAAGTCGGTTAAATAGAAGACCTGTGCGAGGCCATAAATATCTCAGCATAATGCTACGATATTTGAAAAAACAAATACCGCAGTGCTGGTATTCTGATAGGGCCCACTGTGGTACCACGGACACACCTACGGACACAAAATAAAATCCCAATAGAAATTAAATTGTTCCACCATCAGAGTCACGTCGCGCCTGTCTGCGGCCTACTGTCTGCCTTTAAACGTATCGTTCCATTTCTATGAATCGGTTGAAGGTGATAGAGACAGAATTATGTTTTAAATACTTTCTTGTTGGTCTAGTGGTCGCAAGCACTACTGCTGAGCAGTTGGTCCTGGGTTTTCCACTAGGAATTTCTCAGCAGCAGCCCTGAGTCTGGATTTGTGCCCGGTTGATGGCAATAGGCTCTCCCCCTATTACATGGGACGAGGGACTGAATTACCCAAAAATTAAGGTACAGACGCCAGCACATCAAGCTACCCGAAACTGTCAAATTTTCCCAATCAAATTTGAACCTTATGCTTCAGCGATAAAGTTGAAAATCTATTAAATACATTTGACAGATTGTAGTAGCTTGAAGTGCTGGCGTCTGTACATTAAATTTCAGTATGACGTCATACCGTTAAATAAGGGTTACCGAAATATTTCGATTCCGTTCTTTTGTTCAGCAGCGGAATTTTGAGGTTGGAAATGCATACCGGTATATTTTGGTAGAAGTACTATAACCTTTATAAATGTTTCGGTAGCAGTACCTTAACCTTTATAAATAGGGGTTTTCTTTGACGCACCGCCGCCACACTCTTTCTCTTGCTGATTGTAACTCAGTATTGGTTTTTATTTCTGATCGGAAGGACACGACTGTGTAAGCACCCGCGCCGCGCCGTCTCGCATGTTTTTCGGTACCAAAATCGTGTAAAGGTTAAATAACGGTTTAGCCCAACCTTTATTTATAAAGGTATCGATATAGCTCCACCTTTGTTTTAAACCGGTATATTTTTGAGGTATCTTAACCTTTAACCGTAACCGCTTTCAGTCCCTGGATGGGACTTACGAGCGAAATGTAGGTGTAATACGGTACAGACGCCAGCACATCAAGCTACCCGAAACTGTCAAATTTTCCCAATCAACTTTGAACCTTATGCTTCAATTATAAAGTTGAAAATCTATTAAATAAATTTGACAGATTGTAGTTGCTTGATGTGCTGGCGTCTCTGTACCTACATCTCTAACTAACCCTTGGGGAAAAACTGGGGTGATGTGTTTCATTTAGTGATTAGTGCAAGTGCAAGGAGCCCTTAGTCTCGAATCTCGATTCGCTCTTGAATCACCATTCAGTGACGTGAAGGTATTACATAATCACGAATCAAAGACAATAAACTGTCATGGCCGCCAAGGTCGACAGCTGGAACTTATTACTTACATGTGTTTAGTACAAAATGTACAAATATTGAGTGATAAACATCGTCTAATATGTAGTAGTAGAAGGTAATTTTTTTTACAAGATGGAAAGTAGATTATTATAGCTGGACAGGATGAGGAAGACCATAGAACACATGGATAGTTTGTGTGTCTGATGCTCGGGCCACACCAACGGGAAACGCCGTTAATTATCACGATGATAGACCTTAACCCGTCGGAATAAAGTTTATCATCGCGATACTCAACGGCGTTTCTTGTTGGTGTGGCCGAATGAGGGATGAATATGAAAGAACAAGGAGTGAATGATAGCGTGACGGTTGACGGGGAATGGAGATAAAAAAACTTTTTACAAAAAAAATAAACAACCGACTTCCAAAAAAAACACAACAATGTGAAAAATAACTTTTATTTCGGAAGTCGGTGTCTTTTGGTTTTGATTTTTTGTTTTTTTGTCTGCACTCAGCGCTTGGTGTGGCAGGCAACACGCCGTGTTCGAGTTCGCAACAAGTCCATCGTCATCCTGAGGGAGGCATCCTCAGGATGACGATGGACTTGTTGGTGGTGAAACACGTGTCGATTTCTTTCAGGAGTTTTTTATGGCTCTTTAGAAATAGCTAAGCGGAACAAGTTACTAAATAAATCCACTTCTATTGTATTTTATAATGGATTTCCGCAAGGTCACGCCTGAATCAATTAATTATCTGTAACAAATATAAAAAAACAGTCGATTTGAGAACCTCTTCCTTTTTTGAAGTCGGTTAAAAACGAGTTGCGTTGACCCAAAAGTAATATGGGACTGGCGTCGAAGTAAAATATAGCTGTAAAAACATTCAGAACTTGAGAAATATCCGAAAACGCCTAACACAATAACAGAAAACTTATTTTAAAACTTTTCGAGCTCGCCTCGCTCGCTCTTGCGTTCTACAATCTCTTAATTCTAAAACTTCTAATGTCGACAAAGTACCGAACTCCTATTTCCGAAATTCTAATCGGCCCTAGGCGGGGTGCTAACATTATTGACTTTGCTTCGGTCGCTCTTGCATCCGACTGCTTCTTTGTATAAATAGACATAGTTAGTCCTCTTTCTGCACGAATGAACAAAACCTATCCCATTCAAGTCGGGACGCAAAAATTATCGAGCTCGCTTCGCTTGCTCTTGAATCCTACATTCTCTTATTTGCTAAGTTTTTCTGCATAAGTTGACTTTACTCCTTGTATGAATGGACAAACGAAAACCTAACTTATCCGAGATGAAATGCAAAAACGATCGAGTTGGCTTCGTGGAGCTGAAGATGCACCCCCTGAAAAAACCTGCCGGCGCCCATGTTTGTAGATATCATGAAATGCCAACCGTCGTCTCTTAAAGCAATCATAAGAGGCGATACGAGAGGACTACTCCTAATACCTTTCATTTTGAAAATATGACATTTATAAATCGTCTTCTATACAACAAAATTAAAGCAGCGGCCATTCTTGAATTGTCAAAATCAAAGGGAATGTTATATTGGTTCTCAAATTGTATCATTTCAACATGAATAATGTAACAAATATTTTAAAGTGATTTTTTAAAGTGTGTCCGTGGAGTTTCTTGCCCGTTCTTCTCCAGAGGAACCCACTACGCTTTGGAATGGGCAACTAGCTTCATCTTTCTGATTGACCGACCCCTTCACAATTCAAAAGTGCCTGTAATTGGTTTATTTGAAATAAATGGTTTGAGTTTGTCACGCAATAGAGACGATGCCTGGGTCAGAAAATAGAAACTCTATTTAGTCCGTCAGTCAAATAATAAAAAATATTACACACGTATTTTTTTTTTATCTTATTAATAAAAAACAACTTAGATAAAACGCATTAAAGTTGGGGAATGGGGTCGTTACGTCACAAGTATATAACCTACATACTCGTGACGTCATGGTACATTTTAACTCAATGTAACGCCGAAATATTGATAATGTAAAAAAAGAAAAAACTTTTACAAAAAAAAGTTGTGGTACCTACCTCACACAAATTCGAATACCACTACCTGCTATGTAAATAACAGTGACAAGAAGTTATCATATCATCTACATACTAAGTGGGAAAAAATACGTATAATTGAAGCTAACTCAAAAACTACCCAAGCAAAGTTAATAAAATTTATATGGGACCACCTCTGAAGTATGATCTACCAAACAAAAAAAGAATCATCAAAATCTATTCATAATTTGGCGGAGTAATCGCGTAACAAACATACAAAAAAAAAAAAAAACATACAGACGAATTGAGAACCTCCTCCTTTTGGAAGTCGGTTAAAAATACGAGTGCAATTTTTTTTATAATAAACCTGACACAAAAAAAATCATCCCTATTAGGGTGCAGAAGTAGAAAGGTGGAGTTGCCGTTGAAATATTTTAGGCTAGTCTACAAACGTAACATTAACTTAACGTTTGGACTAAATATTTAATTCTAGACCACACCCATAGCGTGCTAGATAGACTGGGTTGGGCAAAGGATTAGTAATTTCCGACAATTTCAGTTATTTCTATAAAGGTTTTTAGGAACTCATTTTCGTGAGCATTCATTTTGGGGTGTTATCATGTCTTTGTCAAAAGTTTGAAAAAATACTGGGGACTCACAATGGGGTACAGTGTTACCACATCATCGCTTACTATCAGGTGGGATAGTGGTCAAACGCGAAACTATTATTACAAAAAAAAAATATAATGTGAAAAATAACTTTAATTTCGGAAGTCGGTGTCTTTGGTTTAGAATTTTCTTTTTTAGCGTCGGTTTTTTTTTGTACTAAGTTTTTATTTTTTTACTTTTTAGTTCTGGTACCTACCCCACACAAATTCGAATACCACTACCTGCTACTATGTAAATAACAGTGACAGGAACTAATCATATCTAATTGGGAAAATATATTGAAGCTAACTCAAAAAATATCCAAGCAAAGTTAATAAAAATTTATATGGGACCACCTCAAGAGCATACCTTTTCAGACGAAAAATGTTGTTTTTTTTTTAAATCGGTCTTGAATTGACGGAGAAATCGGTGGAAATACATTAAAATAAAAAACAAACGCTACAAACATAGAACCTCCTCCTTTTTGGTAGGTAGTCGGTAAAAAAAACATATCGAAAAAAATATACCCAGTAATCGTAACTTCCATACGCAAAATACGCGCTTTGACGTGGAGTTGCGGACATCAGCCCGTCTTAACAATACGTAACTGGATGTGGAGGTCAGATAGGCAGTAACTTCAACCGACCCCAACAGAGTTGGGATAAGGCTGGGCAGATATCAAAATGAACAGACTGATTTGTTGGCTGATTTATTTTTTGGAGTACAAATACTTAGATGGTTTTTGGTCTGGTCTTCCTAGTTACTATGCCTAACTTACTATCTTAGTAAAATCTTGGTCCTAACTTGATTCTTTTACCTTATGGTTTCCTTTCGTTTTCGAGAAGAACAAAAATTCATCATCATCATCATCCTATAATGTTCCCATTGCTGGGACACATGCCTCCTCTCTGTGAGAGGGAGCGGGCCGTAATCCACCATGCGGGCCCAGTGCGGGTTGGTATTTGTCACATGTCTTCGAATTTTCGGTTCTAGGACATGCCGTTTCCTCACGATGTTCAATGTTGAATAAAACATTATTTTAAAATAATTAAAAAAGAAAATTGAGATCCTCACAACAAGCCCTTTCATTTGATATGTCACACGGTACAATTTGTAAAACTTTTATTTTTTTGACCCCGAAAAGTGAGCTCCGTATTCAAAATTAATTTATTTACGTTACCCGTCCGTGTTTGGGTCACAGAAATTCATATGTGTACCAAATTTCAACTAAATTGGTTCAGTAGATTCGGAGCAAATCATTTTTCATTCAATTCTTTCAATCATTAATAGGCACGATACCTGGGTCAAAAAAAAAATATCTATTTAGTCCGTCAGTCAGATAATAAAAAAATATTAGACACGTATTTTTTGCTTTATCATATTAATAAAAAATGACTTAGATAAAACGCATTAAAGTTGGGGGAGTGGGGTCGCTACGTCACAAGTAAGTATAAAATCTACAGACAAGTGACGTCACGGCACATTTTAACTCAATGTACCGCCGTAACCTTTTGACAACGTAAAAAAAGAAAAAACATGTGTCCAATATTTTTCAATAATCTACAAGACGGACAAAAAATATTTTTTTAGTCATCATCCCTATTCTACCATACCTACTTCTCTACAACCCGTTGGTCCTATGTCTGATCTCTCCCCTGTCGTGTCGGATTGCCGTCCCATCGAATTATGAGAGTGAGGGAAAAGAGAGTATACCTGTGTCTGCGCACACACGTGTTCACTATATATCTCTGCGTACTTGGCTAGTCCCCGTTGAGGTTCATCATATGCCTAGCCTTTTCCCAACTATGTTGAGGTCGGCTTCCAGTCAAACCGAATGCAGCTGAGTACCAGTATTTTACATGGAGCGACTGCCTATCTGACCTCCACAACCTAGTTACTAGGTAACACGGTATCCCTTGGTAAGACTGGTTGTCAGACTTTTGGGCTTCTAAATACCCGTAACAACTGTCAAAGATCTACAAATGACAGCCGGGACCAATGGCTTAACGTGCTTCCGAGGCACGGAGGGGTCTTGGTATGTACAGTCGCCGTTGAGGTTGTCCGTCGAAATTTGCTCTGAATATTTTAGCTGGCATCTCATTAGTCAAAGCATACAAAGTTCAAAATCAAGTTCTTCTAACTAAACAGACAGTTATGGTGCTTGGGGAGTTCGTTGCGCCACTTCTTCCCAGCTAAACCACTAAGGAAGTGGTGATGGGAATGCGTTTTGGGTGCAATAGACGTGGATATATTTAGTAACCTGTTCCGCTTAGCTATTTCTAAAGAGCCATAAAAAACTCATGAAAGAAATCGACACGTGTTTCACCCCTCAATGAGGCATCCTCAGGATGACGATTGACTTGTCGCGAACCCGAACATGGCGTGTTGCCACACCGAGCGCTGAACGCAGAGTGTACTCTGCGTTCAGCGTTCCAGCGTTGTTGTTTGTTCAGTGCAAGTTTTTATGGCTCTTAAGAAATAGCTAAGCGGAACAGGTTACCAAAACTATGTTCAAAAAGTGCTTACTCTAGCCTAGTTTGAATAAATGACGTTGGAATTGGATTTTAAAAGGGCTAAGCCAGAGTTTTCATAGCTTGAAAACTTAAGACAAACTGCACATATGAAGCTGTTCCTGTAATTAACAGCTGCGTATTTCAGCAGTTAGTACACAATACTTGTTAATTATGCAAGTACTTACTCTCATAATTAACAACCATGACGTCACAATATTATGTCATTCAAGAGCTGCGCTCGGGCATGTAGTAATGTGTATGAGTTGTAAAGGCTGGTGCATATTGATACTATTTTGGCCAGTCTTAAGCCTTTGAAACCCTCTAGTCGCTTTGAATGTGCTGTTTTTTAGATTCCGTCCCATATTTTGAAAAACTGAACTGTTGTATAGTGACAAAAGTATGTCTTTCAGTCCGTCTGCCACAGGTGATTTTCTTTCGAAACTATGCGATGCACGAACTTTTTTATACAGTAGACCAGTTGATAAGTAAGCTGTCGTCTTTAAGCTGTTCAATATCCAATCTTCTAAGACTACGTTTCGTTTACAGTCTAACTTCTAAGACATTAACCTAACAGTCATTTTCTGAAAGCTTTTTCCCATATCATTTATCGCTAAACCTTATTTGATTCTTAATATTTCGCATAAAGCAGATTTCAGATAATTGCAAACATGACCATGTTTTCAGATTAAGGGGTTCCCTGACCTTGGTATAGAAATTAAACCAACTTTAAAAAACCCATCGGTCAGTTTCCCTCACTTCCCATCTTAAAGTAGACCAAGCTAGACTAACAATTCTCCATTATGAAACCCACCTTATATAAATATCGATATTTACTAAACATGGGACCTAAATAATGCATTTCATCTAAACCTTACGCAATGGACGGTCATACAGTAAACTTTGTTAGTAAACAATCTGGAACGATCGGAAATCTAGTACAGAACTGGTTGCGTGGAAAACGGTGGTGTTAACAGTGTGAAAAATTGTTCCGGAAACAATAGAAATGTAATATTGTGTGTGTGACATTGTTTTTACTCAACCATCGTCATCGTCATCAGCTTATAGCATTCCATTGCTGGATATACGCCTCTCCAATCGAATGCCATTTAAAATTTGATCCTCGGCTTCTCTCATTTAGAACTTGTCATCATTCAGACGAAATATGTCCATCATCATCATCAGTCCACTGCTGGACGTAGGCTTCTCCGATCACACGCCATTTCATTCGATCCTCGGTTACTTTCATCAGGACCTGCGTAGCCTTTTCCTAAATATGTTGGGGTCGGCTTCCAGTATAAACGTGTGCAGCTGAGTAACTGTATTTTACATGGAGCGACTGCCTATCTGACCTCTACATCCCAGTTACTGGGTAACACGTTCATCCAGCTGCAACAAAGTCCACTGCTAGACATTGCCCCTAGCATCGCTCCTACGACTGGTCCTGTGCTTTCTGTATCCATGCAAGGGTTTCCCGCGACCTACACCAGGTCATTGGTCTACCAATCTCAACACTACATCTTTCGGCATGCGGTCGCCACTTCAGAATTTCTCAGCCCCATCGGCCGTCTGTTCTGCGTGCTATGTCCAGTGTCCGCCCAACGTCAAACTTCAAGTCGTTCATTGAAGTTTCTTCTTTCTTGATTGTAATAGGTGATATCCAATGCTGGGCTTATGTTTTGAAGAAATTAATCAATAGATTGCGGATATTTATCTTTACCAAGGTATTTAGGTCCCTAAAAGACCAACATTTTTCATATAGAAAACAAATGAGAATAATGTACGCCATGTTCGGAATGCTGGCTATTTTTGGAGAACTGAAAATCCCTTGATCCAGATCTCGGTATAGATAGTTAAAATTAAATTTCTAAAAATACCTTTAAACAACAATCTCGAACGATAACAAACCGTGAAATCTAGATTAAAAATAATACATTCCTGTACAATTCACCTTATCTTTTATCAGTAGATATGGCTATGAGTGCTCCATTTAGTTCTGTATTTGTGTGTAAATCAGACGTCTTTGTTGTGCAAAAAGTTTTTATTCAAAACAGTGACCGACTTCAAAAATAAATAAAAGAAATCTACCTGACGAAATGTCATAAGTGCCAGTGAAAATTGTGTCCAAATTCGTTTAGCCGTTTCCGAGATTACTCCAAAAATATAAGCTGTGATATTGAACTTTGTTTTAAGTATAGTTAATGATAAAATTATTAATCATATCAATGTCATTGTCATTAGTAGTATTATTATGACATTCCAATATTTTGTGGTTGACCAAAACTCAACCACAAAATATGGAAATGACAGTGTGCGTTGCTAGATTCGGTTTTTTTCTCGTCACAACACAAGCTATATGCATCAGCTCATCATCATTGGCACCTTTGTTCCACCTTCTGCCGAGTATATAACTCCTCCCTTTTGTGGCAATAGCTCATGCCATGGCAAAAATATTAGCCTGTCAGCAAGGTTGTAGCTGGGCTGCCTGTCCAGGGTGCCCCAGAAAACAAAATCCCGTGCACACTATGACCACATCTCTTACCGCCCCAGTTCTATAGCGGCCGAGCGCTGCAAGCAAGAATAGTCCTTACGGTAGTTACGGCTTTCCGCGATGGTACATTGAAGTACCGCTACTCGGGGAGACTAATGGCTGAGCGCTGTAAACAAGAATAGTCCTTACGTGTTAGTTACGGCTTTTCGCGATGGTACATTGAAGTACCGCTACTCGTGGAGGCTAATATCATGCGCCCCTAATGTTTCTGTTGGCTGGTTCTAGGAGAAATATTAACATATATTCACTCCTTGTTTCCCCGAAGGGTTTGGCAGAGGTGTACCCACATTTCGCCAGTTATATTTTGAGTCCCATGTAACAGGGGCGAGTCTATAGCCACCACACTATCGGAATCCTAGATGGAAAAGCCCAATTACATTTTGTCTCACTTGGGAATATTAATCATTTGAGATTCTACATCGTGTCAATGGGGCTTAGTATACCATGTGGGAAGAGTTTTGTTTCTTGTAGAAGTCCCTCATTAATTTCCCACACTTTTAAGTGAGCGGGTCTGTCAGGCTCTTACTGACTAAAACTTCACGGTGTTTCTTCAACTACCTTGGGCCTGAAGGTGCTTTTATGAAGGAAGCAGCAACCGCAAACTGCAGCGGCACGACTGGTTACTATGTGACTCTATGAAAACGGTAACAGGCGGAAATGTTTTGGAGGTGTCCTTTGGTCTGAGAGTCGGAGTCACACTCTTTCATCTTCATTTCCTGGGAAAAACCTTGATCCAGCAATGGATTACAATTCGTTGAGCAAATGTGTGAATGTGTGTGTGTGATAAAAAGTGACTCACAGAATTATTGTTTTGTTATCTATTTAACATGATTGCTAATTCAATTTTAGTGTTGTATGGTGTACCTAGAGTCACGTTTGAAAGTCGTGAGATTGGTTTTAAATTCTCCACATTAGTCGTAAAAATTGGATTGATAGGCTTTTTAATTATTCAAGTTTATATTCAGTATTTCCCATATCTTGTTACGCCAATTTCTTTGGGTCATCCATGATCATCTTGATTGACAGCTTTGTTCCATCCACTGCTAGGTAGGTACTCCTCTCTTCTATGCTATGCTTCCCTGGTACGTGCGAGTTTTATCCTGGTCCAACCTGTGGTCCTTTTTAGATCTATCCGTCTCTTGGCAATCATTCAGTTAGGGCTCTGACCTGCCCACTTTCATTTCAGTGTCATCATTACGAAAATCAAAACTTAAAAAATCAAGGACGATAAGATTTTATTTAGTGTGTAGTGTCTTTATGATATTGTTCTCTTGTGTATTTTTTTGGGACTGTTATAAATATCAATTACTTAGATATTTTAGTCGTCTCCTCTGTATGGTTGTTCGTATGTTAGCATTCTTCTTCAAAACGACTAAATCAATTAAGGCGCGGTTTGTGCTAATTACTTGTGTTATCTCAAACAGGTATTTACGTAAACTAGTATTAATACTTTAAAACTTCACATAGTATCATTGTGATTGACTGACAGTAGTCAAAACGACGATGTGTCTTAAAAATAGTGACAAAACTCACATTCAGTGCTGAAAAGTGACAAAGTGCCATAAATAAGTGACGAAACAGTGAAATGTAAATAAACAGTGAGTTAAAATGAGTGAGAAGAACTACAATAGCCTGCCAAGGCTTAAAAGAAAGGAGACATGGAGGAAAAAGGGGGTAAGCAGTACTGCTAGTGTGTGTTGGTGTTGTCCGTTGAGCTTTTTGTACGTCAAACTTGTAGGGTAACAAGTACATAAATGTCTAGCCTAGACAGTGGCGCTCAGTTATTCTCAAGCGCCCCTGCAGGAGAATGTACGGTCTCACGAGGCCATGGTGACGGTTCCCGTTGAAACTCAAGGCGGACCAAGCCCTGTTGGGGGTGCGGAGTATGTGCGAGTATACGCTGCACTCCCAACTCAGTACAGACAAACTATGTTCTTAATGTCCCTCGGCAAACCTCGTGTTTCGTCAGTCGTCGGATTTCTATCAGTTGCCCTTTGTACTTGGTGCAGACCGGACGCACTCGATCGACTTTGAAGTATATAGAGTTGTTAATACTCTTTTAACTTAATGTAATTTATTACAAAAATGGGAGGAAAGCCGCTAAAGTCGCAGGCACGACAGATAGGAAAATAGTTTTACAACTCTATATAGTTCACACGGAAATCAAAACAAAACAACAATAAAGTACTTAGTTCTGAATTCAAAATATTATACACGATAAATCTAATAATTGATGAACATGGAAATTAGCATTCGTTTGTATTCGGAAATCCGATGATACCCGAGGGACATTAAGAAAATAGTTATACAGTAGTACAAAGTCTAGGTTAGCCTAAGATTTAACTTGATTTTATAATGCACAGCTAAACCCTTTTTCTGGTATCAATGTCTGAGTTCTACCACACTAATTTTCTATTTTGATGTCGTTTGCTTGCACTAACTGCACTACTAAATCAACTGAACCTTTTTTTCGGGGGGCAACCTTGAATAGGCGCCCGGCCTTCGGGGATAGAGGGAAATCGCAGTCCATAGCTGCACGCGACGGAAGAATAGCCAGAATGACAGATTCACAATTACAATCTGTCATTGTGTCTATTCTTCCGTCGACAAAACCCGTTTCTATGGTGGCCATGCTAAGCGTGTTGGACATAGGATTCTCCCGAGTTGCGCTACAACACTAGAAGGCCAATTCTCGTATTTAAAAACTTTTTACAAAAAAAACAGTGGCACTCCGGGAGTGCCGACAGAAGTGAAAAAAAAAGAGCACAATCGCGTTTACAAAAATGAGGTGTCGGTAACCGAGTCGCGAGTTCAATTGATTTTTCCCATCTCAAAAAATCCCAACGCGCCCAAAGAACACTACAAAGTGAAAAATAACTTTAATTTCGGAAGTCTGTTTCTTTGGTTTTGAATATTCGTTTTTTGCCATACTTTCGCAATCTGTCAAAATTATCAAAAATATTGGTTAATTGATTGTATTTTTGACAGATTGCGAAGGAGGTGCCAATGCGAACGTTCTTAAAAAATACGGGAATTGCTCCTCATGTTCTTCGCCTTCTGCGTCCAGTCTGTCCCAGACGCCTTTTACTCGGTCGGACGTTTGGTTACGAGAGAAAAAGTAGCAGACAGAGAACATACCATTTAAAAAAAAAAACAGGCACTCCGGGAGTGCCGACAGAAGTGAAAACTTAAAAAAATCGGCACTGCGGTAATCAACGCGTTGATGTCTTTTTAATGGTCAAAAGCTGGTGTCGTAACCGTGTCACGAAATCAATGGTTTATTCCCATCTCAAAAATGCCCAACGCGGTTAAAGAAATTTTTACTTCAAAAACCGATGACTCAATATCCCAAAACAATTTTATTAAGACGCAGATTCCAACGTATAGTTTAGAGATAAAGCGATGTCTCGTCGAACCAATATTTATACGATGAGATCACATTATGAAATCACTGTAGGTCAGTGTCGACCACTTAGCATTGGATTTTGTTTTTAGTAGGTACAAGTTTATTTTTTACTAGCGTTTGCCCGCGGCTTCGCCCGCGTGGATGTCGGAAAATATTTTACAGCCGAGGAAATGTCATTGACTAATACCTCTGCGCCCGCGTTGTCGTCAACCATAATAATGTAATCTCGCGTAATTTTGAAACTGTGATATCTTTTAAACTATTCATTTAAATGATATGATGTCAGGCATATTTTAATCTAAATTAAATGCCCAATTCAAATAACATATTTTATTGGATAAGGATTAATATAATACCGGTCAAAAAAGCTTCGGAAATAACAATGAAATATTCATCAAATTACATAACATAACATAACGCCTTGTTTCCCCGAAGGGTTGGGCAGAGGTTGTCCCTGTAGCAGGTACACCCACATTTCGCCAGTTATGTTTTCAAATATGTTATGTGTTATGTTATTCATCAAATTCTGAAAGATAATAATGGTTACTGTGGGTCATCCTTAGAAGATAGACATATGCCATCGCGGACTGTTTTGTTGAACTTTTCCAGATAAACAATACTGTAGAACATACATTTTATGTAACTTTTACTATTTCCGCGGCGCACGCCAATAAAGCTCCCAGTCGGCATTATTTTTTCCGACATCTTCAACAATAATCGTCAAATTTCAGCCAATTTACACAAAACCTTAATTAATTATACACTAAAACCTTCCGCATGAATCACTCCGTCCAATTAGTGTTTGAAAATCCGTTCGGTAGTTTTTGAGTTTATCGCGTTCAGACAGACAGACGCGGCGGGGGACTTTGTTTTGTAAGTAAGGATTTGCTACCACTTGAGGTATTTGGATTATGAAATCTTCTTTCTTTTTCGTGTCAGAGTTTTTATTACGTCCATTGGCCTCTGACTTGACTTCACATGCCATCGAGAAATATCTCTCAAGGCATGTCGGTTGCCTCACGATGTTTTCCTTCATCGTTTTTTAAACACGTGATAATTATACAATACGCACATGAATCCGAAAAGTCAGAGGCGTGCCTTGGGTTCGAATTCGAGATTTATGAATTGCTGGAATAATGAAGCCGTCAAGGTTTTCACATTATAAATTCTAAGGAGAAACCTCTTCATATCCAAGTTTCTAAGATCAAACTTAAGTTATGTGTTCCGGAAACTGTCATCCCCTATTTAACCCTTTAAGGGGGTGAATTTTCGTAATTTCTGTAGTTCTCACTATCGGTAGGTACACAATGTCGCCCATCGGCATGTGACCGCCCGAATTTTTCTGAATGTTCATGAAAAATTATCAAAAAATAACTTTAAAAGGGGGTCTATCTTGACTTTTTTTAAATTTTTTTTTCAACGTCCCCACTATGATTTTATGAACTTACACTTGTTTTTTTTTTTAAAACACGATTTAAAAAAAAACATGTTTTCAACTCCGTTTTTTTTTGCATAGTTGACAAATTTTAATAAAAATTTAGTTAATCCGATAAAATAACTCGTAAGCTTTTAGAAATAATAAACAGAATCCAAATCGAGCCAATAACATCGGAGATATGGCAAACGCTAATCAAAACATAAAACAAATTAATAACATGAAAAATATTACAGATAGACCCCCCTTTTCAAAGTTATTTTTCGATCATCTTTCATGAATATTCAGAAAAATTCGGGCGGTCACATGCCGATGGGCGACATTGTATAAGGAACATGTACGCAAAATATCATGCTTCTAGTAAGTAAATTTAAGATTTTTATTCAGTAGTTTGGCGGCAAATCTAAACATAGATTAGCCAATTACGTGTAAGATATTATAGTGCATAAGAGTGTGCGCAGACACATGCGCATTCTTTCTGCACTATCATAGTTCGATGGGTCGTAAAACTGACACTACCAGATAGAATTCAGACACAGAGCTCACGACATTACATGCTCTCGGAAGAATGAGACTGCCAAATTTACTTATTTAGCACAAGTAAAAATACCGTACAAAGGCGGACTTAATGCCTGAGGCATTTTCTCTGCATCACCCTAAGGTTGACTGCAACCTTAGGGTGATGCAGAGAGAAAACATGGCAGGTGCAACATAAGGGATTGATAACTCGAAAATAACTATAAAATACAAGAATAAATACACAGATATACATACATATTAACAGAATAAACTTTGTCAGGAGAAATAACGATCGGTAGAGGAGAAAACGAATCCTGCAAATCAGCAGTGATGTTTCTGCCAACTTCTTACGTATATGCTCACGTGTCTTCACATTAAAAGATAACCGACTGGTTGCCGTCCTGGTTTTCAGAGGTAGAGCATTCCAAGGAAAGACCGCCTGGACAGAGAAAGAAGGGTGAATGAAACCAGAGCGGTGAGAAGGACATCGTAGAAGATTGTAGGTGGAACGAATATTTCATTTACAAATTCAGACAGAAATTCACATTACTTTTGGCCCGACCCGGGTATCGAATCCAGGATCTCAGAATCCGCAGCCGCATAAGCCTTTTTTTTGTTCCGGGGTGGAAAATTCTCATGTATGTCCTCTGCCCTGGGGCGGGCGAAGGGGTCTATATGACTCGTACTGACTAAAAACCACCCCGGTTTTCCCTTCCCACACTTGGATCATGAGATCTAGTGCGCCTTCCATGATCCCCGACTGGTGCCGGCCCGCTTTTGCGGGCCACTTCATGCCCGCGGGGGGAGTGAGGTGTGAGACTCCCCCCGCGACGTCAAATAGGGGCGCGCGTGGAACACTACGCGCCGCCACCTCGGGTCCTGCTGGATGGGGGGCGGCGGACGTCCCCGAGTCCGCCGTCCCTCCGGATCTGTTTAGCCGTATAAGCCTAGGCCAACTAGGCACTCGAATTAGCACTTAAAACACAAAGGTGACAATAATTGACACAGTTATAGAATAAAGAATGCCGTCCGCCCTAGAGCCACTGACCTTCCTACAACAGATGTGAGCAGAATACTGATCATCTAGAAATCTCGTCGTATGGCGCACCTAAGATTTATTGTTACAAAGTAGGCCAAGATGTGTTTTGATTAGCGCCAGTGACTTTGTAGACACGTGTGTTCGTTTTTGTGAGGTATTTTTAACCGACTTCTTTTTTTTTATATATGTCCACCGTTTTCTCGGTCAATTGTGGACCGATTTTGAAAAATTTTTTTTTTTTGTTTGAAAGGGTATGCTCTCGAGGTGGTCCCATATAAATTTTATTAACTTTGCTTGGATAGTTTTTGAGTAAGCTTCAATAATGACAATAATACGTACTTCTTCCCACTTAGTATGTGGATGATGTGATAAGTTCCTGTCACTGTTATTTACAAAGCAGCTAGTGGTTTTCGAATTTGTGTGGGGTAGGTATCACAACGAAAAAGTGAAAAATATTTTTTTTTACAAAAAAAAAGACTTCCAAAAAAAACACTACCAAGTGAAAAATAACTTTAATTTCGAAAGTCGGTTGCAAAAAACGAAAATTCAAAACCAAAGACATCGACTTCCGAAATTAAAGTTATTTTTACCTTTGTAGTTTTTTTTGGAAGTCGGTTGTTTTTTTTTGGTTGTGGTTCCTACCCCAGGCAAATTCAAACAGTATGTAAATAACAGTGACAGGAACTTATCATATCATCTACATACTAAGTGGGAAAAAATACGTATTATTGAAGCTAACTCAAAAACTATTCAAGAAAATTTAATAATATTTATATGGTACCACCTCGAGAACACAAAAAAAACAAACAAACTCTACGAACATAATAACCTCCTCCCTTTTGGAAGTCGGTTAAAAATCAAAAGATATTGGCGCCGCCGAGGATCATAAATAATTCCTGCTGAACCTGAAGTAAGTTGAGATCCGTATCTATATTCGCGGATCTAGACCGTTATGATCCGTATCCGTATCCGCGGATCACATTTTTTAACAATCCGGCACATCACTAATAGTTTGTAATACCTCATCAAGAATTATTGAATTTGCCGCGTTTTCTCAGGTCACGCTTTCGTTTGCCAGACTATGCAATATACATGGAGTATAGATAATTTATGTTTTTGGAATGAAGGCCAAGATGTGTTTTTATTGGCGACAGAACATGCGTTGTCGTTTCTGTGACATTTATTTTCAGTCTTCCAAGAAAAGACTGTTCAAAATAGATTATTTTTCTGATCTCTGACATCAATACTAAATAGTGACCCCAAATGTAATTTTAAAAGATATAGCGAGTGCTGCGACAGGAGAAAATCCATAAACAATCATTTATTTGGCAGTTTCGGTTCAAAGGAATATTATTAAAACTCGGATTCATTGCGTTGACCCATTTCTTATAAGTCATTTATTCATTTGTTCCGTGCAATTTTTTCAATAAAATCTTCATTATTTTAATCTTCTCTCGCGTCTTCACTATGTGAGGATAGCTCAATACTTGGTGGTCAGATTAGCCAGTCAGAAAGGTGTTTTCGGGACTGACTGTCCAGGGTGTGCCGGACGAACTTGCCACTCCTGGAAACTCAATTAATGAAAGAAAGAAAAATATTTTATTTGGGAAATGTATTTTTTCGTTTGACAATAAGGTTAAAAACTGAAAGCTCAGAACAGATGGCAGCACAGTTCATCATCTGCCTAGCCTTTTCCCAACTATGTTGGGGTCGGCTTCCAGTCTAACCGGATGCAGCTGAATATTTTACATGGAGCGACTGCCTATCTGACCTCCACAACCCAGTAACTAGGTAATACTATACCCCTTGGTAAGACTGGTTGTCGGGCTTCTGACGACCTGTAACGACTGAAAGATTCACGAATGACAGCCGGGACCAACGGCTTAACGTGCTTTCCGAGGCACGGAGGAGTTTCCGTATGTAGAAATGGTCACCCGTCATCGGAAATACAAACAAAAAAAATGGATCGTTATAAACTAAAACAAATATCGAGGAAAAACCCGTGGGAGGCTAAAAGGCTGCTGCCTCAGCATAATGCTGAAATATATAAAAAATTGAGCGCTGGTATTCTGATGCGCCCCATCCATTTATGACCATGTTTTAGCTTATAAACCCTTACCGCTGAAGTTGCTTACAACCGCTTTGATAAACTGTCTGATCTTAACACCATAACCTCATGCTCATTAATCCATCTTATTAAGATTGATCCAAACTCAAACACAAAGCATTTATTTCAAATAAACCAATTACATGCACTTTTGAATTGTCAAGGGGTCGGTCAGTCCGAAAGATGAAACTAGTTGCCCATTCCAAAGCGTAGTAGGTACCTATGGAGAAGAACGGGCAAGAAACTCCACGGACACTCTTTTAAATCAAAATATGGTTACAAAATATTGGTTACAGCATTCATGTTGAAGTTATACGTGTGAGAACGTTAAAAGCGTCCGTAACAAAAATTAAAACAGTTCAAAAATTAAATTAAAATAAGCCGTGGCAGCTAAGAGATGAACAGGGGGCCGACCACAATCTTTTACGAAACAATCTTATTTCAGGAGAGTTTTATTTCAAGCTTACAATAACATAACTCATATTCGTACCACCACCTTCATCGTTTAAGAATGTTTTATTCCTGCTTAGTGCTGGGAAAGAACGAACTATTTGTAAGATTTGTCTATTGCCTGCTATAGTAGAAAAAGAAACAACGCTATGTGAACTGTATAGCGCTGTCCCTTTCACACGTTGGTCCGAATCGCTACTACGAAGTATTGGTCTTGAAGCAAAATATTATTTTCTTTTACTTAAAATATTACTTTGCATTAGAATCTAATTTTTATGAGTAATTTCCATGAAATTGACACAAATATTAAAAGATTTGGCTTTGAAAAATAAGAAAAACAATTGAAAAAATTAAAAATAAGCTACGGCTAAGCTGTTACATGATACAAATCGGAACAGAACGAAATTTGAAACTCGGGCCGCATTCGGAGTTACGCCTTAATCACTCACATCAATATTTTGCGTACCGATTTAGATATGCTTGCACATGATGGTTGGATTACAGTATTTCTTTGAGTATACACAACAAATTTCTTCTTCTTTGATTAGGTGACGACTGTAGCCAGAAGCACAATTTTCAAAATGCCACGTTAGTTTAAAGATATGGTGCAACTCAAAACAAAACAGCACAACTGTCATTTTGACAGCGCTCGCGGTGATATTAATTTAGGGCATGGTCAGCGTTATCGCAAGATGGCGCATGCTATGACGTCATGTATGACGATTCACAGCACGTTGTTATCGCGCTGACACTAATTCGGTATGGGTGTTAGCACGCTCTAATCGATTGCAGCGTAATTCTGAACACAGCCTCGATGTAGCGATATTTTTGTTTACAAGTGGATATCTACTACGAGGTTGAACTTATTTTAACATATTTGCTAATGAATTTATGATCTAACTGGCTACAAAGTCGACATGGAATCAAGGGAAGGTTAAGGTTACTCAGTGAATAAGTTTTAAAACAAAGAAATGTGTAATGTTTTGACGAAGATAGTTCGAAACAATATATTGTGGTCAGACTCAGTGATTAGTGTTTTGTTATTAATTTTGCAGTCGGGTTTCCGGGCGGCAGCTAGAGGTACTCTGGGAATTTTTATATTTCTGTGTTATCCGCTTCCAAAAACTCAAATGTTTCGTATGCATTCGCCATCAAACAAAAAATTAATTACACATGTACTAAAATCTATAGATAGGTACACAATTCATTCGGCAAGTTTACGTAAATAAATACATTTTACTAACTTTTCATGACACGAAAATGTTTTTTCTTAATATAAATTGCAAAACAATAATATTTCCGTCGAGTCTGATGAACTTTTTTAAGATTGCTAAATTTGACATTAAAACAATATTGCTAGTTGTCAAAAGTCACGTCGTGGTACGAATTGAATGAACTTTTAGAGGTGACGTCACCAAAATCGCTAAGAAAATGAGATTCTTTCAACATTACAATAAGCTTATTTTATGGACGTCATGGTACGAAAAGTCAAAGTAAGATTATAATAATACTGCTATAAGAGCTGGTGGTAGGCCCCCAGTCCCAACTGACAGCGCCCGTTCACGAACATAACCGCAAAGATAGTCTGCGAAATTCTAATTTACTTACGTTTTTTGCAGTTTGTAAGTCAGTGTCACGTTCAAAGTCAAAGTCAAATCATTTATTTCAAATAAGCCCATGTATGGCACTTTTGAACGTCAAAATTTACAAAATAATAATACAGCTGCAGTCGGGTTTTTTTTTAAGTTGGATAGGTATATTAATTATAGGATTTTAAACTGACATGGTTAATTTCACTACTAAAGTTCTTTAAAACGGGATATTTATCATGTTTTTGTTTTTTAACAAAATAGCCTGTTATAAACAAAAATTATGGTAAATATACCGTTGTAAATAACTTTAGTGGTATATTAAATGTTGTAAAAAAGTTTGTGCTCGAGAGGTCTACTGTTCGCAGAACTACTAGTTTTAATGAATGTTTAGGAGTTATTGGATAGTGAAATGGGCTGCTTTTGTAAGACGACTAAATGACATAATGACATAATGTCACGGTGTATATTATAATGCCTACAAATTGAAAAGCGTAAGAAAAATTTAATTTCGCGGGCTACCTTTGCGCATCCATCAAGTTATTCAAAGAGTATTAATCAACAGAAAGCTTAATTCTTCAACATAACATAACATCACGCCTTGTTTCCCCGAAGGGTTGGGCAGAGGTGTCCCTGTAGCAGGTACACCCACATTTCGCCAGTTATGTTTAAGTCCCATGTAATAGGGGGCGAGCCTATTGCCATCAACCGGGCACAAATCCTGACTCCGAGCTGCTACTGAGAAATTTCAGATAGAAAAACCCAATAACACTTTGCCCGATCCGGGAATCGAACCCAGTATCTCATTCTCAGCAGTAGCGCTTGCGACCACTAGACCAACATTTTAGTAATAAATCGACTCCTAAGCCCAGTTAATCATGTTAATTAATTAAAAACGGAAGTCAAAGGAATGCCGTCAGTCAACAGAACCAGAATGTTTTTTATAACATATCTAGTACAATGTATCAAACTTGTTGGTTGTTCTGAACTTGATAGAGCTCCGTCAGTAGGCGACCTTAGTTTGGTCACGAGTTTGTAATGCTTTAGTTGTAGCGATTTTACACTGTAACAATGCATTACAATGTTTAAATTTAAATGACATTATTGTGACTGTAGCGGTTACACCGCCACATACGAACTACGCATCAAAAGACATGACGTCACACAAGTCCTGCATCGCGCAGTTAGAGTTTACCGCGCGAACGACATATATAAGACTATCCGACTTCAACCGTTGGGCTATCCTCCCTTTTCTAATGAGGAAGAGTGAACTTTACACCCTTTTCTTCATGTCCCTAAATGAGTGACCCCGAATATGAACGTCAACGCAGCTTTCGTGCCATTTTTTATTTTAATAAAACTGCTTCAGCGTGACGTCATCATCATCATCATTACTCCCGCAAGCTATCGTGAGGCGAGTCACACAATCAGCCAGCACCCACGGCTTCAACGGGTATTCTGACCACAAGCATGCAGCGAAAGCCCATTCCTGGTCATCACCCTCAGCCTCATCATCCCGACTCTATCGGGAATCACCTCAATCACTCCCGACTTACTGGGGAATCACCGCAATCACCACAATCTCCGCAATCGCCCCAATCACCACAGAAAGTTCCGACCCACCGCGAACTATGCGGCACCCGGTTCCGACTCACTGGAACCACAGCTGGCACTGTGAAGCATCACAAGATACAAGACTCAGCCCACTATCGACCTCCGGTCTCCGGAGGGGAGTGATGTAGTGGTTACACCGCCACATACGAACTACGCATCAAAAGACATGACGTCACACAAGTCCTGCATCGCGCAGTTAGAGTTTACCGCGCGAACGACATATATAAGACTATACGACATAAACCGTCGGGCAGTTGCCCGCCAGACACAACACCCGTCTGGTCGGAGGATCCTCCCTTTTCTATGGTGGATGAGTGAACTTTACACCCTGTTCCTCATACCTCTAAAGACGTGTTACAGCTAGGACTTTTTTTTTTCAGACTGTGCAATAGGCGACGAAATGATTCGAATCAATTCTCTCATAAATATTCAAGGCCACAACTAATTTGCAATGCCAACAGCATGGTAATGACCGATAACATTATCTCAAGGTTGGAGTCGATGCTTATTGAATTAGATGTAGATGTTTTGAATATCTAAAATTCTAAATCAATCCTTGTGCACTAAGCCTTTTAAAGAGAATCGATACTTTAATTAGTTTCTCTTACAACCTTGCTGTTGAACTAATCTTCGCAATATTTATCATAGCTCGTTTCATCCGAGAGGGAGAGAGAGAAGAATAATTAGCGATCTCGTGCACTAGACGGCCACGGCCACGACCAGTGGTCGCAACAACCAGGTAAACTATAGAAACCGATACGAATCGCGCACTTGGTCGCAACGTCCAACTAGTCGCATACCATACAATACCAATAGACGGCGACGACTGGCCGGAGTCGTGGCCGTTTAGTGTGTCAGACCCCTTTTTTTTTGGGTGGGAACTATCAAATAACTTCACCCACTCTGGGTGGAGCGGGAGGGCGTGTCAGACTCTTACTGATTAAAACCGACCCGTGTTCCTTCACTTGCCTATATTGCCATGGGCCACGGTAACCCTTTCGGACAATAACCGCAGCCCCGGCAGGCATCGGCCCTATTGGACCTTGTCAGTTATGTTGACAGCTCTTTGAGGCGCGCGTGGAACAACGCGCCGTCGACCCGGGCCTGTTCCTTATCGGACGGCGAGCTTTGAAGGGTACTTGGGACCGTGTAATTAAAATGAAACATATCGGTTTTATGTCGACGATGGCAACGTACCAGCGACACCTCTGGTACTGACAAATGCGTGCACTGACTAGACAGGTCCACTCAATCTGTGTGCTTCTTCCTCAAAAGACCATTTCAGACACCAATCTACATGGTCTTCACATGATCTGATCAAGATTATGTCTGGACTTTAAAAGAAACTGACCTCTGATAGGAAACGCCAACTTCATCTAGTTTTTAAAATATGATTGAAGTGTAAAAGTGTGTGTTTCTGTAAATCGATCTACTCAATGACGGGGGAAGGGGGCACACTTCTTTGGACCCCTTCCAAAAACGATTTAATGTACATAAAAGTACTTTAAATTCCGTTAAAATCAAAACAAAAAGAAAATTTCATGCAAGAAAAAACAAAACTCTGTGAAGGATAGCACAAAGAAACCTTCTTCTAGTAAAATTGGAAGGGGCGCCCCCCCGTTTGATTTTAGGGGGGCATTTAGCCCCCTTGTCCCCCACTTCCACGGTCCTTAATAGATGTCAATAGGAATCCCTGATCACAGGCCGGCCTCCTGCTAGCTTTACAACCCAACAACACAAGATAGTCACATTACCTAATAAAATTAAGTCCATCTAATCAACACAATTTGTTACTATAAACTATATAAGTGCCTTATCGCGATCACTAAGACCCAACCTCATTTCGCGATATGATAACAGTTTCCGCCATATTTTGACCAGATAATCCAACAATGCGCAATGGCATGCACTGAGAGATTAGGGTTACCCTCAATTGTAACAACGAAGTCACGAGGTGAATGCTGCTGCCTCTGACTATAGCATTATCAGCCTATGAATGTCCCCCCACTGCTGGGACACAGGCCTCCTCTCTTCGAAAGGGGGTGGGCTGTAGCCTGTAATCTACCACGCGGGCCCAGTGTGGGTTGGTAGAATCTGGCCACGCTAAATCTGCAATGGAATAAATGGGCAACCCCAAAAAGTTTTATATATGGTATACTTTTACATCAGTCAGTTATGTCAGTTTCGGGATTGTAAGTCGATCTAATGATTTTAATATTTTGCCTTTTGATTTTTGCATAATAGATTATGTGTAATAGACTATGTCGTACCTATGCTCTACCTCCATACGATGACAAAACTGTATTAAATCCACACTTCATCATGCTAAAGTGACTATTCTTTACCAGCAATAAATCAGAATGTAAACAAAATAATCTATCAAAAACAAAAAAAACAAACAAAGTATCAAATTCTTTTTTCTTGGACAGGATGGTGTTGCTTGCCATCTATAGATTTTCAAATTCCACCGGTTTTTTTCTTCTCCTTTTCGTGTCAATGGTATATTTTTTTTGTTTAGAGGAGCTCGTGGCTAAGTAATAACAGCCGCTCGGGTCGATTTATCCGGTTAAGCTATGCTTACGTATATAGTATGTAGATGGGTGACCATTTTTACATACCGAGACTCCGTGCCTCGGAAAGCATGTTAAGCCGTTGGTTCCGGCTGTCATTCGTGGATCTTTGACAGTCGATACAGGTCGTATAATTTTTTGGTTGAACGGCGTTGTCTAGCTATGAATCTTTATTGTATATGTAAATGGTACAGACGCCAGCACATTAAGGTACCCGAAACTGTCAAATTTTCCCAATCAACTTTGAACCTTACATTTCAGCGATAAAGTTGAAAATCTATTAAATACATTTGACAGATTGTAGTAGCTTGAAGTGCTGGCGTCTGTACACCATTGACTACCTGCAGTATTGTCTCTCTTTTTTCCTTTAATCCATCCAAAGTTTGTCTGTAAAAGATCGCTTTTAGCGATAAGAGTATGATGTCACTCTATGTAAAATGTCTAAATTTATGTCTGTAAATCTCCTCAGCCCTATTCGCAGGATTCGATGACGTTATCTCTACAGCATCCTGCTCGCTCACGATTTTTACATCAATAGTAATTGAAGGTCGTTGTTGTTTTATTATTACTGTTAATTATTGTAGTATGATATCTTCTAGAACATTATTTTAGTTGGAACATTCCTGGCGTGTCATCGGCACCTTAGGTTTAGCGTGATTGAATATGTTACTGTGGCCATCAATCGTATTCTTGCTGACCACGGCAAGTGTGAACAATGTTCCCACTGAGAGGAGGCCTGAGTCCTGGGACTCAGCCATCCAGGTGCAGTGGGAACAGCACACGTAGTATAACCACCGTAGAAACGGGTTTTGTCGACGGCAGAATAGACAAAATAACAGATTGTGATTGTTTATCTGCCATTTTGTTTATTCTTCCGTCGACAAAACCCGGGACAAGGAAGGGAACAGAGAGTGGGCCGCAATCCACCATGCGGGGCTGATACTTGTTGGTGGATGTCACATGTCTTAGAATTTTTTGTTCTAGGACATGCCGGAAGCTTTCACGAAGCTTAACTTACATACTTCCATAAACTCACGCCTTTTCCAATGGGAGTTGGCAGAAACTACTTCAAACTACGCCACCTGCCACGAGTAGGGTTGCAAAATTACGTAATTTTACGGAAAACGCTGGTAAAATACGGGTATTTTACGGTAACTTATATAAATTACTGTAAAATTACCGGCGACTTAAGAAGTTTTGAATTTTAATTTGTGCTGTCCTCTACTCTGTCTCTTCACATTGATGATATTATTATAATCCATGACATGGTGTCGCTCGAGCCCAGTTTTCTGTTTTTTCTTTTTAAATTCCATTACTGCTTATATCTCTGGCAAATTTCATTCAAATCCATTTATCCGGTAATAGTGAAGTAGTGACAAACACATGATACACGCAAACATACTCACTTCCGTATTTGTAGTGTTTTAGTGGGTATGACTGTATGAGTACGTTTAATACGTTTTTTTACCGAAAATTACCATATTATACCGTAAATTACGTAAAATAACATGTTTTACCGTATTATACCTGGGTAATTTTACCGTTTTACATCCCTAGCCACACGAGCCTTACAAAGTCCTTTAGCTTCGTTTACGTTCATACATCTGGCTTCTCCTACAGTCCGGGCGTCGAGAGAATGCGTTTTTGACACCTGCCAGTTTTATACTAACGAGTATGTGGTTGATCCTTATTTACTACAAGAAATTGTCCAACTGACAGGTGCTTTTTTTTTTTATAAATTCTGTAACTTGGCGATCTGTGTAAAACACAATAAGCCATTCAGTTGAGGTGTCACGTTCTGTTTTTCATTAGCAGAAGGAATTCTTGGGAGTCCCTTTCATATGGTGTGATCAAACCTCGCGGTAAGCGTGGGGATACTATGACGTTTCAATCGGGAGTATTCCTGTGCCTACTAGTTTAGATGCCAGTTCATTGACGTGAGTTGATATTCTCGTCTGATAACTTTCGCTATGTCTAGCAATCTCTTGTCTGACGGTGTTGATCTTTAGATCCTCGTGTATGTATTTGTTGCTCACATAGTAGGGTATATCTAGCATGGCTCTCAATGTCTTGCTCTGAAATCTTTCGAGAATCTCTATATTGCTATTGCTAGCAGTGCCCCACAGCTGGATTCCGTAAGTCCAGATTGGTTTGAGGACGGTCTTGTAAATAGCTATTTTGCTTTCATGTGACAGGCTTGATTTACTACCTATCAGCCAGTACATTGATCTGAATTTCGTATCCAGCTGTTTGCGTTTGATCCAGATGTGCTTTCTCCAGGTGAGTCTTCGATCCAGATGCATACCCAAATATCTGGCATCATCAGCCTGGGGGATTTCCTCACTATGGAGTTTTATTGAGGGACAGGTCTGCCTTCTCAGAGTGAAGGTTACATGGACAGATTTTCCCTGATTGACTTTAATACGCCATTTATCCAGCCACTTCTTTTGTTTCAGTTTGGCTGAGAGACAGGTGCTAGGAACGCATTCTCGCGACTCCTGGATCACACTCCATAATTATGTTGCTCATAGGTCACTAGGCCACACCTAGTTCAAACGTTTGTTTACTTAAACCGGTTATCATGACCATTACTTGAAGGTCGGAAGAAGCAAATATTTAAAGTCTATTTTGGGATATGATAAGATTTAATATGTATTTATGTGACTGTCTGTGAGTCATATTAAGTTGTCTTGACATAAAGTTTATAATCTATGGTTTTCACATCATCGTGTGGTGAGCGCATGCATCTTCGTGTCGCCGTCCGTGGTTTCTACAGTTGCTTCTGATGAATCTTTGGTGACGAGTTCGAGACACGTCGAGCGCGTTCCGCACCCTCCTTCCCGAGAACAATAGACGCATACTTACTGCGTGCGCGCGCTTGGACGTTGATGAAAACAAACGCACTCGCACGCGCGCCTCTCTACCGTGTATTATACAGAACATTATGCTTGGTGCGCGCTCGCATAATATGGCATACTTTTTGTAGGTCCTACAATCGGTCAGTTTATTTTGAAGTGAAAACTTCTTTAGGCGCGTTGAGGATTTTTGAGATGGAAAAAGCAATTGAACTCGCGACACTGTTTCCGACTCCTCATTTTTGTAAACGTGATTGTGCTCTTAATTTATATTACGTTACGGATCAATGTTCTATGCAAGTATTTTTACTTTAAGGTTTCGAAACTATTATTTTTTGTAACCGCGATAGTGTTCTTTATTTTTTTTCCACCAAGGCGATCTTGTTCAAGTTTTCACTTCCGTCGGCACTTCCGATTTGCCACCATTTTTATGGTTTACCTTTTGTAGTACGTGTGCGTTGATGTATGTATTTGATCTCTATTGTTTTATTTAGCTCCTACAAAAATCGGTCACAGATTGTATGCCGTCTGCGAACGCTCTAAAGATGATTGATCCACGTCGGTCATTGATGTCCACGTGGGGTTCAAAACATTGAGAATATTATCAGGTCTTGAAACGTTACCACCAAGATTTATTCTGCAAGTCCTGTCATTGCGAAAAGATTTGCTAGTTATAGTCCGCGCGCGATTGCTAGTTACCGCCTGTGACCGGTGAGACGGGGGAGAGCGCTATTGACAAAATTGGCAGACTGAGTTAGCTTGGCTATTGTCTACTTCCCCCGTCTCATCGCTCACATACTTCAGGCGGTGACTATAGTTTGACCGGGAACGCTGTTCCGCGTCTTAGGAATGCGCAGCGAGACGGCGGCATTGACGAATGAGCGGCCTGCACTGACCCCCCGTCTCGCCGCGCACATATCTAAGGTACAGAACGGCGGTCTCGGTCAAACTATAGCAGTCGCCCGAGGACTATAACAAGATTTTTTGCTGCCCAAAATGTCCAGTCGTCCCACTTAAATATCGGTCCTGCATTCTCCGAAGTCTTTGGCGGAAGTGATTACTCCAACCACATTTCACCCGTTATGTTTTATTTAACAAACAATGGGCCTGCTCTTGACCTGTATCTCATTTATGTGATGTGTCAGTATTGCAGTTATTTATAGAACGATGTCTATTTAAATACATAACAATAATTAATTCTTATTGAATTCCTGTTCAAATCTGCTATGGTTTGTTTACAACTTAAGGCCACGATAACCGACTTTTGATGATTTTATTCTGAAGATCACGTTTAAACAAGTAGGGTTAATGATTTGGAAAAAATATATGTTAAATTACAGCATTTTTTTTATAAATTAATATACAGGGTGTTTGGCAGAACGTTGAACATACGAAAATGGTGGATAGGTGGGGTCATCTGCTACTTACTCAGCCCTAATTTATTTGGCCCTGGCCTCCTGAAATTTATTTAAATTTTTTTTTTGCTTTCTTCTAGTTTCACCTCTTTCTTAACTTTAAAGTGATTACACTTTAAAGTTAAGAAAGTGGTGAAACTTTTATTAAAAATGGGTAAAACAGGCAATATTTTTGTTTTTTTAATCTTTAATGTTGGCAGATTCTTATAAAATTATTGCTTTATTTAGATGTTAGCTAGAAAAAAATTTATGAGTCCTCAAACTTACAGCAAGATGTAAAAAATACTTAAATCTTAATTTCAACTTGCATTAAAAAAAAAAACCAGGGGGCCAGGGCCAAATAAATTAGGGCTGAGTAAGTACCAGATGACCCCACCTATCCACCATTTTCGTATGTTCAACGTTCTGCCAAACACCCTGTATTAATATGTTTATTATACATAGTGAAGTTAATTTATAAAGTTATGTCTAACGCGGATAAAAAACTGAGAATCACGCAAAATCTATCAAGCGTATTTTTCTGAAACATTCACCATTTTCAAGATAATTTAATTATAGATCTTTTAGTATACGTGTTTTATTAAAATACCTTTTGTTTTATGTATAATAAATTAATAATAATGCGTCTAATTTGGGACAGCGCTCCTTGATGGGAGAGTCCTATTACTGGCTGGACGTACGACGCGTTGCGTGAGCTCAGTACAGAACACGCAAGCTAACCACTCAAGGTCACTGGCATATATCTGCGTCTTAACACACACGTATCGCACCAACCAATCACAGCCAAGAGATTATTTGCTTGAACTAACGGGCGTGGAATTATTAGCACATGGTGTGGGCATGTTGTTATTATGTAAACAACCGGTCAGTAATAAAATCAGCAGGAGAACTTAGCCTATTTTAATGTTCTAAATTAGGATTAGATATGGATAATTATAAAGATTTTACCCATACTATACTAATGTTATAAATGCGAAAGTAACTCTGTCTGTCTGTCAGCTAATCATTCCTAAACGGCTGAAGGGATTTAGATGAGGATATACCATGACCTGGTTAGGACATAGGATTTAGAAAGGACATTTTTATCCCGGTAAGTAGTATGTTCCCCGGGATAATTTCCGTCCAGTGAGATAAGCCCGATAAGCTAGTATTTTTAACCGACTTCCAAAAAGGAGGAGGTTATATGTTGTTTTTTTTTTAATATGTATGTCCACCGATTTCTCCGTCAATTGTGGACCGACGTTGAATTTTTTTTTTGTTTGAAAGGGTATGCTCTCTAGGTGGTCCCATATAAATTTTATTAACTTTGTTTGGATAGTTTTTAAGTTAGCTTCAATTATACGTATTTTTTTCCGACTTCACTAAGTGGATGATATAAGTTCCTGTCACTGGTAGCAGGTAGTGGTATTAAAATTTGTGTGGGGTAGGTACTACAAATAAAAAGTGAAAAATAAAAACGTTTTACAAAAAATAAAACAACCGACTTCCAAAAAAACACTACAAAGTGAAAAATAACTTTAATTTCGGAAGTCAGTGGCAAAAACGAAAATTCAAAACCAAAGACACCGACTTCCGTAATTAAAGTTATTTTTCACGTTGAAGTTTTTTTTATTTTTTGGAAGTCGGTTTTTTTAAAATATTTTTTACAATTTCTTTCTCGATTTATAGAAACCATGCTTCGCATAGGTTCATCAGTTTCTACTTTTGCACATAATTTAACGCCATTGTTATCACGATTACCAATCATTTCGTCAAACTTGGCGAGTACGACATTGATTGATTTAGCATAGTTAACTTACGTAAATGTTTCGGCATAACCCGACTAGTTTCGGATTCAAATATAATTTCTTACGAATTTCCACAAACAGCTGCATGGGTCGATCCATCAGGTTAAGTTACGCTTGCCGCGGTTGGTCCGTGGGTGGATGAGTGACCATCTTTACATACCAAGACCCCTCCGTGTCTCGGAAAGCACGTTAAGCCGCTGGTCCCGGCTATCATTTGTATATCTTTGACAGTTGTTAAGGGTCGTCAGAAGCCCGAAAGTCTGACAACCAGTCTTACCAAGGGGTATCGTGTTACCTAGTAACTAGGTTGTGGAGGTCAGATAGGCAGTCGCTCCATGTAATATACTGGTATTCAGCTGCATCCGGTTTGACTGGAAGCCGACCTCAACATAGTTGGGAAAAGGCTAGGCAGATGATGAACCTCAACGGGGACTAGCTGGGTAAGCTACTGGGGTGTGGAGGTCAGATAGGCAGTCGCTCCATGTAATATACTGGTATTCAGCTGCATCTGGTGACTGGTTAGACTGAAAGCCACCCCAACATGGTTGGGGTCGGCATACTTGTGGCTGTGGTTAATTTCACAATGTATAATAAACAAAATCCAAAATATGATGAAAATAAAGTTGGCACCCCCACTTTCGAAAAATGAAAATCTAAAACGGTGAAAATTTCGAGCTAATTAAGGACAATTTTGGACAGCAAGAAAAAAATTTCAGACCAACCCCCCCTTCGAGATATTCAAATTTTTTAATGGGGGTGCTAACTATTAATTAAGTTAGCACCCCCACAGCATTTAAATGATCACTAAAAAAGTTTTATGTAGGTCAAAATTTCGAGCGCATTAAGGACAACAAATGCAGCATCAACCCACCCCCCATGTACAACCCCCCACCCCTCTATCCGTAAAAACATGAAAAAATCAAATAAAAAAAAAAAAACTCACCTCTATAATTCCTAGCATAGAATTGTACACTGCCAAGTACAAAAATAAAAACATCCCTTAAAACCACCCCTTGACCAAACTTCCCGAAAATAACATCTAATTTATACGAAAATTTCTCTTCTTCATACATAAACTGTAAATCAATTATTAATGTATTATTACAACTACTACTTGCAACATCCCCAAAAAACTACCCCTTGACTGATGCTTAGTTCAAAATGTTAAACGTACTTCAAAAACTTATTAAAACTCCAAACCGTGCAGATGAAAATCTAAAACGGTGAAAATTTCGAGCTAATTAAGGACAATTTTGGACTGCAAGAAAAAAAATTCAGACCAACCCCCCTTCGAGATATTCAAAATTTTCAATGGGGGTGCTAACTAGTAATTAAGTTAGCACCAGCATTTAAATGTTCACTAAAAAAGTTTTATGTAGGTCAAAATTTCGAGCTCATTAAGGACAACAAATGCAGCATCAACCCACCCCCCATGTACAACCCCCCACCCCTCTATCCGTAAAAACATGAAAAAATCAAATTTAAAAAAAAAAACTCACCACTATAATTCCTAGCATAGAATTGTACACTGCCAAGTACAAAAATAAAAACATCCCTTAAAACCACCCCTTGACCAAACTCCCCGAAAATAACATCTAATTTATACGAAAATTTCTCTTCTTCATACATAAACTGTAAATCAATTATTAATGTATTATTACAACTACTACTTGCAACATCCCCAAAAAACTACCCCTTGACTGATGCTTAGTTCAAAATGTTAAACGTACTTCAAAAACTTATTAAAACTCCAAACCGTGCAGATGAAAATCTAAAACGGTGAAAATTTCGAGCTAATTTAGGACAATTTTGGACTGCAAGAAAAAAAATTCAGACCAACCCCCCCTTCGAGATATTCAAAATTTTCAATGGGGGTGCTAACTAGTAAATAAGTTAGCACCAGCATTTAAATGTTCACTAAAAAAGTTTTATGTAGGTCAAAATTTCGAGCTCATTAAGGACAACAAATGCAGCATCAACCCACCCCCCATGTACAATCCCCCACCCCTCTATCCGTAAAAACATGAAAAAATCAAATTTAAAAAAAAAACTCACCACTATAATTCCTAGCATAGAATTGTACACTGCCAAGTACAAAAATAAAAACATCCCTTAAAACCACCCCTTGACCAAACTTCCCGAAAATAACATCTAATTTATACGAAAATTTCTCCTATAAATTAGATGTTATTTTCGGGAACCCACCCCCCATTTTTCATTAGTTTAAAATTTCAGACTAATTACAGATAAGTACTTGTTTGATGTATGAAAATGTTTTTTAGTGATTTTGAAATTTCAGACTATTTTTTATGTTTTTACGGATAGAGGGGTGGGGGGTTGTACATGGGGGGTGGGTTGATGCTGCATTTGTTGTCCTTAATGAGCTCGAAATTTTGACCTACATAAAACTTTTTTAGTAAACATTTAAATGCTGGTGCTAACTTAATTACTAGTTAGCACCCCCATTGAAAATTTTGAATATCTCGAAGGGGGGGTTGGTCTGAATTTTTTTTCTTGCAGTCCAAAATTGTCCTTAATTAGCTCAAAATTTTCACCGTTTTAGATTTTCATCTGCACGGTTTGGAGTTTTAGTAATTTTTTGAAGTACGTTTAACATTTTGAACTAAGCATCAGTCAAGGGGTAGTTTTTTGGGGATGTTGCAAGTAGTAGTTGTAATAATAAATTAATAATTGATTTACAGTTTATGTATAAAGAAGAGAAATTTTCGTATAAATTAGATGTTATTTTCGGGAAATTTGGTCAAGGGGTGGTTTTAAGGGATGTTTTTATTTTTGTACTTGGCAGTCTACAATTCTATGCTAGGAATTATAGTGGTGAGATTTTTTTTTTTTAATTTGCTTTTTTCATGTTTTTACGGATAGAGGGGTGGGGGGTTGTACATGGGGGGTGGGTTGATGCTGCATTTGTTGTCCTTAATGAGCTCGAAATTTTGACCTGCATAAAACTTTTTTAGTGATCATTTAAATGCTGTGGGGGTGCTAACTTAATTAATAGTTAGCACCCCCATTAAAAAATTTGAATATCTCGAAGGGGGGGTTGGTCTGAAATTTTTTTCTTGCAGTCCAAAATTGTCCTTAATTAGCTCGAAATTTTCACCGTTTTAGATTTTCATTTTTCGAAAGTGGGGGTGCCAACTTTATTTTCATCAAAATATGGCACCTATATTAAGTTATTAAGAAAATGCTGTAATTTAACATATATTTTTTCCAAATCATTAACACTACTCGTTTAGACGTGATCTTCAGAAAATCATTAAAAGTCGGTTAGTGTCACCTTAACTGGATTTAAAACAGTGTCCATGGAGTTTCTTGCCTGTTCTTCTCCATAGTTTTGGAACGGGAAACTAGCTTCAACTTTCTGACTAACTGACCGACTCTTTGACAATTCAAAAGTGCCTGTAAAATGCTTTGAGTTTGCTCTCTAATAATATTAAATAGTAGATTTTTTTCCGTCTGCCTTGATGACATGATGATATATTTCCGTTGCTCTGTACATAATACGTGTGATTATGTCATATCATACCTACTCAATTAAAGTGAGTAATTAGGTTGTCCCTCGATCTTCATTAACGGTGTCGTATTTATAGTCATTAAGATGCAGATATATGCCAGTGACCTTGAGTGGTTAGTTTGCGTGTTTTATACTGAGTTTACGCAACGTGTCGTACATCCAGCCAGTAATAGAAGGAGCGCTGTCCCAAATTAGACGCATTATTAATTTATTATACATAAAACAAAAGGTATTTTAATAAAACACATTTACTAAAAGATCAATAATTAAATTATGTTTAGAATGGTGAAGGTTTCAGAAAATACGCTTGATAGATTTTGCGTGATTCTCAGTTTTTTATCCGCGTTAGACATAACTTTACAAATGAATTTCAATACGTAATATAAACATAATCTAAAATATTCCTCCTAAATTATGTTAATAAGAAAATGCTCTAATAGAACATATATTTTTTTCCAAATAATTAACACTACTCGTTTAGACGTGATCTTCAGTATAAAATCATTAAAAGTCGGTAATCGTCGCTTTAAAGGTGTTATTTACATAACAACTTTTTTCGAGACGTGTGTATGAAAAGCAAAATGTATAAACGTGGACGAAGCGAAAGGAGTATTGAAGGTTCTGTAGTTTCTGCCCACCCTCGTGGGAAAAGGCGTGAAATCCGCGCAGTTGCTATGAAAAGATAATTTACACAATAATCACAGGTTACTAAGTTCCTCTGAATGCATTAACGTGTTTTCTTGTAAGACATAACGTATTAGTTATTTAGATAATATTGTTCATAATCATAAATACATCACCTTTAACAAGTAGCTGATGTCATGATTCCTTCTCGGATGTAATGATATCATTCATACAGAGTGTAATGGCTGAAATTAGTGTTAGTTGCCAAATTAATGTTTATTTCCGCCTCGTGTGATTGTTTGTAAATAATGTTTTGTTTTAAATAAGCAAGCAGAACAGTACAGATTTGTTTATTAATCACGAATACTCCTCACAAAATCTGTTTGAGAAAAAAATTATCACCAAAATTCAGAATGGGAATAAAATTGAGTTGCTTTGGCTTACCTATAAGTCTTTAAATATACTCCGGGCTCAGGTTCGCCGAAACAAGGAAAACCTGCTCAGATGAAAGATTCACAGATGACTCCGCCCTGGAGTGTAAATATGGTCCACAAATAATAGGACACTTAACACTTTCGACTCCACCCATTTTTAAACCGACTTGCGAGAAATAAAAAAAAACAACCGACTTCTGAAAAAAACACTACAAAGTGAAAAATTACTTATATTTCGGAAGTCGGTGGCAAATAACGAATATACAAAACCAAAGACACCGGCTTCCGAAATATAAGTTATTTTTCAGTTTGTAGTGTTTTTTAAAAGTCAGTTTATTTTTTTTTGTCAAAAAAATTTTATTCACTTTGTAGTGTTTTTTAAGTCGTTTTTTCATAGAGCTCATACGCCATCGCCATGCCGCCATACATATTGCAAGTTGAATTTTCACTTGATCCACACTATGAATACGGCTCTACTGGCGTCAACGCCTGTGAATCATCGCGAATACAGTGTCCGTTCTTAATACAAAAATATCGGTCGCGAACGGTCCCGAGTCATCGTTTGGGATTCGGGAATTAACGGTTATTGGTGACGTCAGAAATGTGGCTAGTGATGTTTTTGTTAGGTTAGGTGTATTGTTAAATTTATTTGAAGCGTGTATGTAATTTGTGAATTAGAATTGGAAAGAGACTGTAGTGGACTGTATTTTTGTTTCTTGAAATAAAAGGCTTCTTGAGACTTTTTTCCCGTTTATTGTCTTGAGTTGTTTCTTTCTTGAGCGCCAGGATCCGAATGAATCACCGTGGCTCAAGGCGCGTCTTTTATACAATTTCGCTTAAGCTAAGTTCCCTTAACGAGAGCCGCGAATTTTAAGATCATTTTTACGTGCAATTTTCTCTATGATTTATGGCTTCAAGCCTCTACTTTTTATTGATCCCATGGTTGGATCGCTATGAAATTTGCACATAATAGAGCTTACATAACCCTGTCTTAGTTTAAATAATAATATTTAACATATCTCTTAGTAACAAAGACTTCCTAGAACATTAACTGGCTAAATTTAACTTTGGTACATTTTCATTATACAAAACTGCTAATATCTTAAGAACCCGTGGGCCGATTCACATAATTCAAACGTGACAAATGGTTTTACACTTAATCCTCTCATTTGAGACTAAAATTACGCGAATATCTTTATAAACAAAAAACCTCATTTTCAAGTTACGTAATTATACTGAACATTTTTCTTCAAACATTAAAGTTACACAATTCACACCTTTTCGTTGTCTTGCTAGATTCTAATAAGAAAACTAACAACTAAATTCAAATAAGAAACTAATTAGAACATCATAAAACACTTAAAATCTAACTAGATACTAAAAAACTTATACAAAAGTGGCAAAAGCTCACCCACATCCCGCCGCTACTTGCGCTATGGTGCACAGATAGGGTCTCGACTTACTCTTCTAAACTATTATTTTACACATTTTAAACTTATTCTTATGCTACACTGGCACATGACTCAGTCTTATGTATTATATAACGAAAACACTCGGCGTCCGTTACAGAGACTATGTACAGTACATTCAAGGCACTTTATACAGGTTGGAAATTTTTGTTACCTGCAAGCTTCGATTTGTTGATCGAAGCCTGCAAGCTTTAAGGGGGTGTTTTTACTAGTCATATACCGAACAACTTTCCCAATGAAATCCATAGCTGATCCGTAAAAAAAACAGTGGCACTCCGGGAGTGCCGACAGAAGTGAAAACTTGAAAAAAATCGGCACCGCGGTCATCAACGCGTTGATGTCTTTTTAATGGTCAAAAGCTGGTGTCGTAACAGTGTCGCGAAATCAATGGTTTAGTCCCATCTCAAAAATGCCCAACGCGCCTAAAGAAGTTTTCGCTTCAAAAACTACTATAGGTACTCCTCCCAAAGTAGACGAAAAAAATTCGATGAAAAATGGCCTAAGATATAATTTTTTTCTAGACCACCGAGGTAGTCAACGAGTCGGTTTATTCTGTATTTTCAATCAATCATCTCAGTCCATCACAGTCCACTGCTGGACATAGGCCTCTCCCAGGCTGCGCCACAACACCCCGTCCTCCATCTTCCGTATCCAGTCTGTCCCAGTCACCTTCTTAAGGTCGTCGGTACATCTAGCTGGAGGGGCGTCCCACACTACGCTTGCCGATACGTGATCTCCACTCCATGCTTTTGGATTTTATGTTGACTTTGGCATTTCTTCATGAACATGACCGCTATCCCCCATACTCCTCTGATTCATAACAATTCTGTCGTCACAATGACATCTGCTCTCAAAACGATGAAGGAACACATCGTATGCTAACCGACATGTCCTAGAAACAAGAATTCAAAGACATTTGCCATCCACGAACCAAACTGGGCTCGCGTGGTAGTCTACGGCCCAGTCCCCCTCACAGAGAGGCCGAGTCCCAGCAGTAGAACATGCCCGACGATATGGTTATTGAAAATGATCGTTAACCCTGTGGGCCGTGATTCACATGCTTCTGTCGTCACAATGACATCTGCTCTCAGAACGGTGAAGGAAAACATCGAGAGGAAACCGACATAACCTAGAACCACGAATTCAAAGACATGTGACATCCAAAAGCCCGCGACTGGGCTCGCGTGGTAAACTTCGGCCCAGTCCCTCTCACAGAGAGGCGAGTCCCAGCAGTAGAACATGCCCGACGATGTGGATATTGAAAATGATCGTTAAACCTGTGGGCCGTGATTCACATGCTTCTCTTGTCACAATGACATCTGCTCTCAAAACGATGAAAGAACCAAGAATTCAGTGACATCCATCAACCCGCACTGGGCTCGCATGGTAAACTTCGGCCCAGTTCCTCTCACAGAGAGGCCGAGTCCCAGCAGTCGAACATTATTGTCCGACGATGTGTTCATTGAAAATTGACCGCTAACCCTGTGATTCACATAATTCTGTCGTCACAATGACATCACACGTGGGAGTTGGCAGAACTCCAAACACAAGAGTGTAAAATCTCCGAGACTTTGAATAAGAGGTTAATAAAATGTTTGAACACGTTTATAAGCTGATTTACAAAATAAACAGTCCGTGTTTGTTATTTCTGTTCGACTATATTGAGTTGGAATGCATTTTGGGAGTGTATAAATCTGAACATTTGTTGCTATTGAAAATTCTGACTTAATATCGGTTATCGCTCTTATCAATTTGTCAAATTAGGACATGAAGGCGGGCTACCATAATCGTTCGCAGGGCAAGTGATATCGAGGGCAGGTCAAGGTGACAGTTAACAGTTGAAGCACATGGTACAAAATCGTTTAAGACGCAGATATATGCCAGTGACCTTGAGTACTTAGCTTGCGTGTTCTGTACTGAGCTCACGCAACGCGTCGTATGTCCAGCCAGTAATAGGACTCGCCCATCAAGCATCGCTATCCCAAATTAGATGTATGTATTTTAATAAAACAGGTATACTAAAAGATCAATAATTAAATTATCTTTAGAATGATGAAGGTTTCAGAAAAATACGCTTTATAGATTTTGCATGATTCTCAGTTTTTTATCCGCGTTAGACATAACTTTACAAATTAATTTCACTATGTAATGTAAACATAATCTAAAATAATCCTATATTAAGTTATTAAGAAAATACTCTTATTTAACATATATTTTTTCCAAATCATTAACACTAGGTACTCGTTTAGACGTGATCTTCAGAATAAAATCATTAAAAATCGGTTATCGTCGCCTTAATACAACGCTAATTTAACGATATGAAACCACCAACATGTAGTGAGGAACAGGCAGGAAAGCACTTTGCTTGGAGCATTTATTTCATCTCTCTAAACTAAACGCTCTCAAAATAGTGAAGGAAAATACCCTGAGGCAACCGGCATGTCCTAGAACCAAATAAAAAAAAACAGTGGCACTCCGGGAGTGCCGACAGAAGTGAAAACTTGAACAAGATCGTCTTGGTGGAAGAAAAATACTTGAATAGAACATTGGTCCGTAACCTTATCTAAATAAAGAGCACAATCGCGTTTACAAAAACATAATACTTCCGAATACTTTAAAGTTAAACTACTTGTATAGAACAATGATCAGTAAAGTAATATAAATAAAGAGCATAATCGCGTTTACAAAACCTTTAAAGTAAAAATATTTGCATAGAACATTGATCCGTAACGTAATATAAATAAAGAGCACAATCGCGTTTACAAAAATTAGGTGTCGCGAAATCAATGGTGGTTGTCGCATAACCACCAACTCGACCTTGGCCCGCGTGGGGGATTATGCGCACAGGTCACTCCTGCTCATATAGAGGAGTGTCCCAGCAGTGGGAACATTATAGGCTAGTTCTGCTTATCCAGTGAATAATTATTAATTCTCGTTCCTTTACTGTATGAAAACTATAACAAGTACAATTTTAACAGTAAAAATTTAAAATCTCCCGACACAAACATTTCCTCATTTCTCTTTCATACTCCATCACCAGACCCTGTTCACAATCTATCTATAACCTATTTATAGAGACCATTCCAATGAGCCCAAACACGATAGCTTTGCTGTAAGTTGGTATGGGAGTTGGGTATCCTGCAAATGCCAGGTGATGCTGCAGCATCAGTTCAAGGTTACTATAGTTAGGTTAGGTAGTAACAGAATACCAAATTTCAAATCGATCAAACAATTCATCAATTAGAAAAGAGCTGACAATCTTCAAACGACTGAACCGATTTTGATAAAACATGTTTAAGAACCATCGCTAGAAAATCTGCTTTCAAATAAAAAACCGCATTCAAATCGGTTCACCCGTTTAAGAGCTACGGTGCCACAGACAGACACACACATAGCGGTCAAACATATAACACCCCTTTTTTTGCATCGGGGGTTAAAAATTCCAATAGACATTGTTGTCTGGTTGATAATTTAATAAGTCCTTTCTCAAACAGACCTTTACTTAAATACCGATATCAGATATGTAATGTTCATTGTAATGGTTCATTTAACTCATGTAGAATCCATTAGGCTCCATTAACCTTCCATTACAGCCGTGCCAATGAACTCTGTGCCGAGTATCTCCATACAAATGAAGGTGACAAAAATAACATTGTCATTTGCATACTTTTTATTTTTATTATTGTCTTTAGTTAGTTGTGCGTTTTTGTTTCTATTTAATGGTGGCTCCACAATAAACAAAGAATGTGGTTGAATCATTCAGCCGAAAGAAATCCACAATACTAGGCTATCTCCAAGCATAGCCACTATGACTGGTGGTCCTGTGCTTCGCGCATCAATCGAATTCCCGTGACCTTTCACTAGGTCGTCAGTCCACCTTGGCCAGATCAAATATGCTCAGTAAATCTTAGTTTGACTGTGTGTGTGGGTAGTTAACTAAAATAACAACCGTCACCTCTCAACGAGGCATCCTCAGGATGACGATTGACTTGTCGCGAACCCGAACACGCCGCGAACTGCAACAACTGCGTCTGGCGCTCGGCGTGGCAAGACGCCGTGTTCGGGTTCGCGACAGTTCAATCGTCATCATAGGTTACTAAATATATCTTCGTCTATTGTTTTATAACATCCGTCATAAAGATTGACTTAAGATTTAAAGATAGCAAGGGCCCCATCAGCCTATAATGTTCCTACAGCTTGGACTCAGAACTTCTCTCTGTGAGAGAGAGTGAGAAGTAATCCGCCACGCAGGCCCAGAGCGGTGTATATCACATAACCTTGGGTAATAGAGACAAATCCGAGCAGCCATTATGGAATCAACACAAATAGATGTATTCTTGAAATTATATCGTCACGGTATTTTGTCAACAACAGAAATATAGTCTTAAGATGTTGGAAAGGTGACAAGTGTCCAAGTAGTTTAAATAATTTTATGGCAATGACCACATTGTCATAAGTACTGAGTAATGTGGCATCATCAGTGTTTATAACTTCACTAGCTGCGCCCCGCGGTTTCACCCACATAAGTCTCGACTCCGTGGGAATATCGGGATAAAAAGTATCCTATGTCCTAATCCAGGTCATGGTCTACACATTTTGCCAAAGTCATCAAAATCTGTTCAGCGGTTTTAGCGTGAAAGCGTGACAAATAAACAAACAAACTCACTTTCGCATTTATAAAATGAGTTAGGATTATGCTTTAGAAATGTTTGCCAAGCATGAGTAGAGGTCTTCGTGTTGATAAGAAAGATTATTATGTTGATGATATCATGGTTTTCTCCTTGGTCGGTCTAGTTTAGCTGGTCAGTAATAGCCTAGAGTCTGGATTCCAAGAAAAAAAATCAGGCCAAGAGCGTGTCAGACTACGCACAATGAAGAGTTCCGTAGTTGGGATAAAGTCATCCCAAGAACAAACTTAGCATTGTAGTTGAAAAACATTTTCTCCCATACATTCCAACTGCAAATGTAAGTTTGTACGCACAATATTGAGAGATTTACCATGTTATTTTAAGACCATAAACTTATAGGTTTTCCTGTAATCTATGAGTAAAGATTACGTATTTTTTGTCGAAAATGTTGTCCCAGTAGTTTCGGAGATAGGGGGTAAATTTTCATCGATTTTCTTAAATATATTTAAAAGTATTTATTTTAAAATAATAAAAAAAAAAATTGAGATCGACACAAGAAGCTCTTTTATTTGTATGATTTGTTAAAAAAAATGAAAGGCTTTGATTAAAAAAAAAAAACTTTTAGTTTAAGATGCTATGACATGCATCGACAATCAATCGGTTGGTCCGATTGTAAAATAAAAATTGCTCTTGGTGACGAATACTATGCTCACTTTTCGGGCTTAGGATAAAACATAATTATACAGTAATAGCAGCGCCCCGCGGTTTTACCCGCATACGTCTCGATCCCGTGGAAAGATAGGGATAAAAAGTATCCTATGTATTAATCCAGATTATAAACTGTCTGTGTGCCAAATCCGTTCAATAGTTTTTGCGTGAAAGAGTAACAAACCATCCATCCATCCATCTTCAGAAACTTTCGCGTTTATAATATTCAGTACGATTGGTAGTCTGTATTGTTCTGACTAGCCTTTTGCCAACTATATTGAGGTCGGCTTCCAGTCTAACCGGATGCAGCTGAAACCAGTATTTTACATGGAGCGACTGCCTATCTGACCTCCACAACCCAGTAACTGGGTAATACGATACCCCTTGCTAAGACTGGTTGTCAGACTTTCGGGCTTCTGACGACCCGTAACGACTGTCAAAGATCCACAAATGACAGCCGGGACCAACGGCTTAACGTGCTTTCCGAGGCACGGAGGAGTCTCGGTATGTAGAAATGGTCACCCATCCACGGACCAACCCCGGCAAGCGTAGCTTAACCTGACAGATCGACCCGAGCGGCTGTTAGTACTTAACCACGAGCAGATTGGTAGTCTGTATATTATGTTTTAACTTTTTAAGTCCGTTTTTCGTGATGAAACTGCCCACTTATGGGAGGTTATACAAAGTAAAGTGTTCAAAACCATGCAAAAGGCTTTGTTTAATCCGCACATGCTTCACATAAATTAATAATGTATTATGTATAATCCTAGCAGCTGATTGCACAATGACGCCATTCATTTAAATAAGTTCATTATACATACTCCATCATTTTCTCGTCGCAAAGTATTTACAGTAAAATACTTTCAGTGTATGTTCAGACTTTGCGTTGATCGGAAGCGTGTAAGCGCCAAATAACACAGTCTCAGATCTGCTTTGTGATTTTCAGTCGTATTGTGTGAGAATAAGGTGCAGTTTTCAGTGTAGTGTTTTGAATTGTTGTTATTTTTTCTTCTGGGAGTTTGAGAAAATTGGCTGTAGATTTTTCTTTGAAAGTTTGTGGAAGGTTGTTGTGCGCGATTTTATGTCTTGTTTGTCCTGAAATAAGATTCGGTTTTCAGTGTAGTGTTTTGTTGTTCAAGTTCAAAGGTTGTCATAAAACAGCTGATTATTATCCCGTGCAAGTTGTTACTCACTGTTTGTTTATATGATGCATTGATAAGACCTTATCTCTGTCTAGCATCCGCATCCGCATAGGAAATGAGTATTTATGGATTAAGTACCTGTGTCTTAATCAACTCTTGTGTACTTAAATCTAAATCGATAAAGTTATAGCTGTCGTTACTTTAAAATATTTATGTCAAATTTATCTAAGCGGTATGTCTTTAAAAATATTGGAAAATATTACAGTCCTGTCGTTGAAATAATGCGTTCCTGACACCTGTCAGTTGATAAATTTCTAGTAGTAAATAAGGTTCAAATTCGCGAAACACATATTCGTTATTTTATAATTATGATAAACCTAATAGAATGATCGCATCTTGCAATTTAAATTTATTTCTACCTACCATAAGGTAAACAGCTAAGGAAAACCTGTTTAATTATTGATATTGTATTCAGCATACCATCGCGGGCACTGGGGGTGAACCACTTTTGAATTTTATTACTAAGGACATAAGATTGAAAAGTGATCAACTGCCATTGTCGGCGGTTGTACCTAGTATGTACCTTGAAAACTTTGATACTTACTTGTTGTTTGGCATAAATTGTAAGCACATTTGATTTTTAACCAACTTCACACGCGACTTCAACTACTTCTACGTAGAAACAAATCGAATTCGCACAATATAAATTATTGCGATTTCGAATGTTAGTAAAAGTTGTTTATACAGGGTGTCAGGGACATCGACGCGAAAACTGAAACCATGAATTCAGTACATGATTCTGAACGCCCCTGCGTTAAAATTTTATGTCGGTTATTAAAAGAAAATCAACTGTTTCATAGAAAAGTGCAATACCTACGCGGTCAAAATATATGGAACAGCTGATTTTTTTTAATAACCGACGAAAAATTTCAACGCAGGGGGCTTCAGAATCATGTACTGAATCCATGGTTTCAGTTTTCGCGTCGATGTCCCTGCCACCCCGTATTTAATGGGTAGCATACCCCCTTACATTTTATCGATTGTTTTTAAAGTCACTTTGTATATTTGTCGTCAGCGCAGCATGTCTTATCAGTAGCACAGATTAGTACAGATGGTTCACCACGCAAAATCATTTACATTTAAAAAGCGACTCTTGCTACCACACAATAAAGTGCAACTCAGGTCGCACAACGCTAATTACCTACATTTATATTCACTTAGAAGTTGCCTCTCTTTCTATCGCGTAACTCTTATATCTTCTGACTACGTTACACTCACGGGGTTGGCCCGACAAGACAAGCCGCGTACTTGTAGCTTCATGCCTAAAATGAGAAGTGCGCCTTTTGTACTATTATGTGTCAGTAGTCAGCCTTTTTCTAGCCACGTCAATCGGTCCCTCGTCTTAAGCTATCCACACGGTGCCGATTCCCTTGTTCACAAACTAAACAAAATTTAAGTTCAGTGCATCTTTTTCTTTCTATTTCATTCAGAAAAGGACAGAAGATAAACTTTAGTTTAGTCCTGTCAAATTAATCAGCGCTTGACGTAAATGGACGTAATTTTAGTAGGCGAGTTTTTAATCACGTCTAAACTTGTATGGAGTAGTGACAGGCGCTGATTAATTTGACAGGACTAAACTAAAATTTATCTTCTGTCCTTTTCTTAATGAAATAGAAAGAAAAAGATGCACTGAACTTAAATTTTGTTTAGTTTGTGAACAAGGGAATCGGCACCATTGTCTTAAAGCCATCCACATTCATACTTAAAACTATTCTCATGATTTTTACGACAGTGTTTTCTTGAGGACTTGCTCGCGGTATAATAAATAGCTCTTTAATTTTCTTCGACTTTTAGATCTTTAAAACAATAGTTTACCAGTGCTTCTGAATAATATCCAAAGTGACTATGGTATAGTGATGTGGCTTAAAAACTGAGTGAAGAAATGTACGCAATCAAAAGTATGGGTGAATATGTTTTGTCACCGTTTTCGGTAAGTTTATAATGAAACAACTATTATTTGATTGTGTTGTGATTATGACTGATTCGTTAATTTTGACACTTCAACAACATTCATAGCGTTATTTACGTTGTTGAGCATATTTTTTTTTTCCAACTTATGAAACAATGGATTAGCAATCTGTTTCAAATCGAAACAGATTTTGATTGATCGTGTATTACGCAATTAGGGTACTGGTTAGTTACTAATCATACGAAAAAGAAAAGATCTTTTGTTGTTTGATTTATTTACTAACACTAGTTTCTAAGTCGTGTATACTAACCAAATGGACTACATTTGTGGGTCTGAAATAAAAGATTTTAATTTAATTTATGTCCCTCCCCTCTGACTTGTATGAAAATGCCCCCCGCCCCGCGCCCCAAAATGCCCATGTTTACCGCAAATAAACGTATTTTCTTTCTTTTTTGCAAACGTTCCTCAAATGATACTGCAATGTTGTCTTTCGCACATGTTCAAGTTATTTGCCGGCAACTACAGTGTGACACTTCATAATGTGCACATATAGCAATGAGGGAATCTATGCTTCATTTTATTTTTTTAATTTATTTATTTAACTCTAGACACAATGATCCATATTTTAACGACAGAAAAAATATAAAAAAAACCTAAATTTTTTTTTTAATAAGTTTTTTTTGTGGAATTAAAAAAAAATCTGTAAGTAACTTTTAAACTAAATCATCTATCGCGATGAAAAAAACTCCATAATGATTGGAAGTAGTTAGGCGTCCACATAAAATTAAAATTGAGAAAAAAACTACCCTCAATTGAAAATAAACATGTTTTTTTAGCAATTTTTTTTATTTTTTTCATCAATTTTTACAATAATTGTAAAATTTATAAATAAGAAGCCAAAGAGAAAAAAAAATTATACTAAAAATTAAAAAAAAAAAAAACATTTTTTTAAAATATTTTTTCGTCCATAAAATTAAGCATAGATTCCCTCATTTCGATATCTGCACATTATGAAGAATCACACTGTATACTTGCTTTAAAAATAAGTATGCTAGCAACTTAATATTCAGAAATCAGAACAGTCTGATGACACAAGAATGACATCACACTTGTATGCAATTTGTTATAATATACCGACCTTGAACAACGACCAACACATAATATATAAATACTTTATTTATAAACTGATATTGCTGATTCACTCTTAAAATAAGTGAGGGATTTAAGTAGCTCGATTTAGTACAGTATGGAAAACCGTACGTTAGTAATCTATTGGAGTACGAAAGAGAACCTTATTGCTACGAAATAAATTCCACATAAAAAAAACAGTGGCACTCCGGGAGTACCGACAGAAGTGAAAACTTGAACAAGATCGCCTTGGTGGAAGAAAAATACTAGTATATAACATTGGTCCGTAACCTTATCTAAATAAAGAGCACAATCGCGTTTACAAAAATGAGGTGTCGGTAACGGTGTCGCGAGTTCAATTGTTTTTCCCATCTCAAAAATGCCCAAACGCGCCTAAATAACTTTTCACTTAAAAAAAAAAAACTAATTGGGGCTTTATGTCCCATGTGACATCGAATTTAGAATTCAGTATTTATTCATCATCATCTTTATTATCAAAGAAATTACAAGTCCCCAAATAAAATTTTGCATTATAAATAGCATCCAATAGTTACTATAAACATTAAGGGGTTTATTTATAAACGTTGCATAAAGTTAAGTAATGATGAGCGACCATACATTTTTGACGTTTGAACGTCATTAAACTGTAAGCAACGTTTATAAATAAACCCCAAAGGCTCCCGCAATCAGACGCGACGCGACGACGACGGCGCGAAGCGACACCGGTAATAAGTTCTATCGTGAAGTTTTCTTAGAAATTGTTTTATAAAAAAAATTAAAAATCTTTTAATTCAGGCAAAACGAATATTACAAAAAAATAAAATTTCACTATTATACTGCAACAGAATAAATGATAAATAGAATAAAATGTCAATGCAATTAAAATTCCATTAATAGTACATCACTGTCGCGGCCTGCAACAAGGGCATTGAAGCCTCGGCCCACATACGTGAGTCCATCAATGTCTGGTTGCGGCTAACGCTTGTATAGTACTTCTCTCAAATAATGCGCGGAAATTCACACACACACATAAAATCACGCCTGTAACCCCCGAAGGGTTAGGCAGAGGTGTACCTATAGTACCACCCACATTTCGCCAGTTATGTTTAAGTCCCATGTAATAGGGGGCGAGCCTATTGTCATCAACATCAACCGGGCACAAATCCAGACTCCGGGCTGCTACTGAGAAATTCCAGATGGAAAAACCCAATAACACTTTGCCCGACCCGGAAATCGAACTCAGGACCTCATACTCAGCAGTAGCGCTTGCGACTACTAGACCAACGAGGCAGTCAATTCAAACTCAAACTAAGAAAAATTATAATTTCCAGAATCCGGTATGGATTTTCATACAAATATTGCCGGCCGGGCGCTCGCACGTATTCGACCAGTACAGCAATTTTGATTTATCTCGAAGAAAGTTGCCAGAATAATGCTCGAATTTCCAAGCATGTTTAGTTTGAGAAAAATAATATCTTTGATAAGTTACCTCTTTAGTTGCCATGTGTTGAAGTAAAAAGTTCGTTCCATTTTTAAATAACACGACAGGTATGAGTTTTCATAGTAATTTATTTGACCGCTAAACACGACAGATATGGATTTTCATACAAATATTGCCGGCCGGGCGCTCGCATGTATTCAAAGAAGGTTGTTAATGTTTGAGAAAAATACATTTCTCTTTAAAGGTTTGGCAGAAATAGAAATAGAACGATGTTTGTTTGTTTGCGTTAAATGGGTCGGCCTAAAACTGGTCCAGTCAGGGGTATGAGGAACAGGGTGTAAAGTTCACTCATCCTTTATAGAAAAGGGAGGATCCTCCGACCAGATGGGTGTCGTGTGACGGTTTTGAAGTCAGAATCTTGTATATATGTCGATCGCGCGGTAAACTCTAATTGCGCGATGCAGGATGTGGCGGTGTAACCGCTACACAGTCAATAGTTTTCTTAAGACATATCAGTCTGATGACATCAGAATTGCATGCACTGAATCAACTTTGCACGAAAAGAATGACATTGAAAAACTTGACTTATCGTGAAACTTAAATAGCAATGATTCATTAGTGTTAACTTATCTTAAACCACATTAACAGGTTAGGTTCATTAGTAGAGATCAATGGAATTTGGGTTCTGAGAACAGCATTAGGCCCTTTGTATACACATACGTTTTTATTATCGTGAAAAACTACGGTTTATTCGCCGTGTGTAGGCACGGTCCTCAGTCTTGTATGGATCACTATGGAAGCTTGTTGACAGACACGATTTTTCTACGGTGCGGTTTATACGTCGTACCGTAAGGCGACGTCCTAATTAGCTAATGATCGTACGAGTTAACGATGCGATGAAAATGATCGATTGATCGTGCGATGGTCCAACAGGTGCCCTAATAGCTCTCACGATGCCGATCTCGCGATGCCGCGTGACCTATTCTGCCGTCCTTACGAAAAGTGCAATAACTAGGTTAAACTTGATATCGAGAAAAACGCGGGTAAACATTTTTTTTTTTTGTATCTCCAACACTATACATGGTATACAAGGTAAACCGGCTTCGTCATAGATACGTAAAAAGTGTCTAAAAAGAATTCATAGATCTCGTTCTGCAAATTCCGAATATGTACTTATCTCAATTCGGCGCAAAACTCGAGTTATTGCACTTTTCGTAAGGACGACAGTATTAGAAGACACTCAAAAGAGATTTCTAGCTTTGATTGCACGATCAAACCCATCGTAAGATCGTTATTAAGCATTTCTCTGCTCGCGTGATGACTTGCAAGCTTCAATTAGGACACTCTAAAGAATTGTGTGTGTGAATCTCGTCGTGCGACGAAATCGCATCGTTTGTTCGTACAATCGCGATCGTAGCCGATTAGGACGACGCCTAAAGAAACCGTGCCGTGTGGGCCTTAAGGCAACGATAACCGACTTTTATTGATTTTATACTGAAGATCACATCTAAACGAGTAGTGTTAATAAAATAAAAAAAATAAAATAAAATTCATTTATTTCGGGTAACTGGGCCCATAGAAGTCAATTTTATAAAACATATCACACTAATAATATAATACAATAGAATAAAATAACTTGGAAAAAATATATGTTAAATTAGAGTATTTTCTTAATAACTTAATATAGGAATATTTTAGATTATGTTTATATTATAAAGTGAAATTAATTTGTACGTGATTTTCAGTATAAAATCATTAAAAGTCGGTTATCGTCGCCTTAAAAGTCCGAGCAACATAAGGTCAGTCGTTGTGACGATGCTTGAGAGAGGCTTTTGTCCAGCTGTTCATATCTTTCGACTGAGATGATGATGATGATGTCATTCACCATGACTGACAAAAATAAAACGTCATTCCGCTTGAGTAGCAGCGTAAAAAGTGAATAAGAAATATGTAAACAATGGAAATTATTCGCTATGACACGGATGACACTTGGCAAAGACCACTTCCGCGTTACATATAAATGTATCTTCGCGTTTCAAGGTGCTTCTTCAAAAGAAATTTTGAAAATAATATGGCTAATGTTTTATACAAAACACTTTTTAAGAGCGTTTATTCTGAAAGTTGGCAACGTCGCAAATATAATGTGGCTAACTAATTGAATATTAATAATGAATTAGAATTATAACACTGGATTTGATGTTGTAAAAAAGGCATTTGGAAAGTTTACAAATACTTTTTTTACATCTAAAACTAAATATTGAGTGTAACGATATTAATTATTGCATTTCATAATCAATATTTTAGTTCGCTGGTTAGCTACATTTCATATTTCCATACAGTAATATTGTCAAATTAATCAAAACAGATAAATATTTGACAGCTATTTGCGCCGTTGCCAACTTTTAGGATATACGCTCTTAAGAGCGGCCAACCCGTCATACTTTTCATACAAACGCTCGTAAGTGATTATGGTGTTGTAACACATCTTTCTATAATTTTTGTAAACTAATAGGTATCTTGTGCATTATATCTAGGTTTTTATGAAACCAAAAAATAAAAATTTGGAGAAACAAATTCAGTATACGCCTCCAAAAATCTGCTTTTTCGCACAAATTTTACCTGAACTTTGACCGTTCATAATGTACTCATAAATTGTAAAAGTAAAGAAAGCATCTCCATTGAAACCTCGCACATATAATGGAAATTCTAAATGACAAATATTTATTTCACAAACTTGTAAGGCTTACTCAAAAACACGTATTTCCTGAAACAATTTTTTTTTGTACAATGTTAGTGCGTTCTAACTTGCTTGTTAGCACTTCTCACTAGCGCTGGATGAAACAACAAGCTTTTCGATCATGCTCGCGTTGACGATAGACGGACCGGGAAGGGCCCTCTTAACCGAATTAATCTTTAGATGGTAACTGTATTGGATGGTAATTGTTTTATCATGATGATTATAGATCCTGTGCTATCCTGTTCATCACCATCGCTGGACTTTGTAAAACATTATCCTACGTACAATAGTATACAGTAGTATTTCTATTTTCTTAATGTCCCTCGTGTATCATCGGATTTCCGAATACAAACGAATGCCAATTTCCATGTTCATCAATTATTAGATTTATTGTGTATGATAATTTGAATTCAGAACTAAGTAAGTACTTTATTGTTGTTTTGTTTTGATTTCCGTGTGAACTATATAGAGCTGTAAAACTATTTTCCCATCTGTCGTGCCTGTGACTTTAGCGGCTTTCATCCCATTTTTTTATAAATTACATTAAGTTAAAAGAGTATTAACAACTCTATATACTTCCAAGTCGATTGACAGCATCCGGTCTGCACCAAGTGCAAAGGGCAACTGATGGAAATCCGACGACTGACGAAACACGAGGTTTGACATAGTTGTACTGTACAATGTTTAAAGTCCATCTTCAAATATTTTTTTACCCGAAACGCAAGCCAAATAAAAATCCCAAAAATATATTATATTACTAACACAATTAATAAAACAATATGTCATCCCAGTCAAAATAACTCTTTCATTTATTTAAAGACCAAGACTTTGAAAGTTCTTTTTATATTAATGTCCAGGAATAAATTTCGGGGGGGGGGGGGGTAATGGTTACCAACTTTTTTTGGAAGAATAATGTATTTCTGATTTGAGAGAGGGTAGGTAAATAAAAGAGTACAGATTTATAATTGTTGTTTTAGTTTGGGCATGTTGAGAGGATGAATGAAAGGCGACTAACAAAATGTATTTACAAGGCTGATGTGAAGAGAAACGCCGGGCCGGTCGGGGACGCCCTAGGAGGACATATACTGACCTTATTGGTGATGTTCTTCAGAAAGGCCAAGTGCGTAGTACTCGCAACCGGCGTTCGTGTATGACCAGATGTATGAACGTAAACGAGGCAAAAGAAGTATGTAATGATCGTAGCAGGTGGCGTTCTGTAGTTTCTGCCTACCCCCATGGGAAGAAGGCGTGAGTTTATGTATGTGTGTATTTATAATTTTTTGTTCTTTTTGCGGGAAGTCATCAGAAAAAAAATATTATTCGATCTTACACATTCTAAGTAAGAATTCAAATTGATGAAGACCTTATTTATTATCCATTTCAATAAAGCCCAGTTTCTCTCTTCCCGCCTCTTTGTAATCATAACCAAAAACAGGGATATAATTAACTTTAGCATAATTTGAGCCGCTATGGAGAATATAGGATGCAAGAGCAAGCGAAGCGAGCTCGAAAATTTTAGCATCCCCTTTCGAATAAGTTTTCTTTCTCTTTGACCGTTCATATAGAAAAAGAAGTAAGCAAATATAGATAGATTAGTTAAGACTGTCTCAGAGAATGCTGAAATTGCAGTAATTCAATCAATACAAAGTCAGAGTCGATAATAAACATACTTGTAATAATAAAACAATAACACAGTATTTAAGAGTACTCTTCTGCTTTGTAGTTTATAAAGTACGCCTATGCAAAATAGATTACAATTATCTGTATTTGAGTACGGAGGTACCCTAGGGGGTAGGTAGCTCGGCGGCGGTGATCTCTCGCGTCCGGCACTGGTTCGGGCCATGGTACGGACGGAGCGAGAAGAAATGGGAAGCCATCACCTCTTGCGAAGCAGTAATGCTCGCGAAGGAGGAGGCGGAACGCGTGAGGGAGAGCAAATTTCGCGAAAGCGCGAATTTGACGCCCTGGGCGTCGGGACGCCCAGGGCGTCTCCTCCTGCGGCGGTTAGGGGCGCGAGGGCGCGAAATTTGCTCTCCCTCACGCGTTCCGCCTCCTCCTTCGCGAGCATTACTGCTTCGCAGGAGGTGAATCACAGGCAGATTTCCGGTCACCGTAGGCGCGGGCTTGCGGACGGTGAGCAATGGGTAGTTCGCCGTCCGATAAGGACCAGGCCCGGGTCGACGGCGCGTTGTGTTCCACGCGCGCCTCAAAGAGATGTCAGCAGAATTGACGGGGTCCGCTAGGGCCGATGCCTGCCGGGGTTGCGAATAAGGCCGAAAGGGAAATCGTGGCCCCCGGCAACATGGCAACTGAAGGAACACGGATGGGTTTTAGTCAGTAAGCGTCTGACACGCCCTCCCGCTCCACCCAGAGCGGGAGAAGTTATTTGAAAATTTCCCACCCAAAAAAAAACAAAAAGGGGTTAGGTAGCTCGCCGTCCGATAAGGACCAGGCCCAGGTCGACGGCGCGTTGTGTTCCACACGCACCTCAAAGAATGTCAGCACAACTGAAGGGGTCCGCTAGGGCCGATGCCTGCTGGGGCTGCGGGTTTGTCCGAAAGGGTTACCGTGGAAGTTATTTGATAAAGTACCACACAAAAAAAAAAGCGGCCAAGTGCGAGTCGGACTCGCCCATGAAGGGTTCCGTAGCAGCAAGTAACATTGAATGAAAGGTAAATTGCGGTTTACGATTTATGACGTATTAAAAAAAAACTACTTCCTAGATCTCGTTCAAACCAATTTTCGGTTTTATCATTCTCTTATTTTAGAAGTTACAGGGGGGGGACACACATTTTACCCCTTTGGAAGTGTCTCTCGCGCAAACTATTCAGTTTAGAAAAAAATGATTTTAGAAACTTCAAAATCATTTTTAAAGACTTATCCATAGATGATAAAAGAGACGTATGGGTTCGAAGAAAAATTTTTTTTTGAGTTTCAGTTCTAAGTATGGGGAACCCCAAAATTATTTGTTATTTTTTTCTATTTTTGTGTGAAAATCTTAATGCGGTTCACAGAATACTTACCAAGTTTCAACAGCATAGCTCTTATAGTTTCGGAAAAAAGTGGCTGTGACATACGGACGGACAGACAAACAGACGGACAGACAGACAGACGGACAGACGGACAGACAGACAGACGGACAGACAGACAGACGGACAGACAGACAGACAGACGGACAGACAGATAGACATGACGAATCTATAAGGGTTCCGTTTTTTGCCATTTGGCAACGGAACCCTAAAAAATGGGGTCGATCTCTGGATTAAGATTCTAGTTTCTCACATTTCGCGGGGGGTTTGAACCTCCAAACCCCTCTACCTATGGCCCTGGTGGGCTGTAATCCACCACTCGGACCCAATGCTGGTCCGGTGTGAAACATTGTCCGACATACCAATTCCTTAAAGAGAAACACAAACCAATACGAGTTCTACTTTTAAATGAAGTAATAGACTATAAACAAGCACATTTAGGACACAGCCATTGCGCATTGTGCCATTGTGTTTCTTTTAGGGACGTCATTCGATTCAGTATTGTATACAAACTAAATCGTGTCTGTTGTCATTGATTATAATCGATTATATTATATTAGTAATCGATTTGATGTCGGTGCGTCCGTTTGTCGACATGCGGATTGTGTTGCGAAAAATTTTCCCGAAGGTTTTTTAATTTTCTTTGGTTTTTTCGGCGATGGGATGTGGATGTGGTTAATTGAAATGTTTGGCAGTGTGCGTTTTTTGTGTTCGTGTGTGCGTTTGTTTATGTGATTTCTGCATGCTTGTTGTTTTCAAAATGGTTTTTGTCTGTTATGTTAGTGTTATGGCAGGATTTAGTCCATCAGGGGATAGTGTTAAGCAACACACTCATTGATTTGAAAAAGAGTATGTTGTTTGATGTGTAAAAACTCCTAAATTGAATCATGGCCATAATATATGACGTAATGGGAAAATAATACTTACATGACGATGTTTACCATAATAAACGGTTGTGTTAAATCCACTAAATAACAATGTTCAATGGACTTCCGCGTTGTAAATGTTTCCCTTTACTGTCCGTAGCACATATTCATGAAAAATAAAACCTATAAATAACTGTATCAATAGGTTTTATTGCGGACTGCAACATACCTAAGGCGGACACTGGCGGTGAAACACTTTTCAACCTTATTAATAAGGGCATAAGAGTGAAAAGTGGTTCATCATGTCCGCGGTTGTACCTGTGGCGGCATCTACAACGCCACATGCGAATTACGCATCAAAGACCTGACGTCACAAAAATCCTGCATCGCGCAAGCGTAGTTTTACCGTGCGACGGGTATACAATATGTAAAAAAACTGTCTGATCCGGAAGGGGCTTATATATACTGCAGTTACATTACCTAAAGGTATATTTTTTTATTTATTATTATTGAAAATAAAAAAGATATTGCTATTCAAAAATCACATTGTTAGTTCTAAAATTACCCCAAATTCATTAAAAATTAGCAAATTTTCAACAGGGGTCATAAGTTATGACTTATAGACACCCGCTAAACGACGGCCGCCCGCGCCCCATGTAATAACCCGGTAAAACTCCCCATTGATAAAAAATTAGAAGATTTTTTTTTTTTCGATTTTCCTGAAAATTACCACATAAATAGACTCTCACGATACCTAACAACACCCTCATGGATCGGACAGGGTTGTTTTTACATGTTGTATATCCCCGACATCAATCGTTTCGCAGTTGCCCACCAGACACGACACCCGTCTGGTCTGAAGATCCTCCTTTTTCTATAGAGGATGAGTGAACTTTACACCCTGTTCCTCATATCTCTAAATACCTAAGGCTAGTCTACTTAACATATGCACTACCAGCGGCGTAGCGTGGGTGTCGGCCGCCCGGGGCGGAAGACAATTTTGCCGCCCTCTTATTTAGGTATTTCAATTTAATGTATACTATACATTACATCCATTAATTCTAGAGAACTTTTCGGCAAGAACAGTCATCATTATTTTGCATTATACAGGTTAGATTTTAAATATATTTTTTTATCTCAGTTTTACAATCACGTTTATAAATTATTTTGCTTCAACCACTTAGATACATTGTTATAACAGGGACAATACCTATCACTTAAGATTAGGTACAACTTGACGATCGACAAGATTAAATAATTAGCGAATTGAACATAAAACCAGCAGTCGCTACAAAATATCATTCAAAGAAAGGGGATTTCCCGAATTCGTCACAGAATAAGTAATGAAAAATTCCGTGCTGTTTTCAATAGCTCCGAATTTGTAGTTGCGATAAAAATATGAAATGGTTCAAATATTTTTATTATTTATTGTGAAATTTTGCCGCCCCCTAAAAAGTGCCGCCCGGGGCGGGCCGCCCCTGCCACCCCCACTACGCTACGCCACTGTGCACTACCTACATTAATTAGAAGTAGTTGCAAGTTTGCTGCCTATTTACTTCTCTTTGACAGTACATGCTAGAATTTTTCCGCAAACTCGTGTTCCTGTGGCTTCTTTGACGCTAGCAAATCGCCATTTTAATAAGACAGTAAAGCTTTGGTTTCCCTTGAAATCAGTGTCGTCATAATACAGGGTGACAGGGACATCGACGCGAAAACTTTTACCATGGATTCAGTACATGATTCTGAAGACCCTGCGTTGAAATTTTTCGTAGGTTGTTAATAGAAAAGTGCAATACCTACGCGGTCAAAATGTATGGAACGGCAGATAAAAAAAAAAAAAAACCGATGAATAATTTCAGCGCAGGGGGTTTCAGAATCATGTACTGAATCCATGGTAACAGTTTTCGCGTCGATGTCCCTGCCAACCTGTTTACCGGCCGTGAAAATGACGCTGGGTTTTGACATTATGGTGTCAAAAAATGAGTCAATCTGTATGAACGACCAAGATTTAGTGGCGTTTTATGACGGCACCGCTTTATTATGCAACCAGCTTTAGAACACTTGGCCTCCATTTGCCTATTTTTATTTCTAACCGAATTATTTCTTTGTCAACAGCTGGACACATGGTTCGGGAGGCCAAAGAAGGGTGGGGGGCAGATCGAGCGCGGTTACGACACTGTACCGCGAGGGGCGGAGCCCCGGGCTGAGGATGAAGAGCCCTCGGCCACCGCGGAGTATACCAGCAGGATAGATGCGTTAGATGATACTCAGCTGCAACGGCGATTTGAGGAAATGCTGGTAAGTAAAAAATTGGTCACGAAATCTTTGGCCTCGCCTTTTCCAGTTACGCGGGATTGGCGTTCCCAATAATTTGACGCCATTTATTTTGGTCTTATGCTTCATCTTCCGTAAGGCCCATCTCCCTCATGTCCTTTTTGACCGTCGTCATCCATGTGGTTTGAGGTCTTCCTCTTCCCCTCTTCCTTGTAGTAATGGAAATGTAATTTTTCACGACATGGTCATCTTTCGGTCGTCGAAGTACATGACCGTACGATCTCAGTCTAGCAGGGTCAAAGACCTTCGCTATGTTTGATGGACAGGGGAATTACGATGATTATGATGATCAATATGTTCTCATACCGAGTGTCGCGGCGTAAGGCATGACGCTGTGCACGACTGATGACACTGGCGGCATCTACATCGCCACATGCGCACCAAAGACCTGACGTCACACAAAATCCTGACGTCACACAAATCCTGCATCGCGCAGTTACGAGTTTACCGCGCGAATACCATTTAAATAACTTCCCCGACATCAATCGTTGGGCAGTGGCTTGCCAGTCACGCCACCCGTCTGGTCGGAGGATCCTCCTTTTTCTATAGAGGATGAGTGAACTTTACACCCTGTTCCTCATACCTCTAAAACACCATAATAGCTCTTATCTCATCCTCATAGGGATGGCCAATGACCATCCTTTACAGAAGAAAGAAGAAAAATCTTTAAAAAAAAAACATTTTGTCCGAGCCGTTTCCCGAAGAGATTTCGCATCGGCAAAAATTTCATTACCAGTGATAGCCTAGTGGTGTGTCCGTCAGACTGCTAATAGTCATAGGCCTCGAGTTCGAACCCAAGGCACGCACCTTGGATTAATGTGCGTATTGCATAATTATCACTTGCTACAAAAACGGTGAAGGAAAACGTCGTGAGGGACCGGGCATGCCTGAGAGACATTGCTCGACGGCATGTGAAGCCAAGTCAGAGGCCCATGGGTGGCTTTAAAACTCTGACACCAGATTATTCACTAACCACACGAAAAAGAAATAAGATCGACAAGAATGAGGAACTTTCATCGCCTCGACTCGACGAATTTTTGTTTTATTTTTTCCCCTAAAGGGGTCGACCATTTAGGGAGAAATAAAATCAAAAATTCGTGCTCACCTTCATTATAAATAGAACCCTTATGCAAAATTCCATGCTTCTAGACCAGGGATTCCCAACCGCTGGGGCAGCCCCACTCGGGGAGCGTAGAGTGACCAATGGGGGGAGCCGCGGTGGCTCCAATAATAAACTATAGATTTATTAAATGTTATGTTCTTGATTTAGAAAAGGTTAAGGCTAGTTTTCAAAACCAGAACATTTCGTTATATTGTAGGTAGGTACTGTAAAATGAGCTGCAGGTTTTCTGCATAAGTCGATAAAATAAGTTTTCCTACTCTGTATGAATCAGAACATCAGTTAGACAACGCATAGCCTACGTTCAGGGGCAAAATGTCCTGCCCGGCTTGGGCGGGGCATCGCCGTGTCCTCATGGAGGCGATCGGCGGCGGTGATCTCTCGCGTCCGGCCCTGATTCGGGCCATGGTACGGAGCGAGAGGAAATGGGAGGCCGTCACCTCCTTCTGCGAAGCAGTAATGCTCGCGAAGGAGGAGGCGGAACGCGTGAGGGAGAGGCAAATTTCGCGCCCTCGCGCCCCTAACCGCCGCAGGAGGAGACGCCCTGGGCGTCGGGAATCACAGGCAGATTTCCGGCCACTGTAAGCGCGGGCTGGCGGACGGTGAGCAATGGGTAGCTCGCCGTCCGATAAGGACCAAGCCCGGGTCGACGGTGCGTTGTGTTCCACGCGCGCCTCAAAGAGATGTCAGCAGAATTGACGGGGTCCGCTAGGGCCAATGCCTGCCGGGGCTGCGAATACGGGCCGAAAGGGAAATCGTGGCCCCCCGGCAACATGGCAACTGAAGGAACACGGGTGGGTTTTAGTCAGTAAGAGTCTGACACGCCCTCCCGCTCCACCCAGAGCGGGAGAAGTTATTTGATAATTTCACATCCAAAAAAAGAAAAAAAGGTGAAAAGTGTCCAATTCTCAATATGTCCAACGGTGTCAAAATGTCCAAATACCAAAATGTCCAACTGTCAAAATGTCCAATTCCCAAAATGTCCAATTCCCAAAATGTCGAACCCCCAAAATGTCCAATCTTTGAGAATGTAGCAAATTTGTTCTATAACTCATTAAAACGCTTTTTTTAATACCTAGGACTTTATGACAAACATATAAAAATTATTAAAGAATCAAAATATGTTTAATTTTTAAGTAAGTAACAAATTAAGACTAGAGAAGACCACAGCATACCCGAAATCACTATTTTTGTCATAATGTAATATAAAAAATATACAACAATCAACATCAAATTAAACTGCTGGGTCTAGAATCTAGACCCAGAAGTTTAGGCTATGCGTTGTCTGTCAGTGAATGAATGAAATTAAGTTTTTTTCAAGTAGAAGATGCTTCTACTGACGTTTATTTTTCTCCTGATTACAGGCGGACATGAATCTCAATGAGGAAAAGAAGGAACCTCTTAGAAAGTACCCTCGCGACCAGAAGAAGAAGATGCTGGTCGCGTACAAGTTTGTTAATACACAGGTTAGTACTGTTTGAGAATAATTTTCGACCAACACAGGTAAATGCTTCTGCTGATCACTTATGAACGAAGTACCTAGATGGTAATATCCCACATCGAGATTGATTAAGGGGGAAGCGTCAGGGTAGCCCGCGAAATTCAAATTTTCTTACGTTTTTTGCATTCTGCAAGTCAGTGACAGGTTTTATGTTGATTAAAATATGATTCGCGGTCGTAACAAATATGGCTTTACTCAATTATAACAACTCACTGCCCTGCAAGGCTAATCACAATGATTTTCAATATCTCAGTCGCCATTATTTAACGCCGGGCTCGATCCATTATTTGCGATCTTGCTTTTTTGACATTCGGACGCCTTCTCAGTACTCGGGGTTACGTCAAGTTGACAGCTGTCATAATCGTTCTAAAACTCCGTAAGTTTAGCGTCGTAAAACCTTTAGACGCGCCGTCATATTCATTTACATTTCGATGGTTTCAAACTCGGATCTAAAATCTTGTTTCAATATCATTATTTTGTAAATTGTGATTGATAAAGGTTCCCGCAGACAGGCGCGACGCGAAAAGGCTAAAAGGAAAAGGCTAGGTAGATGATGAGTGATGGGTACAATGGCCCCTTAAAAAGTTTTTTTTTTTTTTCATTTATTTCAATTACACCCAAATCAATCCGCCTAGCTTTTTCCCAACTACGTAGGGGTCAGTATCCAGTCTAACTTGATGCAGCTGACTACCAGTATTTTACATAGAGCGACTGCCAATCTGACCTCCATAACCTAGTAACTGGATAGCACGTTACCCCTTGATAAGACTGAACTGTCAGAGTTTCAGGCTTCTGATTACCCGTAACGACTGTCAAAGATCTAAGTATGACAGCCGGGACCAACGGCTTAACGTGCTTTTCGAGGCATGGAGGGGTCTCGATAAGTAATGGATGGTCATCCATCCACGGACCGGCAAGGTAGCTTAATAATCAGCGCGGAGCTGTGGGTCCCCCATAGCACAGCATCATGCTGAGTTCCAAGCCTTCTTGTCACAGTCATGACGTGCAGCTGCCGACTATTTCTGTTTTATACTCATGTTTGCATATTATGTACTAAGTTATATCTTTTTTCTGCTTACCTACTCTTGTCTTTGTATGCACGTGTTTCTGTGACAAATATTTTTCTTTATTTTCTTTCTTAACTTTCGATCGAGCCGTGCGGCTGCCACGAGCCCGATTTCGAGATTCAATGGTGCCGATTCTCTTGTACACCGAACTAAACTAACTAAACTATCACTAAAATTCCTTACTTTTGACTATGAGAATCTTAAAGCTATTCTGCAAAATAAATTCTCTAAATTTAAAAATAATTTTGACACATCTAAATCGAATTTGACAATCGCGACTCCACACGTGATACCTAACCACGTGATCTTTTTAGAGCCGGAGGCGTGCAGGGGGGGGCAGCCTCGTCGTGTTTTGTATGGAATTTTTCACTTTTTGTATGGAAAATAAGAAAAATTATTACCTACATGTAGAGTGTTAGGGGTTTAAGGGTTTTATAAAGGGGGTCGAAATTTTCATTATTTTTGCGATTGGACACACCGTTTTCGAGATATAAGCAAAAGAAAAAAAAATGATTCAGTACTGTTTTTGCATTTGAAGTCGAGGTGTTGGTGTGAATTTATAGTTCATGACAACCAATTTTATTCCACACGTTTTTAGTCGCGATTAAAAATAGTCAGATTTAGTTAGAAAATCTAAATTTTAGGTGAAAAACGTCAAATTCAGAATAGCAAAAATGTTATTTTCACTAAACTAATATCTCGTTGCCATCTTAGTACTGTCAAACTAAAATATAGTTAAGTTGTGTCACTTTAGTCTATTTCAGAATGGGAAATCGTCGTTTGACAGGAATAAACTAAATTTTGGTGATTTTTAGTTTAGTTTAGAGGCATTTGTGACAAGAGAATCGGCACCAATGAGCTCCTTTTAAGTTCTGCGTTGAGCTACACTATCACTGACAAATGCGTGCACTGACTGGACAGGTCCACTCAAATCTGTATGGTTCTTTCCTCAGAAGACCATTTCAGACACAAATCTACATGGTCCTCAAATGAAATGCTCTGACCAAGATTATTTCCGGGTTTTTATATACACATTGACATTAATGAATTTTATATAAACAATGACATGAATATTTACTTTTAAAGTATTTTATTATTTTAATTATTGTGAATGTGAAGACTATGTGGGTCATTCCTTTTTGTTTTGTTTTTATTTTTCTCAGTTAGTTCTAATCATGGTCTGACAGTTTTAAGTGGCCTACCCAAATGTCCTTTTTTTGGTATTGTTCGTCGAATCGTTGAGCTCCTTAAATTCTGAGTTGAGCTGCACGATAACTGCCAAATGCGTGCACTGACTGGACAGACCCTCTCAATCTGTGTGGTGCTTTCCTCAAAAGACCACTTCAGACACCAATCCACATGGCCTTCACATGATCTGACCAAGATTATGTCTGGACTTTAAAAGAGACTGAGACCTCTGAGTTTGTTTCGGCCTTTCTTCTGAGAGTAGTCAGATAGGAAACCCCGACCTCATCTAGTTTTAAAATATGATTGACGTGTAAAAGTGTTTGTACAAACCTACTTACAGAAATAAAATCATTTATCATTTACACCTTAAGATTACGCTAGTTGGTCATTCTTCCATACAAACGTAGTACGATGATTACTCGTCTGTTTGACGGTATACGTTCAAAACTAAAAATTACATAAATTTGTCTTTTCATTATCTAGCCCTGTACGGAAGCAGAATTGGAAAAAAAAAATTGGTTTGGAAGTTATGAACTTCGAAACTTCTATATTTCAACACCAATGTTAACTCATCTTTGGGCGTAAATGAATAACTTATGTAATAAAAAAATGGCTATATAGAAACCGTACAGGGATAGATAATTTATTCAAAAGTTCAAATAATTTTATTTTGATTAGATACATCCAGAAATTTTTCCATAATATCTATACGCCCAAAGGTCTGTTCATGAAATTTTACGCGCTCGTTTTCGTTATAAATCATCGTCTTTTTAACTAAATAAATATATAAATAAAACTAGATAAATAAATACCCTAAAAACTTTTTTTACAAAAAAATACAACCGACTTCCAAATTACAAAATGAAAAATAACTTTAATTTCGGAAGTCGGTGTCTTTGGATCAGTATTTTAGTTTTTTGCCACCGACTTCCGAAATTAAAGTTATTTTTCACTTTGTAGTTTGGAAGACGGTTATATTTTTTTTTGTAAAAAAGTTTTATTTTTCACTTTTTGTGGGTTGGTTTGTAATTTACCTAAGTTACAATAGCTTAATTCTAGTGCTCATCATCTTTTAGAAAATATTGCTATTCCCGATGCAGGGACTTGAATTCCCTCGATTTCTCCAAGATCCCATCATCAGATCGTGACCAATGAACAATGGGACCAACTTAAAAGTATACCCTTTCAAACAAAAAAAAATATTTTTCAAATCGGTCCAGCTGTCTTGGAGTAATCGGGGAAAATACATAAAAAATTCCGACGAACTGAGAACCCCCTCCTTTTTTTGAATGTCGGGTTATAAATAAATTAATAATTAGACTAAATAGCATGTAATATATTAGTCACGCCCACCAATGAGTTCGAGCCGTCGACTAGTGCATCCTTAAAAGCATGAAACAAGATTATATTCCCTTGCCATCCAAATTTTTTTGTTTTTTCTTAGCCATTATTGTCCCACTGCTGGGCAAAAGCCTCCCTACTCTCTTTACATCTCTCTCTGTCCAGAGCTTCCAAGGACCAATCTTTCTTAAAGGAGTTCAGCTCATCGCGCCATCTCCGTCTGGGCCTGCCGCGATGACGTCCGCCATTAAGCGGGACCCACTGGGTCGTAAGTTTGGCCCATTGATCGTTTGATATGCGATAACATTAAAAAAACTTACTCTTAACCCCTAAATCTTTCAGGAAGGCCGCTCAAAATTCGAGAAACCCTCAGACTACGTCACTTACCTGAACCAACCAGAACTATCGGTGGGCAAACTACACGGCTGTTTGGAGAACCTGAGGATATCGCTCACCAACAACCCGCTGTCCTGGATCGAGGAGTTCGGCACTAAGGGCATCGAGAGTCTGCTCACCACCCTCAACCAGTGCTATACCAAGTGAGTTAAATTATTCTATAAGTGAGTTAGACTCTTCATATTGCCCGAGCCTTTTGGTAAAATTGTCCCAGGTAAGTCACCTTATAGACCCAGGCTATTCTTCAAATTGCCCTGAATATCTTGTCAAATTGCTCCACGGTGTTCTTCATATTGCCTCAGACGGCTGCATAAAAGATTTTGGCTTCAGTTAAAATAAAGGGCGTAATTGTTCTTTAGCTCTAGAATGATTAAAGTCGTTTCTCACCTTGGTATTTCTCTAGATTATTTTTATTGAAGTGAAAACTTCTTTAGGCGCGTTGGGTATTTTTGAGATGGGAAAAAACCATTGAACTCGCGACCTGTTACCGAAACCGTGGAGTAAAAGACATCAACGCGTTGATTACCGCGGTGCCGATTTTTTTTCAAGTTGTCGCTTTTGTCGGCACTCCCGAAGTGCCACTGTTTTTTTTTTCTTATAACTTTTCACTGTCTACTACCTCAAATAGGTTAGTTAAACTCATGCATCACTACAGTCTGGCCGTCAAGAGTATGTGTTCGTGACACTTGTCAGTTTCATACTAACGAATATGTTTTTTGCGAATTTGATCCTTATTGGTACTAAAAATTTATTTATTTATTTACTATTCACACTTACATTAGTTTTAACAGGCTCAACCCAATACAGCAATGTAGTCACAATGTCCACTGTGTGGCACAAGTCATACAGAGGACAATGTGTTAAGTGTCACCCACTGGAATTCCGCCAATGAGCATGTAAAGATATCCACTTGCAGAGACACGCTGTTGAGTATCTTTATTACCCGCCCCACTTGTGCAAACTTTAACAGGTTTGTACGGGCCACCGGGACTTTAAACAGCCTCTCTAATTGTCCAACTGACATGTGTCAGGAACGCAATCTCTCGACGGCCGGACTGTAGATAAATAGTTTAGTAAGATGGTGTATGACATAAGTCATAAGCGACATTGCTTCTGCTCTGAGCATCTTTTGCGGATTACAAATGTACCAATAATCTTAATAAAGTTATTTAATTGACCTCATATTTCATGCTGCTAGTGGGAGTGGATTTTATCGGTAAGTTGGATGTGTTCTTTCAATATATGGTCATTCCTTTTTGTTTTTTTTTTTCTCAGTTAGTTCTAATCATGGTCTGGTAGTTTGAGTTATTTATGTGGCCTACACAAATGTCCTTTCTTTGGTATTTTTCCTCGAATCGTTGAGCTCCTTAAATTCTGAGTTGAGCTGCACGATAACTGACAAATGCGTGCACTGACTGGACAGGCCCCCTCCATCTGTGTGGTGCTTTCCTCAAAAGACTACTTCAGACACCAGTCTACATGGTCTTCACATGATCTGACCAAGATTATGTCTGGACTTCAAAAGAGACTGAGACTTCTGAGTTTGTTTCGGCCTTTCTTCTCAGAGTAGTCAGATAGGAAACGCCGACCTCATCTAGTTTTTAAAATATGATTGACGTGTAAAAGTGTTTGTACAAACCTACTTACAGAAATAAAATCATTTATCAATAGTAGACCTAGACAAAGAACAAGAAAAATTGACACAGGCCTCCTCTCTTCAAGAGGCAGTGGGCTGTAATCTACCACGCGGGCCCAGTGCGGGTTGGTAGATGTCACATGTCTTCGAATTTTTGGTTCTAGGACATGCCGGTTTCCTCACGATGTTTTCCTTCACCGTTTTGAAAGCAGTGGTGGTGAAATTTTTACACAAAGTATAGCGCCTGTCTAGGTTTGCCCTTAACAGTAGTAGAAAGTTAGAACCGATCATCAGAACAGGTTAACGACTTATTCGGCTTTAGTCGAAACTTAACTTTATAAATTTCTCGTAAAATTGATATTACTTTAGCAAAAATAATGTTATATTCATGTTTTAACTCCATTTTTTCTCCATTCCAGCGACTCGCGTTACGACAGAGTCCAGTACGAATGTATAAGATGTCTATCAGCGATCCTGAACAACACTGTGGGCATTCGCACCATGTTCGAGTGTCGCGAAGCGTTGCCAGTGTTAGCGCGGAGTTTGGACGCTAGGAAACCGCACTGCGCTTTAGAAGCTGCCAAGGTTAGTATATAACATCACACTATACTCTAACAAGGGATAAGGAGTATAGTGTCTTTCTCACCTACCCGCGTCACTTTTTCCTCTGTGTCACCTCCCGGCGTCATCTCTGTGTCACCTCCCTGCGTCATCTCTGTGTCACCTCCCGGCGTCATCTCTGTGTCACCTCTCGGAGTCACCCCTATGTCACCTTACGACGTCACCTCCCGGAATCACTTCCTCGCGTCATTTCCCGGCGTCACTTTCTTGCGTCACCTCCTGGGGTCACGTAAGTAGAAACTGTACAGTACGAATGTATAAGATGTCTATCAGCGATCCTGAACAACTCAGTGCGCATTCACACCATTTTCAAATGTCGCGAAGCGTTGCCGGTGTTAGCGCGGAGTTTGGACGCTAGGACACCGCACTGCGCTTTAGAAGCTGCCAAGGTTAGTACATAATATCACACTATACTCTAACAAGGGATAAGGAGTATAGTGTCTGTCTCACCTACCCGCGTCACTTTTTCCTCTGTGTCACCTCCCGGCGTCATCTCTGTGTCACCTCTCGGAGTCACACCTATGTCACCTTACGACGTCACCTCTGTGACGCCTTACGACGTCACATCACTTCCCTGCATCACCTCCCGGCGTCATTTTCTTGCGTCACCTCCTGGGGTCACGTAGGTAGAAAGTGTACAGTACGAATACGAATGTATGAGATGTCTATCAGCGATCCTGAACAACACAGTGCGCATTTGCACCATGTTCAAATGTCGCGAAGCGTTGCCGGTGTTAGCGCGGAGTTTGGACGCTAGGAAACTGCACTGCGCTTTTAAAACTAGCAATAGATGATACAATGATAGATTTATAGCAAGGGATGGGTTGTGCGCGACTGCCTATCTGACCTCCACAACCCAGCTACTGAGTAACACGAAACCCCTTGGTAAGACTGGTATTCGGGCTTCTGACAACCCGAAATTACTGTCAATGATCTACAATTAACAGCCGGTAACAATGGCTTTGCGTACTTTCCGAGTCACAGAGGGGTTTTGGTATGTAATGGATGATCTCCCATCCACGGACCTACCTCGGCAAGCGTTGCTTAACTTTGAAGATCGACCCTCCTCATAAATAGATCAAACATAAATATTATACCTTCTATACGTTCCAGGTGCTAGCAGCAATATGTCTGATCCCCAACGGCCACGAGAAGGTTCTGGAAGCCATCACGATGGCTGGCGAGTCCAGCAGGAAGCCGCGGCTACTGCCCATCATTGAGGGGCTGGAGACGAAGACTCCTGAGAGTTTGAAGGTAAAATATTCAAACATAGTTATTTTTCAACAGACCTATTTGACTTGAAATCTTTTCTTCGTACTGCAGAAAGTGAAGTTACTGCCAAATAAAGTGTGTATATTCAAAATATTTTACTCCACATAAACCTACATGGGCACTTATGAAACGTCAGAAGCTAGGTGCACGGTTCCAATTGGTCGCTTCCTATGGAGAAGAGCCGGCAAGAAACTCCACGGTTACTCTTTTAAAAATAAATGGTTTTTACAATGTTTTCAAATTAGTGTTAGGTATGGGAGGACAGTGTAGGTCTATCAACAAGTACCAGGTACTTAGCAAAATAGAAAATGGTCCACAAATCTACAGTAACTATAGGGGTCATCGACCTTTTTCGTAACACCGCGTCGTTGTAATCCTAATGAAAACCCTATGTATCGTTATTATTCGTGAATAATCTTGACGAAAGGTATCGATTCAGGGTATTGACGGGCTTAATTTTTTTTTGTTCTACAATTTGTACTGTATTTCTATTTTCTTTAATGTCCCTCGGGAATCATCGCATTTCCGAATACAAACGAATGCTAATTTCCATGTCCATCAATTATTAGATTTATCGTGTATAATAATTTGAATTCAGAACTAAGTACTTTATTGTTGTTTTGATTTTCGGTTGAACTATATAGAGCCTACTACATTAGCGCTTTCCTACCATATTTAAAATAAATTACTTTTAGTTGAAAGAGTATTAACAACTCTATAAACTTCCAAGTCGATTGAGAGCGTCCGGTCTGCACCAAGTGCAAAGGGCAACTGATAGAAATCCGACGACTGACGAAACACGAGGTTTAGGGACATTAAGAACATAGTTTTACTGAATGTATGTATATGTTGATGGGTCAATGACCGCCATTGCTAGGTTATTTGATAACAACTATAGAGTGAGACAGCATTACAGTTTTCTGATGTCATATTAGACAAACGCCATAGTAACTTCGCGCATTCAGTACAATGACTGTTTTGGGTGACAAGGATAGAAAGTTCCTTTACCAAAAACTTCTAAAGCGTGTAGCTTTCTTCGTATTACCACAAATACTATTGTGCACTCTATTTTCAACGCATTAAGACTCACAATCCCTTAATACCATTTCAGACAGGCTGTATGCAACTGATGAACGCTATCATAACGGAACCTGAAGAGTTGGAGTTCAGATTACATCTCCGCAGCGAGTTTATGAGAACTGGACTTTATGATTGGATTGGTAAGGTTCATTTTATTTTGTATGAATTAATTTTGTTTAGAGTTACTCTGTCAGGCCGCGTTCCGACATACTATGCGTTTTATGGGCGTATGCTCCCAAAGGTTATTGCAATATTGAGTCCTATGCTAATTTCATAAAGCTTGCATTGGTAACTTCATTATGGACCGTATCGGGCATGGCAAAATAGATTCCCTGATTCATCAGGGCCTTAGCAGACATGCTGGTTTTACCATAAACGTATGTTTTGTTTTACAGACGAGCTCCGCGCAGGCGCGGAAGGCGCGCGTCAGATTCAGATGAATGTATTCGACACACACGCCGCGGCCGATCAAGACGAGTTCCTTGCTAAGTTTGATGATGTTAGGTAAGCTATGTCGCTAGTCAAATAATGAATTAAAAAAAATAATGCCCTGCCATTTTCCTGTGTATCTCTAATATATAAAATTCTCGTGTCACAGTTTTCGTTGCCATACTCCTCCGAAACGGCTTGACCGATTTTGATGAAATTTTTTGTGCTTATCCGGTATCTATGAGAATCGGCCAACATCAATTTTTTTTTTTTTTTTTTTTTTTTTTTTTCTATTTTAAGTGATAAGGGTGGTCCACCCTAAACATGTATATGGCAAAACAACGTTTGCTGGGTCAGCTAGTTTTATATAAAATATTGGTCAGGCAGGGGCCATAGTCTTGCCATAGTTCCAGGTAACCAATCCATTATAGCCACCCAAATCCATAGCCCAATATGTTTTGTTTCCATGTTCTGCAATAGTCCTACACCAACCGGGGGTTGTCTTTGAGTGCACTTGTATAGTGCATACAGGGATATACCATGGATTCAGTACATGAATCTTGACCGCCCTAAGTTGAAATTATTCGTCTGTTATTTAAAAAAAAAAATCTGCTGTGTCATAGAAAAGTGCAATACCTACGAGGTCAAAATGTATGGAACAGCAGATTTTTATTTTAATAACCGACAAAAAATTTAAACGCAGGGGTTTTCAGAATCATGTACTGAATCCATGGTAACAGTTTTCGCGTCGATGTCCCTGCCACCCTGTATCAATGCCCAATATTAACCAATAGGAGTGGAGCTCTGAAGCGGAGTTTGGATTCTATTGGTTAATATTGGCATATTTCTCCGCTCCCCTGCCTCGCTCCGCTCCAGTGGACAGGCAGCCGAAAAAGCTTAGCATTGTGTGTGATTTGCCAAAATCTAACAAAGTGGAAAATATTAGATTTTTAACGAATTGAGTATTCGAATAGCAAATTAAAGCGAATATTCGAAGTATTCGAAATTCGAAGAGCTATTTCACTGTCACTTAATTTTTTTTTGCATATTTTCAGAGTGGACTTCCACGACGTAAATGAATGCTTCGAGCTAGTCAAGAACTTAGTAATGGACACTCCTGCAGAACCTTACTTACTATCAATATTACAACATTTACTGTTCATCAGGGATGATGAGTTGATCAGGTGAGTTCATTAGAGTTAGTGAAGCAAGCGCAAAGTCAGTGATGTAAGGTTAAAGTCAGTGATCTAAGCTTTGAGTTAGTGAAACAAGTTTGAAAGCTAGAAATCTTCAGGTTATTGATGAATACTCTAGTGGAAATTATACCGGTTTCCTAGACACTCTTCAAGACATTATTATGCGGTCTTGGGTTCGATACCCGGGTCTAGAAGTGTTCTTGGGTTTTTCCATGTCCAAATATTTTTTGTCCGTCTTATGGATTATAAAAAAATATTGAACACGTATTTTTTCTTTTTTGACGTAATCAAAAGATTACGGCGATACATTGAGTTAAAATGTTGCATGACGTCACGTCTTGCTAGATTTAATACTGCGTTGTGACGTAGCGAGCCCCCACTCCCAAACTTTAATGCGTATTTTCTAAGTTATTTCTGATTAATAATGATAAAGCAAAAAATACGTGTGTAATATTTTTTTATTATCTGAAAGACGGACTAAATAGAATTTCTTTTTTTTTACTTAGGCAACTACCGTATTGCTCAGTAGTCTGGTGACTGAATTTGGTTCGCTCCCTATTACATGCGACTTTTCGCAGCCTTAGAAATATAAGGGCACAACTCGAAATATTGAGGTTTTGAGTTTTTGTGTTAGATGGGCTCAATATCAACTGTTCTATCGTTATATTAAAGCGAATACTGTAACTGTGTCTCTTTCACACCACCCTCTCCGTGGTAGAACAGTTGATATTGAGCCCATCTAACACAACGTCAAAGTCAAATAATTTATTTCAATTAGGCACAAAAAGGCACTTTTGAACGTCAAAAACAAAAAATAGAATTGATTCTAGTCGCCCCTTCCAAAAGGTAGTTTTCGTATGGAAGAGAATGGGCAAGAAACTCCACCGTTACTCTTTTAAAATGTTTTACAATATTTTGTATACAGTAATTATATAATTATATGTGAAGACGATGCACCTGGAATAAGATTACTATACCACAATAGGTAAAAATAAAAATGAAGCAATGATAGAAAAAATAATTATGTAATGGATACATGGTGTTCACATATTTACAAGCATTGTAAAAGTAGGTACCTATACGATATTCCTAAAAAAATTACAAGTGATACTAATTCGTCAGTCTGTGAGTTCAAGTAATCACAGAACGTAAAAAAAATGTTGTAATATTTAATTACACAATTAAATTAGCAACCAGTTTGATTTTGTCTAGACTCAAAATTGTCCTATGGAGCTAGACCAGCATGCTTCCAAGCATTCTTATCTAGGATATACTACACAAAAACTTAAAACCTCAATATTTCGAGTTGTGCCCTTATATTTCTAAGGGTGAGTTTTTAATAACTGGCGAACTGTGGGTGTACTATGCCTCTGCTTAACTCTTCGGGGAACACAGATGTAATGTTATTTTATGTTACCTGTGTTACAGACTCGTTCTAAAGTTTCATGCGTCTTATTAGGGATGCGTTCCGAGTAACCGTGTAATCGATTTGAGTGTGCTAACACCCGTACCAAATTAGCGTGATCTCGATAACGATGTCCCGTAAATCGTCATAGATGACGTCATGACATGCGCCATCTTGCGATAACACCGACCATAGCCTAAATTAATATCACCGTGAGCGCTGTCAAAAATGACAGTAGCGCTGTTTCATTATAACTTTAAACTAAAATGGCATTTTCAAAATTATGCTTCCTATCTCATTTTCTCCCACGTTAACTCTTATGAATTTATGTGTCTGTCTCTTTTTACTGTCGCTTTTTCGTTTCATCGACTTTCAAATCACAACGATGCTAATAGTAGATTGTTATACGAGGGGCTAAAATAACCCATTGTAACGAGGTAGTTTTACTCCCGAGCTTTAGCGAAGAAGTAAATAGAAACCGAGTTATAATGGGTTTTAGCGCCGTGTGTTACACTCTACTTTTCACTACGATTACGAGAAAATAAAATAATCCAATACAATATTAAATAGTTTATTTTGTTTAAATCTACAATTTGTACAATTGTGGATATTTAACGAGATGTTTTTTTCCGGCAACTTAATTTCAGTCCTCTGTGAAGATGTTCTCACTAGATGATGACATTTTCACTGTTGTAAATTATATTACGGTCAACATTTCAATTCGTAATTAGAGAAAAATTCTAAAGATTTTGCGCCATTGTCTTTTTATTTCTTCTGTAGCCGCAACGCAATGCACGCATTCTACCGAAGAGATAGCCGCATTTAGTTCCATTTTCAAAAATAAAATGTTCTTCTTTTTTTGTGAACCAGTAATAAGTCGAGTTCATAATCATGATTATTCTACATAAGAATAAAGACTTTTTCGTTTTTCAAGGCTCGTTGGAACAGACAAAAATTAAAAAGAAATTACTTTTTCCCCTAGAGCAAGAAATGCAATTTTTTCCCCGCTCTGGTACTCTACAATGACGGCCTTTTTGAGCAAGAGGAGTGAAAAGAAATTTTCACTTCAAAAAGACCGGGTACTGTAAATTCGCTTGCTTATTTCTTTTAACTGTTTTATAATGAATAATATTCTTTTACAGGCCTGCATATTACAAACTAGTAGAAGAATGTATAACACAGATAGTGTTGCACAAGAACGGATATGATCCGGACTTCAGAGCGACGCAGAGGTTTAATATCGATGTGCAGCCGCTCATTGATGGACTTATAGGTACGTTTGTTATGAAAGCTTATCGATTTAAGATACAAGAGTAGTCGAAAAAAAAATCTAGAGCAAAATTTTCATTGATCAATCTAAAATCAACTGAATAACTACTTAAATAGAGTTGAAAAAAGCATACGCGAATACAGGCGTCAGTTTTATTTCAATTCTGATTTAGCTCATTATTCAATTTTGCTAATGAAAATATTGTTCGAGCATTTTCTCTTCAGTGAGAGATTACCGTTAGCCGACGTCAGCACGGACGTAATAAAATCGAGGCGATTTTTTTTCGTGCACTTGACTTTCAACGCTCTGCTTAGCGCCGAGAGTTGAAAATCCAACAGTGTGTTTTTTCAACGCGCTGGGACGAGAGTGCGTCTCAGCGCGTTGGATTCTCAACGCTCGGCATAACAGCGAGAGTTGAAAATCCAGTGCGCGATAAAATTCTGCCTCGATTTTATTACGTCTTTGCGAACGTCGGCTTATGGTCGAATTTCGAACACTAGTAAACTTCGTGACAGAGAATCGTTCTATTAAGTTTGATCGTTTTTTTTTTACCTCAATAGCCCAAAAGTAGCCCTTAATAAAAAAAAATCCTTCATTTTTCAAAATATTTTAAGCACACAAATGTACTGAGGCGGACTTAATGCGGGAGCGTTCAAGTATTATGTAACGCAAATTTTGGAGATTTTTGACCCCCCCTCCTCCCATGTAACGCGCCGTAACGTTTTTCTTTACCTTTACCCCCTCCCCCTAGTAAAACGTTACGTAACCACCACCAAGTGACCATTTTTATCTGAGTCACAATTATGTGGCGTAAAGTACAAGCTGTTGATGTATATTTTTTTTGCTTTACATTTGGAGATTAAAAGAAAATAAAAAATATTCACTATCCTGTAAAGCAAGCAAGAAATTTTGTGAAAGTAAAAAAAAATTCAAATGGTCATTCCATATGAAATTTTGAACAAAAAAAAAAAAAAGAAAAATGCGTGAGAAAAAAAATGTCTACGCGATCGTTCTGAAGGGTTAAAACAATGTTACGTAACGCGTAGTTCTAACCCATCCGTGTAACGCATCGTAACGTTTCAGAAGACCCCCCCTCCCCCCAAATTGCGTTACGTAATACTTGAACGCTCCCTAAAGGCATTTCCTACCAGTCAACCTTTGGGTGATCCTCCAGAATTATAACCATTAAAAACCTTTTAAAAATACAGAAAAATCGCGCGCCGAAGAAGAAAAGAAAGTCGAAGAATTAAGAACGAAACTAGAAGCAGCCATCGCGGCGAGACAGGAAGCGGAGGCGAGGGCCGACCATCTCGAGGAGAGGTTGAAGAACTCTGTCGCACACACCGGGCCCGGCGGCGTCACGCACGGGAACATCGCTGCTATTGCTAAGGTACGAACGACTATAATTCTGTATCATAACAAATCGATACTGGTGCCGATTCCCTTGTTCACAAACTAAACTAAATTTAAGTTCAGTGCATCTTTTTCTTTCTATTTCATTAAGAAAACGACAGAAGATAAATTTTAGTTTAGTCCTGTCAAATTATCGCGCTTGACGTAAATTGATGTAATTTTAGTAGGCAAGTTTTTAATCACGTCTAAACTTGTATGGAGTAGTGACAGGCGCTGATTAATTTGACGGGACTAAACTAAAATTTATCTTCTGTCCTTTTCTTAATGAAATAGAAAGAAAAAGATGCACTGAACTTAAATTTAGTTTAGTTTGTGAACAAGGGAATCGGCACCATTGTCTAACTGTTATTTACTGAGAATTCTTATATGAACAAAATAACTCTAGCCTAGTTGAAGTCAAAGTCAAATAATTTATTTCAATTAGGTACATGAAAGGTACTTTTGAACGTCAAAATTTACAAAAAATAGAATTAAAAATACAAAAGTCATTTATTCAAACTAGGCTGAGAATTAGCACTTTTCGAACGTCAAAATTACATAAGACAGTCCCCCAAAAACGCCCACCCTTCACCACTTCCTAGTGCCTTGAGCTGGGAAGAAGAAGTGGCGCAACAAACTCCCCAGCAGCACAGCTGTCTGTTCAAGTTAGAAAAAAAAAAAGATTCTATAGAATAGTATGCAAAATAACTTACATTATGCAACACAAAACATAATTTAAATGATAAATTATTGGCCATATGTCAGCTAGCACACGCCAATATACCAACCAAAAACATCGAGCACTATACATATACTATATATAACACTCAAGCAGAATTAAAAAAAATAAAACCTAAACGTAAACAGAACTAAATATCTAAATAAAAGCCTCCAGGCATAAAGGGCGTGCCCGCTTACATAAAGCTGTAATTGGAAGTTATAAATGATAAACTAGGACCATCGAGGTAAAATAAATGAACAGTTTGATTGATTGAATTGATTAGAATCAATTCAATCAATCGACCCATCCAAAAGGTAGTTTTCGTATGGAGAAGAATGGGCAAGAAACTCCACCGTTACTCTTTTAAAATGTTTTACAATATTTTGTATACATTAATAATATAATTACATGTGAAGACGATGCACCTGGAATAAAATTACTATTCCACAATAGGTAAAAATAATTAAAAATGAAGCAATGACAGATAATTAAATTATGTGATAGATACATGGTGCTCACATATTTACAAACATTGTAAAAGTAGACGAGTTTCCTAAAATTTTATAATTAATAAGTCAGTGTGTGAGGAAGTAATCACAGAATGTTAAATCAATGTCATATAACACAAAATAATAAATTTTACAATTAAATCAGCAACCAGTTTGATTTTGTCTTCATTCTAAATTGTCCTATGGAGCTAGACCAGCATGTTTCCAAGCTCAATTTGTAATATGCTTGTTTACAAAATGTACTTTTAATATGGGTTTTAAATTTTCTTTCATTTAATTGCAATATGTCACAAGGTATTTTGTTGTAACATTTAACACAGTACCCCATAAAAGATGTATGTACTTTAGATAATCTGAAAAATGGTTGGTCTAGTTTATCTTTATTTCTAAATTCAAATTCATTTATTTGCGAGATTGTAGGTTTACAATGTATGATCTTAAAACTATAATGGCCCCTTTATATTTTACCATTACTTATGGTGTGCAAATATTTAATTTTGTCCTACACAATGCTAATTAAATAAAAAATACAGCAACAACAAATAAGATGCATGCATTAGGACTTTCATGGAAAAAATTATAATTAGTAAATGAAGTCAAAGCTATACCTATGTATGTCAGTTCAAGATATAAAGAATGATGTCAGATTAAGACTAAATAAATATTATTGTAAATGGTAATTTATAATGTCATAACTAATAAAATGACAATGTTTTGATTCACAAAAAAATTAACATTCATTAATAAAAATAAGGTAGGTATATACCCATATTTATTTCAGTTTCCTTCTCTGCAATCTGACATGTAGGTATTCATTGAGATTATAAAAGCACTTTTCTTTTAACCATTGTGTTATCTTTTTTTTAAACATGGTCAAATGTAAATCTTTAAATGAGTCCGGTAATTTGTTATATACCTTAACAGCATTTATGTACGAGTTCTTCTTATACAATTCGAGCCTGCATTGCAGTAAACAGTCTAGTATTAAAACTTTTTACAAAAAAAAAAACAACCGACTTCCAAAAAACACTACAAAGTGAAAAATTACTTTAACTACGGAAGTTTTTTTTTTTTTTTTTTTTCACTTTTAAGTTGTGGTACCGACCCCATACAAATTCGAAAACCACTACCTGCTATGTAAATAACAGTGACAGGAATTTATCATATCATCCACATACTAAGTGGGAAAAAGTACGTATTATTGAAGCTAACTCAAAAACTATCGAAGCAAAGTTAATAAAATTTATATGGGACCACCTCGAAAGCATACCCTTTCAAACAAAAAAAAATAATTTTCAAAATCGGATCACAATTGACGGAGAAATCGGTGGACATACATAAAAAAAAAAAACAAACATACGCGACGAACATATAACCTCCTCCTTTTTGGAAGTCGGTTAAAAATGATGTCTATCACTTATTTTATTAAAGAGATGTGGATTTTTCCTTACATATATAATATTTTCATAAATAAACGTCATTCATCATGGAAGACCCAGGCGTAGATGGCGGAACGAATTTGACGCTTATAGGAGGGATTGGTCTATATTGGCTCAGGATCGGGTTGGGTGGAAAAAGGAAAGGGAGGCCTTTGCCCTGCAGTGGGACAATATGGGCTAATTATTCTTAACATAAAACATAACATCACGCCTTGTTTCCCCGAAGGGTTGGGCAGAGGTGTCCCTGTAGCAGGTACACCCACATTTCGCCAGTTATGTTTATTTATTTGCTAACATGTAAAACACATGCATTAAAATTTCATGACACAGTATTAAGACATGCACCCTGTAAGGGCACTGCTAATGTTTACATATCAAATGATTACATAACATAATATTGATTCTAATTTAACAATTCATTACATTTTAATAAACATTAATTAATTCATTATTACATTTTATTTCAAATAAATCATTTTTATTACTTCGTTCATTCATTTTAGTCATTATTAGTAAGCATAACATTATAGTAATATAGTAAAGTAATTTATTATTATTTTCACATTTACGTCAAGCTTATTATGAGGTCAATCGATTCACAATTTGTCAACTTTAAATTTTTCAACGGTGTAGTAGCCTTTAAGTCCCATGTAATAGGGGGCGAGCCTATTGCCATCAACCGGGCACAAATCCAGATTCCGGACTGCTACTGAGAAATTTCAGGTAGAAAAACCCAATAACATTTTGCCCGACCCGGGAATCGATCCCAGGACCTCATACTCAGCAGTAGCGCTTGCGACCACTAGACCAACGAGGCAATTATTATTATAGGTTTTTGCAGTTTGTTCGTTTCTTTCTGTAATTTGTTTGTTTTTTATGACACTGTCATGTTGTTTACAGGCGATAGGCAGTCCAGGCGGGCCCGCGCCACCTCCCCCGCCGCCTTTACCCGGAGGTCAGTACTACCACACATTAAACATACTAAACATATTATTTATTAAAACAAAACAATAATTCAGAAGTAGCTACACCGTTTCAGGAAAGATTTACATATAATTCACTTTTAATCCTCAACTTAAACTACCACGAATGCTCTCTCTCGCACACACGCATGTTACTATATCTATCTCTTTCTGGTGTGGTTTATAGGGGCCGGCCCGCCGCCGCCTCCGCCAATGCCGATGCAAGGTTTGTAACCAATCTTTTACTAAATATAATTAGACCAATATTTGTAATACGCTGCCGTTGGAATATTGCATTAATTTGATGTTTTTAATTGAATTGTTGGGGAAGTTAGTAGATTTAAGCAATTATCATTGATATTACCTGATAATAAGTGGTGTAAGAGCATATTATTAAAACACTAAAATAATACAATAGTGCTATTGCCTAGGTAAAAAAAAAAAAATCTAATTAGTCCGTCTTTCATATAATAAAAAAATATTAGACACGTATTTTTTGCTTTATCATATCAATCAAAAATAACTTAGAAAACACGCATTAATGTTGGGGAGTGGAGGCTCGCTATGTCACAACGCAGTATTAAATCTAGCAAGGCGTGACGTCATGCCACATTTTAGCTCAATGTATCGCCGTAATCTTTTGATTACGTCAAAAAAGAAAAAATACGTGTTCAATATTTTTTAATAATAAAAAAAACGGAAAAAAAAAATTTTGGGCACAGGCCTATTGCATGTATTAAACACCTATAAGCGCAGAACACACTGGGAACGAAGCTAAGATCGTTTAGCGTCACACATGTAGCTACAGCATGCCCATTCTGAAATGACGTGCCCCACTACCGCATTTACACACAATGTATATTACAACTATGTTCTTAATGTCCCTCGTCAAACCTCGTGTTTCGTCAGTCGTCGGATTTCTATCAGTTGCCCTTTGCACTTGGTGCACACCGGACGCTCTCAATCGACTTGAAAGTATATAGAGTTGTTAATGCTCTTTTAACTTTTAACTTAACCATTTTTTAAATTAATTACATTAAGGGGGAAGCGTCAGGGTAGCCCGCGAAATTCAAATTTTCTTACGTTTTTGCATTTTGCAGGTCAGTGTCAGGTTTTATGTTGATTAAAATATGATTCGCGGTCGTAACAAATATGGCTTTACTCAATTATAATCATTACAATCAGCAATAGTGATTAAGAAGAAGATAAAGGTGCCAAATGTCATGATTTCATGAAATCTTGACATTTGACACCTTTATCTTTTCGCGGGCTACCCTGACGCTTCCCCCTTAATGTAAAATGACTTCGATGAAACGCATTAAAGTTGGGGAGTGGGGGCTCGCTACGTTCACAATTAAGTATAAAATCTATATAGGCGTGACATCATGCCACAATGCTCCGATTAATAATCATGATCAAAACCTTTTGATCCAGCCCGTCTCATCTTTTGATGTCCTCCCTCCGGATAACGCCCTAAGCCGAGGCTCGTACCCCACAGGGGGTGCCCTTAACGAGCGTTTATCCTAAGCTTTTTAGCTTAGTTTTTATGAGTGCCCTGGCTGCAGGCTTTGAGTGTAGCAGCTTGATGCATCCACAGGATTGACCGGTTTAATAGCCACAGTCGTTAAGATACCAGCTATGAGATGCCAAACAGAAAAAAAAAAAAAAAACATTTTAACTCAATTTAACACCGTAATTGATTACATAAATAAATAAAAAATACGTGTTCAATATTTTTTAATAATCTAATCGAGGGTTTTTTTTTTCATCACCCCTATTTAAAAAAAAAACGTGTTTCGAAACTCGTAATTTCAAGTTACTATACTACCCGCGTCTTTTGACCCCGTTATCAGAAATTATGTGGTTAGAAAATATTTGATTTTCTTTAAAAACGGAGAAAGAAAATCAATTTATATGCACTAAATGTGTCAATAAAAAAAAGATCACAAATACAAAAAGAACAAGTTGGGGGTTTGTCATGACTACAGTCCGGCCGTCGAGGGAATGCCTTCTTGACGTCTGTCAGTTACATACTAGCAAATTTTTGTTTTTTTTTTTTAACTATGGCTTCTCGCAATTTTGACCACTAAGGTCTTGGCTGCTTAACCGGAATTTCCTGTGGGTGCCTTAAGCTTCTACACTTAGAGCCTCCAGCCAGGAGCATACATACTATTCTAAATTAAAATTAAGCGAGTGCTCGCTAAGGGCACCCCCTGTGGGGTACGAACCTCGGCTTAGGGCATCGCTGGGGGGAGGACAGCAAGAAGGGACAGGCTGGATCAAACTTAGATTTTCATCATGATTACTAGGCGGGGTATTTAAAGCTACGTGCTCAGCTGCAACAACTGCTGGCACCTCGTTTTCGAGCAAGGGACGGGGGGAAGTATAATTTACTTGGGGACACAGTCGCGATCGTGAAGGACCTCGGCGTCGAGGTCTTTGATGGGAGGCGTCTGTTTTTGTGTACTGTACTGGTGGCCCTATTCTGCTCCTGGAGGAGTGTAATGGGGTCATCTGGGTCGGATAGAATATGCCTCGGGCGGTGGATCTGACTTATACTTGTCGAGGCAACCGATTATAACCCATCCCGGGTTATAATCGGTTGCCTCGACAACCAGAGGGTTGCGATGTCTGGGGGTGTGTTTTCCGAATTTGTTCCTTATTATAGCTTGTCCACTCTGAAATGAGAGGCGCGTGTCATTTAAGAAAGAAAGAAAAATAGGTTTTTTTGTCACAGAAACACGTGCATACATAAAAGACAAGTACATAATAAATCACGAGCATAAAACAGAAATTAGTCGGCAGTGACAAGACGGCTTCCACTCAGCATGATGCTGTGCTATGGGGGACTCACAGCACAGCGCTGGTGCTGCGCATTACAGAGTGTACAAGCTATACTACTAGAAATTGTCCAACTGACTGGTGTCAGGAACGCATTTTCTCGACGGGCGGACTGTAGATAACCATACCTTGTGAAGTAAAGCCAGCTACTTTTTGACTCTGTATTTTTCGGTTTTCTAAGCATGCCAATATCTGACACGCATGTGGTAACACGCATGTGGTAACACGCAATAACACAGGGTGGTGTGTTTCTAGGTCGCTCGAACGCACCGCCACCGCCGCCCATGCCTGCAGGTATATGTGACGTTATACTCGTTTACACGTACAGACAAACTATGTTCTTAATGTCCCTCGGCAAACCTCGTGTTTCGTCAGTCGTCGGATTTCTAGCAGTTGCCCTTTGCACTTGGTGCAGACCGGGCACTCTCAATCGAGTCGGAAGTATATAGAGTTGTTAATACTCTTTTAAGTAATTTATTTAAAAAAATGGGAGGAAAGCCGCTAAAGTCGCAGGCACGACAGATAGGAAAATAGTTTTACAGCTCTATATAGTTCACACGGAAATCAAAACAAAACTATAATAAAGTACTTAGTTCTGAATTCAAATTAATATACAAGATAAAACTAATAATTGATGAACATGGAAATTAGCATTCGGTTGTATTCGGAAATCCGATGATACCCGAAGGACATTAAGAAAATAGAAATACTGTAGTTAGAATTCTGTGTCTGTTTGTAAACGGTTTGTTGTGGGTGTTGGGTCAATAAAGTACATTCTACAGCGCTACAAGGTTATTTTGACGCGTGGCCGAAATCGGAACCAATGCCGCCATCTTGATTTTTGAATACATTTCAAGTGACATTTCTCAAAACAATAGCACAAGTGTTTACCAACAGCGCCACCCCGTTAATGTCATTCAGGCGCCAATGGATCCTTGTAGCACTCTATCTTGTAAAGCTTATGGCCTTGGTCTCGAAGTCAGCGGGCGCGGGGCGGCGGCGGCGCAAGAGAGGCGCGTTCAAATGCATGGTTTTATATGGAACTGTTCTAGCTCCCCGCGCCACTGCCTTCGAGGTCAGTTCTATATAAATCTATGCATTGAAACGCGCCACTCCCCGCACTGCTGCCACCGCCGCCCGCGCCCGCTAACTTCGTGTCTGTAGTCTAAGGCGAAAGCGGTAGGCTAGCCCGTGAAATTCAAATTTTCTAACGTTTTTTTGCGATTCATCAGTATCAGGTTGTGTATGTTGGTCTAAATATGATTTGCGGCCGTATCAAATATTTATTTATAAAATTATAATCATTAAAATCATCAATACAACTCTCCAAGTTCATACAATATGTAAAAAAACCCTGTCCGATCCGAAACTGGCACATAGGTACCGCAATAACATTACCAAAAAGCTTTTTTTATTTCATTATTATTGAAAAAAAATGATTGCTTTATAAAATTCACATTTTTGAAGTGAAAACTTCTTTAGGCGCGTTGGGCATTTTTGAGATGGGACTTGTAGCGGTTACACCGCTACATACAAACTACGCATCATAAACATGACGTCACACAAAATCCTGCATCGCGCAATTAGCGTTTACCGAGCGATCGACATAGATACAAGATTTCAACTTCAAGCCGATGGGCAGTTGCCCGCCAGACACAACACCCGTCGTCTCGGTCGGAGGATCCTCCCATTTCTATGGTAGATGAGTGAACTTTACACCCTGTTCCTCATACCACTAAATTACTAGGACTAAACCATTGATTTCGCGACACTGTGACGACACCTCATTTTTGTAAACGCAATTGTGCTCTTTGTTTGGGTACGTATTACAATTTAATTCATCGAAATTTAAAAGACCGAATTTTAAAATATCTATGGATGAAATCCCGAAAAATGTAACGCGAAATGATTGTTTGGTCGAAAGTTTTAAATCCCGAAAGTTCATTTGCCCGAAAGCTTAAAATCCCGAAGATCCATATCCCGAAGTTTAAAATCCCGAAGATCCATATCCCATATTACATTAAAGTTGCTCTTTTTTTTTTTTATAACTTCTCCCGCTCTGTGCGGAGCGGGAGGGCGTGTCAGACTCTTACTGACTAAAACCCACCCGTGTTCCTTCGGTTGCCCTGTTGCCGGGGGCCACGATTTCCCTATCGGTTTTCTTCGAACCCCCGGCAGGCATTGGCCCTAGCGGACCCCGTCAATTCTGCTGACATCTCTTTGAGGTGCGCGTGGAACACAATGCGCCGTCGACCCGGGCTTGGTCCTTATCGGACGGCGAGCTACCCATTGCTCACCGTCCGCAAGCCCGCGCCTACGGTGGCCGGAAATCGGCTCACGATTCCCGCCCCGGGCGTCTCCTCCTACGGCGGTTAGGGGCGTGAGGGCGCGAAATTTGCCTCTCCCTCACGCGTTCCGCCTTCTCCTTCGCGAGCATTACCGCTTCGCAGAAGGAGGTGACGGCCTGCCATTTCCTCTCGCTCCGTACCATGGCCTGAACCAGGGCCGGACGCGAGAGATCACCGCCGCCGATCGCCTCTACGAGGACACGGCGTTGCTCCGCCCAAGCCGGGCAGACCTCTACCGTATGCTCCACCGTGTCCTCAGGCCGATCCACACAATGGTGACACCCGGGTGTTTCCTCCCGCCTTATCCTGAACAGGAACCTCCCGAAGCAGCCGTGTCCGGTGAGGACCTGTGTCAGGCGGAAGGTGAGGACGCCGTGGCGCCTCTCAAGCCACTCCTCAAAGAGGGGTCTTATCGCCGCAATTGTGGCGTGCCCATAATACGTACCCCTTTATTTATATTACGTTACGGATCAATGTTCTATGCAAGTATTTTTACTTTAAAGGTTTCGGAAGTATAATTTTTTGTAAACGCGATTGTGCTCTTTATTTAGATAAGGTTACGGACCAATGTACATGTAGTTTTCTTCCACCAAGGCGATCTTATTCAAGTTTTCACTTCTGTCGGCACTCCCGAAGTGCCACCACTTTGTTTTTTCTTTTTTCATGAAAATTACCACATAAATAGACTCAGTACGATACCTAACAACACCCTCACGGATCAGGCAAGGTTTTTTTTCGAATAAGGAGGATAAGGAGTTGTATTTTTTTATTTATTGAACCATTTATGCACACACATGTAAATAGACAAGAAGAAAGGAACAGAAAAATACGTACAAAGGCAATGCTTATTTCTAAAGAAATCTCTTCCAGCATACCTGCGACAGGAAAGTATACAAAAAGAGATGTAGACAACGTGTGTAACCGTATAAGAGAAAATAAAAAACATATATCAAAGAAGAAAAAAAAAATCAATTCACTAATTTCAATTTAAACAACATACAATATGAGAATATACTTACATACATACTTCAAAATAAATATCACTACAATATATAAAATTACAATGTGATTTAAAATAACTATGCAACTATGACGAGTTGGAAATATAGTGTTCTTTCACTTTAATGATTATAATTCTGTAAAGCCATATTTGTTACGATATTTTGATCAAGATACAACTTGACACTGACCTGCAATTGCAATTACAAAAAAACGTAGAAAATTTGAATTTCGTGGGGTACCTTAGCGCATACCCCTTAATATAATATTTCTTGGGTTGCTTGGGTTGGTTATGCGTTGCTAAGGTTTTATAAAAATATCTACCTTATCATTAAATAAAATAGTTTTGGTCAAAGTTTATGAAAGCCGCAAACCGACACAACTCAACGCAAAGCAAAGAAATGTGAGCTCTAAATCGTGTCACGTACGGTGGCTTGTGTACCCGTGTACGGACGATACGTCATCAACTACTGTCACTTGTTTTGAAAGATATAAAGCTCATATTTGAACGCTTTCATTTGAGTGAATTTGTGCCGTTTCGCTGTCTGACGGCCATATTAAAATGTTTGTAAATCTCCAGGGTATGTGAATAAATACCGGAAACATGTCACTCCTGTGGTGAATTCTAGAAGCAAATCATTTTGTACGTTGTATTTGATATAAAATCGTTGAATAACTGAGTAGTTTCACTGGTACGATCAACTGCACAACAGAGGTAGCACTTGAACTATGAAAACCGCCCTTACTGCTACGACATAAAAGCGCTGAAATGTCAAATTGTTACCACGGGCGTGCGGTTGATTGTACAAAAAACTTTATAGAATTATTGATTTATGGATTCACATCCATTAATATGTACAGTATAACTTTTTTCTTAATGTCCCTCGGCAAACTTCGAGTTTCGTCAGTCATCGGATTTCTATCAGTTGCCCTTTGCACTTGGTGCAGACCGGACGCTCTCAATCGACTTGGAAGTATATAGAGTTATTGTAATACTCTTTTAACTTAATGTAAGAAAATAAAAAATGGGAGGAAAGCTGCAAGTCGCAGGCACGAAAATAGTTTTACAGCTATATATAGTTCACATGGAAATCAAATCAAAACAAAACAACAATAAAGAACTTAGTTCTGAATTCAAATTTTTATGCACGATAAATCTAATAATTGATGGAGATAGAAGTTAGCATTCGTTTGTATTCGGAAATCCGATTATTCCCGAGGGACATTAAGAAGATAGTGAAGACTTGTATGTTTAAATTTTTTGTAGTTTTAAAATTTGTTTTGGTTGTAGAATGTAAACGGGCTACAGATTGGCAAAAATACTTACAATTTTTTTTTAAATATTAATTAACTGTCACAAAATCGATGTAACTTCCCGGAGTGCCACTGTTTTTTTTGCCAACCTGTATTTTAAACAGTTATCATGTTGGATAGAAATTCGTATTAATAAGTTAATAACAATAATTTAGGTTGAAGTAATCGTTGTTTTTAATCATATGTGTTTGAATACCTTACATGTTCCCTTGCATCTCAAATCACTAAATACATTTAGAGCTAAACATTTTTAAAACATCATTCTGTCTCTGTAATTTTCAAACGATGGACAGAAACAGAAGAGGAGCTTGTGGCTAAGTAATAACAGCCACACGGATCGATCCATCAGGTTAAGCTATGCTTGCCGGGGTTGTTCCGTGGATGAGTGACCTCCGTGCCTCGGAAAGCACGTTAAGCCGTTGGTCCCGGCTGTCATTCGTAGATCTTTGACAGTCGTTACGGGTCGTCAGAAGCCCGAAAGTCTGACAACCAGTCTTACCAAGGGGTATCGTATTATCCAGTTACTGGGTTGTGGAGGTCAGATAGGCAGTCGCTCCATGTAAAATACTGGTATTCAGCTGCATTCGGTTAGACTGGAAGCCGACCTAACATAGTTGGGAAAGGGCTATAGGCAGATTGGACGGAAACAGAACTATTTATGTTTTAAATGCGTTTAACGCATTTGACTGCCTTGTTGGTGTAGTGGTCGCAAGGGCTACTGCTGAGCATGAGGTCCTGGGTTCGACTCCCAGGTCGGGCAGTGTTATTAGGTTTTTCCAGCTGGAACTTCTCAGTAGTCCGGAGTCTGGATTTGTGCCCGGTTGATGGCATTAGGCTCGCCCCCTATTACATAGGACTAAAATAAATGGCGGAATGTGGGTGTACTAATACCACCGAGTTGATGATATTATGTATTTAGTGATTTGTGGTGTGGGCCTTATTTATAATTACCTACATCAAGCATTTGATCCTCGAAACAGTAGCTCATATATCTTTCACCCCCTTAGCAGGAGGAGGTCCCCCACCCCCACCGCCTCCCCCGATGCCGGGCGGCCCGCGCGGCCCCCCGCCGCCCCCCATGCCAGGTATGGGCGGGGGCCCGCCGCCCCCGCCGCCTATGATGGGGGGCCCGAGGCCGCCGCCACCGCCTGGAGGGTTCATGATGCCTAGGATGGTGAGATTAATCATTATCTAAACTAATATATTATAATAAAGAGAAAAGGTTTGATTTTTTGTAATGAATAAACTCAAAAATAATGGACCGATTTTAAAAATTATTTCATCAGTAGAATGCTATATTATCACTGAGTAATATAGGCTACAATTTATAAAGATATCACGCGAACGAAGCCGCTGGCGGAAGCTAATTTTTTTTTATAAAGAAATAATTAGGAATTTATGAAATATACAGGGTGGCAGGTAAAATCGACGCGAAAACTGTAACCATGGATTCAGTACATGATTCTGAACCCCCTGCGCTGTAATTATTCGTCGGTTATTTAAAATTAAAACAGCTGTTTCATAGAAAAGTGCAATACCTACGCGGTCAAAATGTATGGAACAGCAGTTAAAAAAAACCGACGAAAAATTTCAACGCAGGGGCGTTCTGAATCATGTACTGAATCCAGGGATATAGTTTTCGCGTCGATGTCCCTGCCACCCTGTTGTATATTTCATAAATAACAAATCACCGCCGCCGATCGCCTCTACGAGGACACGGCGATGCTCCGCCCAAGCCTGAGGAACCTTCCGAAGCAGCCGTGTCCGGTGAGGACCTACGTCAGGTGGAAGGTGAGGACGCCGTGGCGCCTCTCAAGCCACTCCTCAAAGAGGGGTCTTATCGCCGCAATTGTGGCGTGCCCACAATGTTTATACCTGTGACTTAGATCGACTCGACTTAGTCAGTGTTCCACCATTAAAAAAGTCATACTTTTTAATCCCCTGTCATACAGGGATGTCCTAGTTCAGGGGTTAAGCAAGACCTCATTGATGAATGGTGAACTGAATAAAAAAAACCTTTGATACCTTAAGAGGGTTTATCCTAAAAGTTGGCATCGTTGTAAATAGCTGTCATATTTACCTGTTTTGATTAATTTGGCAATATTATATAATTAATAATGTGGCTAACTAGGGAACTAAAATATTGATTATGAAATGCAATAATTAATAATGTAATACAGAATATTTAGTTTTAGATGTAAAAAAAGTGTTTGGAAAATTTCCAAATGCCTTTTTTACACCTAAAATTGTTACAACATCCAATTCAGTGTTATAATTGCAATTAATTATTGATATTCTAGTTCGCTAGTTAGCCACATTTCTTATTTCCATACAGTAATATTGCCAAATTAATCAAAACAGCGAAATATTTGACATCGATTTGCGACGTTGCCCATTTTTCAGAATAAACGCTCGGCCTGCGCAGGCTGGCGGACGGGACGGTAGAAGTTTTTAAATTTATCAATTGAATTTAATACTACTAATCAGTGATCGACGGAAAACTGCGCTGCGATGCTCCAAGCTTTATCACCAAACATTGAAATAATTATATACCTTATTTCGATTGGATAAGTATTAAATTCAATTGATAAATTTAGAATCCTCTGACGTTCCGTACGCCACACTGCGCAGGCTCTAAGTCTCCAAACTGTTTTTTATCAAACTTTTCATATTATATTTTATTTTTATAGCCCGTACCCGACGTGTTACCTCACGGCCTGAAACCTAAACGCAAGTGGGAGCTGGAAGGCCCACTGAAACGTGCCAACTGGAAGACTATCGTACCACAGAAAATGTCCGAAAAGGCCTTCTGGGTCAACGTAAGAAATTTACATTATTGTAGTATTTTTAATTTATTTACCAATTTTTTTTTGAAAATAGATTTCGCGACACTGTTACGACACCAGCTTTTGACCATTAAAAAGACATCAACGCGTTGATTACCGCGGTGCCGATTTTTTTTCCAAGTTTTCACTTCTGTCGACACTCCCGGAGCGCCACTGTTTTTTTATGGTTTGGGATGGGACAGGATATAGGGTCCACTTCAATACAATACCAGAAGCAATACAGACTTGTTGCTTTCCAAGAACACAGCTAAAATGTATTATACGTTTGTAACTACACTGGCGGCGCTACACTGAGGATACTTGCATAAAACAGCGGATTTTCTGGTACAAATCGTTGCAGGTTTAATCGACGGAAAGACACGGGTCCAGGTCCACAAATCCAGACTCCGGGCTGCTACTGAGAAATTCCAGATGGAAAAACCCAATAACATTTTGCCCGACCCGGGTATCGAACCCAAGACCTCTTGCTCAGCAGTAGCGCTTGTGACCACTCGACCAATGAGGCAGAGAACTTAAACACTTTAAAATATTTTAAAGTTTTATTATTAAACCTTAAAATGAAGTATTATTGTGCTTACAGGTCCATGAAGACAAGTTAGCATCGCCGGACATTTTAAGTGGTTTAGCATTGAAGTTCTCAAGTAAACCGGTCGCGAAGAAGAATGAAGATGCTGTGGATAAGTAAGTTACTTTAATACGTTCATGTATGTATTAACTTAGAAAAGCCGATATCTTTTCGTATTTAAGTTAAACCCGGTTTTCATATTTAAGTAAAGAATAAAAAGTTTTTACTAAAAAAATCACTACAATGCGAAAAATAACTTTAATTTCGGAAGTCGGTGGCAAAAAACGAAAATTCAAAAACAAAGACTTTGCAGTTTTTTTTTTTTTTTTGGAAGTCGGTTGATTTTTTTAGTAAAAAGTTTTTATTTTTCAGTTTTTAGTTGTGGTACCTATCTCACACAAATTCGAATACCACTACCTGCTATGTAAATAACAGTGACAGGAACTTAAGATATCATCCATATACTAAGTGGGAAAAAAAAATCGTATTATTGAACCTAACTCAAAAACCATCCAAGCAAAGTTAATAAAATGTATATGGGACCACACGGGAAGCACTAGCTCTCAAATAAAAAAGAATCATTAAAATCAGTTCAGGTAGTCGATACGAGAACCTCCTCCTTTTTTTGAAGGCGGTTAAAAAATTTGCCTCAAATTGGTGATTATCACACATAACACACACATAACATAACATCACGCCTTGTTTCCCCGAAGGGTTGGGCAGAGGTGTACCTGTAGCTGTGCCTGTGTGTTATCGTAAGGAGATAAAAAAGTTGTCTCGTGCGACAGTGTCAACGATGTACGTATGTCGAAAATCTAGGATCAATTTGCCAAAATTAACAGCTTCCTTGTAAACAAAAATTTATTTATTTATTTAACATAAAACGGCCATGGCCAATTACATTAGTTAAAGACAAAAGATTATTAAGGTACAGTAAATGAAAGTATACAACTACTCGACAGTTATACGCTCATCTCACAATACTCCAGACATACTGACAAGATCTTCTTCCATTCATCCGCGAACACATCACAGTCAGGCTTAACGTCCAAGAGAGCGTTGAGCGCAGAGAGTGTGCGAGGGACGTCCCAAGTTACGATGATTATTTTATTTTACTTTTTTTACATACTTCATTGACATAATCTTATCAGTATTTGACATTATATACCTACAATTTTCTATTTTTTTTTTAAATCAAATTAGATTTGTTACAGCTGTAGTGGCAATCATGTCATTTGGTTTAAATAGGTTCTTATTTTATTATTTTGTTTATCTTTTATATAGATTCTTTTCTTTTCTTTTAGATTTTGTGAATGTGAGAACGTTGTAGGCTGTAAACTTGTGTACCATTTTTTATTTTACTAAGTACCTGGTACTTGTTGATGGGCCTACACTGTCCTCCCATACCTATTAACACTGTAATTTGAAAACATTGTAGAATCAATTTATTTTGAAAAGAGTAACCGTGGAGTTTCTTGCCGGCTCTTCTCCATAGGAAGCGACCAATTGGAACCGTGCACGTAGCTTCTGACGTTTCATAAGTGCCCTTGTAGGTTTATGTGAAATAAAATATTTTGATTTTGACGGGAGACTGGGCTCGAGCGACGGTTCGACTCCGAGGCACAGCGAACAATCTACGCCTCCTTCCACGGTTATAGTTTATCGAAGCAAAAAGATGGAACAGTTCATCATGCTGTTCAGGAGCATGTTTTTCCGTGAAGGATCTTACACATATGAAATGATTTGGTAATGTTTTTTCTAACCTCGAGAGAATTGTACCCTAAGCAGCCTAAAAGAAAATTCGAAGGGTACATAAAAAGTCATATTTCGAGAAAATCGTCACTTGAGTGTTATCGCATGTGTGCGATAATTGCCTGCCTAGTTTCGTGTGAATATTTTCGCTTTTTAATCGACTTCCAAAAAGGAGGAGGTTATATGTTCGTAGCGTATGTTTTTTTTTTATGTATGTCCTCCGATTTCTCCGTCATTTGTGGACCGATTTTGAAAATTCTTTTTTTTTGTTTGAAAGAGTATGCTCTCAAGTTGGTCCCATATAAATTTTATTAACTTGGGCAGTTTTTGAGTTAGCTACAAAAATACGTATTTTTTCCCACTTAGTATGCAGATGATGTGATAAGTTCCTGTCACTGGTAGTGGTATTCGAATGTGTGTGGAGTAGGTAACATAACTAAAAAGTAAAAAAAAACAACCGACTTTAAAAAATAACACTACAAAGTGAAAAATAACTTTAAACTTCGGAAGTCTATTACACACACATTCGAATACCACTACCTGCTACCAGTGACAGGAACTTATCATATCATGTATGCAGATGATTACCTCTCCCACGTTTAAATGAGCCTCAAATCTACTGTCAAATGTCATGCAAGCTGTTTTTATGACACCTTGAGCTGCGTACAGGTGGTGAAAACTAACATACATGAAATTACATGAAAACACACGTTGACACAAATTCACCTGATTGTTGTGTTTTTGGAGGAGCTCGTGGCTAAGTAATAACAGCCGCACGGGTCGATTCATTAGGTTAAGCTACGCTTGCCGGGGTTGGTCCGTGGATGGGAGACCATCTTTCCTTACCGAGACTCCCCCGAGCCTCGGAAAATACGTTAAGAGCGTTCATCAAAAAAAATGGCAATGTCGCAAATAGCTGACAAATGTTTACCTGTTTTGATTAATTTGGCAATATTACTGTGTGCAAACAAGAAATATGGCTACGTAAATAATGAACTGGAATATTAATAATGACTTGCAATAATATAATACTGAATTTGATGTTGTAACTGTTTTAGGTGTAAAAAAGGTATTTGGTAAGTTTCAAAATACTTTTTGAAGTGAAAACGCCTTTAGGCGCGTTGGTCATTTGAGATGGGACTAAACCATTGATTTCGCGACACCATGACGACACCTCATTTTTGTAAACGCGATTGTGCTCTTTATTGATATTAAGTTACGGATCAATGTTCTATGCAAATATTTTTACTTTAAAGGTTTCGGAAGTAATTTTTTTTGTAAACGCGATTGTGCTCTTTATTTAGATAAGGTTACGGACCAATGTTCTATACAAGTATTTTTCTTCCACCAAGGCGATCTTGTTCAAGTTTTCACTTCTGTCTGGCAGTGGCACTCCGGAGTGCCACTGCCATTTTTTTACATCTAAAACTAAATATTCGGTGTTACGATATTAATTACTGCATTTCATAATCAGTATTTAAGTTCACTAGTTAGCCATATTTCTTATTTCCATACAGTAATAATGCTAAATTAAACAAAACAGCGATATATTTGATAGCTATTTGCGACATTGCCCACTTTCTGTATTAACGCTCTTAAGCCGTTGCTCCCGGCTGTCATTCGTGGATCTTTGGCAGTCGTTCCGGGTCGTCAGAAACCTGAAAGTCTGACAACCAGTCTTACCAAGGGGTATCGTATTACCCAGTTACTGAGTTGTGGAGGTCAGATGGCAGTCGCTCTATGTAATATACTGGTATTCAGCTGCATCCACCTGGAAGCCGACCCCAACATAGTTGAGAAAAGGCTAAGCAGATTGATTTTTGTTGTGTTTTTTCATATTACGTTGTATCAATCTGTACTCGACATAAACGACTTTCAAAAATTCCAAAGACAATTTTTCTAATCACAACTTCTACCTCTATAACTCCATCATCTCACAAAAAACTAACAATCCTACAACTAAGACTATATTCCAGGGTCCACACGCTCAAGAAAGTGAAGGACTTGAAGGTGCTTGATAGTAAGGCGGCGCAAAATCTATCCATCCTGCTCGGAGGCTCCCTCAAGCATATGTCGTATGAACACATCAGGACGTGTGTACTGCGGTGTGACACTACCGTTCTGACTGCCAATGTACTGGATCTGTTGATACAGGTGAGTCGGAATTCCACGGGAAGTCCACGGAGTCATAAGTATAAGCGTATATTAAGCTGCGTCTTAATATACGCTTATACTTATGACTCCGGTGACTAAGGTCCACGCAGCGCAGGACAGAGCAGATTTTGTAATGCATGAACGTACTGAAAGCTGCGTACTCAGCGGCGCAGGCACGCGCGACGCAGACATATGTCTGTCCTGCTCTGCGTCTCGTTGTCGAGTCACTTGTTTTTTCCCACTGATGTTTCAATGATAGATTGTTTGTACTAGCTAGGACGCGAATGTGTCTGTGTAGCTGCGTCGCAGCATGCGCTCGTGGCCTTTGTCTGCCTCGCCTGCCCTACCCTGCAAAATCTGTACTGTGCTGTGCTGTGTCAACTGCGTTTCAGCATACAATTAGCCTAGGAAATGATAGATGATAGTCTAAACAATTTTAGGATAGGTTTACTATTACTACATAATGAAAAGGATACTAATGCTATAGTTTGACCTCATCTCTGGACTGCGTCTTAGAAATGCGTGGCTTGGAGGGGGGCGCGCGGGCTTGATGCCGCGTTGACGAATGACCTGTCTGCACTGCCGTTCCATGAGCCGCGTACATACATACCTAAGCCGTAATACAGCGGTGAGGTCAAACTATAGCAGTGCCTATCCGGTGGTGGCGAACCAAGCCTTAACTAAAGTGGTCTCGTTAGTAAGATTTGGAAATGATTGTAGTTACAAAATTCACACGGCGCTGTTCTCTACGACATTTCTGGTAAAAAGTTAAGATCACACTTAGGCTCCGTGCACGAAAAAACCCATTTTTCGTCAATAACTTATCTAATTATAAGAAATCTTGAAGTAATTGAAACACAGACTTAATGTGTAAGTATAAAAGTACAGTTTGGTGCTAACCCATTCGTGTCAGTCACAGCACCTATCAATAGTTCCATCACTTTTGCGCTCTCGAAAATATGGTTTATTTCACCTTTGATTTACTTAATGAAGATATAACATAATCATAAAATAATTTTTTGATTTTATTTCAAGGATAGCTGAAGACTATGTTTGATTTTTTTAATTTCTTGATATGGTTTCCTAAATAATAGGAAAAAATAAATTACTAACAGGGTTTAAAAAAAATTGGTTTTTTCAGCTATATTTTGTATGGAAGTTGAAAAAAATGGTTCTCCTATGTACAAGTAGAACTTTAGTTTCTTCTAACGAAACGATCAAACGTCAGTCTCGCGTAAATTTTTGGAAAACTTGTTGCGAATTTTAGTGATTTTCCACGAATCCTTAATTTATTTGAAAAATCCCTTACCGCTATGTACAAAACAAAGAATTCGACTTTCCAAATCACAAATAATTTTGTTTAAATTCTGTTTCCCTTTCTCACAACTAATGAACAAAATTGATCAAAATCAGTCGATTTCGTGCACGGCCCCTAAAACATTCCATTGTTCATACGGTTGTAAATTTGCGGTTTGAAAATGCACTGTGATTCAAAACTTGTACAGTAAAATATCGTATACTGAGCGTCGCTTTGTAAACGGGGCTTGAGCTTACTAAAAACTCCCCGAAGGTGTAGTATACAGGGTGTCAGGGACATCGACGCGAAAACTGTTACCATGGATTCAGTACATGATTCAGAACCCACCCTGCGTTGAAATTTTCCGTCAGTTATTTAAAAAAAATCTGCTGTTTCATAGAAAAGTGCAATACCTACGCAGTCAAAATGTATGGAACAGCTGATTAAAAAAAAAATAACCGACGATAAATGTCAACGCAGGGGGGTTCAGAATCATGTACTGAATTTATGGTTTCAGTTTTCGCGTCGATGTCCCTGCCACCCCGTTTTTCTCGAAATCACTTTTAAAATAAATACCAACAATTTGTTACAGTATCTACCGCCAGCGGACCAGCTAAAAAAATTAGCAGACCTCAAAGTGAACAGCGAAGAATTAACAGAAGCTGAACAGTTTGCGGCCACCGTGGCTGATATCAAGCGACTAGTACCAAGATTGAGGAGTTTAGCATTCAGAGAGCATTACGCAGAAATTATATCTGAAGTTAAACCTGTGAGTACCGTGAGCTCTTTATTTTTATCACACTTACACAGTGGCCCATCATGGCCCATCGAGGCTTACCATGGCCTATGCCACACTTACACTGAGGCCCATCGTGACCTATCATGACCTTGGTCCTATTTACAGTGTGACCCACCAACGCTCATCACGGCCTTTGTCACACTTACAACTGTGTCACGATGGGACACTGGTCCCATCGTGGCCTATCATGACCTTGGTCCTATTTACAGTGTGACTTATCAACGCTCATCACGGCCTTTGTCACACTTCACAGTGTCCCATCGTGGCCTATCATGGCCTTGGTTCTTTTTACAGTGTGACCTATCAACGCTCATCACGGCCTTTGTCACACTTACACAGAGGCCCATCGTGGCCTATCATGGCCTTGGTTCTATTTACAATGTGACCCATCAAGTCTCATCATGGCCTTTATCACACATACACAGAGGCCCATCGTGACCTATCATGGCCTTGGTTCTATTTACAATGTGACCCATCAAGTCTCATCATGGCCTTTATCACACATACACAGAGGCCCATCGTGACCTATCATGGCCTTGGTTCTATTTACAATGTGACCCATCAAGTCTCATCATGGCCTTTATCACACATACACAGAGGCCCATCGTGGCCTATCATGGCCTTGGTTCTATTTACAATGTGACCCATCAAGTCTCATCATGGCTTTTATCACACATACACAGAGGCCCATCGTGACCTATCATGGCCTTGGTTCTATTTACAATGTGACCCATCAAGTCTCATCATGGCCTTTATCACACATACACAGAGGCCCATCGTGACCTATCATGGCCTTGATTCTATTTACAGTGTGTACCCATCACGTCTCATCATGACCTTTGTCACACATGCACAGAGGCCCATCGTGACCTATCATGGCCTTGGTTCTATTTATAGTGTGACCCATCAAGGCTCATCACGGCCTATTCCACATTTACACAGAGGCCCATTGTGACCTATCATGGTCTTGGTACTATTAACAGTGTGACCTATCAACGCTCATCACGGCCTTTGTCACACTCGACAGTGTCCCATCGTGACCTATCATGGCCTTGGTACTATTTACAGTGTGACCTATCAACGCTCATCACGGCCTTTGTCACACTTCACAGTGTCCCATCGTGGCCTATCATGGCCTTAGTTCTATTTACAGTGTGACCCATCAACGCTCATCATGGCCTTTGTAACACTTACACAGTGGCCCATCGTGGCCTATTATGACCTTGGTACTATTTACAGTGTGACTTATCAACGCTCATCACGGCCTTTATCACACTTCACAGTGTCCCATCATGGCCTATCATGGCCTTGGTTCTATTTACAGTGTGACCCATCAACGCTCATCATGGTCTTTGTAACACTTACACAGTGGCCCATCGTGGCCTATCATGACCTTGGTACTATTTACAGTGTGACCCATCAACGCTCATCACGGCTTTTATCACACCTTACACAGAGGATCATCGTGACCTATTATGACCTTGGTACTATTTACAGTGTGACTTATCAACGCTCATCACGGCCTTTATCACACTTCACAGTGTCCCATCATGGCCTATCATGGCCTTGGTTCTATTTACAGTGTGACCCATCAACGCTCATCATGGTCTTTGTAACACTTACACAGTGGCCCATCGTGGCCTATCATGACCTTGGTACTATTTACAGTGTGACCCATCAACGCTCATCACGGCCTTTGCCTCACTTACACAAAGGCCCATCGTGACCTATCATGGCCTTGGACCTATTTACAATGTCCATCATGACTCATTGACTCATTTGTAACTCAACTCACTCAAATCGTCTCTACTCACCTTTTTTTTTTGGTAACGGGGTGGAAATTCTGATTGATGTCTTCCATCCTGGGGCGGATGGAGGGGTCTGTCAGACTTCTACTGACTAAAACCAGTTCAGAAAACCCTCATTGGAACCGCTTTTTATTTGGCATTTAATTATTCACAAAGTGGTTCATAGTGGACATTTTAATGGTCCATTGACCACTTAAAATGTAGAATTAATTAAAGTATAACAACTAATGTCAATAATGTTTTGTTTCCAGGACATAGTATCCGGTACAGCAGCCTGCGAGGAAGTGAAGTCGAGTGACAAATTCGCCAAAATACTTGAGCTCCTACTATTATTAGGAAACTATATGAATTCGGGCTCAAATAATGCTGGCGCCTATGGATTTGAAATTAGCTTCCTTACTAAGGTATGTTGTTTCTAGAATTTTTATGTCAATGTGATCTATGAAGACATGAATACAGATGGGTCACTTGAATTTTTGGTATGAAACTACACGTAGGTACGCAGCGGGCTCGACTTGTCGAATTCAGTGGGCGTAACTTAGTCAGAAGATACAGGATATTTTTTTAACCAGTGCGCAAACTTAAACACGTGACTTTACTCATCATTATGAACAACTTTTACTATGGGAGCAAACCTGAAATGGCGAAAAAAAAATCTGCTGTTCCCTACATTTTGACGACTTATGCAAACATAAATGTAGGGAACAGCTGATAAAAAATTAAAAAAAACACCCTGACCTGTGAATCGAACCCAGGACCTCATGTTCAGCTCTCAAGGGCACCTCGCTTTCTTTAATAAATAAATGATTTAATTAATAATTTTGTCCACAGTTAACGGCGACGAAAGATCTAGAGAATAAACAAACATTGTTACATTATTTAGTAGAAACCATAGAAAATAAGTTCCCCGAAGTACTGACGTTTGCAGAAGAAATGCCTCATATAGACAGGTAACTGAACAGTAATCTCCATTGGTTAACCTCGGGTTCCTAAGAGTGGTGCCGTCCTATAACGGCCGCAATAAGGAGCGTTTTTTGATACCATAAAATCAATATGTGGCTGCCAACGCTGTCTTAAGACATTCATTCGAATCGAGGATATCCGAGGAAACTTAGCGAGGAACTTTAGTGGACTCTGTCAAATTTGCGAATTGTTAAAACTCATTGTTTCGATGATAATTAAGTGCGTTTATCCAAAAAGTTGGCAACGTCGCAATTACCTGTCAAACATTTACCTGTTCTTATTAATTTGGCAATATTCCTGTATGGAACTAAGAAATGTGGCTAACTAGTGAACTAAAATATTTATTTATTTATTATTTATTTATTTATTATTTATTTATTTATTTATTATTTATTTATTTATTATTTATTTATTTATTATTTATTTATTTATTTATTTATTATTTATTTATTTATTCTTCAGAAAGCATGCAGTCTAATATCTATTTACTATGCCATAGCGCTTACGATTGCCATTTAAAAGCTTCCACAAATTAATATCTATCGATTATGAAATGCAATAATTAATATCGTAACACCAAATGTTTAGTTTTGGATGTAAAAAAAAGTATTTGAAACTTTCCAAATGCCTTTTTACACCTAAAACAATTACAACATCAAATTCAGTGTTATAATTGCAATTCATTATTAATAAATATTCTAGTTCGCTAGTTGGCCACAGTTCGTATTTCCATACAGTAATATTGCCAAATTAATCAAAACAGCGAAATATTTCACGTCTATTTGCGACGTTGCCCACTTTCAGAATAAACGCTCTTAAGTTATGCTGCGCTGTGCTGTGCTTTTTTCGTGCTAAGTTTTATACACATAATTTTAAGCTGCGCGAGGTGTCATCACTACTGATACAAACAAAGTATAATCAAGTACACAACTCATTATAATCTTTGAGTAGCGAATATAATAAATAGAGCACAGCAAAGCGCAGCATAGCAAATATTGATTATTAACACTAGAACAGGGATGGGCAAACAACGGCCCGAGGGGCAACTTCGGCACGTAAAGGTTTTGAATCCGGCCTGATAACTTCATTTTGACATTAGAGTGCTCTCAGAAATTATGTTCTGGCGTTCGTGTTCTTAGGGCCATTATGGACTTTAATAACTAAAAATAACCACATTCTGAGCAGCCTAGTAGTGCGTCAGACTGCCAAGTCATAGCCAGAACATAATTTCTGAGAGCAAAACACTCTTATGTCATAGTTACGTTGTCAGGCCGGATTAAAACCCTTTGCGGGCCGGAGTTGGCCCGCGGGCCGTAGTTTGCCATGTCTAAACAGTGTTTAGACAATGCAAGTACAGTCTTGCTTCAATTTTATTGTATGTCAGAGGCAAGAAACTTACACCGTGTAAATGAAGAATTAGGTATCGATGATAAATAAGTTCTTTTCAACAGAGCGGCGCGCGTATCAATGGAGAACCTACAGAAGTCGCTGAAGAAGATGGAGAATGACATCAAATCGTTGGAGATGGATCTGAACAACTCGCGAGTACAGCAGTGTGCGGACGATCTGTTCCATGAATCTATGAGTGTATCCTTTTTAATGAATTTACATTTTTTAAAATATAATTTAAAGTTCTTGTGATCTATACGTATTTTTTAATTAATTGGTTAAACTAAACAGACGCGGGTTTCAGTATTTCAGTAGCGACAAAAACAAATGTTTTTCCAGAATCAAAATTCCAATAGTTAAGTCTGGTTTCACAGCTGTCCGGGAGACTCGTGCGGGCCACCCGTACGGTCTCCCGGAACGGAGACACACGTGAGATGCTAAAACATTGTTTCACAGCGACGCGGATTGGTCCGTACGCGACCCGCTCCGGGTAGAGCCCGTACAACGCTAGCAACCGTATCGTACTAACTCCCTCGTTTCAGAGCACTGCGGGCGCTACCCGTGCGGGTCTCTCGTGTGCGGGCGGCCCGTGCGGGTCTCCCGGACAGCTATGAAACCAGCCTTACGGGTCAACAGCCAATTAATTAAAGTTGTTTTAGGAAATTCATTAAAAAATACTTTAGTAAATCAACCTTATGTCAGCTGGCTTCAAATAAACATCATATTTGAGAAGTTTACTTCATTGAATTTTGACTTCTATAGCGTTTGCATGACAAATGGCAGCTGCAGTAAACACTTGGTATTGTAACCACTTTTTTGCTTTTAATGCCATCCTTATGTCTACAGTCATCATCATCATCAGCCCATAAATGTTCCCACTGCTGGGACTGCGGCCTCCTCTCTGTGAGAGGAAGTGGGCCGTAATCCACCACGCGGGCCCAGTGCGGGTTGGTAGATGTCACATGTCTTCAAATTTTCGGTTCTAGGACATGCCGGTTTCCTCACGATGTTTTCCTTCACCGTTTTGAAAGCAGTGGTGATGAAATAATTTACACAAAGTAAAGCGCCTGTCTGGGTTCGAACCTACGACCTACAACTCGTTAGTCGCGGCCGTTATAGATAGTGCAATCTACGAAGACGCGCCCCACTCCTCTCCGCGTCGTACTAAAGTATAGTTTACAGTACAGTAATCGCGGAGTGGGGCGCGTCTTCGTGGATTGTACAATCTATACCACTGAGCCATCACTGTTCTCAATCAAAGTATTAAAAAAACTTGGTGTGTAGTTTCTTGCTAATGTACCGATGACAAAAAAACATACCACCCTTAACTCCCTCAGCAGTCGTTCGCAATAGAAGCGCGCGAACAGTGCAACCTTCTCCACTCAATGTTCCGCAAGATGGAAGCTCTATACACCGAACTCGCTGAGTACTACGTGTTCGACGCTCACAAGTACACGCTCGAAGAGTTCTTCTCAGACATCAAGACCTTCAAGGACTCTTTCATAGTAAGTAGCATTCGAAAATGAACCTTAATTATAAATACTAAAGTCGATAATAATCATAAATGCCTTGGAAGGTAGGTAGGCCTTTGGTGTGGGATGCAACGTGTGTCGACACCCTTGCGCCATCCCATCTTCCTAGCACGGTGGGCTGTGCGGGGGCTGCTGCTGCTGGTGCGGAAAATCTCAAACGGCGCAAATACTCCAATCTTATTGGGACTTATATGTTTGAGCCGTTTGGGGTTGAAACACTAGGGCTATGGGGTCCGAGTACCCACCTTGTTTTTCAAGACATCGCCAAGCGGCTGGTCGACTCTTCACGTGACCAGAGGGCTGGCCTATTCTTTGGTCAAAGAATCAGCATTGCCATACAACGTGGCAATGCTGCCAGCCTTTTGGGCACTTTTCCTATTGACAGCGATACGGACGAATTTTTTGATGCCCTATGATTATTCTCCCCCCCCCCCCCCTTTTTTTATATACTTGTACAAATTATTATTTTAATTTTAAATAATGTAAATACGTGTGTGTAAAGAATATACTGAAATATTTGAACTCCTATTCCGACACAACAATTAAGTCGATAGTAACTAGAACCTTAGATGTGTCTCCACAGTGGCTAAAATCGCTTACCGGAGATAAAATTGTCAATTTTGCGGGGAGAGTCGTGAAAACAGGCTAACGAGTCGAATAAATAGCTCAAAGTTGTCAAATGACTCAAATTTTTTCATTTTCTCAAACATTAGTCAAACCAATAACTAACTAGCAATTTGCTTGAACAAAACTCTCTACAGTAGTTAGAGGGTTTGGTCACTTTTCAGTACTTTGGAAGACAATTTCTCCCAATTAGGCAGCTAAAAAAAATACGTGTCTGTTATTTTAGAGTACTCTCTAACCTCTAACATACCAATAACAAAATAAATCAAATCGGAGCCGGACAGTTGGGTACCTTTCCTTGTAAGTCATAAAAGTCGTCCATTGTAAGTTCCGCTTCCATATTTAGAGATAGTGCCATCCACGACGACGCGCCCCACTCCGCGATTACTGTACTGTAAGCTGTACTTTAATACGGGGCGGAGCGGAGTGGGGCGCGTCTTCGTGGATGGCACTATCTATACATACATAAGCATAATAAAATACGTAATGCTTAAAAAAAACAAAACAAGTTTTGAAAACCTACACAGCACCCAAGCGTATACAGGGTGGTAGGGACGTCGACGCGAAAACTGTTACCATGGCTTCATGATGTTCAAGTGAACAAGTCGGTTGAAGTCGGAGGATCCTTCCTTTTCTATGGTGGATAAGTATCCACCATAGAAAAGGAAGGATCCTCCGACCAGACGGGTGTTGTGTCTGGCGGGCAACTGCCCAACGGTTTGAAGTTGAAATTTTGTATATACCTATGTAGATCGCTCGGTAAACTCTAATTGCGCGATGCAGGATTGGTGACGCATGTGGTGGTGTAACCGCTACACTATTAAATGAGGATTCTCTATTTTCACCAGAGCAGATGAGATACTTGAAATTTTCTTTAGGTTATTTAAAAAAAAACAGTTGTTTCATAGAAAATTGCAATACCTACGCGGTCAAAATGGGAACAGCAGATTTTTCTTTTAATAAATGACGTTAAATTTCATCGCAGGGGGGTTCAGAATCATGTACTGAATCCATGGTAACAGTTTACGCATTGATGTCCCTGCCACCCTGTATACTTAATTAAATATAAACTTATTATCTACCACAGGCCGCCCATCAAGAAGTGGCCGCAGCTCGCGAGGCAGCCGCGCGCGCCGCCCGGGCACGTTCCGCTCGCGCGGCAGCCGAGCGCGAACGTAGAGACCGAACACACCGGTACAAACAGTTGCTCGACATACATCAAGCGCAAGATGGCGTTATGGACAGGTAAGAGTTAACTTATAGTTGTCGTAGGGCTCTGTGCGGAGAAGTTCGTCCGGGAAAGTACTACACATGCAGGGTGCGGTAAAAAGGGGCTTTTTAAACCGCTGTGACTTCTACTTCTGGAAGTTAACTAGGTTCAACTCAAGGCACAAATACATATGGTTCACATATGGCGCAAGGCACATATGGTTCACTCCGCATTTTAAGTATGACGCTACAATTACGCGGCGGGCTCGACTTGTCGGGCCAATTCAGTGAGTGTAACGTAGTCAGAAGATATAAGAGTTACGCGATAGAAAGAGAGGCACATAAATAGGTAATTAGCGCTGTGCGACCTGAATTGCAGTTTATTGTGTCGCAGCAAGAGTCGCTTTTTATTTAAATGATTTTGCAGACTGAACAATCAGTATTAATCTGTGCTCAAGTTAGCAAGTGGGGCATGCAATGTCTCCCCACAAGCAAATTGGGTGACCGGAAAACATTTATTACAAAAAGGCAGGAAAATGACGGGCCGTATGGGCTACATCCAGATGAAACCAGAACGCATCTTTACATGCGCGAGAGGCCGTCTATGTGATTTCAGACTAGGGATGTAAAACGGTAAAATTACCCTGGTAAAATACGGAAAAAAAAAATATTTTACGTAATTTACGATATTGTATGGTAAAATACTGTAATTTTCGGTAAAAAACATATTTATTTATTATTTATTTATTTAAAGGCTTACCAACTAAACACACACACAGCATTATCCCAAAGTCTCTGTCAAATGTAGATATCGCATGTATCTAAATTACAGGAAAGCACGACACTATCAATTAGCATACTACATTAATACACAAACCGCTCAAACGCGCCTAAATAAGTTTAAAAACATCAAATAATATAATAGTAATAAAACAAATTCAAATAATAACAATAAAATAATTACAAAAATAATTAAAAAAATAATGTTGAATATTGTGAATACTACGATATAACTTACAAAAGCTGGGATTTTTATAATAACACTACATTTTATCAAAAATATTTTTCTTAAATATACACAATTTATCACCGAAAACATCAAGGTCGCAACTGTGGAACAAGTCTCTTCGCATCTTCTGAAAATATAAGAAAGGGGCGCATTGTATCCGTATTTGTTTGTATATTAAACGTACTCATACAGTCATACCCACTAAAACACTACAAATACGGAAGTGAGTATGTTTGTGTGTATCATGTGTATGTCACTACTTCACTATTAACGGATAAAAAGATTTGAATGAAATTTGCCAGAGATATAAGTAGTATTGGAACTTAAAAAAAAAAAAAATAGAAAACTACGCTCGTGCCACTCATGCGTACTAAAAATCGTTAAAACTTAATTCTCAAGTCACGAATTCAAGATATGAATCACACCATGTCATGGATTATAATAATTTATCATCTATGTGCAGAGGCCAGCACAAATTAAAATTTAAAACTGCATAAGTCGCCGGTAATTTTACCGAAATTTATATAAATGACCATAAAATACCCGTATTTTACCAGCGTTTTCGGTAAAATTACGTAATTTTGCAACCCTAATTCAGACTGGTTTTTAGAAAAAGCATTGACAACGAACTCTTTATTCACCCATTGATCAGGAATTTCTCAGTAGCAGTCCGGAGTCTGAATCCATGCCCGGTTGATGGCAATGGGCTCGCCCCCTATTACATGGAACTTAAACATATCTGGTGAAACGCGAGTTTACTGTGCCTATTCTTGCGGGCAATACAGGCGTCATGTTTTGTTCTGTAACCTAATTATTTAACTGTATCTTTTCATTTCAGTTTGATGGAGGCCCTACAAAGCGGGTCGGCGTTCAGTCGAGAGCGACCTAGGAAGAAAGCGAATCCAAGGGTAGCTGGAGGTAAGATTCTTTCATTATTTAAGAACACGGCGACGCATGAATTGTCCATACAAACGTAATACCTAAATCATTTGCAATTTGGGCATATTTCCACCATATTATGTTGTTATTTGGATTTAGACAGGGTTTATCTAGGCTCCTACATCCTTTTTTTTTCCAAAAAACTTTTCTTAATTTAATTTCGCACATTTTTACAGCATAAATGACATGTCTTAATATTGTTTTTTCTGTATTATAAATTTATAATATTGTTTCTGCAGAAGCATAGCTTATATTATCAAGTTACAAATAATCGAAAAAAAGGAAAATATTAAGTTTCCATTCATCATTTTTGGTATTACGGAACACATCCAAATTTATCATAAATTTTCGAAAGCTAGTAATGCTATCGCGTCAAGCAATAATTGTCAATGTGTGCGTGTGGTAGTATTGCTCACTGTAGGTGTATATCGCTCCGACAGGCACTCACACTAGCGCAACGTGCTTGGAATTGAGTTTTGCAAACATCACGATTTGTAGTTGCGAGCCGTGTTCGCTGGCATCTTAATTTCATTAATTTATACTTACATATTTCACTTCATCTCTAGTTTTGTGTAGTTCATTTGCATTACACACGTCCTCTCTCTCTTTCATTTATTTCATAAACTATCTTATTGGTATAAAAAGCATATCTTATATTCAAATTAATTCATGTTTCGTAAGATTTTATTATTATGCTACTCACTTTGAAATTATAATTAGAATATTTGTGCGCCGTTGACGGCAAGACAGCGTTCATTTTTATTAATATTAACATTTGTACTTTTTGATTACATATGTTCTACAAATAATGATATTTGAATTTGTCTTAAAACCGACATTAGGGTAATTTTTTGAGCACTATTTTAGTTAGGGTAAATTCCCGCTCTTTTTTTGTTAATTTCAAGTGGTAAACCTTTTTTTTTTTTTGGGTGGGAAATTATCAAATAACTTCTCCCGCTCTGGGTGGAGCGGGAGGGCGTGTCAGACTTTTACTGACTAAAACCCACCCGTGTTCCTTCGGTTGCCCTGTTGCCGGGGGCCACGATATCCCTATCGGTTTTCTTCGAACCCCCGGCAGGGATTGCAGTATCTATCACACCACTTACTAAGTGTATCATTTCATTTACTTGACACCAAGTCATTTGGGTCACCATCCACCATCCATCTTAACACGAAACACATTTAGCTAATACTTGATCACCACTTACTGTAATTTTTACCATAAAATCAATGCTTTAAGTTAACAATTTGCTATATTTACTTGTCACCTAGTCACTAGGATCACGACCATTCACCTGAACACAAAACGTTTAGGGTAACCTCCCGCTGTCTTAGGGTAACCAACTCACATTATTATTTTTAAACCACGAATATCTTGACACACGCTATCACAGAGGATGTAAGCGACGGCGAGGGACTAGTTCATGCAATACTGCACCGATTACAAGGTATGTCACGTTGAACAGTGCACCCAGCAGTAATGTTAAGAGAACGTAGATTTTTACCTTGCTTACAACGTTGTTAGAAACGAAATCGGAGTACCTACTATTAAAGCCTGTAATATAATCTTTTCGAGTCGCATTTTCTTACCTTTAGTGAGTTTAAAAAAAATCACCCTGTATGAATGTATATGTCGCAGATGGATTGTCGAATCCGCTGTTTTACATAATCGCTAGCTGTTTTACAAAACAGCTCCGTTGTGTAAAACAGCAGAACAACGTTCTGCTAGATTACCATTGCGTTAAGTTTGACAAAAACATTTTAAAAAAACGTGGGTAGCCGACCCACGTTTAGACGTAATGCAGAATGGCAGTCACAATAAGTGTTTGGTGTGGCTTCTAATGCCGAATTGGTCGCAGTAAGTAAGCCACGGCACCCTGATTAATTGGTTTAGGTTAGAACTGTGACCAACCGCGCGAGAGCTGAGTGACCGCTACTTTCAAGTTGGTCGCTGTTGCTTTCATGAGTCTCTGCTCTGATAACTTTATATTAAAATTATCTTTAAAATCACTGGAGTTAGGGTCATTTTCACTCGTATTACTCGTTTTATTTATTACTGTTTCGGACACCATTATTGTTGTTATGACAACCAGAGCCACGAGCGACAAAAATTTTAACTAAAATCTACAATCTGACGTATCATTTCACGCTGTTTTACATAACCTTTAATCGTTGACCTGCTGCATTGATAAATGCAAAACGTTTAAGCAATTCTGCGTGTTAAAGTTCAGTAATTGCAAAACGTCGTTCAGCTGTTTTACATAACGGAGCTGTTTTGTAAAACAGCTAACGGTTATGTAAAACAGCGGATTCGACAATCCATCTGCGACGTATACATGATGAGTGCTAAAAACTCACCATGTACACTGTAATATGCACGCACAGACTGTAAAAACATGAACACGAGTATAATTTAATTAAAAAAATATATACATAATTCAAATTAATAAAAAAATTACATCAACTTTCCTCGTAGAGCTTTCATTGTCATAATGTGAATGTTTTTGTTACTTTTCCTTATTTATTTATCTGTCCGCCTTACATCTATTTTCTTTGTCTATGATAGCTGCACGAATTTATGATCATTGCATAGTTACAAGCTCGTTTTTGTAGCCGAAAGGTAGATAGTTTTTCAAACATTTGTGCAAGTTTTTTGTGAAGTATTGAAAGAATAAGATGGCGGCGTTAATTCCGATTTTGGCCACGCGAAAATAACCTTGTAGCGCTGTAATCGATCTGTACGGTCGATGTCACCAATAGACCGTAATCTTTACAATGCGTTCATTATAAGTTGACCCGTAACGCGATTGGTAATAGCACTGAATTTTGTAGTCTTAGTTTCAAAATGGCGACTGACACAACAGTACTACCAATCACATGACTGCAAAATTCATTGCTACAAATCGCGTCACGGTTCAAGTTATTATGAACGCACTGTATTGCACCTTACACTGTTCTCACAATGACGTTCATCCTTGCGGTTCCGCTGCGAAACAGGATAGTTTTTCAATACAATTTGATCAGTTTTTGCGATGATTTCGCTTACTGCAGCAGTGACTTTATTAAAATGTTGCTCTTTTTGTCTGCCCTAAATTTTTTGTAAAGTATACTATTATTTCTGCATATTAATAATTGTCATTATTTCCAGCTGAACGTAGAGCACAGTTAAGTCGGTCGAGATCGCGATCCGGACTAACAGGCGCGATGACTACGCGGGAGCTTACAAAGTGAGTAACGATAATTAATTGGTTCAGGCGTGGCGCAGAAATCCATTACAAAATACAATAGACGTTGTTATATTTAGTAACCTGTACCGCTAAACTATTCCTAAACAGCCATAAAAAAACCCTGTAAGAAATCGACACGTGTTTCACTTCTCAACGAGGCATCCTCAGGATGACGATTGACTTGTCGCGAACCCGAACACGGCGCGTTGCCGACCAGCGCTCGGCGTGGAAACACGCTGTGTTCGGGTTCGCGACAAGTCAATCGTCATCCTGAGGATGCCTCGTTGAGAGGTAAAACACGTGTCGATTTCTTACAGGGTTATTTATGGCTCTTTAGGAATAATTAAGCGGAATAGGTTACTAAATATAACAACGTCTATTGTATTTTTTAAAGTGAGTTACATTCTTGTTAATCATCAAATCTGCCTGGCCTTTTCCCAACTATCTTGGAGTCGGCTTCCAGTCTAACTGAATGCAGCTAAATACCAGAAGTTTACATGGAGCGACTGTCTATCTGACCTTCACAACTCATTTACTGGGTAAATGGGTTGTGAAGACTGGTTTGACCTTGGTAAGACTGGTTGTCAGACTTTCGGGTTTCTGACGACCCGTAATGACTGCCAAAAGTGCTTAGAGTCTGGATACGCTAAGTCTGCGTAGGTAAAAAAAACTGTAGAATTAGAAAATCTATAGACGGCAACACCATCCTGTCCTACGAACAAATAATTTGATACTTTGTTTGTCTTTTTGTTTTTGATAGGTTATTTTGTTTATATTCTAATTTATTCCTGGTAAAGAATAGTCACTTTAGCACGATGCAGTGTGGATTTGATACAGTTTTGTCATCGTACGGAGGTAGAGCATAGGTACGACATAGTCTATTACACATAATCTATTATGCAAAAATCAAAAGGCAAAATATCAAAATCATTAGATCTACATACAACCCCGAAACTGACATAACTGACTGATGTAAAAGTATACCATATATTATATAAAACTTTTTGGGGTTGCCTATTTATTAAATTGCAGACTTAACGTGGCCTGACTCTAACGTGCTTTTCTAGGCACGGAGGAGTCATCCCAGTTACTTGGTAACACGGTCCTTTGGTGAACTGGATGTCAAACTCGTAACAAGGAGTCAGCTAGTCAGTTCTTCATACATGTTAATGATAAGAATCAAATTATGATTTATCATCATCATTTTCCTGACATGAGAGCAGTGGTAACGGCTGCGACTTACGAGTTGTAGGTTCGAACCCTGACAGGTGCTTTACTTTGTGTTAATAATTTCATCACCACTGCTCTCAAAACGGTGAAAGAAAACATCGTGTGGAAACCGGCATGTCCTAGAACCATAAATTCGAAGACATGTGACATTTCCACTATGAACTACCAATATACCTCCTAACTACCTTTTTTCGATTTTTAGTTTTTAATGCCAATCGACGCGAAGTTGCATTTTACAGTATAAATATGTTCTTAATGTCCCTCGGCAAACCTCTTATTTCGTCAGTCGTCGGATTTCTTTCAGTTGCTCTTTGCACTTGGTGCAGACCGGCCGCTCTCAATCGACTTGGAAGTATATAGAGTTGTTAATACTCTTTTAACTTAATGTAATTTATTTAAAAAATGGTAGGAAAGCTGCTTAAGTCGCAGGCACGGTAGATTGGAAAATAATTTTACAGCTCTATATAGTTCACACGAAAATCAAAACAAAATAACAATAAAGTACTTAGTTCTGAATTCAAATTATTATACACGATAAATCTAATAATTGATGGACATGGAAATTAGCATTCGTTTGTATTCGGAAATGTGATGATTCCCGAAGAAAATAGAAATACTGTACGTCGATTGGCATTAAAATAAAAAAAATCGAATAAAGGTAGTTAGGAGGTATTGGTAGTTCATAGTCGATTTACCAACCCGCACTGGGCCCGCGTGGTGGATTACAGCCCACTCCCTCTCACAGAGAGGAGGCCGCAGTCCCAGCAGTGGGAACATTAGAGGCTGATTATGGTATCTTCCCGCCCTTACCTCAATTTATTTCTGGTCACCTCCGCATATCTTCTTCCACACCTCTATCAGCCACGTTAATTTAAAAAAAAATACAGATATAAATATCATTCAGGATTTTGACGAAATGATCTTCTTTTCCAGTGAATTGCTGAGCAACGCGTGATGAAACTCACACCAAGTGATATTAGGAACTTAATATGACATTACGCTTGACGTGTTCACAGCAAAATGTATTATTTTGACTTTTCACAACCATGGCCAAAAGGTACCATGTTCGAATCCAGGATGAGGCAGTGTTATTAATGGTTTTTTTTTATAGAAAAATACATTACCCTCCCTTTGGACTCTACCGCAGTCGGTTAATAATCAGTGTATTAAAAACGAAACAATTTTTTTTTTTTGATTAATCTCTTCGAAAATGCCTAAAAAGTTAGAAAAATATATTAAATTGTAAATTTTTTGGTAAATATTATTATTGTATAATTACAAAATGCTGTGAGCTTGTCGAGTGCTAAATTGAATTTATATTGCATAAATAGTATTAATAATTATAACACCGTTTAAGAATTTTTAACACAATTATGTTCTTGCTTATTTTTGTGGACATTATTTTCAGCTAGTAATAATAAAAGCTAAAGTAATTCAACATAAATAGTGCAACAGACAGGGTTCGAACTCATGACCCATACCTCGCCAGACGAAGCAATCACTCATACAAAAAACACTGCATATTAAATTGGTGAATCAGCACATTTTTTTAAATTTGGTGATAACTTAAAATTTTTTGTGCAATATAAATTCGATAAAAATAGTAATTAAGTATAAATAATAACAATAATGTAAACAAAAAGACGTAAGATACTTACGTTTTAATTAAACATTAAATATCTAAAAAGACTTTTTTGTTAAGGTTTTATTAACTTGATAATAATGTATGAGAGACTGCATAAGAAATTTCTCAGTAGCAGCACAGTATAATAAAGTAAAAGTATTATATCTCGGCAGTGACCTTGAAATAATTACCTACGGCAGCTCAAGCTAAATCTTCCGCGTAGATACTGTTGCGTACAGTGAGATTTCTAAGAGCGTCGCTTCGGCCGTTTTCTATGGAGGTATAATACTGTTACTTATTTATACTGTGGTAGCAGTCCGACGCCCTATCACAAGCGCGCAGCGTAAATATAATGTCAATTCGACTGTTTTAAATATTTAGCCGTCTCAAACATTTGGGTCGAGTCGGTATTGAAGTTTTGTATGGGATGTTCGATAATTTAAAAAAAACTCGGTATAAAATGCTGTATTCGCAAAGAAAAACGTAAATTTAAAATGAGCCCTCCGCGTGGGCTCCCGGGATCCCATATGCGACTAGGTGAACCCTCCACCCCTTCGAAAAATACAGGCGTTATTTATAGACCAAGTTAATAAAATTTTAAATATGCATATATTTGTCCACTTTTATGTCTGTATATATTGCTAATACGGTTTTAATGAGTATTTTGTAAGTAGATGCTAAATAATTTGGTGTCGACGGCCTTATTAGCTTAAAAGCCTGCAAGTCCATATTGGCCTTAGGCCTTAATGATTAAGAAATAAGAGCTACATTCGAAAATCTTCCGTGAAACCAACCTACAGCTCAAAAATCTCGAATGTCATGATTTCATGAAAAAGTCATTCAATGGAAAAAATCTAACTTAGACGGATGTATTAATAATTCTAATTCTGTATACACTCTCAGAACGACGACGACGACGTTCTCGTTCGTTCGTTCACGTTCGTTCGTTCGTTCGTTCACATTCGTTTGTTCGTTCACATTTTTTCGTCCGTTCACGTCCGTTCGTTCGTTCACATTCGTTCGTTCGTTCAAATTAGTTCGTTCGTTCGTTCACAATGGTACGTTCGTTCGTTTGTTCACATACGTTCGTTCGTTCGTTCGTTCGCGTTCGTTCACTTTCGGTCGTTCGTTCGTTCACTTTCGGTCGTTCGTTCGTTCACGTTCGTTCGTTCGTTCTGTTTGTGTTCTGTTCTATACTATACATATTTGTTATGGTCGCGGATCATATTTTGATCAAGATACAACCTGACACTGACCTGCAAATTGCAAAAAAACGTAAGAAAATTTGAATTTCGCGGACCATCACTGCGGATCCACCTTCAACCTATTTAAGAGTAGCTCTTTTTCTTACTATTTTATTTTTAATGTCTAATTACTTATGGCCTGACTAAACTTCGCTGCAATTTTAGTATTGTAAAGCCTATAAATTTTTTTGAGGTTTCCAAACGAAATTAGTTCATGTTTGGTACTAATATGTATGCGACATATCAACAAAAAATTGCCATTACAAACCTCCATTATCATATAGAAAACTACCTATCATGGACCATTGTATGATGTTCGGCCCAACTCTTAGGCCTAGCGCGCACTGCCCGTTTTTTAGGGTTCCGTAGGAAGGGAAGGTAGGGTACAAGAAACCCTTATAGTTTCGTCATATCCGTCTGTCTGTACGCGGTCTAGCTCCGAGACCCTTAGTACTAGAAAGCTGTAATTTGGCATAGATATTAATTACGCCGACAAAGTGGTAAAACAAAATTATGAAAAACATGTATTTTTAGGGTACCTCTCCTACACGTAAAGTGGTGAAGTTTTTTTTTTTAACCCATGGTGTGGGGTGTCATTGGAAAGGTCTTTTAAAAATATTGTGAGTTTGTAAAAACCATTAGTTTATATAACGAAATTAAAAGGAAAACTATCACAGCTGAGTAGGCTTTACAAGTTAACGAGTAACAATCGACCAACTTAATTTTGCAGTTGCAAAAAACATGTTTTCCCATACATTCCGTATGGGAGAACATATTTTTCAACTATAAAGTTAAGTTTGTTTTGGGATAAATTCATCCCAACTACGGAACCCTTCATTGTGCGTGGTCCGATACGGCCGGTTTTTAAAGCATGATCTGTGAAGTATTGGATGTCATAGAAGTGAAAAGCGATGAAAAAAACGCATGCCGTTTATTCACAGCAGTGGCGGCGTAGCTTGTGTTGGCACCCGGGGCGGGGGTAAATAAAACAACTTATACTAAACGTGCTTACTTGACTTGTATTTTACTAAAATATTCGATGACATTATCAAAATCTACTTTCCTGTCCTCAATGGAAAATATGAAAAGATTGTTAAGTCGCGCTTGGCTCATTGTCGATCTTAAGTAAGATTTTATCAACTTTAATTCTGAGAAATTTCTTTCAGAAGAAGCTTTTGAGACACTTCTTTCACAAGAATATTTTAAGTAGAGTTTTAGGCTGAACAACACCAAATGTTAGGAGAATGTCATCCATTGCCTTGTAACGAAGTTCTCCGTAAAATCTATTAAGACATTCTAACAATAGCTCTCTGCATGGCAATGTTAGTCCAGCGTGTTGTCAATTTGTCACCAGGTTGTCCCCTCTTGGTGCTTGGCACCCGACCCCCCTTTACGCCGCCACTGTCTTCCGACTCATATCATATTTGTATTTTGTTGTATTTTGGATACTCCCGAATATCTTTATATCTTACGAAAAAGAAGACCTTCATAGCTCTTAAGGTCATCAAGGGATGCACAGAAAACCGTGTGTACTCTTTTTTTATGCAACAATAAATATTATGCAGATAGTATAGCACAGTAGTATAAGCAAACGTGCATTTTACTCAATACTTACTGAATTCTTTAAAATGTTCTATACATATTTTTTATAATTTTTTTTTTCGTGTATTTTTTCACTGACAGTGCGCGGACCGGTGATTGCGTTTGTTATACCGTACAGCAGAAATAACGCACCGTTTTCCACCTTACCGCAGTGCGCGCTAGCCCTTAAACGCGCAATTTAATGTCTCCGTTTATTGTCATGCTGTCTCTTTCATTTTAATGTGTACTGACGCGACAGAAATACTTTTAATAAAGTCTTAAAGTGAGTTGAGAATTCGACGGAAAAAAATAGAAGTGAAATTTCGTCAAGGGGTACTCTTTTACTTAATACTGTTTTTTTTTTTAACTAAAACAAAACTTGAGAAACTCATAACCGTCTTAATTTATTTTTATTACTTCAGAATACGCTTTTTCTTAAGAATCATGATTTTATAAGTAATCAAGTACCCTATTTACCGATTTTGGCTGGAATAAGTCTAGATATTTTAATTTTAGTCATAGAAAAAGAATTAGACTTTCATTTGGACATGAGATTGGGTGTATGATACGGCCCGAAGTCGAATGAAGTATAAATTCTTTCTCTATACCGTGGGCGTCGAAAGTATTTTGAGCTAACTCATTTTGTATAGAAAATATTAATTTTTATTTAGTTTTAACCATGCATTTGTTCTATTTCACACGAAAACGATGTAAATGTAATGATTTTTATGATATTTTAAATAAATGTAAAACATAAGTTTTTTTAATGTTTGTAGGCGATAGGATATTGCAATCAGCGTCATAATATTATTATTATCACTTTTCTTGTTATTATGTCACAATTTACTTAATTAATGTCATATTTGTGACTTTTCCAGGGTTTCATGATTTAAATAAAACTTTTTTTTCATTTAAACTAAAGATTGAAATCGTTAGATTCGCCCTACCGCGTCGAAAGATGGTAGCGTTTCTGTTTCGTTTTGGCACACACACAATGTCGCAGTCGCCATGGAAACGTCTGGATACTTTTTTCAAATCGAACTATTTAAATCTTTGATATAAACCTACGATTTTAATCAAATTACCCAGAAGTAATTTAAAACTGCAAATAGCAAGCAAATTTTCTTTTACAATAATTAGAACAATGTAATTATGGCCAACATATTATTATAAAATAGAAGAAATAATAATTAGGTTTTTTTTCTGATTAAGGACCTAAATGACCTTTGGCATTAAGTCCGCCTCTGTACATTTGTGTGCTTGAAGTATTAAATAAATAAATAAATGATTAAATTGCATTAAAAAAATATATTTTTAACTGACTTGAAAAAAAGGAAGATCATGTTTCGACAGTTTTTTTAAGAAAAATAGAAACAATTTTAATCGTCAACATGGTTGGTATACAATATTTAGCAATTGTCATTGCCAATGTTACTTAAAAAATCATAAATCATGTAAGAAAAAAAAGTCGGGAGGTGTCGTGGGACACCCGGTTGAAACGAAGTTCCTTTAGCTGTTATGTAATAAATAACAGGCCTAAAGTTTGAGAGTAAATAAAAGAAAAAAAGTATGTGTGTGTGTAACATCCAGCCCGTCCCATCCTTGATGTCCTCCCTCCGGTTGACGCCCTAAGCCGAGGTTCGTACCCCACAGGGGGTGCCCGTAGCGAGCGTTCACCTAGTTTTAATTAGCATAGTTGAATAACCCCTGGCTGGAGGTTTTAAGTGTAGTAGCTTAAGGCACCCACAGGAAAGCCCGGTTAAGTAGTCATGATCTCGGAGGTCAACTACGAGATGCCCTACCTAAAAAAAAAAAAAGATTTGTAACATCTGACATCTCACCTTGGTAATAAGCAACATTAAAGGGGCGGGGCCTCGTCAAGGTCGTTTCTGACGGCCAACTGTAGCACCGCGCGTGCTCATTGGTTAAATCAAATAGCGCGCGCTTCCCCGGCTTTTTGTTACACACTTCCGTCCCTTTTCACGAAATTACTCCCTCATATTACAGGAAAGTGAGAGGAAAATCAAATTAATCAGTGTCGTGACGGCCAAAATGTTAAAAAAAAATCAGTTCAATTCGCCAAGTGTGGAAAAGTATAAAGTGCGATAAGGAACTTCGTCCCGAAACGAATTTTAAAGAAAAATCATGATATTTTCAACCCTGTAATTTTACTTAAATTTTCTCATTACGTCATTTAAGACAAAAAAAGAACATCACTACGGCCCCAATGTCATATTTAAAAGACATTTCATGCACAAATATTAAGCTTATATTTAAGACAATATTATAATTGAATTGAAAATTCTTTGTCTGTATGTCTAATTAACATGCCGCTGACTGTACCTAGTATATATATACATGTAAATATATTTTTGTAAAATGTTACATTTTTACTTAATAATAATGTTTTTAAAACTATTTTGCTGTTTTATTCGATCTTCCTCCCAGAGCAGCTCGTGTTATTTTAAGCTGTAAAAACTAAAAATCTTACAGTAAAAACTTAGGTGAAGTGATCTGTCATTGCACTTGACAGCCCCGGATTTACGCCTAGGCACACAAGGCACTGGTCTAGGGGCCCAGCCAGCCTAGGGGCCCCACCCACCCGCCTAACTCAACCAGGTAGCTTGCTTGCCTGCAGGTGGGGATAAAATTGAGAGAAAAAAAATTATATTTTCAAGAAAAAATACTGCATTCTATTCTATTTTATTAACCGACTTCAAAAAAAGGAGGTTTCTCAATTCGACCGTATATATTTTTTTTTTTTTTTTTATGTGTGTTCGCTGATAACTTCGTCGTTTATGAACCGATTTTGATGATTCTTTTTTTTTTGGAAAGGAGATATCCCAAGGATGGTACCATGATAAGGAAACCAGGACCTGATGATGGCATCCCAGAGAAATCGAGGGGAACCTTCGAAAATCGTAGTGGCGACTAGTGCGTTTGTTATTTCATTACTTAAGTATTTTAAACCACTACTATTTAATGAAGGTCTGGAGTCGATCTGATGACGAAGCCGAAAGACAGTCGAGGGAACTCCTCAACGGTTTACAGCAATTACCTGGTGTTTGGGCTTGATTAATTTGTATTGATGAGAACTTTACACCTAGATGGGTTGTGACTGTCATTAGGGGTCTGATGATGAAGACGAAGGACGGTCAAGGGAACTCCTCAACGTTTTACAGTATCTACCTTGTGTTTGGACTTAATTCATTTTTTAGTGATAAGAACTTTGCACCCATATGGGTTGTAAGTGGCTCTATTTTTGTCCCTAATATAGTTTTTTTATTCAACAACTAATAAGTTTCACTACAAAATAAAAAAACACGTTTTTTAAACATAAAATCATTTTTAACCGACTTCCAAAAGGAGGAGGTTCTCAATTCGTCTGTGTGTTTTTTTTTTTTTGTTTTTTTTTTTTTTTTTGTATGTTTGTTACGCGATTACTCCGCCAATTATGAATAGATTTTGATGATTCTTTTTTTGTTTGATAGATCATACTTCAGAGATGGTCCCATATAAATTTTATAAACTTTGCTTGGGTAGTTTTTGAGTTAGCTTCAATTATACGTATTTTTTCCCCACTTAGTATGTAGATGAGATGATAACTTCCTGTCACTGTTATTTACATAGCAGGTAGTGGTATTCGAATTTGTGTGGGGTAGGTACCACAACTAAAAAGTGAAAAATAAAAAAATTTTACAAAAAAAAAAAACAACCGACTTCCAAAAAAACACTACAAAGTCAAAAATAACTTAATTTCGGAAGTCGGTGGCAAAAAACGAAAATTCAAAACCAAAGACACCGACTTCCGAAATTAAGTTATTTTTGACTTTGTAGTGTTTTTTTGGAAGTCGGTTGTTTTTTTTTTTGTAAAATTTTTTTATTTACTTTGAATAGTGCAGTTGGGTTGAGGCAAAAGTAGCTTCTTCATTTCATTTTGACCAACATAACGTAACTATAGTGACTTGTAGATGATTATTTTATAGTAATTGAAGTCGGAAAAAAATTGTAGAGAAAAAAAAATTGTTATAAATTTTCAGTATCAGTGCATTTTATATACAAAATTTCCAAAATGGCTTCGGAATGGGGGGCCTCAAATGTCGAAGTGTCTGGGGGCCCTGGGTCTCTACTAGTATATGTAATCTGTGGTCTCTACGGAAAAATAAAAGTGACCTAAAAAGTACGAAACAAGAAAATATTTCAGATAGAAATCGAGGCAAAGGTACAAAAATGGTCAAGGTAAAGCCGTCCGGGCCCGCTCCGTTGGTCTCGTGTTCGCAAGCATGACTATTGAGCGTGGGGTCCTGGGTTCGATTCCCGGGTCGGGCTAAGTGTTATTGGGTTTTTCCATTAGGAATTTCTTAGTAAACCGACGATGCACGGACGTAATAAAATCGCGGCGATTTTTTTTCGTGCACTTGATTTTCAACGCTCTGCTTACCGCTGAGAGTTGAAGATACAATAGTGTGTTTTTCAACGCGCTGAGACGGGAGTGCGTCCCGGCGCGTTGGATTCTCAACGCTCGGCTTAATACCGAGACTTGAAAATCCAGTGCGCGATAAAATCCCGCCGCGATTTTATTACGTCCGTGCGCACGTCGGCCCGGAGTTTGGAAGTTGGCGGGTGTAGAATTTAATTAATTATGCTTACTGAAACCATAAATAGACGCGCAACAACAGAACGATTCATCACAATAGATCAAAACATTACTTATAATTATGATAAATTGTAATTATAATTCACTTACAAATGTGATAAATTAAACGTAGAATTAGGTACAGTCAACCGCACATCACTGGTTACAATTTGACATTGACAACGCCTTTATGTCATACCAGTTCCTAAGGGATATTTTCGTAGCGCAATTGCTACCACTGAAGTGCGGTTGACTGTACATTCTAAATTTAATTTATCACGTTTGTACAGTAAAACTATGTTCTTAATGTCCCTCGGCAAACCTCGTGTTTCGTCAGTCGTCGGATTTCTATCAGTTGCCCTTTGCACTTGGTGCAGACCGGACGCTCTCAATCGACTTGGAAGTACCTATATAAAGTTGTTAATACTCTTTTAAATTAATGTAATTTATTTTAAAAAATGGTAGGAAAGCTGCTAAAGTCACAGGCCTGCACGACAGATAGAAAAATAGTTTACAGCTCTGTATAGTTCACACGAAAATCAAAACAAAACAACAATAAAGTACTTAGTATAATTCTGCCCCCGATAGAAAAAAAGACGCATCTAAATTTTTTTTCTGATTTGAGTTATATTGTCAGGTAGATGCGCCGTTTTTTTCTGATTTCGGCAATGTATATAACTCAAATCTGGAAAAAATGTTAGATGCGTCTTTTTAGGGTTCCGTAGTAAACAAGGAACCCTTATAGTTTCGTCATGTCCGTCTGTCTGTCTGTCTGTCTGTCCGCGGTCTAGCTCCAAGACTGTTAGTACTAGAAAGTTGTAATTTGGCATAGATATACATAATATTAATCATGCCGACAAAGTGGTAAAATAAAATTATGAAAAATATTTTTTTTTAGGGTACCTCCCCTACACGTAAAGTGGGGATGTTTTTTTTTTCTATCCCTTGTTGTGGGGTATCGTTAAAAAGGTCTATCAAAAACATTGTGAGTGTGTTAAAACCATTTTTCAATTCAGAGATCCGTTTGTGAAATATTAAGCTTTAAAGTGCAAATTGTTGTTAGAGTCAAGTGTTTTAGGTATGTGAAAAAATTCACGGCAGTAGCTTATATAACGAATTTAAAAGGAAAACTATCACAGTTGAGTAGGCTTTACAAGTTAACGAGTAATAATCGACCAACTTAAATTTGCGGTTGTAAAAACATGTTCACCCATACATTCTGTATGAAAGATTTTTTTTTTACAAAGTTAAGTTTGTTCTTGGGATAAATTCATACCAACTACGGAACCCTACATTGTGCGTGGTCCGACATGCACTTGGCCGGTTTTTTTCTATCGGGGGTAGAATTGATGGACATCGAAATTAACATTCGTTTGTATTCGGAAATGCGATGATTCCCGAGGGACATTAAGAAAATAGAAATATTGTAAGTGAATTATAATTACAATTTAGCTGTGATGGCCCAGTGGTTACTGCCGCAACTTACCGAGTTTTAGGTCGTAGGTTCGAACCCAGACAGGCGCTTTACTTTGTGTAAATCATTTCATCACCACTGCTCTCAAAACGGCGGATGAAATTTAAAACATCGTGAGGAAATCGGGATGTCCTAGAACCAAAAATTCGAAGACATGTGACATCTAGGCTAGGCCCGCGTCGTGGACTACGGCTACGGCCCACTCCCTCTCACTGAGAGGAGGCCTGTGTCTCAGCAGTGGGAACATTAGAGACTGATTATGGTTATGCAACCTTATGAACCTTACGAATGCACAGCCATAAGACACTACAAGAAGGTGAATCAAAATCGAAGTTCATTTATTCAAACTAGGCTAAGAATCAGCACTTTTTGAACGTCAAAATTACATAAGACAGTCCCCCAAAACGCCCGCCCTTACCACTTCCTAGTGCTTTAGCTGAGAAGAAGAAGTGGCCCAACAAATTCCCCTGCAGCACAGTTGTCGCTGAATCGCGACTCGGTCAAGCAACATCAAGCAGGACCAAGTGTGGGAGCTCACAGCTAACTGCAGTTGGACAACACGTAAAGGCCTACGCAGACCGGGACGGCATGGCAAGGGATTTAAATTTTTACCAATGGACATTCAAACGTATCGTTATAGAAATACGACATAAATTGCTATGCTTTAAAATTATGCCGTGGCATCGAAAGGGATTTTTCTTTAAGACTGGTCGGCAAACCGACAGCATGCGGCTCTTTGGCCTATAGAGTGCGGCTCTGGTACAAATGTCGATGAGTGCGAGCGTAGATACGGCTTCGTTCGGTCAGAAAAGATGGGTATCATGTTTTATTCAAAATTCAAATTACCTATATTTCAAAGATTTATTTCCGAAGTATTTTCCCCAAAAATTAACAGGACATCGAAAGTTAATCATTTAAAATTCTTTCTCTCAATTCTCATTTAAAATCCTTTCATAGTTTTCCAAGGTTAACTTTTTAATAAGTAAGATGCCTTAATCATATTATTATCAGCCGATATGATGATGATGATGAAGGCATCCTACTTCTTAGCAAGTTAATTTTAGGAAGCGTTGAGGAGTGAAAGAGGATGGGAGTTTTATGGATTAGGTAATAAAAGTGTATTGAGACAGTTTGGACACAGAAAGGATTGGCTCTCATAAGAAATCTTAGTCGTTATAGTATTGATATTTGGCTCTGTTGATTAAAGAGTTGGCCGATCACTGGTCTAAGATATAATTATGGGTTTTGTTGCTTTTATGCAATCGGTGGCCGTTTTTTTTAGGAGCTAAATGAAACTGTAGAAATCAAATGTATCAACGCACACGTCCTACAAACCGTAGTTCATAAAACTCGGCGAAAGAATCTGTCCGAGAGTAGGACCTGGAAGGGTGACGTGTGCGAGAGCGCTTAAAGCCCTATTTTTAACCGTATTCAAAAAAAGGAAGAGGTTCTCAGTTTGTCAGAATATTTTTTTATTTTTTATTATTATACTTATTATTTTATGTTCTCCGATTTCAAGAAGACGGCTGGACCGATTTGAATAAAAAAAAAAATCACTCCTCTTGCTCAAAAAGGCCGTCATTGTAGAGTACCAGAGCGGGGAAAAAAATAGCATTTCTTTCTCTAGGGGAAAAAGTAATTTCTTTTTATTTTTGTCTGTTCCAACGAGCCTTGAAAAACGAAATTATTCTTATGTAGAATAATCATGATTATGAACTCGACTTATTATTACTGGTTCACAAAAAAAGAAGAACATTTTATTTTTGAAAATGGAACTAAATGCGGCTATCTCTTCGGTAGAAATTATGAATTGAATACGAATTGAATTGGTGACCGTAATATAATTTACAACAGTGAAAATGTCATCATCTAGTGAGAACATCTTCACAGAGGATTGAAATTAAGTTGCCGGAAAAACATTTCGTTAAATATCCAAAATTTTACAAATTGTACTTTTAAATAAAATAAACTATTTAATATTGTATTGGATTATTTTATTTTCTCGCAATCGTAGTGAAAAGTAGAGTGTAACACACGGCGCTAAAACCCATTATAACTCGGTTTCCTCGCTAAAGCTCGGGAGTAAAACTACCTCGTTACAATGGGTTATTTTAGCCCCTCGTATTTTTTTTTTTGAAGGTTACACTTTTGTTGGTCTCATTGTCATTTGGTCACGATCTGATGATGGGATCTTGGAGAAATCGAGGGAACTCTTCAAATATTATAGGCACACCTATACATAGCACGTCCCACACGTTCAGATGTAAAAAAAAATACTGCCTTTCCATAGTATTACAAATAATATTAACAAACCTTAAATTCTGCTACTAATCTGTTCAACAACCATAACACTATTAAACTTTCGATGGGCGGAGCGTTGCTCGTGCCAAGCCCCACCCATCGACGCGAGCGCACGTCGCTGCCGCCATTAACGACGTTCCATCTCGAAATAATATTAAGGTTATCTACGCGGGCAACATAATTATACAAATATTATGATTTTAAACTGACTGGATGACTGGGGAAGGAAAATATCGTGAAGTAATGCTCTAGGCAAGTACTTATCTGTCTGAAATCCTGGTAAAGTAGCAACAGTTTCTTTTTTCTCTGAAATGAAATGAAATTGTTTATTCTGTAAATAGGATATCGAAATCACTTTTACACGTCATATAAAAAATTATTAAAAAATAAGCTAGATGAGTTCGGCGTTTCCTATCTGATTACCTACTCTGAGAAGAAAGACCGAAACTAACTCAGAGGTCACAGTCTCTTTTAAAGTCCAGACATAATCTTGGTCAGGCCATATGAGGACCATGTAGATAACTGTCTGAAAAGGTCTTTTGAGGAAAGAACCACACAGATTTGAGTGGATCTGTCCAGTCAGTGCAAGCATTGAAATGAAATGAAATTGTTTATTCTGTAAATAGGATATCGAAATCATTTTTACACGTCATATAAAGAAAAATATTAAAAAATAAGCTAAATGAGTTCGGCGTTTCCTATCTGACTACTCTGAGAAGAAAGGCCGAAAAAAACTCAGAGGTCGCAGTCTCTTTTAAAGTCCAGACATAATCTTGGTCAGGCCATATGAGGACCATGTAGATAAGTGTCTGAAAAAGTCTTTTGAGGAAAGAACCACACAGATTTGAGTGGACCTGTCCAGTCAGTGCAAGCATTTGTCAGTGATCGTGGAACTCAGAACTTAAGGAGCTCAACTCAACGAACAATACCAAAGAAAGGACATTTGGGTAGGCCGCATAAACTACTCAAACTGCCAGACCATCACTAAAACTAGCAGAGAAATAAAAACAATATCCACATAGTCCTCGCATTCACAATAGTTAAAATAATATAATACTTTACAAAGTAATCATGTCATTTTGAATATAATTTTCAACAATGTCAATGTGTTTATAAAACTGGTATATGCTGATTTAACATAATAATTAAAATGTCTAGTTTTATAGTTTTATCACAAGGCTTAGCAGAGCGAACAGTTCAATCCCAAGCTTTTTTATCTTCTAAATAATCTGAAATTGAAATTGTATAAGAGGAAGTCTCTACTCTGTAATAGCATAGTTATAGGCCTATGTATAAATATTAGTTTAAGATTTTGAATTGCCCACGCAAAACGGAAAAAAATTCATCATCACTGAATTCGTCCAATTCAGAAACATATTATACAATGATATATGAATAAAATTAACAATAACAGGAAAAAGTAGGTATACACTATCAACGTCATTTTAATGTATTCATGACAATTTCTATAAAATATTTTTCTTTCTTTCTTTCTTTCTTTTCTAAATTGGGCGCTTCGTTCTAACCATGCAGCGATAAACACGTATACAATTTCTATTACATGCATACATTTTGTAAGATACATGTTTTAGAAATGGTCATGGACTTAAAAATTACATTGGAAGTGTAAACTTTTTATTGATTTTGTTTCATTTATATTACTATGAAAGCAATGTATATGGGTATACATTGCTTTCACAGTTATATAACCACCGCACGAGCCGAGCGAGCGAAGCGAGCGGTGCCGCGGCAGCGGCCGCCGAGTGCCAGGGACCATTTAGGCAAGTTTAACCAACTGCTACCGGCCGCACCTAGTTGTAGCCGGCTAAAACTAGGTACCTATAGCCGCACTTCGGGTTTTAGCCGTTACAAGTGTATAGATATTATTGCTCGTGACTGACAGATAAGTACTTATTCATTATTATTTACAAGAGCTTCTTTCTTCTTTGTATGAGAGGAGGTCTCTGCTCTGTAATGGCACAGTTACAGACCTATGTATAAATATTACTTTAAGATTTTGAATTCCTCACAATCAAGTTGCCGAGCCTTTTCCCAACTATGTTGGGGTCGACTTTCTAACCAGATGCAACTGAATACCAGTATTTTACATGGAGCGACTGCCTATCTGACCTTCACAACCCAGTAACTGGGTAATACGATACCCCGTGGTAAGACTGGTTGTCAGACTTTTGGACTTGTAACGACTGTCAAAGATCCACGAATGACAGCCGGGACCAACGGCTTAACGTGCTTTCCGAGGCACGGAGGAGTCTCGGTATGTAGAAATAGTCACCCATCCACGGACCACGGAAAGCGTAGCTTAACTTGTTGGATCGACCCGTGTGGCTGTTATTACTTAGCCACGAGCTCCTCACACAAAACGAAAAAAAATTGTAGAGTTCGGAAGAAATTAGAAAATTTATTGTCAAAGTCAAAGTCAAAGTCAAATAATTTATTTCAATTAGGCACAAAAAGGCACTTTTGAACGTCAAAAACAAAAAATAGAATTGATTCTAGTCGCCCCTTCCAAAGGGTAGTTTTCGTATGGAGAAGAATGGGCAAGAAACTCCACCGTTACTCTTTTAAAATGTTTTACAATATTTTGTATACATTAATTATATAATTATATGTGAAAACGATGCACCTGGAATAAGATTACTATACCACAATAGGTAAAAATAAAAATGAAGCAATGATAGAAAAAATAATTATGTAATGGATACATGGTGTTCACATATTTACAAGCATTGTAAAACCTATACGATATTCCTAAAAAAATTACAAGTGATACTAAAGTAAGTATTGTAATTTGGAATCAGACGAAATTGTAGGAATATGATGGTGTTCCTTGCTTCTGTTTTTATGGTTTGAACTTTGCCCTCGGGGATCCAGGCCAAAGTTCAAGATGGATAGGTGTGATTAGACAGAGGAATCGGTGAGGATTTCGCCCGAAATAAATTTGTCTTGCCAAAGTTTGGCATACTGTAACCTCAGACCAAATAAAATCCAAGAGCGCTGTCAACAGTGACGTGAGAACGGTTTCGTAAACATGTGTGCACTTAGTGAGGTGCAGTTTGATTGTAAATGGTTGTAAATGTGTGCGTGTGAGCGTGTATGCACAGAGCGGAGGTGTAGTTTTGGCATGCTTCACTGTGTTTCGTAGCGCTATGTCTTGGTTATTTATTTGGTCTGAGGTCACAGTACCTATGCCAAACTGAGACTGTAACCAAATAAGTAGGGTGTCAAAAAACAAAGAAAACTCTAATGATACAAAATCTCATTTAATCTCAAATATTGAGCATAATTTTATACCTACTTACAATAATACGCATCTGTATAAATACAATAATAATCACATTAATAAAACTATAATTATGTATCTACATACATTCCAAAAAGCAGCCCTGATAGGTTGACATTAAATAGCTGTGCGGGCCCCACTCGCGTGGACAAATAAACTCTAACCAGCGGGGTACCTAATTGCGTAACACACATAAAATGACAATTGATCGCAATGGGTTTAATTTTCACGTGTTCATTGCGTTATTTACAGTATTTCTATTTTCTTAATCATCGCATACTGCTGAGCATGAGGTCCTAGGTTCGATTCCCAGGTCAGGTAAAGTGTTATTAAGTTTTTCTATCTAAAATTTCTCAGTACCTAGCAGGTCGGAATCTGGATTCGTGCCCAGTTGATGGCAATAGGCTCGCCCCCTATTACATGGGACTTAAGCATAACTGGCGAAATGTGGGTGTAGCTGCTACAGGGACACCTCTGCCCAACTCTTCGGGGAAACAAGGCGTGATGTTATGTTGTAATCATCACATTTCCGAATACAAACGAATGCCAATTTCCATGTCCATCCATTATTAGATTTATCGTGTATGTATAATAATTTGAATTCAGAACTATACTCCATAGGTTTAGGTAGTTAAATAAAGGTAAACAAAAAAAACCACGTGACGAGACAGCTGTCAAGTAACCGACTAAACGTAATACCTGTCACTTCAGGGCCCTAATTCACTATGACCACTTAACGATTCCTTACTTCGAAATCACGTTAATTCCTTAGCTAATTACGACATCTGCTAATAACGTATTCTCTATGACACAATGAACGAAACCGCGTGAGATGAACGCGAAGTTGGCGTGGTTTGAACTGTCAAAAAACCACGCTCGGCAACCGTACGGAATCGTTAGCCACGTAAGGTATACAATGTTCTGTGATCGTTAGTTTTGAATAAAGGAATATTTAAGGTAAATTTGTTCGGGTAAAATTCAGCAAAACCAATGAAGAAGGTAAGAAACACTTGTTTTTTTGTATATAAATATATATTAGATAGATAAATCGTTTATTTAGTGCACACAAATGACAGCACAACATACAATAGCACGATAGAATAATAACTAATTAGCTATTAGGAAATAGCCGCAAGGTGATATTATACAAGCAAATAAAAAAATAAAAGGAAGAAAACAAGACATTATGATGACACTGGCTATGACACAATGTAAAATAATGGATCAGAGTGCGCAACACAAGGGATCGTAAGGTCATGCTTCATGTAACTTATATTATATTAAGTGACCACACTAATAAATAGATATTATACAATGCCGCCCATGGGCATGTGACTGCCCGTATTTTTTTTAATACCTATTCATGAAAAATTTACGAAAAAAAACTCTTTTTTTTTTCTTAAATAAATTTTTTTTCAACCTCCTATGATTTTATGGACTTTATTTGTGTTTTTTTTTTAGAAAAAATCGTCATATTCGAAAAAATTTAATAAAAAATGTTAATTAATCCGATAAAATAAGTCATAAGGTTTTAGAAATAATAAACAGAATCCGAATCGAGCCAATAACATCGGAGTTAGGTATGGCAAACGCTACTCAAAAAATATAAAATTGAATAACATGAAAAATATTTTAAAGATAAGACCCCCTTTTCAAAGTTAATTCTCGATCATTTTCATGAATATTCAGAAAAATACGGGCGGCCAACATGCCTATGGACGAAATTTATAGTGGTTTTATTTATCTACTTTGCTAAACATTTTCTATATTTTATAGAAAATAATGATAATACTTACAATTATTCCCTTCTATCACAAAATGGTCCAATAGGTAATATTGTTGGTAACATAAATTATTTCAAAATCTACAAGAACCCTCAAAACAAATAAAATATGTACATAAAAACTCACTCGGACAGCTTTTGAAATCTTTTGAAAACAAACATCTGTTAAGTACGTTCAAAAGCATTAACTCAATACATTTTAACACTGCTGTTAAAATATTGTCAATTTATTTATTAGTTAAACAAAAATTTGCCATAAGGTTTTTAATGTTATAAATAACAATAAAATAAAATAAAAAACAATCCTTTAGGAATTATTGATGTTCAAAATGGAGTATTTGCAATTACTAGTTTTAGGATCAAATAACGTCGAACAAAACTTCAAAACGCACGCGTGGTTTCATAATTTGCCATAGACAATTTGTCTTGGAGCATACAGAATACGACATTTCGATTCCTTGCCGTAACATGGGTTTCTACAAGACACGATATTGATGTGGTTTGCACGTGGTAAGACATAAGCGGGGAATCATTTTACCATACAGAATTGGGGCCCAGTTGTTATGCTACGTCACAGTTGAACTCTTCAATTTAGCAACGTTATACTTCGTTGGCGTTTAGAAATTGGGTTATTTACAATAGACAGATTACAAAATCTTATAAACCAGACAAAAAAAATGTGTTCAAGCAGTTACATCTACGAAAAGTAGTTGAAGAATAAACGATAAAGTTTAACATACATTAATAAAAGAGGAAACTATGGTAAAACAGTAAAATAAATTTAATTCGGTTTTATTGTATTTTTAACAAGAAAGTGTCGTCTATAAAAACCCTTTTTACGATTTGTTTACCTTTTTTTAACTACCTAAACCTATGGAGTATAAGTACTTTATTGTTGTTTTGTTTTGATTTCCGTGAGAACTATATAGAGCTGTAAAACTATTTTCCTATCTGTCGTACCTGCGACTTTAGCAGATTTCCTCCCATTTTTTTTAATAAATTACTTAAGTTAAAATAGTACCTATTAACAACTCTTTAAATATCCAAGTCGATTGAGAGCGTCCGGTCTGCACCAAGTGCAAAGGACAACTGATAGAAATCCGACGACTGACGGAACACGAGATTGGCCGAGGGACATTAAGAAAATATAAATAATGTACGTTGTTGAGCAGACGAATTTTTCGCTATTACATACGGTGCCGAAAGATGGACACTGGACAGTCGGGCTGTTCCACAAATTCAAGATCGCTCAGCGCACTATGGAGCGGGCTAGAGTCTGGCAAAAGAAAGTAGCACAGATATAGATATATACCTAGATAACGCAAGAGCAACTACTTCGTGTGCCATTTTCGTGCCCAGCTTACGTACAATAATCGTAAGCTGCCACTTTCGCGCTCAGTCTGCATCGGTGCCACGCTTGTCAGAAGTCAGTTAAAAAATTGAAAATGGTTAATTACGCTGTTATAAATTGTAAAAACTGTACAAATGCGAGGAGAAACAATAAAATAAACGTTTTCTAGTGCTTGTGACGTCATAGTAGGTAGTCGAAAAATGGCACGCTTGGTTTTCATACAGATCGTGATACTTGCGTTATCTAGGTCTAATAATAAATAATCAAAATCTGAATATAAATTTTCCATGTGAAAAGATTAATTAGAGTCACTGTTTTGTCATTTTTGATTTAGTAAATGCTGTATTAAGATCACAACAAATCACCAACAATACTCCATCTTGTTTTGGCAAATTGAAGTTGACATTAGTATAGCATTGCTCTGCAAATAATTGGAGTGTCTACTTTCGTTTGCCAAACTCTTTGCTCGGAGTTTCTTTGAAGGATAAAATCAGAACTGAAGTTATCCAGAAAAGAACCGGAGTTATAATAGCTTGCAGAGCAAGCAAGCTGAAGTGGCAGTGGACTGGTCATGTTAGTCAAAGGACTGATGGCCGGTGGAGCAGACGAGTCTTAGAGTGGAGACCGCGTATCGTAGTGTAGTGTGGGACGCCCCCTAGCTAGATGGACCGACGTGGAGGAAAGGGTGTTGTGGCTCAGAGGTCTATATCCAGCAGTGGACTTCGATAGGCTGATTGATTGTTGATTGATTTTGTGTTTATAAGTCATTCGAAAACCGGCTGTAAATAAAGGTGGTTTTACACCAGCAAGGCGAGATGTGAATGGGAAGGGCGAAAATTAAAATCACGCTTACCCTTTTACACCGAAAGATGTCCAGCGCTAGACCGCGCCGTCTCGCGCTGGCACGCGCTTACACGCGCTGCCGCCGGCTCGCTCCGACCATTGCGAGACATCGCTGCATACTATACTCTCGGCTGGCCGGCGCGCCAGACACGGCTGACTGGGCGGCGCGTGATAGCGCGAGCCGGCGCGTGACATAGCGAGCCGGCGCGGTATAGCGCTGTACATCTTTCGTTGTAAAAGGGTAAGCTTGATTTCAATTCTCGCCCATCCCATCCACGCCTCGCCTGGCGTATATAAACCCACCTTAAGGCTTTCAGCAGTTTGGGTTTGTCTACATCTGAACAAATAAATTATTTTCTGTCTTAAATATAACGTTACACTAACAAATACTCTAATGCTATGGTGTCATGGCGTGTCTTTGGTATTGCTTGAGAGAGCTTGCACGATACATCGTAATCGGGCGAGGCTGTTGACTCCACAAGATGTGTTGTCATCTGTAACAAAAATACCTAATTACATCAATAAGGCCTCATATGCACTAGCGGTTAAACGCGGGGGTGGCTAACCGCGCGGCTATAGTCGCACTTAACCGCCACAAAATTTCAACCGCGGCAGTTGAATGGAGAGCCGCGGTCTGCCTCGCGGCTAGCCGCCGTCCTGTCTAAACGCACTAGGCGGTTCATGGGCGGTTTAGATTGAGGCAAGCCGCTGAGTTTGTAAGTTCGCGTTCGAATTGCGCAGCCATGAACTTCAACACAGAGAAATGTATTGTTGAAATTCAATAACGAGAAGTTATTTCGCATTGTGTGTTAGAGAGCGAGCCTGTCAAGGGTGTCGCCAAGGGGGGCAAAGGGGGCAGCTGCCCCCCCCCCCCCCCCCCCCCTAGAGACTAAAAAATTTAGTAAATACAAGGCATTTTAATGTAAAGAAACTACATACTTATCCATACAGCCAATTTTGTTTATTTGGACATTTTTTTTTTGTTTTTAATGTTCCACACTTATCTCCTAGACGGAGTCTAATCCGGGGTCCGGGGACGTGTTATTCGTATTAATGTGCTGGTGGTAGGCCCAGTCATAATATCTATTAGGTTTCAGCTCTACAGTTCTGAATAGTTCTGGGAAAAACAACCCGAAAGGTCCGTTTCCAATTCATACATTGAATATGGAAATTATTATTTTTCTCAGTTCCTATCGATCGAGACTACCAAGATGAAACAGACTTCAAAAATTAAACGTCCATCTGCGTCCATTTTGGCCCCATTGTGCGCCGTAGAGGTTATAAGACTCGCACTACAAGTGTAAAGCTACTTGTGCTCTTGACTTTTGACTGTACCTACAAATCATACTTTTCCCATCCTCCATATATCAACTTGCCCCCCCTGGGCTATCGGCTGGCGACGCTCATGGAGCCTGTTGCCATTGACATGCGAGTATTCAAAGAAGAAGAAAAAGGTCGTAGAGGCAGTGGCGTGGGCAAGGGCAAAATCGACGCTGGTGGACTGATTTGATTTTTGACAAATCAGTTTCAACTTGGTAGTCCCGATAAGAACTGAGAAAAATAATAATTTCCATTTTTAACCAACTTCAAAAAAAAGGAGGAGGTTCTCAATTCGTCGGGTTTTTTTTAATGTATGTTCCCGATTACTCGAAGACGGCTGGACCGATTCGAAAAATTCTTTTTTTGTTTAAAAGGGAATACTTTCAAGTTGGTCCCATTGTTATTTGGTCATAAACTCAAACTCAACTCAAAGCATTTATTTCAAATAAACCAATTACAGGCACTTTTGAATTGTCAAGGGGTCGGTCAGTCAGAAAGATGAAGCTAGTTGCCCATTCCAAAGCGTAGTTGGTACCTATGGAGAAGAACGGGCAAGAAACTCCACGGACTTTACTTCATGATCTGATGATGGGATCTTGGAGAAATCAAGTAACTCTTCAAATATTATAGGCACATCTATAGCGATTTGGGTATTTTTGATGAGCAATTGACATAAGGCTATTGTAACTTAGATAAATTACAAACCAACCCACTAAAAAATAAAAAATAAACTTTTTTACAAAAAATACAACCGACTTCCAAACTACAAAGTGAAAAATAACTTTAATTTCGGAAGTCAGTGTCAAAAAACTAAAATACTGATCCAAAGACACCGACTTCCGAAATTAAAGTTATTTTTCACTTTGTAGTTTGGAAGTCGGTTGTATTTTTTGTAAAAAAGTTTTTCAATGTGGATCGGAAATGGACCTTTCGGGTCGTTTTTCTCAAAACTATTTAGAACTCTTAGAGCTGAAACCAAATAGGCCTACCTACCACCAACACGTAGATACGAATATTAAGTCCCCGGACTCTGGATTAGACCCCGTTTAGGAGATAATGAACTTTAAAAACCCAAATAAAAGTCGTTCAAATAAACAAAATTGGCTTTATAGATTATGTAGTTTCTTTACATTAAAATGCTTTTTATTTAATACAATAGACGTGGATATATTTAGTAACTTGTTCCGCTTAGCTATTTCTAAAGAGCCATAAAAAAACTCAGTGGGTTTAACGGACGATAAGGCTCAGTCTGCACTCAGCGCTCGGTGTGGCAACACGCCGTGTTCGAGTTCGCAACAAGTCCATCGTCATCCTGAGGATGCCTCGTTGAGAGGTGAAACACGTGTCAATTTCTTCCAGGAGTTTTTTATGGCTCTTTAGAAATAGCTAAGCGGAACAAGTTACTAAATATATCCACGTTTATTGTATTTTATAATGGATTTCCGCAAGGTCACGCCTGGATCCATTAATTATCTTATGCTTTTTATTTGACAAAAAAAATTTTATCCTCTAGGGGGGGCAGCTGCCCCCTTCGCCCCCCTTGGCGACGCCCGTGGGCGTGGGCGAGTTTACTGCTCGTAGAACAGAAGGCCGAAAGGGCTAAAAAGTTCTTGAATGGCGACCGTGTTGACAGAAAGCGCAGCGTGGGTAGGCCCTCATAAAAAGTGGACCGTTAACCTGGTTAAGGTCGAGAGAATCCGCTGGATACAAGAAGCACAGGACCAATAGTTTTTGCGATGCTTAGAGAGAGGGGAGAGGCCTATATGTCCAGAACTGGACGTCTTTCGGCTGATTGATGATGATACTTACTACTTAGGAACGGTTTCTCTTTCTCTATCTTGGTCTCCCTCGTGTCGTAGGACCTCTGTGACGTCACAGGTGACTCCATGTAGCTCTTACAGCTTTCTGACTCCAACTAGAGAGGAAAATAAGGACGTTTTAGTATTTTCGAATTTAAGAGTTATCGTGTTACCCGTAACTGGGTAGTGGAGGTAAGATAGGCATTCGTTTCATGTAATATTGGTATTCAGCTGCATCCGGTTAGACTGGAAGCTGACCCCAACATAGTTAGAAAAAGGCTAGGTAGATTGATTGATAGCCAAGAAAAAATACTCCCAAACCGTTCTAACACTAAATCAAATCGGGATACCACACAGAAACAAACTACAACAATGCTTATCAAACAATCTGTCTCTTTCAAAGAGATATTTCTTCTATTATTAGCAAAGACCACACACTCGCGTCTGAACTCAACCAGCGATTTTGAACTGTCGACCACTTTGTGCTTACGCGCAATTTTGTTGCATTTATTTGCTGCTATCCTAATTAAATATTACAAATGCGGAAGCGAGTTTGTTTCTTTATTTGTTCGTTTTTACACTTTCACGCTAAATTGGCTGAACAGGTTTGGATGCACATGGGTAAACCATAACCTAGAAAAAGACACCTTTTATCCCGATATTCCCACGGGACTGAGACTTGCGGGTGAATCCGCGGGGGGCAGCTAAGTAGTCTATAATATTTCATCTTCTTGCTGTGGAGATTATTTGGTTATACAGTGTGATTCTTCATAATGTTCACATATCGAAATGAGGGAATCTATGCTTAATTTTATCGACGAAAAAATTTTTTTTTTTGTTTTTTTTTTAATTTTTTAGTTCAAAAAAAAAATCTCTTTGGCATCTTATTTATAAATTTTACAATTATTGCAAAAATTCATGAAAAAATTACAGATTTTTGCTAAAAAAAACATGTTTATTTTCAATTGAGCATAGTTTTTTTCTCAATTTTCATTTTACAAGCCTTTATGTGGACGCCTAATTACTTCCAATCATTATGGAGTTTGTTTGATCGCGATAGATGATTTAGTTTAAAAGTTACACCGTTTTGTTAATTTTTTTTTAAATTCCATGTAAAGTATAAAAAAAAATATTTAGATTTTTTTAAATATTTTTTCTGTCGTTAAAATTAAGCATATATTCCCTCATTTCAATATGTGCACATTATGAAGAATCACACTATTATAACATGCGGATAGGTATAAATAGAAACATATTAACATCGTCTGATATCCCTAAAGGGCAAGTGGAATAAAATTGTTTGTCATGAACTTGAAATTCACACCAACACCTCGACTTCAGATGCAAAAACAGTACTGTATCTGTTTTTCTTTTGCTTATATCTTGAAAATGGTGTGTCTTATCGCAAAAAGAATGAAAATTTCGACCCCTTTATAGTAGGTACCCAAAAACCCCTAAAATGTAGGTAATAATTTTCTTATTTTCCATACAAAAAATTAAAAATTCCATATAAAACACGTCGAGGCGGCGAGGCGGCGAGGCTATAAAAAATAATCACAGAGTAGGGTAAATAAGTACCACGTGGATTCGCAATTGTAAAATTCGATTTTTAGCTGTGTAAAAATTAAATTTAAAGAATTTTGTTTGTAGAATAGCTTTAAGATTCTCATAGACAAATGTAAGGTATTTTAGTGGTAGTTTAGTTAGTTTAGTTCGGTGTACAAGAGAATCGGCACCAATGTGGACGAAAGTGATGGAGGATTTTTTAAATGCGCCGCTCACCCGTACGCGAGCCTCCATGACTGGACTGGGTACAGTTCAAATTCAAAATTGGAATTTGACTAAAACAATGAGGGTTTTCAGGAAAATTCACGCCACCAGGTGGCGCCACTTTGGCAAGAGGTCTTCCATTTCGACAATGATTATAAAATATGTGATGACGTTTATCATTTGTTTTAATTATTCATTCATAATTCAGTCACGACTACAGAAAATATAACTGCGCTTTGACACTTTTGACAGGTACCCGGACCTGACGTCTCAGTGCTGCCACCTAATAGGGATGATGCCTAGGTAAAAAAAAGAAATTCTATTTAGTCCGTCTTTCAGATAATAAAAAAATATTCGGCACGTATTTTTTGCTTTATCATATTAATCAAAAATAACTTAGAAAACACGCATTCAAGTTGGGGAGTGGGGGTCGTTACGTCATAATTCAGTATAAAATCTAGCAAGGGGTGACGTCATGCTACATTTTAACTCAATGTATCGCCGTCAAAAAAGATAAAAATACGTGTCCAATATTTTTTATTACATGGGCTTTTTTTTTGTTTATTGTTTTTTTTGGGTGGGCAATTATCAAATAACTTATCCCGTTGGACACAGGCCTATTACTGCGTTGCAGCGCTGCCCGATGCGACTCCAAAGTACTTTGGCGCAATTTTGCAATTCGTTGCGCTGCGGATGTACCTAATGTGCGCTTAGCTTAAAGTCACATTCACATAAAACATGTAACATATAAACGCTTAGTCTGCGCGCGTCTATTTCAGGGAGCGTCCCGCGTCGGCTAACTTGTCAAATGTGGTTCTGATTCGCGACGATACTCAGGCACCTGCTTTTAATTACTTAGAATGTCTATAATAAGCATTAGGGCTAAATAAGTAAGTAGCGATCGATTTGCGAGGTTAAGTTGCGAATGCCGCGGTTGAAATGTGAATGGGTGGCCGTTATGTTCTTTCTTTGCTTTTGATTATTGCCTGTAATGCTCATTTAATAGTATAGGAAAGTTCATACTAATTCCATGCTGCCATGTCATTATTTTAAGGTAGACATCTTGTTCTAAGTTTTGGGCGAACGACCTCTGCTCGAATGAAAATACGGAGAAAACGAATTTTCCCAGATATGAGACCTAGCTCGATCGATTTTTGCCCCGTAAATATATTGCAACTTTCATCGAAATGGTTAGAGTCGTTTTCGAGAACGTGATTGCAAATATCTATTTATTTATTTAAGCAAATATTGCTCATTTAATAGAATAGGATATATTGTCGCTGATACTGCAATACTGCGTAAAGTGGATAATACCGCGGAAGTACAAAAATATCTAATTTTTGTTCAGACACGTATTCGATAAGTACAGAACAAGTTAAGTATTTAGTTTTTTCTTACTCTTGTAAAATTTTCCAACATCTAAGTCATGCGGTATTGGTGCCGATTCCCTTGTTCACAAACTAAACTAAATTTAATTTCAGTGCAGTTTTAGTTTAGTCCTGTCAAATTAATCAGCGCCTGTCACTACTCCATACAAGTTTAGACGCGGTTAAAAACTTGCCTACTAAAATTACGTCAATTTACGTCCAGCGTTGATTAATTTGACAGGACTAAACTAAAATTTATTTTCTGTTCTTTTCTTATGAAATAGAAAGAAAAAGATGCAATGAACTTAAATTTAGTTTAGTTTGTGAACAAGGGAATCGGCACCATTGTCTGTTGTTAGTTAAGCGGTATTGCAGTATCAGTGACGATATCGGATTTCTTTGTTCAAAGACATGCTGGTTTCTTCCGTCTTCCTTCACCGTTCTGCGAGCAGTGGTGATGGATAAAGTTAAGTTTTGTAGGGCTCTTTGAGAATGAGCTCGCTCGTGGAAGTAAATACTAAAACTTGCTGCCAAGCAGCGTCTCCTGCGGAGGTTAGGGGCATAAGGGCGCGAAATTTGCCTCTCCCTCACGCGTTCCGCCTCTTCCTTCGCGAGCATTACTACTTCGCAAAAGGAGGTGACGGCCTCCCATGCCCTCTCGCTCCGTACCATGGCCTGGACCAAGGCCGGATGCAAGAGATCACCGCCACCGATCGCCTCCTCGAGGACACGGCGATGCTCTGCCCAATCCGGGCAGACCTCCACCGTATGCTCCACCGTGTCCTCCTGGCGATCCACACAATGGTGACACCCGGGCGTTTCCTCCCGCCTTATCCGAAACAGGAACCTCCAGAAACAACCGTGTCCGGTGAGGACCTGCGTCAGGTGGAAGGTGAGGACGCCGTGGTGCCTCTCTAGCCACACCTCAAAGAGGGCGTAACGTCAGCTTAGTATGTGGAATGGTAACGGAGTCTCTGTTATTGCAGATGGCCATAGGCGGTGGTGACCTCTGACCTCTTCCCTACTTCAGGTGGTCTGTCGGTATGTTTGCCGTCTAATACCAGTGCTTCTGGGTTCGAGCCTTTCTTTAATTACCCATCTCTAATTCCTGAACTCAAAACTAAATATCCAAATCCCTACATCTAATTCCATACACACACACACACCCACAACTATCCGTAATCTATCTGTAGTTGGTTAGTAGTGTGTCGCGATGTGGAATTGCACACTCCCACCGACTATCAGTGTATTTTATCTACATAATATATACATAATACAGCTTGTAGTGTGTCGCGATGTTAAATTGTCATCTATCCACGTCCGCAGATTATTTATCGCTACACGTGCGCGTGCGCCTTAGAATAGAATTACACAGAATCGCGCGCTTATAGACGAGCAATCATTTTAATTGCTGGATTAGTTTTTTGATTTTTGGTGGTCGTGAAGTGGAGTTGTGTTTCTTGGGATTTTGTGATTTGAAATGATTATGTAATTTTCAGCTCGGTGTAGCGAGTTTTTTGTAAATAAATAGTTAAGACATTGTGGCAGGACTTTTATATGTGCTTTCTTTTTCTTTTCTCTCGCTTTCTAGCAATCTGTGGGAGTGATTTCGTCAAGAGACGGAAGTTGTAACAGGAAGCCGGGGAAGCGCGCGCTATTTGATTTGACCAAAGAGCGCGCGTGGTGCTAGAGTTGGCTGTCAGAAACGACCTTGACGAGGCCCCGGCCCTTTAATGTTGCTTATTACCAAGGTCAGATGTTAGACGTTACACACATCATATGTATAAGTTGGAAAAAAAAAATCTGCTCAACAACGTAAATAACGCAATGAATGTTGTTGAACTGTCAAAATAAAACAAATTAGGAATAATTGTTTACGACTGCCTCGTTGGTCTAGTGGTAGCAAGCGCTACTGCTGAGCATGAGGTCCTGGGTTCGATTCCCGGGTCGGGCAGTGTTATTGGGTTTTTCTGTCTGAAATTTCTCAGTAGCAGCTCGGAGTCTGGATTTGTGCCCGGTTTATGGCAATAGGCTCGCCCCCTATTACATGGGACTTAAAACATAACTGGCGAAATGTGGGTGTACCTGCTACAGGGACACCTCTGCCCAACCCTTCGGGGAAACAAGGCGTGATGTTATGTTTACGAAAATAATTTACGCAATTAGGATACAGGAAGAATGGCACCAAAATGGAACAAGGCTGCCAATAATTGAATGAAGACATTAAATACAAGTGAGCAGTCGAGAGCAGTGGTGGCCCAGTGGTAACGGCTGCGACTTACGAGTTGTAGGTCGTGGGTTCGAACCCTCGAACCCAAGAAGGGACTTTACGTTGTGTGAATTATTTCACCAGCACTGCTCTCAAAACAGGTGAAAGAAAAAATCGTGTAGAAACCGGCATGTCCTAGAACCAAAAATTCGAAGACATGTGACATCCACCAACCCGCACTAGGCCCGCGTGGCCCACACATTGTCTCAAAAAAAAACTGGCACTCCGGGAGTGCCGACAGAAGTGAAAACTTGAACAATTTTATTGTGCAGGAAATACTTTTAATGAGGTGTCGGTAACGGTAACAGTGTCGCGAGTTCAATTGTTTTTTCCCATCTCAAAAATGCCCAACGGGCCTAAAGAAGTTTTCACTTAAAAAAAAAAGTGTCTCTTACTACGACATGCTTACCACGGCAGCAGCTCGTAACGCAGCTTGCAGCCTTTCTATATGTTGTATGGCAGCTCGTAATATTTCCAGCTTGGGCAGTCTCCCACTGCCAGCCCTGGCTCTGATGCGCAACTCCTCGAAGGCAGCATTTACCTGTTGAACAAAAAGTTTTTATTAGTATGTGGCTAATTAGGTATAACATTATTACTTGCACTGTGGACTACGTGGACTGCCTCGTTGGTCTAGTGGTCGGTACTGCTGAGCATGAGGTCCTGGGTTCGAGTCCCAGGTCGGAAAAAGTGTTATTGGATTTTTCTATCTGAAATTTCTCAGTAGCAGCTCGGAGTCTGGATTTGTGCCCGGTTGATTGCCCCCTATTACATGGGACTTAAACATAACTGGCGAAATGTGGGTGTACCTGCTACAGGGACACCTCTGCCCAACCCTTCGGGGAAACAAGGCGTGATGTTATGTATGTTATAATTACTTGCCTAGCCTTTTCCCAACTCTGTTTGGGTCTGCTTCCAGTGTAATCGGATGCAGCTGAATGCCAGTATTTGACATGGAGCGACTGCCATACGATACCCCTTGGTAAGACTGGTTGTCAGACTTTCGAGCTTATGATTACCCGTAGCGGTAGCGACTGTCAAAGATCCATAAATGACAGCTGGACTTTTGGAGGAACGGAGGGGTCTCAATATGAAATGGATGGTCACCCTTCCATGGATTGACCTCGGCAAGACCTATTATTATTAAGCCTAGCATAAGGAAGCATGATCCCATCAATCGGGAACAAATCCAGATTCCGGCCAGCTGTTTAGTTGATTTCAGTAATCCCTTTTTTTAAGTGAAAACTTCTTTAGGCGCGTTGGGCATTTTTGAGAAGGGGAAAAACAATTGAACTCGCGACACCGTTACCGACACCTCATTTTTGTAAACGCGATTGTGTTCTTTATTTATGTTACGTTACGGATCTATGTTCTATGCAAGTATTTTTACTTTAAATGCTTTAGAAGTTTTTTTTTTTGTAAACGCGATTGTGCTCTTTATTTAGGTAAGGTTACGGATCAATGTTCTATACAAGTAAGTATTTTTCTTCCACCAAGGCGATCTTGTTCAAGTTTTCACTTCTGTCGGCACTCCCGGAGTGTCACTGTTTTTTATGTTATCTTCTGCTAGCGGCTTCGCCCGCATGCTATCTGTATAAATTATAGCCTATGTCACTCAGTGATACTGTTATAATACACAGCATTCGATTGGTGACAGATTTTTAAATCGGTCCAGGTGTTTTTGAGTTTATTCATAACAAACAAAAATTCAAATCTAGTGTACAAAATCAAGAATCAGGTGTTTTTTCATGAATACTTAGTAAAATTGCCATAATCTCGCCTCCTTGCACAAACAATCACCTACTCTTAATTAACACAAAAAATGTCACGCCTAAAATTAAAAGGATGAGCAAACATATGCGCGTGCGTCTCTCAGGCCGTTAATATGCCGTGACACGCCCCTCCCCAGGGATCGATTGCACTTTGAGCACAATTAAATTAAGTGACGTTTTAAAGCTCTTAAGAACTGTCACATTTGATTTTTGGTGGCGTGTTATTCGGTAATTATAGATTGCCAGATAAAATGGCGTTAAATCTATACATATCCATACTTTATCTATTTAAATACTAATAATAAATATTATTATAAAGAGGAAAGATTTGTATTTTTGTATGTAACGAACTTCGATCAACAGTTGGTATTGTTGATCGAAGGTAACGAATAAACTTAAAAACTACTGTACCGATTTGAAAAATTCTTTCAGCAATGGATAGCTACATTATCAGCGAGTAACATAGGCTATATTTTATCCCCGTACTCCCACGGGAACAGGAACTACGCGGGTGAAACCGCGTGACGTCCGCTAGTTATATGTTTATTATAAATTCTAAAGTAACTCTGTATGTATGTCTGTCTGTTACCTTTTTACGCCTAAACCACAGAACGGATTTCGACAAAATTTGGCAAGGAGATATAACATCCTGGGGAAGGACATAGACTACTTTTTGTTTCAAAAATAATCCTATATGGGGTGGGATGAAAGTTTGTATTGGAAAGCCAACATTTCTTAAGTTAGGCATATGAAAATTCAAATTTATGCTTTTAGTAAGGAATTATGGCTTACAGCGTTTTTATTAAATAATCTCCTAAGGGGATGATTTTTAATTTTGTAACCATACTTACTTCATTAATAGTTATTTATGCAACAATTGTATAATAAGGGTTAAAACACGAATGTGGGTTTAATACATTCATGTAGGTACTAGTATCACATGAGTGTTTTAATACCTAATTATGTACAGTTGCATACAAGACTATATTTACACCCATGATATGAATCCTCTATAAAAGGTTCCGAAACCATTGGGTGTTTGTAATTCAAGATCAAGAATAATCCCACGAAATTCAGTACAACTGCACGTATGTATGTCGCCTGCAGCAGCACATCACCGCACATGCGTGCAGCGGTTGCTGCTGTCCCCCGCTTAAACGTTAAAACGAGTTGCATAATGAAATTTAGTACAACATTATAACACTCATTTGGATGATATTATGGTTACAATGACACTGGCTGTTTTAATGTTGGTAATAAGCTAACTGTTTCAGAAACTTTAATAGAGGATTTCTGTCTGTATCTTGAGCTAATATTTAGTCTTTATTTCAATGTCGGTCCATTGAGTCAAAGTTATTATAATTTATTATCTGTCCGTCTGCTACCTTTTCTCTCCTTAACGGCTGAACGGATTTGGATGAAAAGCTTATATACGGACAGGCTATGATTTGCTTTAGGACATTGGATACTTTTATCCTAGTAGTAAGTTCCCGTGGGACGATATTCGACATGCATGCGAGCGAAGCCGCGGCCTAAAGCTAGTTAAGTATAATTACTGACTGCCTTGTTAGTCTTGTGGTCGTAAGCTGCACTACTACTGAGCGTAAGGTACTTTTTTTTTTCTTTTGGGTGGGAAATTATCAAATAACTTCTCCCGCTCTGGATGGAGCGGGAGGGCGTGTCAGACTCTTACTGACTAAAACCCACCCATGTTCCTTCGGTTGCCCTGTTGCCGGGGGCCACGATGTCCCTTTCGGCAGGCATTGGCCCTAGCGGACTTCGTCAATTCTGCTGACATCTCTTTGAGGCGAGCGTAACGTCCTATCAACCACGTCTGAAAACCAGCGCTGGGGCTCTGTCTCGCATGGGGTCGCAGCTTTATGCTGAGCGATGGCCGTTTTGCGTGGATGTGACGCATATTTTCCCCCAATTTGTTATTTACGTGTTCTTTTTAAATCTTTTTTTGCGTCATGTTTACCGCAAATAAACGAATTTTCTTTCTTTCTTTCTTTCTATCTAACGTCCTGGGTTCGATTCCCGGGCCAAGGAAATTGTTTTTGGGTTTTTCCATCTGGAATTTCTCAGTAGCAGCCTGGAATCTGGATTGGTGCCCGGTTAGTGGCAATAGGCTCGCCCCCTATTACATGGGACTTAAACATAACTGGCGAAATGTGGGTGTTACTTACTATATGTACACACGGCTACATATCAAGCTATTCATTTCCAGTATAAGCTAACCTCTCATTGTACGAAAATCGCGTAAAATACGGTATTCAGCTGCATTCGGTTAGACAGCAAGCCGAACCCAACATAGTTGGGAAAAGGCTACGCAGATCTGTACCCTAATTGCGTAATACAACACAATCACAATCTGTTTCGATTTGAAACAGATTGCTAATCCATTGCTTCTAAGTTGGAAAAAAAAATCTGCTCAACAACGTAAATAACGGCATGAATGTTGTTGAACTGTCAAAATGAAACAAATTAGTCATAATCGTTTACGAAAATAAGTTACGCAATTAGGGAACTGATAATTTTTCGAACATATTGGAGCAATGGATTAGCAATATCCTTCAAAATGATTCAGATTGTGACTGATCGTGTTTTACGCAATTAGGGTGCTGTCTGGAATCTCCACAAGGCGATTTCATCGCGGCGAGAATTTCATATCACGACAAGACTAGCGCCGCGATTCATTCGCCCGTAGAGATGGCGCCTTAGGGTACCCCTAAATTGATGGTGTGAATACCTGTATTATGTCCCTCGGGTATCATCGGATTTCCGAATACAAACGAATTCTAATTTCCATGTCCATCAATTATTAGATTTATCGTGTATAATAATTTGAAATCAGAACTAAGTACTTTATTGTTGTTTTGTTTTGATTTCCGTGTGAACTATATAGAGCTGTAAAACTATTTTCCTATCTGTCGTGCCTGTGACTTTAGCAGCTTGCCTCCCATTTTTTTAAATAAATTAGGTACATTACGTTAAAAGAGTATTAACAACTCTAAGTAAAGTATATACTTCCAAGTCGATTGAGAGCGTCCGGTCTGCACCAAGTGCAAAGGTCAACTGATAGAAATCCGACCAGTGTTGCCAACCCCAAATAATGGATTACGGTGTTCCCAGTTTATAAATACGGTAGATTTCAAAAAAATACGGTAGATTTTAAACAGTGGTGTAAATTAAATTGTTGTTTGAAAAAACAAAAATGAAATTCGCTTATTCCATATTTTAATTAGTCTGAATATGACAAAATAACTGTGTGATCATGATCATTTTATACATTTCAGTATTATGTCTCCTAAGCATCAACTCAACTGCGAGGGAAACGAACGACCTGTACCCGAATGTCTTTCAATGCAGATTTATAACAACGCAATTACGCAAAGAATTACCTGAATGAAGAAAGTTGGTAATAAATACGGAACCCTAAAAAAGTTAAGAAGTCTGTCAAATTATGCAACTCTATAGTTTTTACGTATTACATTGGTTCAAACTTTTATCTACGGTTGGGGAATTCCCCCTAGTCCACTGCTATTTAAGATGTTACCATGTTATGAAATAAAAATACGCTCAATAATCCATCTGCCCCATTACGGTGTTTTTTGACACCGTAATTACATTGTTACGGTAGGTGGTAGATCTATGCTGATTACGGTGTTTTTACCGTAATTACGGTGCAGTTGGCAACACTGAATCCGACGACTGACGAAACACGAGGTTTGCCGAGGGACATGAACATATTTGTACTGTACAATGTTTAAAGTCCATTTTCAAATATTTTTTTCACCCGAAACGCAAGCCAAATAAAAATCCCAAAAATATATTATAAGTATTACTAACACAATTAATAAAACAATATGTCATCCCAGTCAAAATAACTCTTTCATTTATTTAAAGACCAAAGTCTTTGAAAGTTCTTTTTTATATTTTTGTGGTAAACCGGGTCGGTGGTTTTCAATGTGCCGTATCTAATAAGCGCTGTGGCTCAAAATTAGCCATTTGCTGCATAACTAAGCTTATTTTTGTTGTTTTGCTTTTGATTTATGACTAAAAAATATACCAGGGACTTTCTGTGCCGCGGAAAGCACGTAAAGCCTTTAGTCTCGGTTAGGGTTACCTACCATCCGTCCGGATTTATCCGACACATGTCCGGTTTTCTAGACTTTTGTCCGGACTTTGTCAGACTCTTTAATTTGTTCGGATTTTTTGGCTTAAATAAGTCTTAAATATTTATTAACTTCTCATTCATCTGAAAACAAAACATAAATCTTCTTTAACAATCAATTTATCGAGATCAAACAATAATTGGATTTTGTGAATAAAATGTCCGGACTTTTATTGAAATGTCAGGCTTTTTGTCAGGACTTTTCAAATTTCTAAATGGTAACCGTAGTCTCGGCTGTCATTCGTAGATTATTGACAGTAGTTATGGGTAGTCAGAAGCCTAAAAGTCTGACAACTGGTCTTACCAAGTATCGTGTTACCCAGTTTAAACTGGGTTGCAGAGGTCAGATAGGCAGTCGCTCCATGAAATATTATTCAGAGCTGCAACGTTTTATTACTTTTTAGTGTTGTGGACTAAAATTAGCTATTGGGACATTAAAGAATTAATTCAGTGACAGTCTATTATAGTCTGACGGTCATATGATTGTCATTGAAACTATTTAATTTTGAAAGTGTTAAATAGAAAAAAAAAGTACAAGATAAATACATACTCGTGGCTAAGTACTAACAGCCGCTCGGGTCGATCTGTCAGGTTAAGCTACGCTTGCCGGGGTTGGTCCGTGGATGGGTGACCATTTCTACATACCGAGAATCCTCCGTGCCTCGGAAAGCACGTTAAGCCATTGGTCCCGGCTGTCATTCGTGGATCTTTGACAGTCGCTACGGGTCGTCAGAAGCCCGAAAGTCTGACCACCAGTCTTCCCAAGGGGTATCGTATTACCCAGTTACTGGGTTGTGCAGGTCAGATAGGCAGTCGCTCCATGTAAAATACTGGGATTCAGCTGCATCCGGTTAGACTGGAAGCTCAAACTCAAACTCAAACTCAAACTCAAAGCATTTATTTCAAATAAACCAATTACAGGTACTTTTGAATTGTCAAGGGGTCGGTCAGTCAGAAAGATGAAGCTAGTTGCCCATTCCAAAGCGTAGTAGGTACCTATGGAGAAGAACGGGCAAGAAACTCCACGGACACTCTTTTAAATAAAAAAAATTGTTACAAAAATATTGGTTACATTATTCATGTTGAAATTATACATGTGAGAACAATGTAGAAAGACGTGCACGTTAAAAGCGTCCGTAACAAAAAACAAAAATAAAAACAATTCAAAAATTAAAATAAACCGTGGCAGTTAAGAGATGACCAGTCCCTACTGACGGCGCCCGTTCACGAACATGACGCATGGATCAGCACCATTTAGCTCAACCATTTTGGAGGGAACTTAATGATCCAACACACACGCCACCATCAGCGAGACATTTGAGTGAGCATGACACTCTCAGCCGCCAGGGCACATTCAAGTCAATGAAAGACGTACCCAGGTAATGGTAGCTTTATGGAATGTACGTGGTCACAATGCCCACACATGTGATATGCAATTATACAATACAAAGAGATTGAATTTATACAAAGAAAGATAGTTTTTACAATCTTCATCAGCCGCAACAACACTTTCGAATGCTCATCAATTAATTTATGTGCCCTTGTGGAGCTGGACCAGCGCTAAGCCAAGCATTTTTATCAGCGATGTAATCCCCCAACTTATAATATGCTTGGCAGCATAGTGTGCGTTTTATACAAGATTTAAATTTCGTTTTGTTCAGTTGGAGTATGTGGGGAGGTATTTTATTATAACATTTTAAACAGTACCCCATGAAGGATGAGTCTACTTTAGCCAGTCTGAAACCGACCCCAACATAGTTGGGAAAAGGCTAGACAGAACATGTACACACGACTACTTAACAAGCTACATATTGCCAGTATAAGCTGACCTCTCATTGTACGGAAATCCTATACAATGTGAGATCAGCTTATACTGGAAATGTTTAGCTTGATATGTAGCCGTGTGTACCTACTATATGACTAGATATACTTAGTTGAATTAAGTTTGGAAGTACCTACTTAAAATGTTTTTGGGATTACTGCCACAAGAAATTCTTTAATAAAAAAACACTTTAAGGGCTGTTCAAGTATTACGTAAGCAGATTTATTAGAATTATTTACCCTCCCCCTCCCCCTTGTTAGCAAAAGTAAGCAAAGCTCTTACCCCCTCCCATACTTACGTGAACATTGGTATATGCATTAATTTGCTTTGCTTGGTTTGCTTACAACACGTCAACCGTACTGAAACGAAACAATAGATTGACGCAAGATATTTAGACAAGTGAATAGCACGCGGTAATTCCCCTGGTCGGTTCTAAGCGAGTACCTAAACGTATTCGTTATTTGTGGGAATAACCGAATATGCGTTTCGTTTTCAAGCATATGGCAACTACACACATATATGTAAAACAGTAAAAAATTACTGCTGACGTAATCACCATCTAGACCCCCCCACCCCCCATCATCAAAAATAAGCAAAGCATAGACTCCCCCGCCCCCCTATAGTGCTTACGTAATACTTGAACGGTCCCTTACCCGAACAGAGTTGAAATAAAGTATGCCAAGGTTAGCATTTGCGCTTACGCAGTGCTGGCGCATACTAGACTTAGATACGAGACCAAAGATTTTTTATCATCGAAAACGCAGTCTACTATTATACTACTACCAATCATTTTTTAACAGTCGAAAACCTCAAAGAAAAAAGAAATACTCAATTCAATCAAAATAAATGACAAAATACAACTTTTAATATCAATTCTAAATAGCCCAATAGTTTATTCGTAAAACTTATAAAAAAACATGAAATGTCATAGTGACATACGTCACATACAGTTTGACAGATTTATGTGGCACTATCATAATATTTAAGGATAGTAACACAAGCGCTACAAACGGTCGCGTATAAAAATAAATCGTGTCGCGTTTGAGAGACGTAGTAAATTTGTTTTTATGTGAAATTAAGATGTATGTCGTATTTTCTTGAGTTTATCGGCTGAGTGGTGTATTTTTAGTATTAAACCTAGTTCAGACCGTGGCGGCTACTTTGCTTGCAGTTTGTTGAATTTATTTCGTTTATTCATGCAATTTTGAGCATTCGTGGCCCAGTGGTAACGGCCCTGACTTACGAATTGTAACGAATTGGATGAAATTTGACACATGGCAATTATTAATAAGTAAGTTATGACCCAGATCATGGTCTACCCATGACCTGGGTCATAACTTACTTATTAATAATTTTTATCCCATTATTTCCACAGGATCGAGACTTATGCGGGTGAAACCGTGGGGCGCAGCTAGTAAACACATTATTTCTTAAGAAATAATAATACAGCCTATGTCACTCAGTGATACTGATAATATATTCAATTCAATTTAAAATTCAAAACATTTATTTCAGACGTAGTCCTTATACTGTTAGTAATACAAAAAACCTTATAAAGACAAAAACAAAGCCACATGAAGAAATAAAAATAAAAACAAAAATTAAAACCACAAAGTGACACCGCACAGGAGTGCCAGTTTATGCCAAGCCCTGGACGCGTCCACCCACAGTGTGTAGTCGCATCCAGTGCTGCCACATCAGCGAGTCCCAGCGACCCACGAACACGCTCAGAAGGCTGTTCGAACTGGCCTGCATGCGCCATATAGGGTGGCAGGGAACATCGACCCGAAAACTGTTACCATGGATTCAGTACATGATTCTGAAACCCTTGCGAAAAAAAAATTCGTCCTTTATCTATATCTATATAAAAATGAATCCCTATTTCCCTTGGTCACCGCATCACGCTAAAACGGCTGAACGGATTTGGATGAAATTTGCCATACGAGTAGACCATGACCCGGAGAAGGACATAGAATACTTTTTATCCCGATATTCTCACGGGATCGAGACTTATGCGAGTGAAACCGCGGGGCGCAAAAAAATAAATCTGCTGTTCCTTTCTTTTAAAATACTATGTTACTTAAAAAGAGTTATTATTTTTTGGCCATTCTTTCGATTGGCATCATAAAAGTAGGGGTGTTTTTTTTTTTACATTTTAGTTGGTTCGATTCCCAGACGAGGCAAGTAATTTTTAGAAAATCTTTGAATGCAGAATTACTAACTTTTAAAAATAACATTAAGTCTGCTTTCAGCAAAATACCCATCTACGATATTTAAGGTACTTTCCCTTCATGTCCCATAATTTTGGGACGGCCTGTATACTGTAAACAATTGATGAACGGAAGTGAATAATCTTAGGAATATTTTCTGAGTGACGTGTGCACCCAGCATTAAAACTAATTCACATATGTTTTCAGCATTTTATTCAGTTTATTTACGACACACGTCGGTGTACTAATAGCCTTAGATACTGAAATAAATTACACGCTTCTATAGTTTTTAATGATAATACAAGTTAACGTAACTGCCATCTAATTGTAAATGAGTGCTATTTTGCGGCAGCATTCATTTTGAGGTAGGTATTTATTTAGTAAGACCGAATTTCGGCCAAGGCGGAAAATCTCAACGGAGACTAAGCTATTTACGCGGGAGATATGGTGCCGATTCTCTTGTCACAAATTCGTTTCAATTCGACTAAAAATCACCAAAATTTAGTTTATTCCTGTCAAACGAAAATTTCCCATTCTGAAATAGACTAAAGTGACACAACTTAACTATATTTTAGTTTGACTGCACTAACATGGCACTGAGTTATTAGTTTAGTGAAAATGGCAATTTTGCCATTCTGAATTTGACGTTTTTCACCTAAAATTTAGATCGTCTAACTCAATCTGATTATTTTTAATCGCGATTAACACGTTCCGGGACACTTAATTTTTTGCAAATGTTATGATATGACACTTCAAAATCCCATACATTTTATCATACCGTCTACAGCCGTACTACCGGCTGTGCGTAGCGGGCGGCGCACATGCCGTGACACTAAATATCAACTTCACTGTACTTGTATGGCTCAATCTACGCCTGTCGGCGGTGTGAATGTGTCGGCATTTTTTTTGTAAGTGTATGGTCTCGAGGTGGTCCCGTATAAATTTTATTAACTTTGCTTCGATAGTTTTTGAGTTAGCTTCAATAATACGTACTTTTTCCCACTTAGTATGTGTATGATATGATAAGTTCCTGTCACTGTTATTTACATGGCAGGTAGTGGTTTTCGAATTTGTGTGGAGTAGGTACCCCAACTAAAAAGTGAAAAATAAAAACGTTTTACAAACAAAAAAACAATCGACTTCCAAAAAACACTACAAAGTGAAAAATAACTTTAAATTCGGAAGTCCGTGACAAAAACGAAAATTCAAAACCAAAGACACCGACTTTTTTGGAAGTCGGTTGTTTTTTTTGTGATAAGTACGGCAATGAGAGGCTTGCCGTATGCCGTATTTACCCAAACAAAAATCGTGGATTGCCGTATAATATGGCAATTGCCGTATCAATAACAACACAGGTCAAGCGACACGCACGGGCGTCACCTTTTTGTTTCCGTCCATCATCGCTCCGCAAGGGGCGTCGCGGTGACTTGTGGCATGCTCTAAACAACCCCTTTCATTTGTTTTCTTCGCAGATGCTGTGGTAAGTCACGTGTCGCTTCTGCGTGTAGCTCGGGACAAGACCTCCGTAGTAACAAAAACGAAAGAACTGACATGTGAATGACAGATTTAAAAGGCGCGAAGAAAAAAAAAATTCTCTTTGTTTTCGTAGAGTAGCGATAGAAGTAATGTTAATTTGCTTAAATGTTAAATTAACTTTATTTTATATTTGCGCGCCAAAATTAAAGGCAGAATAAGAGAACAATTTTGTACATTTTACCAACCTTCTGTACCTTATTTAGGCAAATAAATTTTGAACTACATTACAACATCAAACATCGCAAACGCGCATGTAACTACGATTTGTACCCGACTGCCTCAGAAGAAGGGTAATATTTTTGAGAGTATGTACGTTTGTAGGTATGTATGTTTCATGTATGTAGGTATGTCTTTTTCTTTGGCACGTTGTCTGTAGCCTAAACGGCTTGATGGATTTTAACATTGTGTCGTTAGATTCGTCTTAATTGTGGGAGTGACATAGGCTATATAATAATAGGTTGGGGAAAAAGTTGCTTCGCATTTTTTAAGAAAATTCTAAACATTTTTTAATATAGTTGATTTACATTTAAGTACCATTTTGTTCGATAACTTTTTGCCATCTTGTAGGTAGGGACATGATCCCATCATTGCCATAGAAATTTTGGGACTTTTGATCAAAATACCGCGACAAGTGGTTTTGGCAGTCATCTCGTGATGTTAACCTAACACTGCCTAAAGAATTCTGCAGAGACCGAAACAGGTGGAAATCTGAAGGTGCAAGTTCAGGACCATACGGCGGATGCATTAACACCTCCCAGCCAAACTCTCTTAATTTTTGCTGAGTGGCTAAATATGTGTGAGGTCTAGCGTTATCATGATGAAAAACCACACCCCTTCTGTTGATTAATTCCGGCCGCTTTCTCTCAACTTCTTGCTTTCATCTCATCAGTTGTTCGCAGTAGAGTTCAGAATCGATGGTCCTGCCTGGTGGTAACAGCTCATAATGAATAATGCCCTTCCAATCCCACCACACACACAGCATCACCTTGTTGCGAGTTAACCCGGGTTTCGCCACAGTCTGTGAAGCCTGACCGGCCTTTGACCACGACCTTTTTCGCACGTTCTTGTCGTACGTGATCCACTTTTCATCACCAGTTATCAGCTTCTTCAAAAATGGTTCGGTTTCATTACGTCGTAATAAAGAATTACAAATGAGCACACGGTTCATTAGGTTTCTTTCAGTGAGTTCGTGAGGTACCCAACTATCGAGCTTTTTTGTGTACCCAGTTTTTTCAAATGCGCAAAACTGTTTTGTGGTCAATTCCCAGTTCTTCAGCTACGTCGTAATGCCGATCTTGTTCCACTTTTTCAAAAATGGCATCCATTTTATTCGTAATAGGGCGACCAGAGCGACGTGCATCTTTGACATCAAAATTTCCGGATTGAAAACGCTTAAACCAAATTTGTGCTACTCTCACAGACACTGCACTAGGTCCATAAACATCGCAAATTTTTTTCACGGCTTGCGTTGCATTTTTACCTTTTTTGTAGTAATATTTTAAAATGTATCGAATTTCTTCATTAGATTCACTCATCTTGACGGTACGAAAAACAAATGAAAATCACACATTTTCCTAATTTGAATTTTGAATTAACATACATAACATCACATAACATCACGCCTTGTTTCCCCGAAGGGTTGGGCAGAGGTGTCCCTGTAGCAGGTACACCCACATTTCGCCAGTTATGTTTTTAAGTCCCATGTAATAGGGGGCGAGCCTATTGCCATCAACCGGGCACAAATCCAGACTCCGAGCTGCTACTGAGAAATTTCAGATAGAAAAACCCAATAACACTTTGCCCGACCCGGGAATCGAACCCAGGACCTCATGCTCAGCAGTAGCGCTTGCGACCACTAGACCAACGAGGCAATTTTGAATTATGTTCTTTAAAATTTAAACTTTCAATGATACCAAAACCAGCCAGATACAAATAGTATAGCCAAAGAGATTTTATTACAAGTTCACACATACTATAATGCGAAAAGACTTTTTCCCCAACCTAATATATAAATATTGCATCTGCAAATACAAAAAATTTAAGGGAAAGTTTAAATTTTTTTTTTAATCAATATTAGTATCAAATAAAAGCTAGTAATGAGTCAATTCCAAATACAGGGTAAGTTTATATCGCGAAAAAAAAATTGCTGTTCCCTACATTTATGTTCGCATAACTCGTCAAAATGTACAATGAACAGCTGATTTTTTTTCGCGATTTCAGGTTTGGTCTCATAGTAAAAGTTGTTCATAATTATGAGTAAAGTCACGTGTTAAAGTTTGCGCACTGGATAAAAACTTACCATATATACAAGATATGTTTTTATTCAGTGCGCAAACTTTATCTATTAATAAAACTAAAAACCTTGAAAAAAACAAATTATAAATAAAAACAATTAACCCGACTGCGAAAATACAATTCAGTTATGTGTTTTCGCAGTCGGGTTTTTTGTTTTTCTTTTTTATATGTTGTTAGATCCCCTTCTTTTTCTTTTTTTTTTGGTTGGGAAATTATCAAATAACTTCTCCCGCTCTGGGCGGAGCGGGAGGGCGTGTCAGACTGAACTGACTAAAACCCACCCGTGTTCCTTCGGTTGCCCTGTTGCCGGGGGCCACGATCTCCCTATCGGCTATCTTCGCACCCCCGGCAAGCATTGGCCCTAGCGGACTCCGTCAATTCTGCTGACATCTCTTTGAGGCGCGCGTGGAACACAACGCGCCGTCGACCCGGGCCTAGTCCTTGTTAGATCCCCTGAGAGTAGTTTGCAACCCTAAAAACCTTGAGCTACTCTCATGGTGCTCGAAAAACTACAAAATGTTACGTAGGTAGGTACTTCTTGTTTTTCCCCTTTTAAAACTAAACATATGAAAGCAATAGTTTTAAAATTAACTCGTTTAATCTCTTGTGACATGTCTGTGCATGTAATATAAATAAATAATGCGACTTCAACCATTAGTCACGTTCTACGGATTACTGGATCAAGTCGACACGGTAAGTGTACGGGAATTCGGATTTAGAGATACAATATCGGGGGGCACGGCAGTGAACCCGCCAAGTCGAGCGCGAAGCAAACACTGCCGTACCATCCTTTACTGGAACCATTTCGCCGCATTTTCAGGCCCCTATTTGAGAACCTCTAGATAAGACCAGAACGCAGAAATTTTCGTCATCCAGTAAGCTATAATCATATACTTAAAATCCAAAATTTCAAGTCTGTAGGTCATTTAGTTCCGAAGTTAAGCGAAAGCAAAGTTTCGCATTTATGACACTCACTCACTCATGATCATCAGAATAGAACTAGTACTTCCCATAAACTCAGAGAGCTGAAATTTGGTACAGAGTTAGGGTTTAATGGCCACATAAAAAGAAAACTATAAAAACTAGGATAATCGAAGATCTGGAGTACCTGGTGACCCTGATTAGAAAACACAAGAGCCCAACCAAACTATTAGAGATCGACATACCGCCTTTACGAAAAATATTCAACTTTGTGGGCCGCTTCATTTGATGTCAAAAATCGAAGGTCTGAAGTATCTGATGAAGATCCCTCAGCTGGTCTCAGCTGTATTAGAGATATGGTAATGCCCCCTTCTACTATTGGTACAGACGCCAGCACATCAAGCTACCCGAAACTGTCAAATTTTCCCAATCAACCTTGAACTTTACGTTTCAGCAATAAAGTTGAAAATCTATTAAATAAATTTGACAGATTGTAGTAGCCTGATGTGCTGGCGTCTGTACATAAAAAAATCGACTGTCATTGCAAAAATCCAGCGTAGTGGGACACGTCTCACTGCTGGGCGAATGCCTCCCGTTCTGCTTTTAATACGCATATAAATTAAATTAAAGGAAAACTCTGGATAAGACTAGACTGGCTTTTATACTTATACTTACAAGTTTACAAGAAAAAAATAGTCGAACGATTAACTTTATTCTACTCGAACATTACACAAATTAAATAAACAAATTACACTAAAATATTAATTTCGCTCAATTTCGCTCAAAATTTGGTCAAAATATAATGCATTGGACTAAGAGTGGCGGTGATACCCGCACACGTCGCTAGATAGCGCTGACTGTATTTTACCCTTGTGTACCCTTCAACGGCCAAGTCACACAACATTAACTATAATAATAAAGAAATCGCAGTAAGAACCTTAAACTTGGCACGACTTTGTCTAGATTTCATTACTTTTTAGAGATAAACAAGCAGCTCCATCGAGACTTGGCTAGTTTTTTACAGAATGTTTTTGGTGGGATAAATATTACATGTACTACTAGCTGTTACCCGCGACTTCGTCCGGGTGGAATACAGTAGTTGCCTAGGTAAAAAAAGAATTTCTATTTAGTCCGTCTTTCAGATAATAAAAAAATATTAGACACGTATTTTTTGCTTTATTATATTTAAAAAAAAATAACTTAGAAAACACGCATTAAAGTTGGGGAGTGGGGCTCGCTACGTTACAACGCAGTATTAATCTAGCAAGGCGTGACGTCATGCCACATTTTAACTCAATATATCGCCGTAATCTTTTGATTAGGTACATCAAAAACGAAAAAATACGTGTTCAATATTTTTTATTAATCTAGGTACAAGACGGACAAAAAATTTTTTTTACCTGCCTATTGTATACCTACATCAACTTTATTTATTTGTATAGCTGCCAGTGAAACTCCCATCAAAATCAGTCCAGCCGTTTCGGTGATTAGCCGAAACAAACAGACAGACGGACTGTTTTTCTTTTTTATTGTGTTTTTAGGGTTCCGTTGCCAAATGGCAAAAAACGGAACCCTCATAGATTCGTCATGTCTGTCTGTCTGTCTGTCCGTCCGTATGTCACAGCCACTTTTTTCCGAAACTGTAAGAGCTATGCTGTTGAAACTTGGTAAGTAGGTGTATTCTGTGAACCGCATTAAGATTTTCACACAAAAATAGAAAAAATACAAATAATTTTAGGGTTCCCCATACGAACTGAAACTCAACAAATTTTTTTTCATCAAACCCATACGTGTGGGGTATCTATGGATAGGTCTTTAAAAATGATATTGAGGTTTCTACTATAATTTTTTTCTAAACTGAATAGTTTGCGCGAGAGACACTTCCAAAGTGGTAAAATGTGTGTCCCCCCCCCTGTTACTTCTAAAATAAGAGAATGATAAAACTGAAAAAATATATGATGTACATTACCATGTAAACTTCTACCGAAAATTGGTTTGAATGAGATCTAGCAAGTAGTTTTTTTTTAATACGTCATAAATTGTAAACCGCAATTTACCTTTCATTCAATGTTATTTGCTGCTACGGAACCCTTCATGGGCGAGTCCGACTCGGACTTGGCCGCTTTTTATTGTATGTACCGTATATACTCGTACTTTCATATGCATTTAGTAAAAAGCTGTTATTTTGACAACCAGACACTTCTATTTTATTTATTTGTATGTACTTGTAGAAGATAGATTTTGTATGAGGAGCTCGTGGTTAATAATAACAGCCGCATGGTTCGATCCATCAGGTCCGTGGATGGGTGACCATCTTTACATGCCGAGACTCATCCATGCCTCGGAAAGCACGTTAAGCCGTTGGTCCCCGCTGTCTTTCATGGATCTTTGACAGTCGTTACTGGTTGTCAGAAGTCCAAAAAAAGTCAGACAACCAGTCTTAGCAAGGGGTATTGTCAGATAGGCAGTCGCTCCATGTAAAATACTGGTATTCAGCTGCATCCGGTTAGACTGGAAGCCGACGCCAACATGGTTGGGAATATGCAGATTGTTTTTCTTTGTTTTTTCGTGTTTTTCTTTCTTTTTTTAGGGTTCCGTAGTAAACAAGGAACCCTTATAGTTTCGTCATGTCCGTCTGTCTGTCTGTCTGTCAGTCTGTCAGTCTGTCAGTCTGTCAGTCTGTCAGTCTGTCAGTCTGTCAGTCTGTCAGTCTGTCAGTCTGTCAGTCTGTCAGTCTGTCAGTCTGTCAGTCTGTCAGTCTGTCAGTCTGTCAGTCTGTCAGTCTGTCAGTCTGTCAGTCTGTCAGTCTGTCAGTCTGTCAGTCTGTCAGTCTGTCAGTCTGTCAGTCTGTCAGTCTGTCAGTCTGTCAGTCTATCAGTCTGTCAGTCTATCAGTCTGTCAGTCTGTCTGTCTATCTGTCTGTCTGTCCGCGGTCTAGCTCCGAGACCCTTAGTACTAGAAAGCTGTAATTTGGCATAGGTACATATTAATTACACCGACAAAGTGGTAAAATAAAATTATGGAAAACGTTTTATTTTAGAGTACCTCCCCTACACGTAAAGTGGTGATGTTTTTTTTTTTTTATCCCATGGTGTGGGGTATCATTGGAAAGGTCCTTTAAAACATTGAGAGTTTGTGAAAACCATTTTTGGATTCAGGGATCCGTTTGCGAAATATTAAGCTTTAAAGTGTTAATTTTTGTTAGAGTCAAATGTCCTCCCCCCTGCCAGCTAAATGGTTGGTTTTGGGTGTGTGAAAAAAAATCACAGCAGTAGTTTATATAACGAAATTAAAAGGAAAATTATCACAGCTAAGTAGGCTCTACAAGTTAACGAGTAATAATCGACCAACTTAACTTTGCAGTTGCAAAAACATGTTTTCCCATACATTCCGTATGGGAGAACATGTTTATCAACTACAAAGTTAAGTTTATTTTGGCATAAATTCATCCCAACTCCGGAACCCTTCATTGTGCGTGGTCCGACACGCACTTGGCCGGTTTTTTATTTTATAATATCGAGACCCCTCCGTGCTTCGTTTGGTCTCGGCTGTCATTTGTAAATCTTTGACAGTCGTTACGGGGTATGAGAAGCCCAAAAGTCTGACAACCAGTCTTACCATGTGATACCTGCGGATAATTTTCTATGTTATTTAATCATATTTATTCATATAATTGGTTGTAAAGTAGCATTATATTCTAAGTACTATTTATTTTATTTTGTTAACTATTTATTTCTGTTTTGTGCTCGTGATTATATTTAAATCTATTGTTTTATTTTATAGTTCTCTTTTTTTAAGCACGTGTTTTTGTGACAAATAAACTTATTTTTCTTTCTTTCCCTACCAGCAGGGGAATAGTTTTGGCATACCAAACAAAACAAATCACAAGTGGGTAGTTTTAAGTTAGGTAGGTACCTAATCTAACTATCGCCTTACCAGCCTCTTCAATTCTATCATTGAATACTAAAGTTTTCAAATAAAAGTCTTGAAAGCAATCGTGAAAAATGCGAATCTAATACATTTAAAAGTCTTTAGAAGTTCTTCAAGACATACGAACTTAAACCTAACTTCGAAAGCTTTCCATTTAACTTAGTGGAAACTGGCAAGTTAAGTTTTAACTTAAAAATCAATAGTATAACAACCACAGAGCTCGGAATCTCAGAGACGGCAATGTCACTGTTTAGTCGTACTACGACATAAATGACAGAGAAACAGACGCCATGAAGTATTAAGTGACATTCAAATGTCAAAAATGCAGCCCCGGATCTAGAGGGGGCAAGCAGGGCACCGGACGCCAATTTCTGGGGCGAACAAATTCAAGCATAGCAGACAAGTGCACACAGCAACTTTGCAATAAATGAGACGCGCAGCACATTTATAATAATCTTTCTATTTTTTTTCTTTTTTACAACAGTTTTGGCGCCCCTGTTGATTTGGCGCATGATAGATCGATACAATTTGGTTAATATGTTGCTGCCAAAATTTTCATTTTGAGAAAATCGTAATTTCGCGGTCGCTAACTTAGCGCATCCCCAAAAGATTGGCGGGGGGCGGCAGACGGCAGTTTTTGCCCCGCCTCAAAAAGAATCGCTCAAGTCTTTAAGCAACGTTTATAAATAAACCCCTTAGAGTCTGTCAACGAAGTAATGGGCCCGTCCAAAACTCGGAAGCGAACGTTTCGTTCGAACGTTTTAGAGTCTGGCCACGCTAACTCTGCAGTAGAATAAATGGACAACCCCAAAAAGTTTTATATAAAATAAGGTATAGTCCGTGCAATGCACGACGACGCGCCCCACTCCGCGATTACTGCACTGTAAGCTGAACTCTAGTAGGTACGGCGCGGAGCGGAGTGGGGCGCGTCTTCGTGGATTGCGCGGACTATATACTTTAACATCAGTCAGTTATCTCAGTTCCGTGGTACTTGAACTGTCAGATTACTTACGCTGTAAGTTGTTTTCATAAAATAAAGTAAAAAATTGGTTAAACCTATTAAAAGTAGAGTGCAGGAATTATTATATCATTTCTGTTATGCAAATTCCAAGATATGACGGAACAGCACGATGGCATCCTTGCCCTTGGCCAAAAACGACAATGTTTACAATATACTTATCGAAAAGTTGACGTGTAAGTAGATCTAATGATTTTGATATTTTGTCTTTTGATTTTTGCCTAATAGATTAAGCATAATAGACTAGACTAGGCTATGTCGTACCTATGATCTACGTCCATACGATCACAAAACTGTATCAAATCTACACTACATCGTGTTAAAGTGACTATTCTTTACCAGGAATAAATCAGAATTTAAACAAAATAACCTATCAAAAACAAAAAGTCAAACAAAGTGTCAATTTTTTTTTTCGTATGACAGATGTTGTTGCCGTCTATAGATTTTCAAATTCCACCGTTTTTTTACTTATGCAGGCTTACCGTGGCCAGACTCTTAGTAACTGTAGCGGCCGCCGAGGCATTTCTATAATCTATGATAACAACCTACTTTTCTTAATCGCCGTCGCTCCCTCAGTGTTGCTGCTTTCCGTCGATCCACAGCCGCTGTTTTTCTTTTACAGGCCTTGCAAGCCCAGGCCAAACATCTTCTGCTAGGCCCCAATACGTGTTGAACATGACTTTCATCCTTGTCCTCCAAAATCTCCCCATTTTTGTGCTCATTTTTAACTTGGCAACACTGTTCATTTAGAATTTCTTTTTCTTCTTTTTGAAAATGGAACTCTTTGTAGTTATTGTTGTTGTAGCTGTCGTAAATAGTGTTGTAACTCATTGTTTTTGGTTTTATGAGGAATAATATAAAAAAATCTATTGATTTTCTAACTCTTTGATTTATTTCTTGGGCACGTTGTTAAGCAGGTATGACTGACTACCCGCAAACCAAACATTAGTATAATTAGCTATTTATTAAGAGATTTTTATTAGGAACTATGGTTTTGTATTTTTTCATCAGTCTATTAAATTATTACCTACTTTAGTGTTAATTCCCGAAATTATTATTGAGCATATTTTTTAGTAACTGGTAAATTATATTGAGCAAAACAAGTTTTCTAAAATAAAATTAAAGTAAACCAACGAGGAAAACGAGGTTTTATCATTTAAAATTCCGGCTGCATCCTTGTTTTAATCCACAGCTTTAAAATATTTACATGTAAAACAACTATTCAATAGTTTAATTTCACTATTTACTATAAATAATCTTTCATGAATATCACACACAGACCACTTCACAACACAACACTAAAGAAAAAAAAACTTCGAAATTCGAAACTCGCGCCAAAATGTGACAGTTCACCGAATCGTAACTTTTTTTTTCGGGTGACGCGCCCGGCGGCGCAGGCGACACTGAATACAGCCGAGGGTTGATCACAGTCAGAGATTTACAAAATATGCTCGCTATTAATAAACTGTCTAGCTACACAGCTCCTAACGTCGTTGAGAGATGCCAATTTATTAGTGTTTGGATTGAAATTGATGCCAGCAATATATTCCCTTTAAATTTGTTGCGTCGAAAGCTCCCGGACGTTTTTATATGCGCATCTCGTTTTCGTGTTTCGAATCGATTTTTAATGTGGCTTCTTTGAGTCGAGTCGTTTTTGTTTTTTTTTTTTTATCAACACTATAAAGAGAAAAGATTTGGATTTTTGTTTGTTTTTGTAATGAATAAACTCAAAAACTACTGGACCGATTTTAAAAATTCTTGCACCAGTGCAATGCTTTATTATCACTGGCTATAATTTATAAAGATATTAGGCGGGCAAAGCCGCTAGCGAAAGCTAGTCTATACTAATAATATGATAAAGCTGAAGAGTTTGTTTGTTTATAATGAACGCGCTAATCTCTATGGAACTACTAGTCGGACTTGAAAAATATTTTTGCATTTGATAGTCCAATTCTTGAGGAAAGTTATAGGTTATTTAACATCACGCTACGACCCCTAGAAGCCGAGTAAAAAGAAAAAAAGTCGAAAGAACGCTAGCGAAAATGAAGTAAATGCTGGCGAGCAATACGAGGCTATGTTTTATGTTAGGCAGAGTACAGACGAGCAGCACTTTGCTGTCGACAGAGCCAACTTTGTCGGCGTTTGTAGTCGACACGTGGACAGCAAACGCCGACCAATGGCGATAGCTACAGTATGAGCACAGCGCGCGCTTTCTTGTCAGTCGACTTGCGGCGAGCTACAACAATGCTGTCGACATGGTGGGCAGCAGTCGGTGTGTCGAATACTGCAGCAGTTGCTTTTGTTGACAGCTGAAGTTGGCTCTGTCGACAGCTAAAGTTGGCTCTGTCGACAGCAAAGTGCTGCTGTCTGTTTGACGCCTTAGTGCTCATATACATGTGTGGCACATTGCCAACGGCAGATCAATTGCAGTCGTCGACGCGTAGGCAGCTGACGTCGACGCGTCTAAGGCTGCCACCGACGGGTGTTGACAGCTGCCGTTGCCTCTGCCATTAGCAACTTTCCGTTCGCGTATATGAGCACTTAAACCAAAAAAAATCAGTGGCACTCCGGGAGTGCCGACAGAAGTGAAAAATTGAACAATTAAAAAAATACTTCCAAAACCTTTAAAGTAAAAATACTTGCATAGAACATTGATTCGTAACGAACTATAAACAAAGAGCACAATCGCGTTTACAAAAATGAGGTGTAGGTGACGGTGTCGCGAGTTCAATTGTTTTTTCCCATCTCTAAAATGCCCAACGCGCGTAAAGAAGTTTTCACTTCAAAAAAACTCACACGGACATAGTCGCGGGAAGAAGCTAGTATTTTTTAAATTGTCGTTTTATTTTTTAGAGGATGATTATTTGTACAAATAAAAGCTCGATGATAAATCTTTTTGGACCAATGAGGTTGATAGGTATATGCGTTGTGGCCGTTTGTCTGTTCACAAATACGTTTTTATGAGGAAATAAGTTAATATTGCAGCGATAGTTAATTTTATATATAAAACGGTTTGAATTTATTTGATGTTTTTGTAAAAAAAAGCTTGTTAGCTATTTCCTGTTGAACTTCAAAGACTAACAAGACAGTTTTTAATACATATCGCAGTGATCCAGAGTACCCTGAATTTTAGGTAAATCATCCTGTTTCTGTCATTTTGGTGGCTACAGTGTCCTAATAATAATTATTTTTTGACTAGGGCATCTCGCAGTTTTAACCACTAAGGTCTTGGCTGCTTAACCGGGCTTTCCTGTGTGTGCCTTTAGCTTCTACACTTAAAGCGTCCAGCCAGGGGCATAAACTATTCTAAATTAAAATTAAGCAAGAAGGGACAGGCTGTATCAAACTTAGATTTTCATCATGATTATTAGGCGGGGTATTTAAAGCTACGTGCTCAGCTGCAACAACTGCTGGCACCTCGTTTTCGAGCAAGAGTCGGGGGGGAGTTTCATTTACTCGGGGACGCGGTCGCGATCGCAAAGGACCTCGGCGGCGAGATCGGAATGACGACAGTGTTCTAATTATGGCCATTCCCTTTCTCTTATTATCATAATCACACCATACGCACTTTCCCTTTTTTCCAAACTTTTTTTTTGCCGCCGACTTTCATTGAAGGGGAGATGAAATAGGTACCTACGTCTAAATACATTTTTTGAAGTGAAAACTTCTTTAGGCGCGTTGGGCATTTTTGAGATGGGACTAAACCATTGTTTTTGCGACACCAGGACGACACCTCATTTTTGTAAACGCGATTGTGCTCTTTACGGATCAATGTTCTATGCAAGTATTTTTACTTTAAAGGTTTCGGAAGTTTTTTTTTTTGTAAACGCGATTGTGCTTTTTATTTAGATAAGGTTACGGACCAATGTTCTACACAAGTATTTTTCTTCAACCAAGGCGATCTTGTTCAAGTTTTCACTTCTGTCGGCACTCCCGGAGTGCCACCACTTTTTTTTTACTCGAAGCAAACCCTATCTGATATACGTTAAATAAAATAAAAACTGGGTAATATCGTAATTCTAGGGTAAGACCGGTTTTCACTGTCGTCTTACTTAGATAAGTAACGAATAACGATTTTCTCTATACTATGCAGCCCATGGGTATGCGACCGCCCGTATTTTTCTGAATATTCTTGAAAAATTATCTAAAATTAACGTAAAAAGATTTTTTTTTTTTTGAGTAGCGTTTGCCATATCTCCGATGTTATTGGCTCGATTTGGATTCTGTTTATTATTTCTAAAAGCTTATCGAGTTCAAAATTTTTTCATAAAAATTGGCCATTATGAGAAAAAAAGAACGGAAGCGAAGACAATTTTTTCAAAAAAACAACAGTATTTATTTAAAAAGTAGTAGTGTAAGTCCATAAAATCATAGGGAGATAAAAAAAGTAAAACAAAAAAAAATTAAGATAGACCACCTTTTTAAAGTTAATTTTCGATAATTTGTCATGAATATTCAGAAAAATACGGGGGTCTCATGCCCATGGGCGCCATTGCATGTCTGCCTTGTTGGACTTAGTGGTCATAAGCACGACTTCTGCGCACTGGGTCTTAGATTTGATCCACAGGTCACACAAAGATTTATTTGTGGATTTCCATTAAGATTTTCTCAGTAGCAGCCTGGATTCTGGTTTTTTATTTGGTTAATGGTAGTAAGCTCGCCCCCTATTACATGGGACTTAACCGGTATAATATGGGTTTCCTATTCAAAACACCTCTGCCTAACCCTTCGTGAAATACAGGCTTGTAAATGACATTAAACGTTTTTCAGTCACAGTAGCGATCCTAGCGGCATTTTCTGAAACTACTTCTTAACTAGGGGCGCCAAAACCTGTAACAGTCGCGGTACTAAAGTTCGCGCATGCGTAGTAGTCGCTAGAGGGAGCCTGCTTCACAAGGGAAGGCAAGGAGATGTGTTGTGATTAAATATTTTAGTTATTTATTTATTTATGCTTGTTTTCGTGATTGGTGAATGGTACAGTTGTAAAGTACGTTGGAATTGGACAGTGCTTGCTGAAGGAAGGCTTAATATGGTTAGTGTTAATGTGTTATTAAGAAATTGGAGAATATTAATTCATTAATTGGTACAAAGAGTCTTTAAAGAGATAGTAATGTTAACATATATTATGTAAAACAAAATGCAGTCATTAACAGACTAATAGCATATCAGTAACTAAGTAAATAATGAGTAAAAAAATATTGATTAACGAAAAATCTAAACCATAAAGCAAACGAACCGGGAATGTATTAATTTACAAACGACAAAAAAACACTAGATACTTAATATCAACGTTACGTTTTTCATAAAACTGCTACGTTTTAGAGATTCCTACTTTCCCCTGCTTATCCGTAAACATAACTAGAGTAAAATCCTCACCACAAATATTTATTCACACACAAAATCCACCCCAACTCTTAACATAGTCATAAAAATATTTTTACAACATAATAACGACTCCATGCATTTCTTATTCCGTGAGAACAACATCCCTTACGATTGGGGTGTGATCCGCTCGCTAGGACACTTAAAACATTAAAATTAACAAAATAACACAATCTTGTAAATAAATAACACTTAAAATCATATAAAAAACGTTTTAACAAATATATTTTCTTAGTGCAATAAGGAAAAACTGTGGATTTTGTGTGAAAGCAACGGCTAAACGTGTGTGTAAAATGTCGACTGTGAGTAGTAAAGATTTTCTATTCTAACATTATTTTTAAACGTTCTATTTTTAAATTCGGTTGTTCTATTCGCCACTTTTTTTATTGTGTCGTGTTTTCTATAGTCCCAGTGTTAATCTTGTGATTTATGATTCGAAGTGACGTGACAAGGTTCGTTTATAAAGAACTGGGTTTTCTTGTCAGAAATCTAGGATAGGAAATTCCTACTCATCATTTCAAGTATTTAAAATGATATCGTAAGTATTAAAAATGTTTATAGCTTACATTTTGGTATTGCATTTTGGTATTTTAAGTGATTTAATTTAAAATATATATAAATTAATTAACATAATTGAGTCACGACAGTAAATACTTAGCAGGTGCATGAAACCAAAACTTTTTTTCCTTTAAGGGTTAAAAAAAAATCATAGAAAATAATCTTCAATCAATCATTTTAGGTACCTTGTCATAGAATATCGATTATAAAACTCGATATTATATAGTTTAGCCTTAAAATCGAAATCGCCTGTGACCTATTTCGCAAGATGACAACTTAGACATGACCTAGGTCAGGCGACCTGTCTAGATGCTGTAATGTTGCAATAAAAATATGTAACTCAGTTTAAAATGTGAAATTGAGAGTGACATACTTTTAAAGACAGTTTGGATAAATTAAAAAAAACAATTGGAAATAAAAAGATTTTCGTCTATGCCTGAATATCAATGAATTTTGAAATTGGAATCGCATTTCTTTTCATTGAGTTTTGGTTTGCTAATTAGTTTTGTTTGTGCGAAACGTACAATTATTTTAACAACATAAAAATATAGATAGGTCTTTCCTGCTATGTTTTGGTTTGTCTAATTCTATGCATCATCCTTACCCAATTAATATACCAACATAAGGAGATAATGTTTATTATTAAATAGTAACATAACATCACGCCTTTAATTCCCGAAGGGTTAGGCAGAGATGTGCAAATAGTACACCCACATTTCGCCAATAACTTTCTTAAGTAGTCTTCAATTTTAATCATGTTAAAATTCACATATAATTTTAGATTTAAAAAAATATATAATTCTAGGACTATCAGTGAAACTGCTGTCAATTCTCAAGTTACGTGTTGGTATCTGATAAGAATGGTTAATCGAAAAAAACTTTTTCACAAAAAAAAAACAACCGACTTATAAAAAAAAAAAAAAAATACAAACTTTACTTTTCACTTTTTAGTTTTGGTACCTATCCCAAACCAATTCGAATACCACTACTTGCTATGTAAACAACAGTGACAGGAAGTATTATAAATTTATAACATCATCAAAATACACAAAGTGGATTTAATACGTATTATCGAAACTAACTCAAAAACTGCCCAAGGGAAAGTTAATAAAATTTATACGAAACCACCGCGCAAGCTTTCTCTACCAAACGAAAAAATATTTTTTTAAATCCATCCACAATTGACGAAAATATCTTATAAAATATGTTCGTCTAAAAAACGTTAAAACGTTAGACGAACATAACCTTTTTTGAAATCCGTTAAAAATAGTATGCCACCATAAGTTGACATGAAATTTGACGACACTGCGTGCTTTGATAATTCCTAACATGACGATATTATCGTGGACGTACACGGCTTCACGATATCACAGGGAAGTAAAATGTATGTATTTATATACAACATGTAAAAAAACCTTGTCCGATCCGTGAGGGTGTTGTTAGGTATCGTACTGAGAGTCTATTTATGTGGTAATATTCAGGAAAAAGAAAAAAAAATCGCCATTTTTTTTTTCAATGGAGTTTTACCTGCTTATTACATGGGGCGCGGGCGGCCGCCCGGCCGTCGTTTAGCGGGTGTCTACAAGTCATCATTTAGGTAATACACCTGTTGAAAATTTGCAATTTTTTAATGGATTTGGGGTAATTTTAGTACTTAAAATTTTAATTTTAAATGGCAAGAACTTTTTTATGTACAAAAAACAATTAAAAAACAAAAAGTTTTTGGTAATGTTATTACAGTAAGCAAGCACATCAAGCTACTACAATCTGTCAAATTTATTTAAAACATTTTCAACTTTATCGCCGAAGTTTAAGGTTCAAAGTTGATTGGGAAAATTTGACAGTTTCGGGTAGCTTGATGTGCTGGCGTCTGTACCAATGTGCCCCTTTCGGATCGCACAGGGTTCTTTTTTTTACTTATTGTATAAAGACGCTTTTAAAGCTCGAGGAGGTTCGTTTGAGTAGCTCGTGGCTAAGTAATTCAAATTCAAAACATTTATTTCAGACGTACCTAGTCCATATACTGTTAGTAAAAAAAAAACCTTATAAAGCTATCATTAGTATAGACAAAAGAGAAATAAAAATTAAAACAAAAATTAAAACCACAAAGTGACACCGCACAGGAGTGCCGGTTTATGCCAAGCCCTGGACGCGTCCAGCCACAGTGTGTAGTCGCATCCAGTGCTGCCACATCGGCGAGTCCCAGCGACCCACGAACACGCTCAGAAGGCTGTTCGAACTGGCCCGCATGCGCCTCATAAGAGACGCACAACGCTTCCGCATGATGGCATGAAAACTATCCACGGTTTTAACCGCAAACATTGCTGAAGCGCTGCAGTGCCGCGCCAGCCCGAACAGTACCCTGAACGCGTTATTGTATTGCACACGCAGAGCACTGTATGTATGCTGCGTGTACTTAGTCCACAGGCTACATCATCTTTACACACCGAGACTCCTCCGTGCCTCGGAAAGCACGTTAAGCCGTTGGTCCCGGCTGTCATTCGTGGATCTTTGACAGTCGTTACGGGTCGTCAGAAGCTCGATAGTCTGACAAACAGTCTTACCAAGGGGTATCGTTTTACCCAGTTACTGGGTTGTGGAGGTCAGATAGGCAGTCGCTCCATGTAAAATACTGGTATTCAGCTGCGTCCGGTTAGACTGGAAGCCGACCCCAACGTAATTGGGAAAAGGCTAGGCAGATTGGGTATGAAGACGCTTTTAAATTTCTGTCCACGATAAATTTTATGGACGAGGACACAATAATATCGTCTCAAAATTCTAAAAGAGCACATTATTGACTTAAAAATGACGAGCCTAAGCGAATGACCGCTACGTCACTTTGTCTAGAGTAGTCACCTTTGAACCATGTTGACCTTTATGAAAAAGGGTCATAGGTCATCTTCATTAACTTAAGGTTAAGCACTAAGTTGGGTCTAACTTCAGAAAAGAGCCGAAAATCTGAAGATTGAACACAGAGTTCTTTTAAACTAAACATGGATTTTGATTCAGCGTTCATTGCGAAGGTTCGGAAGGTTTATATAACTTGAAATTAGCAGAAATCTCAATGTTTTGACATGTCACCATTTCACCTGTGCGAATCAGGGACGCGTCTTTCCATTCTATACAAGGCTAAAACGCAGCCATAGGAAACTGCTCGCGTATAGATTGGAAATCACTTTTTTACTAAGGTCTTCCTATCTATACAAGAGTAGTACGCAAATACTCGCGTATACTTCGTAGTGACCAAGTTAACTACCTCATTTCATAGTATACAGTGCAGTACGCATACGGACTAATCGAGTTTACATTGCGAGAAATTGTGAACAGGTAACCAACTTGTTTGCGAGGTAATGCACCTTGCGCTAATATTAAATATGTATACGCTAATATTAAGTATGTATATATGTATCTATGTATTAGTATGTTTTCATTTTCAAGTTATCTGTCATTTATGTTGCACCTGCCATGTTTTGTCTCTGCATCACCCTAAGGTTGACTGGTAGAAAATGCCTCAGGCATTAAGTCCGCCTTTGTACAGTATTTTTTTACTTGTGCATAAAGTTTTAATAAAAAAAAATAAAAAAAAATAGCCTGCCTGGCTGCGAGCATCTTGGAAGTAGCGCTCGCCGGCCGCTGCCGCGGTTGATCACAGTTCTAACCTCACCTAAGCCATTTCACGCAGTTCACACTTTTGTTCTTTTCTTTTTATATCTTTAAAACTCTTATCAGGGGTAAGTGATGAAGTATAGTTTGGAACCAGGACGCGCTCGTCCACGTTACAAACTACACCAGCAATACGCAAAATTCGTGTATACATTGTAATCACAGATAAAAAATAGCATTACAATGTAATACGCGAGCAGTTTCCTATGGCTGCGTTCTGGCCTTGTAGAGATTGGAAATACGCATTAGGGACGGATCGCTAGTTCATTATAAGAAGAATGGCCAAGTGCGAGTTGGACTCGCACACGTGTCACCGTAAAATATTTAACACTATACAGTGTGAGTCTTTATAACGTGTACATTTCAAAATTAGAGCATCTATGCTTAATTTCGTCGTCGGAAAAGTTTTATATAATTTAGAAAAAAAAAGATTTTTGCTAAAATAACATGTTTACTTTCAATTGAGGGTAGTTTTTTTTCCCACAATTTTCATTTTGTGAGGACGCCTAATTAATAATAATCATAATCATCATGGAGTTTGTTTTATCGCGATAGATCATTAAGTTTAAAAGTTACACCATTTTGTTACAACATTTTTTAAGTTTCATCAAAATAAAAATATAAAAATATTTCGTATTTTTTTTTCCGTCTTTAAAATTAAGCATAGATTCCCTCATTTCAATATGTGCACATTATAAAGACTTACATATACTGTATAAGATGTTAAAAAATTAACTTTATACATTTTAAGAGGTGCTTTAGACCATCGAACTGAATAACTTTTATTATGGGCTCAACTTTGAAATAGCGAAAAAAAACCGGCCAAGTGCGAGTCGGACTCGGGCACGAAGGGTTCCGTACCATTATCCATAAAAACGGCAAAAAAATTATGTCTGTTGTATGCGAGCCCCCCTTAAATATTTATTTTATTCTGTTTTTTTTGTATTTGTTGTTATAGCTGCAACAGAAAATACATCATCTGTGAAAATTTCAACTGTCTAACTATCACGATTCATAAGATACAGCCTGGTGACAGACGGACAGACGGACGGACAGCGGACTCTTAGTAATAGGGTCCCATTTGACCCTATGGGTACGGAACCGTAAAAAGCAGCTTTCCCACATCTAGGTACATTTAGAACAGTTATTAGGTATTAAACTTTACTATGAAACAGCTGCTTTTGTTTCGCGATTTCAAAGTTGGTCCCAAAGTAAAAGTTATTCAGTTCGATGGTCTACTAAAGCACCTCTTAAAATTTATAAAGTAATTTTTTTTATTACCTTATATTTTTTTTGTTATAGCTGCCATAGAAGTCGGTACACACTCTATGAATATTTCAAGTGTCCATCTTGTGTGTGTATGTGGTTCAAAAGATATCTAGCCTTGTGACTGACAGACAGACGGACAGCGGACCCTTCGTAATAGGGTCCCGTTGGCACCCTTCATGGGTACTTCAGAACCCTTACTACCTAGGAAAACATAAAACTATCAGCCGATACGATAGGTGCCCTTACTGAGAAGCGATATGTAATCGATATACTGCTAATACGGTAATACCCCGTTCGTATGATTCTCTACGTCAGTTTATGATATAGATACTACGACCAGCTGATTCACTGTATGGCCACGTTTTCGCAGTATTGTATTGTACGGCATGATATTAATTTTACAGTTTACATATTGGGCCACACTGTACGGCATTACCCCGGTTTTTATTTTTAAAAATCGGTGGTGACACAATTTTGTTTAGTTTGTGAACAAGGGAATCGCCACCATTGTCGCATTGGTACGGAACCCTAAAAAAGAAAACTTGTTTATTCTGCAAAAACTAAATAAATAAGTATACATAAAATACACACATACAAATGTAGCCAAAGGCCTCGTATTCAACCAATAAAGTTTGACAATGGTGCCGATTCCCTTGTTCACAAACTAAACAAAATTTAAGTTCAGTGCATCTTTTTCTTTCTATTTCATTAAGAAAAGGATAGAAGATAAATTTTAGTTTAGTCCTGTCAAATTAATCACTACTCCATACAAGTTTAGACGTGATTAAAAACTTGCCTACTAAAATTATGTCAATTTACGTCAAGCGCTGATTAATTTGACAGGACTAAATTAAAATTTATCTTCTGTCCTTTTCTTAATGAAATAGAAAGAAAAAGATACACTGAACTTAAATTTAGTTTAGTTTGTGAACAACGGAACCGGCACCATTGTTGTTCATTAGTTAATGTCAAGGCCACGGACCAAACACAATAATATTGCGTAATTACTGTTGCGACATACGGTTACAAACATCATCTGGCTAGCCTTTTCCCAACTACCCATATTGGGGTCGTCTAATCGGATGGAGCTGAGTACCAGTATTTTACATGGAGCGACTGCATCTGACCTCCATAATCCAGCTACTGGGTAATATGATACTCCTTGTTAAAACTAGTTGTCAAACTTTCGGGCTTCTGACGACCTGTGACAACTGTCAAAGTATAGCATGACATACTTTGACAGTTGTCACAGGTCGTCAGAAGCCCGAAAGTTTGACAACTAGGGTATTCTAGCGATTTAAATCTTTGTATTTTGAAGCATGCTCTGTGTTTTGAAGCGGATAGGTACGTTGAAAAGCGCTCGTCAGTAGCAGGCTTTACGAACAAAATCTTTTCTTAAAAGCAAAGAATGAGCGCAAATTATTAGATTGTGCTGATAATATTCAAGGAAATCTGAGGCATCTTGCTTTGTAAATAACTTGAACTTTTCCCCGGTATTTCACTCGGAATGTCTTATTGTTTTGGATCTTTTTCACTTCGCAGCGAAACTTCTGGCTTTAAAACTTTTCCGTTTATAAAGGTGAAAAGAGATTTTATTTGGTTTTTTGCTGTTACACGGGCATGTTTTTCGTTAAGCGGGTAAATGACGGGATTGTATAAAATTTGGAATGGTCGACCACATTTAATCAAAATAAAAAATGATAGCGGTGGTAAAAAAAAAGTTTTATTTTTTCAGCCATATAGAAAAAAAAAATTAGCACTGGGAGTGCCGACAAAAGTGAAAACTTGAACAATTTAAAAATTTCTTCCAAAACCTTTAAAGTAAAAATACTTGCATAGAACATTGATCCGTAACTTAATATTAATAAAGAGCACAATCGCGTTAGCAAAAATGAGGTGTCGGTAACGGTGTCGTGAGTTCAATTGTTTTTTCCCATCTCAAAAATGCCCAACGCGCCTAAAGATTTCACTTCAAAAAAGTTTTTTTTATTTTAAGGCTGAATGTCACTAGTACGTCATAAGACGACAAGGTCTTAATTTGACTACAGTGCGTTCATTTTATCTTGAACCGTGACGCGATTGGTAGCACTGAATTTTGCAGTCATGAGATTGGTAATACTGTTCTGTCAGTCGCCATTTTGAACTCTATAATTATTGAAACTAAGACTTCAAAATTCAGTGCTAGAGTGCGCGCCGCGAAAGAAGGCCCTTTGACGCGGCGCTAGTGTCTATGCCATTGCATCACATTGCATTAAAAAAATGTAGTTCCACAATTTTCCGCGGGCCTTCTTTCGTGGCGCGCACTATACCAATCATAATCATAATGAACACACTGTGGTCAAGTATACAGGGTGGCAGGGACATCGACGCGAAAACTGTTACCATGGATTCAGTACATGTTTCTGAACCCCCTCTGAGAAACTTTTTGTCGGTTATTAAAAAAAATAACAGCTGTTTCATAGAAAAGTGCAATACCTACGCGGTCGAAATGTATGGAACAGCAGATTTTTTAAAAAATAATCGACGAAAATTTTCAACGCAGGGGGGTTCAGAATCATGTACAGAATCCATGGTAACAGTTTTCGCGTCGATGTCCCTGCGACCCTGTATAAGTATGTTCTGTGGTAGTTCAGACGCAGAGTGATCAAAAAGTCGCTACTAGATAGGTTCTCTACATTGTAACTAGGTATGTAATTTCTTAAATTGCAAGTAAGTTTGGAGAGGATCCTTAAATATTTGTACAACAAAATTATTTACAAAGTAACAATAAATTAAACTAAGAAATAAAATAAAACTTGAAACAATCCGGAAGCAAACAAGAATTACGGATGTGACATATTGTGTCAAGAAACTAAAGTGGAGGTGGACAGGCCACATGATGAGGAACAAAAAGGACAAGTGGGCTAAGGATGTGACCGAATGGTGTCCAAGACAACACAAAAGAAAGAGAGGGAGACAGCGTCGGAGATGGGAAGACGACATAATAAGAATAGCAGGCGCCACATGGAGAAGGAAGACACAAGACCGCACTTTATGGCAAGCTTTAGGGGAGGCCTATGCTAAGTAGCAAGACAATCTTCGCAAAACTAGTGTCTATGTTAAATATTTAATTTACTATACAAGAAATATGTGTTTTATAAGATTGTTTAATAAAGGCTTATTATTATTATTATTAATAAAATGAATGAAGTAACTGTTAAATAATATTCTCGTGAGCGATTTGCATATCTGCAAACCACATTTCAACATTTTCAATGACGAAGGCGAGGCGAAGCCGCGGACAACAGCTGCCCACGGCTTCGCCCGCGTGGATGTCGGAAAATACCCCACAGGAAAGTACTACCGGGATTAAAGTATGTTTTAATCCGTGTGTGTTTTCTAATATTTATTTTTTTGCTCTGTACCCTTGGAGTAAACAACACAAAAATACAGGGTGGCAGCCGTGGCAGGCATCAATGCGAAAACTTTTACCAGGGATTCAGTACATGATTCTGAACCCCCTGCACCTGTAACAGTTTTCGGGTCGATGTCCCTACCAACTATACTACTGCCGTGATTTTTTTCACATTTCCAAAACCAACCATTTAACTGGCGGGAGAGGGGGGGAATTTGCAATATTTCGCAACGGATCCCTGAATCCAAAAATGGTTTTGAAACACTCAATAATTATATTTTCACACCATAGGAAAGACGAGAAAAAAAATTGCCCACTTTACGCGCAGGGGATGTACGAAAAAAAAATATCTTCATGTTTTTATTGTACCACTTTTTCGGCGTGATTAATATACAGATTTTTTTTAACCAGGCACAAATTTTAACACGTGACTTTACTCACCAAACCTGAAATCGCGAAAAAAAATGTAGGGAAAAGCTGTATTTTTTTCGCGATTTCAGGTTTGGTCCCATAGTAAAAGTTGTTCATAATGATGAGTAAAGTCACGTGTTTAAGTTTGCGCACTGGTTAAAATTTTACCCTGTATGTACCCATGCCAAATTAAAGCTTTCTAGTACTAAGAGTCTCTGAGCTAAGCCGCGGACAGACAGACGGACATGGCGAAACTGTAAGGGCTCCTTGTTCCTTAAACAGCTGTTATTTTGTCATCCCCAGACACTTTAATTTTATTTTTTGTATGTATGTATGTATAGAGATAAGCCGTATATAGGTACCTTCATCGCTTGCCACCTTCATCGTCTGATAAAGTCACGTACGTCCTCAAAGTGTCAACTCCGTGAAATGGGTCATAATAACGCACACAATGGTCGTCTACCTGTCTATCAGATAAGTCATTTAATACCGTCGCATGTTATATAATAAAAGGAAAGTGTTTTATTATTTTTCTCTCGTTTGACTAAGGTTGCAAAATTACGTAATTTTTCTGAAAACGCTGGTAAAATACGGGTATTTTACGGTCATTTATATAAAATTACGGTAAAATTACCAGCGACTTATGAAGTTTTAAATTTTGGTGTCCTCTGCTCTGCCTCTGCACATAGATAATATTATTATAATCCATGACATGGTGTGATTCATATCTTGAATTCGTGACTTGAGAATTAAGTTTTAGGGATTTTTAGTACGCATGAGTCGCACGAGCACAGTTTTTTGTTTTTTTTAAGTTCCAATACTGCTTATATTTCCATTATCCGTTAATAGTGAAGTAGTAGCATACACATAATACACACAAACATACTCACTTCCGTATTTGTAGTGTTTTAGTGGGTATGACTGAATGAATGAGTACGTCTAATACGTTTTTTACCGAAAATTACCATATCTTACCGTAAAATACCGTAAATTACGTAAAATATATGTTTTTACCGTATTATACCAAGGTAATTTTACCATTTTACATCCCTACGTTTGACACGAACTGTTATGAGAAAAGCTCACCAACCAGTGACCTTAAGTGATTAGCTTGCGTGTTCCGTACTGAGCTCACGCAACGCGTCGTACGTCCAGCCAGTAATAGGACTCGTCCATCAAGGACCACTGTCCCTGGGCACGCCACAATTGCGGCGATAAGACCCCTCTTTGAGAAGTGGCTTGAGAGGCGTCACGGCGTCCTCACCTTCCGCCTGACGCAGGTCCTCACCGGTCACGGGTGCTTCGGGAGGTACCTGTTCAGGATAAGGCGGGAGGAAACACCCGGGTGTCACCATTGTGTGGATCGGCCTGAGGACACGGTGGAGCATACGGTGGAGGGCTGCCCGGCTTGGGCGGAGCAACGCCGTGTCCTCGTGGAGGCGATCGGCGGCGGTGATCTCTCGCGTCCGGCCCTGGTTCAGGCCATGGTACGGAGCGAGAGGAAATGGCAGGCCGTCACCTCCTTCTGCGAAGCGGTAATGCTCGCGAAGGAGGAGGCGGAACGCGTGAGGGAGAGGCAAATTTCGCGCCCTCACGCCCCTAACCGCCGCAGGAGAAGACGCCCGGGGCGAGAATCGCGAGCCGATTTCCGGCCACCGTAGGCGCGGGCTTGCGGACGGTGAGCAATGGGTAGCTCGCCGTCCGATAAGGACCAAGCCCGGGTCGACGGCGCGTTGTGTTCCACGCGCGCCTCAAAGAGATGTCAGCAGAATTGACGGGGTCCGTTAGGGCCAATGCCTGCCGGGGGTTCGAAGAAAACCGATAGGGACATCGTGGCCCCCGGCAACAGGGCAACCGAAGGAACACGGGTGGGTTTTAGTCAGTATGAGTCTGACACGCCCTCCCGCTCCACCCAGAGCGGGAGAAGTTATTTGATAATTACCCACCCAAAAAAAAAAAGGACCACTGTCCCAAATTAGACGCATTATTAATTTATTATACATAAAACAAAAGGTATTTGAATAAAAAACGTATACTAAAAGATCAATAATTAAATTATCTTTAAAATAGTGATTATTTCAGAAAAATACGGTTGATAGATTTTGCGTTATTCTCAGTTTTTTATCCACGTTAGACATAAATTTACGAATTAATTTCACTGTGTAATATAAACATTATCTAAAATATTCCCATATTAAGTTATTTAAAAAATGCTCTAATTTAATTATTTTTTTCAAATCATTAACACTACTCTTTTAGACGTAATCTTCAGTATAAAATCATTAAAAGTCGGTTATCGTCGTCTTAAGGTCCGTTATTGCACCATAAATCTCTAAATGCGTGTAGCGCTAAGCTCAAACACAGTATTTGTAACTCAGTCAGTGTCACATTCGCCACTTCTAACCAGGGATGTTGCAGATGCAGATTTTTGGTGGCTCACATCCGCGGATGCGGATTTCAAGCTTTTTTAAGGGCCCGTCAAAGCAACAAGGCGAAATTTTTAAATTTTTACTTTTTTTTTGTAAATTGCAGCGCTGTTTCGTTGTATGGTTAGATTAATTCAATTCGCGACGATTATAATAAAGTAATTACTAAATTATAATCATTAAAAAATCAATATAGCTCTCGAAATTTTGTGTTTCAATTCAAATTATTTTATTTCACATAAACCTACAAGGGTACTTATGAAACGTCAGAAGCTAGGTGCACGGTTCCAATTGGTCGCTTTCTATGGAGAAGAGCCGGCAAGAAACTCCACGGTTACTCTTTTAAAAATAAATGGTTTGTGTTTGATGGATATGTCATATATTTATTATATACAGACGACGTGAGACGTATAAATAATGCCTTTATAAAAGCGCGCTGTTAGACTATTCTGTGTCGCTCGAATTTAGATTCCTTCTTTTCGATAGTTTTTTTTGTATCTTGAATTAATGATAGGAAGATGATAATTTTGTCTGAAAAAATATTTCATAACAATGAAAATTGCAAAAAGTTATCATGTGAGAAAGCCGTGTAAAGCAAATATTTTTTTGAAGTGAAAACTTCTTTAGGCGCGTTGGGCATTTTTGAGATGGGGAAAAAACAATTGAACTCGCGACACTGTTACCGACACCAGCTTTTGACCATTAAAAAGACATCAACGCGCGATACATTTTTTTTGGGATTAATGACATTCTAAACATTGAGACATGACAACGACATGATTGACATTTCCCTTTTTTTACCGACTTCAACAAAGAAAAGTATTTCCTGCACAGTAAAATTGTTTAAGTTTTCACTTCTGTCGGCACTCCCGGAGTGCCACCGTTTTTCTGTTTCATTAGAAACAGTTCCCATAAAATTTTGAAAAAAAAAAATTATACTCATAAACTTTCAAAAATTGCGGAACACATGGGGTACATTTGAGGAATCTATTTTTTTTATGACGTCACTATTTGGATCACCCTGTACTTACACATCAACTAAATCAAGTAGAGACTGTAACCAGCAGTTTTTCTAACGACTTTATGGAAATATTCATGCATGAACTATCATGATCAATATGCAAAGCATGCTCCAACCAAAGTACACAATTTATCAGGAAAATGTGGGCTATTTATTGTGATACGGTCTTATGTTTGATTCCCAGTTGATGTATAGCGGGCTGTTAGTTTTCGTTACTCTGGCCGTCGCGTAGGTACTTATTCATATTTTGGTCACAGCCTAAAATTTTGGCAGATGCCCAATGCGGAGGTTGTGTGAAAAATCACAAGTAGGTTTGGACTTAGTTACTTGCTGACTGTACACTTTTAAAACAAGACTTCTTGCTCTTTTTGGCGTGGTGGCTTTCAACTAGACTTTTTTCTCTTTTTCGTGTGGTGTGAAGGTGGTTTTACACCAGCGAGGCGAGGCGTGAATGGGTTGGGCGAGAATTGAAATTTGTATAGCAAAATTTCTATCCACGCCCTGCCCATCTTTGTTGTAAAAGGTCTAGATGCGCAAGGATATGCGAATATTGAACATTATTGCTGTAAGAATAGATCATTTATTTACTTTGTAAAACGGATATACAAATCTCGCACCGGCCATCGAGGACCCGCACGGTCTCTCTCCGTCAAGCGCTGACTCAGATGTCTCGCGCTGGCACGCGCTTGCATGCGCCGGCTCACTCCGACCAACGCGAAACATCGCTGTATACTATATATACTCTCCAGCTCCCAGTGCTACGCGAGCCGGCACTAGGTAGCAATGGCCGGCGCGTGGCAGCGTTGGCCATCGCGAGACGGCGCGGTATAGTGATGAACATCTTTCGTTGTAAAAGGATAATTTCAATTCACACCCATCCCATTCACGCCTCGCCTCGCCTGTGCCTGTGCCTCCATGGGCCTCTGACTTGGCTTCACAATATGTGGGTACGTCAAAGTGTAGTCACTGCAAATAAAATACTGATTATTCAACCGCATCTGGTAAAACTAGAACACGAAAAAGCGAGGCTAAATTAAACCATAAACGTAGTGTAAGTTCTTACTAAATAACAATTTTCAGTGCAAAACAGTGATCAGTGCCAACTCTTTAGAGCGAAAAGCTGAATCGCACTCCGGAGAATTGGGTTTGAATCACTCGGAGTAAAAAGTTTAGAGTCGGCTAATATCGACTTTTAAATTAGAATGCACAATTATTATGACACTAGCTTCTGCCCGCGACTTTATTCACGTGGAAGTCACCATAAGATACCACAAAATAATAAGTACCTAATACTGGGTGGCAGGGACTAGCAGGGACATCGACGCGAATACTGTTAGTGGATTCAGTACATGATTCTAAAACGCCCTGCGTTGAAAATGTTCGTCTGTTATTTAAAAAAAAACCGGCCAAGTGCGTGTCGGACCACGCACAATGAAGGGTTCCGTAGTTGGGATGAATTTATCCCAAAAACAAACTTAACTTTGTAATTGATAAATATGTTCTCTCATACGGAATGTATGGGAAAACACGTTTTTGCAATTGCAAAGTTAAGTTGGTCGATTATTCCTCGTTAACTTGTAGAGCCTACTTAGCTGTGATAGTTTTCTTTTTAATTTCGTTATGTAAACTACTGTTGTGATTTTTTTCACACACCCAAAACCAACCATTTAGCTGGCAGGGGGGGTGGACACTTGACTCTAACAAAAATTAGCACTTTAAAGCTTAATATTTCACAAACGGATCCCTGAATCCAAAAATGGTTTTACAAACTCACAATGTTTTTAAAGAACCTTTCCAATGATACCCCACACCATGGGATAAAAAAAACACATCACCACTTTACGTGTAGGAGAGGTACTCTAAAAAGAAATGTTTTTCATTATTTTGTTTTACCACTTTGTTGACGTAATTAATATGTATACCTATGCCAAATTACAGCTTTCTAATACTAAGGGTCTCGGAGCTAGACCGCGGACAGACAGACAGACAGACGGACATGACGAAACTATAAGGGTTCCTTGTTTACTACGGAACCCTAAAAAACAGCTGTTTCATAAGTTTTAACCGCGTCGTACTTTTCTATGAAACAGCAGATTTTTTATTTAATAACCGACGAAAAATTTCAACGCAGGGGGGTTCTGAATCATGTACAGAATCCATGGTAACAGTTTTCGCGTCGATGTCCCTGCCACCCTGTATACTACAATAATGTGCACCAGATGTCCACTTGCCGTTAGTAAATTCAGAAATTTTACGGGGTAATGTGTGGCACCATCTTGCTCCACAACAGTGTTAATGGAGGTGTATATCACTTCGCTCCCTTCAATTTGCGAGAGTATACTTGCAGCCTGATCATTTTGGGCGTTAAAATGGCCCGTTCACACACCTAAGAATTCTCTTGGTACGGTATTCGACTGATGTCCCCGTACACCAGACGAATCAGATCTTCTAAAGTGGGAACTACTTTATTAAGAGTCTGGTAGGGCCTGGCCGCTCTCCTCTGATAGAGTGCTTTCACATACATATGTATGAGTGTATAATGTGCTCATAAATCGTAGTCAAATACAACATGTAAAAAAACCCTGTCCGATCCATGAGGGTGTTCTTAAGTATAGTAATGAGAGTCCATGTGGTGATTTTCAGGAAAGAAAAAAAAATTCTGACGCATTTTTTTTTAATAAGGAATTTTGACCAGTACCTCTCCTAATTGCGTAATACACGATCAATCACAATCTGTTTCGATTTGAAACAGATTGCTAGTCCACTGCTTCATAAGTTGGAAAAAAATCTGCTCAACAACGGAAATAACGCAATTAAGTTGATGAATTGCCAAAATGAAACAAATTAGGCATAATTGTTTACGAAAATAAGTTACGCAATTAGGGTACTGATTATTATATATGGCGCGGGCGGCCGTCGCGTCGCCATCGTTAAGCGGGTGTCTACAAGTCATAACTTTTGACCCCTGTTGAAAATTTCCAAATTTTTAATGGGATTGGGGTAATTTTGGTATTAAAAATGTCAAATTTAAATAGCAATAACTTTTTATTTTCAATAATAATGAGACTTTTTATTACTTTTTGTTTTTTTTTTACGTATTGTCTATGGAAAATAGAAATTAGGTAGGTACTCGGTATTTCATGACATTGCGTTGCCGCGACGTATTAAGCTTTTTTACCCTAGCACACTGTTTGTTATACTTAATATTACTTGATAGTTAAATTCTTAAGTATTTTTGTTAATTTTACTCAAAAACATTTTCTTTCTTTGCAGATCTTAACTCCGTAAAAGATGGATGTCAGCAGTGTTTTAACAATGGATTCGTACTCTTACATCAGTCACAATTCCTCTTAATCAGGTAAGCAATTCATATTTAAAGAAAAAAAAACTAACTGTAAGGAAGTTCTTCTCAGGGTATATGTTGGGTCTTTAAATGAGTTCGACGCACGTTTATAGTAAAAGGGTATAATAGAACATAGAGAAACACAGTATGAAAGCACAAATGGGTAAAAACAATCTTTAAACTAAAATTAACACGAGCGTTTCGCGAGTCGTGACGTACGCTTTCGAGTTCTTTCGTCACTGTCCGTTGGCAGGGCGCGAGGGTGTTGGCATATTGTCTCCCGTCGCTTTGCTTAAGGGCTAGTCACGAACACAAACTTAAGGCTCTGCTACATAACTAATTAATTTAATTATTCAGCTTCTTGTAAAAGTTTACTAAACTCAGAGTCTACTAACTACTAAGTCAATTTATCCTGATAGCCATTTCATACAACTGATAAAGATTTTACTGATAGAATAGGGATGAAGTCTAAACATTTTTTTATGTCCTTCTGGTAGATTATTAAAAAATATAATAGACGTGGATATATTTAGTAACCAGTAGTGCTATTCTGTAACCATCTCACCGTGTTATCTTAGGTGAAGTGAGCGTGGAGTGAGCTGTCAGTTGTTAAGGATTGACATTATTGGCAGCTCACTTCACCTAAGTAATCACGGTGAGATTTTTACAGAATAGCACTACTGTTCCGCTGAGCAGAATTTTTAAAGAGCCATAAACAAACCCTGAAAGAAATCGACACGTGTTTCACCTCTCAACGAGGCGTGTTGTTACACCAAGTGCTGGAGCTCTGCGTCCAGCGCAGCGCTTGGAGTTCACGCCGTGTTCGGGTTCGCGACAAATCAATCGTCATCCTGAGGATGCCTCGTTGTGAGGTGAAACACGTGTCGATTTCTTACAGGGTTTTTTATGGCTCTTTAGGAATAGCTAAGCGGAACAGGTTACTAAAAGTCTCTTGTATTTTATAATGGATTTCCGTAAGGTCACGCCTGAATCAATTAATTAGGTAGATTATATTGGACACGTATTTTTTTCTTTTTTTTACTTAAACAAAAGATAGCGGCGATACATTGAGTTAAAATGTGGCATGACGTCACGCCTTGATAGATTTTATACTTAGTTGTGACGTAGCGAGCTCACTCCCAACTTTAATGCGTTTTATCTACCTACAGTATTTTTTTATTAATAAGATAAAGCAAAAAATACGTGTCTAATATATTTTCATTAACTGACTGACGGACTAAATAGATTTTTTTTTATTTTAAAAATTACGGACAATTTCATCCATTCATTTAGAAATTACTTCCCCTGACATAATATTTGAGAGAGCACTGCTCTATGTTTTCACCACATTCCGACAATATTTTTTTAAAGAAAATAACCTGTTATAGAGCCAGATACAGACGTAGACAAAAAATCCAAAAACTTATAATAATGTTTTCATCATCATAGCTCTATTCAAAGCCACATCAACTAACATACTTCCCTCTCCCTCTTTTATAGCGAGCCAGCGCGCTGAGTGAGCGAGACAGCGCGATGCATCCAACCAGTAGGTGACGCTGTCGTCTACACCCGCGGAACATGTCATGGGACTCAATCGAGTCGCGCGACTTCCTAGGGTGAGTTCTCATCTTCATCATCCACGAAAAACGAAAAAACGACAACTGTTAAACATAGCCCTTCCCCAAGTATCGCCACAACGTCAGCAGTGCTATTGTGTAACAATCGCACCATGTTACAAACATGAAGTTAGTTTGAAGTATCCTGTCAATCACTAGCGTCAGGTGGGATGGGATGACAGTTCACTTCACTTCAATTTTCGAGGTCAAAAAGGGTCTTGATAGACTGATAGACGGACGGACAACGTAGTTATCCTATAAGGGTTTTTTTTTCCTTTTGAGGTACGGAACCCTAACAAATGATTCAGAGCAGTAAAGCATGGCATTTTCCTATTCCAGCGGGGTGCCGGCGCACCAGCTGTCGGCGACACGTCTGCTGAGCTCACCTGACCCATCCAGACACCATCTCGATGAGCCACAAGGTAAGCCACAGTAGTATTAAATAAACTTTCCTCTCATCAATGCTTGCGCGTTAACCAAGCCTTCAATCCATCTGATGACCTGCATAAAGTGACATTCTATCAGCGATAACGTTAATTAAATAGTCTAAAAGTGTATGAGATTAATATAAGCCATCGAAAAGCTAATGGCGATCCTGTTGAAATTCGTTGTAGAAATACGAAACGTTTTGAAAGTATTGCCACTTGTCTAGGCCATCTGGTGGTAAGTGACGACTGTCGCCTTTGGATATCTGCAATACCAGAAGCAGAACAGTTACTGTTGTGTTGCTATGCTAGAGACAAAGTTGATACGTATCATATGTCTGTAATTACACTAGCACCTACACCTTCGAAAGCGGAATATAGCAACGCTGTTCGACAGCAGAAAAAGGAAGGTATTAGCACTTCCTTGTAGATTACAGCTCACTCCCTCCTGACGAGAGAAGGCCTGTGTGTGTCCCAGCAGTGTGAACATTATAGACTGATTATGCTAGCCGTAAATAGACATACTCGTATTAACCGAAACCAATTATTTTGGTAAGTGTTTGTGATGGCGTGACCCAAGGCTCTTCTTGTAGACTTCGTAAACAATAACTCTGCAGGCTGTTACAATATTGTTATAATTTTTGTTTTCTTCATAATTTTTTTCACCTTCCAGAAGTATACCCATTCTCGGAGGACTACAGAGGCGGAGGCGGCGGGGGTTCGGGCCGCAACGGCACGCTGCGCTGGGGCGCCCGCTTCGGCCCCGCGCACCGGCCCCCCGCCGCTGGCCTGCTGGACTGCTTCAGAGCCTGCCGCTCCAGACTTGACCAATACCTTGCTAGGAGGAAGGTGGGTCTTACACCAGACACTAACTTCAAGACTAGGTGGGATTCCAGGAGCAGACAGCACGTGACGATAACCAATTACGTCCTGGTGTCTGTGCAGTAGTCTCGCTATCGACCTTGCTAATTGGCCAACCGGCTCAAAATAAGGAGGACCCTTATTACCTAAGAAACACGTCACAAAGTTTATTTTATTTCTAAACTGATATTAAATGAGAGAAAAAAAAAACATCCTCACTTTACGTCTAGAGGAGGTACCTGAAAAAAATATATTATAATGATTTTATTTTACCACTTTTTCGGCGTGATTAATATGTATAACCATGCCAAATTACAGCTTTCTAGTACTAAGCGTCTCTGAGCTAAGCCGTGGACAGACAGACAGACAGACAGACAGACAGACGGACATGACGAAACTATAAGGGTTTCTTGTTTACTACGGATTTTTTGTACCTATATTTGTTTGAAATGAATAAACTCAAAAACTACTGGACCGATTTTAAAAATTGTTTCATTAGTAGAATGTTATATTATCACTGAGTAACATAGGCTATAATTTATAAAGATACCACGCGGGGGAAGCCGCTTTCGGAAACTAATCTTCAATATGTTACTGGTACAGGAGACAGTAGACTACTTAAAACAGATAATTTAATTGTTTAGTTTTCAACAATATATTGGAATTCATGCCCAGTCTCCATGTAATTTTTCACTTGTTGTCCGAGATAATTCGTATTCATTTGTATTCAAAAAAGTGAAAAATAAAAACTTTTTGCAAAAAAAAACAACCGACCTCCAAAAAAAAAAAACTACAAAGTGAAAAATAACTTTAATTTCGGAAGTCGGTGTCTTGGGTTTTGTGTTTTCGTTTTTTGCCACCGACTTCCGAAATTAAAGTTATTTTTCACTTTGTAGTTTTTTTTTTTTGGAGGTCGGTTGTTTTTTTTTGCAAAAAGTTTTTATTTTTCACTTTTTAGTTGTGATACTTACCCCACACACATTCAAATACCACTACCTGCTACCAGTGACAGGAACTTATCATATCATCTACATACTAAGTGCGAAAAAACTAAGTATTTTGTAGCTAACTCAAAAACTACCCAAGCAAAGTTAATAAAATTTATATGGGACCAATTTGGGAGCATACCCTTTCAAACAAAAAAAGAATTTTCAAAATCGGTCCACAAATGACGGAGAAATCGGTGGACATACATAAAAAAAAAAAAAATAAAAAAAAAAAAAAAAAAAAAAAAAAAAAAAAAAACAAACATACGCGTCGAACATATAACCTCCTCCTTTTTGGAAGTCGGTTAAAAACCCAAACCCTGTACCCTGATTGCGTAACCTATTTTCGTAAACGATTGTTTCATTTTGACAGTTCAACAACATTAATTGCGTTATTTACGCTTTGAGCAGATTTTTTTTCAACTTATGAAGCAATGGATTAGAAATCTGTTTCAAATCGAAACAATTTGTGATTGATCGGTTATTACGCAATTAGGGTACCTACTTACTGGTCCTCAACTTACTGAGTAAATTATAACAGCGTTAGTTAAGGTTCTGTCAATATTTCTGGGAAAAAAAATAGGAGTTTGCAACCCTTAGCCACGTTAATTAAGTGCCCTGTATATTCAACCTCTAGATCGAGCGAGGGGTCCGTCTATACGGCCAGAACGAACAGCGGCTAGCAGTGAAGATATGGCTCTCAGCACTCCGCGGTGTAAGACACAGAACTGACAAGTTTGCGCTACTGGGACATCTGTACCAGGCGTACATGGACTTCGGGAAGTATAGGTAAAAACTACTAAATAATACTAATATGCCTTAACTTGGACTTAAAGAATTGCACCATAATATCCTATTTCTTCCCGAGGGCGAGGGTATCGTAAAAGGCGACTAAGGGACTTAGAGAATGGGCAGTAGCGTTCTCTATGCATTTTTAACACCATATTGAGATCGCCAACCCGCCTGCCAACCGTGACAATTATAGCAACCCTCTCCTTGGGGACTTCGAGTTTCTTTATTTCTCGTGTGGTTATGCCGCCCATGGGCCTCTGAATTGGCTTCACATGCCGTCGAGAAATATCTCTCAGTCTCAGGTTCCGTAGTTGGGATGAATTTATCCCAAAAACAAACTTAACTTTGTAGTTGATAAACATGTTCTCCCATACGGAATGTATGGGAAAACATATTTTTGCAACTGCAAAGTTAAGTTGGTCGATTATTACTCGTTAACTTGTAGAGCCTACTTAGCTGTGATAGTTTTCCTTTTAATTTCGTTATATAAACTACTACTGTGATTTTTTCACACATCCAAAACCAACCATTTAGCTGGCAAGGGGGGGGACTTGACTCTAACAAAAATTCGCACTTTAAAGCTTAATATTTCGCAAACGGATCCCTGAATCCAAAAATGGTTTTCGCATTTTTTTTTAAGGAACTTCCCAATTATACCCCAAACTATGGGATAAAAAAAAAATAGTCACTTTATGTGTAGGGGAGGTAGGTACCCTAAAAAAATGTTTCTCATAATTTTATTTTACCACTTTGTCGACGTAATTAATATGTACACTTATGCCAAATTACAGCTTTCTAGTACTAAGGGTCTCGGAGCTAGACCGCGAACAGACAGACAGACAGACAGACAGACGGACACGACGAAACTAAAAGGGTTCCTTGTTTACTACGGAACCCTAAAAAACCTGTTTAAACGTTCGAAGTAGCAAAAAATATGCATTTACAAAATAAAATAAAACGTTGAAACATACCTACTTAAATGATTTTTGTGCTTGGAAATTCGAACATTATTTTGACAACCTTCTTCGAGATAAATCGAAATTGCTGTAATGGTCAAAAATAAACGAGTAGGCGGCCGGCAATGTTACTATGAAAAAATCCATATCTGTCGTGTTATTTAATAATGGAACGAACTTTTTACTTCGACCCATGGCAACCAAGGAGGTAACTTAATAAAGATTTTATTTATATTTCGAACGCCCATAAGAAACAAATGAACTTATTGGCCCTTGGAAAATTTTCTTTGTTCGTCATTGATTCTGGAATGTATTAATTTATTTAGTTTGAATTTCCGCGCATTGTTTGAGAAAAGTACTATCCAAGCCTTGGCCGCAACCAGGCATTGATGGACTCACGTACCTATATGTGGCTCGGCTTCGCCTCGGCCCACATTTTTACGATCGTCCATCAATGCCCTAATTGCTGGCCACGACAGTAACGCATTATTTTTAAATTTTCGCCATCTACTATATTTTTACAAGCAATGGCTTCGAAAATACTATATTTGATATATAACAAAAGATGGCAACCCTACCTATAAAGTAGATGATTTTGCTGCCATCAACCCGTTTGCGTTGCGTAATTAGAATATCATTTCTCTCTTTCAAAAGATGGTTACAATAATAATAAATGACCTATTACTACAACCCAGAAATATTTACCACCCACGAAAACGCACGTGCAAACTCGCAGTTCCATTGCCAAAACGTTCTAGCTATCGTCATAAAGTAGCCGACAGTGATTGGTGCAATGTGCCCACGCCCCGTCGTTGTATACAAATCAAATGTCGAGTGCGATCTCTCACGCAAATATCACTCATTTAATACTCCCACGAATGCATTGATCACTACTTATTTAGATAGTAGTAGCGGCATAAACACTTCTCGTTTTATATCTGATTACCAACCACGAAAAAGGTTTAGACTCCTAGCACGAACGCCCAACTTAAAAAAACTCAATTCGAAAGGTTTTTTAATCGAAAATATAACTATTATAAAAAGCACAAAAGTTTATAATTTTGCGACCTCGGCAAGCACGTTAAGCCGTTGGTGTTGGTCCCGATTGTCATTCGTGGATCTTTGACAGTCGTTACGGGTCGTCAGAAGCCCGAAAGTCTGACAACCAGTCTTACCAAGGGGTATCGTGTAATCCAGTATCTGGGTTGTGGAGGAAAAATAGGCAGCAGTTCCACGTAAAATACTGGTATTCAGCTGTATTCGGTTAGACTGGAAGCCGACCCCAACATAGTTGCCAAAAAGACTGTGGATTCTATTTTTTTTTTGAAATAGCTAAAGTAACTGTAACCAACTTGTAGTAATGTAGCGGTCCGGCGCACAGTGGGTCGAAACTATGATTTTAGTGACTTAGGGCTCAACTTTGCTTTTTTACTTTTTTCTTCATGTGGATGGATAGAGCTCATTAACCTCAACAATAATTGTTCTGATGTATTTTTTCCTAAACTTTATACTTTGGGTAGAAAAATGTGTTTTGTTATTTTTTTGTATGGAGCGGATCAAATAACCTTAAATTCCTGCTAAGTAGCGTGTGATCCCGCGTTGAAACTTTATTTTTCATATACCTTGTCTAGTCTATTATCATTTGATGCTATTAACGTGTGCATAAAGTTGCAACTCTGCCAAATAAATGGATCGAAAAAAATGAAAAAATATATCGAATAAAAAGCTACATTTTTTACTTTCGTAAGTTCTTTTAAGTTAAATTTGATATGGAATAGTAAGTAAAAGCACGTAATAATACACATAGTTACTTAACAACTAACAACAATACATTTAAAAGGTCCCTAATTAGCTTAAATTTACTAATATATGTAGTATTAGTAAATTTGTAAATTTAAGCTAATCACACTAATCATAATACATTTAAAAGGTCCCTAATTAGCTCAAATTTACTAATATATGTAGTATTAGTAAATTTAAAGCTAATCACACTAATCATAATACATTTAAAAGGTCCCTAATTAGCTTAAATTTACTAATATATGTAGTATTAGTAAATTTAAAGCTAATCACACTAATCATAATACATTTAAAAGGTCCCTAATTAGCTTAAATTTACTAATATATGTAGTAGTAGTAAATTTAAGCTAATTAGGGATCTATGAATTTCAATTTCTTTGTTTTAATGACTTTAACATGTTTATGAAATGTTATTTTAAGTTAGATTTAATACTGAATAGTAAGTAAAGATAGGTACATAATAATACAAATTAGTAAAGGTAAACTAACATTACTACAACTAACACAAGCAAACTAAAAACTAACTATAAACAACATCAAACATTACTATTTCCTTTCAATTATGAGTTTGACATTTATAAACTAATAAAAAAAACAAGAAACTTACAAACTACCAAAAAATCTTATTCACTATCGCTATGACTATCTTGTAAATTATCTACATCAATAAAATCTATATCGGATTCTGTGGGAAAAATCAGCAGAAGCTCTTTGACTTTTGGAGAGAGAACCATTATATTTTGTTTCACCATTCGAGGTCTTAGACTTGTGATCTTTGGATCAGAAGACAAAAGAAGATTGTGTATAATATCCTCATTTGTCGCCGTTCTACTTACCTTTCTAGAATGACTCTCTCTATATTTCCGGAAATCTTTATTACGAGCTTCCGCTGCCTCTTCCGACAGTTTACCTATAGGTATGGCACCAAAGTGCTTAATTATATCACTCCCATGTACTAACAATTTATGTATACTGGAAGGCATATAATACCAGGGATATAAGTGAACGTACAATTGTGCAGTATCTCTACAAAATTCGGAAAACTTAGAAAGATCCACGCTCTCTCCAGATGCAACCGTCTGAAGAATCACATGAAACCTTTCTATTAAATCTTTATCTATTCCTGTTATGCGAGCTGTTGTTTCTGCATCCCTAAAAAATCTTCTGGCAGTATTGCCATCATTGGTTGTGCCTACTCCTTGCTTGACTACGTCAATAAGTAAACCGCATTCTTTCTTAAACGCTTGCTGTATAGCGCTCTTTCTGAGTGACATTTTTTCTTTGTCATCGCCCCTGCAACTCCATTTTTTGAAGTCCAAACGATAAGCTGCAAACAAAAAGAAATATCACTTAAATAAAAATCTCACAAGTAACTATATAACGTGAAAAAAATTATGAACTAATAAAATTATATTTACCGATATGAAGTAAGCACTCCATGCTTCTTATCCAGGCATGTAAAGATGACATTCCATACTGGAACACTTCTTCGTTGTTCTCTTTTTGAGCAAGTGACTCTAAATTGTTCATCTCTGACGGTTTTGCTTTGCAGATATCACAGACAGCTGAAGATGTGTCTGACAAATATGACGATATTTTGCCGTCTATCATCGTCAAGTGCAATTGATGCTTAACTTCAACTTGATTGAACTTGATTGGCTGAAGTCTTTCTATTTCTTCGGTTATGCTAGCTTTTATAGTTACCACTGTTGACTGCGTTTCTTTAGTAAATTTGAACATTATCGGACGGCAATAGAAAGTTGATGAGGGTCGATCGTTTTCCCAAACAATTGTTCCATCACATTGTTGAAGCCTTATAGGAACTAGACTGGCCATGAAGATAGTTGAGTCATCAAACTCTGCTTCAGTCTTTTGTTTATAATTACTTTGACCTGAGGCTCCATCAAAACCCCATTTGCTTATTAGCAGTAACTCAGTTGGCGAATCCAAATCTAAAGTAATCACTTCTAAAAGCCTAGATACCGTCAAGTTGAGTAAAGCTTGCAGTTTAATAGCAGCTCCTTCTTCAGTTATAATTATGTCTTCTTTCCCTGGATAACATTTTGCCTTCGCTTGTTTTATTTTATAATAAGAAGGGTATAAATCAGACCTATTTTCACTTGCTGCTTCTCTTAGGCTTATATACTGCCACTTACTTAATTTAAGTGAAACTAATAAAGACAGTGCCTTATCGGGTGAATATGTACTACTTTTCGGTTTACTTGTACTTAAACACTCTTTAACTTTTTCTAGATCTTCGGGGTGATTTAGTAAATGGTTCATAATTTTTCCTACATCCTCATTTCCGGTGTTTCTTAAACTAGCAATTGTAGTAGCTTTAAGTTCATCCGGGGATAACGAAAGCGATTGGTTAATTTGATCAACGCGTCTTCGTTTTTGCCTGGAGCCCAATTCCTCGAAAGGTTTTCGAGGTGTAAATGTAGATGTCGAAGCTTCTGTAGTAGATGGTGGTAGATTTTCGACATCTTCAGTATTACAAATCTCGAGCCTTTCCTGTTCAGTGTTCACAGCTTCAGGTATCATTCCTTCGGGCCAGTTTATTGCACGTTCCAACCAATCACCATTTTTTCTTACAAACTGTGCTAACGTGCGACTACTTCGTTCCCATCTTGCACTTATATTTGAACAAAAGCGCGTACAGAATTTTTGGAGCTCAACACTGTTCTCTTCGGTCACGTTTATTTTATGTTGTAGGAATTGAAAGAATTTTTGACTATCCGACAGTGACTTGACCTGCTCTCTTAAAATCATAAATAAATCTAAATTGTTAACTAAATTATCCATTATAACGAAAAAGGGACGATCAGAATCACGAGATGTTAGTAGTAGTACGAATAAACGAACACTAGTTAGTATATAATAAATTATGGTCATTTTATACTTCCAGAATCCAGTGACAAACAATGTTTACTAATTTTTCTACTACCCTCATTAACTAATTATCCTAATTAATATTACAGTAATGACTAAAAGTGAAAAACATTGTTTTTTTATAAGGTAAAAGGTTAAGCTAATTACAGTAATTAAACACACAAATAGAAATTAATTGATTTCATATCCACATTTTTAAATAAAGGTCCCTAATTAGCTTAAATTTACTAATATATGTAGTATTAGTAAATTTAAGCTAATTAGGGACCTTTTAAATGTATTGTTGTTAGTTGCTAAGTAATTATGTGTATTATTACGTGCTTTTACTTACTATTCCATATCAAATTTAACTTAAAATAACTTACGAAAGTAAAAAATGAAGCTTTTTATTCTATGTATTTTTTCATTTTTTTCGATCCATTTATTTGGCAGAGTTGCAACTTTATGCATTTGTTTATAGCATCAAATGATAATAGACCAGACAAGGTATATGAAAAATAAAGTTTCAACGCGGGATCACACGCTACTTAGCAGGAATTTAAGTTTATTTGAGCCGCTCCATACAAAAAAATAACAAAACACATTTTTCTACCCAAAGTATAAAGTTTAGGAAAAAATACATCAGAACAATTATTATTGAGGTTAATGAGTTCTACCCATCCGCATAAAAAAAAAAGTGAAAAAGCAAAGTTGAGCCCTAAGTCACTAAAATCATAGTTTCGACCCACTGTGCGGCGCGGCGGCGGCACCGCGCGCCGCTCTCTTCGCTCGCTCGCTCGGCTCGCGCGCGTTTCGACACACTACTAACCTAAACTAACCGGTAGGGGTACCCTAGCTTAGTTTCTGCGATTATCTGTGAGAAAAGGCCAGAAAGTTAAAAATAAGCTCAATTATTTAAAAAAGTGTGCATCAATAGACGTGGAAAAAGCTTTTAGTGGTTCATTAATTTGAAAAAGTGTCCATCTTAGGGAGCGCAAAAGTTATTAGAGGATCAGTTAAATATTCACATTTCATTTAAAATCCTGGATGAGATCGCAGAAAACGATAAGGCCGCCCCATTGTATAATTTGAATCTAGTGTTTGATTTATTTTTTGTTATGTATTTTTGTGTTGTACAATAAAGTGTATATAAATAAATAAAAATCACTTGTAGCTTATTAAAAAACATTTGCATTTAATATTTCCTAACTAAACTTCCACATGCGACCGCAAAATGTAATGACAACATTACAATAAATTGTCTTCCACTACGCGCCGTAGTTTTGGCAAGCTATCAAGAGAAATGGCTCGTTTATGTTATTGTATCAGTTTTTATTTGGTAAAGTGCCAGAAAAGTTTAGTAACGGGAAAAGTTAGATTTGATTATTTTATTGGATGCGACATTGGTGCCGATTCCCTTGTTCACAAACTAAACTAAATTTAAGTTCAATGCATCTTTTTCTTTCTATTTCATAAAGAAAAGGACAGAAGATACATTTTAGTTCAGTCCTGTCGGTGATTACAAAAATAAATACAAGTTATGTGTTTAAATGTAATTTGGAATGAGGAAAACCAAAAAGCTGAAAGTAAAAAAGTTATTAAAACAAAACTAAAAAACCCGACTGCAAAAATACATAACAGAAAAGAGAAAAACAAGCATTATAATCTACTTATAGAACTTTCGTATTGCAAATCAATAACCTGAAAATATATGGTGCAACTATTGTTTGTCGGGGGACTGGACTGCGACACCAAAATTCTATAGATTATAATATAATGCTTGTTTTTTCTTTTCTATTATGTATTTTTTCAGTAGGGCTTTTTAGTTTATTTTAATTATTGAAAGATAAGTAAGTAGTAAGAAAATCGACCCACACGCTAATTAAAAGAACTCTCTAGCTAGACGAAAGCTTCCTTTACAAACAAATCAAATAATCATCATCATTTTACCCGAAAGACGTCCACTGCTGGACATAAGCCTCCCCAAATCACCGCCACTTTGACCGGTTCTGTGCTTCCCGCATCCAGCGGATTCCTGCGGCCCTCACCGGGTCATCAAATATCAATCTGCCTAGCCTTTTCCCAACTATATTGGGGTCGGTTTCCAGTCTAACCGAATTCAGCTGAATAACAGTATTTTACATGGAGCGACTGCATATCTGACCTCCACAACCCAGTAACTGGGTAATACGATACCCCTTGGTAAGATTGGTTGTCAGATTTTCGGGCTTCTGACGACCCGTAACTACGGTCAAAGATTCACGAATGATTTTTGAGCTTAACGAGCTTTCCGAGGCACGAGGAGTCTCAGTATGTGAAGATGGTCACCCATCCGCGGACCAACCCCGGCAAGCGTAGCTTAACCTGATGGATTGATTCGTGTGGCTGTTATTACTTAGCCATAAGCTCCTCACCGGGTCATCAAATATAATGAAAACTAATCATGTTTTACAGAGAATCCTTGGAGTTCGCCAACCGACAGCTGGGTATATCTGAAGAGTTGGACTCTGCACCAATGAGGGCTGAAGCGTATCTCAACCTGGCTAGAGCCCATCAGACCTTAGGAGGACTTGACAGGTAACTATCATTTGAGCAGCCCCGGATCTAGGGGGGGCAAGCCGGGGCCCGTGCCCCGGGCGCCAACTTCAGGGGGCGACAAATTCAAGCGTAGCAGACAAGTGCACCACCCAGCACACACCAACTTTGCAATAAATGAGACGCGCAGCACATTTATAATCTACCAATTTTGTTTTTCTTTTTTACAACAGTTTTGGCGCCCCTGTTGAATTGGCGCATTATCGATCGATACAATTTGGATCAATGTTCTATGCAAGTATTTTAAACTTTAAAGGTTTTGTAAACGCAATTGTGCTCTTTAACTAGATAAGGTTACAGACCAATGTTCTATACCAGTATTTTTCTTCCACCAAGGCAATCTTGTTCAAGTTTTTACTTCTTTCGGCACTCCCGGAGTGCCACTGTTTTTTTTTAATTATTATAGAATATGAAAAAGTTACTGCTATTTAAAATTCACATTTTTAGTACTAAAATTACCACAAATCCATTAAAAATCTGAAAATTTTCAACCGGTGTCATAAGTTATGACTTTTATACACCCGCTAAACGATGGCCACCCGCGCCCCATGTAAAATTACCCATAGATTTTTTTATATATATATTTTTTTCTTTTTTCCAAAAAAAATCCACATAAACAGACTTTCAGTAGGATACCTAACAACACCCTCACGGATCGGACAGGTTTTTTTTTACATGTTAAATGTGATCGTCATCTCAGAATTTACAGAATTATTTTTAGGTCCGTCTTCTTCTTTTTCGTGTGGTTAGTGACTAACCTGTACCCTAATTGCGTAATACAATACATTGCTTCATAAGTTGGATAAAAAAATCTGCTCAACAACGTAAATAACGCAATGAATGTTGTTGAACTGTCAAAATGAAACAAATTAGGCAAAATTGTTTACGAAAATAAGTTACGCAATTAAGGTACAGAAGGCCAATTCTCGTACATAAAAAACGTTCACATTCAAGTCGCAATCTGTCAAACTTGTCAAAAATTTGGTAAATTTATTGTATTTTGACAGATTAAAAATGAGATTTAAAATTACGGAAACTAAACCCTCTGGTGTCAGTTTTTATACGCACTTGGGCCTCTGAATAGACTTTACATGCCATCGAGGCCCGTACCAAACGTATAAAAGGAAGCTGCTTGTTTTCAAAAACTAGTTTTTTTTTTACTAGCTTCCGTCAGCGGCTTCGCCCGCTTGATATCTTTATAAATTATAGCCTATGTTACTCAGTGATAATACAGGGTGATTGGAAGATGGGTGCAAAGCTTTAAGGTGAAGATAGTATAGACAATTTAGAACCATTTAAGCCATGGTTGTCTTAGATGAAGTCTTACCAAATTTTTTTAACCAAATTTTTAAGTTTTTTTTCGGAAATTCTCAAAATTTAATGTAAACTGCATAATTATGGCCAAATTGAATGATAAATGAATTAATTTTTTATTTATTTAATTAAAGTAATGTGTAAGCAACCAAGCAAAACATGTTTTAGGCTTCTGTGTCATTAGATTTTTTTTTTACAGATATTTAAAGCTCAGAAAAAATAAAAAAATTGTACAATACGTCTTTTAAACCTTATTTAAAAAAAAAACGGAGGGTGCTTTTTTTGTTCAAACCTTTTTGAAGACATGCTTGATAATCGTTCTTTCTTTTGAGGTATCATTTATGCGGATATCTTACAAATTATTGAAATTAGGACCTACAAACCAATTCGAGGGAGAAATTTTAAATTTTAGGCAGTCTAACAAAACACAAAATTTTTGCTTAAAAGAATATTTTATGTGCTCGAAATGATAACATTGTTCAATTCTAAGAATTTTTGGCACATGCAGGAACCAATTGAGAGAGTTGGTTTTTACAGCAAAATGGTCTTAGTTACTGAGGCAACAAAGTCGTTTTTCTTTAGTCAGGGTCAGTCGGTCTGTGATGAAGCCGTTACATCTTTTACTTATTAGTCAAACTACTGCCCTTGTGAGTGGACGTTGTCGTGTTGATTCACAATTTACCGTGTTCAGTTGTAGCCCTTTGCGTTCCTGCACGTGTTGTTTGCGTTCGTTTTGAACTTTTTTGTTTCACCGTGTCCAGTCGTAGCCTCGCGCTCCTGCACGTGTTGATTTTTGACTTAATTGTGTTGAGTTGACATTTAGTGCGCTCCTACGCCGTTTTTCTTAATTGTTAAGTGACTATGGCTACTTTTTCCAATCAAGAATATGCGGATATCGTATTTATGTACGGTAGAGCAGACGGCAATGGATCTTTGGCGCGACGGATGTATCAAGAGCGCTATCCGAATCGTAGGATACCGAATGTCCGAGTGTTTTACAACACGTTTCGTCGTCTTGCCCAAGATGGGTTTCACCGCGTGGAACCTGGAGTCAACCCGGGCAGACACGAAACTGCCGTCGACGAAGACATTTTAGCAGCATTTCAAGCGGATCCTACTACCAGTACTAGAGCAGTAGCTCGAAATTTAAACATTTCTCAATGGAAGGTGTGGCATACAATGCACCAAAATGATAAGTATCCGTTCCATGGCAGGAGTGTGCAAGGTCTAGTAGAGCAAGATCCTCAAAGAAGAATTCAGTTCTGCCGTTTCCTCCTCAACAGAGACATCGAAGATGCGTGGTTTCTGAAATCAATCTTGTGGACGGATGAAAGTAAATTTTCAAGGGAAGGTATTACAAACTTTCACAACATCCATGAATGGGCCGACGCAGACAACAATCCACATTTTAAGAAGCAGGTGTCATTTCAGATGAAATTCTCTGTGAATGTATGGGCTGGAATAATTGGCAGAACATTGATTGGGCCCCACTTTTTGCCTGATCCATTGAATGGCGAAAATTATTTGCAATTTCTGCAAATTGATTTACCACTGCTGGTAGAGGAATCAGGTGTCCCGATCTTCGAAAGAGACCGAACAGTCATCTTTCAGCAAGACGGCTGTCCAGCGCATTAGACTTTAAATGTAAGGGAACACCTCAACAATTGCTTTCCTGATAGCTGGATCGGCAGGGATGGACCCATCCCTTGGCCCACTCGCTCCCCAGATCTGACCCCGTTGGACTTTTTCGTGTGGGGCCGGGCCAAGGAACTGGTGTATAACAACATAGAAATAAACACTAGAGAAGAATTGATACAAAGAATAAATTCAGCGTTTGAGACAATGAAGCAGGAGATGATGTTGAAAATAACGACTACAGAAGTTAGAAGACGGGGCCGTGCTTGTATTAGGAATCACGGCCGTCATTTTGAACATGAAAAATAAATAATTTTAATTCAAATGTTGTTTTAATTAGTCTGCCTAAAATAAAAAAATTCTCCCTCGAATTGGTTTGTAGGCCCTAATTTCAATAATTTGTAAGATATCCGCATAAATGATACCTTAAAAGAAAGAGCGATTATCAAGCATGTCTTCAAAAAGGTTTGAACAAAAAAAGCACCCTCCGTTTTTTTTTTTTAATAAGGTTTAAAAGACGTATTGTACAAATTTTTTATTTTTTCTGAGCTTTAAATGTCTGTAAAAAAAATGTCTAATGACACAGAAGCCTAAAACATGTTTTGCTTGATTGCTTACACATTATTTTAATTAAATAAATAAAAAATGAATTCATTTATCATTCAATTTGGCCATAATTATGCAGTTTACATTAAATTTTGAGAATTTCCGAAAAAAAACTTAAAAATTTGGTTAAAAATATTTGGTAAGACTTCGTCTAAGACAACCATGGCTTAAATGGTTCTAAATTGTCTGTACTATCTTCGCCTTAAAGCTTTGCACCCATCTTCCAATCACCCTATAACATTCTACTGGTGGAATAATTTTTTAAATTGGTCCAGCAGTTTTTAAATTTATTCATTACAAACAAACATACAAAAAGTCAAATCTTTTCTCTTTTATAATATTAGTATTTTTTATAATGCTTGATCCAAAATGGGATGTTAGGGTGAATATTTGAAGATAGACATATTCAGGATTCGAAAAGTAAAATCAAACATTGGTAAATATGGACCTCGACTTAATTTTCAAAAAATAGTAAAATATCAACAAAACTTCTACAAATAAAATTTTCTTCTTAGCTTCTTCTACTTTGGTTTTGTCTGCAAGTAGTGCTGTTACTTTAGAATTAGGACCCTGCAGTCGTTTTTTCAGTCTCATAATAATTTCCCTTTATGCATTATTTTTTCGTTGCAGGGATTCTAATTGTAATTTGTATGGTTGATCTTTTTTTTCTAATATGTAGCGCATCTTTCTCAATTTGCTTCTTAAGTTCTTAACTAATGGTTCCTGTAGATCATTAGATGTAGAGGGTTGTGGCTCATTTTCACAAATTGGGTGTAGTCTTCTGGGTCTATTTTCATTATTATTACTATTTTCTTCGCTGTCACTGGAACTTGGTGTATTTTCATTCATATGTTTAACTCCTTCCTTTATTAATTTCTTTTTTTGAAATTGTTTTCTAAAGTTTTCTCTCCATTTCTTTCTCTGTAGCCTTCCAGCGCTTGGCATCATTTCTTCAACTGCCAAAAGTTTTTCTGTTCTCTTCATTTTTTGTATCGTTGTCGTTCTTTTTCTTTTTCAAGGGCGTATAAAATAGGGTCAGCTTTGATTTTAGCGTATCGATTCCGGCGTGCGATTTTGGCTTTAGCCAATATTTCCTCCTTCGATTGCTGTTTTTTCCGAGGCATGTTTACTCTGAAAAAAAAAATAAGTTAGTGGTAGGTGGGTAGTCAGTATGCAGGTTTATTTTGTTATCAACAATCGATCACTTCGACCTTGGGCTGGCCTAGCGGAGTAAGGAGTTTCAATATACCTAATAAGAAGTCAGCTTATACTAGTACTAATTACCATTTTCAGTTTCTCATTACCGTTCGCCAAAATACGAACGGGAAAAATGGTAATTATATAAACGGTAATTAGGAATTTGTACACTCTCTCACATTATACGTTCTTTCTAGAACTTAATAACTTGGGAACTTAATCAAAGCAAAGAGTTTCCTATGGCGACTATTACAGTGCATAAAAAGGATAAATAAGAATAATAGACTTACCACGGGCAACTCGAACGGTAAGGAAAGAAAGAAAGAAACAAAGAAAGAAAATACATTTATTATAAGGAGATTTTTGTTTGCCAAACACGATTTCTGGACGATTAAGGTACGCTACAGTTGGCGCCAAAACACTCTTTGACGTGTGACCCGCACGAGTCGTGACGTGGAACTGAGCATAGACTAATATTTATAAATGAGATAGACTGGCAACTCAACGTCTGACAGATTATGAATATGATCAGCGCCATTCCAAGCCATGGAACTAAAATATCTATAGATATACGTAGGTATAGATGTACCTATCTTTATTGATATGTAGATGTATAGAAATACATATCTACGTATGAGATACTTTCAAATATGTTTTTGAAAGTATTCTACACCAGTTTGCCTCGTTCGTTTCTTGCATTTCGTTTTATATAATGTTCTCCAGTCTGTATGAAGATGCGGTCAGTTTCATCAGTTGAGCGCCCAGGAACACCGCAAACGTATCTCAGCGTTGTGTAGAATGTAAAATAACACTACATTATGATATTATTATAGTCCAAACTCCTTACGAAGTGCACAACTACATGTGTATGTCACAAACACTTTCACAAAACCACAGTCAATGCTAGAATTTTAGTGTTTGTAGGAAGAACCAAAGCTCAAATCGATGAAATTAACACAAAAACACTGAATAACAATAGGAATATGTTATGTCCATCTGTATATAGTGCTGGAACTATGTTTTACGTGAAATAAACAAAAACATAACTTTATATCTCACTAAGTAGTTATTTGGGGAGGGCCGCGTAATATGCATATGTTCAAAGAATCACCCGTTAACATTTTATAGTGAAGTCAAATGGGTGTCTTATAAAATCGAATCAAACAAATCATTTTATTGTGGTTTTTAGTGATAGATACCGTAGATCTCAGAATATGTGTTCAAAAATCTTCAAATACCTACTTTGGGTTTCATTAAAGATTCAATTTAATTTTGAAATATTTAAAATCAATAATCAAAGTCAAACGCAAATTCAAGTAGAAGGGCCATTTCGCATTTCAAAAAAACACTACAAAGTGAAAAATTACTTTATTTCGGAAGTTCCACCGACTTCCGAAATTAAAGTTATTCGCGAGCATTACCGCTTCGCAGAAGGACAGAAGGAGGTGATGGCCTGCCATTTCCTCTCGCTCCGTACCATGGCCTGAACCAGGGCCGGACGCGAGAGATCACCGCCACCGATCGCCTTCACGAGGACACGGCGATACTCCGCCCAAGCCGGGCAGACCTCCACCGTATGCTCCACCGTGTCCTCCGGGCGATCCACACAATGGTGACACCCGGGCGTTTCCTCCCGCTTTATCCTGAACAGGAACTTCTCGAAGCAGCCGTATCCGATGAGGACCTGCGTCAGGCGGAAGGTGAGGACGCCATGGCGCCTCTCAAGCCACTCCATAAAGAGGGGTCTTATCGCCGCAATTGTAGCGTGCCCAGCGCTGGGTTGCGACAATCGCACTCTCTATGACGCCATGAGATCCCGCCGGAGCTCTGTCCGCTGTGCCGCGATTTCTTGCGGCATCGGAGTTAAGCCCCGGATAGTTCGACTACCTGCTATGTAAATAACAATGACAGGAACTTATCATATCATCCACATACTAAGTGGGAAAATATACGTATCATAGAAGCTAACTCAAAAACTACCCAAATAAAGTTAATAAAATTTATATGGGACCACCTCTGAAGTAGGACCTACCAAACAAAGAAAGAATCGTCAAAATCAATTCATAATTGGCGGAGTAATCGCGAAACAAACATACAAAAAAAAAAACAGTAGCACTCCGGGAGTGCCGACAGAAGTGAAAACTTTAAAAAAATCGGCACCGCGGTAATCAACGCGTTGATGTCTTTTTAATGGTCAAAAGCTGGTGTCGTCACAGTGTCGCGAAATCAATGGTTCAGTCCAATCTCAAAAATGCCCAACGTGCCTAAAGAAGTTTTCACTTTAAAAAAAAACAAAATGGAGAGAACCTACTCCTTTTGGAAGTCGGTTAAAAATTCATTTTACCTTTTAATTCTTCTTCCAGAGCCCTCTCCTACGCTCGCCAGGCCCTCTACAACGACTGCGGCGGTGGTTCAACAGCCGGCTGCGTTCATCTGACAGTAGCAGCCGTCAGTCTGGAACTAGGAGCCTTCTCTAAAGCTATGGACGCCTTCCAGAAAGCGCTGGCTGTGGCACAGGCGCAGAATGACAACACTTTACTGCTTCAGGTACGATGAGGTTTTTCGTCGTCACTTTTTATGCGAAATAGTATCAGACATCGACCTCTGGCGGTGCCGAATACGAAAATCATCTGAGAAGACTTCTGGAGTGTCCTAACCTAAACTTTTTCACACTAGGCTATCACTGCGCACAACACAATCAATAAAAAAAGAATATTGAAATAAATTCTATTTGTCCGACACCAAAAAACATGAAATCCAAAGCCTTGAAGTACTTTATTAATTCTCTAGGGTTATTAATTCGCTAGCAATGAGAATTCAGAGAAGACGAGCAGCAATTGAGCAAAAATTTTGTTCAATTCAATTCATTACAATATATTTTGTTTCACTTAATGTCATCAACCAAAACAAATGTGTCCAATGTTGGGACACATTTGCTATTTGTCGTTTCTCATGGATAAGAACCAGCAAGAAACTCCTTGGTTTTCAAAGTGGTCATTCTGCACTTGAATTACTGACAAATCTTAATAATCCAGCTACTTCTGTCCCTAGGTGTACGTAGGCCTCTCAGAGCTGTGGCGGCGTCTCCGCGACGCAGAACGCGCGGTGGCCTGCGCAGCACGCGCGTGCGACCTCGGCCGCGGTCCGCGCGCTACTGACCTGAACACACGACATCATCGGATGGCTCTTCTGCAAATGGCGGCTGCGTTGAGGGCAAGAGGCGAGCTTGGAGATGCTCATGATTATTGTAATGTAAGATATTTTCTATTCAACTAGCTTCCGCTAGCGGTTTCGCCCGCGTGATATCTTTATAAATTACTAGCTTCTGCCCGTGACTTCGTCCGTGAGCCTATAACCTTCCTCAAGAATTGGGCTATCCAATGCAAAAAGAATTTATCAAATCAAACAAATTTTACCTCTTTATAATTTTATTAGTATTAGTATGTTAAAATCGATCCAGTAGTTTTTGAATTTATTCATTACAAACAAACAAACACAAAATATCAAATCTTTACTCTTTATAATATTAGTTTAAATAATCGGCCTCGACTCTTTCCGATCCTAAGCACAATCGAAGATTTGAGGTTAGGCCAGGCCCATATATGTACTAAAAATGGCAACGATATTTAATAACTTGTAAGTAATATTGTTCTGCTACCATTTTCAGGAATCATTACGACTAGCAGCAGTGGCAGGTGATCAGGGATGTTACGCGCGTGCGGTGCGTATTGCAGGCGATGTGTACCGCAGGAAATGTGATATCGGGAAGGCGTTAAGGTATGTAGATAAATATTGCATTTTCTCTAATCTGTAACCTAATAAATTATATTCGTTGGAGTGATTGGAAGAGTACATTATTGATGTATTGACTAAAATGCTAGAAAATAAATAATTGGATGTTTATTTTTGAGGAAACTGTACAAAATGATAATTTTACAAATCACTTGTTGTCATAATTTGGCGCCCAGCATGGGATACTTTGCCCCAGTTGGGCGCCAACATACATAAACCCTTCTACTTAGCATTTGAATTGTTGTTGATCCTCAAAATAACATTTAACTATTTATCTCCATTCTATTCGAATTTATTATGCACACACACGTTGTATGTGTTCATTAATTCAGTACACCGAAAAAAAAGATTCCAACGAATTGAGAATTTCCTAATTTCTTAAAGTCGGTTAAAAGCTTTCATTCAGAGATTATCAAAACAAAAGCTTCGATTCAGTTCTTATTTTCAAGCATAAACTCGTATTGATATATATTTTAACTCATAAAAACTTGACAATTATAAATTATAAAACTAGGTAAAACTACCTCTAGGACTCTAACCATGTTTGATAAGAGTATATTTATGTGTAAAAGGATTTTTCTATTCGACGATTTTTCTCAACAGACACTACGAAGTAGCAATGGGAGCCGGCCAAGCGTTAGGCGACCGCCTCGCTCAAATGGAAGCCATGGATGGAGCGGCGCGTTGTCTAGAAGCACTTCGACTACAGGGCAGGATCTGTAACTGTAGACCGTTGGAGTTCAACACACGCCTACTTGAAGTCGCTACTTCTGTTGGGGCTAAGGTAAGCAAAGCTAGCATTTTTAGGAATTTTCTGCAGAATAGTCACTAAAAGATGTATAAGGCAACAGCACAATTGGTATTTCTAAGGCAGGTGGTTATGGGCCGGCTATGCCATGGCGAAAATAGCCAGAGTAAGTAGTTCTTGAGTAGAGACTGTGAATCAGCAAGCTGATCGTGAAACGTCCCTCAACGACGATGGCCTGGCGACCTTAGAACCAGCCCCCACTCTCAGAGAGAAGGCCAGAGTCCTAACACTAGGAACATTATTGGCTGATTATGTTTTTCAGCTGACTTAATTATAATTATTTACTAAGCTTGCTTCGTTAGCCTAGTGATCGCTAACGCGAGTGCTCAGCATAAGGTCCTTGGTTGGAAAAAGGATGATGATTTAAGTAGAAGAGGAAACTAAATACAAACTAAGTCTTAACATAATTTAAGACGAAGGTTACAGTTATTTTGAAAAGTGTTATTGTAAGTTTGTTGGTATGGTATTATTTATTTATTTATATATACTTTATTGTACACCACAAAAATACACAACAAAAAACAAATCAAACACTACAAAATATACAATGGGCGGCCTTATCGCTTTCCGCGATCTCTTCCAGGCAACCTTGATTCGTCAAACGCATTCAACATTGTTCATCATAGGTACCTATGTGTTATAAAATAGGTAGTTTTCTGATAATTAGTAGTTTCCAATCGGGAATGAGAGATGATCTTCTTCTATTATGGTTTTTCGGCGAGATCAACCCATTATTTCAATTATAATAATCAAAGTTGTTACGTAACTGATATGCTTTAACGTGAGTGTTCCGAAAGGTTCATTTCTAGGTCCAAGTTACTGTTTTTTTTAATAACATCTTTGAATCAAAGTTTTCTTTTCCTATAGCGTAATCGAGGGTTATGATGTAGGCTTAGGTACAATTACATAAAGTTTTTATAGGTACTCATTTTTCAAAATGTAAATATGTTGAATCTCTGTTTTCTCTGAAACAAGTACGCTGGTTTCAGGCTCGAAAACTAACGACGCATCAATATTAAACGCAGGTCAAGTGATGCGATTAAATATCTTTCAAGCACTCACAGCAGTTTACTCGCGCTTGACAATGTGTCACTCACACATGAATTTTCGTTCGAAAAACTAGTCCTTAATGACATACATACATAAACTTACGCCTTCTTCCCATGGGGGTAGGCAGAAACTACAGAACGCCACCTGCTACGATCCTTACATACTCCTTCTCCTCGTTTACGTTCATACATCTGGTCATACACGCACGCCGGTTGCGAGTACTACACACCTGATGTTCTTCTTTAATAACTTATGACAATATCCTCCTGCAGATGCTAGTCCGCCGCGTCCGCCTCCGCCTAGCAGAGATCTACACCGGACTGGGCGACAACGAAGCCGCCGCGCGACAGAAGCGCGCGGCGGCGGCGTGGGTGGCGCCCGCGTGCGCGCGCTGCCGCGAGCCGCTCGCGGACAGGCCTTCGCCCCTCGCCTCGCTGCCGTGTGCTCATATTGTGCATCATGCGTATGTATTGCTTTTGATTGTTTTGTGCAAGTATGATTAAATTGACAAAGATGGCGTTAAGGTAAGCAGATAAATTCATTATTATTATACTCTTGGTCTAGCCAGTGTGGGGTGTGAGGGGCTTGTGGCTAAGTAATAACAGCTACACGGGTCGATCTATTAGGTTAAGCTGCGCTTCCCACGGTTGGTCCGTGGATGGGTGACCATTTTTACATATCAAGACCCCTCCGTGCCTCGGAAAGCACGCTAAGCCGTTGGTTCCGGCTATCATTTGTAGATCTTTGACAGATGTTACGGGTCAAAATTCAAAAGTCATTTATTCAAACTAGGCTGAGAATCAGTACTTTTCGAACGTCAAAATTACATAAGACAGTCCTCCAAAACGCCCACCCTTCACCACTTCCTAGTGCCTTTAGCTGGGAAGAAGAAGTGGCGCAACAAACTCCCCAACAGCACAGCTGTCTGTTCAGTTAGAAAAAAAATTATTCTATACAATCGTATATCGCAAAATAATTTACATTACGCAACACAAAACATAATTTAAATGATAAATTACGGGCCATATGTCAGCCAGCACACGCCAATATACCAACCAAAAACATCAAGAACTATACTCAAACAGAAATAAAAAATTGGTATAAAGTATTTAGATTTTTTTTTAATGAAATGCTCGATGTTCCTTATTTACGGCCGGCTGCCTAAAGCGAGTCGTCCACCACCAGTTAAAAACTGAATTAGTTGAGTTTAGCTCGCCAGTGTTTCATACATGTGGGTGGACGCACATGTATGCATGAAAAACTGGCGAGCTAAACTAATTTAGTTTAGCTGGCGGTGGACGGCTTGGTTTAGTGTTCTAACCTCCTGGATTATTTTCAAAAGAATATCCATTTTTTCCAGCTGCATGCCCGAGTCCTGGTCTCGTCGCTCGACCCGCAGTCAAAGTGGAGTGGACTGTGCCGAGTGCGCGTCACCACGAGCGCCGCGAGCCCCGCCACCCGCTCCACCAGCTCCCAGGACATTACCGACACAGGTATACAATCAATTACAGACTAGGTACATTCCATTCATACCATCTATATTAGCTTGTACAGACAAACTATGTTCTTAATGTCCCTCGGCAAATCTCGTGTTTCCTCAGTCGTCGGATTTCTATCAGTTGCCCTTTGCACTTGGTGCAGACCGGACGCTCTCAATCGACTTGGAAGTACATAGAGTTGTTAATAGTAATTTATTTTAAAATGGGAGGAAAGCCGCTAAAGTCGCAGGCACGACAGATAGGAAAATAGTTTTACAGCTCTATATAGTTCACACGGAAATCAAAACAAAACAACAATAAAGTACTTAGTTCTGAATTCAAATTATTATACAAGATAAATCTAATAATTGATGGACATGGAAATTAGCATTCGTTTGTATTCGGAAATGCGATGATACCCGAGGGACATTAAAAAAAAATAGAAATACTGTACATACCATCATCCATACTAACACCACACTCACTCAAGCAACCTCTCACACATACTCTCACATCTCTTTTACACTTCCCCTATTACTCACACACACTCTGGTATTTCCACTGACTCTTTTTGTATTTTTTATTCACTGACTTCCAAAAACGAGGAAGTTATTTATGTTCGTCGCGTATGTTTGTTTTTTTATGCATGTCCACCGATTTCTCCGTAAATTGTGGACCGATTTTGAAAATCCTTGTTTGAAAGGGTATGCTCTCGAGGTGGTCCCATATAAATTTTAATAACTTTGTTTGGATAGTTTTTGAGTTAGCTTCAATAATACGTATTTTTTCCCACTTAGTATGTGGATGATATGATAAGCTCCTGTCACTGTTATTTACATAGCAGGTAGTGGTATTCGAACTTGTGTGGGTTAGATAGCACAACTTAAAAGTGAAAAAAAAAAAAAAATTACAAATAAAACAACCGACTTCCAAAAAAACACTACAAAGTGAAAAATAACATTAATTTCGGAAATCCGTGGCAAATAGATACCGAGTTCCGAAATTAAAGTTCTTTTTCACGTTGTAGTGTTTTTTTTTACATTTTCTCCAGTTACTCTAGACACTCTGGTATATCCACTAACTCTTTTTGTATTTTTTATTTCATGTTCACATTTCAACTTTAGTTAAGACAATATACATTGTTATTATGGTTCAAATCACAGGCATCTAGCCGCGGGAGGGCCATGATGACCTGTAATACAGCTTTTTATTTAAACCTAGGTACTTCAGGCTCCAGTCTCTCACAAAGTTAGCTCCTTGTTCGTGCACTATTGTCAAATAGGTACTAGCATTAAGTTCAGTATTTCTATTTTCTTAATTACCCTCGGGAATCATCGGATTTCCGAATTCAAACGAATGCTGATTTCTATGTCCATCAATTATTAGATTAATTCAGAACTAAGTACTTTATTGTTGTTTTGTTTTGATTTTTGTGTGAGCTAGGTATATACTTATAGAGCTGTAAAACTATTTTCCTATCTGTTGTGCCTGCGACTTTAGCAGCTTTCCTACCATTTTTAAAATAAATTGCATTAAGTTAAAAGAGTATTAACAACTCTGTATACTTCCAAGTCGATTGAGAGCGTTCGGTCTGCACCAAGTGCAAAGGGCAACTGATAGAAGTCCGACAACTGACGAAACACGAAGTTTTCCGAGGGACATTAGAAAATAGAACTACATTACATAGCTTGTGTAGAGAAAATAAACATCTTATATTATCTATTATCTACTGTCCACTGCTAGGCTTAAGGGCGAGCGCGTACAGAGGACAATTTTTCACACAGTACAGTAGTAAATTTCAAAATGTTGTCTTTCAGGACTTCCCGTTCGGAACACCACCCACGCTTCGGGAATCGGATCTAAACTCCATAATATCAGATCACAGCAGTCAACAGGCGACATCTAGCGTTTAATTTATTTATTTGATCATTTAAATATGAATAATCATCACAACTTTATTTACACATCAAAGATGGCAGCACTGAAATCAGTTTTGACAATTTTAGTACTTACGCTTTTTTTTAAGTATAACGTTATGCCTATGATTTATGCTTTGACATTTTATTGATTAAATCAAGAATTTTTAATAGACTACTAACACTAGTGGTGTGCCCCATTGCACAGGTCTGTGCAATGCAACCTTGTTTACAATCAGAAACTAGAATCATTTGCACAGCTCGATTTTTGTGTACGAAAAGCTCTTAAATGACAAAATGGTTCGCACGCAGGAAATAAAAAGTGCACCGGTTACACAAAATAATAAGAACATTTTTTTTTTAGTAATTATTTTTTTTACTTTTACGGAGGCACATAATTATGTTCACAGTTCAATACTTACAACTAACGACCAATTTTTCGAACGAAAATTAATTGTGACAATTGTCAAGCGCGCGTAAAGCTGCTGCGATTGGCTCTTGATGAATCATTCAACCAATCACATCAGTTTACGCGCGTTTGACAATTTGTCACATTAATTTTACGATCATTTTCGTTCGAGAAACTGGCACTTAAGTATACTGCCAACTTTCTTTAGAAGTCAAAGCAATAAACTATAGACATACAAAAAACCTTGGTCAGTGTCAATGGTTCACCAAATATTACTAAAGAAAATTAACGAAAATTTACTATTAAATTATATTGAATTTAAATTCTATGAACATCACGCTCGCTATGCGAAGCGGTAATGTAGAATATTGTCGTTTTCGGTGCCATAAAAAAATATTGATGTCTAAAGATTATATTGTTAATATTAAATAATTTAAAGCGTGGTTTTAACATGTGGTTACTGTACTAAAGTTGAAAATCTTTTAATAAGCAATACAGAAATATTTTTGCTTTAAAAAACCACATTATAAAACCACAAAAGAGTGTTGTAAAAATTAATATTTTGAATGACAAGAATGAAGGGAAGGTGAGAATGAAATGCAAGGAACGATTATAATGAACGAATGTCCATATCCTACTGTAATTTCTATGTGTAATTATAAAGTTTGGAAGTCTGTACTTTTAAAGAGAGATGTTACAGAAAGACTTGAGATAAAAGAAAAGCAATTTCTTGTTAATTTACATTATTGCTTAATTAACTAAACTTTTATTAAAACGACTGTGAGCTGAGTGATATTCTCATTTGCGTTTGAGAAATATATTACGCTTATTTATTACTAGGTTTATCACATTAAAATGGAGCATAGATAGAAACTATATAAAAATAAATAATAATTCGTATAGAAATAAACATAACATAGCATCATGCTTGTATTACCCGAAGGGTAAGGCAGAGGTGTACCTCTATACCCTATTTCGCCAGTTATGTTTAAGTCCCATGTAATAATAGGAGGCGAGCCTATTGCCATCAACCGGGCACGAATCCAGACTCCGGGCTGGTACTGAGAAATTCCAGATGGAAAACCCAATAACACTTTGCCTGATCCGGGAATCGAACCCAGGACCATGCTTGCGACCACTAGACCAGCGAGGCAGTCCATAAAAAGAACTTGGGCGTACTATACGAGTACGTTCCGGAGTTACAAACATGATTTATACGCTGGTAATGAAGCATTCGGTTCTATTCGATTAATTATTTATTTTTCTATGGATAATAAAGACTCACGAAAATGATACCTGGTGACAGTTTCTCGATCGAATATTATAGCAAAATAAATGTGACAAATTGTCAACCGCGCGTTAGTTGCTGCGATTGGCTGTTGATAAATCATTCAACTAATCACATCAGTTTACGCGCGCTTGACAATTTTTCACATAAATACTGTAATTTTCGTTGGAGACACTGGGCCTAGGTAGAAATCAAGGGAAAGGCTAGAAAATAACTAGGAACCTAAAGATTGTGTATTTAGGATATTGAATCCTTTGAAAATACGCTTTATTAAAGATGGGGGTCGTTTCTTTATGTACGAATTATAACGATTTTATTACTCATAACAAATACGGGTATTGGTGTAATGATTATTATTACTGTTGGTCTGTATGTGAATATTTTTTTCCAAATATGAACAAATTATTTTATTCTATTTTTTTTTTCAGGAAAATTTTACAGTATCGACGTTAAACAAGTGAAAACTTTGTTGCTTTCTCTAAAAACCATTTATACATAACATAATATCACGCCTGTATTCCCCAAAGGATTAGGCAGAGGTGCACCTATAGACATAGTATAATACAGACGCCAGCACATCAAACTACTACAATAGGTCAAATTTATTTAATAGATTTTCAACTTTATCGCTGAAGTATAAGGTTCAAAGTTGATTGGGAAAATTGGACAGTTTCGGGTAGCTTGATGTGCTGGCGTCTGTACATCCACATTTCGCCAGTTACGTTTAAAACTCTTCGAAACCTCTAAAGGCTCGTCATGATAATAGGGATGATGCCTGGGTAAAAAATGTAATTATTTTCAGTCCGTCAGTCAGATACTAAAAAAATATTAGACACGTCTTTTTTGCTTTATCATATTTATAAAAAAATAATTATTTAAAACGCATTAAAGTTGGGCTCGCTACGTCACAAGTATAAAATCTACATACTCGTGACGTCATACACATTTTAACTCAATGTATCGCCGTAATCTTTTGATTACGTAAAAAAAGAAAAAATACGTGTCTAATATCTTTTAATAATCTGCCTGACGGATAATTTCTGTTTTGTCAACGGCCCTATTTAAAACTTACTACAAGTATTCTGGCTGCACCTAGAGGACGAAACGTAAAATTCGAGTTGTGACAGTACCTTTACGATTGAGCAATAAAAGATATCGTGCATAATGCATTGCAACTGAATTATTTTAATGAATGAATCCATTAACGTAGTATTTTGTTTAGGTATCTACTTATACAAGGTAGGGGACGACAATACGACAGTAAATTAAACTTCGTATATGTACAAGAAATCAATAAAAAATCGTTTATTGTGACGACCATTTCTTTTTTGTTTTTGTTTGGCATCTCGCAAGTTCAACTTAGGAGGTCGTCGGCTGCTTAACTGGACTTTTCTGTGGGTGCCTTAATAAGTTAAGATCTTCAACCAGGGCATAAAACTTATAAACTAAGCGACTTACACGCTAAAGGCACCCCCTGTGGGGAAAGGACCTAGGCTAAGGGCATCGCTGGGGGAAGACGGCAAGGGACAAACTGGATCGGATTTAGATTATTTGGGGACGAATTTAAAGCTCAGCGGCGCGGGCTGTCTCGTGCAAGGGTCAAGGCGGGGATGGACAGGGATGTCAAAGCAGGCTTCGGCGATGAGAAATTATTGCGACGATCATCAATAATAAAAAAATAAAAAAAAATAATAAAAGTTTATTTTGGAACAATAACACAAAAATAATAAACGATGTAAAACGATGATAGCTGCAAAAGTATAAACTGTAGCGCAGCTAACAACGCCCTTCTCCAGCTACAGAATGGAATGATGTTCCATGCAAAAAGGTAATTAAGTTAAATTAAATTAGATTTAGTTAATTAATAATAAAAACAAAAAATAGATAAAAATAAACAGTACAGGATATTTGATTTGGGATGTATTTAGACGTTGAGTTAATGTGGTGAGTGTAGGGTGAATGGGTGTGTGTGGGTGCTTGTTAATGAGGTGTGCGAGGGGTGTTTGTAGTGTTTGTGGTATGTGTGTCGTGTGTGGTTTTGTTGGGGTGTGTGAGGGAGTGATGAGTATTTTACACTTCCACGAGTTTCTCTGTTTCATCATAATTTTGTGACTTTAACCAGGAGTCAAGTTTAATTTTGCATTTGCTCTTGGTTAATGGGTGGATGTGTAAGCTTTTGTTCCGCCACTATAAAGGACATTGACGTGAAAACTGTTCAGTACATGATTCTGAACCCCCGGCGCTGAAATTTTCGTCGGTTATTAAAAAAAAACACCCTGCCACCCTGTATACAACATGTAAAAAAAACCTGTCCGATCCGTGAGGGTGTTGTTAGGTATCGTACTGAGAGTCTATTTATGTGGAAATTTTCAGGAATTAAGAAAAAAAATTCGCCACCTTTTTCTAAAATGGGGAATTTTACCGGGTCTTTACATGGGGCGCGGGCGGCTATCGTTTAGCGGGTGTCTACATATCATAACTTATGAGTTATGAAAACTGTTAATTTTTTTTATAATTTTTAACGGATATGGGGTAATTTTAGTAAAATTTTAATTTTAGTAAAAATGTGAATTTTAAATAGCAATAACGTTTTTTTTTAAACATTTTCATTTTTTTCTTTTTGGTAATATGATTGCAGTACCTATGTGCCCCTTTCAGATTGGACAGGTTTTTTTTTACATATTGTATAGCTAGTCAAAGATCGGCAAAACTTATAGTTGGATCACTACTATTTAATTTGGTAGAAATATTTTTTTTTTCGATGTTAGGATGCATTTGATAGTTTCAAAATACTCTTACGCATTATTATTGTCGGTATTTTCATTTATTGTCGTATGGTCGTCTCCATTATTGTTCTTTCAACAGCATCAATTTTCAATCAATATTTAAGTTCAAAGGGAAAGTTGGAAATAAACTTTTAATAAAGCATAATCTCTTCAAAGCTCAAAAACTATATTTTCGGAGTGAAGCAAAGTGACATACAGGCTGACATCAAAGATATTGTGATTATACTTTTTTTAGAAGGAATATATACGCTTGTATAGCAAGGATATACGTTGCTGTTTATATACTATGTTATAGTATGTAGTTGTATATTTCTAAGTCTTACGGAGATATATTTAATTAAATAAATAAAACTCATGAAATGAATCCCGACGGAATAATGGAAAAATAAAATGATGGCGTCAATAATCAATGTTTGTGAAATGTTTTGCTATATCCTGTCACATCAGTATTTTCCTACAACATATTGGGCAAATTATCGCAAAATTAATGTGACAACTTGTCAAGCGCGCGTAAACTGCTGCGATTGGCTGTTGATAAATCATTCAACCAATCACAGCAGTTTACGCGCGCTTGACAATTTGTCACATTTATTTTGCGATCATTTTCGTTCAAGTATCTGGCCCTGAGTGTCGTCCTCTGTTTCTTAAGCCCATAAAACATCTATACTTTTATTAATATATTTTATTAGCAATCATTTTATTATTTTGGCGCGAAATCACTGACAGTTACGACTAGACGGGCCATCGGGGTTCAAGACCGTAAGCATAGAAAATAAATCAGCATTACATAAATTACTAAATCTGAAATTTAACATATTCTAAACCCATTGTTAACTGCCAAATTTCTAATCGTCAATTAAGTATAAAACATAAATATAAAGATCATTATAAACAGTATTTTAGACGCACTGGTTTGTCGGGCACATCAGATGTAAGAAGAAGAGTGAAAAAAGTAAAGTTTAACGTTTAAGAAGCTAAGCAAAAATAAAAATTAAAATTTCGCGAGTTACAACAGCAGAAAAAGAAAGTGGTGGCACTCCGGGAGTACCGACAGAAGTGAAAACTTGAACAAGATCGCCTTGGTGGAAGAAAAATACTTGTATAGAACATTGGTCCGTAACCTTTTCTAAATAAAGAGCACAACAGCGTTTACAAAAAAAAAAAAAACCAAAACCTTTAAAGTAAAAATACTTGCATAGAACATTGATCCGTATCTTAATATACGAGTAAATAAAGAGCACAATCGCGTTTACAAAAATGAGGTGTCAGTTACGGTGTCACGAGTTCAGTTTTTTTTTCCCATCTCAAAAATGCCCTCAAAAGTATCCCATACTTTTCCGCTATAACTTATAAAGGAAAATAATTAAAGGAGATTAATCTAAGAAATTACTTGAAACTTACTTTTTTCGCTCTTCCCCAAAAATTAACACTGTTGAATAGATAAGCAAACTTATAGAGAAAGTATAAAAAATATATCCAAATAATAGTCCAAAGTTTATCATCGTTACAAAATATAAGATTTATAACTAACGTTGTGTTTCCGATATACCTGGTATATATACTCGTCATTTGTGGAAGTATTAAGGTAATGGCATTACGGCAACGTATAAAAAAAATATTTGTCAAAATCGGTCAACAATTGATGAAAATATTGATGAACCTACTTTAAAAAATATACCTACACAGACGAGCATGGAACCGCCTCTTTTTTTGAAGTCTGTTAAAAAAGGAAATCTACATATTTACCGATAACTGTTAGATTTAAAAAAAACTTGACATGTTTGTAAAAAGAAAAAAATTCAAAATCGGACTACTCTGTAAAAAGTTAAGTGTATAGAGTCACACATTAAAAAAAGAAACGCGTCGACCTGAGAACCTCCTCCTTTTTACTTCGTCGCTTAAAAAAGATGTATCTAAGTCACATCAATGAATGGGCATAAAAACGGCCACTTGCTAACTTCAGATGTCGCTACTATCACTAGTCCAAGAATTTGACAGCTATAGTTTGACCGAGACCGCTGCTGTACCGTGCCTTAGGAATGTGCAGCGAGGCGGGGGCAGCGTTGACGAATAAGTGGCGGGACGCCGTGTGCGTTGACGAATGAGTGGCCTGCACTGCCCCCGTCTCGCCGCGCACATACCTATGTCGCGGTACATTGGTGTCGGTCAAACTATAGCTGTCACTCTCAAATATGTTTGTCACGAATTCACGATTTTAGTAATTAACCTACTTAAATACTTCTACAAAAGCATGTACTTACTTATAAAAACACTGAACTAAACCTCACTTCGTCCTAACTGCTATATCTTATATTTTAGCTAGACAAACTGATTTAGACTAAAATTTTAGTTAGGGCATATAGATCAAGCGTTAAGTTTTGATGGAATACATTTGTAAGATTTTATATACATACATAAATTCGAGCTCGTGGCTAAGTAATAAGTATAACAGCCGCACGGGTCGATCCATCAGATTAAACTAGCTATGCTTGCCGAGGTTGGTCCGTGCATAAGTGACCATCTTTGCAGTCGAGACTCCTCCGTGCCTCGGAAAGCACGTTATTCCGTTGGTCCCGGCTATCCTTCGTGGATCTTTGATAGTTGTTACGGGTCGTCAGAAGCCCGAAAGTCTGACAACCAGTCTAACCAAGGGGTATCGTATTACCCAGTGACTGGGTTGTGGAGGTCAGATAGGCAGTCGCTCCATATAAAATACTGGTATTCAGCTGTATCCGGTTAGACTGGAAGCCGACCCCTACATAGCTGGGAAAAGGCTAGGTAGATTGACATACATAAACTGACGTCTTCTTCCCATGGGGCATGGGAAGACGGCATAGCCACCTGCTACGATCCTTACACACCAACTTTTCTTGCTTGTTTTACGTCGATGTAATAAGATTTTGTCGATCAAATAATGGTGCCGATTCCCTTGTTCACAAACTAAACTAAATCCAAGTTCAGTGCATCTTTTTCTTTCTATTTCATTAAGAAAAGGACAGAAGATAAATTTTAGTTTAGTCCTGTCAAATTAATCAGCGCCTGTCACTACTCCATACAAGTTTAGACGTGATTAAAAACTTGCCTACTAAAATTACGTCAATTTACGTCAAGCGCTGATTAATTTGACAGGACTAAACTAAAATTTATCTTCCGTCCTTTTCTTAATGAAATAGAAAGAAAAAGATGCACTGAACTTAAATATAGTTTAGTTTGTGAACAAGGGAATCGGCACCATTGTATAATTATTCTAACCAATTCACTTGCTTCAAAAACGGTGAAGGAAAACATCGTGAGGAAACTTGCCATGCCTGAGAGATATTTATTTACTCGACAGCATGTGAGCCAAGTCAGAGGCCTAGAAACTCTGACACCAAGTTAGTCAATAACCACACGAAAAAGAAAAGAAAGGCCTAGCCTTTTCCTGACCAAGTTGGAGTCAGCTTGCTGTCTAACCAGACATAGTTGAATACCAGTATTTTACATGGAACGACTACTTCTCTGAACTCGACAACCCAGATACTGGGTAACAGGGTACCCCTTGGTTAGACTGGTTGTCAGACTTTCAGGCTTCTGACTACCCCGTAAACTGAATAAAACAATTTCAGCGTTGTTAACGTTTGTTGACAAGTGTGGGTTGTGATAACAATAGAGATGATGCCTGGGTCAAAAAAAAAAAAATCTATTTAGTCCGCCAGTCAGATAATAAAAAAATATTAGACACGTATTTTTTGCTTCATCGTATAATAAAAAAAAGCGGCCAAATGCGAGTCGGACTCGCCCATAAGGGTTCCGTAGCAGCAAGTAACATTGAATGAAAGGTAAATTGCGGTTTATGATTTATGACGTATTCTCTTATTTTAGAAGTTACAGGCCCCCCTGTAACTTCTAAAATAAAACATAATAGATACCCCGCACCACCCGTTTGATGAAAAAAAAATTGTTGAGTTTCAGTTCTAAGTATTGGGAACCCCAAAATTATTTGTTTTTTTTTCTATTTTTGTGTGAAAATCTTAATGCGGTTCACAGAATACATCTACTTACCAAGTTTCAACAGCATAGCTCTTATAGTTTCGGAAAAAAGTGGCTGTGACATATGGACGGACAGACAGACAGACAGACATGACGAATCTATAAGGGTTCCGTTTTTTACCATTTGGCAACGGAACCCTAAAAATGACTTATACTACTAGACTAGATGGGGGTCGCTAGGTCACAAGTACCTAAGTATAAAATCTACATACTCGTGACGTCATGGCACATTTTAACTCATTGTATCGCCATAATCTTTTGATAACGTAAAAAAAGAAAAAATATGTGTCCAATATTTTTTAAATCCAAAATTTATTTTTTTGTCTTCTTCCTTGTTCAGGGTCCTTGTAAATATGAACTCATATAGTAAAGCTGCAGAGTTTGTTTCTTTGAACGCACTAATCTCTGGAACTACAAGTCGAATTTAAAAAAAATATTTTTGCATTTGAAAGACCGATTCTTGAGGAAGGTTAAGACCCTTAGGAACCGAGCAAAAAGAAAAAAAGTCAGAAAGAACGGCGGGCGATGCGATGCGATGCGGTGGATCGGGGGCCAAGGGAGTTTTATAAAAATGTATTGTGTATCTTGCAGACTTCCACACGAACGAAATCGCGGGAAGAAGCTGGTTATATATAAAATCCTACAAATGTATTCCATCCTTATGCAAGAGCGTTTAGATAGATAGGAATTAAATTTTAGTTAGGTATTATTGGAGACGTGTCTAAAGAAGTCAGTCTAGCTAGTTTTTTTTTGGAAATCTCGTAACAGACTGTATAGCAACGAAATGCATAGACTATACAGGGTAAAATTAAATTTTAGTAGCGAAATTCTGTAGACATAATGGGGATATCTAAATATTTAGAAAATAAAAATATATAAAAATATTATTTTAGGTTTTTTTTGGGGGTAAACAAACGACCCCGTTTCGTTTGGTTCCGTCTTTCTTTGTTTTATAAAGAAAAGAAAGAAAAATATTTTATTTAGGACACGCACATGAAATAAAAACAGTAAAAAAAATGGAGCATTTAAAAATTAACAAAATATTTTAACGACCTATGCGAGGCCAAAAAGGCTCCTGCCTCAGCATACTGCGGCGATGTTTAAAAAAAACCGCAGCGCTGGTATTTTTATTGCCCACTTTATCGTGTTAAGATATTCATACCCATCACGAAGGCGCAGGCCACACATAAATGGCGTCGGGCGAGGACACGGCGCGGGCTTCCTGTCCCATTCAAATTTTATACCAAGTGCATAGAAATAAAGCGCAATTTAGGATACACGGAATGTCGTGGCTCGGGCATGGATATCGTGGATATATCGTGTCCTCGCCCGACGCCATTTATGTGTGGCCTGCGCCTAAGAAAGTTTACAAAAAAAAAAACTTTACTCCTATTTCTAGTAACTATAATACCAGCGGTGGTTGACCCCCAAAACCAATAATCTTTTTTTTTACGTTTTTATATGTTTGTCTACGGAATTTCGCTAGCTAGTTTAAATTGACCCTGTAAACAACTGCATAGAAAAGTCTAATCATTAGAATGCTTTATGTCCTTCAAACCATATAAAATTAATGCCAGAATAGTGTCAGTAGTTTTCGAGTAAAAATATTTAAATTAAACGCCTTAAAAACTGCTTCTTGATTCCGTCAATAATAAAAGCTCTGTTACGATATTTTCAAAAAAAAATAATTGAAAGTTGGAAACTGTCAAAGGTGTTCTTTCTAAACTAAACACGACGTGAAAGTGTGTTTTTATGACGCGAATCCAACTTTCATAAAATCTTGATAACACTTACTGAAATATTTAGAAGAAAATTATATTATTGTAATAAAAATATAGTATTATTATATATCTTAACTTTACAATATGTACCTGCACATTATAATCCTGTGCACAGTGGCTCGTGTTACCTATTATATCGTCCATTGGCGAATTTATTAAATATTTTATTAACTCCTTATTTTTTTGCAATAAAATCACTCGAGCCTCTCTGCACAGGAGTACTACTACTTGTTAATACCTGCCTCTGAAAAACTATTTTAATTAAACTATGAAATTATATTTGTCATACTTTTAAAATCATGCGACTTTTCGATAAAAGACTTAACATATTTAAAATAAATCTTAAAGAGAAGTCGGTGATTTTGTTAATCTTGATTAGTTACATGTTGTTGGTGGAAAGTATATTATCTTAAAAATAAATCATACAATTAAAATGTGAAAAAACACCACCTTGGTGATACACAACACAAAATCTAAAATAAGCCATTTTGCACAGAAACGAAAGTGCACATGAGCCATTCTGCACATCAATAATTTTAGCCACAGTGCACAGTTACCGTTTTTAAGATACCATAGATTTCCACTGACAATAAGATATAAAAAAAACTTTAAAGAAATATATTTCGTTGAAAAACTAAATCTAAACTGTCTAACGTTCTAAGAACTTTCACACTAAAACTAGCTAAAAGTAGATAGATTGCACTCTATTTATTAGAATTTACAATTTTATTTATTTCATAAGTAGCAATAAGTATTTGTCTCGTGGAATATGTACCAAAACTTGTTTAAAAATATCGCAATAATTCTTTGTTTCTCTTTGTGCTTGTGTGTTCTTTTTTTGAAAAGGTCGTAAGTCAGTATATTTATTATGTTGCACAGCCTGCGCTAAATCGACTACTTATTTGATTATTTTTTTTCATTAGCCCAGAATTAAGTTGCAATTTCATGTCGTGAAGCTGCTTTGTATTTTCATGATTGAACGTGGTCTGCCTAAAATCATGATCACTACTCAGCTAAAATTTAGGATTTTCGGGCAATAAAAGACTATACGACCTTTTTAATTTGTCTATTACTCAATATTGTTTTTCTTAGTGATATGTATCATGATAAAACTGTGCCAAAACGTTCCCATTGTGATTCCAAATAATTATTGTTATGTACTGTAAAATATAATAAAAATAAATTGTAGTTGTGAAAATCGGCGTTGTGTTAATCAGTCATTTTTAGAATAAAGGTTGAGAGAATAAATGATTGCTCGTTATATTTTAAAATTTTAATTGAAATATACTAATTTCAAAATGGGTTTGTTTTATTTTTGATACCTACGTAATTATTTTTAATTCCTGAAAAGCTACAAATAACCAGAATTTGCGATGTAAGGAGGCGGCTCGACAGTCGAAGGTCGTTACTGAATTACAAAAGCAGGAACGAGCTTGTAGGCACAAATCAGGAAATAATAAAAACACAACTAGTTTTGAATAGTCCGCCACAGCAAGTGGTAAAGTTCAAATATTTCCCGCCACATTCAGCTTCAAATGATACGTGCTTCGTTCGGAAATTCTAGCTGTCACTTGGGTTTTTGTTTCTAACACATTATTTTCGTAATGAATCATCTTTATTTCTAAAAATGGTACCAAGAATACTTATTCCAACACAATCATAATAAATATAATGTACTCTTATCAAGTATAATTCAAAGCAAGATTTTCTAAAATAAATGACAACCAACAGTGGCTGTATGCAGATAAGTTTGTGCCCGTCCTTAAAACTACAAAAAGTTGTTTATAAAAAAAAACTTGCATTTGTATTGATTTTCGCAGTTCTATCCCAGATTTTTCCCGTGAAAATACAGCTGCAATTTTCACCGAACTTTTTTTTTTGTCTTGTCTAAACAAAGAGACCGTGGTACAGCTTAATCGAGGCAGTTTTAGTGGACATTAAACCTACTTTTACGCTGTGTAGCCACCCGTAACGATCTTTCTGAATATACTTTGCATTCTACTAGTGTTTTTCAGAAAAATAAGGTGTTTTAGATAAAAATGAGTGCTATAGCGCAACAAAAGGTCCTCGTCAAGGAGGGTTTATTTCAGTTTATCACGAAACACATCCCTAGTGCGGATTTAAATGTCATCGACGATATTGTTCTCTCCTATGTGATCTCGATCCTGGAAGAAGCATCCCAGGACCCGTGCTTTGATGTAGAAGGTGAGAAAACCATTTAAAATGTTCATAAATATCTTATTTATCATTTACTATAAGAATACAAAATTTTTGACCTAATTATATGCATTCAAAGTGAATTCTAAGTGCATACCCACAGCTTATTGTTCATTTTTCATTGTTTTTCGTAACTCCACTGTGTCTCTCGATTCGAATTACGTCGTCGCATAACAAAACGTGTTCGCCTTCCTAGATACATTCATAAATAAAACAAAAGAATAGCAGCGGTAACTTTTTCAGTGATATAATGCTGTTGTTTATGTTAAATATTTATTTTAATTTATTATAATAAATCTGTTTGGCTTTAATATATTTTTAAAATGTTTTACATAACATCGCGCCTTATTTTCCCGAAGGGTTAGGTAGAGGGTACACCCACATTTTGCCAGCTATGTACAATACCCAAGTAATAGGGGGCGAGCCTATTGCCATCAACCGGGCACAAATCCAAACTCCGGGCTGCTACTGAAAAAATCTTAATAACACTTTGCCCAACTTGGGAATCGAACCCAGGACCTCATGCTTGGCAGTAGCGCTTGAGACCACTAGACCAACGAAGCAGACAATTAAAATGTTTTACATTATATTATAATAATTAAAACTACAGTTAATATTTACTACTCATAGTGCACTAGTGTATCGCATCACTTTGGATTTTTTTTGTAATCTTTTTTGTACACATTTCTTGGTTTTCAAAGATTTCCCTTATCATCATTCTTTATACATTTATATTAAATAGACAACAAACTCCTCATCTATAACTCGGGCCTTAAGCCAATATGGACCTACGGTATCCAATTGTGGGGCGTTGCCAGCAAACAACATACTCTGCCTGCAGAGAGTCCAAAATGGTATCCTAAGATCAATAGCAAAGGCACCTTGGTTTGCTAGGAACGACGAAATCCACGACTATCTACAAATGCCATCAGTAAACTCTGAAATCGAGCAGTACAAAAGACAACATAAGGCACGCCTGACCTTGCATCCAAACCCACTAGTTGCTGAACTGTTAAACCCAACAGCGGTGGTAAAAAAGGCTGAAGGGGAACCACCTTCTATAAGTGGGAGGCGCAGCACTGGCTGCTCCACCACAACGCCACTCGTCATGCAACAAATTCGCTTATGGTCTGACGACCGATTGCAAATTGAAATAACAGGAAAAAAAAAAAGTTACATTAAATTAAACTAGCCTATGTCCTAACCCAGGTCATGGTCTACCCATGTGAAAATTTCATCCAAATCCATTGAGCCGTTTTAGAGTGAAAGCGTAACAAACAAACACACTTTTATGATTATCGTATTTATAATATTAGTTTAGCTTTGAAAAAAACAAACTTTGAATCCTTTACTTGAATTAGCAGCATACATTTCACAAGAGGGAATCAATGTATCATACCAGTGTTTCCCAAACAGGTGGGTCACGAGCGAATATTGGGTGGGCCTTGAAAACTAATTTTCAGCTATGATTAATAATAAAACAAAATACTGAAATAAATTTGATGTATCAAATTCACTGTGAGTAAAAGTAACTAAAATTTAAGTTGATGCTATAATGGCAAAACAAATACACCCTTCTCATTAAAATAGCACTCCTTGTATTTAATTAATTATTAAAATTTTAGATTGTAACTAAATGTTTTTTCTTATTCGAATGTCGAGGTAAAAATATAGAAGTTGCAACAGAATGTACTTAGTCTAGCATGGCAGTCTGTGGACCCGAGCCTATTGTACCAATCCCCTACAACCAAATACGCAGGTGGCTACAGGAGTACACCTACACACAAGCGGAGTACTGGTGGACCTCGACACCGGGCTGCAGGCAGTCCAAGAAAGCCATGCCATCTTTGGATAACAGGCTAATCAGGCGTTTATTACGCCTGGACAGGAACGGCCTGCGCCTGGTGATGGAGACCATCATGGGACACTGCTTGCTAAACAAACACTTCCACACAATAGGCATAACGGACAGTCCTCTGTGCAGGGCGTGCATGGAGGCTGAGGAAACCGTCGCGCATGTGCTCTTTGAATTCACAGGCGTCACCCAGATTAGAACAGAAACCCTCGGGTCACCAGATCTTTTACAGACCAGGAGTTTTAATTAACTTCTGGAGGGAGGTGGGCTGGTTGGAATAACCACCAAAGGGCCGCCATGGCCCGCGCACAATGGTCCACCTTACGGACTAAGTGAAGAAACCAAAACCCCATAACATAGATGTACCTACTTAGTCTCAGCCAATGTCAATTCCCAAACTAAAACCATTTATTTCAATAAAAATCAACGCTTTTGAATTGTTAAGGGGTCGGTCAGTCAGAAAGATGAAGCTAGTTGCCCATTCCAAAGCATAGTAGGTTTGGTTAGGTAGGTTAGGTAAATTATTACAAAGAATCAACTCAGCCTATCACAGTCAGAGTGTCCGTTTGATTATTTATTAACTTTTTTTTATTTTTATTATAGCGGCATTAGAAATACACATTCTGTGAAAATTTCAACTGTCTACCTATTTACGGTTCATGAGATACAGCCCGCTGACAGACAGATGGACGAACAGCGGAGGCTTAATAGGGCTCCGTTTGGCACCCTTCGTGAACAGAACCCAAAAAAAATGTTTTTTTTTCTAAATTGATATGGCTATCATGCGTTGATGCACTTGTGTGGCCCGGCAAGTTAGAATATTGAAGAGTTATAGGATATCTCCTGAATTAGGAGTGTTTACAGATAAATGCACAATATTACTCAGTGCAGTATTGTGCATTTTGATCTATTAAATTAAATCAGAAGCTTTTTTCCTAAATCGACATGTTGAAAGTTGTTTATTAGGAGTTGTCTTTTTTTCCGGGCTGCTACTGAAAAATTCCAGATGGAAAAATCCAATAACACTTTGCTCGACCCGGGAATCAAACTTAGGACTAAAATAACACTATTACAGTACTACTACTACAGTCAGTACTACTAGGTACTACAGTACTACTACTACACTATTACAGTATACTACACTACCCTATTACAGACCACTATTATAGTATTTATAATAACACTAACCCATCAAATATTTTTTATGAGATTTTGGTGTTTCTTCGTATTAGAAATAGGGTTAAAACAAAAACAGAAGACAAGGTTTTTTTTTTTAAATTCCAGACAATTTTTTATATACAACGTGTTCCTTTTGATTTTCTATAACTCTAAGGTTATATGCTATAAGTAAAAATAATACAACAAGTCCTAGAACAAGTTTTCCAAAAATACATAGTTTTGAAGATAGCATAACACGACTCTCGATGTGTGTATCTAAGTTTAATTGATAAGTACGAGTAAATCATTCTCATTCAAACCAATGATTAATATTGAAAGCTGTTTACCTTATTTGACCAAGAGGGACTTGGCCCATGGCTCGGGGCGGCTGACTGCGGAACAAGGGTTACTTATCTTTTACATTGCCGCCCCGGATGTTCTTGATACAAGCTCTATACTGTTCTGTTCTCTATACGAGTTGTAGGTCGTAGGTTCGAACCCAGACAGGCGCTTTACTTTGTGTAAATTATTTCATCACCATTGCTCTCAAAACGGTGAAGGAAAACATCGTGAGGAAACCGGCATGTCCTAGAACCGAAGATTCAAAGACATGTGACATCTACCAATCCGCACTGGGCCCGCGTGGTGGATTACGGCCCACTCCCTCTCACAGAGAGGAGGCCTGTGTCCCAGCAGTGGGAACATTTATAGGCCGATGATGATGATGATGACTGTTCTAGCCTGCCGCCCCGTAACTTCTATATCTCAATGAATGGTCAAACAAAAATCTAACCTATCTGAAGCGGAGTGCTAAAATTTCCGAGCTCGCTCCGCTCGCTCTTGCATCCTAAGATCTCTTAGTTAATTGAAGCTTTAAATTAGATTTCAATATCATCTGTATGAATGTTAAAAAGAAATTCCAAAATCCAAAAATATTCGAGCTCACTTCGCTCACTCTTGCATCCTAATTTCTGAAGCTTTTGTGAATACCTAAGTAGACGAAGTAAGTATTTAACTTGTATATCTGTATTCAAAGAAAACTTAACCTGCTTACATGGTGCTTACATGTTCGAGCTCGCTTCGCTAGCTTTTGCATTGTAAATCGTAATGTCATAATTATTGTGAAGCTTTTACGCATAATATGTCGACAAAGTAACTTCAATAATATATAGTATATGAATAAGAAAATCTAACATGCCCGGGGTGGGGCTAAAATCTTCAAGCTCGCTTCGCTCGCTCTTGAATCCTAAATTCTCTTAATTTTCGTTCGTAGTTAAGATTTTATGCTTAAAGTCGACAAATAAACTTCTCTATCTGAATGGTAATATAAGAAAATCTAATCTATTCGGTGTGTTAAAATATTTCGAGTTCGCTTCGCTTTTGTCGCGTATTGGTTCATTTAGTATAATCTCCGTGAAATAACTACCACTCCCGCGGTAGCGAAGATTTGTCCAATTTTTTTTGTTATATTACGGGGTGGCAAACCTTATTGACCCGGGGCGCCAAATCTTAACATACCTGCGCCACGGAGTGAAGGTCGCGAGAATCCGCTGGAGGCGAGAAACACAAGACCGTTCTTTATCGCAACCGACGCTTGCAAGAGATCAGTCCCTTTGTCCAGGTCCAGGCTTTCGGGTGAATGAAGACGATGATATACTTTCGACAACTGGCTGGCGACTGCCACGAGTGCCTGATATGATATGTGACCACTGCTTTGGCTCATGGTTTTATTTGGACACGCAGACTTACGCAACGATTTCCTGCATATAATTATCCGATAATGTTCCCTAAGTCGCTCGGCGAGCAAGCACCGCCCCTTTGATCGGTTCTGTGCTTCTCGAATCCAGCGGATTCCTGCGGCCTTCATCAGGTCATCGGCCCACCTTGTGGGAGGCGTTCCAATGCTTCCGGTACGAGGTCGCCACTACAAAACCTTTCGGCCTCATCGGCCATCTGTTCTGCGAGCAATGTAGCAGCCTCTATAGCACTACGACATAAATGATGTACTAACGGCACGAAACTAACGGCTTCGAAGTCAGTCCGTAATAGTATTTATACGCTCAACGTTTTTTTGGTGCCATAATTGTTATAAGTTATCGTCTCTGACGACAGTCCGACAGCAGTGGTGGCCCAGAAGTAGTAGCCGCGACTTGCGAGGTGTAGGTTCAAAGTCGAACCCAAACAAGCGCTTTACTTTGTGTAAATTATTTCATCACCACTGATCTTAAAACTGTGAAGGTAAACATCGTGGGGAAACCGGCATGTCCTAGAACCAAGACGTGATCATCTACCAACCCGCACTGCTGCTTAGTTTTGGCAATTCTTCGGGCTCTGTCGGTTACCTTGGTTCTACGGATCTCTTCATTTCAAGTGGCAATATGCCTGCCTTATAAGCCGTGATAATGAACATCGAACCGACTCGTAATCGACTGTGACTGAATCGTTGATGCCAAAAATGTCATGTCGGCTTTGGCATTTACTAGGGCTCGGAAAATACTAGATGTCGATTTGAACAAAAAATGTTGCTCTCAAGTTATTTCAATCAATCTGCCTTGCCTTTTCCCAACTATGTTAGGGTCGGCTTCCAGTCTAACCGGATGCAGCTGAATACCGTATTTTACATGGAGCGACTGCCTATCTGACCTCCACAACCGATACTGGGTAATACGATATTCCTTGGTAAGACTGGTTGTCAGACTTCCGGGCTTCTGACGATCCGTAACCACTGTCAAAGATCCACGAATGACAGCCGGGACCAACGGCTTAACGTGCTTTCCGAAGCACGGAGGAGTCTCGGTATGTTAAGATGGTCACCCATCCACAGAACAACCTCGGCAAGCGTAGCTTAACCTAATGGATCGAACCATGCGGCTGTTATTACTTAGACATGCTAAAATTATTGATAATATGGAACTAACACTAGATTGACCTAATTTCAGGTCAATAACCAAATTGACAAACGATCGATATTAGCATGTAACTTGGAATCGGACAAGTTTTACACCTCTGAGCCTTTCCGAAACCTATGTCTGCCGCTAAGCAGTGTTGTTATGGTCCAGTTTGAAGGGTTATCATCTACCTAGTCTTCTCCCAACTGTGTTGGAGTCAGTTTCCAATCTAAGCGAATGCAGCTGAATACCAGTCTTTTACATGGAGCGACTGTCTATATCAACTCCACAATCCAGTTACTGGTTAACACCGTTGGTAAGACTGGAAGTCAGCCTGTCGAGCTTCTAACTACCCGTAACGACTATACTCTGATTTTTAATTTGCTAGACTAAAATGACATTTGGTGTCGACACAAAAATAACCTAGTAAATAATGTAATTACCGAGTGACTCTCACCAACGACCACTGAATCATTCTTTGGGTTCATCCTTGAGGGACCCGTCCTTTAGGGCCCCGATTCTTGAGCACCCCGATAAATTTGATTATCTTTTTTTTTGTTATTTTTGCCATTATCATGCTAGTGTACCATCGCTACAAAAAGTGCTTCAAAGTACTACATTAATTTAATAATGTGTTCGTTTGGTTAAGGCAACCTAGTCTAGAGTTGAACTGATATAATTTTATGTTATTCCATATTTTAAATCCCTAGAAATACTAAAGACGAGCCAGAAATGTGGACCCATTGTTAAAAATTCTACCTGGCCACTAACTAGTTATAATGAAACAATAGAGCTGGCGCTGCCAGATGATATGCCACTAAATCTGTCTCTTTTACGCATGTATAACCATGTACTTTTCTATCTTTTTCAATCATGTGAAATAATTACTAATAGCAATATGCAAATAAGAAACTTTAGTGCGTCACACGAAAATGTCGGGGGAAGGACCTTCTGGAGGGCTTAAGCGGAATTATAATTTAACAAGAAATAGATTGGGTGGAAAGTGGTTATTGGAATCCGAACATGCCTATGTCTTACATAGACAAAATAATTATTCCAGTGTTTGGACCTGTAGTAAGAAAGAGGGTAAAAAGTGTCGTGATGCCGTGAAGTTACACAATAAAGAAAGAAAGAAAGAAAAAGTATTTATTGAGACTCTCACAAGGAATAAAAAATTAAGAATTAAGATGAATTTGTTGCTATTCAATGCAATTAGCAACTGTGTTATTACTTAATTCCAACTGATTAGGTAATAATTTTGTTAGTTTAACACTTTTGTTGGCAATTATACTTTAAACGACATTGGCATTTTATAAAATTTATCGGGGTTCTCAAGGATCGGGGCTCTAAAGGACGGGTCCCTCAAGGATCGGGTACCTTAAGGATGAACCCCATACTTTGCAGGAGGACTTTCACTGCTGTCGTGCTGTCTCTATAATATTCATTATACATCGAGTTATTTAAAAAAAAAAACGATCGCAGCTGTCATTTTGGTCTAGCAAATTTAAATTCAGAGTTTAGGCTAGGCAGATGACGATGCCGGTGTAATTACAGGCACTTGAGACATTTAAGCTTTGTCTCAAGGCAACGCATCTCCGTAAGAGGTGACGACGCCCTTCGTGATCAATTTCATTGCATAATATCGCGAATTGCACAATATCACGAATTGCACAATATCGCGAATTGCACAATATCACGAATTGCACAATATCGCGAATTGCACAATATCACAAATTGTACACTATGACGAATTACACAATATCACGAATTGCGCAATATTGTTGACCGTTACCAACTTAGCCCGACCCGGGAATCGAACTCAGGATCTTATGCTCAGCAGTAGTGTTGGGATTTGTGACAAAACCAACAAGGAAGTCCTAACCAAAACCATTAGACCAAAAAAAAGTTATATAAGTCTGAAATCGCCGACCCGCCTTTACAAGCGTGGTGATCAATGCTCGTGCCTTCTCTGTCTGAGAAGAGGGCTTTGCCCTGCAGTGGGACAATAATCATCATCAGCCTATAATGTTCCCACTGCTGGGACACAGGCCTCCTCTCTTCGAGAGGGAGTGGGCTGTAATCTACCACGCGGGGTCAGTGCGGATTGGTAGATGTCACATGTCTTCGAATGTTTGGTTCTAGGACATGCCGGTTTCCTCACGATGTTTTCTTTCGCCGTTTTGAGAGCAGTGGTGATGAAATTATTTACACAAAGTAAAGCGCCTGTCTGGGTTCGAACCATAAATATAAGCTCGGTAAGTCGGGGCCGTTACCACTGGGCCCTGCTGGGACAATAGTAGGCTAATATAAAAAAGCTGAGCTGTCATAAAAAAACGAGCGAAAAACAAGCTTTACAGTAGTCGCATATGATGTGTAACATCTGACATCTCACCTTGGTAATAAGCAACATTAAAGGTGCGTGGCCTCGTCAAGGTCGTTTCTGACGGCCAACTGTAGCACCGCGCGCTTTTTTGGTCATTGGTCAATAATAATCAAATAGCGCGCGCTTCCCCGGCTTCCTGTTACACACTTCCTTCCCTTTTCACGAAATCACTCCACAGATTGCAGGAAAGCGAGAACTGTAAAGATTTGCAGGAAAGATGTTACACAAGCCGGACATGTCTGGCTTTTTACAAATCGTGTCCGGCCAAATATAGTGTTGCGGACGGTAGAGGCGCTTCTTGTACCTCCAGTCGCCCTGGGACGATCTCCCAATATTATTTAGCGTGCGCTCCCTGTTCCCTGAGCCTAGGTGGCTCCGCTGGCTAGCACACACCCCACGTACCCCTGAATACGTACCAGGATACTGCGACACACAGAGACTTATACGGTGGCGAAATGAAACATCATTATTCTTGCAATTTTCTTGAGACTTCGGCTTGCACTATTATTTTGATGTTTCCTCTTCGGTGGCTGGGCTGCGACTGACTTTACCCGATTTTTTTTTTTATTTTTTTTTTTTTTTTTTTTTTTTTTTTTTCGGTATGGCATCTCACAGTTGGTTTAGAAAAACCATGGCTGTTTAACCGGTCAATCCTGTGGCTGCCTCAAGCTACTACACTCAAAGCCTCCAGCCAGGGCACATATATAAAACTAAGCTAAAAAGCTTAGGATGAACGCGCACTAAGGGCACCCCCTGCGGGGTTCGAGCCTCGGCTTAGGGCGTTATCCGGAGGGAGGACATCAAAAGATGGGACGGGCTGGATCAAGAGGTTTTGATCATTATTATTAATCGGGGAATTTAAAGCTACGTGCACAGCTGCAACAACTGCTGGCACCTCGTTTTCGAGCAAGGGTCGGGGGGGAGTATCATTTACTCGGGGGCGCGGCGGTCGGGAACGCAAAGGACCTCGGCGGCGAGGTCGGAATGACGGGAGGCGTCTGTGTTTGTACACTGTGCTTGTTTCCCTATTGCTCTCCTGGAGGAGGGTTATGGGGTCATCGGGGTCTACTAGAATATGCCTTGGACGGCGAACTTTACTGATTCTACTCGGGACATAACTGGCGGCCTCGACAACCAGAGGGTTGCGATGTTTGGCCGCGGACTCAAAGAAACGCTTTGAAAGGCGTTTAAGAAACTGGTGGATTGTGGGAATCTTTAGGTCGAGGTGGAGAGCCTCGTTCCTGACGAACCATGGGGAACCTGTCGCCCTACGAAGGAATCTATTCTGCACCGTTTGCAGCCTATGTATATGACGGGGTTTTGCATGAGCAAAGACGGCACCCGCATAGGTCATGATAGGTCGAATGCACGCCGTGTAAACGCGCAATTTGCACCTAAGTGACAATTTGCTACGTGCATTCACCATGAAGAAGAGTCTACCGAGAGCGAAAGCGGCTCGCGAACGAACCATCTTTATGTGCTCTGCGAAGGTCAAATGATGATCGAGAACGACACCGAGATATTTGGCTCGCTTCTCCCAAGGGATCGGCTTGCCGAACATGGTGATCGGTCGGGGGAGGGGGTATCTGAGCCTTTTACGCAGTTTCGTGAAGAGAACCGCTTGGCTTTTATCTGGATTTACTTCTATCCGCCACTTTGTAAACCATGCGGCCAGTCTGTCGACTGCGCGTTGGAGAGTGAGGCGAATAGAGTCAGGGGATCTAGATTTGCAATAGATGGCAGTGTCGTCTGCGAACAGACCCAACTGCGAACTACGGCAACCTTTAGGGATGTCGCTAGTGTATAGCGTGAATATGAGGGGGGACACCACAGAGCCCTGAGGGACACCTGCGCGGATGGGACGGGGAGTGGATAGCGCTCCTTCGATGCGATAGCGGAAGACGCGATTCGATAAAAAGTCTCGTAAGATGAGCACGAGACGATCTGGCACACCGAGTTGGTACAGCTTGTATATTAAGCCGTTGTGCCAGACTTTATCGAACGCTTTCGCTACGTCGAAGAATACTGCACCGGTCATATAACCGTGCTGGAAACCAGCGCTTATGAATTCTACGATCCGGTGGGCCTGATGCACGCTAGAGTGCTCAGTTCGAAAGCCGAACTGTTCATTGGGGATGAGGCCCTTGGTCTCGGCGAAGTCTCTGAGGCGCTTATAAATAAGCCTCTCATAGATTTTTCCGAGAACCTTGAGCAAACTAATGGGACGGTAACTGGTAGGCTCGGTTTTGGGCTTACCGGGCTTAGGGATACCGATGACGGTGGCTTCTTTCCACGACTGTGGGAAGATATTGTTGCTTAAGGCACCATTGAAGATGGTGGTCAAAAGCATTATTAGGTGGGCGGGGAATAGTTGGACCACCCTATTGGTGATACCATCTGAACCGGGGGCTTTACGGGCTTTAAGACCTTTGATGATGTCGTGCACCTCGTCCGGGAGGACGGGGGGCAGCGGACAGTCAGGGTCATCAACGGGAGGGAGGGAGGCTCTACGTTCGACTTCCGCGTCGACCTTTGACAGGTGAGCTTGGTCTACTGGTAGGGAACTGGGAGTGCATTGGGCCTCGAGGCTGTCTGCGAGGCATTCAGCCTTTTCGGCATCGTCGAATGCAATGGTTTTATCGGGACGGGTCAGGGGGGGCATACCGGAAGATTGGGGAGACCTGAGTTTCCTCTGGAGCTCCCAGAAGGCCTGATGGTTTGGCTCTAGTTCGCCGAGTAACTTTCCCCAGCTCGCGTCCCGCAGCTCCGCTATACGTTTCTTTACAGATCTCTGTAAATAGCGCATATGGGCTTTGTTGGCGTTACAGGGAAAGCTATCGTACGCACGTATGGCCGCGTTCTTCTCAGTCAGTAATGCACGCACATCGTCCGGCAAGCGCCAGCGACGGTCGTCCGTCGCTGGCACTTCCCTTGAACAGTCGTTCAGGACGGATTGTACGTGATCAGTGAGTGAGTCGATCGCGGCCGTGGTGTCGGCGACAGAGTCAAAGAGATCGGGGATAGAGTCTAACTGAGGGGACGTGTTGGATTTCAGCTGTGTGCTTACTTTCTTCCAGTCCGTGATCCTCTTAGTGATAGGGGGGGCGTTCGGGTCGGGGAGACCTATGCGGGGGTCTAGTCTCATGACTACCGGGCGGTGATCAGAGTCGAGCTCTTGTACCGTTTCTATTGATTCTAACTTTAGGTTGACGTTCTTAAGGAGCGCCACATCTAAGATATCGGGGGTATAATTGGGATTGATGAGAGAGTAATGAGTGGGAGTCATCGGAGCGATGACGTCAAAAGTCAGGGAATTAGAGAGGTCGAACAGGTGTTGACCTCTGGGGTTGGTTACCGAACTATTCCAAGAGGGATGTTTGGCATTAAAATCGCCCGCTATGATGAGCGAGTTACTCATAGCGAGTAGGATCGAGAGATCGTTTGAGAGGGATTGATAGTGCCCCGGGGCGTTATCGGGGGGATTATAAGCCGATACGAGAGTGATCGGCTCGTGACCTGACATACCTAGGCGACAGGCGGAAACTTCTAATACCGAGAGGGGAGGAGGGTCTAATGGGATGCAGTGAAGCTGCTTTTTATAATATATAAGGGTGCCACCCTTGTGACAACGAGACCTGTCATTGCGAACAATCCGGTAGTTGGCAAGTGACGGGTCTCGATTGCAGGGCTTTAGGAACGTCTCTTGGATTAAGAGAACGTCAATATCGTGATCGCGGAGGAAGAGCCCTATCTCTGCCCTTTGGGTTGTTAAGCCATTGGCGTTAAAGAAGCCTATTGTTAGGGATCGGGGTTTGAGCCTAGCTAACACCGTATTATCCATTGAAGGTTTTAGGTGTGATAGCTAGGCTATCTAGGACTTGCGTAATATCCGGATACGCATTATAAATAGACTGTATCTGAGGGATATTGCCTTGAGCGGAGATGATTAGGTTGGCCATTGCCTTTGCGCGCGGGGAGACAAATGCCATATAGGTCGAGGTAATGATATTGAATGAATCAAGACCTTGGCGCTGCGCGGTCGCGGGACCGGCAGTCGGGGGACGCGGGGCTTGAGGAGCGGGAGCGGGCGCAGGTTTAGCGAGGGGCGCGGCGGGCGCAGCGGGCGCGGGGGGCGCAGAGTGCGCGGGGGGCGCTGAGGGCGCGGGGGGCGCTGAGGGCGCGGGTGGCGCGGTGCTACGGAAGCGGGGGTCCCTAAGGTTGAGGAGGGGGCGGGGGGGCGGAGGAGGGAAATGACCGTAAGAGGGCACCAAGGCAGGGAAAGACTGCTGGTGGTGGAGATAGTTCCACGGACTAGGCCTCTGAGGGCTTAGTCGTTGGGGCATAAGGGCGGAGGGGATCCTGTAAGAGGATGAGGAGGGAGTTTCCCTTTGCTGGCGAGCGCCGGAGCGCTTCCCCAGCTTGGGAGAAGATGCCTTAGGGGCTTTAGAGCAACCCCGGTAGTTAGCCGGGTGGCCCTCTTTGCCGCATAAAACGCAGCTGGGAGGTACGGTACAGAGGGTACGGTCTTTGGGTCGCGAACAGTCGGAAGTGCTATGCTCGCCCAGGCACTTTACGCATCTGGGTGTAGCATGGCAATTCCGCTGGGAATGGCCGTATAGCTGGCAACGGTGGCATTGTCCGACAATGCCACTCTTTTGGGGTTTCTCAATCTCGAACCCTGTGAGATGACACAGGGAGCGAATTTGGAAAATCGGGTGATGGCCCTCAACGGGCGGGCATATAACTAGGACCATGTCGTAGAGGTCACCGCCTCTAGAGCGGTGCATGCGATGGACCTCGTCTACCGGGACGTTTTGCGACTGAAGGTCGGCAAGAATATCGGATGGGAGGATCTCCCTGGGGATGCGTTTTATTACGACGCGGACTTGTTTTTCTTCCGGGAGGGAGTAGGTGTGGTATGACACACCTCTCGCTCTCAGGAGACGGGTTAGTTCCCTATAATCTTTCGATGTAGGGACAAGGATTTTAATACCCTGTTGGGTGTTTCGGGCCGAGGTGAAGTCGATCTTGTGATCGACGCACCATTTGGAAATGTCCGTCCACTTCCCTTTGTCCTGAATGAACAAGGGGGGTGGAGGGGCAATCTTTCTCGCGGGGGGCGCGGGGGAATCCTTCGCGGAGGATGACGCGGTCGGGGGGGCTACGGGAGCGGGGGGCGCGGGGGTATCCTTCGCGGAGGATGACGACGACGCGATCGGAGGGGCAGTAGAGGTAGAGGGGACGGGGGCGGGGGCGGGGGGGGCTACGGTAGCGCGAGTCGCGGCTGTAGCGCGTTTGCCGGATTTAATGGTGATGGTGGACGAAGAGGAGTCAGAGTCCTCTACCGCGGCGACCTTACTGGCCTGCGCGGAGATCTGCTTCCTGTTCTTCCTCTTTCTCGCCTTTCCTTGGACGGCTGTGAAGCCGTCTTCGGAAAGGGAGGAAGAGGTAGAAGAGGCGGCAGCGGACCTTTCCTCGTCTTCTTCCTCTGAGTTATGAGAGTACGGGGTGGGGGGGCGCTTTGAAGAAGCGGGGGCGGGGAGGGGGGCGTCGGTGTCCATTGACACTGACGGAGGGGGGGAGGGAGATCGGGGTGAATCTATATTTGGGGTATCTAAAGCATCACTGAAGGTAGTGATGCTGGAGTCAGAGTGACTCTTAATTTGGTCTAAGACCTTGTCTACTTGGTCCCCATATTGACCTTTAAGAGAGGGTTCCTTATGGAAGAATAGGTCAATCAGCTGTACGAGCAGCTTGATTACATTTTCGTAATCTGGCTGTTTAGCCATTATTGGGGGGGGGGGATGCCTATATAATCCTATCTCCCCGGTGGGTATGCCGGGGATGTGTAACAATCCCTCCCTGTCGGGTAAAGACAGGGAGGATGAGTGCCTATCGGTGAGCCCTAAGCTTGCTTTGGCCCGTTGCCTATCTTAATGTGCAACGGGGTCCTATCCAGTCTAGTGCGCCGGGTGTAGACACACCCGATCGACACAGGGTGAGTAGCTGTGAAGGGAATACTGTCACCACGTGTTGACTAGGAGATCCCCCAAGGCCAAACACTGGGACCCGGCCAATTCACTGCCTCACCCTGAAGGGGATCAGCGGGTGTGTTGGGTCAACACCCCACTCGGCTTCGTTGGCACCGTATGGTATCCACCGAGTGACCACGAAACTGTGGTTTTACCCAGAAGGGGCCTAGTGAAGCTACACACACGTATTTTCTGTTATAGAAATAAGATAGCCTTGAAAAAGGCCGTTTTTCGATCTTAGTCCAATCGATTGACGATTGGAGACCGGATGTAGTCGGGTGACTAAGAGAATCGTTACGTAAACGCAACGGAATATGACTCAAGAACACTGAGTCATGAACGGGAGAGCGCAAGCACACAACCGTCCGTGACCAGTGCCGAGCGTCGAGTGACTTTACCCGAAAAATGGCCCTCCTTTTATACTATTTTTGTTAGTGCATGCCGAATTCCAGGAAATGAGTATTTCTTTATTTTTTGTTACAACCTTATAAATTCTTATTTTATATGCTAATGTACATAGAAAAACACTAATTCAAGTTAATTACTAAATAATTACATCCTTTTAAATAGCCATTTAAAAATTATTAGCAATGTAAAATTTTATACATAAAAATGACCATATCTTCTTGTTGCGTGAACCGATTTTTATCAAACAAACGTGGAAAAAGGTTTTGAGTCTAGACCTTTCGATCGACACTAAAATCAAAGAGATATCTCTATAAACAAAAAAGTGAGTTTTCAAGTTACGTAATTATGACAATTTTTTAAACTCTTGAATTTTTTCTTAAAATTTACTTTAAACACATTCAACATATTTAACAAGCATCCGATTACTATTTTGACGTAAATCTAATATAAATCTAATAGAGATTTCTCAAATAACTGTAATTTTATTACTAAATTATAAGTTAAACATAAAATTCTTTAAACCTTTCGATATTACATGAATCTAACATCGCGGCCTACCCGCTACTTGTGCTATTGTGCACAGATAGGGTCATATTTTGAAAATTAAAATTCTAATTAGAAACATATCTAAAACATTAACATTTTACAAGAAACTTACAAACTATTATGCCTTGTATGACGCAGGGCCGCACGCTACTTGCGCCCTAGTGAGCTGCAGGGGTCTGGTCGCCGACATATAGGGTGGCAGGGATCGATGCGAAAACTGATACCATGGATTCAGTACATGATTCTAAACTCCACTGCGTTGAAATTTTTAGTCGGTAATTTTTTTTTAAATTTGCTGTTCCATACATTTTGATCGCGTAGGTATTGCACTTTTCTATGAAACAGCTGTTACAGAACCATGTACTGAATCCATGGTAACAGTATTCGCGTCGATGTCCTTGCCGGTCAACCCCGCCACGCCAAAAGATGCCTGATTATTGATTGTTAAGAAGTTACAAATTACTTTGGTATGAACAAAAGGTGGTTCGAATCATAATTAGAGTAGAGTATGTCTTAAATAAATAACAGTAATAAATACACAAATAAACGTTTTATTTTTCTTTTAAAAACCAGTGTGTCCGGCTCTCAGGGCAAAATGTCCGGCTAAACATGCGTCCGTCTCAATTATTTGTCAGTTTCTTTTTGTTTTGATAATTTACAATTTTATTTTATTTCACAAAATGTATTGGAATATTCGTTATTATTATTACACTAATTTATTTTATATATTATATATATGTATACCTACACACATACTTTGTAGTATAAAACTGATTTACATCCGTCACCCCACATTTCAAGTCCAGTTGAAAACCAGCGTCAGGCACTAGTTGTCTGGCATTTTTGCTGAACTGGGCCTATTTGGCGCAGCCGCGAGGCACACTAACTTTCATGTTAAATTATTATTTTACACACTGTTTTTTGTTTCCGTTTTATTTCTATCTTTTACTTGTGTTATAATTATGTTGTGTTGTGTGCCTTTTTGTCTGTGCTAAATAAATGTATTTTCTTTCTTTTTTTTTCTTTCTTTCTAAATATGAATCGGTGTCGGGCTTTTCTATTTTTGGGTCTGGCAACCCTAGTAACACAGGGTTGCAAAACTACGTAATTTTACGGAAAACGCTGGTAAAATACGGGTATTTTACGGTCATTTATATAAATTACGGTAAAATTACCGGTGACTTTGAAGTTTTAAATTTTAATTTGTGCTGACCTCTGCTCTGCCTCTGCACATAGATGATTTATTATAATCCATGACATGGTGGATTTATATCTGGAATTCTTGACTTGAGAATTAAGTTTTAGGGATTTTTGAATGGATGATATCTTAAGTTCCTGTCACTGTTATTTACATAGCAGGTAGTGGTATTCGAATTTGTACCACAACTAAAAACTGAAGAATAAAAAATAAATTACAAAAAAAAATCAACCGACTTCCAAAAAAAACACTACGAAGCGAAAAATAACTTTAATTTCGGAAGTCGGCGGCAAAAAGCGAAAATTGAAAACCAAAGACACCGACTAACGAAATTAAAGTTATTTTTCGGCAGGTAGTGGTATTCGAATTTGTACCACAACTAAAAACTGAAGAATAAAATATAAATTACAAAAAAAATCAACCGACTTCCAAAATAAAACACTACGAAGCGAAAAATAACTTTAATTTCGGAGGTCGGCGGCCGACTACCGAAATTAAAGTTATTTTTCGCTTTGTAGTGTTTTATTTGGAAGTCGGTTGATATCTTTTCTTCCATTTATATTTGTCTATTATTCATCTCGGTAGTCACCTAGTCACCCCCTTTCTAGCCTTATCATGTTTCACACAGACCATCCCTCATTTCCGTGCTCGGCTAGAAACTGAATATCGAATCGTTTATTCTCGGACAGTATTTTCTCCGACCAACGCCCTTGCACATGCGTACTCCGTCCATATTCAGTTTACTCAGCATCCATTTTGCATAACAGCATCGGTTTTATTACATGTTGAATGTAACATACAAGTTGTCTATTTGAAGGAAAACTAAGGACGAAACGTGGGTAAAAAAAAAGAAATTCTATTTAGTCCGTCAGTCAGATAATAAAATAAAATATTAGACACATATTTTTTGCTTTATCATATTAATAAAAAATGACTTAAATAAAACGCATTAAAGTTGGGGGGAGTGGGGGTCGCTACGTCACAAGAAAGTATAAAATCTACATACTCGTGACGTCATGACACATTTTAACCATTTAAAAAAAGAAGAAATTCGTGTCAAATATTTTTTTAATGTAGGTATCTGAAGGCCAAAAAAAAATTACCATCAGCAAGTTCTAACTTCTAAGCAATGTTTCTTCGGATGCATCCTACCTAGAATAACAAAGAATTCAATATTGATTATCCGCCTATAAATCGAATTGAACTCTCGAAGGTAGGAATTGAAAATGGCGGAAATAGGTCAATACCTCTCTTCCACTTCGCATTGTGAAAGGCAACTCATGGATTATGCCTCCGTATCCGTATACCTACTGAAAGCTTATATTTTCAGCTGTCAAATTTGTTTTTAACCCCCGACGCAAAAAACTTTTTTCCAAAAAATACAACCGACTTCCAAACTACAAACTGAAAAATAACTTGAATTTCGGAAGTCGGTGTCAAAAAACTAAAATACGGATGCAAAGACCAACTTCCGAAATTAAAGTTATTTTTCACTTTGTAGTTTGGAAGTCGGTTATATTTTTTGGAAAAAAGTTTTTATTTTCACTTTTTAGTGGGTTGGTTTGTAAGTTATCTAAGTTACAATAGCCTAATGTCAACTGCTCATCAAGAATACCCAAATCACTGTAGATGTGCCTATAATATTTGAAGAGTTCCCTCGATTTCTCCAAGATGACAACGACAATGGGACCAACTTGAAAGTATATCTTCTCAAACAAAAAATTAATTTTTAAAATCGGTCCAGCTGTCTTCGAGTAATCGGGGAACATGCATAAAAAAATAAAAAAATAAATCCGACGAACTGAGAACCTTTTCCTTTTTTGAAGTCAGTTAAAAAGAGGGGTGTTATAATCTTTACCGCTATTTGTGTGTCTGTCTGTGGCACCGTAGCTCTTAAATGGGTAAACCGATTAGAATGCGTTTTATTTCAAAGCAGGTTTTCTAGCGATGGTTCTTAGACATGTTTTACCAAAATCGGTTCAGTCGTTTGAAGATTATCAGCTCTTTTCTAGTTGATGAATGGATGTGAGTATCTTCCACAGGTCTGATCGATTTGAAATTTAGCACCTTGAATTAATGCTGCAGCATCACCTGGAATTTGCAGGATACCCAACTTCCTTACCAACGTATAGCACTGACGGGGTCCGCTAGGGCCAATGCCTGCCGGGGGTTCGAAGAAAACCGATAGGGAAATCGTGGCCCCCGGCAACAGGGCAACCGAAGGAACACGGGTGGGTTTTAGTCAGTAAGAGTCTGATACGCCCTCCCGCTCCGCCCAGAGCGGGAGAAGTTATTTGATAATTTCCCACCCAAAAAAATAAATAAAAAAATGTTTCGTGTTTGGGCTCATAGGAATAGTCTCAATGAATAAATGAATATGGTCTGGTGATGGAGTAGGAAAGAGAAATGAGGAAATGTTTGTGTCTTGGGTTTTTCTTTTTTTTATCGGGTTTGGAAGGAAATTTCTAAGAATTTAACCTGATCAGGGTTTGTTTATACTTTTGGAACATATAACAGAACAACTCTTTTAGTATTGACAGAAAAATATCGGAAAAATTGCCCATTCAAAAGCGCATATTTCTTTGGAGAAGAACAACTAGTAAACTCTTCCAAATGGTTTAGTCTATTGAAACTAAAAACAATGTATGTAAAAAACATTTAAAAAAAAGAAAACAACCGACTTCCAAAAAACACTACGAAGTGAAAAAAAAAACTTTAATTTCGGAAGTCGGTGGCAAAAAATTTAAATTCAAAACCAAAGACACCGACTTCCGAAATTAGTTATTTTTCACTTTGAAGTGCCTTTTTGGAAGTCAGTTGTTTTATTTTTGTAAAATGTTTTTTTACACAAGTACCTACATTGTTATCAGTTTCTTTTTTGTAAAAAAAATATTGTGCACTTTGTACCTACACCAAAACAAATTCGAATACCACTACCTGATATGTAAATAACAGTGACAGGAACTTATCATATCGTCCACATACTACCTAAGTGGGAAAAAATAAGTATTATTAAACGTAACTTAAAAACTATCCGAGCAAAGTTAATAAAAAATTTATGGGACCACCTCGAGAGCATACCCTTTCAAACAAAAAAAAGAAGTTTTAAAATCGGTCCACTTGACCGAAAAATCGGTGGACATACATTAAAAAAAACATACGCTACGAACATAGAACCTTTTTGGAAGTCGGTTAAAAACTAAAGATGAAGGTTAGGTACCTGGTAGGAAATGCCACATGCCTTTGCGTAATGTTTTTAGGGTTCCGTACCACAAAAGGAAAAAACGTTAAAGGATCACTCGTGTATCTGTCTGTCTGTCGCAGTCTATTTGCTCCGAATTTGAAATTTGGTACACATATGTATTCCTGTGACCCAAACACAAACGTGTAACGTAAATAAATAAATTTTGAATATAGGGGTCACTTTAGGGGCAAACAAGAAAAAAAAAAAAGTTTTGCTAACGGGCTTGTTGCAGATCTTAAACATATTTTTAAAATAAATGCTTTTAAAGATATTTAAGAAATTCTATGAAAATTTACCATAAATTTACCCTCCTTTAGGTCCGGTAGTTTCGGAGATAAGGGGGGGGCCCCTTATCTCCGAAACTACCGGACCTAAAATTTTGAAAAAATACATAGTATGGCTCTTTACTCATAGATTACAGGAAAACCTAAAAGAAGTATAGACTTCTTTTGTAAGTTTGTACGCACAATATTGAGAGATTTATAACATGGTAAATCTCTCAATATTGTGCGTACAAACTTACATTTGCAGTTGGAATGTATGGGAGAACATGTATTTCAACTACAATATTAAGTTTGTATTTGGGTTACCAACTACGGAACCCTTCATTGTGCGTAGTCCGACACGCACTTGGCCGGTTTTTACTTGTGCATAGAGTTTTAATAAATAAACAGAGAAAAATCAACAATATCTATGATAACCTAGAAAAATAATCTAGTTTGCAAGCATCGATCAACAATACCAACTATTGATCGAAGTTTGCAAGGTAGGAACCGTTGCCGAGTGTTTCTGAGAAAAATAGGTCAGTCGGTAACTATCCATTAGATGCTGCTAAAAGGGACCGAGATGAAATTGAAGTAGATGTAGTAAGTAATAGTTATTTGTGTTAGAGCTCTCGTCTTTTTTCTCCGAACGGGAAAGACAGAGATGTCATAGTAGAACCTTTTTTCGTGCACCTCATTTCGAAGTAGTCCACTTAGAGCACCCGTCCGAATAGCACCTGCCTGAATAGCACCTAGCCTAGTAGATTACTCGTTTCCCTTTCTCTTGGTGCAATCCTGTAATAATAACATAATTAGTTTTTAATTTGTACTCCTGTTTTACCTATGTTATTATTAGGTAAGATTTAATTAAGGCTGATTTTGCAGTAAAAGTGATACGTGGAGACTGTGATATATTAAAAATAAGAAGTGTTATTATTTGGTAAGATTAATAATTATTCTCATAGTTATTTTTATTATTTTTCATTTTTAAATGTCGCCTAGACAAATTTCGTATGTACGTAAATATGTGTAATTAATAAACATACTAGTGATTTTATCGATATCTTTCATTTAATAACGTTCTGTAAAACAAATACATCCCAGCACTAGGTTGCCGAGTCGTAGGTGCTCCTCGTGGACAAGAATGTAAAAATAAATTTTAATCCACGAAGAGCACCTGGGTGCTCTTCGTAGACTAGGCTAGGTGCTATTCGCGCAGGTGCTATTCGGACGGGTGCTCTAAGTGGACTACTTCCTCATTTCACACGTGCAGCGTGTCCTTCGGGCGCAGGTGCGGGCCAGCCCCAGTATTATACTGCAGCTGTTTTTTTCCTTTATAACGTATCACAAATTGGTGATATTTTATTCACATTACAATCTAGCCTATTAGCTAACGCTAATAAGTAATTTACGTCCCGTCAAAATTGGTCCAGGCGTTTCGGAGATTAGCCGGAACAAATAGACAGACAATTCTTTTTAAATTGTTTTTGTTGTATTATGTACCGTATATACTTTCATATGCATTTAGTAAAGGAAAATAATAAAGCTTCCGAAAAACAAATTAACTTCCGACGATCTGTGGTTGACTGTAATACGATGTGTTAAAATGAATTACTTACCGAAAAATTATTACAAAATTAATCGACAAAAAATGTTGTATTTAAAAAACAAACATGAGCTTATTCAAAATACAATTCTACGAAAAATAATCTGTACTTTCAAATAATAAACTAAATTTCCGAAAAAAATACTAAGTTTCCGAAAACGTATGTTCTGCTAAAATAATACGTTCGTTCATGTTTTTGTTTACGTTTTGCTTTGAAAGGTAGGTTAGGTTAGGTTAGAACTGTGAAACCACAAAACGCACGAGCCGAGCGAGCGTAGCGAGCGGTGCCGCGGCAGCGGCCGGCGAGTGCCAGGGTCCGTTTCGGCACAAGAGAATGTAAAACACCACATTACATTCTCTTGTACCAAAACGAACCTGGTCTTTGTTTGCGCCACAGTTTATAAAATGTGTAAGGTTAATTCTAAATTCATAATAGGTGAGTTACGATAAAAATGACTAAATGAATATTACGTCAGCAAATGCTGTATTGATTTTACAGAATTTTCAGTATTTTATTCGGTCGTTTCTTTATTTGTATTCGCTTAAAAGTTGTCGGAAAATTAGTATATTAAGCAGTCAATTTCATATTTTGAGAATGCTCATATTCTGATTTTTTTTCGGAGGTTTTATTACTATCCTTTAGTAAAAAGCTGTTATTTTGACATTACAAACAGATACTTAATTTTATTTATTTATATGTAGGTATATAGATAGATATCATTGTGTGACTACCTCTTTCTAAAGCTCAATGTGTCGTATCAACGGTCGGGTACTGTAATTAAATATTCGTTCCCCCTGGAATTGTACTTATGGCCCTGAACCACATAATAGATGGGTTCAGAAGGTCAGCTGGTATAAAAGGCGAAAACAAACTCACGCATACTTAATGGTCTGTTTCAAAAGGTTCAGGCGTGTCGCTCAAGGAGGTATGTATGTACAGTATTTATATTTTCTTAATGTCCCTCGGGTATCATCGGATTTCCGAATAGAAACGAATGCTAATTTCCATGTCCATCAATTATTACATTTATCGTGTAGAATAATTTGAATTCAGAACTTAGTACTTTATTGTTGTTTTGATTTCAGTGTGAACTATATAGAGCTGTAAAACTATTTTCCTATCTGTCGTGCCTGCGACTATACCTAGCGGCTTTCCTCCCATTTTTAAAAATAAATTACATTCAGTTAAAAGAGTTAACAAACTCTATATACTTCCCAAGTCGATTGAGAGCGTCCGGTCTGCACCAAGTGCAAAGGGCAACTGATAGAAATCCGACGACTGACGAAACACGAGGTTTGCCGAGGGACATTAAGAACATATTTGTACTGTAAGTACGGTCCAAAAAACACAAAAAAGATATTAGTATTGTTTAAAAAATATCAGATAAAAATATTAACAAATACGTAGATCAGAAAATGTTGTACAAATTGAGTGCTATGATTTGAGTATTTGAATACTTAGACCCGAAATTCTTTAATTACCTTATTTTTTCGTCTGACAATGAGGTTAAAAACTGAAAGCTCAGAACAGATGGCAGCACAGTTGTACGTCTTTAAGCCGCCATTGTTGTGGTTATGTTTACTTTTGTGTCGATCACAAATTATACAAAAACTAGATTAATACGTATGAGACTAGGCGGTCTCCTTTTCGGTTTTCTTTGCAACTCTGGCAGGCATCGGCCCTAGTGGACCCCGTCATTTCTGCTGACATCTTATTGAGGCGCGCGCGGCGCGTGGAACACAACGCGCCGTCGACCCGGGCCTAGTCCTTATCGGATGGCGAGCTACCCATTGCTCACCGTCCCAAAGCCCGCGCCGGAATCGGCCTGCGATTCCCGACGCCTAGGGCGTCTCCTGCGGCGGTTAGGGGCGTGAGGACTCGAAATTTGCCTCTCCCTCACGCGTTCCGCTTCCTCCTTCGCGAGCATTATTGCTTCGCAGAAGTAGGTGACGGCCTCCCATGCCCTCTCGCTTCGTACCATAGCCTGGACCAGAGCCGGACGCGAGAGATCACCGCCGCCGATCGCCTCCACGAAGACACGGCGATGCTCCGCCCAAGTCGGGTAGACCTCCACCGTATGCTCCATCGTGTCCTCCGGGCGATCCACACAACAGGAACCTTCCGAAACAACCCTGTCCGGCGAGGACCTGCGTCAGGTGGAACGTGAGAACGCCGTGGCGCCTCTCTACCCATTCCTCGTAACATTTTCAATCACAATCTGAATCATTTTGAAGGCTATCCATTGCTTCATATCTTCGAAAAATTTATCTGCTCAACAACGTAAATAACGCAATATATGTTGTTGAACTGTCAAAATGAAACCCATTGCTACTGTTAGTGTGCAAGGCTCGGAACCGGTTAAAAAAATATCGGTTACTACCGGTTTATTTCGGTTTTGATCCGAATTTTTCTTAAGAACGTTTTAGGAACTTTTTATCGTGACCTAAATGTGAACGTTTTAGGAACTTTATCTTGACCTAAATTAACCGGTTTATTCGACGAATGGCGTATCGGTAAACGCGTTGCAACTTGTGACTACTTGTGAGGATGCTGCGCTGAATAAAAATTAAAACAGTGCCACTGTTTTAATTTTCCGGGAGTGCCGACAGAAGTGAAAATTTGAAAAAAAATCGGAACCTCAGTAATCAATGCGTTGATGTCTTTTACTCCATGCACCGCGGTAATCAACGCGTTGATGTCTTTTACTCCACGGTGTCGGTAAATTGCGTTACAGTGTCGCGAAATCAATGGTTTATTCCCATCTCAATAATGTCCAACGCGCATAAAGAAGTTTTCACTTCAAAAACTAAACAAAAACCCGGGTTTTATTGTTCTAAACTGCTTAATCCGAAAAACATGTAGTCCCCCAAAAACCGTTTTGAAAAAAAAACGGTTTATTCGAACGAAACCGAGTGTAAACGTTTTTGTGTCAAGTACAAATAACGGTTTAAAAATTTAACCTATATCCGAGCCTTGTTAGTGTGTTACGCAGTTACCTCATTAGTCACACACAAGCGCACTTGTATTCTCTGTACGTGAAGTGTGTCCATTTGTGCGTGTGTTTCGCTTGTTGTATGGAGCCAACCTTCTGCAACTATCTATTCTGTTCCTGAACTCTAAAGGGACGCGACGTTGCGCTACCATTAGGGACGTCAAATTGGATAATTGAATTGTGGTTGGATGTCGCGACTCATCGATCGGTTGAGTCAAATAATTTTGAACCGCCGGCTACAGCCGATCTATTTTCGTGAAAACTGGTGTAGTGATCTTGAAGTGACACTATTGACCAGGGATGTTAAGGAGCTCCGTAACCGTAACTAAAGAATATCCGAAATAAAAATCTATCCGTAACCGAATGCTATATAATAGTTTCGGATAGGAGCGAAGTCAGATTTTCTGCCCAGCCGTGCCGATACTAGCAGCGTCACTTCATGTTTTTTTAAATTAGTTATTTGTGTTCTACTCTCACAATTTCGTAAAAATCTAATATCCGTAACCGAAACTATCCGAAACTAACGGATAATCAGAAATAATTTCATATCCGTAACCGAAGCCGGTATGATATTATTTTTATTCATATCCATAACTAGGGTTGCCAACTTTTTTTGAGAAAAATAACGTATCTAGTTCTTTATATAGGAAAAAATTAAGTATCTCGAAGAAGAAAAACGTTTTTTTTTTTATTTTATGTTTTTATTCCCTTAAAAACATGTTTTTGGGTGCTTTTAGCAAACGGTAACAGTTTTTTGTTGTAGGTATTTGAAAGTTTCAAAGTTAGTTTTACCACCAAAATTTAGATATGTAAATAACTCGATTTGTATGAAGTTTATGGACAATCTGTTCTCTCCTCGCCACTTCAGATTCATTACCGAAAAAACTGTGAAAGCTGAAGTGGCGGGAACAAAGAGTAAATAAATCAGATCCATTTAAAAGATTGTCATTTGTCAAAAGTATTTTTCTCTGAAAAAGAATAGAATTTGATTGATTTATAATAAATGTATCGACAAAAAAATCAGTAATTAGTAATTACGTATGGTTAACACTTATGTGCGTTTTGTTTTACGCATCACAGTAAAAATCAGAAATAAAGTATTTTAGCATACGTTACTTTATGCAAAAGTATAAAGTATACTTATCGAAAATAAAATAGGATACGTTATTATAAAGTATGGTTGGCAACCCTATCCATAACATCCCTACTTTTGACATAGTGTCAATCTCTTAAGGTGCTCCCTCAGCGGGAGCATTCGCCTGTCTGTAATGTAACGTCACAGATTCGATTTTTAGAATTACGTTACAATACTGCCTCCCTGACTGACGAGCTTTCGCCTGTAATGTAACATTTCAGATTAAATATTATGTCGGATCCGGTCATTAGTACGGACACGAAACGAATCGCAAGCGCGCCACTGGTGACATCAAGAGTGATCTACCTACACCAAAAAAGGCGTGCTTCTACAGAGTCGTGATGTTTTAAGGCCACGGCGAGGAGGGCATTCAGCATCTGGTCGCATTGGAGTCAAGACGTCACGGAACTGTTCTCGATTCGTGGTGCTCAGTTATTGTGTTAGTTGTAATTTGTGATCATTTTGTTAATTGGTGATTTTAATAAACGCCGTCGCACCCAGTGTGTGTATAATTTAGCTAGTGTGATTCATTTCATAGTAAATTATAATGTGATCTGAACTGCAAACTGTTTTTCTATTGCGCATTAACCAACACTACCCACACTACGCTCACAGTAGTTAAAATATCGCTGATAATAACGAAAGTCACATACTCGTCTCCGACATATATATTAAAGACATTGCCCCCTGTAATGCTCGGTTCTCCTCCCTCACTGATGTAATGCTCGACTCTGAACGTTACATTACAGGAGAATGCTCCAGGTGAGGGAGCACCATTAGCTTCAGGTGGACTGACAGTGACAGCTCATTTCAAAGTTCAATCAAGCTCACATAACTAAGCTTTCACAAATAGTAACTGTCGCAAATATTTACACTCCATTTACTATAGCATTTCCTAGACAAATAAGAGCCTTTTTCGGAAGGAAATGGCAGAAATGAAATACGTGTTTCCTTACAGCAGAGATTCGACGCAATATAATGGTTTTATGAATCTTAACGCTCAATCAATAGGTCAATAGTGGTAAAGGCCGCGACTTACGAGTTGTAGGTCGACGCGACGGTTCGAACCCAGACAGGCGCTTTACTTTGTGTAAATAATTTCATCACCACTGCTCTCAAAACGGTGAAGGAAGACATCGTGAGGAAACCGGCATGTCCAAAACCAAAAATTCGAAGACATGTGACATTTACCAACCCGCACTGGGCCCGCGTGGTGGATTACGGCCCACTCCCTCTCACAGAGTGGAGGCCTGTGTCCCAGCAGTGGGAACATTATGGGCTGATTATGCTTTTATGCTTATGCTAACGGTCAATCAAATTGAGTTGAAATTCTTCATGAAGAAATGGTTCAAAGGATATTTTCGTGTCTGGATGGGTCGCTTTTGTCTATTATAAAGAATAATAAAAAATGGCAGTGGCACTCCGCGAGTGCCGACAGAATGGAAACTTGAACAAGATCGCCTTGGTGGAAGAAAAATACTTGTATAGAACATTGGTCCGTAACCTTATCTAAATAAAGAGCACAATCGCGTTTACAAAAATGAGGTGTCGGTAACGGTGTCGCGAGTTCAATTGTTTTTTCCCATCCCAAAAATTGCCTTTATTTCCTCCTTCTCCCTTCTTCGTACATAAACAAGTTCTTAATACTAATAATATTTAACAATGTAATGTCTTCTGATTGTAAACCCATATTAGTAACTATCAGCTACCAGGTCACGCTGTCTTATGGTATAGACCTCTATTTCCCTTCACTAATTCCTGTCCAAATCTGTTCTTTTTATGAATCGAGTACCTACACTTTTGGCCCCCAGTTTGATGGCGATAAGCGCTTGTTAACAGATATATACACAAAATTTAGCAAAATTGACCACTATACCTAAACACATCACCACCAGACACAACTAACCAATAGAACCATAACTATCAGATATTTTTGACATGACTTGAGAAAAGAGAAGAAGTAGTAGGTAAAAAGAGCTCTGAAATTGTAAAGGAGTTCGTCCGGGGTGGAACTTTCACCATCCCTTTTTTTTGCCGCCAAGCAGGATTGCTGTTTCGAATGGAAAGGTATGATCTCCAGTGTAATTATGAGCACATACATAAAACTTACTTAACTTTACTTTGTGTAAATTATTTCATCACCACTGCTCTCAAAACGGTGAAGGAAAACATCGTGAGGAAACCGGCATGTCCTAGAACCGAAAATTCGAAGACATGTGACATCTACCAACCCGCACTGGGCCCGCGTGGTGGACTACGGCCCGCTCCCTCTCACAGAGAGGAGGCCTGTGTCCCAGCAGTGGGAACATTTATAGGCTGATGATGATGATGACATAAAACACAACTACAACTTATTATTTTTATTAATATACAACTTAAAATTAACATGATTATAACATCATCTGCCCAGCCTTTTCCCAACTATGTTGGGGTCGGCTTCCAGTTTAACCGGATGCAGATACCGGTATTTAACATGGAGCGATCGCCTATCTAATTTCCACAACCAAGTTACTGGGTAATACGTTACCCCATGGCAAGACTGGATATCAGACTTTCGGGGTTCGTAACCGTAACGACTGTTAAAGATCTACAAATGACAGCCGGGACAACGGCTTAAGAGGGTTTATCCTAAAAGTTGGCAACGTCGTAAATAGCTGTCAAATATTTACCTGTTTTGATTACGATTGACGGAATTAAGAAATGTGGCTAGCTAGAGAACTAAAATATTGATTATGAAATCCAATGATTAATATCGTAATACTGAATATTTGGTTTTAGATGTAAAAAAAAGTATTTGGAAACTTTCCTTTTTTGCACCTAAAATTGTTACAACATCAAATTCGGTGTTATAATTGCAATTCATTATTATTATTCTAGGGAACTAGTTAGCCACATTTCTTATTTCCAAATAGTAATATTGCCAAATTAATAAAAACTGCGAAATATTTGACATCTATTTGCGACGTTGCCCACTTTCAGAATAAACGCTCTTAACGTGCTTTCTGAGGCACGGAGGGTCCTCGATTTTTTCGTGCGTTCTTTCTAATATTAACCTGCCTATGGGCCAACTATGTGCAGCGAGCATACAGTGCCATGCGTGTACAGTACAACAATGCGTTTAGGGTGCTGCTGGGGCTGCCACGGTTTTGCAGCGCTTCTACGATGTTCGCGCAGGCGCAAACTGATGACTTTTATGCTATCATAAGGAAGCGGAGCGCCTCGCTACTAAGTCGCTTACGATGCAGCACTAACAGTATCCTGAGCGTATTGTCCGAACGGTGGGACTCGGTGATGTTGGAGAGGTGGATGCACCTGCATGCCAGTTCGTCACCATTTATTAAGTGAACATTGTTTTATAATTGTAATTTAATGTAATCAAATGAATTTTAATCTTGTAACTATATTAATTGTACATTTATTTTATTTTATTTTATTTTTAGTGTGTAATTGTTTAATTTTTTATGTGTGGGTTTTAATGTGTAATATTTTAATGAATAATTTTTATGTATAATTTTATGTATAATTCTGATGATTAATATGGGAATAATTTCCTGAAATAAATGATTAATAATAATAATAATAAGCCACAAGAATCATATCGAAATTCCAGATGTTGTATTGTCCCGTGTCGTTCACGTTTAAAAGTAAGTACCGGAGCCAAAGTAGGAACTTATATTTAGCATCGAGGATTCACTGGAGGGTCATCGTGTACGCTACAGTGGGGCCCTATACGTCCTTTATTATTAATGCCCTATTGGCTACGAATGCCAAATAAGGTCAGTGCAAGGGCCTTTATCGACTTACCATTTATAAATAGAAATTGCATTGAAAGAGCCTTGTAGAGAGGTCAGTTTTGAAGGACCTCGTCCGGCGAAGCTCTACATTTGTATTCCTATTACTGCCGGTAACCTAGTTCTGAGCAGGGCTAGGATAACGGTATATTTTTCGAAACGGTTTCGTCTTAAAAACTTAAGAAATTATTTGTTTCGGTTAGTTAGTTTTTTTAACCGTTTTTTTCCATTTTTGGGTTGATCAATAGGAAACTCTCAACACAACCCTAATCAATACGTAAGCGGCAAGCGCATTAGAATCAATGATGTAATGAAATGAAGATAGGATACAATTTAACTGAACCAGTTCATGCTTGTCGGTGCACGCCCCGTGCATGGCTGCGTCCTGCGGAATAAACCGGTTTTTGAAAACGTTCTCATTTCGTTTTCGTTCCGATCAAAATGTTGTACAAAGAAGAACGAGAACTATTGGAAACGTTTTAAAAACGTTATTTTAAATAACGTTTCCGAGCCCGATAAATGTGTGCACTGACTGGCAGGTCCACTCAAATCTGTGTGGTTCTTTCCTCAAAAGATTATCTCAGACACTAATCTGCATGGTGTTCATATGGCCTGACCAAGATAATGTCTGGAGTTTAAAACGAGGCTGTGACCTTTTTTTTATTTCTCAAAGTAGGTAGTTGAAATACTTACAGACCTCTTCCAGTTTTTTTAAATATTATTTGCGCGTCGGGCATTTTTGAGATGGAAAAAAAACAATTGAACTCGCGACACCGTTACCGACACCCCCCGACACCTCATTTTTGTAAACGCGATTGTCCTCTTAATTTATATTACGTTACGGATCAATGTTCTATGCAAGAAAGGTTTTGGAAGTATTTTTTTTTTAGTTTTCACGTCTCTCGGCACTCCCGGAATGCCACTGTTTTTTCATGTTTGTTACGCGATTACTCTGCCAATTATGAATTGATTTTATGATTCTTTTTTGTTTGGTAGGTCATACTTCAGAGGTGGTCCCATATCAATTTTATTAACTTTGCTTGGGTAGTTTTTGAGTTAGCTTCAATAATACGTATTTTTCCCGCTTATAAACTTATAATATAAACATATGGATGATGTTATAATAATAAGTTCCTGTCACTGTGATTTAAATAGCAGGTAGTGGTATTCGAATTTGTGTGGGGTAGGTACAGCCGCCAGCACATCAAGTTACCCGAAACTGTAAAAATTTTCCAATCAACTTTGAACCTTAAATTTCAGCGATAAAGTTGAAAATCTATTAAATAAATTTGACAGATTGTAGTAGCTTGAAGTGCTGGCGTCTGTATCACAACTAAAAAGTGAAAAATAAAACATTTTTTTTGACGCATAAAAGCATTGATCTATTGTAAAAGTGTTTGTTACTAAACAATTATCCGTAGGAGAACCAAGGTAACCGACATAGCCCGAAGATTTGCCAAACTTATATGGCAGTTAGTGATGGGCGTTGAATCAACGAACTAGTTGAATCAACCGTTGATCTCCTGTCAACGTATTAACGTTAACTGTTTATGAATCAACTAGTTGAATTCGTCAACGACGTTTATGAATTTGACTCGTTTATTATTCAACTAAATTCGAGAACACAAACGCAACGAACAGCAAATTTTAAAAACTTCCGTTGAAAATGACATCATGCATTGCGAGCGACGGTCATGTCATAGAATTTGAATTGAAGTAACGCACGAAATAGTTGATTTTTGAAAAAGTATGACGATGTTGGTGGACTGGCGCGCGCCGCTCGTGTCGCCTGAGAGAAACCGATTCATACTCACATTCATACTGGTTTCATGGTTTGTTTGTTTACGTTTAGAAACGAAGTTCGCTTTCGTCAACTAAGTAGAACCAGCATTATATCAGGTCAGTAGATGTAGTAGCTCAGAGACTAGTTCAACTCGTTGAACGTCGCGGCGTTGAATAAAAACCGTTGAATGAATTAACGGTTTACTTTGTAAGTTGACATTAGTGCACGTTAACTCGTTGACGAATTTAACTAGTTGATCAACTAGTTGACGAACGTAAATCAACGTTGACGTTTCGTTAACGGAAAAACCTTCAACGACCCATCGCTAGTGGCAGTGGGCACATTGCTCGCAGAACATGGCCGATGGGGCCGAAAGGTTCTGGAGTGGCGACCGCGTACCGGAAGACGTAGCGTTGGAAGGCCGCCAAAAGGTGGACTGATGACCTTGTGAAGGCCGCAGGAATCCGCTGGATCCGAAAAGCACAGAACCGATCAAAGTGGCGGTGCTTGTGGGAGGCCTATATCCAGCAGTGGACGTCTTTAGGCTGAAATGATCATCATTCAAGCAAACTGGTACTTGTACTTAAGGCACTTAGCTTTGACCCTGGGACGGCGATGTCTCTGATACTACAGACGTCCATTAGGCGGCGGTGACCACTTGGCATTATGCAATAACATAAGAAACCGGCTGAGTGCGACTTGGACTCGCACACAAAAGATTTTGTACTATCGCACGACTCGTGCCCCGACCTGCACCGTCAAACATGTCCATTACCGTTTGTGCGACGCACCTCTCCCTCTAGACCACTTCATAACTCAATATCTCCCTCTCTTTCTACAGGTTTCATAGAGATGATGTCGGCCTACGTGCCACATTTCGGTCATATAGATGCAGGGTTGGTCTGCACGTGGGTGCTCGAGTTGGAGGCTGAGCTGAACCAGCGGGATGATACTGATTCCATTTCTAACCCTGGTGAGTATTCAAACGCACAGTTACACTCACTAAATTGGCTCAACAAGTCGAGCCCGCCGCGTACTTATAACTTCATACCTTTTGCGGAAGGCAGAGGTACCTAATTGAAGTGCGCTCCCTACTACCTGAGCCTAGGTGGCTCCACTGGCTGCACACACCACCACGCACTCCTGAATGCGTATGTTGGGTACTACGACCCACAAGGACTACTATGTCGCAGCTCAGCCGCCAAAGAGGCAACATCTCAACAAGCAAACCGAAAACTCTAGAACAATTCAAGCAAGAAAAAATTGTGTTTCTATTTCGCGCCTCTTCACAACATAGTGGTCCTGTGGGTCGTAGTACCCAACCATATGCATTCAGGGGTGCGTGGTGGTGTGTGCAGCCAGCGGAGCCATCTAGGCTCAGGTAGCAGGAAGCGCACATTAATTACAAATGGGAAATCGTCCCAGGGCGTTTGCTGTACTGTAGGTACCACTGCCGTCCGCAACAATACCTAAAATACGGAGTAAACCATCTGTTTTCATCTGTGGTCTAACCAAATATGACAGAAAATCTATATTTTATATAGAAAGCCATCCTGCAAAGCACCTGTACGATTCTTCTTAGGCCGCGTTCTAACCAAAAGTGATCAACGCGCGGATATGCGACCGTCGCACTCTTAACTCGATTTGCATGGAATTATTGATCCAAACCATTGTTTCAGATGACTCGGCTAGCAGCGATAGGCTGAGTCTTACTCTGCAGAATCTGAGTGAGATGCTGCCTCCTATGACCAAGAACAGCCGGTGAGTGAAATCCTTATCCTTACATATTATAAAACAAAGTCCCCCGCCGCGTCTGTCTGTCTGTCTGGACGCGATAAACTCAAAAACTACCGAACGGATTTTCAAACGGTTTTCATCAATGGACGGAGTGGTTCATGCGGAAGGTTTAGTGTATAATTCATTAAGGTTTTGTGTAAATTGGCTGAAATATGACAATTATTGTTGAAGAAGTCGGAAAAAATCATGCCGACTGGGAGCTTTACTGGCGTGCGCTGCGTTAACCGGAAAAGATACATCAAATTTATGTTCCACGGTATTGTTCATCTTAAAAAGTTCAACAAAAAAGTCCGCGATGGCATGTATCTATCTTCTAAGTATGACCCACAATAACCATTTTTATCTTTCAGAATTTGATAAAAATTTAATTGTTATTTCCAAAGCTTTTTTGACCGGTATAGTATTAATCCTTAATAAACTCAGTGCTCTGCGTTCAGGCACACGCCGTGTTCGGGATCGCGACAAGTCAATCGTCGTTGCTAAATATATCCACGTCTATTGTACTTTAAGCTGTTACATATAACAGCACAGCATCATCATCATTTGCTGTTATCGCAGCATCATGCTGCGATAGGAGCCTTTTTGGCCTCGCACAGGTTGTTATTATTTTTGTTTGTTAGTTTAAAATGCTCCTTTTTTATATTCGTTAATTTTTTATTTTTTTATTACTGTTTTATATTTACTGTGCGTGTCCCAAATAAAATATTTTTCTTTCTTTCTTTCTAAAACATTATGCGATGTTAACCAGGTGGGTTATAGTATGTTTCTTTGGGAAGTACTACCGCCATTTTTGCCACCAAGCTGTGTGCTGTGTTCCAATTTGCGTATGGGTACCGTTGACGTTAAAAGCACATGAAACTTTTTCATCGACTCGAAAAGAAGAAGATGCTTTGTCTCTCAAAGTTCATCGCTCCTTTGATACATAGTTATTGTTAATATACAATATGTAAAAAAAAAAAACCTGTCCAAACCGAAAGGGGCACATAGGTACTGCAATAAAAAGTTTTTACTTTAAATTATTATTGAAAAAAAAAATTTACTTATTGCTATTTAAAATTTACATTTTTAGTACCAAAATTACCCCAAATCCATTAAAAATTAGAATTTTTTCAACATGGATGACAAGTTATGAGTTGTAGACACCCGCTAAACGACGGTCACCCGCACCCCATGTAAATAACCCGGTAAAATTCCCCATTGAACAAAACGTGGCAAGTTTTTACTTTCTTTTTTCTTGAAAATTACCACATAAATAGACTCTCAGTACGATACCTAACAACATCCTCACGGATCGGACAGGGTTTTTTTCGCGTTGGGTCATTTTTAAGATGGGACTAAACCATTGATTTCGCCACACTGTTACGACACCAGCTTTTGACCATTAAAAAGACATCAACGCGTTGATTACCGCGGTGCCGTTTTTTTTTCGAAGTTTTTACTTCTGTCGGCACTCCCGGAGGGCCACTGTTTTTTTTTATATTTTGTATTTCTATTTCCAGGTCCCATTCTAACTCGGAATCATCGGAGAGCGTGGAGGAGCGTGGCGGCAATCGTCGTCCGCTGCTCGAGGAGGATGTGCACGCCGACCAGTGCCAGGCTCTGGCCGAGATGTTCCCCAACACTTGTGCTATGGAGGTAAGATGTCCTACCCACACAACTCTAAGTCTTTAGAGAGTGTAGAGGGCACTCGTCGTCCGCTGCTAGAGGAAGATGTGCACGCCGACCAGTGCCAGGCTCTGGCCGAGATGTTCCCCAACACTTGTGCTATGGAGGTAAGATGTCCTACCCACACAACTCCAAGTCTTCAGAGAGTGTAGAGGCCACTCGTCGTCCGCTGCTAGAGGAAGATGTGCACGCTGACCAGTGCCAGGCTCTGGCCGAGATGTTCCCCAACACTTGTGCTATGGAGGTAAGATGTCCTACCCACACAACTCCAAGTCTTCAGAGAGTGTTGAGGGCACTCGTCGTCCGCAGCTAGAGGAGGATGTGCACGCTGACCAGTGCCAGGCTCTGGCCGAGATGTTCCCCAACACTTGTGCTATGGAGGTAAGATGTCCTACCCACACAACTCCAAGTCTTCAGAGAGTGTTGAGGGCACTCGTCGTCCGCAGCTAGAAGAGGATGTGCACGCTGACCAGTGCCAGGCTCTGGCCGAGATGTTCCCCAACACTTGTGCTATGGAGGTAAGATGTCCTACCCACACAACTCCAAGTCTTCAGAGAGTGTTGAGGGCACTCGTCGTCCGCAGCTAGAGGAGGATGTGCACGCTGACCAGTGCCAGGCTCTGGCCGAGATGTTCCCCAACACTTGTGCTATGGAGGTAAGATGTCCTACCCACACAACTCCAAGTCTTCAGAGAGTGTTGAGGGCACTCGTCGTCCGCTGCTAGAGAAGGATGTGCACGCTGACCAGTGCCAGGCTCTGGCCAAGATGTTCCCCAATACTTGTGCTATGGAGGTAAGATGTCCTACCCACACCACTCCAAGTCTTCAGAGAGTGTTGAGGGCACTCGTCGTCCGCTGCTAGAGAAGGATGTGCACGCCGACCAGTGCCAGGCTCTGGCCGAGATGTTCCCCAACACTTGTGCTATGGAGGTAAGATGTCCTACCCACACAACTCCAAGTCTTCAGAGAGTGTTGAGGGCACTCGTCGTCCGCTACTAGAGAAGGATGTGCACGCTGACCAGTGCCAGGCTCTGGCAGAGATGTTCCCCAACACTTGTGCTATGGAGGTAAGATGTCCTACCCACACAACTCCAAGTCTTCAGAAAGTCTTGAGGGCAATCGTTGTCCGCTCCTAGAGAAGGATGTGCACGCCGACCAATGCCAGGCTCTGGCCGTGATGTTCCGCAACACTTGTGCTATGGAGGTAAGATGTCCTACCCACACAACTCCAAGTCTTCAGAGAGTGTTGAGGGCACTCGTCGTCCGCTGCTAGAGAAGGATGTGCACGCTGACCAGTGCCAGGCTCTGGCCGAGATGTTCCCCAACACTTGTGCTATGGAGGTAAGATGTCCTACCCACACAACTCCAAGTCTTCAGAGAGTCTTGAGGGCAATCGTTGTCCGCTCCTAGAGAAGGATGTGCACGCCGACCAATGCCAGGCTCTGGCCGAGATGTTCCGCAACACTTGTGCTATGGAGGTAAGATGTCCTACCCACACAACTCCAAGTCTTCAGAGAGTGTTGAGGGCACTCGTCGTCCGCTGCTAGAGGAGGATGTGCACGCTGACCAGTGCCAGGCTCTGGCCAAGATATTCCCCAACACTTGTGCTATGGAGGTAAGATGTCCTACCCACACAACTCCAAGTCTTCAGAGAGTGTTGAGGGCACTCGTCGTCCGCTGCTAGAGGAGGATGTGCACGCTGACCAGTGCCAGGCTCTGGCCGAGATGTTCCCCAACACTTGTGCTATGGAGGTAAGATGTCCTACCCACACAACTCCAAGTCTTCAGAGAGTGTTGAGGGCACTCGTCGTCCGCTGCTAGAGGAGGATGTGCACGCTGACCAGTGCCAGGCTCTGGCCGAGATGTTCCCCAACACTTGTGCTATGGAGGTAAGATGTCCTACCCACACAACTCCAAGTCTTCAGAGAGTGTTGAGGTCACTCGTCGTCCGCTGCTAGAGGAGGATGTGCACGCTGACCAGTGCCAGGCTCTGGCCGAGATGTTCCCCAACACTTGTGCTATGGAGGTAAGATGTCCTACCCACACAACTCCAAGTCTTCAGAGAGTGTTGAGGGCACTCGTCGTCCGCTACTAGAGAAGGATGTGCACGCTGACCAGTGCCAGGCTCTGGCAGAGATGTTCCCCAACACTTGTGCTATGGAGGTAAGATGTCCTACCCACACAACTCCAAGTCTTCAGAAAGTCTTGAGGGCAATCGTTGTCCGCTCCTAGAGAAGGATGTGCACGCCGACCAATGCCAGGCTCTGGCCGTGATGTTCCGCAACACTTGTGCTATGGAGGTAAGATGTCCTACCCACACAACTCCAAGTCTTCAGAGAGTGTTGAGGGCACTCGTCGTCCGCTGCTAGAGAAGGATGTGCACGCTGACCAGTGCCAGGCTCTGGCCGAGATGTTCCCCAACACTTGTGCTATGGAGGTAAGATGTCCTACCCACACAACTCCAAGTCTTCAGAGAGTCTTGAGGGCAATCGTTGTCCGCTCCTAGAGAAGGATGTGCACGCCGACCAATGCCAGGCTCTGGCCGAGATGTTCCGCAACACTTGTGCTATGGAGGTAAGATGTCCTACCCACACAACTCCAAGTCTTCAGAGAGTGTTGAGGTCACTCGTCGTCCGCTGCTAGAGGAGGATGTGCACGCTGACCAGTGCCAGGCTCTGGCCGAGATGTTCCCCAACACTTGTGCTATGGAGGTAAGATGTCCTACCCACACAACTCCAAGTCTTCAGAGAGTGTTGAGGGCACTCGTCGTCCGCTACTAGAGAAGGATGTGCACGCTGACCAGTGCCAGGCTCTGGCAGAGATGTTCCCCAACACTTGTGCTATGGAGGTAAGATGTCCTACCCACACAACTCCAAGTCTTCAGAAAGTCTTGAGGGCAATCGTTGTCCGCTCCTAGAGAAGGATGTGCACGCCGACCAATGCCAGGCTCTGGCCGTGATGTTCCGCAACACTTGTGCTATGGAGGTAAGATGTCCTACCCACACAACTCCAAGTCTTCAGAGAGTGTTGAGGGCACTCGTCGTCCGCTGCTAGAGAAGGATGTGCACGCTGACCAGTGCCAGGCTCTGGCCGAGATGTTCCCCAACACTTGTGCTATGGAGGTAAGATGTCCTACCCACACAACTCCAAGTCTTCAGAGAGTCTTGAGGGCAATCGTTGTCCGCTCCTAGAGAAGGATGTGCACGCCGACCAATGCCAGGCTCTGGCCGAGATGTTCCGCAACACTTGTGCTATGGAGGTAAGATGTCCTACCCACACAACTCCAAGTCTTCAGAGAGTGTTGAGGGCACTCGTCGTCCGCTGCTAGAGGAGGATGTGCACGCTGACCAGTGCCAGGCTCTGGCCAAGATATTCCCCAACACTTGTGCTATGGAGGTAAGATGTCCTACCCACACAACTCCAAGTCTTCAGAGAGTGTTGAGGGCACTCGTCGTCCGCTGCTAGAGGAGGATGTGCACGCTGACCAGTGCCAGGCTCTGGCCGAGATGTTCCCCAACACTTGTGCTATGGAGGTAAGATGTCCTACCCACACAACTCCAAGTCTTCAGAGAGTGTTGAGGGCACTCGTCGTCCGCTGCTAGAGGAGGATGTGCACGCTGACCAGTGCCAGGCTCTGGCCGAGATGTTCCCCAACACTTGTGCTATGGAGGTAAGATGTCCTACCCACACAACTCCAAGTCTTCAGAGAGTCTTGAGGGCAATCGTTGTCCGCTCCTAGAGAAGGATGTGCACGCCGACCAATGCCAGGCTCTGGCCGAGATGTTCCGCAACACTTGTGCTATGGAGGTAAGATGTCCTACCCACACAACTCCAAGTCTTCAGAGAGTGTTGAGGGCACTCGTCGTCCGCTGCTAGAGGAGGATGTGCACGCTGACCAGTGCCAGGCTCTGGCCAAGATATTCCCCAACACTTGTGCTATGGAGGTAAGATGTCCTACCCACACAACTCCAAGTCTTCAGAGAGTGTTGAGGGCACTCGTCGTCCGCTGCTAGAGGAGGATGTGCACGCTGACCAGTGCCAGGCTCTGGCCGAGATGTTCCCCAACACTTGTGCTATGGAGGTAAGATGTCCTACCCACACAACTCCAAGTCTTCAGAGAGTGTTGAGGGCACTCGTCGTCCGCTGCTAGAGGAGGATGTGCACGCTGACCAGTGCCAGGCTCTGGCCAAGATATTCCCCAACACTTGTGCTATGGAGGTAAGATGTCCTACCCACACAACTCCAAGTCTTCAGAGAGTGTTGAGGGCACTCGTCGTCCGCTGCTAGAGGAGGATGTGCACGCTGACCAGTGCCAGGCTCTGGCCGAGATGTTCCCCAACACTTGTGCTATCGAGGTAAGATTATCATCATTTTCTGCCTGCTTTTCCCCAACTATGTTGGGGTCGACTTCCAGTCTAACCGGATGCAGGCAGACAGAATCTGTCTAAATACACAAAAATCCCAATTTCTTTTCCCAGATCAAGCACTGCGTGTCCATCGCCCACGGCGACGTAGAACGCGCCGCCGCGACTCTATTACACCGTCGCGAACAAGGACAGTCGCTGTCAGCGGCCGCGCTACACACCGCCGCGCGCCAGCCGCTCTGCGACGATCACGAGCTCAAGAACAGGATCATTGCTCGGTGAGTGTTACACCGTCACGAACAGCAGTTAAAGATTGTATAGAAGTAAAATTTTGGTGCATTATAAGCAAGGAGTTAACATTTTTTTTAAAAACAGTGGCACTCCTGGAGTGCCGAAAAAAGTGAAAACTTGAACAAGATCGCCTTGGTGGAAGAAAAATACTTGCATAGAACATTGGTCCGTAACCTTATCTAAATAAAGAGCACAAATGCGTTTACAAAAAAAAAAACTTACAAAACCTTCAAAGTAAAAATACTTGCATAGAACATTGATCCGTAACGTAATATAAATAAAGACCACAATCGCGTTTACAAAAATAAGGTGTCGGTAACGGTGTCGGGAGTTCAATTGTTTTATCCCATCTCAAAATGCCCAACGCGCCTAAAGAAGTTTTCACTTCAAAAAATTACATAGAGGGACTGCCTATCTGAAAATTTAATTCAAAATTTCAAAATATTTAATATCCCATAAATCGACAAGGGCATTATGAAACGTCAGAAGCTAGGTAGGTGCACGGTTCCAATTGGTCGTTTCCTATGGAGAAGAGCCGGCAAGAAACTCCACGGCTACTCTTTTAGAAATAATTGGCTTTTACAACATTTTAAAATAAGTGTTAATAGGTATGGGAGGAAAGTGTAGGTCTTTCAACAAGTACCAGGTACTTAACAAAATAGAAAATGGTCAACAGATCTACAGTCCACTAAGCCTACAGCGTTCTCACATTCACAAAACAGAAAAGAATCTATATAAAAGATAACTAAATTAATAAAAATAAAAACCTATTTTAAACGAAATGACATGATTGCTATTACAACAGTAAAATCTAACCTCCACAACCCAGTTACTGGGTAACACAATTTATTTACTGTATTTCTATTTTCTTAATGTCCCTCGGGAATCATCGCATTTCCGAATACAAACGAATGCTAATTTCCATGTCCATCAATTATTAGATTTATCTTGTATAATAATTTGAATTCAGAACTAAGTACTTAATTGTTGTTTTGTTTTGATTTTCGTGTGAACTATATACAGATAGAGCTGTAAAACTTTTTTCCTATCTGTCGTGCCTGCGATTTTAGCAGCTTTCTTTAAAAGCAGCTTTTTTTAAAAGAGTATTAACAACTCTATATACTTCCAAGTCGATTAAGAGCGTCCGGTCTGCACCAAGTGCAAAGGGCAACTGGTAGAAATCCGACGACTGACGAAACACGAGGTTTGCCGAGGGACATTAAGAACATAGTGGTTCTGTATTTAACTAAATTATAACATTTTCCTTCCAGTTACTCCTACGTGGACAAGAACTCAGATCAGAAGGAACATAAGCCGCTGGCTCCTAAGATCGAGCCGAAGAAGATGGTGCGCTACCGCGACAACAAGATCGTGTCGCTCAAGGGAGAGAGGTACACTGAGGTATGTAGTATACTCGTGGCGCCATCTATAGCGCGACATACTAACTACGCATCACACAAATCCTGCATCGCGCAAGAAAAGTTATCCGAGCGAATAATTAGCATGTCCATGTCATAGGATAATCGTACACTGAGATATGTAGTAAGTATACTTGTGGCGCCATCTATAGCGCCACATACTAACTATGCATCACACCTGACGTCACAAAAAGCCTGCATCGCGCAAGCAGCGTTATCTGGGCAATTAGCATGTATGTGTCGTAAAATCATTTCTTTTTTTGCAAAATAAATTAGTTCGTATTATTAGATTTCTTACGAGTAGTTTCCAATGATCCTAGGATGTTCGCAAAAAAACGATTTTCCCAACTATCCCGCGATATATACAACATCGCGCGTCGGACAGTGGTTCTCACCAGACACAACACCACGTCTGATCGGAGGATCCTCCCTTTTCTATAGTGGATGAGAAGCTTTCCATCTTGTTTATCATTCCTTTTTATACTATACAGGGTGACTGGATCTGGACTCGCCATAGCAAATTCGCATATAGAGGAGGTCATTTACTAATTATTGAACCATACTTTCCCGAGCGAAAGTTTTATAGTTTGGGAGATGTGTAAATTTTTATACTTTATTGAGATTTTTCCAAAATTTGACCTTCAAGCATTCATAACTTTTTTTTGCATTATTTTAGTAGTTTTTTAAAATTATTTGTTGGTAGTCATAAACATTGATGATTAAAATACCTCGGAAGTTCCCTCAAACTAGTGTTAAAAAATAAGATAGCACGCATTAAAAAAAAAAACAAAAAAAAAATATTTACGATCAAATTGACATATTTCCTAAACCATAAAACTTTAGCTGGGAAAAGTAAGGCCTAATAATTAACAAATGACCTCTTCTATATGCGAATTTGCTATGGCGGGTCCAGATCCAGTCACCCTGTATATCACGCCTGCGCCCTTAGGGTTGAGGCAGAGGTTTAGAAGGCAAGACCTCAGATCAAACACAAGTCGCTGACTCCTAAGATCGAGCTAAAGAAGATGATGTGTTGGCGCAACAACGAGATCGTGTCACTCAACGTCAACTCGCCGATCAATCACGTCAATTTCAGGGATATTTGCGTACAGATAGTCAGTCGACTGACTGACATAGTCATAGTCAATTTTTGATGTGAAAACTTCTTTAGGCGCGTTGGGAATTTTTGAGATGGGAAAAACAATTGAACTCGCGACACCGTTACCGACACCTCATTTTTGTAAACGCGATTGAGCTCTTTTTTTTTTATATTACGTTATTTCACGGACGTAGGTATTTCAGTCATAGTTATTATAAAATTTCGGGATTTTAATATGTACACCTTTATTTATATTACGTTACGGATCAATGTTCTATGCAAGTATTTTTACTTTAAAGGTTTTGAAAGTATTTGTTTTGTAAACGCGATTGTGCTCTTTATTTAGATGATGTTATGGACCAATGTTCTATACATTATGTTTTCACTTCTGTCGGCACTCCTGGAGTGTCACTGTTTTTTTTTTCCCTGTATCCATGTTTCGTTCGTAGTAATAGTTTTGACTTGCCGATGACGCGACGTACACTGAGACGCGCCGGTAGTGACCTGACTGATGTGTGTAGCCAACGTCCTACAACTTCTACGTACAGTATTTCTATTTTTTTATAAACGAATACTAATTTCCATGTCTATCAATTATTAGATTTATCGTGTATAATAATTTGAATTCAGAATTAAGTACTTTATTGTTGTTTTGATTTTCGTGTGAACTATATAGAGCTGTAAAACTATTTTCCTATCTGTCGTGCCAGCGACTTTAGCAGCTTTCCTACCATTTTTAAAATAAATTACATTAAGTTAAAAGAGTATTAACAACTCTGTATACTTCCAAGTCGATTGAGAGCGTCCGGTCTGCACCAAGTACAAAGGGCAACTGATAGAAATCCGACGACTGATGAAACACGAGGTTTGCCGAGGTACATTAAGAACACATCACACCTTTTTTTTTTGGTTGGGAAATTATCAAATACTCGTAACTTCTCCCGCTCTGGGTGGAGCGGGAGGGCGTGTCAGACTCTTACTGACTAAAATTACCCGTGTTCCAACAGGTGCAAAAACGTCACTTATGCAATTTTTGTCAAAATTGATCTGAGTATGAGAAAAACTAGCTAATGTACCCCTTTACCTTTTTTAAAGTTGTAGTTTAAATATTACCAGTTAATTTCTTTAGTCAAGAAGAACTATACATTATAACAGGATGTCGAATTTTCAAACGCTTCTCCTGATAAATTACATCATTTTCATTTTTTTTTTTTTTTTATTTGTACTGTACCTAACTATATTTTTTGACGTGACTGATCGGTGACTTGACGTTGACGTCAGAACCTGTAAACCTTAAACGTGTAAACCTTTAAGCTCGATGTGTCATATTAACGTCTGGATACTGTATTCTACTGATATATCAACAAAAAACTTCCAGGTACCCAAATCTGGAGCCGACGAGGAAAACTTAAAGAAGCCCAAAAAGCATCACTGCCCTTAACCATTAAGTGCATGTCAGTACAGTGGACAAGCGGCCCCCGCTCTCCCCCCACTCTCGCTGTCCTCCTCCCCGCGCCTCCCCCGCGTTCCTCACGCACGCTCGATATCCCCCCCACTTCGCGTCAACTTGAGGAAAACTCGAGTAAACCCAAAATACCGTGTAATTCCCAACGTATACCCATGCGTAATCCTTATAGTAGTCTCGATCACACTTTTAAAGTGTCTCAATGTACTCGTTTGTAGTGAATTAAAGTGTAAGGTAATATCATATTCGATTTGTCGTAGAAGTGTCAAATGTAATGATATTCGCGTGAATATTAATCGCGATTGTTTTGATTTCCGCGTTTTGACGACGTGCGCTCAAAATTTTGAAGGTAACTTTAAAAACGCGCAACGCGTAATATTGATATTAAAACGCGAAAAATTCATAATTCCGCCAAATGAATTAAAAATTACTTGTGTAATTTATAACCTATTTGTAACTTTAATCAATTGTGATTTTGAAGGAAATTCCGTAAGGGATAATTTCGTAAATCTGCGTAATTTTGACATTCGTCGCGACACAAGCGAGCGTGCGTATCTGTGTGTATGTAGTTTAGAAGTAGTTAATATTATAAAAGTGCGTGATTCGTATGAACATTACTTTATCCCGCTTAATTCCAGTACTGATTTTATAAAATTATTTAATTTTAATACGTCACAATTTAAACGCATAGACTGTAATTATTTTATTAATAATTTAATTTCAAATATATTTATTTTTAATTGTAAGCTTTTTAGGCAGCTGCACAGTATTAGTTGTCCTATGGCATCTAAGAAGGAAAGTCAGTGTGTTCAAGGTAGTTTATGTAAGGTTTGTGAAAAGATACGGAATGATGCCATAGATGTGACTTTCGGAGCGCTAAAATGTTGCTCGGCCACGAACGAAAACGTTCGGCACCTAACCGTCGCCCAGCGACATTTTAACGGCCCGGCCAGCCATTTTGGATTTCCAATAGTTTTAAGTAAAAAGATCTGTTTACCTGTGATTTCGTACGTTTATTATAATTTTATTATCATTAAAAATGTGATTCCTAAGATAGTTTTAAAGTTTTTACATACATCTGTGATTGTGATGCCATTTTATTTAATATTTTACCCTTTAAGCGGTTTTTATAGTAATTTAAATTTCGACAATAGTTATTGTTCGCATTCGTGTCAAAATGGACGAATGATTCTTTTGTGATGATATTTTTATTTAGTTTTAATGATAATTTGATAATGATTCATGTTGTAAGCTTGTATTTTCCCCTCCGTATTACCTCTCGGTCTATTTAGTAAAAATCTCAGCGTGAAAACTTAGGTGATGACATTCACCTGATGCTAGGGAATTGACTCTATCGACACCTCACTTCACCTAAGGGTGAATTTCACCAATGAAACTGAACGCGTTTAACTCATCTAAACCGCGTTCAAGAGCTGTCATTTCACCTGATGCTAGGAATTGACACTATTGACACCTCACCCTAAGGGTGAATTTCACCAATGAAACTGAACGCGTTCAACTCATCTAAACCGCCTTTAAAAGCTGTCAGTGTCATCATTGTTATGGAAATATTGACATCAACAGCTCTTGAACGCGGTAAAACTCAATTGAACTCCATTCAACTCAGTTGAAACTCAATAGGTATGTATCTTGTGTCATCTCGCTCAAAACTGAACGCGATTAAGACCGTTTATTTTGAAAGTGGGCAACGTCGCAAATAGATGTCAAATATTTCGCTGTTTTGATTAATTTGGCAATATTACTGTATGGAAATAAGAAATGTGGCTAACTAGTATTGTTCCTTCAGTTGCCATGTTGCCAGGGGCCACGGTATCCCTTTCGGACTTTCCCGCGACCCCGGCAGGGTGTATTCACCCTAAGTTTTAACGGTGAGATTTTTACAGAATCGATCGGCTGAACAGTCAAAATGTACACTTAGAATTAAATTGGTGTTAAATGTCTATATCACAAAGTAGTTGATAGTCAACTGGCATAAAGTAATTTTAATTTCGACATTCTTATATTTGATGTTCGAAAAACTCTATTTTAACATTATTATAATTTAGTTTTACTAACCTGGTCGCCAACGTGTTCTCAAAAAACTGATAGTCGAAAATGTCGATTTAGTCAACTTATACAGCCATAAATAGACTTGCTTTGAATATAGAATCTCTTCGTCTCAAATCTGCAATATTTGAAAATAAAGATTGTCAATTTAAGTTCCCTAAACTTGACTATAATACTCTCCCCGACTTGTAAATAGAGCCACCTTGCAATTTCATGTGAGGTTTATAGGCATAAAACATCAAAATAATGACGAGTCCAAGAAAAAGTTTTTATGCAGTGTTGATGCCGAAATACTGGCCATCATTTTGGTTTCGTCATTGTTCCGAATTTGAATTCTTCGTGAATTCATTTAAAAAATTATAGACTTCTACGGCTCGATTTAGGAGTCCGGGAGTGTATTTACCCTGTTTCTACTCATGAACATAGGGCGAATTTCACCAATGAAACTGAACGCGTTCAGCACATCTAAACCGCGTTCAAGAGCTGTCAGTGTCAAAATTGTTACGTAATATTGAAACTGACAGTTCTTGAACTCTGTTTAGAAGATTCATTGGTGAAATCCGCCCTTGGAGGTCACGTCTGTTTGCCATATAATATATTAGGCTAAGCGTATGCTGAGACGCAGGTGACGCAGGTCCACGTAGCGCAGGGCAGAGCAAATTTTGTAATGCATGAACGTACTGAGAGCTGCGTACGCTGCGGCGCAGGCACGTACGACGCAGACATGTGTCTGACCTGCTCTGCGTCTCGTTGTAGAGCCGGCACAGATTTCTGTGCGACGCGTGCAGGTCGTCACTTGTTTTTTACCACTGATCTTTCAATGACTGTTTGTTTGTACTAGCTAGGACTCGAATGTGTCTGTGTAGCGCGTCGCAGCATGCGCTCGCAGCCTATGTCTGCCTCGCCCGCCCTTCCCTGAAAAATCTGTACTGTGCTGTGCGACGCATATAACCACGAAAAGTAACTACTGAATCATTATCAATTATCTGCAATTAATTAATTTAATAAATTATTTAATTAAATAGGTTTGTGACATAGACTGATTTATTTACAATTTATAATTATCTCATTCAATGAGATATAATTATTTTTATTTATTTCTTCTTATACAGCTAGGCTGTATATTGTCTCTCTATTATTTATTTTTATCTTTTGCAAATCTTTTGTAGGATTATTTTAATATTTTCGTTATAATATTTGACTGGGAAAATCATTCGGAATAGCTGACTAAAATAAATGTCTAGCTAAAATGACTAAAATTGGAAATAAATGATACCAAATACTTAGATCGAAAATATTACAAAATAACGAAAATGTTAAATTCATCATACAAGGACCAGCTTATTAGTTTGGGCTTTTAATTAAATTAAATAATACAATTGTGATTATTAATGATACTGTGAAATGATTACAACATATTATTCTGAATTTTACAGCAATAGGAAAAACAACTTTTTCTAAAACTGATGTTCGATTTCTGGTAAAGAACAACTCTTTCGGGTTTGCGGGACCCTAAACACCCCAGACGTAATAACCATCAAATTTAAAGTCTCGTTCAATGCCCTTCACCCGATTAATATTAAGAGAATTTTGTTTAGTAAATCACCAATCAACTACACAAAAAATATTTAGTTTTACTTAAAAACCGTTTCACAGTATTATTTATATAAACTTGTATTTTAAAAATGATATTTCGCCAAAATTTGGTGCTAAATCAAATTAAAAAATGAAATTGCCAAACGCGATAATTAACTTAAAAAATTCTCGATTTTAAATTGTTAGGAAACTCTATGTACCTATATTTTATCTTGATGCTTTGCTTAATTATTTTGACGATGTTAATTTTATTAAAGGACGACTTTGAAAAATGCAAAAAAAAAAGAAAAATATATTTAATATATACAGAAATATTTATTAATTTAAAGGACATGTTTTGAATATCATTGAAAAACATAATAAAACGTCATTTTAGTTTCGAAATCATATTAAAATTAAAAAAATTATGACAAATTAAAATTAAATTTAAAAAAAATGCTTTTATGAACTTGTCCTAAAATAAAATTAATTGACTATTGTTGAATCTCTCAAAATCAAATAAATTGTTTTGAATTTTACTTGTCAGTATTATTTATTAAAAATGAAAATTAATTATTTACAAAAACATGAAATTTTAGAAAATTGCAGCTTATTTTAATGGCAGACTATATCATTCATACATTATTTTTAGTTAGAGTACTGAAAAAAAAGACATTAAAACCTATAAAGAATAGGAAAATATTACATCATTAAAATAAGAACAAAAAATAAATAAAAATACGCGTGTTAAATGTAATCTATGAATGATATAACCTAAATCTGGGAGACGCCGAACACAATATTTTCAATAGTTTTCTAACAATATTGTAAATTTTGTCTTCAATGTGTTTTTGTCTTCTTGCCATGGGAAATATAAGTAATTACTATATTCAGTTATTTAAATATAAACTGGAAAAATAGAACAAAATACACAGAATCTTTTTAAAGATACTTCGTAGAGCGTTGTCTCTGTCGCTCATACTTGTGACAGTCTCTTTCTAAAGCTAGTGACAATATGTCATTTTCACGTCAAGGTATTGTAGTTAGAAAGGTTAAAATCAGCCCGCACTGCGAATTTTATTCGAGCGGTTTATATTCAGTGTGTGGCATTGCAACGAGCGCGAATTTTAAATCGCCAGTGCGTGTAGCTACATAAGATACTATGTTTTACAGAATTGCGATAAAAATTTCGCGCGATTTTTTTATAGCAGTACGGGCTAGGCCTAACAGTAATACTAGCTAAATTCTAGTAGTTTTTATATATATATTTGGCAAATTCCTACAGTTCCTGGCCGTTAAAATAAATATAGACAAAATATACAATTTTGTTAGTAAACCAAAATCCAAGATGGCGGCAATCACAGATGCAATAAAAACTCTAAATCTCTCACCGCATTTATTTTCTATGTTTTTATTTTTATTTTAATTATAAGTGTAATATTATGATTGTGTATAGTTTTAATGAATTTTTGTGAGCAGTGTCGGCTTTAGCCTTGCCCCAACTTCTAGGACAAAATGATGTGAACAAATGAAATGATATTTGCTATTTATTTATTGGTATTCCATTACAAAGTGTATTGAAATACAGCATGAATGTGACATTTCCCCCTATTAAGGGCACTCGTTAACAAAACCTAAATTTGGACACTCTTTGACGTCATCCCCGATTTGGGGCACTATTTGACGCCATCCCCGACTTTGGGACACTATTTGACGACACTCCAATGGAGGGTACATTACGCCCGATTTCGGACACAATTTAACGTCACCCTGATTAGGGCACGATTTGACTTCACCCCCAAAATAGGGCACTATTTGGCTTCACCCCCAAAATAGGGCATTATTTGACGTCACCCCCAAAATAGGGCATTATTTGACGTCACCCCCAAAATAGGGAACTGTATGATTTATACCTCTAAAGCCGGTACTGTTACATGCGATGATCGCGCTCTTGTTGTCATATCTAAGTCCAGTGTGAACAATTGTACTGAAATATATCGTTAATATCCCTAAATGATTCTTGTTTTATTTTATTACTGCCCGTCAAGATACAGGATTTTTCTAGTTTGAAGGACAGGGACTAGTCTCTCATCTGTAATGGCTATCATCGTCAATATCATTTCAACCGAAAGACGTCCACTGCTGCAAATAGGCCTGCCCCAAGCACCGCCACTTCGACCGATTCTGTGCTTTCCGCATCCAGCGGATTCCTGCGGCCTTCACAAGGTCATCGGCCCATCTTGTGGGAGGCCTTCCAACGCTACGTCTTCCGGTACGCGGTCGCCACTCCAGAATCTTTCGGCCCCATCGGCCATCCGCTCTGCGAGCAATGTGCCCTGCCCATTGCCACTTAAGTTTGGCAATTCTTCTTCAATTAATTCAATTTAACAGCCATACCAATCTTTTAATTTTAAAAAGTGTGTGTGTCAGCTTCGACGCACGACTGGAGTTTACTCCTTAATACGATTGTCTTTGAATATGCAATGGGCAAAGAGGATAAATAGACGCAACTTTAAAAAAAAACCACCCTCCCTGTATACAAGTACACAAAGCAAAAGTTGCGCAGAAAAACGTAACGCTTGTATAAATTTCACTCCTCATAAAACCATACCGGGGGCCTGTAAGAAAAACCCTGTCTAATCCGTGGGGTGTTGTTAGCAGCGGCGTGCACAGAATTTTTAGACAGGGTAACCAGATTTTTTTAATAAAGCTATTACCTACCCAAAAATCATGTTTGTTTTGGTTGATCGGATCTTTTTTTTTTTTTTTTGGGTGGGAAATTATCAAATAACTTCTCCCGCTCTGGGTGGAGCGGGAGGGCGTGTCAGACTCTTACTGACTAAAACCCACCCGTGTTCCTTCCGTTGCCATGTTGCCGGGGGGCCACGATATCCCTATCGGCCCATATTCGCAGCCCCGGCAGGCATTGGCCCTAGCGGACCCCGTCAATTCTGCTGACATCTCTTTGAGGCGCGCATGGAACACAACGCGCCGTCGACCCGGGCTTGGTCCTTATCGGACGGCGAGCTACCCATTGCTCACCGTCCGCAAGCCCGCGCCTACGGTGGCCGAAAATCTTCCTGTGATTCCCGACGCCCAGGGCGTCTCCTCCTGCGGCGGTTAGGGGCGCGAGGGCGCGAAATTTGCCTCTCCCTCACGCGCTCCGTCTCCTCCTTCGCGAGCATTACTGCTTCGCAGAAAGAGGTGACGGCCTCCCATTTCCTCTCGCTCCGTAGCATGGCCCGAATCAGGGCCGGACGCGAGAGATCACCGCCGCCGATCGCATCCACGAGGACACGGCGATGACATACAAACATTCATTCAAACATGAAACATACAAAAATATAAACATTCAAACATTCACTCAAACATGAAACATACAAACATACAAACATTCAAATATTCATTCAAACATTCAAACATACAAACATTAATTCAAACATACAAACATACAAACACTCAAACATACAAACATTCATTCAAACATACAAACATGCAAACATACAAACATACAAACATGCAAACATGCAAACATACAAACATGCAAACATTCAAACATACAAACATTCAAACATTCATTCAAACATACAAACTTTCAAACATTCATTCAAACATTCAAACATACAAACATACAAACATTCAAACATGCAAACATACAAACATTCAAACATTCATTCAAACATACAAACATGCAAACATTCAAACATACAAACATTCATTCAAACATGCAAACATACAAACATTCAAACATACAAACATGCATTCAAACATACAAACATTCAGACATTCAAACATTCATACATACAAACATACAAACATTCAAACATACATTCAAACATACAAACATTCAAACATTCATTCAAACATTCAAACATTCAAACATACAAACATACAAACATTCAAACATGCAAACATTCAAACATACAAACATGCAAACATTCAAACATACAAACATACAAACATTCAAACATTCAAACATGCAAACATTCAAACATACAAACATGCAAACATTCAAACATACAAACATTCATTCAAACATACAAACATTCAAACATTCATTCAAACATACATTCAAACATACAAACATTCATTCAAACATGCAAACATACAAACATTCAAACATACAAACATTCATGCAAACATTCAAACATACAAACATGCAAACATACAAACATACAAACATTCATTCAAACATACATGCATACAAACATGCAAACATACAAACATTCAAACATGCAAACATACAAACATGCAAACATACAAACATTCATTCAAACATACAGAGTTTAAACAAAATTATTTGTGATTTGAAAATTCGAATTCTTTGTTTAGTAGTGAAAAGGGATTTTTCAAATAAATAATATAATATAAGACGTTTATTTTCTCTACACAAGTTATGTACTTAATGCTAGTATTTGACAATAGTGCACGAACAAGGAGCTAACTTTGTGAGAGACTGGTGCCTGAAGTAGGTTTAGATAAAAACCCGTATTACAGGTCACCAGGGCCCTCCCGCGGCTAGATGCTTGTGATATGGACCATGATGACAAAGTATACTTAACTAACGTTGAATTAAGAACATTAATAAAATAAAAATTAAAAATACAAAAAGAGTTAGTGGAAATACCAGTGTGTGTGAGTGCGTGTGTAACTAGAGGAAGTGTAAAAAGAGATGTGAGAGGTTGCTAGAGTGAGTGTGGTGTGAGTAGGGATGATGGTATGTATGTACAAGCAGCAGTGGGGATGAATAGTAACACAGGTAGTCTATCTGAGAGGGATCAACAAATTCTCCGTTCCCTGATAGTCTAGTGTTTTCAAATACGTAGTCACTGAATTTTTACATTTGTGTTTCGTTTGAAGATATACAGGGTGATTGGAAGATGGGTGCAAAGCTTTAAGGCGAAGATAGTACAGACAATTTAGAACCATTTAAGCCATGGTTGTCTTAGACGAAGTCTTACCAAATATTTTACAAATTTCTTATTTTTTCTAATCGTATTGTACAAATTTTTTATTTTTTCTGAGCTTTAAATGTCTGTAAAAAAAATGTCTAATGACACAGAAGCCTAAAACATGTTTTGCTTGGTTGCTTACACATTACTTTAATTAAATAAATAAAAAATGAATTCATTTATCATTCAATTTGGCCATAATTATGCAGTTTACATAAAATTTTGAGAATTTCCGAAAAAAAACTTAAAAATTTGGTTAAAAAAATTTGGTAAGACTTCGTCTTAGACAACCATGGCTTAAATGGTTCTAAATTGTCTATACTATCTTCACCTTAAAGCTTTGCACCCATCTTCCAATCACCCTGTATATTTAGAGTGCTATTTAGCTTATTGTACAAATATGGCCCAAGAAAGAAGAAGAAGAAATTACGCGAGTGAGCAGAACTGGAAGGATGCGTCTGGCATACTCTGCCTTTTCGGCGCCTATCTCTATACAGATTCGGATCATATTGCAACATGGAGTGTTCCTTAAGCACAGTACGCAATATGAAGGTTTGCCTAACAGTGAGTATATCCCAGTCCTTAAAAAGGTCCACGGTTGGGAATAGGTAGGAGACCAGCGCCAACTTTGAGAATAGCACGCTGTGCCCTCTCAACTTCAATAAGATGGGTCTTGGCGGAACCTCCCCAAGATGTAATACAGTATTCTATTAAGGACTGGCATAAAGCTTCGTAAACCATCTTAACAACCCGCCGCCGGCCGGTCCGCTGCGTGTCTAAGGGTTTTGAAGATGTAGATTATTTTACGGAGCCGAGTTACAAGGACGTTCATATGCGGCTTGAAGGTCAGGAATTGGTCTATAATGATACCAAGGTATTTCATATGATCAGTTCTCTGGAGAACGGGACAAGAGCACAAAGAGGTGATACCAGGAACACAAGCATGACAATAAATGCTAAGATATGACTGAGGAAGTTGATTTAACCTATGGGCAAAAGTGACATATTTAGTTTTATTAACATTAAGCGTCAGAACATTCGACCGGAGCCATTCGCAAACTCTGTTAAAACCCTTTTGGGCAGTTAGCTGTCGGAAACGACCTTGACGAGACCCCGCCCCTTTAATGTTGCTTATTACCAAGGTGAGATGTCAGATGTTACACGTCATCATATATGCGACAGACTTATAAATAAAATGATTACTTACTTACTTATTGGGTGACAAACAGCATGGAATCGCCGCGCCGCCAGCTGCGTCTCTAGAGACAGCATGGCAGTACTAATAATATTAGTGGCGCCGAAAGTGCTTTGAGCGAACAACTTCTGTTACATACGGCCTTCAAAGTCGTGTGGCGGCATCTACAACGCCACATGCGAACTACGCATCAAGCAAAATCCTGCATCGCGCAAGCAGTTTCCCACGCGACGAGTATACAGGGTATCAGGGACATCGACGCGAAAACTGAAACCATGGATTCAGTACATGATTCTGAAATCCCCTGCGTTGAAATTTCTCGTCGGTTATTAAAAAAAAAAATCAGCTGTTTCATAGAAAAGTGCAATACCTACGCGGTCAAAATGTATGGAACAGCAGATTTTTTTTAATAACCGACGAAAAATTTCAACGCAGGAGGTTTCAGAATCATGTACTGAATCCATGGTTTCAGTTTTCGCGTCGCTGTCCCTGCCACCCCGTATACAACGTCCCGAAATCAATCATCGGGTAGTTGCCCGCCAGACACAACACCCGTTTGGTCGGAGGCTCCTCCCTTTTCTACGAACCAACCAATTGGTGTGTAATGTGAACTTTACACCCCAAATTGGTTTACTATGTCATTTGTGTCGTAGTAGTAGTGTGAGTAAATAATGACACGCTTGGTTTGTATGGAAAGTGTTCTATCACGTACCACCTTCGTTACTCAGGTATGGTCTTCTACTCTGGGGTAACTCTACGAACATAAATGAAGCCTTTTTGGTACAGAAAAAATGCTTAAGAGCTATCTGGGGCATAAGTCCCTTAATATCCTGCAGACCTCTGTTTAAAAAATTTTAACTCCTAACTTTAACAGGACTTTATATAATGCAAGCTAGTGTTTTTGTGAAAGAACATTTAATTTTTTTTACGGCATGCGATATAAATTCAAAATATACCCGTAGAGACCCAACAAGATTAAGAATGCCCACACACCAAAGTACATTATGCCATAAAAATTGTTTTATCACGGCAGTAAAAATTTTTAACAATATCCCAAAAGATATTAGAGAACTCCCTCTGAAATATTTTAAGTCTAAATTACATAAATGGCTCGTAGGTAATACTTTTTATAGTGTAAAAGAGTTCTTTGATAAAAAAGTAAGTGATAAATATTGTTACTGATTTACTGATATTTAAATACTACATAGATTTAAAACTGTTACTAAACATTGTAAACATTTTAGAATTAGGTACCATTTTGTACAAGTAAGTCTTCGATCAACAATACCAAGTTGATCGAAGTAGTAAGTATAGTGACTGTTACCTACACTGTTATTATTGATGCAAGTTGCATAATTATATGGAACTCGTTTCCTTTAAAATATTTGTATGCCACTCCATGGCGAAACATGAAGATCACCCTATTATTAAGACCATTATTGTACCATGTTTAATGCAAATAAATATATTCTTATTCTAAAGCCTCTCTATAAAGTCTATTCTGGTAGAACAAAATCCATGAAGATTATGTCTGGACTTTAAAAGAGACTGCGACCTCTGAGTTTGTTTCGGCCTTTCTTCTCAGAGTAGTCGGATAGGAAACGCCGACCTCATCTAGTTTTTAAAATATGATTGACGTGTAAAAGTGTTTGTATAAACCTACTTACAGAAATAAAATCATTTATCATGACGTTTTCATAGAAATTGTTCTACTAGAGTCGCGTCGCCCCTGTCTGCGGAACCTTAAGTCATTTGTGTCGTAGTGCGAGTAAATGATGACACGCTTGGTTTGTATGGAAAATATTGACAATACCACTTTTAGGCGTGGCCGCTGAGGCGTCTCCGAGCTTTGTAGAGACAAACAAGCTGACAGCCCCAAAATACCCCAGGCTGATCAAATTTTAATTTTTCCTAATTATGTTAATGTGATTGTTGAGTGTGTGTTGTGTGTAGCTAACTAATAACAGCTGCACGGGTCGATCTATCAGATTAAGCTACGCTTGCCGGGGTTGGTCTGTGGATGGGTGACCATCTTAACATACCGAGAAAAGCTCGGAAAGCACGTTAAACCGTTGGTCCCGGCTGTCATTCGTGGATCTTTGACAGTCGTTACGAGTCGTCAGAAACCCCGAAAGTCTGACAACAGTCTTACCAAAGGGTATCGTATTACCCAGTTATTGGGTTGTGAAGGTCAGATAGGCAGTCGCTCCATGTAAAATACTGGTACTCAGCTGCATCCGGTTGGACTGGAAACCGACCCCAAAATAGTTGGGAAAAGACTAGGCAGATTGGATGTTAAAGTGAGTGTTAAGAATAGTACACACGGCTACACATCAAGCTATACATATCCAGTTTATGCTGATCTCGCATTATATAAGATTTCCGTACAATGTGAGGTCAGCTTATACTGGAAATTATAGCTTGATGTGTAGCCGTGCGTACAGAAGGCGCACTCCGCATTTTAGGTCGGGCCAGTTTAGTGAGCGTATCGTAGTCCGAAGATATAAGGCCGTATTTTCGGCGGCAGCGAGCAGCGAGGCGGAGGCGCGAGAGCGACGCGTTCAAATCCATAGTTTTATATGGAACTGTTCTAGCTCCCCGCACCGCTGCCTTCGAGACCAGCAGTGCTATTCTGTAAAAATCTCACCGTGAACGCTAAGGTGAAGTGAGCTTGAAGTGAGCTGTCATTCCACCAAATACTAGGGATTGACACTGATGACAGCACACTTTCAAGCTCACTTCACCTAAGCGTTCACGGTGAGATTTTTACAGAATAGCACTGCAGTTCCATATAAAACTATGCATTTGAACGCGCCGCTGTCGCCGCCGCCGCTCTGCGCATACGCGGCTAGAAAGAGAGGAAACTTCTAGGTGAATAGTAGGTAATTAGCGCTGTGCGACCTGAATTGCACTTTATTGTGTCTTAACAAGAGCCGCTTTTTATTTAAATGAGTTTGCGGAGTTAACCATCTGTATTAACCTGTAGTTAAGGCATAGTATAAAGAGAAGTAGTAAGCTATCTTCATAGAAACACACCGCGCGCGGCTTGTATGTGTGGGACCAAAGTATCTATGCGTCGCCGCACGCACACTTAACAAAATCTCGACGTTTCTCGTGAGAAACCGCCGAAACGGGTCGAGATTTTGTTAAGTGTGCGTGCGGCGACGCGTAGATACAAGCCGCGCGCGGTGCGTTTCTATGAAGATAGCTTACTACCTCTCTTTATACTATGCTTCAGGTCGGCTTTCCTGATGGGTATGGAAAAATAAATCATTTTTGAATATTTTTAATGTTTTACTACTTATTTATTCTTTTTTGTATATGGGTATTTTGCCTGAATTAAAACACCATTTATTTTTTTTATACCAGAGGCATCGCAGACGCAGGTGCATTGCCATTCTAAAGACAAAGCTGAAATGTCTCTTGTGCTTATAACTACCCGACTACGGCGAAGCAAAAAGGAGGGTTGTGATTTTGACCAGTATGTACGTATGTTTGAATATATGTATGTATGTCTATATGTTCATCAGTTACCTCATAACTTCTAAACTACCTACCGATCATAATTTGACAAATGAGGTATCATTGCAAGCGTCTTGATCGTCTGCTAGTTATAGGTTATGTGACGTCACATTTAATGCAGTATGGCGCCCTCTAGAGGACAAAGTCATGAACTAATAAAATAAAAATTGTGCCATTTTGGGTATCAAATGAAAGGGCTTGATGAGCACATTACAAATATGTAAATAATATCATATATTATTGTTGTAAATAAATATGTTTAAATTGTTAAAAACAAGCAAAAGTGAGACTGCTACGTACGGCGCGGCTGTGAAATTAATACCTATTATAATTTGGAAGGCGTACAGGCATTTCTTTTTTGTATGTTTGTTACGCGATTACTCCGCCAATTATGAATAGATTTTGACGATTCTTTTTTTGTTTGGTAGATCATACTTCAGAGGTGGTCCCATATAAATTTTATTAACTGTGCTTGGGTAGTTTTTGAGTTAGCTTCAATTATACGTATTTTTTCCCACTTAGTATGTAGATGATATGATAACTTCCTGTCACTGTTATTTACATAGCAGGTAGTGGTATTCGAATTTGTGTGGAGTAGGTACCACAACTAAAAAGTGAAAAATAAAAACTTTTTACAAAAAAAAAAAACAACCGACTTCAAAAAAAAAAACACTACAAAGTGAAAAATAACTTTAATTTCGGAAGTCGGTGACAAAGAACGAAAATTCAAAACCAAAGACACCGACTTCCGAAATTAAAGTTATTTTTCACTTTGTAGTGTTTTTTTTTTTGAAGTCGGTTGTTTTTTTTTTTTGTAAAAAGTTTTTTTATTACTACAGCACCCGTACTGGAACACAGCAATGCTAAGCGGAAAAAAATGGTATGGGAAAAAGACGTGAATTCATTGTAGGTATCATCATCAAATTCAACATCTGCCTAACCCTCGCCCAACTATGTTGGGGTCAGCTTCCAGTCTAACCAGACAGATAACAGAAACCCTCGGGTCACCCAAATCTTTCACTGATGTTCTGAACAGACCAGGAGTTTTAAATAACTTCTGGAGGGAGGTGGGCTGGTTGGAATAACCACCAAACGGCCGCCATGGACGCACAATGGTCCACCTGATGGACTAAATGCGGAAACCAAACCATAGAACCAGTATTTTACAAGGAGCGCCTTAGCGAATTTATGTAAAAATGCATCAGTATAATAGCAATAAATAAAACGATAAATGATTTCAACTTAAAATTATTTATTTTTTAATTTTGTATAATACATAATTGATTACATTTAATCGACCTTTGGCCTTTTCATTTAAAGTAACAATAAATAAATAGTATTCGAAAGTGAGACTTATCTAAAAGTATTAACGAGTAGGTACTTGCGTCCGACTAAACTAGAACTTTGAGGCATTTTGTTTAAACAGGCCCGAATTCCATTCAAATTAATATGAGTGAAGTTAGCTAAGTATAAAAAAAAATCAAGACTAAAATTAGGGTAGATGAAGAATCCATCGTTCACAAAAATAAAATTTATTGTCGCGCACTGTATTTTCAACGCTCTGCTTACCGCCGAGAGTTGAAAATTCAACAGTGTATTTTTTGGGGCGCTAGGATATACTTTGTTGGATTCTCAATGGTCGGCTGAACACCGAGAGTTGAAAATCCTGTGCACGATAAAAAATCGTCGGGTAAAAAGGCATCGTAACTTTAATTCCATACAAATTCTGTTTATTTTCTGGTAGATAGTGCCTTTAAGGACTCTGTGAAACAGGCTCTATTTTCTTAATGTCCCTCGGGTATCATCGGATTTCCGAATACAAACGAATGCTAAGTACTTTATTGTTGTTTTGATTTGATTTCCGTGTGAACTAAATAGAGTTGTAAAACTATTTTCCTATCTATCATGCCAGCGACTTCAGCGGCTTTCCTTCCATTTTTTAAATAAATTACATTAAGTTAAAAGAGTATTAACAACTCTATATACTTCCAACTCGATTGAGAGCGTCCGGTCTGCACCAAGTGCAAAGGTCAACTGATAGAAATCCGACGATTGACAAAACACGAGGTTTGCCGAGGGACATTAAGAACATATTTGTAATATAATGTGTTTAACAGTGAAAAATCAACAAAAATTTAACATTTATGTAGAGTAGTGGTACCTACCTACATACAGGTAGGTACATATTTTAACATGATATTGTACTATTTTTTTTTCTGATTAATGGAACGAAACCTTGTTCTTCATGTATAGATCGATGTTATCTGAAAAATAAATTTAAAAAATTATAATAATTCACATTTTAATTTTGTTAGGTGTAAGTAAGTTAATATTTCACAAACAGCCGAATACTCAAATGAATTCAAAAGCAACTCAATTTAAAGCCCCGCTTGCATCACACACAGCTCACTACATACGTTTAACACTACAGTCCGGCCGTCGAGATTGTAGCGGTTACACCGCCACATACGAACTACGCATCAAAGACATGACATCGCGCAATTAGAGTTTACCGCGCGATCGACATATATACAAGATTCCGACTTCAACCGTCGGGCAGTTGGCCGCCAGACACAACACCCGTCTGGTCGGAGGATCCTCCCTTTTCTATGGTGGATGAGTGAACTTTACACCCTGTTCCTCATACCACTAAAAGATAATGCGTTCCTGACACCTGTCAGTTGGACAATTTCTCGTAGGTAGTGCTATGGATTAAATGAGGGTAGTCTGGACCATAATATTTTTTTTCATGTCCTTCAAATTCACATTTTGATTTGTACCTTAAGCTTCCCAAAATTAAAATCGGGTCCCTACTAACTTCCATTCCCTCCTGACTAACTTTTCCCCTAGCAAAATTTTTAAATGACAATGATATAAAATGTAGTCTGGTGTGTAATAAATATTATTTATATCTTTGTAAATATCTGAGTACTTAACTAACAAAACTTGTCTTGTCCTTTCAGCTAATAACTAAATAACTACTAACAAATACCACGAAGTGCAAAGTTCGACGGCTCATCTTGCTGTGCTGCAGGCACGACATGACACTGGCAGAATAGTCGACAGCGGCTCAGTTGCCAAAAGGGAAAAAAAAATAAGGATCAAATTCGTAAAACATATATTCGTTAGTATGAAATTGACATGTGTCACGATCACATACTCTCGACGGCCGGACTATGAACGAATTAAAAACATCGTCTATTTCTGAAAATTGTTTAAAGTTGACAAGAGATAGGATGATGTTTTGAATAAAATTCCCCTCATCCCCTCATTTATAAACATTGCTTAAAGTTAAGAGACCTTTAAAGGACCATTAATTATGAGGCGATTTTTCGACCCCCTTGGTGAGATGTCGTAAGGTTTGCCTCGACACCCCCAATCAAATCAAAAAAATTATTAACATAAACATAATTTGCTTAATTATTTTTTGTAATAATTACCCAGTTTTCTCGCAATTTTACACTGTTTTACGTGATATTTGCCGAGACCCCCTCTTCCCCCACGTGAGATTGGATGAGATTCGACTCGACTCCCCCGCCCCTAAACGCCTCACGTAATTAATGAGTGCCTCCAAACGTCAAAAAATGTATGGTTAAACAGACGCTAATCATTACTTAGCTTTAAGAAACGTTTATAAATAAGGGGGCATAAATATATAGTAATTTAAGGTGCAAGCGGGCTTGTGCCAATGGGTATACAGGGTGGTATTTTGTCACCTGCATCCGTCAAGGGGGTGATTTTATCCGTCATACTAAACAACGTTCGCTATGAAATTCATATACTTAATGGTCGTAAAAAAAAACCTTTCATACATGCATCGAAGTAGTCTGTATACAGTTGAATAGAAATTGTTTTTTTTTCCACGAATCGGATATGAGTTTCATAGCGAAAGTTGTTTAGTTTGGCGGGTAGAATCACCCCCTTGACGGATGTAGGTGACTAAATACCCATCCACTATTTTAGCGTCAGAAATACATTTAAGTGCGTCTAAAGGACACTTTGTTTGAGTATTCGAGGGAAACACAATTAAAAAAGTACAATTTTCTACTAAATAAATCACTCTACATACCGTTGTTAGAATTTCTAAAGAGCATGCATTTTGTTAATAACACTTTTGTCAAATAAGCACAAAACTAAAAATAATTAGGAAAAAAATAGTATACCACGGTAATGACGATGTTCCACAAACAGAAAAACTTAACTATAGATAGTATTGAAAATTGTTACTAACATGCAATACGATTACAGTTAATGAATTATTTTTGCCAGGTGAGGCACATGTGTTTTCAGTGAAATACAGGGTGACAATTTAGACACCTGCATCCGTTAAGGGGGTGAGTTTATCTGTCATACTAAACCCCTTTCACCATGAAACTCATATACGATTCGTGAAAAAAAAAACTAATTCTCATAAAACAATAGACATACTATTATGACAGTATAATATGTTTCATAGCAAAAGTTGTATAGTATGACGGGTAGAATCACCCCCTTGACGGATGCAAGTCACCGTGTATATTACAAACAAGGTACTTAACACAAAAATATAGAATATTATGCACAAGTATGTTATAAAAAAATGCGCATGCAGCAACGTACACGCTATAGATGTGAAACTCCTTAAATAATAAAGAATAAGAGATTTAGTGTGAGAGACAGAGAGACTTATATCTTTCTTCTCTCTCATGTAACGAAATGTGCCTAAACGTGACGCGTCCTTGAAATTTCATTCTCAACTCTCTAAGAAGTTTCACTTCAAAAAAGTAAGTAACTGAACCAAAGATTTAAATCGTTAGATTCGTTCTTATGGTACTTAGGTCGCGCGAAATAGTGAATAGTGTCCTAAACTCAGAAGAGTGATAATCAAACATCCTGCATGGAAGAGCAGATACGATTTTCTGTATGAGTGAGGGAGACAATACTGTCCAAATGTCAATGTCATAGAAACGTGATCATTTTTTGACGCCCGGGTGAATCTATCGATTTAAATCCTGTGAACCAGTTGACGCCGGACACGAAGCCCATTAAGCGCCATCTCCTCGGACGAGAGAATCGCTGCGATAGTCACGCTGTACCTTCACATATATAATTAATGTAAAAAAAATATTGTAAAACATTTAAAAGAGTAACGGTGGAGTTTCTTCCCCATTTTTCTCCATACGAAACTACCTTTTGGAAAGGGGCGACTAGAATCATTTTTTTTTTATTATTTTTCGTGTATTATTATTATTTTTCGTGTAGTACAAGTGCCTATTTGAAACAAATTATTTGACTTTGACTTAAGCAACCCTAACCGGTTGCCAGGTAAACGATTTGTAAAAAAAAAAACAGTGGCACTCCGGGACTGCTAACAGAAGTGAAAACTTAAACAAGATTGCCTTGATGGAAGAAAAATACTTGTATTGAACATTAATCCGTAACCTTATTTAAATAAAGAGCACAATCGTGTTTACAAAAAAAAAATACTCCCAAAACCTTTAAAGTAAAATAGTGCATAGAAAATTGATCCGTAACGTAATATAAATAAAGAGCACAATCGCATTTACAAAACCTTTAAAGTAAAAATACTTGCATAGACCATTGATCCGTAACGTAATATGAATAAAGAGCATAATCGCGTTTACAAAAATAAGGTGTCGTCACAGTGTCGAGAAATCAATGGTTTAGTCCCATCTCAAAAATGCCCAACGCGCCTAAAGAAGTTTTCACTTCAAAAATTGGCAGACAAGTTAGCCTTTATTGCATCTAAAATAAAAATTATAATACCGCAAGAGATGGAGCTAACATCTCAAGTATCTGTAATAGAAATTATGACAAAAAAAATTTTTAGTCCCTCAGATTATTAAAAAATATTGAACACATATTTTTTCTGTTTTTACAAAATCGAAAGATTACAGCGATACATTGAGTTAAAATGTGCCACGACATCACTAGTATGTAGAGTTTATACTTACTTGTGACGTAGCGACCCTCACTCCCCAACTTTAATGCGTTTTATCTAAGTCATTTTTTATTATTATGATCAGGAAAAAATACGTGTCTAATATTTTTGAAGTGAAAACTTCTTTAGGCGCGTTGGGCATTTTAGAGATGGGAAAAAACAATTATTGAACTCACGACACCGTTACCGACACCTCATTTTTGTAAACGCGATCGTGCTCTTTATTTATATTACGTTACGGATCAATGTTCTATGCAAGTATTTTTACTTTAAAGGTTTTGGAAGTTTTTATTTTTTTTGTAAACTCGATTGTGTTCTTTATTTAGATAAGGTTACGGACCAATGTTCTATACAAGTATTTTTCTTCCACCAAGGCGATCTTGTTCAAGTTTTTACTTCTGTCGGCACTCCCGGAGTGCCACTGTTTTTTACTATCTGACTGACGAACTAAATATATATATATTTTTTTTTTTGACCTAGGCTTCATCCTTATCCTTAAAACCGGAACACAGCAACTTTGCTTGGCGGCAGAAATAGATCATTTTTTATTATTTTTGATCTATGTAACAGGAGAAACAACGATCCCTGTCATACAGGATGTCTTACTTCAGGTCAGCGAGGTAATTGCGTGACACACTAAAGGTATAATTCCGTAGTCAACCGCAGGCGACCGCAGCAGGCGACTTCATGGAAATTCGATTCGATTTCTTAAGGTCCTGATCGACGAGCGAGTAAAACCGCGGTCTTATGGCTCGTCGGTAAAGCTCGCCGGTGTATCATTGCAATACCGCGGTTTTGTGAGTTGACGAGCCTGGCTCGCGGCTCGTCGTGTTTGCTTAAATTTTTACTCGGCTCATCGTTCAAAACCGCGTGTCGATCACGGCCGGCGAGCCAAGTCGCCAGTTATCGGCGACAGCGGTAGAGGACGCGCTTCACAAAAACAAGGGAAATTGGCTTGCAGCGTATAATAAACTCATGAAGATTGCAAAAAAATATGAACCAAACTGTGATGTACTGATACCAAGATAACACAAAGCTTCAGACTCCGAACAAGACATGTTAACCTCAATTCGATTACGATACGACTGTTTCACTCGCTAGTCGACCAGCACCAACGAGCCGCGAGTAAAACCGACGTTCTTTAAAACCGCGGTATAGGCTCGTACGTCGATCACCCACTTAAGGCCTGAAACTGCGTTAAGCGGGCGCCCGCTACGGGCACCCGTCGCGTGTGTACGCGCGTGGACACGCGGGTGGGCTCCGTGGGAACGGGACGACCCCCGTCGCGGAGAACGGATTATTTCATATACGCAGTGTCGCTAGTTCACAGCCGTGTCGATGAAGAACTTAATATATTAATTAGTACCTAGGCGACCGAGCTCTGCTCTGGTGAAAATAGAGAATGAGAATGCTCATTTAATAGTATAGGATTATATTGCAAAACCGCTGGCGTCACCGCGCGCGCACCCACCATATTTTTAAAAAGTTTAAAATTTTAACCTTTCCATCAGCTTATATCTATGAAGTTGCAGTATTTGTTAAAATAAATAAAAATCTATTCGGTGAACTGAAATCAAAAATATATATACTGAACATATCTAGTATACCACAAATAACTGCTCTTATGGGTAAAAGCTTTTTTGGAATGGCATTTAAAATTTACAATAAGATATCTGTAGACATTTTAAGCACCAAGGAACTCCCACTATTTAAACATAAATTGCGTAATTTTTTAATTGACAAAGCTTACTACACGATCCAGGATTTTCTAAATAATTAGTGCCTACTACAATCTGTCACCATAATTGTTATTTTCTAAGATTTACTTTTTATGTGATGCCTAAGATTTTATTTTTAACTGCATGTTGATAAATTATTGTATGCCTATTAGGCAGGACATAATGGAACTGTAATTTACCTAACATCTGTATGTATAACTAACGTGACCATACGTCCCGTTTTGAACGGGACTGTCCCGTTTTTCGGTTCTTCGTCCCGGTGTCCCCGAAAAAAACCTGGGGACGCAAAATGGTCCCGTTTTCAGTCTTTTCTGTAATTAATAAATTGAGGACGTCTAAAAAAAACCAGTTACAGGTTCCGGTTCCGGTCTTTAAGGCGATGTTGATAACTAAGGTGAATATTTAATTAAAAAAACGTGCCAACAAGAATTTAATTCTTATTAAAATCATCACCTATATTAAAACAATTTTTTTCTGCTGACAAATGTCAAAATGGCTGATTATGTATCTTGCTTAACTTTTCAAAGAAATACCTACCTAATTCCTAGTACTTACATAATTTGAAAAAAAAAAAGTTTTTTATGAGAACCTAGGCTGGTATTCTCAAAATTAAGTTTCCTTTATGAATCAGTCCTACTAATTAAGATAAATAAACCAATGTCCCGTTTTGGATTAGTAAATAAATGGTCACGTTATGTATAACCTATGCCCACAATAAAAAGATTTGATTTGATTTGACCCGCGCGGGCGTCCGTCGCACGGAGGCGGGACACGTGGCGCGAGCGCGGGCCCCGCTTCCCCGCGACGGACGCTCGCGCGGGTCCCCGTAACGGAGCACTTTTGTATGGAACCGCGCGGACGTCCGCTTAACGCAGTTTCAGGCCTTAGGAATACAATAGAAACCAGTGTCGATGTCGCGTCGACATGTCGCCTGCGGACGGCTACGGAATTGCACCTTTACAGTAGCAATGGCTTCCATTTTGACAGTTCAACAACATTCATTGCGTTATTTGAGCCATTCCGTAAAAAATTGTCTCGTTACTAAAGGGACAAAACTTTTTACAAAAGAAACAACCGACTTCCAAAAAAAAAACACTACAAAGTGAAAAATAACTTTAATTTCGGAAGTCGGTGTCTTGGGTTTTGTGTTTTCGTTTTTTGCCACCGAAATACCACTACCTGCTACCAGTGACAGGAACTTATCACATCATCTACATACTAAGTGGGAAAAAAATACGTATTTTGTAGCTAACTCAAAAACTACCCAAGCAAAGTTAATAAAATTTATATGGGACCAATTTGGGAGCATACCCTTTCAAACAAAAAAATAATTTTCAAAATCGGTCCACAAATGACGGAGAAATCGGTGGACATACTTAAAAAAAAAAAAAACAAAAAAAACAAACATACGCGTCGAACATATAACCTCCTCCTTTTTGGAAGTCGGTTAAAAATGGTCAATTTTAAAATTCTACTAATATTTAACGACACTAAATGGACGTGACGAACTCCCGCTTTACTAACAATAATGACGACAAAACCAATATTCTTTGTTCTTTTAGAGGGAATAATTATTTAATTACATAGGGAGATATATAAGGTATAATTCGTAAATGAAAGAATGTTTTAAGAACTTCCCAATATCACTATATTACTGTGACTATAGTGGACTTCTTAATTGACTACCTGTAGTTCGTACGCCTTTCGTCACCGACACAGACTAAGTAGTACTGTCACCGATTACCACGTCACGGTTGCCCGATGGGTAAAAAGAAATGGCTGGTCTACCATAATAATATTACCATGAAAATAAAATAACTTGTTTTGTTACTTTTGTACTATTGAAATCAAATAAAACAGTAGTGACTAAAGTGGAATGTCCACCTTGGTGCTAATTTGATTATCATTATTTCATGAATTTTATTGTAATATTTAAAGATTTGTTTATACACAAAAAACGCTGAGGTGTGTCTTGTAAAACCATGAAAAATGGTTAGTCGAAGTTAGCGACAGGAGGCTGTTTTGCTTCTTATTTTTAATTATTCATCTGTTAAATTAGCAACAATTGACTCCATCATACATTTTTTTTAAAGCATAAGAACTAAACAGTACATTAAAAAAAAACTACGTTCAACAGAGAATTAGAATGTCTTGTAAATTGTTTGTTAATGTTTGTGACAATACTTTTTCCTTAGGTACAATTTTTCACGGAATGGCTCATTTACGTTATTGAGCAGACACATTTTTCGAATATATGAAGCAATGCTGTGATATCCTTTAAAATCATTCAGATTGAAAGTATGCTACGCAATTAAGTAGCAGGTCAAGTCGAGCCTACATTGAAATAACGTTTTCTTGAAGTTTTAGAAATCAAAAATATAGTGTAGTAAATAGGTATAGTGGTTTTTACTCATACCAACTAAGATTATTAATTGATTCAGGCGTGACCTTGCGGAAATTCATTATAAAATACAATAGACGTAGATATATTTAGTAACCTGTTCCGCTTAACTACACACACAGGAAACAGGAACAGGTTACTAAATATATCTACGTCTATTGTATTTCATACCAACTATTTTCTTTGAGGCTCTACTAACACTAAACGCCAAGACTGTGGGAGTCGCGGTCATAAAACGTGCGAGTAGGACGGCGAATGTTTATTGAGGGATTTCTAAAAACTCTGTATTGTCGTGTCGTTTCATGACCGCGGCTGCCACGAACGTTGGCGCCTAATAATATTAAAAAAAAAAAAAAATACGACAAAATAAAAATTACCAATTTATTATTAATAATAATAACTTCAATAAATAATTAACTAAAATATGATCTAAGTTCGTAATATTTTCGGTTTTTAACCGATTTGTTATAAAAAGGGGGTTCATTTATTTATTTTCGATGTTACATGAAATATTGTGATTTTTTGTCGCTTTTTCTTTGATAGTGATAATTATTATTTTTGATGTAATAAATTAATAGGTACTTTAGGTGGATAATACTTTTAGAGCAGAGAATATCATAAATCCCACTTAAAAAGTAGAATATTTTATTTCTTCTGTATTTTTACAAAATTTTGAATTTTGTCTTTTTGGTCATAAAAAAATATGCTCAATTTTTAAGTCCAGTGGACATTTACAGGGCGGAATTAAAGCATATGGATGGATTTTTTCTAGTATTTAAAGCATTAGGCATCCATTACTCGGACTGTATAGCCGACCAAGTAATCTCTTTATCACTTTTGACAACAATTAACTAGTAAATTGAAATTTCTATAAGCATGATCAGCCTATAATGTTCCCACTGCTGGGACACAGGCCTCCTCTCTATGACGTAATCCACCACGCAGGCCCAGTGCGGGTTGGTAGATGTCACACGTCTTCGAATTTTTGGTTCTAGGACATGCCGGTTTCCTCACGATGTTTACCTTCACCGTTTTGAGAGCAGTGGTGATGAAATAATTTACACAAAGTAAAGTGCTTGTCTGGGTTCGAACCTACGACCTAGAACTCTTTAAGTCGCAGCCGTTTCTACTGGGCTACCACTGCTCTGACACATGACCTAAGGTCGAATGTCATAAAACGACAGGTCGTTTTATAACATTCGACCTTAGGGTGATGAGAAATTAGGTACGAGGTCGACTATACATTTTGCAACAAAATAATTCGAACGAAATTTTATACGATGTTACATCCATTTTAAATTTACACCAATTAGGTTAATTTGTTAGTTAATTTTGACACATTTTCCCAAGAAAATTACCAATTAAATTGGACTTAGTTCTGCCAAAACGAACACAAAACACACACATCAAATTTTCTACCATTTTCCGAAGTAATAAGGATGATGCCTGGGTAAAAAAAAGAAATTCTTTTGAGTCCATCAGTCAGATAGTAAAAAAATATTAGAAACGTATTTTTTGCTTTATCATATTAATAAAAAAATACTTAGATAAAACGCATTAAAGTTCCCGAGTGGGGGTCACTACGTCACAAGCATGTAATAAAATCTACATACTCGTGACGTCATGGCACATTTTAACTCAACGTATCTCCGTAATCTTTAGACTACGTAAAAAAATTGGTTGCCTGTAAAGTCGGTATACGGGCGAAAGTTTTACGTGACAACGACTTTGAGTGGTAAAATAATTTTAATGTGAATATTCATTCGTATAGTAGGAAGAAGGATGAAATAATAGTAACAATTTAAAACATTTATTTATACACATGAACCGGTGTGTATGCCTATCTCTCTCACTCTCTCTCTCTCGCTCTGTCTCTCTCGCTCTTAGGCGGGCTAACTGTGCTCGAGTGGAAGGGACGCGTGCCTTTCACTTTTTATGTCTGTCTCTCTCGCTCTTAGGCGGGCTAACCATGCACGCGTGCCTCTCACTCGCTCTCATTGTGAGCGCATAACGTGAGCGGAGCGTAACGCAGTTTCTTGAAGTGTCACCCGGCAAACCAATTTATAAGACGTTGTCACGTCAAAAAGAAAAAATACGTGTCCAATATTTTTTAATTATTTATTTGACGGACAAAAACAAATTTTAGACTTCACCCCTATTATAATAAGGTTGTTTAACTTTTAATCTTTCCAAGCATAGGTTGATAACACTGTTTTTGCTGGACAGTAAATCTACCTCATTTGGAATATAGAATTAGTTTGAGATAATAAGTAACATAACTATTGAGAGATGGTGGGCTGGTTCATTCTGACAGAACTAAGCTGAATTAGTATAATAAGTCATATAAATGAGGTTTTAAATAATGATAGTGTTTTTAAAAGCGATGCGAATGAAGGTTATTAAAGCTGGGCCCAATAAGCTCGAATTTCTAATAAAAATATAAGCAAAATACCAATTAAAAGAATGCCAATAGAAAAATACCAATTAATAAAATAATCAAATTGAAATTCTAAGTACGTTCTACTGAAATATGCTGTTTAGAAGGCTTATGAACTGTGCATAAAATATAAATATTAATAAATTAATATTTGTTTTTAATAAAAATAATATAAAAATTCATTTCAACATTTTGCGGTGTCCATTTTTTTTTTCGGTAAACAAGCCTTCACATTAATGGTTTGATACAAAATATGACTAAAGAAAAAAGTCCAAATAATACTTTAAGTTTGGATTTCCGAGTAAAGCGGTTCTGTCACATTTTTTTTTTTATCCTCAACTGGGAATCTCTTGGCCTGCATCTCACCTGATGGTAAGTGATGATCAGGCCGAAGGTGGAAGCGAGCTTCACCCGGAATCCTCAACCACAGAGGAACTGGCTATCTTACCTCTAACTGCCGAAACACAACAATGCTGTTAACATTGTTGTTATGGCGACAGACTTAGATAAGAAGGTGGTAGCTAGCCAGGCGGACTTAGATCAAGCCCTACCATTAACCAAACCGAGCAGAAAATAGTGCCCCCACTGGGAATCGAACCCGGAATCTCTGGGTCTGATACAGATGGTCTAACCACTAGACCACAGAGGCGGTAAAAATATTATAACAGTTGTCATGAAAACTGTCATTTGACATAATGGTGTCAAAAAACGATCTATATTTGGACATCTGTAATATTATTTGGAGGAGCTCGTGGCTAATTAATAACAGCCGCACTGGTCGATCCAACAAGTTAAGCTACCCTTGCCGGGGTTGGTCCGTGGATGGGTGACCATCTTTACATATTGAGACTCCTCCGTGCCTCGGAAAGCACGTTAAGCTGTTGGTCCCGGCTGTCATTCGTTGATCTTTGACAGGTCGTCAGAAGCCCGAAAGTCTAACAACCAGTCTTCCCAAAGGGGTATCTTATTACCCAGTTACTGGTTTGTGGAGTTCAGATAGGCAGTTGCTCCATGTAAAATACTGGTATCCAGCTGCATCCGGTTAGACTGGAAGCTGACCCCAAAATGGGAAAAGGCTAGACAAATTGATTTTAGACAGCCATTATTGTGACCGTTCACCGCTTTCTTCGGAACCAAAGCTTAAATGTTTATCCCCACAAAAGACTATTCCCTAAAAAAAAGAACACTGTTCATAAGTCACCTAAAATTACAGCAAATTAAAAAAAAAAAATTAAAAAATCTCTGCCCTAAAAAAATTTAAGAATTATTTTTTCAAATTACCGATAATCGCCTTAATAACGTCGGATGAAGAAGCGGTACCACCGAGGTCGGGAGTCATGATACGATCCTCATTGATCGTCTTGTGAACTGCCTTCTTGATCAGCTGTGAATGGAAGTGGTGTCCAAGGTGCTCTAGCATGTCTACTGAAGCGTTGATCATAGCTATTGGGTTGGCAATGTTCTTGCCGGCAATGGCGGTTCCTGGAATTGGAGAAAGGAATATTTTCACAGTCACAATTTAGTACATATGGGACACTCCGCAAAATCATTTAAATAAAAGCGACTCTTGATACGACACAATAAAGTGCAATTCAGGTCGCGCAGCGCTAATAGGCCTGTGTCCAAAAATTGTTTTTGTCCGGCAGATTAATATAAAATATTGGACACATATTAATCAAAAGATTACGGCGATACATTGAGTTAAAATGTGGCATGACGTCACGCCTTGCTAGATTTTAAACTGAGTTTTGACGCAGCGAGCCCCCACTCCCCAACTTTAATGCGTGTTTTCTAAGTTATTTTTGATTAATATGATAAAGCAAAAAATACGTGTCTAATATTTTTTATTGTCTATAAAAGACGAACTAATTAGAATTTCTTTTTTTTTGTAATGAAATTAAATTAAATTGTTTATTCTGTAAATAGGATATCGAAATCACTTTTACACGTCATATAAAAAAAAATATTAAAAATAAGCTAGCTCATCTAGCTTATTTTTAATATTTTTTTTTATATGACTTGTAAAAGTGATTTCTATCTGACTACTCTGAGAAGAAAGGCCGAAACAAACTCAGAGGTCACAGTCTCTTTTAAAGTCCAGACATAATCTTGGTCAGGCCATATGAGGACCATGTAGATAAGTGTCTGAAAAGGTCTTTTGAGGAAAGAACCACACAGATTTGAGTGGACCTGTCCAGTCAGTGCAAGCATTTGTCAGTAATCGTGGAGCTCAACTCGACGAACAATACCAAAGAAAGGACGATTTGGGTAGGCCGCATAAACTACTCAAACTCCCAGACCATCACTAAAACTAGCAGAGAAATAAAAACAATATCCACATAGTCCTCACATTCACAATAGTTAAAATAATATAATACTTTACAAAGTAATCATGTCATTTTGAATATAATTTTCAACAATGTCAATGTGTTTATAAAACTGGTATATGTTGATTTTACATAATAATTAAAATGTCTAGTTTTATGCTTTTATCACAAGGCTTAGCAGAGCGAGCAGTTCAATCCCAAGCTTTTTTATCTTCTAAATAATCACATTGTATGGTACCCTTTTTTACAAAGTTTGGTTTTAATACAGATTTTAAATCGTTTAATGGGTAAGTTTCGAATGTCAATGGGGAGTTTGTTGTAAAAGCGTTTACATTGACCCAAGAATGAGTTGTACCTAGGCAACTATCGTATTAGGATAAGCTTACCAGTATTCCTGGTGCCAGGCTCGAACACCGCGTAGTGGTCGCCGTAGTTTCTGCCGGAGTGCAGGCCTGCGCCACCCATGAGGCCGCACACCAAGTTGGATACGATAGACCCGTACAGGTTGGTCATTAACATCACATCGAATTGATGGGGCCTGGAATCAAGATAAATGATAAATTAGTTATTTCTGTAAGTTATTAAGAAAAAACCGGTCTAGTGCGTGTCGGACCACGCACAATTAAGGGTTCCGTAGTTGGGATGAATTTATCCCAAAAACAAACATAACATTGTATTGAAAAATATGTTCTCCCTTATATCCACCATCGATATACGTCACTGTCATTTCTTCAACTGCAAATGTAAGTTTGTAATCGCGAGAGACAGAAAGAGAGAGAGAGAGATATATATAGAGAGAGAGGGAGACAGAGAGATATATATAGATATATATAGAGAGAGAGGGAGAGAGAGGGAGAGAGAGGGAGAGAGAGGGAGAGAGAGGGAGAGAGAGGGAGGGAGAGAGGGAGACAGAGAGAAAGACAGTGAGAGAGAGAGAGACAGAGATAGAGAGGGAGACAGAGAGAGAGATAGAGACAGAGAGAGAGACAGTCGCATGGAGGGGGCATAACGTTTTTCCTTACGAGATAGTTTCTACCAGTCAACTCCTACTGCAAGCCACGTTATGGCTGACTTTGACTTTACAAACCGTTATCAGTTATAATTAAGTCTTGTATCTTAACCAATAATGGCACAGAGCCAGAGTTCGGAGCGCGCAAGCCCCACCACGACGTCAACGTAGAGATACGGCGGTGGGGTTATTATATTATTTAGTGTTTAAACTTTTAATATACTGTCTATGGCTTTTGTACTTACTTAGAAACAAGCTGCATACAACAGTTGTCAATGATCATATCATTATGCTCGATGTTGGGGTATTCCTTAGCGATGCGACGTGACGTATCCAAGAACAGACCGTCTGATATCTTCATGATATTAGCCTTGTGGATTGTTGTCACCTAGAAAGAGGAGAAAAAATATGGTTTTTTAATTTGGAAAACCAACAAATTGACATAATAGGGATGACGCCAAAGTATAAAAAAAAAAACGTGTGGCACTCGGGGACTGCCGCGGTAAAGCTATTGCATAGCATTTGTAACCTCAATACTTCCTATTTGTCAACGCTATGACATAAAACAAAAATTACGTTCCCATGACAACATCACGTTGTCATGGGGACCGCCATTACATGGTAGGTGGAGTGAGGGGTGTTAGGTTATATTTTCGTTACGGAATTTCTTGATTCGGTCGCCGCGCTCAAAGCCCGCGATAGAAGCTATGCAATAGTTTAAAAATTCTATTTAGTCTTTTATGTTATTAAAAAATTACTTAGATAAAACGCATTCAAGTTGGGGAGTGGGGGCTCGCTACGGCACAAGTAAGTACAGTATTTCTATTTTCTATGTCCCTCGGATATCGTCGGATTTCCGAATACAAACGAATTCTAATCTCCATGTCCATCAATTATTAGATTTATCGTGTATAATAATTTGAATCCAGAACTAAGTACTTTTATTGTTGTTTTGTTTTGATTTCCGTGTGAACTATGTAGAGCTGTAAAACTATTTTCCTATCTGTCGTGCCTGCGACTTAGCGGCTTTCCTCACATTTTTTTAATAAATTACATTAAGTTAAAAGAGTATTAACAACTCTATATACTTCCAAGTCGATTGAGAGCGTCCGTTCTACACCAAGTGCAAAGGGCAACTGATAGAAATCCGACAACTGACGAAACACGAAGTTTGCCGAGGGACATTAAGAAAATAGAAATACAGTATTAAATCTACATATTCGTCACGTCATGGTACATTTTAACTCAATGTATCGCCGTAATCTTTTGATTACGTAAAAAAAATAAAAAATAGACAAAAAATGTTTAGTCCATCCCCATTAAAATGGAACCTTTTTGAACCATTACCATTCAAAATTCAAAATATTTTATTTCACATAAACCTACAAGGGCACTTATGAAACGTCAGAAGCTAAATGCACAGTTCCAATTGGTCGCTTCCTATGGCGAAGAGCCGGCAATGAACTCCACAACCGGCAAGAAACTCCATTGAGCTATCTAAAGTAATTTTATACCAGTGGGTCACCCGTCATGTTTTATCATTGAGCTATCTATGGTAATTTTATACCAGTGAGTCACCTGTCATGTTTTACTATTGAGCTATCTAAGGTAATTTATACCAGTGAGTCACCTGTCATGTTTTACCATTGAGCTATCTAAGGTAATTTATACCAGTGAGTCACCTGTCATGTTTTACTATTGAGCTATCTAAGGTAATTTATACCAGTGAGTCACCTGTCATGTTTTACCATTGAGCTATCTAAGGTAATTTATACCAGTGAGTCACCTGTCATGTTTTACTATTGAGCTATCTAAGGTAATTTATACCAGTGAGTCACCTGTCATGTTTTACCATTGGGACCGTTCAAGTATTACTTAAGCACTATAGGGGGGCGGGGGGGTTTATCCTTTGCTTATTTTTGATGATATGGGGGTCGAGATGGTGATTACGTCAGCAGTAATTATTTACTTTTTTACACATATGTCAACCCACACATTATCTATGCTTGAAAAAGAAACGCATATCCCCACTAATAATGAATACGTTTAGGTACTCGCTTAGAACCTAGTCCCCTACTAGGTTCCGGTAGTTACCGCGTGCTATTCACTTGTCTAAATTTACACTTGTAACTGCTGCTCATGAATCAATAAAACAAAACGGAATACTTACATTAAAAGAAAAATGCATTTACCAATGTTTACGTAGGCATGGGAGGGGTGGGGGGGGGGGGGGGGTGGGGGGGTAAGAGCTTTGCTTACTTTTGCTGACAAGGGGGAGGCGGGGGTAAATAATTATAATAAATCTGCTTACGTAATACTTGAACGGCCCCACTGAGCTATCTAAGGTAATTTTATACCAGTGGGTTACATTGCCATATTACCTTCTTCCTATTATTCTTCTTGGCGAACTCGAACGCGAACCGCGCGACTCTTTCGGAGTTGCTTGCCGTCACGACTTTCATGGATTCAATGACTCCGTGCACTGATTCATGCTCCAACATGGCGTATTCACCTTCTGTGTTTTGTCTGTGGAAGAGAATAAAGTATTGTTATAGCTACGCATAAAATTGATCAACATGATTCTGAAAAAACTTTTTATATACAACATATAAATATAATTTATGTGGTACTTAATTTTCAAAATCAGCACATTTTTTTTATAGGGAGTTTTAGAATTTTAATGGGTATTTACATGGGGCGCGGGTGGCCGTCGTTTAGCGGGTGTCTACAAGTCATAACTCATAACACCTATTGATTTTTAAGCTATTGCATAGCTTTTATCGCGGGCTTTGAGCGCGGCGACCGAATCAAGAAATTCAGTAACGAAAATAAAACCTAACACCCCCACTCCGCCTACCATGTAATGACGGATGATGACATAAAACAAAAATTACGTTGTGATGTTGTCATGGGAACGTAATTTTTGTTTTATGTCATCATCCGTCATCATCCCAAGTGTGGCGTTGACAAATAGGAAGTATGGAGGTTACAAATGCTATGCAATAGCTTTACCGCGGCAGTCCCCGAGTGCCACACGTTTTTTTTTAAAGGTTTGTGGTAATTTTGGTACAAAACAAAAAATGTGGATATTAAATAGCAATAACTTTTTTTATTTTTAGTAATAATGTTTTTTTTTACTTTTTTGTAATGTTATCGCAGTACCTATTTGCCTCTTTTGGATCGGGCAGTTGTTTTTTTAACATATTTTATATGTCGCTGTCGCTGCAAATAAAATCGTAATCGTAAAAACTAAATTTTACAGGAAAAATTAAAAAACTTATTTTTGTGAATATCTTATTAACTTAATGTACATAGCGGAATTGTTCAAATACCAAAAGAAAAGTGAATTTTTACATTAACCACAATACACCTTAAAATCTCTTAATTTCTGAAATAACTGTAGGAAATGTATGAAAAAAATTGATAGAGTGTAATCGGACTTCTAAATATCATAAAGTTAAAACTATTGTAATAGCACATTACGATTTTATTCGCCGGGGTCAGCAATGTATACTTAATAAAATCATAATGAACTCAAAACTGTAGGTACATTGAATATTTTTGAAAAAAAAGTAAATGCTAGAGGTGGGAAAGATTCTAATGCCGAAAATAATAATTATTACTATTTAGTAATGGACCATTGGTCCCAACATTTAAACCGTACTTGTTAGCCATTCCAAATTATTTTTACTCACCATAAAGTTGCCTAAAGATTTGCTCGATTTAATATCAAACTAACGAATATGTGTTTCGCGAATTTGATCCTTAATACTACTAAAAATTGTCCAACTGACAGGTGTCAGGAACGCAATCTCTCGACAGCCGGATTGTAAATAGCACACCACATTGAAAAAAAAATGTGTGAGTCAGCTCCGACACACGGCTGGAGTTTACTCCTAAGAATTTTTATGTTTAATTAGATTTCAGTAAGAAATTATTATTATGTTGTGATCTAGGTAGATTCATATTAGATTATTATTAGGTTCGTGTTAAAATATTATTTTGATCCATTAACAGTGTTAAAAGTTAATTCAGAAGGAAATAGCAAATTGAAATTGTCATAATTAACTTGAAAACTCACTTATTTGTTTGTGATGATATTTCTTTAGTTTTGGTCTTAAATGAAAAGTCTAAACTTAAAAATCATTGTTCATGAAAATCGGCCCGTGGAACAAAAAGAAACGTTCATTTTTATGTATGGAAATTTTGTTTAGTTAATAATTAGTAAATGTTTGTTCTAAAAATTAAGTAAATAACTTATATTTGTGTTCTATATGCATATTAGTAAGCTGAGTATACTTTTACATACATAATCTCGAAGTGAAAGGTGCTCAAAGTAAGTTTCGCAAAGGAACGTAACGCCTCACTTTTAGTTAACGTTCGATTTTAGTCCTCATAAAATTTTTATACCGCGGGCTAAATATGAAAATCGTTTCTTAAGGAGTAAACTCCAATAAACTCCAAAACAAAAATTACCTGATAATATGAATGTCAATATCCTTATGCCTGGTAGTGATTCCGGGGAAGGACTTGCAGTGCATGACGTAAACATACATGTCCAGTTCATTGCGGAGGGCTACATTACGGGAGGTCACGTATGCTGCTTCACTCTTGGTCTCGATGTTACCCTGGTGGTGGTAATAAAAATGATGATGATAATTTATGTATATTAGAGATGTCACGAACAGTGATTTGGCCGAATGCCGAATATTAGGCCACGCAGTCGGCCGAATCGCCGAATATTAGGCTGCTGAATGTTCGGCGTAAAATGTGTGCATTTCGCGTGTTACAATTCGTCGCCACCACCACAAAAGGGGCGAACCTCAAATAAGAAAATTTTACAGGAGAGCCAAAAAACTTTTTTTTTCTCCTGATGACGCGTTTATTTTGATGATATTATTTAAGAAAATATATATATAATTTAGAACAAAAAAAAAATCCCTACAACTGATTTTAAGATGTTACGCCGTCAATCTTTTTTCGTTTCTATTAGTCTTAGAGCTTCGCCCTTTTGTGACGACATAGAGCTCGACAAATGAAGCATTTTTGTATACTAAACTAATTTTTGACCGTTTGTATGAGGTTCGCCCCTTTGCAGTGTTGGCAACGAATTTACTAGGTAACAGGGCGGGTGAGTTTGTTTCATTTGCGAGTAGATGCTATCGCAACACCGCGCATATGCTTTTCATAATTGCATCTCATTGTTTTATTAATAAACATTTTTAATTAATAATATCACCGGTCGCGAAATGCTCCACTGATAGATTTTAAGTACTCATTGAAGCAATAATTTGTAATGAAAATCCGAATGCAAAAACGGAACCCATATGGGATCACTCGTGTGTCTGTCTGTCCGTCTGTCACAGTCATTTTGCTCTGAATCGAATGGACCAATTATTTTGAAATTTGGTACACATATGTATTTCTGTGACCCAAAAACGGAAGCGTAACGTTAATAAATAAATTTCGAATATGGGGGTCAGTTTTGGGAGGCAAGTTGTACCGTGTGACGTATCAAATGAAAGGGCTTACTGTGGGGCTCAATTTTTTTTTTAATTTTTTTTTATATATGGTTTTAAAGCTATTTAAGAAAATTTATGAAAGTTGACTGTTACATAAAATTTTGAAAACAGAAATAGTTCTATACTTTTTGGCTTTGCTGTAGTCGGGTGTTGTTTATTCATTAAATTATTGTAATGTAAAACACAACACTAAATAGAAAATTCGGTTTGCATCAACGTGTACAAGTTAAGAGTAGGAATATAAGTTTGAATTTTTAATTGTTTTCCAATACCACAGTTTATTTCTTGCGGTTGGGAACCAATGTAGAGTAAAGGATACTTTTGCTAATAATAAAACTTCACAATAATTATTTGATGCTAGGCAAATTTTGTAACGCAGCTTAAAAAAAATGACATACCTTAAGACAGACACCGTTCCTCTTGATGGTGGTGATAGCGTACTTGACATCCTCATCGTTGTCTACATTGGGGTCAATATCCACAACCTCAAAGTCAATCGGGGCTCCAATATACCTGTAAATTTTATTAGAACAGTTTGAATTTAGCATTAAATACAAGCTTTAAGTTTTCTTCCTTAAAACTCGGTAAGGGATCATAGTATTCATCATTATGAACAACTTTTACTATGGGACGAAAACCAATCAATCTGCTTGGCCTTTTCCCAATGATATTGGGGTCGGGTTTCAGTCTAACCGGATGGGTCAGTGGGTCATCATAAGATGCATCTGAATACCAGTATTTTACAAGAAGCGACTGCCTATCTGACCTCCACAACCCAGTTACTGGGTTACACAATACACCTTGGTAGGACTGGTTTTCAGACTTTTGAGCTTCTGACTACCGGTAATGGCTGTCAAAGATCTACAAATGACAGCCAAGATCGACGCCTTAACAAGCTTGTCGAGGCACGGAGAGGTTTCGATATCTAATGAATGGTCACCCCTTTTATCAACCCGTGCAGCTGTTATTATTTAGCCCCTCCTAATATGGGACCAACACCAAAACCACAAAAAAAAACTGCTGTCCTGTACATTTGTGTTCACATAAATCAACAAAATTCTCAATTTCAGGGTACTTTTAAAATCCCTTTTTCCAATTATAAAACACTTTTTTTTTTATGTGTGGACTTGCTCTCTCCAAACTTTAAAATACTGGCTGAAATAACTACTCGTAAAATACTAGTAGGTATTCAGCTGCATCCGGTTAGACTGGATGCCGACCCCAACATAGTATAGTTCACATCTTTTAAAATTTGTAATAGCTTGTGTGTGTATGCGTATTAACATATAGGTACTCCATTTGAAATAAGATTAGACATTTAAACAAACCTCTTCTAAAGTCTGTTCAACCGATTTTGACTTCTATACTGTAGGCATATGAATGGCGTTAAAAGCAAAAACATGGTTACAATACCAACTGTTTACTGCAGCTGCCATTTGTCATGCCACCAACGCAATAAAAGTCATAATCAGTTGACCGGACTGTAAAAAAGGTTTATTTAAATGTCTAATATTATTTCAAATTGAGTATAGTAGACTGAGATATTTACTGTCTCAGTAAACAAAAACCGGCCAAGTGCATGTCGGACCACGCACAATGTAGGGTTCAGTTGTTGGATGAATTTATCCCAAGAACAAATTTAACTTTGTAGTTGAAAAAAAAAATCTTTCATACAGAATGTATGGGAGAACATGTTTTTACAACCGCAAATTTAAGTTGGTTGATTATTACTCGTTAACTTGTAAAGCCTACTCAGCTGTGATAGTTTTCCTTTTAAATTCGTTATATAAGCTACTGCCGTGAATTTTTTCACATATCTAAAACCAACCATTTAGCTGGTGGGGGGGGGGACGACGACACTTGACTCTAACAAAAATTTGCACTTTAAAGCTTAATATTTCGCAAACAGATCTCTGAATTCAAAAATGGTTTTAATACACTCACAATGTTTTTGAAAGACCTTTTCAACGATACCCCACAACAAGGCATAAAAAGAAAACCTTCCCCACTTTATGTGTAGGGGAGGTACCCTAAAAAAAATTTTTTTCATAATTTTATTTTACCACTTTGTCGGCATGATTAATATGTATACCCATGCCAAATTACAACTTTCTAGTACTAACATGCTTGGAGCTAGACCGTGGACAGACAGACAGACAGACATGACGAAACTATAAGGGTTCCTTGTTTACTACGGAACCCTAAAAAGTTGCACAAAAGACTTTGACCAATGCTTATAAATACATCCCTATATGTATGGCAGTGTAGTGTTATCTACTCAAATTATAATCTTTATGAACTCTAATTGGTCTAAGGCCATTTTAATTAAAGGGAGAAATTGATAATAGAATAGTATGACATGATGTGTCATGATCTGTACCTATTAAATTAATTGTTATCAGATTATTGTAATCTTTAGTTAAAAATAGTTGTTTCTATTTATTACTTGTGTTTTGCTGACCATCAATTAGAGAAGTAAAATGTTTTAATTGTTTTAAAAATGCTATAAAATTACACTAAATCAAACATAATAATTTCAGCTGTAAAAAAAAACCCATTTTGGTTTTCTTTAAATATAGTATTCCACTTCCTTATTTGAATATTGTATAATTGCTGCTAATATGACTATTTATGTACTGGACCATAGTTTAGCTATACTGTTTGTTTCCTCAAATGTTAAAATCATGTGATAAAAACAATAACTTGGAAGAGTTTTCTAAACTATGAAAGAGCAAGGTTATATTAATTAGTGTTGTTTATTAATTTCACGCAAACTTTGCGTAGATTTTATAAAAACTTACTGCGTATTATTTTGAAAATAGATCAGCTGATTCCAAAGTACTTTTCCTGCCAGTCGTATAGGGTTCACAAAAAGGTTATAAATACTTACTTGAAAATGTCCCGGACGTAGCCCATGCACTCAGGGCCGATTCCTCCTCCAGGGAGCATGGTAACAGCATGACGACCTCCATAGTGGGCCTTCGGAACCAGATGCTGTTTCCTCACAACTGGGGTCTTATGCTGAACATCGAAATCCGATAATGTAGCTGGTGCAGCTGCAGAGCTAAAGTTTCCAACACCACGGAGTTCTGGCCGAACACTCAATTTACTTATTAATCTCAGAGCCATCGCGAATTTTGCGCAAATATCTAGGCCCAACTGTTAAATAACCACAGGAAGAGGAAAAGTCAGGAAAACGGAAAATGACAGTGTTGCAAGCTTTTTGGAGGTTGCTAACTTTTTAGTAGTTTTTCTATTTTTATGCGATGGTTGCTTTTTTGTTTTTACTCCGAAGCCGTCAGATTTGGCTGTGGATTTGGCTAAGGTTTTGTTTTGTCTATAAGTAAATAATACATTTCTAGTTTATTACCCATATCCATTTCTTTTAGAAATATACATCTTACTATTTCTTTTACTACTTTACCATTCCTTTTATTTCAGAAGTTTTAGTATTTCATTGCAACCTTCAATAGGACACTGCCTGTCTGTGCTCCTAGTGGAGAAAAAAATTGAAGAAAATATGCATTTGCATAGATGGTAGAAAAAAAGAAACCATTGCAAATACACCGAATTGACGTTTTGTTAATGCAGCGCTATTGCGGAATGGCAAATTTTACTACAAAATACGCGCCAATACGTGCTGGAACTTTCAAGGCGGAAGTTGCATTCATTCCTATACCATTTTTAGCCAACTACTAATTTTAGCAAGCTGGGACACTTAAAATTATTAGGAACTTATCTAGAATATCTAGTGCAACAGTGCCGTCTAGCGAGAGCAATCTGCAGTAAGGATTATTAGTTAGCTCGCTTCGCTCGCTCTTGAATTATTTTAGTAACATTATGGTGAATTCTTATCCCAGCTAATCCAAAACCAGAATGCTCCAATTTTCGAGCTCGCGTCACTCGGTTTTTAATTAAAACTTAACGTAGGTATCCAATTCAGGATGCTCCGATGTTCTAACTAGCTTCACTCGCTCAAGCATTCTCATAGTAAGGTCACGAAGTCAGGATGCTATATTATTTATTTTGTAAAAAAAACAATACCTATCCTTTTAAGCTTCGCCGCAGTCGGATAAAAGAACTATAGTCACAGATAATATAGGTACTTAATACTACGATGTAGTGATACCCCTTTAGCCGACGTACGCACGGATGTAATAAAATCGCGGCGATTTTTTTTCTTGCACTTGATTTTCAACGCTCTGCTTAGCGCCGAGAGTTGAAAATCCAACTGTGGGTTTTTTCAACGCGCTGGGACGAGAATGCGTCCCAGCCCGGCGCGTTGGATTCTCAACGCTCGGCTTAAAACCGAGAGTCGAAAATACAGTGCGCCGCGATTTTATTACGTCCGTGCGAACGTCAGCTTAAAGTTTTTTCGCTGGTAGGCTGGGACCTGGAGAAGAACATAGTCTACTTTTCATCCTGGATATTTGTATTCTATTAAATACATAAAACAAAATTAAACGTGTTGACTTGAGATCTCCTTTTTTTTCGTCGTTTAAAAACGATGTAATACAACATAAGTACACGCAGACGAAGTCGCAGGCAACAGCTAGTAATATCACTACAATCTATACCTACAAATAAATAAAATTTAAGAGCCTGTTTGTAATATCAAATTATCAGCTTTTTACTAAGTCTATACGGTACTTAATAATAAGACAATTTTTGCGTCAGTTTGTTCCGGCTAATCTCCGAAACGACTGGACCGATTTTGGCGGGACTTTCACTGACAGATAGCTGATGTTATAAGGTGTAACTTAGGCTACTTTCATTTTAGAAAAATAATCAGGGTCCACGCGGGTCCAAGCTAGTGCTCCCTATTATTAAAGATCCTGTTTCATGCTCTTCTAGCACAATAGGCCGCATATCACTCGTCAGTAGTAACTTAATCAGTAGCTGCCCAGTACCATAATTGCGTAATACATCGCTATCCCCGGCGAATAAAATCGTCAATCGTAAAAACTAAATTTTACAGGAAAAATTAAAAAAAACTTTGAATATGTGTGAATATCTTATCAACTAATACATAGCGGAATTGTTCAAATACCAAAAGAAAAGTGATTTTTTACTTTCACCTTAAAATCTCGTAACTTCTGAAATAACCACAGGAAAAGAATGAAAAAAATTGACTGAGTGTAATCGGACCTCTAAATCCTTACATATTATAAAACAAAGTCCCCCGTCGCGTCTGCCTGTCTGAACGCGATAAACTCAAAAACTACCGAACATATTTTCAAACGGTTTTCACCAATGGACGGAGTGATTCAATAGTTTTAGTGTATAATTCATTATGGTTTTATGTAAATTGGCTGAAATATGACAATTATTGTCGAAGATGTCGGAAAAAATCATCCCGACTGGGAGCTTCACTGGCGTGCGCCGCGTAAGCCGTAAGAAATACATCAAATTGATGTTCTACAGGATTGAAGAAGTTTTTAACTTCAACAGAAAAGTCCGTAATAGCCTGTAAAGTCCTTAGAAAGTTAGAAGATAGACATAATTATGTCTATCTTCTAACTTTCTAAGGATAACCCACAGTTACCATTCTTATCTTTCAGAATTTCATAAAAATTCCATTGTTATTTCCGAAGCTATAATGACAGGTATCATATCAATCCTTATCCAATAAAATATGTTATTTAATTTAGATTAAAATATGCCTTGACATCATATATTATCATTTAAATGAATGGTTTAAAAGATATCACAGTATCAAAATTACGCATAACAAAATAATTATGGTTGGAGCGCAGCGGTAGGAGTCAATAACCTTTTCCTGGACTATTAGGTATCCCGGTACTGCCCGGTAGTACGTTCCCGTGGGATATTTTCCGACATCCACGCAGGCGAAGCCGCGGGCAAAAGCTAGTATCGAATATGCAATAAAGTTAAAACTATCGTAATAGCACATTACCAATAACAACTTGTGTCGATTTGAAACAGATTGCTAATCCATTGCTTCATAAATTGGAAAAAAAATCTGCTCAACAACGTAAATAACGCAATGAATGTTGTTGAACTGTCAAAATGAAACAAATTAGTCATAATTGTTTACGAAAATAAGTTACGCTATTAGGGTTTTGTGGTCCCCCATTGAAAGTCAGTACGGTGCGGTCAACTGTACCTACATTCATTTATTTGTGGAAGTAATTGAAACAACGAATATTGGTTAGTAATTTTTTTATTTTTATTCTCTGCTTTTAAGAGCTTTCTTATCCTCGTCGTTCATATCCTTAATTAATAAAACATAATCGGCCTTGTTACAAAACAAGATTTATCACAACGAGCCAGCCATTGAATTTCGAACTTTATTCTGACTACGTTAAACTTTAAATACAAAAAACTTAGGCAGTGTATAGAGTGCCGCTAGCACGCAGCTAAAAAAATAGCTACTATAAAGAAGCGACGGGGCTTTTTTATAGTCGCTATTTTTTTTAAAGAATAGACCCTTTATGGTGTAAATTTGAAAACCCAAAAACAGGATCTAGGGGGACAGGGGGAGGGGGGGGGGGGGGGGGGGCAAACCGGGGCCCGTGCCCGGGCGCCAACTTTAGGGGGCGACAAATTCAAGCGTATATTGATCGTAATCCACGAAGACGCGCACGATGGATTGCACAATCTATAGCAGACAAGTGCACCATCCAGCACACCGCAACTTTGCAATAAATGAGACGCTCAGACCGCAGTTTTAGCCCCGCCTCAAAAAAAAACTAGATCCGGGGCTCCAGATTCTATCGAGATAGTAGAAGTATTAAGGTTGGGACAGATCACGTAGCGGGTCTAAATTTGTTTCCAAGAAATAATACGGCGTAGTCGACGGAGCCCCGCCGCTGACGCCACTATTATGATGCAAATTGCGGCACTTTATCTCTATACACTTCCAAAAACTTAGTCTAAACCCCAGTAAGTTGTCAATTTTGTATTTAAATTTCACCTCAGTCGGAATTCGTTCGAAATAAGCTGAGCGGTTTACTGCACTGATAGCTTCAAACAACTCGTTAAACTTCTGCACGAAAGTTGTTGCTGCATGGGCTTTAGTTGGAATTTCATCTGAAAAAATAATAAAAATACGTTATTAAATTATACATAGTTTGACCCAGACCGTTGTACCGCGCCTTTATTTTATAGTGGTGACAGGTCATTTTATGGCAGGAGACCATCTAGGGTCATGTTATATCAGTGGGCTATCACAGGTCATTTATTTTATATCAGTGGGCCATCTAGGGTCATGTTATATCAGTGGGCCATCTAAGGTCATGATATATCAGTGGGCCATCACAGGTAATTTTATAGCAGGAGGCCATCTAGGGTCATGTTATATCAGTGGGCTATCACAGTTCATTTTATATCAGTGGGCCATCTAGGGTCATGTTATATCAGAGGGCTATCACAGGTAATTTTATAGCAGGAGGCCATGTAGGGTCATGCTATATCAGTGGGCTATCTAAGGTCTTTTTATAGCAGTGGGTTATTTAACCTCCTTCCTCTTATACTTCCTAGCAAGATCGAAAACGAACCGCGATTCACTTTCAGTGTTGCTGGTAATTACTACCTTCATGGCTTCAAGGACTCCATGTACAGATTCATGCTCCAACTTAGCTATTTACTTTCTGTGCTAGAACTGTAAAGAAAAAAAAAATGATCCTGTGACTATGTTACACTCACTGAATTGGCCCGACAAGTCGAGCCCGCCGCGTACTTGTAGCTTCATACCCAGAATGCAGACTGAACCATCTGTATTTATCTGTGCTTTAACCTCAGTTGACCTAGAAGAGTCATAAACGAAACTGCATCGATTGGCATCATAAAAATAAAACATGAGAATTGACGTTTTCTTCTACTGTACATGATCCTATGTATCGTGTTCCACAGTAACTAGGGTTTTGGAGGTCAGAATATGGCGCTCTCTAGAGGACATAAAGTCATGAAATTAAAAACATTTTTTTTTTTTTGCTGCCCTTTTTAGCAAATTCCCTTGTTGGGTATCTAATGAAAGGGCTCCCAAGGGACCCCAAAATAATTTTATGTTACTTTTAATCCTGGTATTATGGACTTTCTGACATCCACTCGGGCGAAGCCGCAGGCAAAAGTAATTTTAATATGCAAGGCAGGACAATATTTGGTTCCAAATGTTGCTCAAAAAATTTCATACCTTAATATAGGCTCCAATCCTCTTAATGGAAGTGAGACCATATTTATGTCATCATTGTTGTCTACATTGGGGAAAATATTCACAACCTCAAAGTCGACCAGGGCTCCAATGTACCTGTAAATATTAAAGAACAATATTACACTGTGTGTATTACAAGTACCAGTTGATTTAAATTAAACGAAATTAAAATTGAATTTATTTATTTTCATAAACAACAATGATCCGTAGTTAGTTAGATACAAAGAACTTAAAAGCTATCTTGATGTGTTACCTATTATAAGTAGCTAAAGCTCACAGAAAAACAATATTTAGATACATACAGGCTGGCACGGACATTGATGCGAAAAGTGTTACCATGGATTTGGTACATAATTCTAAACCCCCTGCGTTGAAATTATTTGTTGGTTATCAGTTATAAAAAAGTGCTGTTTCATAGAAACGTGCAATACCTATTGCAGTCAAAATGTGCAGAACAGCACATTTTTTTTTAAATAATCGGTAAAAAAAAAACAAATGAAGAGCTTGTGGCTAAGTAATAACAGCCGCACGGGTCGATCCAACAGGATAAGCTACGCTTGCCGGGGTTGGTCCGTGGATGGGTGACCATCTTTACATACCGAGACTCCTCCATGCCTCGGAAAGCACATTAAGCCGTTGGTACCGGCTGTCATTTGTAGATCTTTGACAGTTATTATGGGTCGTCAGAAGCCCGAAAGTCTGACAACCAGTCTTACCAAGGGGTATTGTGTTACCCATTACCTAACTGGGTTGTGGAGGTCAGATAGGCAGTCGCTCCATGTAAAATACTGGTATTCAGCTACATCCGGTTAGACTGGAAGCCGACCCCAACATAATTGGAAAAAGGCTAGGCAGATGATGATGAGCCGTTGAAATATTTCAATGCTGGGGATTCAGAATCATGTACCTACTGAGTCCATGGTAACACTTTTCACGGTGATGTCCCTGCCAACCTGTATAATGTGAATATATCACATTTCACTGCTTGTAATGAATCACTCCTGTCTAACCAACACCTGCATTAAGTGATGCATTATCGGTGAGTTTATATTTGTCCACTAACATCTTCATCTTCTTTTAAAACCATTTTGTCTGTTCATACTTCCATACTAATATCATAAAAATGCGAAAGTAACTCATGTCTGTCTGTTACCTTTTCATGCCTAAACCAGTGAATTGATTGCAATGAAATTTGACAGATAAGTAGCGGAGAAGGGCATAGACAGGAAGGACACTTCACCCTGGATATTTGTTTAATAAAAATGATGAAACAATACACGCAGGTGAAGGTGCTGGCTACAACTAGTTTTAAATAAAATTGACATTGATAGCTCAAAGGTTTGGTACTTCTCATTCAAAAATCACCCTCTATTTGCATGTTTATATTTATTAGCATAACAAAGGAATACATAACATTGAATCCAGAAAAACTTTCTGCATATTATTTTGAATAGAAGTCAGCTGATTTCTTCCCTGCCAGACCTTCACGGTTCACACAAAAAGGTCATAACTTACTTGAAAATCTGGACGCAACACACGCACTCGGGGCCGATTCCTCCTCCAGGGAGCATGGTGCCAGTATTACGACCTACTAGTGGGCCTTCGGAATCGGGTGCTGTTTCTTGGCAACGATGACCTCCTAGTAAGCCTTTGGAATCTAGTGCTGTTTATTGGCAACAGGGGGTCACAGGCTGTAAATCATACTCTGTTATTGTAGCTGGTAAAGTTGACGACACTACGTGTTTATTCTATGGACGACACCACGGAGTGCAGGCCAAACACTCGTTTGACCTATGCCTAATAATGCTAATAAATGTAATCTCACTGCCATCGCGAATTTTGCGCAACTAATCCAAACTAATCTTTATCAATACAATAAAAAAGAAAAGGAAAAAATTTAAACGGAAAATGGCAGGTGAAACGAATTTTCGCCGTCAGATGGTGCTGTTACGTCAAAGTTTTGGTATAGATGGCAGCAGCATTGAGAAGAGTTTGACAGCTGCGCTAATGAATTCTGTTTGTAAACAGGAGAGAACTTTTGTGATTTTTTAAGAAAATACGCTTTATTTATTATTGAGACTAATGTTAGGTTGTTACTGATAGTTCGTCTGTGTAATTATAATATCGGTATAATTTTCAATTGTTTTATTTTGCTAGAATTTATTAGAAAATAATGACGATGGAAGTTTGAGTATGGCAACACTTGAGTATGGAAGATTTTTTTTCTAAATGACGTGTGTTGCTTTTGCTTTCTCGGTGGAGTTTGCAAGTACGAACGGGAGGAGAACGGGCGTCCATTTTGCTTCGCCATATTGAATTTGGTCGGACATCTTTGGACGCCATGTTTAGTCGGACATATTTTATAAACATTTTCGCGTAAATTTCAAATATTTTTGAGCCTAAATATCGAACTTTTTTTCACTGAAAACTGTGGCACTAGTTGCGGTAAATATTACGTTGGAAAATTCCGTGCCAACGCATCTGTCCATATTTGTCTCCTGGTGGCCGTCGGTGCTTTTGTTACTGGATAAATACAGGTAAATTATTTCTATCGAAAACATAGTACTTTTTGACGTATCGTAACAAGTGTTTTCTATTTTCTATGAAATTACGCGTTTGGTCGATTAATTGAGGGTGACAGAATGAAGGTCATTTTATAAGGTATCGATGTGTGTAGCGTTTGGCGTGGTCATTTTATAATTATCTGAAAAATCGTCTGGGTTGCGGTCCCGGCCGGTCGAGCTGCGCCGCCAGTAGACTCGCACCTGCCCCGAGAGATAGTTGTTTGACTCCAATGCACCATCATGCGGCACATTAAAAGCTAAAAAAAATATTTTCTCTGTGGGAGGCAACGAATTCTCTTTAAAACTTGTATTCCAACGGGTGACGTTCTGACACTATTTACACTAAAATCACAACTGTTTGTGTATATCACGATCCGTTCTAAAAATAAAACATGAAAAACAAATCAATTGTGCTCGAATAAAATGATAATGAACTGTTTTATTTACATACATTTGTAATCCAGTGTTTTTATACTCTGACGAAGTTATTGTTTTCTTGTCATCTTATCATGTAGGCAAAGGTATGTGTGTATTCTGCCTGATTAGATTCTTGTTTTTATATAATTTGAGTGTGATGAGAGCATAATTAAAATATCAAACAATTAAAAGTAACATATTAAAAGAAAGAGGTTAATTAAACCATCCTCTGATAACTGTTTATGTAGGTACAGTCTTCATGATAATTCTGAGTTTGTTCACACAATGTCTAACAAAACAAACATTTCAATACAATAGGTAATTTGATTAAACACTTTATTTAATTCTACAAATTATCCAAAGGTTCCAATTTTAAATACTGAGAACTATTTCAAATACTGCAGGTTCTTGGTATGATTCATTCTAGAAACAAACCTATGTTTGAGAAGAAAAATAAGGCAATGCACTGAAAAAAATTGCTTATTAGGACAGGATTACCACAAATAACCCCTGATGCCCAATTGTTTCTTGGGACACCCCAACTGTAAAAGACAACAGACAATTCCTGTTCATCATTCTGTATTGTCCATTTGCTAGAAGTTGTGTGGAAGTACACACAATTCCCCAGCTCTAAATTTTAATTTGTGGACAAGGACGGGGCTAACCACCATTATCTTATAGCAGTAATATTTTAATGTTACTTCAGTGTGAGAAATAGATGGAGCTATACAGGATGTCTAGCTCCATCTCTTTCCCACACTCAAGTAAGATTAAAATAATAATACTGCTTTATGAGGTGGTGTGGAGATAGAATACTCTTTATTAGAAATAATTTATTTGCCAATAATGTAGGCATACAGATGATTATTTTGATGAGAGGCCCTATACATTTTGCCTTACGGTATGCAAAATTATTTAATATAATACATTTACTGGACAATAAACAAACATGAAAGAAAAAAATACAAAGCAACATTACTATCATTATTAAAAATACTCATATTATTAAAAAAAAACATTTGGAATTAGGCACAAATGTCAAAAAATTAAATTAAAAAATGTCAGAAAATTCAATTACAAATGTCAAGATATTAAATATAAAATGACAATAAATTCAATTAAAAATGTCAATATGTTCAACTAAAAATATCAATAAATTAAAAAAAAATGGCAAAAGAGTAAATTTAGTATTGCAATAAAGCTAAAGATAGAAATGTCAGTAAATTAAATCACAAAGAAACAGCGTACACACCAAACAGAAAGTTTTGTCATTAACAATTTATTATTTACACCATGATATAAGAATGATAATCTTCCTTTGAGAAAGAGAGATGATGCTATTCATCCTATATAGCCCTCCCTCTCTTAAGCATGTACTATATAGGTATTTCCTCATTATGAAGTGAATGTGCCAATGAGTGGCCAAACATGTTATTTATGTTTAATTTGAAAACTTGAAACCATAAGATTCTGAGGGTGTCTTAAAAGACAAAGATAAAATAAAAAAAAACGACTACTTTAAGAACTATATCTACACTATTGTATAGAATTAAGTTCTTCTAACTTAACAGACCCATCTGTTGCTGGCAGTTAGTTGAGCTACTTCTTCTTCCCAAATAAGACACTAGGAAGTGGTGAGGGGTGGGCATTTTGAGGGACTGTCTAATGGAATTTTGATGTCCAAAAAGTACTGATTCTCAGCCTAATTACTACTAAATGATTTTGGGATGAAGCCTAGTTAAAAAAAAAAGAAATTCTATTTAGTCAGTGGAGTTTCTTGCCCATTCTTCTCCATACGAAAACTACCTTTTGGAAGGGGCGACTAGAATCAATTTTATTTTTTGTACATTTTGACGTTCAAAAGTGCCTTTTTGTGCCTAATTGAAATAATAAAAAATATTAGACACTTATTTTTTTGTTTCATCATATTAATAAGAAATTACTTAAAGCGCATTGATGTTGGGGAGTGGGGGTCACTACGTCACAAGTAAGTGTAAAATCTACATACTTGTGACGTCATGGCACATTTAATCCCGTAATCTTTTGATAACATAAAAAAAGAAAATACGTGTCCAATATTTTGTTATTAATTACATGATGGACAAAAAAAAAATCCCCATATTGTTGTAAAATAATCTTCAAACATTAACTAAAACGTACCTGGAGATTATGAAATAGGTTCTTCAATGATGCACAGACGCCAGCACATCAAGCTACCCGAAACTGTTAAATTACGCAAAATACGCGCTTTGACGTGGAGTTGCGGATACCAGCCCGTATTACCTATTACCTAACTGTTAAATTTTCCCAATCTACTTTGAACCCTAGTTTTCAGTGATAAAATATAAAATCTATTAAATAAATTTGACAGATTGTAGTAGCTTGATGTGCTGGCGTCTGTACTAGCTTTCTACCCCCATAAAGGAAATTTTGATAACTATCATAACATAACGCCTTGTTTCTCTGAAAGGTTGGGCAGAGGTGTACCTTTAGTACACCCACATTACACCAGTTATGTTTAAATCCCATGTAACAGGGGGCGATTCTATTGCCATCAACTGGGCACATTTCCAAAATTCAGACATTCTCAGTAGAGTCTGCTACTGAGAAATTCTAGATAGAAAAACGTTTATTTTCGACGGTATAACCATCATGAAAAGTAGGTTGTAGTCTCATTTCCTACGAAATGTATTGGAAAGGTTTTTTGCGATTTCTGACTTTTCTAGTACTCAAACCTCAGTTAGTCCAATAGAGTTTTTTAATCCTTTTAAGAAAAAGGATCGATTGGGATATATATATTTTTTTTTTTGTGAAAACTGCCTATTATCTTGATGACTGTACTTTTTTTAAAATCTATGAATGCAGTTCATAATGTCTCTAAAAGTTAAGGACAGTCTCCTAAGAACGTTTTCTTGTAGCTACAACAGTTAAGGTAACTGCCCTTACTGCCCCATCTCAAAAATCCACTCTGTAAAAAATCAATTGCCGTGCGTTAGTCTCGCAAAAACTCAAAAATGGCTCGACCGATTGCGGTGAAATTTTGGTAAAGGCGCAGACAGGCGTGACTTGACAACGATAGAACAATTTCCGTGAATTTTTCATAAAAATTGTTCCACCAGAGTCTCGTCTCCGGGAGCCTTAAGTTTTTGTGTTGGAAAAGGGTCATGACAAAAAAAAAGATAAGAAAATAGCATTGCAATTCATGCCGCTAGGCATTAGCTAGTATCTTAATAATTGTGTTATGAATATGCATTATTTTAATTGAATACTAATTATCTTAATAGCCTTGTTCCATCCAGCCAGTCCACCAAACTTATCAAGGGGTATCGTGTTACCCAGTAACTGGGTTGTGGAGGTCAGATAGGCAGTCGCTCCATGTAAAATAATGGTATTCACCTGCATTGAAAACTATGCCCCTGGATGTTGGTGTGTCCTAAGTGTCACACCTGTACTTCTGAGGCCCTAAAACACGCTACTGATGCTGTAATTGAAGTGGCCACTCACTGGGCTCAACTCATTTAACAATTTACCATTGACTCGGAAAAGAAAAATCAAATAATTTATTTCAATTAGGCACATAAAAGGCACTTTTGAGCGTCAAAATTTACAAAAATAGAATTGATTCTAGTCGCCCCTTCCAAAAGGTAGTTCTCGTATGGAGAAGAATGGGCAAGAAACGCCACCGTTACTCTTTTAAAATGTTTTAAAATATTTTGTATACATTAATTATATAATTATTGTGAAGACGATGCACCTGGAATAAGATTACTATACCACAATAGGTAAAATAAATAAAAATGAAGCAATGACAGAAAATTAATTATGTGATGTATACATGTTGTTCACATATTTACAAGCATTGTAAAAGTACCTATATGATATTCCTAAAAAATTTACAAGTAACACTAATAAGTCAGTGTGTGAGTTCAAGTAATCACAGAATGTAAAATCAATGATATAATAAATTATACAATTAAATTAGCAACCAATTTGATTTTGTCCAGACTCTAACTTGTCCTATAGAGCTAGACCAGTATGTTTCCAAGCATTCTTATCTTGGATATAATCCTCTAATTTGTAATATGCTTGTTAATATTGTAGTTGAGAAACATATTCTCCCATACATTTCAACTGCAAATGTAAGTTTGTACGTACAATATTAAGAGATTTACTATGTTATTTATAGGTTTTCCTGTAATCTATGAGCAAAGAACCATTCACCGAGCTTTTTTTTTTTTTTTCAAAATTTTAGCCTGTTGTTTCGGGGATAAGGAAATTTTCATAATTTTTCTTAAATATCTTTAAAAGTATTTATTTTAAAATGATATAAAAATATATTTGAGATTCTCGCAACAAGCACATTCATTTGATATGTCACACGATTTTTTATTTTTTTCTTATTTGACCCCAAAATGTGACCCCCGTATTCAAAATTAATTTATACAAAAATACATATTCGTGCCAAATTTCAACTTAATCGGTCCATTAGATTCGGAGCAAATTGGCTGTGACAGATGAACAGACAGATAGAAACACGAGTGATCGAGATCCTATAAGGGTTCCGTTTTTCCTTTTGAGGTACGGATCCCTAAAAAGTATGGAATCCTGATTTTTATGTTAATGTATTATTTTATTTTAATTAAAAGAAACAACGAACAGCTACAATATAAACAGTAGTAAGAAATACATAAAACTTAGACAATATTGCAGCAAATATGTGAGCACCATGTATCTATCACATAAAATTATCTGTCGTTGCTTCATTTTTAATTCTTTTTACCTATTGTGGTATAGTAATTTTGTTCTAGGTGCATCGTTTTCACATATAATTATTTAACTAATGTACACACGGCTACACATCAAGCTATACATTTCCAGTAGAAGCTGACCTCGCATTGTACGGAAATCCAATACAATGCGAGATCAGCATAAACTGGAAATGTATAGCTTGATGTGTGTAAAAGAGTAACGGTGGAGTTTCTTGCCCATTCTTCTCCATACGAAAACTACTTTTTGGAAGGGGCGACTAGAATCAATTCTGTTATTTTGTAAATTTGACGCTCAAAAGTGCCATACATGGGCCTATTTGAAATAAATGATTTGACTTTGACTTTTAGTCCACAACGCTGTTCACAGATGTAGGATATCAGTGATAATAATCTTGCTAAATTAAAATAAAAATAATAATATAATTAGAATATTCTATCTATCTATCTATCTAAATTCAGCAGGATTCGGTGCAGTGGTGGCCCAGAGGTAACGGCCGCGACCTACGAGTTACAGTCGTAGGTCCAAACCCTGACAGGTACTTTAGTTTGTGTAAATTATTTCATCACCACTGCTCTCAAAACGGTGAAGGAAAACATCGTGAGGAAACCAACATGCTGCTCTGACGGCTTTTAAGGTGATAGTAGTTGTACGTTCAAAGTAATTTTGGTGCCATAAGTGTTATAAGTATTATCGTCTCTGACGACAGTCCGTCAGCAGTGGTGGCCCAGGTGGCCCAAAGCTCGACCCCAAACAGGCGCTTTACTTTGTGTAAATAATTTCATCACCACTGCTCTCAAAACGGTGAAGGAAAACATCGTGAGGAAACCAGCATGTCCTAGAACCAAAAACTCGAAGACATGTGACATCTACCAACCCGCACTGGGCTGCTTGGTAGATTACGGCCCACTCCCTCTCAGAGAGGCCTGTGTCCCAGCAGTGGGAACATTATTGGCTGATTATGCTGAATTCAGAAAGGCATTCCGTACGTTGACGCCCGGCCTAAAAGTTGACAACAGTACCTATGCTAATATTGCATATATTAAGAAAATTAACTTATTTACCCTTGAAACATTTCATTTTTTCAATTGACCTACAACTTGCATGATAAACAGTTGAAAGTAATTATCTTTTCTACCTTTTATTAATGCAATAACAATTAATTTGGAAACAATTACTACATGCATAAAGGAAAAAACTTTTATCTTGAAAAAAAAAATAAACAAATTTTCTGACAACTAAGTAAACATATAATCCACCAACCCGCTCTGGGCCATTCACCAACTGAGGAGGCCTGTGTCCCAGCAGTGGGAACATTATAGGCTGATTATGCTTATCAAAAATCAATCTGCCTAGCCTTTTCCCAACTATGTTGGGGTCGGCTCCCAGTCTAACCGGATGCAGCTGAATACCAGTATTTTACATGGAGCGACTGTCTGTAATTAGGTTATACGACACCCCTTGGTAAGACTGGTTGTCAGACTTTCGGGCTTCTGACGACCCGTAACGACTGTCAAAGATCCACGAATGGTAGCCGGAACCAACGGCTTAACGCGCTTTCCGAGGCACGAAGGAGTCTCGATATGTAGAAATGGTCACCCATCCACGGACCAATCCCGGCTAGCGTAATAGGTAATACGGGCTGGTATCCGCAACTCCACGTCAAAGCGCGTATTTTGCGTATGGGTGGGAAAATCTGTTATTCGATCCACCCCAGCTCCTCAAAGAAGGCCAGCAATGCCTTGGTGTCACTGACAATCTCACGTAGGTTACCTGGGTTACCGAAGTACTTTGCACTGTATGTGGCGACCGCCGGGCAGTTTAACAGCACATGGGCTGCTGTCTCGTCGTCCTCCATGCAAGCTCTGCACAGCGGACTGTCTGTGACTCCTATGACAAAGAGGTGTTTATTAAATGACCCATGGCCAGTTAGGGCAGCTGTAACTGTGCGCAGCTGCTGTTTTGTTAATCGGAGAACCTGTTTAGTGAGGCGGCCGTCGATTGTAGGGAGAGCCTCCTTGGCCTGCCTGCACTCACCGTGGCCCACCCATAGTTTGTGATGTTGTTCCCTGGTTCGTTTCCTTACCAGAGTGCGTAGGTACCCGAAGGGGAGTGGCGTGATGGGTTCAGGCCCCACTGGTGCCATGCTCGACCCCCTTCTGGCAAGTTCGTCGGCTGCGTCATTGCCCCGCGAACCGCTGTGTCCCTTGATCCATTGAATGGTTATATTATTGAGGTCACCCACCTGGTTGAGGCGCTGGTGGCACTCGTATATCAGCCCAGAATCAACAGTGTTGAGTGTGACTGTTTAGCGCTTGCAGAACAGCAATGCTGTCTGAGAGTATTCGTATCGAGTGGTCCTTAACCTCCCTGGCCATGATGGCTGAAGCGGCAAGAGATATACCCATGCATTCGGCCTGGAACACTGTGTTATGGACACCCAATGGTGTGGCTATGTGTATGTTGAAGTCCTCCGAGAAGATTCCAGCACCTGTGCCACTACCTGTTTTGGATCCATCGGTGAAGATTCGCAGCTCTGCGGGGCGCAAACCCTCGCATCTGCGGTCCTCGTGTAGTTGGATCCTGTATTTTTTATCGAAGATAAATTGTTTGGGCACCCGGTCATTTACGGCTTTCGTAATAGGGAACTCACTGTTGAGTCCCTCAAGTAGCGCGGTGTGTTGTGTGACTCTCTTACCCCAGAGATCAATTGCATTAAGACGCACCGCTACCGTGTCAATCCAAAACACTGTATCTCAGAAATACATATTTCGTGAAAAGGGCTTTTAAACTTTTTAAACCATACATTTAATTAAAATACAGTGTCTTGTATGTGCTCATATCTCCTTCTACATACTATAAAATAAAAATATATTAATATAGGGATATGTAATGTAACTGCCTCGAAATAATCGAATGAGCGCTATTGAGGCAAAACACACTGTAACTCGAGTTACAGTGTATTGGATTGACACGATAGACCGCCGCCATTGTCGCTTCCTGCTGTATCAACAGGTGGAGTGGGGGCAGTCCCAGCATGGCTTCGATTGCTGCAGTCGGAGTAGTCCTCATGCAGCCCGTGGTTGCCACGCAGGCTAGTCTTTGCATGCGCTGTAGTTTGTTGGAAGCTGTAACCAGCTGAGTGCGGGGCCACCAAACCACGGCCCCGTACGCGATCATAGGGCGGATCACTGCTGTGTACTGCCACAGTATGATTTTGGGGGATAGGCCCCATTTCTTACCTATCATTCTCCTGCACTGCCAGAAGGTGATGCAGGCCCTGTTTATATCATGGCTCTATTCAGAGCTGTTCTTACCTTGCTGCGCTTGCGCTCCAGATCAGCGCCCCACCAGGGTTGTTTGCCCGGTATGTTGCGCGGCGTGGTCTCTGGGCAGGCAGTTTTGTAGCTGTCTATGATTGATTCTGTAAGATGGCTTACTTGTGCCTCAATCTGTGTCATGTCCGCATATGTCACCGGATCGCTTAGTATCGCTAGCTTGGCATTAAGGCTGCGTGTGTAGGTGGCACGATCCGTTTTACGCGGATAACGCCGTGGTGCTATCGACGGAACATAGACCTGAATGTCGAAACGGATCCACCTGTGATCGGAGCAGGAGGCCTCCTTGGAGACCTGCCACCCAGTGGTGATTTCCGCCACGCCCTCTGATGCCAGAGTAAGATCTATAATTGTGCGGCTTCGCCTGGTTACGAATGTTGGTTCGGAGCCAGTGTTTAGTAGGGATAGGTTAGTCGAGAATAAGTAGTCAGCCAAAGCCTTACCCCTCTCGTTTTGCGTGTCTATACCCCACAGTTGGTGGTGAGCATTGGCATCGGCCCCGACAACGACCTCAGACCCGCAGCTCTCGCAATGGTTCACGAGGCGGGCGAGTCCGTTGGGAGGCGGCGCCTCCGCCTCGGGCATATAGACCGAGGCGAAAACGATCACCATCTGTGTGGCATCGTCGCGCTGTATAAGCAGCCTAGCTGCAGAGATATCTCTGCAACAGAAGTCAGTTAAGAGCTGTGTTTTAAGGTTACCTGAGACATAGATGCACGATCTGGGATGATCATGATCTGAGATGACTAGGAGCTTACCGCCAAGATTGGAGAGTCCTTGTATACGACCCGCCCTAATCCACGGCTCCTGGATTAAGGCAATGGCCGTGTGTTGTACCTCCAGCCACTTGCGAAGCTGAGCCGTCGCGGTTTGACTGTGGTGGAGGTTTGCTTGGAGGACTCTACAGGCTGACGAAAGGGACGCCATCGCTGGTCGAACCCTCGTCGTCGTCCCCAAGTCTGAGCCCGGCAAACAGGTCGCCCTCGTCGAAGCCGTCCTCCCCCGGGCCCGAAGCCGGAGACAGGATCATGTCGTCCAGCTCCCCGCCCGATGAGGGAACGACACCCACGGTGGCGGCGGCAGGGGCGGCTGACTCTGCAGCAGCAGGTTCAGCCGCAGATGCTTCCGGGTTGTGTGAAGGGGGAGTGGACTCCCCTGCTGGTGCTTGCGGCAGCTGTTCCAGCGCCTCGCAGACGGTTCCCGTGGCGGGGTCCCATCCCTGTGGAATGTCGGTGAACCTACCGTTCCGACCCTGGAACTTCACGTACACCGCCCCTAATCCAATTGAGAGGCGGCGTCCGGCCTCCATCAGGGTCGGGATTTGGTCCACAGGGACACCGACCACCACGAACCACGCCGCGGCTTGTTTGTCAGCGTGCAGCAGTACCCACCTCTTGATGTCTACCCAAGAGTTTTGGTAGCTGAGAGTACGCCCAATCATTGTCGACTCTCCGTAGACCCCCTGCTCGTCCGGGATCACGATGCCACACCGTGCACGCTTCTGCATCTCCGACTGACTCACGACGACTAACGAGGTGCTAGTTGAAAGAGTCAAGCCGGAGACTGTCTTCCTTAGCCAGGCTAAGGTGTGGTCATTACCGCACCACAGTTTAAGGACGCCCCCGGCAAACAGCGGCTTGGCGTTGAAGGTCGGCCCTGGGGTGTCCTGTTTGGGGGAGCAGGCCTCGAGGATGATCTGCTTCTGGATAGCAGCGAGTACCTGGTCCGACGCGTCCTTGCTGAGGATCCCCGTGCGGTCGCAGGTGATAGCGACGTCTAGGGTTGCGCTGGCAGCTTGGGCGTAGCTTCGTTGGTCGACCCTATTAGATTGATCAAGACGCGGCCGCTTGTGCTCTCCCCGAGGTGTCAAGGTTTCGTTGAGAGCTCGCTTGGCCGCGGCCTGATCCTTCCAATCGGGTCGCTGTGTAATGTCACCTTTGGGTTTCACCGGAGCGCTGGTTGGCGGTTGACTGGGCGCTGGTCGGCTTGTGCCTCTGCCTGTGACCGCTTACCGGCGGAGAAGTTTAACTGACCGACTGTCGGTTTGACTGAGCCAGCGACAGTGGCCTGTTTGTTGCGGGAGCCTTTGCCCGACTTCTTTAAAGCTTGCCGGCGCTCCTTCCTCGTCAATCTGTCCCTCTTTCTGCCCTGTTCCGGGACAGCAATTGGACCTGAAGGGTCAGTGCAAGAGCAATGGGCTTGTTGAGTATGTTTACCCTTGCCCTTGCGTTTCTGCACAAATTGCCAGGCGCGTGAGAACACGTCCTCGCTGCAACTAGCCGACTCCGCTTGACCAGTGACGGACGACCATCTGATGAGGGGAGGCTAGAGGAGCCACAGGAGGAGGAGGAGGGTGTTTGACTGGAAGCCCGGTACCAGTGTTACCTGGCGCCGGGGCCTGTGTAGAGAGGGTCAGACCGGCAGTGGTATTAGTCGTCGCCTTGGTCTTCGCCTTGGTCTTCGCCTGTGCGTCAGAAGGGTCGGTACTGGTCCCAATCAGCGCCGACGTCCTTTGTTTGTACTGGGACTTTTTATTTTTGGTCTTGGCTGTGGTTCTCGCCACAGCCGGACCAGTGCCCGCGCTGGTACCCGCAGTGTTAGCTGCATGGCCACCAGGGGCACGGGAAGTGCAAGCACCTCCCTTGGGAGTCTCATCGGCTTTCGCCTCCACTCCGGTGCTGTTTTTTTTTTAAATGGCCTTGATAAATCCATATTATTAGCTATAAAAATTCGTCTCTCTGGCTCCCACCCACCATGGAGCCCGCAACTGGGAACGTCTCACTATAAAAAAGTTTGATCGTTAGGACTACCAGAGAGGTATAGGGGCGCGAGGCTGGTTTACAGTGCGACATCAGGTGCTCGATCGGGTTGGCGTTGGCCAACGAACTGATCAACCCTCACTTACACCGTCAGCATGACCTTTACCTACCGCTTTGGCCGTCCAAGGACGACCTCAGCGGACCTCACGCACCTCGCCTGTGGCCCTCTGACGGGACACTGTGGCCATTTCCCTACCCCTGGCTACTGGGTAGGGCCACCGTTTCGCTTGAAATTCGGACCAAAGGGGGCGTGTTGCCTTACGGGCACATTACAGCCAGAGCCGCTCGGCTCAACCCCCCAGGACTCCTTCATCCCCGCTCACGGCGCTCAACTGCGCAGGTCCTAGCGCAGGTGACTGCTTACTCCTACTCGACAATCAGCTGGTTTTAGTGATAGTCGAGCCCGCCACCACCCAGTCACAGGGGGTCACGGTTAGGAGTGGAAGTTGGAAAGCGGAATAGGGAGGAGTAGGGATACGGATAGGATAGAGTGGGGAGGATTTGTGAGATTTGGGACAGGAAGGCAAAAGACGGGACAGAATGAGGTTAAGGGAATTGAGGAAGGGATGCAAAGGCGCCTGGTTTAGTTACGTCTATTTCTTATGGAACTAGACCAAGAACGGGGTGGCAACCTCGGGAAGGTGCATCCGCCAGACTTGTCTTGAGGATCTACAAAACTGTAGCGCTCACCCTCAAGACCCCGCCAACCCTACCCCCTCTGAAGGAGGCGGTAGGGTAGGCCTGCATCTATACTACCAAGCAAAGCAAAGCAAAGCATGTCGTTGTGCAACCGCGAAAGCATAAATCCAGACCCCCCCGGCTAGCGTAGCTTAATCTGATGGATCGACCCGTGCGTTCCTCTGATAATGCTTACGCTATACCTATACAAAATAAGCTTGTATTTTTAAATCAGGTAAAGATAAGGTTTTGGTAAAAAGAGAGCATAAAACAGACATTTATCTTTAGCTACTGCGCAACGGCAAAGACAGGGCGATGATTTACGTACTTGATTAGGTAAAAATATATTGATTCGTTAAAAGTTAAAACCCAATTTAGATCAAAGTTTCCTCTTCATTAAAGTTGTATAAATATTATTGTGGAAATCATGTATCCTGTGTGTGTATACCTAATTAAAATTATGGTATTTACCAATGTTTATTTGTGTTTTGTTTGTTTTATTTGTTTGCTTAAGGCGTGTACGCACGAACGCACAAGAGAGTTCATGGTGAACTCGAACATTGAACACTTTGTTCGCATGTGCGTACCACTAAGCCGACGTTCGCACGAACGTAACAAAATCGCGGCGATTTTTTTTGGTGCACTGGATTTTCAACGCTCAGCTTGGCGCCGAGAGTTGAAAATACAACAGTGTGTTTTTTCAACGCCCTGGGACGAGAGTGCGTCCCAGCGCGTTGGATTCTCAACGCTCGGTTCAACACCGAGAGTTGAAAATCCAGTGCGCAATAAAATCTCGCCGCGATTTTATTACGTCCGTGCTTACGTCGGCTAAAGGTTCTGACAAACTTGAGCATTCACTTGTAATGAGCATTCTAGCGAATGTTACATTATAGAAAAATAAACAGGAGCTTTATAGCGAGCATTCTAGCGAAAGGACAGTAAATTTGCTTCGAGGGAGTTTTGCCTCACCGAGCTATTCGCGAAAATGTTCGTAGCTATGCTTGGCTCTGTTCGTTGTTTAGTTCGACAAAGACGAATGCTCGATGTTCTGTTACAAGTGAATGCTCAAGTTTATCGACACCTTAACGAACATCAAATACTGTGTTCGTCACAAATGTTCGAGGCGATCCAATTTAGAATCCATGGCTACTAAAGTGAGTGGAGTACGAACACGAGTCGAACTGTGTTCGTATGGTCTTCGTGTTCACTTTCCTAATTTACGCCCACACGTACGAACCAAATGTTCTGTTCGATGTTAATGTTCACGATACTTTGTTTTTTAGTGCGTACACGCCTTTTACATCGCATCTGGTTATACAGATGGATTTTGAGATGAGGCTGAGGCTGTGAACAGGAAAACGGTCTAAGGCCCCTCGCCCATGGCGACTTTTTGTAGCGATGCTGTTGCGCGTTTCGTAAACGTGCGACAGCTTCGCTACTAACGCGTGTTAGTCGCATTTGCAAAGCGCTACAGAAGCGATGCCAACGCGCTACTAACGCGCTACAGCATCGCGACTGTATCGATACAAACGCGCGACCGTGTCGGACATGACCAATATTGACGCTGCTTTCGTTGCCTACGCTTCGGCTGCTTACATAAAAGCAGCACCAAAGACAACGTGACTAATGTTGCTTCAACGGAGTCCATCTTGCAACTGTAGCGATCGCAGGTATTTTTGTGCCGTTACTGAATCGCATTTGCATAGCGACAGAAGCGCGACAGTATCGCGTTTGCATCGCGACTGAATCTGGGCCCGTGGGCGAGGGCACACAGCTAGCGACCGCTTCGCGACTGTATCGATGCGGACGCGCGACAGCATCGCTACAAAAAGTCGCCGTGGGCGAGGGCCCTTAGAAGACGGACTATAGTTTGACCAATACCGCTGTACCGCGCCTTAGGAAGGCGCGCGGCGAGACGGGGGAGCAGTGCAGGCCGCTAATTCGTCTTCGCTCTCGGCGCACGGCGTCCCGCCCGCCGCTCATTGGTCAACACTGCCCCCCGCCTCGCCGCGTATTCCCAAGGCGCGATACAGCGGTATTGGTCAAACTATAGTCCGTCTTCTAAGGGCCCTCGCCCACGGCGACTTTTTGTAGCGATGCTGTCGCGCGTCCGCATCGATACAGTCGCGAAGCGGTCGCTAGCTGTGTGCCCTCGCCCACGGGCCCAGATTCAGTCGCGATGCAAACGCGATACTGTCGCGCTTCTGTCGCTATGCAAATGCGATTCAGTAACGGCACAAAAATACCTGCGATCGCTACGATTTTGATCTGCATTCACAGACATTGAAAAAGCATCGCGTAAATCGGCCCAATAATCATCACACACAAATTGGTGTGCCTGTAAATGACAAAAAAAAGTGGTGGCACTCCGGGAGTGCCATTGATCCGTAACGTATTACAAATAATGAGCATAATCGCGTTTACAAAACCTTTAAAGTAAAAATACTTGTATAGAACATTGATCCGTAACGCAATATAAATAAAGAGCACAATAGCGTTTACAAAAATGAGGTGTCGGCATGGTGTCGCGAAATCAATGGCTTAGCCCCATCTCAAAAATGCCCAACCCGCCTAAAGAAGTTTTCACTTCAAAAAAACGCCGTGTGTTCCTCGTTTTTTCAAGTTGGTAAAAATAGCTTTTATTTGGGAACCTCTTACTTTTCAAAGTTACAACACTGTAATATCGACGGTTTAATCATAATTAGTTTTTAATATTCTCATATAAGTACCTATATTCTATTTGAAATAAGATTAGATATTTAAACAAAATTTTTTAAAGTCCGTTCAACCAATTTTAACTTCTAACCCGTAGGCATAAGGATGGCATTAAAAGCAAAAAAGTGGTTTCAATACCAAGTGTTTACTGCAGCTGCCATTTTTCATACCACCAACGCTATAGAAGTCAAAATCGGTTGAACGGACTGTAAAATAGTTTTATTTAAACGTCTAATCTTATTTCAAATAGAGTAATTATGTAGGTATATGTTATTGCATTCTAACGACAATAAAGTTATCTCAAACCTCATTTTGAATAACATAACAATAAAATAACGATTCTGATTGATGATGATGATTATCATCAAATAAATAAAAATATTGATTAAAGGGAAAGTTGGACATAGAAATGTTTTCTCCCCCCCGACCCTTGCTCGAAAACGAAGTGCCAGCAGTTGTTGCAGCTGTGCACGTAGCTTTAAATTCCCCGACTAATAATCATGATCAAAACCTTGATCCAGCCCGTCCCATCCTTGATGTCCTCCCTCCGGATAACGCCCTAAGCCGAGGCCCGTACCCCGCAGGGGGTGCCCTTAGCGAGCGTTTGTCCTAAGCTTTTAGCTTAGTTTATGTATATGTGCCCTGGCTGGAGGCAATAAGTGTAGCAGCTTAATGCATCCACAGGATTGCCCGGTTCAATAGCCGCGGTCGTTAGAGACCAGCAATGAGATGCCCAATCGAAAAAAAAATAAAAAAATTGTTTTCACTCAAAAATAAAATGTTATTATCTCTGTGAAGATAAAACTATTCCATGTTAAAATCTTTGTTTCCAATTGCTATTATTAATTTACGCTTAACCTTATAAAGGTGTAAATTTATTGCAGAATGACTAGTAGATATTACTGAAAAAATAATTTAAAAAACATTGACCCGTAACGGAATATAAATAAAGAGCACAATAGCGTGTACAAAAATGAGGTGTCGGTAACGGTGTCGCGAGTTCAATTGTTTTTTCCCATCTCAAAAATGTCCAACGCGCCTAAAGAAGTTTTCAGTTCAAAAAAAGAAGTTATAGCAAAACTGAACTTTATGTTATTCTGGTGATCGTGATACATGTTTTTATATAAGTACCAGTCTCTCATAAAGTTAGCTCCTTGCTCGTGCACTATTGTCAAATATTACAAAAAACGTTTATTTTCTCTACACAAGTAATGCTACTTGTGTAGAGAAAATAAACGTTTATGTTATTATTTTTCCAATAACACACATTATTTTTAACCGACTTCCAAAAGGAGGAGGTTCTCAATTCGGCTGTATGTTTTTTTTTTTTTGTATGTTGGTTACGCGATTACTCCGCCAATTATGAATTGATTTTGATGATTCTTTTTCGTTTGGTAGATCATACTTCAGAGGTGGTCCCATATAAATTTTATTAACTTTGCTTGGGTAGGTTTTGAGTTAGCTTCAATGATACGTATTTTTTCCCACTTAGTATGTGGATGATATGATAACTTCCTGTCACTGTTATTTACATAGCAGTTAGTGGTATTCGAATTTGTGTGGGGTAGGTACCACAACACTAAAAAGTGAAAAATAAAAACTTTTTACAAAAAAAAAACAACCGACTTAAAAAAAAAAACACTACAAAGTGAAAAATAACTTTAATTTCGGAAGTCGGTGACAAAGAACGAAAATTCAAAACCAAAGACACCGACTTCCGATATTAAAGTTATTTTTCACTTTGTAGTGTTTTTTTTTTTAAGTCGGTTGTTTTTTTTATAAAAAGTTTTTAGAAACTTAATTGCGAACGCAGTATAGCATAGTGTGACAACATAACGCCTGTATTCTCCGAGAGGGTAGGCAGAGGTGTGTAGCCCACTACGTTTTAATAACTCCCTAGTAATAAAAGCGAGCCATTGTCATTTACCAGAACAAGAATCAGATAAAGAAGAAAGAAATTAAATATTTGTACTGCGTTCTCGATTTAGTTTCCAAAAAATGTAAACAAACGTGTGTTTATGGAAAAACAACTTTATTACTCATGCAAAGTTCAGTTTGTGCCAACTTCAAACATTTTATGACTTTTGAACAGTAGGTACTAACATTCTGAAATCAGCTTAATTTACTTTTTTTTAATAAGGACTTGACTATACTTTGGAGAGGCCTTTGTTTGAAAACATTAATGGCTTTGCTCTTTTTACCCGACTATGGCAAAGCCAAAAGAGGGTTATGATTTTGACAGGCTATGTATGTATGTTCATCTGTTCCCTCATATCTCGTATACTACTCGTATTTTGACAAACGAGGTATCGTTGGAAACGTCATGTTGTTCCGCGGGTTATAATTATAGGATATATGACATCACAAAATATCCAAGATAGCGTCTTACAGCGGATGTAGTGTTAACGAAAAATAATTGTTTTAGATTATTATAACGCGTTTGGCATATAATGAATACTTTCTGAAAATATATTGGTTATCTATTATTAATTGATTATTCATACACAAATCCACAATAAGAATAAAAGCAATGTTTTTTCAATTCACTCTTGACTGTTTTCAACAACACTAAAAACCCCTTCTAGAATGTAATGTAGGGGAGCGTTCAAGTATTACGTAACGCAAATTTTGGAGATTTTTGACCCCCCAAACAAAAAAGAATCATTAAAATCAATTCACAATTGGCCGAGTTATCGCGTAACAAACATACAAAAAGAAAAAAACATACAGTTGAATTGAGAACCTCCTCATTTTGGAAATCAGTTAAAAAAGATGAAGTTTTAGCTCAAACTGAACCTTATGTGTTGGCATTACAGTTGTTTATCTTAAAACTCGTGTTTGTTTACATGTTTGGAATATTTTTTATTTTCTGACCGTCAAACCTCCTTGTTCCAGTTAACATCAGCGAAGATGATGAACCAGGAGATCATGTGCGAGGTGGAGATAGGCACGCATGGTTCCATCGTGGAGATGGAAGGAGACGACCAGGTTGGGGTCAAGGTAAGTGTTTGATTTGCGAAGACTTAACTAAAAAAAAAATAATGTAAGACAAGGAGGCAACGCTCGTTTTCTTACGGGATAGAAAAGGACTGCGATATAGCGAATACCTACTGTGTTACCGCCAAGTATATTTTTTAATACGCTTTTTTGACATTTAAGTATAAATGTCAGTGTCTTAAATTATAAACCTTAACTCTCAAACATAAATTTTATTATTGTTTGGAATATATTTACTACTTCGATTGAAGAGTAAACGTATTTTAAAAATAAAAATATTTATGGAAAAATAAAACATGAGTTCTAAGGAATAAGGTTGAAAAAACTATGTTTGTAGAATAAGACCACGACATTATTTGTGGTCTTATTTTTCCGACCTTTTTTGACGCGCTCATCGGAAATATAGTACCTACTATGTATTGTTGATCGAAGAATTCTCTCTTTTATCAAAATGTGCTAGCACACTGTGATACCACGAATAAAGCTCTTTCCAGACTATGTGATATATAGTATAACAAATAAGGACCTAATGCTATACTATATAGCATGGCGTTAAAAAAACAAGCATTATAATCTATAGAATTTTGGTATTACAGGCAAAAACAAACAAAAATTAAACCATAATTTCAGGTTATTGGTTTGTATAATGCTTGTTTTTTTTAGTTAAGTGTTTTTGCAGACGGGTTTTTTGTTTTTTAAATAATGTGCTTTATTTCAAGCTTTTTAGTTTTGTTAATATGTATATATTTGATTGATATACTAGCTTTTATTTGATACCAATAATGTCCTCCTTTTTTTGTATTTGCAGATGCAATAATATAAATATTATATAGCCTATGTCACTCCCACTATTAAGACGAATCTAACGACACCTCATAAGTTAAAATCCATCAAGCCGTTTAGGCTACAGAGCGTGCCAAAGAAATAGACATAAATACATAGTATACATACCCTCCTTCTGGGGCAGTCGGGTAAAAACGGGCAAGAAACTCCATGGACTCTTTTAGATCAAAATATTGTTACAAATATCAAACTATACTCCATTCGAAATAAGATTAGACATTTAACTAAAACCTTTTTAGGGTTCCGTAGTAAACAAGGAACCCTTATAGTTTCGTCATGTCCGTCTGTCTGTCTGTCTGTCTGTCCGCGGTCTATCTCCAAGACTGTTAGTACTAGAAAGTTGTAATTTGGCATGGATATACATATTAATCATGCCGACAAAGTGGTAAAATAAAATTATGAAAAATATATTTTTTTAGGGTACCTCCCCTACACGTAAAGTGGGGATTTTTTTTTTTCTATCCTTTGGTGTGGGGTATCGTTGGAAAGGTCTTTTAAAAACATTGTGAGTGTGTTAAAATCATTTTTGAATTCAGAGATCCGTTTGCGAAATATTAAGCTTTAAAGTGAATTTTTTTGTTAGAGTCAAGTGTCCCCCCCCCCCCCCCCCCTGCCAGCTAAATGGTTGGTTTAAGATATGTGAAAAAATTCACGGCAGTAGCTTATATAACGAATTTAAAAGGAAAACTATCACAGCTGAGTAGGCTTTACAAGTTAACGAGTAATAATCGACCAACTTAGATTTGCGGTTGTAAAAACTTGTTCTCCGAAAGATTTTTTTTTCAACTACAAAGTTAAGTTTGTTCTTGGGATAAATTCATCCCAACTACGGAACCCTACATTGTGCGTGGTCTGACATGCACTTGGCCGGTTTTTTTTTTATAGTCCGTTCAACCGATTTTGACTTTTATTGCGTTTGTGACATGACAAATGGCAGTTGCAATGAACAGTTGGTATTGTAACCAGTTTTTTGCTTTTAATGCCATCCTTATGCCTACGATATAGAAGTCAGAATCGGTTGAATGGACTGTAAAAAAGGTTTTTATTTTTTATTACAGTATGAAGAGATAGAAGCTGGTCAATATGAGGAGTACATCACAGATGATCAATATGAGGAAGTTGAAGAACAAGTCATTGGGATGCAGCATCTTGAGGAAGGTAAGAAAGAGCTAAATCATAATTCTCCTTTAAAAATCATTGTTTATTCTGCACAATTTCACCATCATCATCTATCTAGTCTATTCCCAACTATGTTGCACACATTCACAGCGTGTTTGTACACTACCACAAGTAAAGCGCGCGTCTCCTCGTGAAATAAAATTACTATTATGCTGTTTGGTATACTAGCAGCTAGATTGCAACTACTTTAAACAATCTAAGATTAATATTTTTGCATGTACAGTACCGACCAAAAGTCCATGAGCAATCTCACAAAGCAATAGACTGACGCTTCGGTTTGACTTACGACCTTCTTCTATAAGTTGTTACAATACTGTAGACACGCACATTACACACACACACTCACTTTCTCTGCAACCAATGACTAGTTCAATAATCATCATTCGTTTTTAGTTTCATTCGTCTTGTTCACATAAATATTAAAGTTTAGCAGGTAGACCACAAAAAACTAAGTAAATTATTTCGATTTCTGTGGGGTAGATGCAGTTTGTTACGAGTATTTAATTAATAGAACTTTTTTGGTTCGTGGATAATATTGGTGACGAGTATTTAGCGCAGTGTTGTGGTTATTATTATCAAAAAGCAGGCATAAAATATATTGAAGAGATCAGATCAGATCAGAGAATATTATTGCGCTGCGTAAAAGTGAAGTGAATATCTAATGAAACCGGACTAAGTGTGAGTGTTATCATTTATATATTTCATATTTTACTAAACATAAATCTTAATCAAGGGTATTGTTGATAGAACAGAGGTATTGTTGAGACAGAAGATGCCTTTAAAGTTTTAAATTCATTGTGAGGTTTAATTCGATTAGTGAATAATAAATAATAAGGTATTATGTGTAATAAAAACAATGTTTTTCTTTGTTCTAGAGAAATACTGTGAGGGTTAAGAGATATGAGGAAGGGGCTTATTATCGAGTAGCAGTGACGTCAAATGGTGAATGAAACAAATGGTTTCATACCAACGAGATATTTTGCTGAATTATTAAAAACACGTCATTATGAACCGTTCGCCGTGCACTCTGAAGGCTTGCATCACTGAAGACCAGCTAGAAAACCGTTTTTGACCTTAAAATATTGACCGTACCAACTTAATAAACAACAGATTCGTTATTGCATGAATTTATGGTAACGAATTTTTTAAGCACGTTTCAATAGGGTGTTTGTCGTATTTCTTGCAGATATACCGAAATTGTTTAATATTATTTTAGTAATAGTATTATTTTAGGATTAAAATTTGAGGTTTAGTTTCAATCTTCTTTTCGTAAAGAAAATGAATACTTAAGCTTTAACCTCAATAACAACCAATATTTACTAAAGTCAAATAAAATGTAAAATAATTAATACAAATAAAATATAAACAAACTGCCCATATTCAACCTTAAAATTACCTATTCTGTAAGTAGTTTTTTACATTTTAAGTAGTCTAATATTCTTATTTATTACTTAATTACTTCGACCATGATCAAAGCTTAATGTTTATGGTGAAAAAATCCATTAAAAATTTAAAATATTTCATAATTTAAATATGTCAAAATAATACAAACTGCTTCTAGTTTCTTGACATCTATTTCACATCTTATTCAGCTGAAGTAATAAGAATAAATAATTGTAGCAGTGTGTTAACTTATGTAAAATAAATATAACGAATAAACATATTTTTTTAATTTTGTTATCATATATCACGCATTTTTTATTCTAAAACCTTTATTGCAATAACAACATATAAAAGCAGCAATATTTAAAAAAATGTTATTATCGAAAACAAAAATAATAATATTTGCAAAAAACCGCACTGTGTTTTACGAGATTAGAACCTGAGGCAGTTTGAATTCCATACCAACGCTTATCGCTTTCTGCTATCTGCACTTGTTAAGTTACTATCGAATTTTAGCAGTGCCATTAACTGGTCAAGTTCACGCGCATAGCGCGTGTGTGCTAGCATGTTTAAAGCGACGGAAATATATTGTTGTTTCGTGTAGAACAAAACTGCGTTATCTGTGGTGTGTGTATCGTGTTGCTTACTCATACAAATGTACGAGCTATACCGCGTGTTCACAGCAATATGACTCTTAGCGTGCTCATGCACTTTTGAGCGCTTACTGTACACACCAAATACCTTCTTTCAACTGCACACATTATTTAATTTCCACTGACGTCATAAATTTTTTTGACCGGTATATACAACGTGTAACATTAAATGCGCAAAACCTCAGACACCCCAACTGATTTTTAATTCAATTGACCTATTTCAGAGAGAAAAAATCATTAAAAAAATTGTAAAGGTTTTATGTGCTGTTTTAGTTCGTAAGATTCTTATTTGCATTGAAATAAAAGCTATTATTATCCCGCGTATGACAAAAATTAAATTGGTCGACAACAATTTGTGTTTGTTTACCTATTTTGGCGTTTGCGCATGTGATGGCTTGACCTATTAATAAAAAGACACGGCAACGTTTTCATTAATGAAGATTTTTTTTGAAAAAAGTGGTTCAATTGATTCTGCTCGTTATTCTGATCAAACTATTTTCAGGTTTTGCGCATTTAACGTTACACGTTGTATATGTTTGTTTTTCACTACACCTTTTTTTAAGGCATGTACATAATCGGAGCTCAAATAAGTCCTGTTTTGCTCTCCTAAAAATATTATTGAACACTAATACAGTGCGAGTCTTTATAATGTGCACATATTGAAATGAGGCAATCTATGCTTAATTTTATCGACGAAAAAATATTTAAAAAATCTAAATATTTTTATATTTTTTGTGGCATTTGTAAACTTAATGATCTATCGCGATGAAACAAACTCCATAATGATTGGAAGTAATTAGGCGTCCTCATAAAATGAAAACTGGAAAAAAATCAACCATCAATTGAAAAAAAAAATTTTTTTGGCAAAAATCATAAATTTCTACAATAATCGTAAAATGATAATGACATGCAATAGAAGAGTAAAAAATTTTTTGTTGCACTAAGTGTAAACTAACGCCAAAACCTTGCCGAGTTACGTGCCGGCGACTGTACTCCATTTGCCTCGTTGACATTCATACATCTAGTCATACACGCACCAGTTAAATATTACTCAGGATCAGTTAAATATTACCCTTTTTTATACAACTGCTCAAAAAAAAGGAATGTTATTATTATTTCACTAACATCATTCACACAAACTAACATCATTAAAAATGTCGGCTTCGCTGACAGACTATAAAATTTCAGTTGGAAGTGAAGAGGTGATCCTGCCTGGTATATCTGGTGAAGAGGTGTTGAATGCAAGCCCTGACACACAATATGATCCTCTGTACCCGGTAACTGCTTCTACGAGTAGCAGGTAATGTTTTAGTTGTAAGAGTTTTATGAGAATATACAATTCCGTTTATTAATATTAAATGGTAATTAGTTTGACGTCAGTTCGCAACTAGGTAAAAAAAAAAGAAATTCTATTTAGTCCGTCTTTCAGATAATAAAACAATATTAGACACGTATTTTTTGCTTTATCATATTAATCAAAAATAACTTAGAAAACACGCATTAAAGTTGGGGAGTGTGGGCTCGCTACGTCACAACGCAGTATTAAATCTAGCAACGCGTGACGTCATGCCACATTTTAACTCAATGTATCGCCGTAATCTTTTGATAACGTCAAAAAAGAAAAAATACGTGTTCAATATTTTTTTATAATCTACATTACAAGGACAAAAACACACACGACAGGCCTATTGACTAACGTCAGAATTATAAGATTGACGTTGCGGATGGCATTCGGGTTCCAACCGTCAAGTCGTACAGACGTTCATAATATTAAGTGTAAAACTGCTGAGTGATCGTGTTACTATCTATGATTATGTTGAACGATTAAACGAAGAAATACAAAAGTGACGTATTATTACTATAGTTTGACCAATACCGCTGTACCGCGCCTTAGGAATACGCGGCGAGGCGGGGTGCAGTGTTGACCAATGAGCGGCGGGCGGGACGCCGTGCGCCGAGAGCGAAGATGAATTAGCGGCCTGCACTGCTCCCCCGTCTCGCCGCGCGCCTTCCTAAGGCGCGGTACAGCGGTATTGGTCAAACTATAGTTAAATGTTCTTTGTGTTACATCAATATTCCAAGCGTAAATTACGTACCATATTAATACAGAAATGTTACTATTGTCTCAGTGACTATTTTGATGACAATTCTTTGACATTTGTATACTCGTAACATGACTATATATGCCTGATGACTTTATTAATCGTAATTCTGTTGACAATGTAAATTTTTTTATCAGTAAGTTATTGACATTATAATTATTTATTATTGACATTATTGCATTTCGTTAAATATTTTCATTACTTACCTGACATTACCAATTGTATTTTATTAAATTACATTTAAAAAAAATTACATTATTATAAATTAATTTACTCAGCAAAAGCTTCCCATAAATGTATATTTGTATGCCAAATGGCAAAACATAGAAAAACTATAATATAATAATTGTAACATCTTGCACACTATTGTAACCTATGTTTACAAATAAAGAATATTGATTGATTGATAGTCAAGTCAAAATGATTTAATTATGTGATAGATACATGGTGCCCACATATTTACAAACATTGTAAAATAAAAGTAGACGATTTTCCTAAAATTGTATGGTTCCGTACCTTAAAGGGAAAAAGAACGGAACCCTAATAGGATCACTTCGTTGTCCGCCTGTCTGTATGTCTGAGATTGTTTTTATATTTATCTTAAAGAATGAAGAAACAATCTGTCGGTTTGTTTCAGAAGAGGTCGAGGCAGACCCCGCTCTAACGTCACTAACAGCGCCACTAATATACAGCATTTGATGCCTATTGGTAAGTTTACATTATATTTAACTAGCTGCGCCCCGCGGTTTCACCCACATAAGCCCAGGAAGCACGCAAGATTTTTCCCGCGGCGATTTTTTTTCCTACATTGGATTTTCAACGCTCTGCTAAGCGCTAAGAGTTGAAAATCCTAGTGTATTTTTTCGACGCACTGGGTTGCACTCTGTTGTATTCTCAACGCTCAGCTCAACATCGAGAGTTGAAAATCCAGTGGGCGATAAAATCCCGCTGCGATATTTATACGTCCGCGCGAACGTGGACTAAGTTTCGATCCCATGGGAATATCGGGAGAAAAGTATCCTATGTCCTAACTCAGGTCATGGTCTAACCATGTGCCAAATTTAATTTAAATCCGTTCAGCCGTTTTAGCGTTAAGGCGTACCAAACAAATTAACAAATAAATTCACTTTCGCATTTATAATGTTAAAGTTAGGGTATTTTTTCAAAAAGGAGGGTTATGATTTTTTTACTACTAATGTCTCTGTGATACCCACAGATATAGATATACCCAGATAACGCAAAAGCAACTACTTCGCGTGCCATTTTCGTGCCCAGCTTACGTACAATAATCGTAAGCTGCCACTTTCGCGCTCAGTCTGCATCGGTGCCACGCTTCTCGGAAGTCAGTTAAAAAATTGAAAATGGTTAATTACGCTGTTATAAATTGTAAAAACTGTGCAAATGAGAGGAGAAAAAATAAAAGAAATGTTTCTTAGTGCTTGGACGTCATAGTAGGTAGTCAAAAAATGGCACGCTTGGTTTTCATAGAGATCCATATCGTAATAGTGAAAAAAATATTATATTTTTCTGTACGCAAGTAAATACAGGATAACATATAAAGTGCGTTCACTGAAAATAATTTATATTTTTATGACGATGCAGATGGTACTTGTCGTTTTGAAATTAACTGACTTATCGCCTAGCGTTCTTTCCGACTTTTTTTTTTCTTTTTGCTGGGCTACTTAGGGTCATAGCGTGGTGTTTAATAGCCTATAATCTTCCTCAAGAATTGGGCTTACAAATGCAAGAAGAATTTTTAAATATCGACTAATCCTGATGATCCAGAGATTAGCGAGTTCAAACAAACTCTTCAGCTTTATTATATTTGTATAGTATAGACCAGTGTTTTTAACACTTAGGTCGCGACTCGCGACCCCCTAAGGGTTCGCCAAGCCTCAATAAGGGGGTCGCCGTTACTTTAAAATTTAAAGCTCATAAATATAAAACCATACTAGTTCTAAATGTTATATTTACTAACAAAAAGATAATTAAAGTAATACATTAATGTGACAAGGAACAGGCGCTCCCATTCACATTAATGTGATGGTTGTGACAGTTTCTCTTTAGCCAATTTTTCCCATCGCAGAACCGTTTTCGCCACACATAGAATTAAAATCGTTTTCAAAATTTTGGCGATTTCTCTCTGTTTGCCTTTTATTTTGAGCCTACGACGAAAACGTTAACTCGCACAAGTATGAGGTTACAAATAATAATAAATTCATTTATTTCAGGTAAATAACACCCATTGCCAAACATAAATTAATATAAATTTTACAAATAAAATCAAATAATGTCAAGTAAAATAATGTCAAATAAAATAAAATCAAATTAAATTAAATCACATCAAAATGAAATATCACATCAAAACAAATGAAATCAAAAACTTTAAACCTGTGGGTAATTGTGGGTATTCTGTTTTTCTTTTTAAACAAGATGTACCCAAAGTGACAGACTTGAATTACAAGTTAGAAACAGCGGATGGTAGGGGGTCGCGAAATATTTTTCCATCTAAGGGGGTCGCTCCATGAAAAAGGTTGAAAATCACTGGTATAGACAATATATTATCTAATAGGGACATTGTTTATCCCAAATATTTTTCATAACTTACACAAATTATAAACGTTAATTTATACATTTTCAGGTGAAGTACCAGTAGGTCTAAATATAATGGACGGCGTGGCGGGGCGCGGTCCAGCTAGGAGATGGGAACAAAAGCAAGTTCAGATCAAGACAATGGAGGGAGAGTTCTCTGTCACCATGTGGGCGACAGGAGAGGATGATGGTAAGTTTAGATGTCCAATTTTCGACTCTATTTCAAAACGATAAGGTTGGTATTGTTTTGGCTATTAACATGAATTAAGGGGGCCATACTGTGACTTGTTGAAGCCTTCATTGCTGCAGTGTGAGAGAGAGAGAGCGCTAAAGGACGAATAGCACTATCCTTCTTTCACAACGGAACAATGATAGCTTTAACAAGTCATAGGACGATCTCTACCTGGCTGTTATTCGTGGATCTTTGACAGTCGTTACGAACTCAAAAATAGAACCCCAACCTATAAAACTATCTCACTAGCTTACTAACACAATCTTGATAGCTTCAAAAATATTCAAGGCAATGGCACGTAAAATTTTATCGGAGAGGCAACTGGATGGCGAGTGGTAATCTGGGTTTTGAAGTGATACCGAACCCCTCGTACCGTCCGAATGGACCCCAAATAGACGGGGGCGGAGATATGGGGGCCTAACATTTTGTTTTTTTGACATGGCATTCAAAATTTAAGCTCTATTTTGTGCAAGGAATTTGTGTGTATCAATGCCTTCTGGTCATGATAAAATTAACCCTCATTTTCGGTGATAAATCATCGGTAAGCAGTTTCAAGAATTATATTCTTTATTTCAATTATAAAGACGTTGGGGGGTGGCAACCGGATGGCATTGATACACACAAATACCTTGCACATAATAGCGCTTACATTTTGAATGACACGAAAAAAAAAAAAATGTTAGGCCCCCCATTCCCCATATCCCCGCCCCCGTCGATTTCGGGTCTATTCGGACGGTACGGGGAGTTCGGTATCACTTCAATACCCAGATTACCACTCGCCATCCGGTTGCCTCTCCGACAAAATTTTACGTGTCATTGCTTTAACTAAAAGGGGGCAGGGGTCGTCCTTAAACTGCCTACCCTTTTCCCAGTTATATAGGGGTCGGCTTCCAGTTTAACCGGATGCAGCTGAATACCAGTATTTTACATGGAGCGACTGCCTATCGGACCTCCACAACCCAGTAACTGGGTAATAAGATACCCCTTGGTAAGACTGGTTGTCAGACTTTCAGGCTTCTGACACCCGTAACGACTGTCAAAGATCCACGAATGACAGCCGGGACCAACGGCTTAACGTGCTTTCTGAGGCACGGAGGAGTCTCAGTATTTAAAGATGTTCACCCATCCACGGACCAAACCCAGCAAGCGTAGCTAAGCTAAATAGATATTTTTTCATTTACAGATGACGGTTCAAATCCCGAGCCTGACCCCGACTACACAGAGTATATGACGGGGAAGAAAAGTATACTCGGAAGTGAAACTATTATGCCAGGTAAGGACACAGTCAGTGGCGGATTTGCCACAAGGCCCAGTAGGCCCGGGCCTAGGGCGGCCAGATATTAGGTTACCCCTGGTTAGCAGCAAGCAGGCTAGATTGTACGTTTGTGAACCACTGCTGCAAGGTATCGGCTGGGCCTGTCACCTTGCAGCAGTGATGTCACAAATTGTTTCTGTGTTAATGTTTTAGTAACGTATTTTGTAAGTTATTAACGCTATGAGTCTTGTTGCTTGATTTATTGAATGAAAATTAATTAATTATATTATAATGTATTCTAATCGTTCGCACACGTTATGAGGCACAATAACTTAAAATCATTTAACCCTGAAACCTCGGAAAATATTATAAACCAGCGGCTTATTATAGTTAATTAAATTACTGAACCGATTTCGATAAAAGTTGGCAATAAAGTGGGTGCTGAGAAAGGGGCGGCTGAAACTTACTACATGGCCTGCACGCGTAGCATGACGCTTTCTATCTCTACGAAGAATAGACATAGCTCTTTCTATACAAAGTGACGTTTCGTTTCTCCATTTTGACATCGCACCGTAGAAATCTTTCTACAATCCGTCATTTTGTCTTTCGTTTCTAACGATCTTTGTCTAGGTCCTTTTACTTGTAGACTATTTCAGAAGAAAGTTTTCTATCCCAAGCTGTCAAAATCACTAAGGTAGTGAAGACAATTTGATTTTGTAATCGCCATGCTAAAGGCAATAGAAAACTTTTTACTCGACGGCCACAAAGTATTACGGTTATCTACAAAATCATGATTTTACAAGAGAGCGTTTTAAAAATTTTGATTGTCTAACTAAATCGGACTATTTCTAATCGGATTAAAAACGTGTGGAATAAAATATAAACTAAAATTCACACCAACACCTCGAATTCAGGTGCAAAAACAGTACTGTATCTTTATTTTTGTTTTGCTTATATCTCGAAAATGGCGTGTCCAATCACAAAAATAATGAAAATTTCGACCCCCTTTATAAAACCCTTAAGACTCAACATGTTGATAATATTTTTTCTTATTTTCCGTAAAAAAAAGTGAAAAATTCCATATAAAATACTGAAATATTTTTTTTTTTCCAAAATACGAAACTTCAACACTTTGAGATTTTTTTGTAGTTGACGTGACTATCAATAAAAATTGAAAATCAAACAGAAAAAAATTCCTATGACAAAACAAAGAATTCTGACTCGAATTATGAAAAAAATGAATTTCGTAAAAAGTGCAGTTGAGTCTTTCTACTTTCCTGCCGTCCTGTCTACACGGAACGTCATTTTTGTCTATTCTTCCGTCGACAAAACTCGTTTCTACGGTGGTCATGCTACGCGTGCTGGGGCCTAGGGCGGTCAAGATTGCAAATCCGCCACTGGACACACTCTTTGTTTCATTACGCTAGTTTCTCCAGGACGAAGACGAAGCTGAGATGGATATCTAAATACCAACTGGTATTTAAAATTTACCAAGGGCAGGTTATACTCAGTTATACTTCGATAGAAGTGAAAACTTGAACAAGATCGCCTTGGTGGAAGAAAAATACTTGTGTAGAACATTGGTCCGTAATATTATCTAAATAAAGAGCACAATCGCGTTTACAAAAAAAAAAAATACTTCCAAAACCTTTAAAGTAAAAATACTTGTATAGAACATTGATCCGTAACGTAATACAGGGTAAGTTTTTATCCAGTGCGCAAACTTAAACACGTGACTTTACTCATAATTATGAACAACTTTTACTATGGGACCAAACCCGAAATCGCGAAAAAAAAATTGCTGTTCCCTACATTTTGACGAGTTATGCGAAACATAAATGTAGGGAACAGCAGATTTTTTGAAGTGAAAACTTTAGGCGCATTTTTGAGATGGGAATAAACGATTGAACTCGCGACACCGTTACCGACACCTCATTTTTGTAAACGCGATTGTGCTCTTTATTTAGATAAGGTTACGGACCAATGTTCTATACAAGTATTTTTCTTCCACCAAGGCGATCTTGTTCAAGTTTTCACTTCTGTTTTTTTTTTTAAAGTCTGTGGTCCCTATTTCCGGCCATTTACTAGAGAAGTGGCAGTTCCTGTTCCTTTTTACCTATTGTGGTATAGTAATTTTACTCTAGGTGCATCGTCTTCACATATAATTATTTAACTAATGTACGTACTTATACAAACTATTGTAAAACATTTTAAAAGAGTAACGGTGGAGTTTCTTGCCATTCTTCTCCATACGAAAACTACCTTTTGGAAGGGGCGACTAGAACCAATTCAATTTTTATGTAAATGACCTTAAGGGTAGATTTAAAATAAATTATTTGACTTTTATTTATTTATTTATAGGCTTACCAACTAAACACATACACAGCATTATCCCAAAGACTCTGTCAAATGTAGATCTCGCATGTATCTAAATTACAGGAAAGCACGACACTATCAATTAGCATACTACATTAAAACACAAACCGCTCAAACGCGCCTAAATAAGTTTAAAAACCTCAAATAATATAACTATTATATTTGATTAAAATTTTGATCAATTTGCGGTTCAACTCTTTCCTTTTGATAAAATATCTAATTATTCTCTATTATTTTAATTCCAGGTTTAGACTTGTCAGATCCCAAGCAGTTAGCAGAGTTTGCGCGGCCCGGACACAAAATTAGACTAAAGAAACCTATGCCTGAGTCTTCAGATAGAACAATAGGTAAGTTATTTATCTTTACAAATTGTTGATTAAATATCAAAGTTAACAGGTTAATGGCCCAGGAAGCCAAAGTAATAAAAGGTGTTGGTAAAGAAAACAAAACAACTTTATGCCGGCGAAGTGTGTAACTGTGGCTAGGGCTGCGCAGGCCGTTAACGGATAGGTTAGTAGAAGTAACAGTAACTAAAACAGCTAAATAGATTAATTCATATAATGTTTAAATAGCTAGAAGAATACTGTTAGGTCGTGGGTAACGTCACTGATCTCTGAGCACTCGCACACTTAGTTAGGAAGAGTACCATCTTTTCATTGTATAAACTTAATCTCCTTTGTATTATATAATTGCATAGCACAGGTGTGAGCACTATGTACTAAAACGTATCTTCAACATGAAGAGCTTTGGGGCTGCATTGAAAATCCCAACAACGAACCTATACAGGAAAAAATTTACCAGTGCGCAAACTTAAACACGTGACTTTACTCATCATTATGAACAACTTTTACTATGGGACCAAACCTGAAATCGCGAAATGAATCAGCTGTTCCCTACATTTATGTTCGCATAATTCGTCAAAATGTAGGGAACAGTTGATTTTTTTTCGAAAGATTGTTCGGCTTTTATGTCTAAAAAAAATCATAATTCACAATAAGATAGTTTTTTCTCTAGATCAATTATTACTTAGTTATAAAGGAAATAATAATTGAGACTTACGAAATTTAGTTCCGTGCTCGAACACGACCAAAGAGCGCACGCGATATTCAACTTTATTACTGATGTGTTAGCGTTTAGCACATAGTGGAGTGGTGTGGTGCATGGGGGCAAAGCTTGCGTGGAAATTGTGTTTGGAGTGCCTGGTCTTAAATGACGACACCACTTTCATAGGAAAGCAAAGCTTACTGGTAGTCTTCGTAGTTCAGGCGTTACAACTAACGTGCGATTCACCGTACGACCCTTACATATTAAGCTGATTTTAAATTGACTGTTTTCAGCATGTCCACACAAAGGCTGCACTAAAATGTTCAGAGACAACTCGGCGATGAGGAAACATTTGCACACGCACGGGCCTAGAGTACATGTGTGTGCTGAGTGCGGTGAGTACTAGAAAATACAATATGTAAAAAACATAAACTGTCCGATCCGAAAGGGGCTCGTAGGTATTGGTAAAGGAGATCGTGGCCACATGGCAACTGAAGGAACATGGGTGGGTTTTAGTCAGTAAGAGTCTGACACACCCTCCCGCTCCGCCCAGAGCGGGAGAAGTTATTTGATAATTTCCCAAAAAAAAAAACGAAAATTAAAAAGTTATTGCGATTTAAAAATCACATTTTTTGTACTAAAATTACCCCAAATCCATTAAAAATTACCAAATTTTAAATGGGGGTCATAAGATATTACTTGTAGAAAAATAGGCGTGCGTTTAATTAAAATTATTTTATTATATTATTTATCTTTTGTATAGATTCTTTTTAATTTTGTGAATGTGAGAACGCTGTAGGCTTAGTGGACTGTAGATCTGTTGACCATTTCCTATTTTGTTAAGTACTTGGTACTTATTGAAAGCCTTACACTGTCCTCCCATGCCTAGGCTAAAAGCCAATTATTTTTAAAAGAGTAACCGTGAAGTTTCTTGCCGGCTCTTCTCCATAGGAAGCGACCAATAGGAACCGTGCACCGACGTTCTGACGTTTCATAAGTGCCCTTGTAGGTGTGTGAAATAAATTATTTTGAATTTGAGACATCCGCCAAACGACGGCCGCTCGCGCCCCATGTAATATCCCGGTAAAATTCCCCTTTTTTTTTTCCTGAATTTTACCACATAAATAGACTCTCAGTATGATACCTAACAACACCCTCACGGATCGGACAGGGTTTTTTTTTTACATGTTGTATAAAAGATAAATAAATTAATAAAAATAAAAACCAATTTTAAACGAAATGGCATCCTTACATATTATAAAACAAAGTCCCCCGCAGCGTCTGTCTGTCTGTGTGTCTGAACGCGATAAACTCAAAAACTACCGAACGGATTTTCAAACGGTTTTCACCAATGGACGGAGTGATTCATGCGGAAGGTTTTAGTGAATTAATAATTCATAAAGGTTTTGTGTAAATTGGCTGAAATATGACGATTATTGTTGAAGAAGTCGGAAAAAATTATGCCGACTGGGAGCTTTACAGGCGTGCGCTGCGTTAACTAGAAAAGATACATCAAATTTATGTTCTACGGTATTGTTCATCTTAAAAAGTTCAACAAAAAAGTCCGCGATGGCATATTATATACCATACCGATGGATTTCATGCCATACCGATGGATTTCATGCCATCATCCGCAAAAAAACGGCCTCACTCCTGAGCAGAATAAGAGGCAGTCATAATAGTATCCTGAAGGCTGTGGCGGCAGATACTTCTTCTGCCATAATAAGGCAATTTGTGAGAAGACTCATACCATAGTTAGACTATTTATTATTTTGTTATTTTTATTGTGTCTAGATGTTGGGTGGTCTTATCACAAATTCGTCTTTAGTTTTAAGTTACTAACAATAGTGGTTTAAGTGCATAGAATAGAATAGAATAGTTTTATTTTGCAAATATGGGTAGTACATAATAGTTCTTAAATTACATTTAGCTCAGCCACATTATGGATCTTTTTGTTATCCGAAATAAAATGATTTTATTTTATATTATGTCTATCTTCTAAGGATGACCCACAATAACCATTTTTATCTTTCAGAATTTGATAAAAATTTAATAATTATTTCCGAAGCTTTTTTGACCGGTATATTGGTAATTCAAATTGGGCATTTAATTTAGATTAAAATATGCCTTTAAATCATATAATTAAATTAATAGTTTAAAAGATATCACAGTTTCAAAATTACGCGGAGCAACGCGGGCGCAGCGGTAGGAGTTAATAACGTTTTCCTCTGTTATTAGGTATGAAATATCGGTAGTACGTTCCCGTGGAATATTTTCTGACATGCACGCGGGCGAAGCCGCGGGCAAAAGCTAGTTCGATATAAAGTTAGAAAAATACAATAGACGTTGATAAGTAACCAGTTCCGCTTAACTATTCCTAAAGAGTCATAAATAACCCTGTAAGAAATCGACACGTGTTTCACCTCTCAACGAGATGCCCGACGCAGAGCACCGCGCCGGCGCGCGGGCTCTAGTTCGGGTTCACGACAAGTCAATCGTCATCCTGAGGATGCCTCGTTGAGAGGTGAAACACGTGTCGATTTCTTACAGGGTTATTTATGGCTCTTTAGGAATAGTTAAGCGGAACAGGTTACTAAATATATCCACGTCTATTGTATTATAATCAGGGATGGGCCGAAATTCGGTTCACATTCGGTTCAACCGAATTTCGGCAGCTTGAACCGAACTTCGGCATTCGGCCGAAATTCGGTTCAGATGCCGAACATTCGGCACAAGAAAAATAATACCTACTTGCACTATTTTGACTGAAATTTTATAGAATTAGAATAGCATTACCGTAAAATAAAATGATGTCTTTTACTTACTCATGGTCATTTATTTTAGTTAGGAACATTGAAAATGTAAACCTTAAATTAAATCAGTTCTTCTTATTAGTCTAGAATATCTGTTCTTCTTATTAGACCACGCGGTGTGCGGGCGGGGTACATCTAGCAATTATTGAAGTAAATACGTAAACAAGTCACGACGTGTCACTCTCGAAAAAGCGCGCGAAATTGAACCGAAGTTCGGCCGACATTCGGCCGAACTTTTCATTTTAACCGAATGTTCGGCCGAAGTTTGGATTCGGTTCAAACCACATTCGGCCCATCTCTAATTATAATGGATTTCCGCAAGGTCACGCCTGAATCAATTAACTATTGATATAAAGTTCACATTTCAATGCTTTACTAGAGTTATTCCGGTGTGTGATGGCCATCACACACCGGAATAACTCTAGTCTCCGGAATAACTGTCGTCTTTATTTTGTGAAATCACATTACATATTGAATTGGTAAGAAAATTTGCTAGTATTTATTGTTATTTTATTTATTCCAGGTAAAGCGTTCGTAGAAAGTTCAAAGCTAAAACGTCACCAACTAGTTCATACTGGGGAGAAACCTTTCCAATGTACCTTCGAAGGCTGCGGAAAGAGATTCTCATTAGATTTTAACTTAAGGTGAGTATGATGACTTGTTTTATTGAGTCGAGGAACTTGTGGCGGCATCTACATCGCCAAATGCGAACTACACATCATACTGACGTCACGCAAAATCCTGCATCGCGCAAGCAGAGTTTACCGCGTTTTTTTTATACAGGTTAGCATGATGCGAAAATTGTTACCATGGTGGATTCAGTACATGATTCTGAACCCCCCTGCGTCGAAATTATTCGCCAGTTATTTTTAAAAACATCAGCTGTTCCATACATTTTGACCATGTAAGTATTACACGTTTCTATGAAACGGCAGATTTTTTTTTTATAACCGGCGAAAAATGTCAATTCAAGGGGTTTCAGAATCATGTACTGAATCCATGGTAACAGTTTTCGGGTCGATGTCCCTGCCACTCTGTATCCTAATTGCGTAACTTATTTTCGTAAACAATTTTGCCTAATTTGTTTCATTTTGACAGTTCAACAACATTCATTGCGTTATTTACGTTGTTGAGCAGATTTTTTTTCCAATTTGTTATGCAATGGATTAGCAATCTGTTTCAAATCGAAACAGATTGTGATTGTGTTATATTACGCAATGAGGGTACTGTATACAACGCCCCGACATCAACCGTCGGGCAGTAGCCCACCAGACACGACACCCGTCTGGTCGGAGGATCCTCCCTTTTCTATTGAGGATGAGTGAACTTTACATCCTGTTCCTCATACCACTATAAACTCGATAGTTCTAATGTGCATGATGGAACCAATGACAAGTTTTAGTATCTCTGCGATACTAAAAGTTGTACCAGAGTCTGGCCACACTAACTCTGCAGTGGAATAAATGGGCAACCCCGAAATATATGGTATATTTTTACATCAGTCACTTGAGCTGTCAGATTGCTTAAGCTTTAAGTTGTTTTCACAAAATAAAGTAGAAAAATGGTTTTAAAAACCCATTAAAGCAGAGTGCGGGAATTATTTTTTAATATCATATGTAAATTCCAAGATGGGAAGGAACAGCACGATGTCGTCCTTAACCAAAAACGACAATGTTTACAAGATGTCGAAAAGTTGACGTGTAAGTAGATCTAATGATTTTGATACTTTGCCTTTCGATTTTTGCATAATAGATTATGTCGTACATCTACCTCCATACGATGACAAAACTATCAAATCCACACTGCATCGTGCTAAAGTGACTATTATTTACCAGGAAAGAATCAGAATATAAACAAAATAACCTATCAAAAAGACAAACGAAGTATCAAAATTTTAACTTTGTAGTACAGACGGTGTTGCCGTCTATAGATTTTCATATTCCACCTTTTTTTTTTTACTTATGCTGAGTTAGCGTGGCCAGAATGTAACATAATGAAGAGCTCCTATATTTTCCGAAACTAACATACTAATTTCTACCTGAAAAAACCAATCCGTCTGATCGAATGAGTTCACGAATATTTTCGTGACTTTTCAGGACGCACGTCCGCATACACACAGGGGACCGACCGTACGTGTGTCCGTTCGACGGCTGCAACAAGAAGTTCGCACAGAGCACCAACCTCAAGTCGCACATACTCACACACGCCAAAGCCAAGTGAGTATTTATCTGTGGTCAAATTTTTGGGTTCTGTACCTAAAACGGAAAAAAACGGAACCCTTATAGGATCACTCGTGTGTCTGTCTGCCCGGTCTGTCACAGCCAATTTGCTCCGAAACTAATGGACCGATTAAGTTGAAATTTGGTACACATATATATATTTCTGTGACCCAAACACGGACGTGTAACGTAAATAAATGAATTTTGAATATGGGGGCAATAGTAAAAATTAACTGCCTCGTTGGTCTAGTGGTAGCAAGCGCTACTGCTGAGCATGAGGTCCTGGGTTCGATTCCCGGGTCGGGCAGTGTTATTGGGTTTTTCTATCTGAAATTTCTCAGTAGCAGCTCGGAGTCTGGATTTGTGTCCGGTTGATGGCAATAGGCTCGCCCCCTATTACATGGGACTTAAACATAACTGGCGAAATGTGGGTGTACCTGCTACAGGGACACCTCTGCCCAACCCTTCGGGGAAACAAGGCGTGATGTTATGTTATGTAGTAAAAATTAAAAAATTGTACCGTGTGAAATATCAAATGAAAGGGCTTTTGCTTCTCAAATATATATCGTTTTTGTAATTTTAAAATGAATACTTTTAAAGATATTTAAGAAAATTGATGAAAATTGACCATTCCCCGCCATTATCTCCGAAACTACTGACGCTTTTTTTTAATACCGGGAATGGTTCTTTACTCATAGATTACAGGAAAACCTATAAAAAGTCTTATGGCCTTAAAGTAACATGGTAAATCTCTCAATATTGTGCGTACAAACTTACATTTTGCATTTGGAATGTATGGGAAAACATGTTTTTCAACTACAATGTTAAGTTTGTTCTTGGGATAATTTCATTCCAACTACGCAACCCTTCATTGTGCGTGGTCCGACACGCACTTGGCCGGTTTTTTTATCTTCAGAAAACTTTTTCAAATACAACGAACTAAGGCTGGTTTCAAACTGTGAGAGACCCGCACGGGCCGCCCGCACGCGGAAGACTCGTACGGGTAGCGCCCGCAGTACTCTGAAACGAGGGAGTTCTTTCTACCCGGAGCGGGTCGCGTACAGACCAATCTGCGTCGCTGTGAAAAAATGTTCTAGCGTCTCACGTGTGTCTCCGTTCCGGGAGACCCGTACGGGTCAATCTCGTGTTTATGCTTGCACCTGCTCTATCCCACAAGGAAACTGTGCCGGATTATTGGACATGTCGGTGTAGTGAAGTGCCGGATTACCGAGATTGTACAGATTTTTAATGAATTATATTATTTCAGATCAAGAAATTCCCTATCACGCAACGGCGGCAATTCCTACGAATCGGCGCGAACAACGCCACAGTACGTCCAATTAGAAATGTCTCCGGATGACTCCAACCCCCAACTAATTTTCTACACGCACGAGTGAAGCAAGACACGTGAAAAATAACGCAAGAAACGTGAAAATTAACACAAGAAACGTGAAAAGTAACGCAAGGAACGTGAAAAGTAACGCAACATTTGTGAAAAGTGACGCAAGAATCGCGCAAATAAACCAAACTCAGTGTAAAAGTGATACATACGTGATGCAAGTTCGAATAATTCAATTATGCAAGACTTTTAAATAGTGATGTAAAGTGTATATGCAGACGCTAAAATAAGTGCTGTGTTAGTTATTATGAAGCAAGACTTATGAAATATGATGCAAGACAATTTAAAAATTCAAGACTGTGGAACAGACTTGCGAGTGATCAAGTTTTAAATATATTTTTTTCTTCTATATTTTAACTATGCTTTGGAGTAGACCAAAGGAATTTTACGTTTAAAAAGTAATTTTAGTTTGGCAATGCTGAGTTTTTCAGTGTTGTATACTAACGAAATTGTATCGGCACTTTTTTTTAAGTTTTTGCACTGTTTGCTACATTTAAATTAAAAAAATGACAATAACATGATCACAGCTTAGAAAATTTGAATAATTACCAAATCAAAATTGCAGAATGTATAATTTTTTTTAAACTAGCAAGACTTGCTCTTGTTCTAAGATCCTGTAATTTAGACCTCGAAGTAACGGGTGTAAAAATACTTGTAATGAAGCCAAGAGTCAGTTGTTCTTTCCATTATTTTATTGGTTTTTGTGCCTTTTGAAGGTCTAAGTACTAACTTTTTTGATGGTTTTGTACGAAAACAAGTTTTAAATGTTATAAAACTTAACTTTAAATACTCCCACGATCGCTGTACCGGTGCATGCAACAATAAGCACAATGTTTTCTGTGCGTTACATTGCGCAGTTCCTTAAGGAGGATCCGCAGTGGTAGCCAAAGTTCGGAATCGGTTCGAAAATACCGTTTTATTTCGGTAATAACGTGAACGTTTGAAGAATCATACTTTGATCAAGATCTCACATCTTGACACTGACCTGCAAATTGCAAAAAACGTAAGGAAATTTTCATCTCGCGGGCTATCACTGCGGATCCTCCTTAAATAGCGAATTTTCACACCAAAAATAAAAGTCGTTTCCCAGCAATTATTTTGCACAAAGTTACAGTATTTCTATTTTCTTAATGTCCCTCGGGTATCATCGGATTTCCGAATACAAACGAATGCTAATTTCCATGTCCTCTAATTATTAGATTATTTTATCTTTTATAATAATTTGAATTCAGAACTAAATACTTTATTGTTGTTTTGTTTTAATTTTCGTGTAAACTGTATAGAGCTGTAAAACTATTTTCCTATCTGTCGTGCCTGCGACTTTAGCGGCTTTCCTCCCATTTTTTAAATAAATTACATTAAGTTAAAAGAGTATAAACAACTCGAAAGGGCAACTGATAGAAACACGAGGTTTGCCGAGGGATATTAAGAACATAGTTTTTGTACAGAATGCGTAGATGACGGCTTCGTGATGGGTCTTTTTACACCTTAGATATTTATAAAAGTGCTATATGGCTGCGTTCCGAGTTACACTGTAATCGATTTGAGCGTGCTAACACCTGTACCGAATTAGCGTGAGCGCGATAACAATGTTCCGTGAATCGTCATGACATGCGCCATCTTGCGATAACGCCGACCATGCCCTAAATTAATATCACCGTGAGCACTGTCAATGACAGTTGTGCTGTTTTGTTTTGAGTCTCATCATAACTTTATACTAACGTGGCATTTCTGAAATTGTGCTTCTGGCTACTGTCACCACATAACCAAAGTAGAAGAAGAAATTTGTGGTATACACAAAGAAAAATATGATAAGCAAGTTTTGGTGTTGAGCGAGCACTGAGAGCGAGTTCACGAGCGTTCCGAATTGTTGACAGCCCTCAGCTATCATAATCGTGATATCTAAATCGGAACGCAAATTATTGATGTCAGCGATTAAGAGGGTTTACTCTAAAAGTTGGCAACGTCGTAAATAGCTGTCAAATATTTAGCTGTTTCGATCAATTTAGCAATATTACTGTATGGAATTAAAAAATGTGGCTAACTGGGGAACTAAAATATTATGAAATGCAATAATTAATATTGGAATACTGAATATAGTTATAGATGTAAAAAAATATTTGGAAACTTTCCAAAAGTCTTTTTTACACCTAAAATTGTTACAACATCAAATTCAGTGTTATAATTGCAATTCATTATTAATATTCTAGGGAACTAGTTAGCCACATTTCTTATATCCATACAGTAATATTGCCAAATTAATCAAAACAGCGAAATATTTGACATGTATTTACGACGTTGCCCACTTTCAGAATAAATGCTCTTGAGTTCTAATTTGGAAAGCGGCCTATACCTCTGTTGACCCCTTCGGGGCATATAAGATAAGATAAGATCAAATCAACAACAAAACAAAAACAAATCAAACAACATAAAAAATATTAAACCCCTAAGCTGTGACCATACTAAACGCATTGAGATCAGTACTACATATACCTACAAACGTTTATTTTCTTCTTTATTTTAGTCTATGACTTGGCGTGAAAAGAAATCGTCGCGAATAGATCCTCTTTTGAAGAACAACCTCTTTTTTATACAATCTCTTTAAAAAAAAAACTAGTTGGATTCTTATACTGGGTGAATTTTCTTAAATGGGTCCTCAAGGCGAAATCCGAAACTATGACCAGTTGAACTAAGTGGTCAAAGGACTCTTGATCATTGAGAAAACTTGAGGCGAAACTGTCAAGAGTAGCCTGCTGAATACGAATTTTCTTACGTATAAAAATCATCATAACATTTGAGGCCAATTCAAGGAGTTGTATTGCTCCTGCCGGTGTTGCGGGGAAGTCCGAAAGGGATACCGTGGCCCCTGGCAACATACAGGCAACTGAAGGAACACTGGGTTTTAGTCAGTAAGAGTCTGACACGCCCTCCCGCTCCGCCCAGAGCGGGAGAAGTTATTTGATAAATTGATAATTTACCACCCAAAAAAAAACATTAGTTGTATTGCTGATTCTCTAATGATTACAATTTTGTAAAGCCATATTTGTTACGGTCGCGAATCATATTTTAATCAACTTACAACCTGACATTGACCTGCAAATTACAAAAAACGTAAGAAAATATGAATTTTGCGGGCTACCTTAGCGAATCCCATACTTATTTTTAGTTTCATAGCCAACTATAGAACCTATCTTTTTTGCAAAAAATAGTAGTACTTATGCATTAAGTACTACTATTTTTTGCAACCCGTACATGGCCTGCATGGTGAATTATGGCCCACTCCCTCTCATAAAGACGAGGTCAGTGACCCAGCAGTAGGAATGCAGAAGATTATAAATAATAAGGATGAAATTAATAAATCAATTAGGAAATATTACCAGTCTATTACTGTTCCACTGCAGGGCAAAGGCCTCTTCTGATACAGAGAAGGCACGAGCATTGATCACCACGCTTGCTCAAGACGGGTTGGCGTTTTCAGACTTTTGTTAGAAACTCCAGGTTTCCGCGCCGTTTTCCTTCACCAATGTCAGTGATATCCAAGATAAACTTGGAAAGTACATATCATGAATAAGTAATTTATTCAAACTAGGCTTAGAATCAGCACTTTTCGAACGTCAAAATTACATAAGACAGTCCCCCAAAAACGCCCACCCTTCACCACTTCCTAGTGCCTTTAGCTGGGAAGAAGAAGTGGCGCAACAAACTCCCCAGCAACACAGCTGTGTTCAGTTAGAAAAAACTTGATTCTATACAATAGTATCCAACACACATTGTCACACACATGTCACATTGGTGCTTGTCCGGAGTTGAAAGAGGAAATTGCTTCTTCTTTTTTGTGTGGTTAGTGACTAACCTGGTGTCCAGAGTTATAAAGCCGCCCATGGGCCTTTGACTTGGGCGTCGAGAAATATCTCTCAGGCATGCCGGTTTCCTCACGATGTTTTCCTTCACCGTTTTTGAAGCAAGTGATAATTATACAATACGCACATGAATCCCGAAAAGTGAGAGTTGCTGTGTCTTGGGTTCGAACTCGAGACCTATGACTTGGTAGTCTGACGGTCACGCCACTAGGCTATCACTGCTTTAAACTGGGCAGAATTTACTTCAACTAAAGAGATTTTTCTAAAGAGGTTGTTGTCATAAAGGATAGAAATTTGTAAATTTTGTACCATATAAATGCCAAAAAATAATATTGTAATATAATTTTTAATGTTAAGTCAAGGGGAATTCTTATGATTTTTTCTTGAAAGTGTTCATTTTGACTTCCATAGCTATAGTAATTAGGTCTAATTTTCAGTAGCGGTTTTGAATTTCTTGAGATATTTTGTGAATTATGTCTTTATAATTGCCTCCATCTGCATAGCCTTTTCTCAACTATGTTGAAGTCAGCTTCTAAAAAAAAACGTGTGCGGTCGGGGGACCCCCGTCAGGAACGAAGTTCTTTCTTATGTATGATTTAAAACAAAAAAAAAAATCGCATTAGCCATCTTGGATTTACATGTCGACCCCACTATTAGCTTCGGCCGTCTGACCCGTAACGACTCGAAAATCTACGAATAACAGCCGGGACCGACGGCTTAACGTGCTTTCCGAGACATGGAGGGGTCTCTGTATGAATTGGAGACTCTTCCGTGCCTCGGAAAGCACGTTAAGCCGTTGGTCCCGGCTGTCATTTGTAGATCTTTGACAATCGTTACGGGTCGTCAGAAGCCCGAAAGTCTGACAACCAGTCTTACCAAGGGGTATTGTATTATACCCAGTGACTGGGTTGTGGAGGTCAGATAGGCAGTCGCTCTATGTAAAATACTGATATTCAGCTGCATCCGGTTAGACTGGAAGCCGACCCCAACATAGTTGGGAAAAGGCTAGGCCAATTGATTGATTATTTTTAGAGCATATTCAAAATTGCTTTAGGTAGGGGTCTCAAAATGTTTCAAAGAAATACCTTTGGTTCGCGAGGGTGAAGACTGGGTTACTTTACGTAACTCAATCTGTCCTCGCGCTCAAATTATATGCCGTCGAGAGTTGTATACTTTAAAAAAAAAAAGAATTGAAACTCTTGTGGTCTTTGCATGTTGAAATTGTATTCGTTTAATTCTGTAAATCTGTAGGATTTGTGTATAAATTAATTTACCGTACTCATGTTTCATCTTCGTTATTCTTTCCAATTTATTTGTGGTCTACACCTCACTAAGTGCACACATATTTACAATGCCGGTCTTTTTTATTTGGGTGGGAAATTATCAAATAACTTCTTCCGCTCTGGGCGGAGCGGGAGGGCGTGTCAGACTCTTACTGACTAAAACCCACCCGTGTTCCTTCGGTTGCCCTGTTGCCGGGGGCCACGATTTCCCTTTCGGTTTTATTTGCACCCCCGGCAGGCATCGGACATCTCTTTGAGGCGCGCGTGGATCACAACGCGCGTCGACCCGTGCGTGGTCCTTATCGGACGGCGAGCTACCCATTGCTCACCGTCCGCAAGCCCGCGCCTACTGTGGCCAGAAATCGGCTCGCGATTCCCGACACCCAGGGCGTCTCCTCCTGCGGCCGAATTTTGCCTCTCCCTCACGCGTTCCGCCTCCTCCTTCGCGAGCATTACTGCTTCGCAGAAGGAGGTGACGGTCTCCCATTTCCTCTCGCAAACCGCAAAACCGGCCTCACGTCACTGTTGACAGCGTTATCTATGTCTTGGTTTTTTATTTGATGTTTGACCTGTCTTTTTGTTCCTAGACGCCAACTAGGTAACATAACAATTTTACTGCTGAATTTTATAGTAGCCTTGCAAAACTAATCTTCGAACATAAGAATTCCCCTATATAATGTATGCACGCAAAAATATTCACAAAATATAATTACTTCATCCAAATCAATTTTTAAAGCAAAATATTCGAGTTTTTGGCACTTATTAAATTATTTAGTCATTTACAGTACGACACGTGTGCGTTACCCAGGCCAGATGTTGTCGAAAATGGTCATTTGAATCTAATAGATAATTAGTTTTGCGGCTTCTGTAATTGTTGCGCACATTTTTAAATTTGTTGCGCTTATAGTTTTTTAATTATTTCACAAAAACATTTCCTGCTGGGGTAACGTTATCCCAGCCAGACCTTTTTCTTTCTAATGGGAATATTTAAATAAATACTAGCTATAAAATTAGTTGTCTAGATGAAGTAAATGTTGTGCATTATTTTGTATTTGTTCTTTCATCGGTTGCGAAGTTATTCGAGATTTTGCTGGGGTAACGTTTTTGGTTTTGCTAGATCTTTGAAACGGTTAAGCGGATTCTTATCATATTTTGTACATGACTTCTTAGGATTTACTTTACATTTGTTCTGCAATAAAAAAAACAAAATAATGCATAGTTTAAAGGTTATTTCATTAAATAGAAAAACACTTCAATTGGTTCCAGCACTCTCAATAAGAGGTCTAAAGACTTACTTTAAACGTTATTTTAAAGCTTGTAAATGTTTTCAAATGTATGTGAAGTTTCATTAGTATCCTGTAAGTATTTAACAAGTTATGATGATATTCAGTTCTTCACGAGCACGGTCTTGATGCGCGCGGTGTTATTTGGCCACTGGATTGGATATATGAACTGAATGTTATATCAATTATTAGTTGTTTAGTTCAGTTGTATATCAGTAAAATTTCAGCGTAGTACATTGGATAATTAATGAGATAATACGATTAAAGTCATTAGGAAGTGAATGACCGAGGTAACCCGACCAAGTTTAGGTGGTTACGAAAAAGCGAAATCGCAGAACATTATGGCACCTTCTAAAATATGTAGGATAGTGTTACAAATTTAGTACAGACATGTACACAAGTTTAAAAAAAACTACATGTTTATTAAAGAATTTTTATTAACAGGTAAAATAATCATTTCAACTGAACTTTTAAAGTATTAATAAACTTATACTTAAAAACAATCACAGATTAAAATTACAGATAGTAATTTTGCTATTTTGAAATTTTCTAATACTTTTTATTTAAATTATAGATTTCAGTATACACAGTAGGTACACAGTTACAGTTTTTATTTAAATATACACATATTGGAATGTGTAATGATCACAGACAATAAATTATATATAATGACTTTTTTCAGTTAACTCTAAACTTACGTATGTCTACTAATACCTACTTATATAAATGATATCACAATGTAGTAAAATGCTCACAGTTAGTCCTACTGTTTTGTTGTCTCATTTAGCTCTCACGCACTCGATAAATATTTGCAAAAACAGGAAACGGAACTGCCGAAGCGCACGCGCACTCTACAAGATGAATTATGTGATTATGGAGCATGTTTAGTGCGTTATGCAAACAATGAATTACCCCTTCACCCCACCCCTTTCGCGTCCCACCGAACGACATGTTATATCGGTGATTTTTGATAAGTATGTGCAACTGGAAGATAATAATAATGTTTTCATAGTACAGATATTATTATATTATTATGTATTTAACAGTGTACGCGTCTGTACCGAAATTGTAAGGTGTATTATACTAAACATTTCTAAAGATAGCATAATGTTCTGCGATTTCGCTTTTTCGTAACCACCTAAACTTGGTCGGGTTACCTCGGTCATTCACTTCCTAATGACTTTAATCGTATTATCTCATTAATTATCCAATGTACTACGCTGAAATTTTACTGATATACAACTGAACTAAACAACAATAATTGATATAACATTCAGTTCATATATCCAATCCAGTGGCCAAATAACACCGCGCGCATCAAGACCGTGCTCGTGAAGAACTGAATATCATCATAACTTGTTAAATACTTACAGGATACTAATGAAACTTCACATACATTTGAAAACATTTACAAGCTTTAAAATAACGTTTAAAGTAAGTCTTTAGACCTCTTATTGAGAGTGCTGGAACCAATTGAAGTGTTTTTCTATTTAATGAAATAACCTTTAAACTATGCATTATTTTGTTTTTTTTATTGCAGAACAAATGTAAAGTAAATCCTAAGAAGTCATGTACAAAATATGATAAGAATCCGCTTAACCGTTTCAAAGATCTAGCAAAACCAAAAACGTTACCCCAGCAAAATCTCGAATAACTTCGCAACCGATGAAAGAACAAATACAAAATAAGGCACAACATTTACTTCATCTAGACAACTAATTTTATAGCTAGTATTTATTTAAATATTCCCATTAGAAAGAAAAAGGTCTGGCTGGGATAACGTTACCCCAGCAGGAAATGTTTTTGTGAAATAATTAAAAAACTATAAGCGCAACAAATTTAAAAATGTGCGCAACAATTACAGAAGCCGCAAAACTAATTATCTATTAGATTCAAATGACCATTTTCGACAACATCTGGCCTGGGTAACGCACACGTACGACACTAGTTAGATGTAGCATCGGCAAAATTCGTAAAACCGATCATCACCGATAATCACCGATAATCACCAATCTTTATTACTGCTTTATATGAAAATGTTCTTTACGCAAACGCAATAACTTGTAAAGTCATATGACCAAATACATTCGTAAGATTGATATGAAAGAATGCAGATTTTCAAATTAATGCTACATTTATTTCGTGTCGCTAGGCTCGTCATCATCTTCCCAACTATGTTGGGGTCAGCTTCCAGTCTAACCGGGTGCTGTTGAATACCAGAATTTTGTTGGCTAGACTATAATAAGTAATTTTAAAAGCCACAGGCGAAAAAGTCTTCAGGATATTTTTGTGTGCATACAGTGAAGTTAATCTTTAGTTCTTTTTTTATAAGTTTAGGGAAATAAAATGTCGACGCTTCCTCTAACAGAAAATAGATATAAGCTGTATTTTACATTAAGATGTCTATAAAATTATCAACAGTCAAAAGATTATGTATGTAGCTTAATTCCAGTTTGTAGAGTTGATTTTTCATTCAATTTTCAATTGTTTTGGTCATTTTAAAATGAACTTAATTTCCATGTTGTTAAAGTTAATACTTCTGTGAAGGTAAAATACTGTTTACATCTATTTTCTGTGGCCGTCGTAACTGTATAATTATTTAAGGTTTTTTTTTTAATAAACGACTGATGCGATTGTATATATTATTATTTTCATAGTTCTGCAAATGAATTGCTGTATTTGACAAAAAAATATGCTTTAGGAAATTATTATGTAGTCAAAATTAACTTGATTCTTGCAAAATGGCGCATTTCGGAGTATTCTTCGCACGAATAGGTCATTTTGTTTAGAATTTTAGTGTGATTTTACTGTTTTAAAATCAGTTAAAAATGTTTTAATATATTGGCTCTTTTTTATTATAATGCTTGAAAAAATATTTATGTGACGATTCAACCATATCAAGTTTTAATATAAAGCTCTTGTGAAATGTAATATTTACTAATAATAAGTTTAAAAAAGAGGGTGAAAACTTGTACTATTTTCTAATTTTAAACTGTTGACGACTGTGGACGAGTATACGCGATTCAGCGTCACCGACCCGAGCGTGACGGTTCAGTTTCGTTCACAGTTCAGAAAGAGCTCAAAGTGCGCAAAAAGACGTTTTTACAAAATTAACAAGTATTTTCTAGACTTAACTGACTTTAAAATTGTAAAGTTACAGGTGAATGTCAAAATACAGCAGTACATTGAACGAGTGAGTTCTCCATCGATGAGACAAACGAATAAAATGTAAATATTTATATAAAACACGTGTTTTATTTATTTTCCTTCAAAAATTGCTACTTTTTAACCGACTTCAAAAAAAGGAGGAGGTTCTCAGTTCATCGGGATATTGTTTTTTTTTTTATTATGTATGTTCCCCGATTACTCGAAGACGGCTGGACCGATTTGAAAAATTCTATTTTGTTTGAAAGGGTATACTTCCTATCCTAGTTGGTCCCATTGTCATTTGGTCACGATCTGATGATGGAATCTTGGAGAAATGGAGGGAACTCTTCAAATATTATAGGCACATCTATAGCGATTTGGGTATTTTTGATGAGCAGTTGACATTAGTCTATTGTAACTTAGATAAATTGCAAACTCACTCACTAAAAAGTGGAAAAAAAAACTTTTTTACTAAAAATACAACCGACTTCCAAACTACGAAGTGAAAAATAACTTTAATTCCGGAAGTCGGTGTCAAAAAACTAAAATATTGATCTAAAGACACTGACTTCCGAAATTAAAGTTATTTTTCACTTTGTAGTTTGGAAGTCTGTTGTATTTTTGTAAAAAAGTTTTTTTTTAACATTGCAATCTAGTTGGTGGACCGCCTGATGGTACCTAAGTTGTAAACGTCACCTCTAGTATATAGTTATCTGTGCGTCACGGGCGGATCCAGGATTTATTGGAACGAAGTGCTTTAATGCGGCTTGTAAACTCAGAAATCGTCACGCTAAAAAGTGTTAATACTTGCGCTGTCTTCTTCTAAATCAAAGAGAGAGAACGCCGGCAGAAAATAACAAAAGAAAATAGTAAAGTGATTACAGTGTCGTGGGATAAAATTGTACTAGAGAACGTGAATTTGGTCAAAATGTATTTTTCATCAATTCATTATTATTCTATATCAATTATCATTCAAGATGCCGGCTCTGAAAATTTTCAAATTTTTCGTCATGCGTGTCGTTTTCATTGTTTCCGAGGGTGTTAAAGCCGATAGTGGGGTCAAAATGTAAATCCAAGATGGCGGATGTGCACGTTTTCAATTTTTTTGTCATGGGTGTCGTTTTCATAGTTTTTCGAGGGAGCTAAAGCCGATAGTAAGGTCAAAATGTAAATCCAAGATGGCGGCTGCAAAATTTTTGTTTTAAAATCCTGACAGGGATCCCCCGACCGCACGTGTTGTTTTTCTGAGAGGGTACATGGGCCTGACAGTTAAGAAGTGTCTCCCACATCTAGTATTGCATGCTGCTTTTGGGATTTTCTTTTTCAATTAATAAATAATGTGCAAATAAGAGTTACCCACTTTGTCGACATAGGTAGTAAAGTTTATGAATTAAGAGAACCTGCGTTGCAAGAGCGAGCGAAACGAGCTCAATAATTTTGGCAATTAGTTTTTCTTTTGACCATTGCATACCTAAGTTAAATATTTTTCATGAGTTGAGGAAAGCTGTATAAACTTGGGAGGTCCCACAGACCGCGCTATCTTTTTAGCATTATATGTTATCCTGTAATCCTCTCGCCGAGTCTAGGGCAGTGCATTATTGGCTTAGTAGACCTCTGAGCTGAGTGCGAACTGACTGCACCACTTTGAACCTTAGTAGTCACGGCACTGCTGCTGAAGATATAGTAGGTACTTCTTCAGCGTTCATTATTGAAGCAATGTCTTGATGGATATGCATTCAGGCGCGGTCCGAGGGGGGGGGCGGGTCCTGGGGTCATGACCCCCCCCAAAATCCTTCACGCTGTCAGGAGCCTGAATGATTTACTTGTATTACTAACTTTTAAAACTGTACCTACAGCCACTGGTTACTGTGCCTCAAGTACCTGCAGTTAAGATGGGCATATTATCCAAAAACATTAAGAAAATAGGCAGTGTGGTTTTCACACTATCGGCACTCCCGAGCAACAACAAGCGCAACACGTAATATTAATGGTGCTGTGCTGTTAACAATAGCATGTCGGTGACGCGAACCCATAAGATTTTCTCCTAACAAAAATCGTTCAATTATAAAAATAGGGTATCTTGGCATGCCAGAGCGAGCGATCGACGCAAACTCGGAAATTTGGGCACCTGCTCGTACGTAAGGTTTGAAAGCCTAAGGTTAAGGCCAGATTCCAAAACCTAGACTACTTACTGTAAGCTTTTCTTCATAACAGTGTAGCGGTTACACCGCCACATACGAACTACGCATCATAGACATGACGTCACACAAAATCCTGCATCGCGCAATTAGGGTTTACCGAGCAATCAACATAATATATACCAGATTTCAACTTCAAACCGATTGGCAGTTGCCCGCCAGACACAACACCCGTCTGGTCGGAGGATCCTCCCTTTTCTATGGTGGATCAGTGAACTTTACACCCTGTTCCTCACACCACTAAAACAGTAAGTTCTATTTCTGTATAATGGTCAAAAGAAAACAGAAGCTTTTCAGGGTGGAGTGCTAAAATGTTCAGACTCGCTTCGCTCGCTCTTGCCTTCTACATTCTCTTAATTCTTGAGCTTTTCTTCATAAGTCGACAAAGCAACTAATTCCTGTTCTTTTGGAATTATCAAAAGAAAATCTAACCTATCAGAGTGTGTGCAAAATGTTCGAGCTCGCTCCGCTCGCTCTTCCATCCTGCATTCGGTTCAAAAGAGTTCTTAGAATTGAAAATATCTAACAAAACCTAATCTATCCAAGATTGGTTGTTTAAATTGTCAAGCTAGCTTTGCTCGCTCTTCTCATAATCTGCTGTTGTAATACCTACTATCTATCAAAAAGTGCTACGACTGCGACTAATGGGATTGGCCGGTGAAAACTTTAGATAGATGGCGCTAGAAATGAAATGAAATGAAATGAAATTGTTTATTCTGTAAATAGGATATCGAAATCACTTTTACACGTCATATAAAAAAAATATTAAAAATAAGCTAGATGAGTTCGGCGTTTCCTATCTGACTAGCATAGGGGTCACCTGTCAAGTTTGTGTTGTTTTGGCTTCCCTTGTTGACTACGTTTTTTATATAATATTGAAAGAACTGTTGTGAAAAAACCGGCCAAGTGCATGTCGGACCACGCACAATGTAGGGTTCCGTAGTTGGGATGAATTTATCCCAAGAACAAACATAACTTTGTAGTTGAAAAAAAAAATCTTTCATACGGAATGTATGGGAGAACATGTTTTTACAACCGCAAATCTAAGTTAGATTATTACTCGTTAACTTGTAAAGCCTACTCAGCTGTGATAGTTTTCCTTTTAAATTCGTTACATAAGCTACTGCCGTGAATTTTTTCACATATCTAAAACCAACCATTTAGCTGGCAGGACAGGACACTTGACTCTAACAAAATTTTGCACTTTAAAGCCTAATATTTCGCAAACGGATCTCTGAATTCAAAAATAGTTTTAAACACACTCCCAATGTTTTTAAAAGACCTTTTCAACGATACCCCACACCAAGGGATAGAAAAAAAAAAGCATCCCCACTTTACGTGTAGGTACGTTTACCCTAAAAAAAAAATATTTTTCATAATTAAATTTTTGCACTTTGTTGGCATGATTAATATGTATATCCATGCCAAATTACAACTTTCTAGTACTTATAGTCTTGGAGCTAGACCGCGGACAGACAGACATGAGGAAACTATAAGGGTTCCTTGTTTACTACGGAACCCTAAAAACATGTAATCGTTAAAGCTATGCTAGCGCCACTTTGACAGTTTTCAACCCCATTTGCCCGCAACTACCCCCCCCCCCCCCCTACCTGCATGTAAAAGCTGTATCCCTGAATAACATAAGTAATGTGGAGCTGGAGATATATTATGCACATATCATTCTTGATGGAAAAACCCAATAACACTTTACCCGGCAGTAGCGCTTGCGACCACTACACCAAGATACAGAATAGAAGAGGGAGGTAACTCCCTAAAAATATTCGTCCGCACCCATGATGACCCCCCCCAAAATCTTGGGCTGCGGCCGCGCCTGTATGCATTCAGGCCAGTCCATTCAGAAGATTCAATTTTATTTTACTTGAACCGTTTGAGAGGGGGGGCACGTGCCCCTGTGCCCCCCTCCTACTGGATCTGCCCTTGCCTATGGACATCTCCAATACGAGAAGCTTCACACGAGCTTTGCCATCTCAGAGACAAAGCTGAACAGTCTCATGTGCCTGTAACCAGCCTTTGCCAACCGGAACACAGCAACAGCATGAAATAATGGCCAAATCAGACTTCGGGCTGCTACACAAATTCCAATCAGAAAAATAATAATGAACCAAAACGAAAAATTACCCAGAATCTCAAGAGGAATTCTGATGTGGGTTGGTTCGTTTTGGCATGTCTGGCCACTGGCAGTCAGCAGTCGCCAGTCTTGCTGATAGACATACGTACAGCTTGGCATAAAAAGAAAAATGAAAATGAGGGCGCCACTATCGCACTTAGGTCACTCCGAATAGGAAATAAAATGTGCCTTGCAATGACTCAAATCAAAAGCTATTAGCACTTCTCGGCAAAGTAGTGCTATCATCATAGGTCTGAGTAAAATAGTTAGTTCCAAATGTCACCACATCATAAGTACTCTTTTATCGACCTGTACACACGGCTACACATCAAGCTATACATTTCCAGTATAAGCTGACTTCGCATTTTACGAAAATCCTGTACAATGCAAGATCAGCAGAAACTGGAAAAGTATAGCTAGTTGTGTAGACGTGTGTACGTATCAGTGGCGTTTGCGCTTCCGACTACTGGCGTTCAAGTCCTCGTTATTTTGTGTTAATAAAACTTGAGAACTTTGGTACTTTTTTATTTATCAACAATCTGGTGAAACACAAATGAGATCTGGAACTTGGGAAAATATAAACAATTAACAATCTTTACTACATCCTTGCAAAGCATACATAATTGCAATTGATAAAACGACGTGTTACCTCCAAATTGGCAAAACATCCGAAAAGCAACAACGAAACGTATTCAAATTATTTTGACAGTGACATTTTATCATCGACTTAGTTGAAGTGACGTGTAAGCTGCATTCGTCGGCACCTTATAATTTCCTTCTGGGAAGCCCAAACAAGCTCAAAATGAGCTTCAAACGCGACAAAAAGGAGGAAGAAGACAGTGGCGGTAACCCTTACCAAAACCTGGACAAAACCATCATCCTACAAGAAGCAAGATACTTCAACCAATCGCCTGTAAATCCGCGAAAATGCTCCCTGATTTTGACGAAAATTCTGTATTTACTGAACCAAGGGGATCAGAAATTTACGACCCAAGAGGCTACGGAGGCGTTCTTCGCGACTACAAAGCTTTTTCAGTCAAAAGATGTGATGTTACGGCGTATGGTGTACCTTTGCATCAAAGAATTGAGTACTTTGGCTCAAGATGTGATTATTGTGACTTCTTCGTTGACTAAAGACATGACGGGCAAGGAGGATTTGTACCGTGCGGCTGCTATAAGGGCTCTGTGCAGTATTACTGATAGTACGATGCTGCAGGCGATTGAGAGATACATGAAACAGGCTATAGTTGATAAGAACCCTGCTGTTAGTTCTGCCGCCCTGGTATCGGCGTTACATTTGTCGTCAACTGCTCCTGATTTGGTCCGTCGGTGGGCGAATGAGGCTCAGGTTTGTACTTTAGTCCCGCCCTTACCCCAATTTATTCTTGACTAGCTGTTCGTGCCCGGAGGTTATTTCAGACTTTTCATGTGAATTTTCCAAAATTTTCTTTCATACAAACCTTTTTAAACAACTACGAATACAAAAAAAAAAAACAGCCAAATCAGTCTAGCCATTCTCTAGTAGATGATCTTTCATACATGCGGCAATAGATATTTAGGTAGGTACTCAAAATAAACTGAACGTGAATTGATGCAAGCCTAGTAATATTTGTAAGTTATAAACTATTTTGTGTGCCAACATCTAAATAATAAATAATACTAATGATTGTAATACTATTTTGAATTCATGCGAGCCTAGTACTTTAAGTTTGGTTACTCTCAGAAATTGTACACAACGTGTTGTGGACATTTATTTCACAATATTGCAATTTACTTAGTGATGGTTAATATTTTTGAAAATATATTATAGCCTATATGTTACTTCCTGATAATTTAGCTTTCTATTGGTGATTTTTTTTTTAATCACTCTTCACTCTGCGCTCGGTGTGGCAACACGTCATGTTCGAGTTCACAACAAGTCCATCGTCATTCTGAGAATGCCTCGTTGAGAGGTGAAACACGTGTCGATTTCTTTCAGGGGTTTTTTGTCTTTTTTAGAAATAGCTAAGCGGAACAAGTTACTAAATATATCCACGTTTATTGTATTTTATAATGGATTTCCGCAAGGTCACGCCTGGATCCATTAATTATCTTAAATCACTCCAGTTGTTTCGGAGCCTATTTGGAACAAACAAACAAAAAAAAAAACTTTCCTCTTTATAATATTTGTATAGATATGTGGCATGCCTTTTTCTTACAACCATCTTTATTAGCCATCATCTTAATATTAATTTCTTTCTTAAAACTTTTACACATTAAATTCATCCATTGTTCTCATGGTCTTCCTCAATTCTTCTAGCAGACAACTTTCATTAAACAAAATCCTGTAATGGTTGATGTAACTAAATAAATAAATAATGAAACTTAGATATAGGTGTGACTGAATTGTCAATAAGTAATACTTAACTGGTTGATTAAAATATTAGATATGGGTCACGGTAAAATGCTTTGCTCTTGTAATAAAATTTGATATGGATTTTGTATGGATTTTACACAAACACAGTTTATGACTATAAAACAGGCAGGCAGTATGGTGCCTGTTTTATATCTATACTAACATTATAAAGAGGAAAGATTTGTATTTTTGTATGTAACGAATAAACTTAAAAACTGCTGGACCGAGATTTGAAAAATTCTTTCAGCAATGGATAGCTACATTATCAGCGAGTAACATAGTCTATATTTTATCCCCGTACTCCCACGGGAACGGTAACTACACGGGTGAAACCGCATGACGTCCGCTAGTCACCAATATAACATTCTAATCATGGTGAATATTAATTTTGACATACATAACAATGGAATTGCAAAGTATTTAAAATAATTAATTTGTTATGTTTTATTGTTTTTTAACCGACTTCCAAAAAGGAGGAGGTTATAATTATGTTCGTCGCGTATGTTTGTTTTTTTTTATGTATTTTTTATGTCCACCGATTTCTCCGTCAATTGTGAACCGATTTTGAAAGGGTATGCTCTCAAGGTGGTCCCATATAAATTTTATTAACTGCTTTGATAGTTTTTGAGTTAGCTTCAATAATACGTACTTTTTCCCACTTAGTATGTGGATGAATGATAAGTTCCTGCCACTGTTATTTACATAGCAGGTAGTGGTTTTCGAATTTGTGTGGGGTAGGTACCACAACTAAAAAGAGAAAAATAAAAAAAAATTACAAAAAAAAAAAAAACCGACTTCCAAAAAACACTACAAAGTGAAAAATAACTTTAATTTCGGAAGTCGGTGACAAAAAAAGAAAATTCAAAACCAAAGAAAGACACCGACTTCCGAAATTAAAATTATTTTTCACTTAGTAGTGTTTTTTGGAAGTCGGTTGTTTTTTTTTTTTATTTTAGTTTTTAGTGTAATAAATGAAAATAATAAATAGGTACATTAAAAACTTATTCTGCAGTAAATGCATAAATAAGGTAAATAAAAGTGTACCAAACTGCAGGTGTGGCAATAAAAAAGATAACATGGCAGCTGTTTACACTTAAACTCAAACAACAGCAATATAGATGCCTAAATAATATGATGCAATGCCGAGCTGAGCGTTGAAAATCCACAAAAAAAAAGGAGCTTACAACCACTAGCTAGAGCTAGTAGTCGGCAAACCGCGGCTCGCGAGCCGCATGCGGGCCTTTGGCCTATAGAGTGTGGCTCTGTACAAATGTCGATGAGTGCGAGCATAGATACGTGCGGGGTCCGGGGTTTCGGTCATTAAGCATTAATTTTATTCAAAATTCAAACATATTTCAAAAGATTTTTTTCTGAAGTTTTTGCACCAAATATTAACAAGACATCGAAAATTAATCATTTACTGTACCTTTCAAAGTTTTCCAAGGTTAATTTGACATATTATTATCAGCCGATATGATGATGATGCTGAAGGCATCCTACTTCTTATCAAGTTAATTTTAGGAAGCGTTGTGGAGTGAAAGAGGATGGGAGTTTTAAGGATTAAGAAAAGTGTTTTGAGACAGTTTGGACACACAGAAAGGATTAGTTCTCATAAGAAATCTTAGTCGTTATAGTATTGATATTTGGCTCTAGTGACTAATGAGTTTGCCAACCAAAGAGGTACCTAGTCAAGCAGAGGCAAGGCTCTACAGTCAAAATAATTGTTTGTAAATCATACCACAATGCAAAATACTTATCTTTTTCATATCAATTTTTGATCTTTATCGTTTACATACTTTATCAATTAAATGTGTGTTAACCATATCTGATAATGGTATACATGAGTGCTTATTAGTTATTTTATTTATTTACACCATTATTACCAGCTACAAAAATAAAACACACACACCACACATTTATTATTACATTGATTAGACAAATAAGGCCCAGTTTAAAATATTTTTAATTAATGAGAATAATGTAATATTAAACAGGATACAAACTTCCTTTTTTGATAGCAATTTGTCCACTATTCTGATACATGGTATATTTTTAGTGGTATGAGGAACAGGGTGTAAACTTCACTCATCCACCATAGAAAAGGGAGGATCCTCCGACCAGACGGGTGTTGTGTCTGGCGGGCAACTGCCCGGCGGCGGTTTGAAGTTGAAATCTTGTATCCATGTCGATCGCTCGGTAAACTCTATTTGCGCGATGCAGGATTTGTGTGACGTCATGTCTATGATGCGTAGTTTGGATGTGGCGGTGTAACCGCTACATATTACCATTTTGTATTGGTTGCTGTGCCATTTGAGAGGTCCAGCAGAATTGATAAGAATTTATTAATTAATAACGCAGGACGCTCAGCAGTAGCTCTTGCGACCACTAGAAGACAGTTTTTAACACAGACAGTATTACCTATCAATTTATTTACTTCATAGCATTTTTCTCCTTTTTCAGGAAGCCATCAGTTCCGACAACGCAATGGTATCGTACCACGCACTGGGCGTCGTCGCAGGCTCCCGAAAGAATGATAAACTCTCCACTGTCAAACTAGTAACCCGACTCGCTAGAGCTCCACTAAAGTCGCCATACGCCCTCTGTCTGCTTATACGTTTAGCGGCCCAACTCGTCGAAGACGACGATTCGGATTCCGCACAACCTTACATAGAGTTTATAGAGTGCTGTCTTCGTCATAAGTCTGAAATGGTTATCTATGAGGCTGCACACGCGATTGTCAACCTTAGGAAGACTGCCAGAGATCTGGCTCCGGCTGTTTCTGTGTTGCAACTGTTCTGTGGTTCTTCGAAAGCGTCTTTAAGACTTGCTGGGGCCAGGACTTTGGCTAGATTGACGGCTAAACATCCAACTGCTGTTGCGGCTTGCGCGGTAGATTTAGAAAACTTGATTTCGGACCCAAATCGTTCTGTAGCCACTTTGGCGGTGACTACTTTACTTGCGACCGGCGCCGAAAGCTCAGTCGATAGATTGATGAAGCAAATATCCAGTTTTGTATCAGAAATTTCAGATGAATTCAAAATTGTCGTGGTTAGAGCTATAAGGCGGTTATGCACGAAATTCCCGCGGAAACATCAGTCCCTTGCGGCGTTTTTGGCAGGCATGTTACGCGATGAAGGTGGTTTAGAATACAAGGCAGCTATTGCAGATGCCATCATTGCTTTGGTAGAAGAAAATGCAGAAGCGAAAGAGACAGGGCTTGCCCATCTGTGCGAATTTATCGAAGATTGCGAACACACTGCTTTAGCCGTCCGTATCCTACATTTATTAGGACGTGAAGGTCCAAAATCGCGTCAACCGTCAAGATACATAAGGTTTATTTATAACAGAGTGATTTTGGAGTCTGGGCCTGTTCGCGCGGCCGCTGTATCTGCTGTTGCTCAATTTGGCGCCCAAAGACCGGAATTACTCCCAAATATCAGGGTCTTGCTCGCTCGCTGCCAATTAGATGAGGAAGATGAAGTTAGGGACCGAGCTATATACTACAGCGCGATCTTAGATACTGGAGATCAACAGCTAATCAATGATTACATTGTAAATGTGCCCAAACCGAACCCCGTCCTACTCGAGAAGGCGTTACGGGATCATTTAGCGACGACCCCAGATGAGCCATTCAATCTATTGACCGTTCCCGCTGAGGAAGAGAGAAAGGAAAGCAAAGAGGCTATCGTCGAAATTGAAGTTCGAAAGCCAGTCCAAATGTCTATAGAAGAAATATACGCAGAGCAACTCGCCAAAATACCTGGTATTGAAAGACTTGGACCGGTCTTCAAAACTAATATTCCCGTTGATTTAACGGAAGCGGAAACTGAGTATAGAGTTCGACTTTTAAAACATGTTTATGCTCGCCATGTTATTTTACAATTTGAATGCGTTAACACTCTCAGCGACCAGTTATTAGAGCAGGTACACGTTAGGTTAGATGTGCCACCGGAATACGAAATCAAATCCATCGTTCCTTGCCAGAAATTGGCTTACGATAAACCCGGCAGCGTTTTCGTCATAGTCGAGTACCCTTGCGCGTTCCTAGACAGCTTAGGAACATTCGGAGCGACACTAGAATTCGTAGTACGCGATTGTGATCCTACTTCGGGCATTCCTGATCCGGGTGAAGGCTACGCTGACTCGTATCCTTTGGAGGAATTCGAAATGGGTTGTTCTGATCAAATTCGGGCTAGAGCTGGATCCGATGATTGGGAACAAACTTGGGAGCGCGCAGCGAATGCTCCGGAAGCAAGCGACACTTTCGTTCTCTCGCAAAATGATATGAATGAAGCTGCTAGGGCCGTTTGCGAACATTTAGGCCTTCCTAAGAGTGCTATTGTGGGTGATGCTGTAAAAGATATTCGGGGAGGCGGTATTTTCAGGGGCGGAGCGCCCGTGTTGGTTAGGGCTCGCCTGGCGGCCGCTGGCGGAGGCGTCACCATGAAGCTAGCCGCCCGATCCCCTAGAGAGGATGTTGCTCAACTGTTATTGGCAGCGGTCGGTTAAATTTTAGGATGTAGATGTAATTGACGATTCCATGTCTGTGTATTAATGTAGATTTTTATTTATGTTTTTGTATAGTGTGTTTCAAGACGTGATGTCAATCTTTATAGATATAAAAGTGAAGGAAGGTACTACTAATATTTAAAAGATTATCCTGATTTTTCATTTTATCTTGCTAAGAAAAAGCTTAAATATAAATATAATACGACAGATGAATCATGGCCTGTCTGAACATAGGCTCTCCGAACTTTCGCGCATGTTCTATCGCTCACACTCTCCTCTGTCACCATTTGGTTCCAAAAAAATGTTATTGCGCAGCCTCCTGCGCTAAGTTCGGACTGGCCATGGTTCTGTCCGCAGTATTGTACTTACATTGCATTTCTTTACTTAGTAAGGAAAATGTTGTCTTGACCCACATTGTATCCACTAATGATTGATAACAGGGCCGTCTTAATCATATTGGGCGCCAGGGTGCGAAAATCAGCCTGCGCCCCCCTCGCCAATGAAAAAAAAACTAAATTTTTGTGTAACATTTTTCTTTTAAGTAATACTTACTCCACAATAAAATGAGGTACATTTTCAAACATCAAATTCAATTTTTCTGGCTTTTAAGTTAATAAACTTTTTAATGAAATTGTGTTATCCATTTTGAAATCTACGTTCGATTTCAAAACAAATCGATCGACTCGATCGGCTTCCGCCCGGGTGCAACGCACCCCTTGCACCCCCGGGTGCTACGCACCCCTTGCACCCACGGGTAAAGACGGCCCTGATTGATAAACGCCCTAATAACCTTGTATTCTTGAGAATTTTGTCTGAGAAAAAAAATTGCGATTTGAATTCTGTCAAAGAAAAATAATTTGTGATTTTGGAGTCGGTTATTTTTTTTTAGGTTCCAATTGTAGTAGGTACGATCTACTAACGACTAGAAAAAAAACTATAGTTCGTATGAAAGTATCAGCCAAGAATTGGGCATAAAAGAGCAATTTGTGGCCCAAAAACAAAAGGTCTGGCCACACTGAGGCGGATCCCGCGCCGGACGGGACTGCGCGCGAATGATTACGAGGCCACGCGACTATTCGCGCGAGTTTGAACACCTCCATACAAGTTAGTTGACACAATCGCCGCGAACGAGTTTCGTCCCGCATCCCACGCGGGATTCGCTTCAGTTAGGTCATAGCATAATGCAGACAATGTCATCGTGTCAAAATTCTTTAATATATTTTAGATTTTATTTATTATTTATAAGGTGCCTATTTTTACTACTTTGTATTATTTTATTATTCATTTAATATTCCGCATATAATATATAATATAAATTAGAACATTCTGTCAAAATATTGCAATAAACGTTACTCAGTATTGCCAGTAAATTGATAAAATGATAAAAATTATTAATCGCAGAGTAATAACTTCTATTACATTAGAAATATAATAATTGTCATATTCTGAATTACTGTATGCTCATTAAGAACCAAACTGTATTTGGTATTCTGGTATGTAACTAAGGTATTAAATAAAATAAAATATATAAGCATTTTTATTTACTTACCATAAAAAATACAAAATTCAAGTCATTTATTCAAATTAGCCTGAGAATCAGCACTTTTCGAACGTCAAAAAATTACATAAGACAGAAAACGTCCACCCTGAACCACTTCCTAGTGCTTTAGCTGGGAAGAAGTGGCGCAACAAACTCCCCAGCAGCACAGCTGTCTTTAACATAACGCGTAGACAGTAATAGAGGGCGAGGCGAGCCTGTTTGCCATTAATATTTTCAGCTTATTATTGTCCCACTGCAGGGCAAAGCCCTCTTCTCATATAGAGAAGGCACGAGCATTGATCACCACGTTTGCTCAAGCCGAGCTGGCGATTTCAAACCTAGGTTATGAGTGTTCATTCTAAAAGTTGACAACATTGCAAGTTACTGTCAAACATTTACCTGTTTTGATTAATTCGGCAATATTAGTGAACTAGAATATTAACCTTTTAAGCGCGCGGCTAAATATCAATTGGCGTGCCCCTAGCGCGCGGCTACAAATCGACAAAATAATATCTACAATACATAAGGAGGAGCAATCGTTGTATCGATAAAAAAATTGCCAAAAAGTTTTTTATGTTTTAATTTTAAATCAGCCTTAATTTAACCACCCTAATCACTTCGTAACAATCGTTCACCTTTAAGCTAACAAGTAATTGTTTATACCAGTTACTAATTCTTCGTATTATACTTAATTGTTTAATCTTACTAAATTCAAATTGTTTACCTCACAATAATCTCTTATTAATAATGAATTGCAATTATAACGCTGAATTTGATGTTGTAACCGTTTTAGGAATACTTATTTACATCTAAAACGAAATTTTCGGTGTTACGATATTATTGCATTTCATAATCAATATTTAAGTTCACTAGTTAGCCATATTTCATATTTCCATACAGTAATGTTGCCAAATTAATCCGAACAGCGAGATATTTGACAGCTATTTGCGACGTTGCCCATTTGCAGAATGCACGCTCTTAACTATAAGTCCTGGTTTCCTCACGATGTTTTTCCTTCACCGATGTCAATAACGTCCAAGATAAACTCGGAAAGTATATTTGAAGACACATTGGTACTTGCCCGGATTTGTACCCACAACCTCGTGCATGAGAGGCGAGGCCTTAACCACTAGGACCGCGGAAGTACTCCATGACGGGGGGGGTAAACTTCTTTGGTCACCCCTTCCAAAATTGTTTTTAATGTACGTATACTTAAAATTCCGTCAAAACAAAAAGCAAATCACGGACCAAAATTGTAGGTACTGCCCCATTGTGCCATCGTAAGTTACTCATAGAATAGCGCAATGGAGCAACGAGCAGACAAACAAGGCGACAGGAATATATTTCTACACCTTTCTTTCTGAACCTTCTTTACCAAGAAGTTAAATTGGAGACCGATTTCGTTCAAACGGGGGGCGTTTGATTTTAAAAACGAAACGAAACGGGGGGCCGTTTGATTTTAGGGGGGCATTTGGCCCCCTCTGCTCCCCACTTACGCGGTCCCTGATCACGACATTGCCATTACGAGCCAATAACCCAGATTATGAAATAATTACGTGGGTACACTAAAAACAGTGATATTCACAATGTTAACACTCGAAATAAGGACAAACTACGAGCTCCCTTTCACCGGCTTCATAAGGTTCATAACTCGTTTGTTGGGCTTGGTATAACCTTTTATAACAAGCTGCCCTCTTCTTTGCTAGATTTGCTTTTTAATGCGTTTAAAACTAAAGTAAAATCCAACCTCTGTTCAAAGGCATACTATTGTATCAACGACTACTTAAATGATAAGAATAGTTGGTCGCTGTGATTAACTCAAGACAATGTTTATGTTCTTTCTCCAGAATTAGCTTACCTACTGACAGTTTATATGAGTTTATATAATTGTTTATTTTATTTGAATTTATGATTCAATTTTTTATTTATTTTTTACGAGTCAATTTAATTTAATTTTATTTTATTGTTGACATAATCTACTCATTACAATGTTTTTGTTATGAGTTGTATTGCAATTTGTGGTTAGCTAGCGACCTCGACAATTGATCATATTATTTTTTGCCTGAGCAACCGGCAGCAAGTTCGTCATGCTCCCTTAGATGTCACTGCTTGCGGTAGCGTCGGGGGTCGGGTTGCCTCCTTCCCTCAAATATGGCGAGGGGGGTAATGGCTGATCTTTGCGTTATGCTCGTGAACGGGTGCTCCTTGTGGTGACTGGTCGTCTTGCTGATCATGGTTTTGTTATTGTTACTAGTAATTAACTGTTCATTTTTTTTATCACGATGGATGGTCCTAGTTTATCATTTATAACTGCCAATTACAGCTTTATGTAAGCGGGCACGCCCTTTATGTCTGGGAGGCTTTTATTTAGATATTTAGTTCTGTTTACGTTTAGTTTTATTTTCTTTTTATTTTTTTTAAATAATGCTTGAGTATAGTCCTCGATGTTTTTGGTTGGTATATTGGCGTGTGCTAGCTGACAAATGGCCTATAATTTATCATTTGAATTATGTTTTGTGTTGCATAATGTAGGTTATTTTGTATACTATTGTATAGAATCATTCTCTAACTTGAACAGACAGCTGTGCTGCTGGGGAGTTTGTTGCGCCACTTCTTCTTCCCAGCTATTACTAGTAATTAACTGTTCTTTTTTTTATCACGATGGTCCTAGTTTATTTATCATTTATAACTGCCAATTACAGCTTTATGTAAGCGGGCACGCCCTTTATGTCTGGGAGGCTTTTATTTAGATATTTAGTTCTGTTTACGTTTAGTTTTAATTTCTTTTTATTTTTTTAAAATAATGCTTGAGTATAGTCCTCGATGTTTTTGGTTGGTATATTGGCGTGTGCTAGCTGACATATGGCCTATAATTTATCATTTGAATTATGTTTTGTGTTGCATAATGTAGGTTATTTTGTATACTATTGTATAGAATCATTCTCTAACTTGAACAGACAGCTGTGCTGCTGGGGAGTTTGTTGCGCCACTTCTTCTTCCCAGCTAAAGGCACTAGGAAGTGGTGAAGGGTGGGCGTTTTTGGGGGACTGTCTTATGTAATTTTGACGTTCGAAAAGTGCTGATTCTCAGCCTAGTTTGAATAAATGACTTTTAAATTTTGAATTTTGGTAAAGACTTAAATATTTGGTGAAAAATAAGGTTTATAATAAAACTATGTGCTTCATAATTAAATCTCTTTTTATTAAATCAACTGTTAATAAACAAAATTGGTACAACAATATACCTAAACATTTAAAAATTAACAATACACAAGTCAAAAGCAATGTCACTTACAATTAATTTATGCCCGATTTTTAAGGTCCACAGATCTACAAGGTCACATTTAATTAGTTAGCGAGACTCAACAGACCTAATGTACACTATTTAATGAATAAACTCTGATTAAGAATAATACCTCATAATCTAGGCATAAGTCTTACATATTATACAAAATTATGGCGGAAAAAAAGAAACATTAATTATTACATAACAAATGAATCTGTCCCCTCGATCAAATCTATATTTAGAGAGCTTAATGATTTTAATCACATGAGATAGATACACTTTTCCTTAAAAGCTTTTGCTTAGTTTTTTACTCTATTTATCATGGTTCTAGCATAAATTGAAAATTATATATTTAGAAATTTATATATATATAATTGGTCTGATTCTCATAAAGCACTAACTATAATAATTGTCAGTTTCGTTATAACAAAATAAGTACGCTTTGTCATAAAACAAAGGTTTTTTTTATCTTAAAATTATACATAACATAACATCACGCCTGTATTCCCCGGAGGGTTAGGCAGAGGTGCACCTATAGTACAATCACATTTCGCCAGTTATGTTTAAGTCCCATGTAATGGGGCGGGGGTAGGGACACGAAACAAGTATCGATACTTTGTGGTATCGAGTACATTTCCATTCGATACCGATACTTTTGTACTGGATACTTTTACTCAATGAGTACTTTTTGGCAGGTATCGTATCGAATAAGATATTAAGTTTTAAATAGGTACCTAATCTTAGAAATTACCCATTTAAAACTTGCGACCTTACGGCTTATGTTTATGGTTATGGCAACGCCATCTAGTTCACTCGTTCTGAACCTTCTAAAACATTACATCGATCTTTGCTCGAAATCGTTCCTTTCGTTTACAGTTACATTCCTAACCTTTCCTTCATTCATTTACTACACTAATCAATCACTCATTCACTCACTCGTTCACCGTTGTCATTTGTTTTTTCATGTTCTGCCCTACTGAAGTTAAATTGACGTTATTTACTGACTGATATTGACCTTTGCTCTATGCGCATTAGGCCCTAAGAAAAGTACTCGATACCTTGCAGTATCGATACTTTTGTTTCGATACTTTTATGAGTACGATATTTTTTTTCGATACTACTCATGAGTACAGTATCGATACTTTCTATTCGATACCGTGTCCCTAGGCGGGGGCGACTTATAAGTACTATAATATAATTCAGTCATGTTTTTACTTGGCAACTTATCTAGACTTATACAAATACAAGTCGTGTGCCGATGGGAGTATCGATCGGCAAAAATCACGAGCTTCCATTCAAACTTTCATCTCCTCTTAATAATATACAACATGTAAAAAAAACGCTATCCGATCGATCGGTGAGAGTCTATTTATACAGGGTGTCAGGGACATCGACGCGAAAACTGAAACCATAGATTCAGTACCTACATGATTCTGAAGCATGAAATTTTTCGTCGGTTATTTAAAAAAAAATCTGCTGTTTCATAGAAAAGTGCAATACCTACGCGGTCAAAATGTATGGAACAGCAGATATTTTTTTTAATAACCGACGAAAAATTTCAACGCAGGGGGGTTCAGAATGATGTACTGAATCCATGGTTTCAGTTTTCGCGTCGATGTCCCCTGCCACCTCGTATGGTAATTTTCCAGAAAAAAAAAAAATCGACACGTTTTTTTTCAATTGGGAATTTTATCGGGTTATTACATGGTGCGCGGGCGGCCGTCGTTTAGCGGGTGTCTACAAGTCATAACATATGACCCCTGTTGAAAATATTAATTTTTTTTATGGGTGGTAATTTTGGAACTAAAACTATAGCAATAACTTTTTATTTTCAATAACATTTTTTTTTAAAGTTTTTGGTAATGTTATTGCAGTACCTTAATGCCTCTTTCGGATCAACAGGGTTTTTTTTTACATATTGTATTATAAAGGTAGTATCCCCTTTAAGAGGTGAGTTTTCGAAAATCCTTCCTTTTTGCTCACTTTCTCTATACAGGGTCAAATTAAAATAGCTAGAGAAACTCCGCGGAAGAATCAGTTCTTTTTGTGTTTGGATATCAATATCCATCACGTCTGTGAAATTTACAGAAACAAAATCACATTTTTTTACTGATATTTCAAATAAATAAACTAGATACGGTCGTTGACCTCTATAAAATATAAATTATCATTAAATCAATTATTTCTTTGTTTTATCATGTTTAGATATCGATTCCATCACGTTTGTGAAGTTTTGCTAGCTTATTTAGTCTGACCCTGTATAAGGAACTCTTGTGTGAAACTTCATGTTTCTAGGACCCAGCGGTTTAGGCTGTGCGTTGTCTATACTGACAGACAACGAATGAATGAAAAAAATTTAACATTATTATTACGAGCGTGCATTCTGAAAGTTGGCAACGTCGCAAATAGATGGCAAATATTTCGCTGTTTTGACTAATTTGGCAATATTACTGTATGGAAATATGAAATATGGCTAACTGGTGCACTAAACTATTTATTATGAAATGCAATAATTAATATCATAACACCGAATATTTAGTTTTAGATGTAAAAAAAGTATGGAAACTTTCCAAATGCCTTTTTACACCTAAAACGGTAACACCATCAAATTCAGTGTTATAATTGCAATTCATTATTAATATTCTAGTTCACTAGTTAGCAATATTTCGTATTTCCCAATAGTAATATTGCCAAATTAATCAAAACAGGTAAATATTTGACAGCTATTTGTGATGTTGCCAACTTTTAGAATAAACGCTCTTTAAGTGGAAAATTTATGAATATTTTTTAACTTAACCTTATTTTTATGGTTGTATCCCAGCCATGTTTACTCTATATCACATACTAACACATTATATGCATTTTTAATTACTATAATGAACATCGCACATCTTAACCCGATTCAAAGTTTTTCATTGAAATTTGAGTTTTATTGCGTATCACGTACAGTCACATTTCCATTCTACGACGTTGCGTTGGCAACTATGTCACAAAATTTTGTAAATTTAACTGTACGTTACACGATATAAAGTTCCCATTTCAATGCTTTATTTGGAGCAGAGTCGATTCGATGTGCAGCCATAAAATATCTACCATTTTAGTAGTTTTTAAACTTAAAAATAATTAATGGAATTTGTATAAATGGAATCATCGATACGACGAAGAAAGCTTAAAACTATGATATTCTCTTAATCACAGACGTAGGAATGTCCAAAATATAGTTTTAGGCTTTATTTTAAATTATTTTGAGGTATACTTGAAATAATTCACAAAAAAAAAGCTATAATAATATTTAAAGCCAACGTTCGTGGCAGCCGCGTCATAAAGCGAGGGAGCGAGATGACACGACTCTTTTTAATGAAATTCCGTACTAAGGTCGCGTTTAAAAGCAATACACGCAATATTCACCATCCTACTTGCACGTTATATGACCGTGATAGAATCTTTTTTTAATATCATAATCAGCCTATAATGTTGCCACTGCTGGCACACAGGCCTCTCTTCAAGAGGGAGTGGGCCGTAATCTACCACGCGGGCCCAGTGCGGGTTGATAGATGTCACATGTCTTCGAATTTTTGATTCTAGGACATGCCGGTTTCCTCACGATGTTTTCCTTCACCGTTTTGAGAGCAGTGGTGATGAAATTATTTACACAAAGTAAAGCGCCTGCCTGGGGTTGAACCCACGACTTACAACTCGCAAGTCGATGCCGCTAAAAATCTTTTTTGTAAACTTGTTTTTTTTTCAACCTGTATTATGGGCAATAAGTTTGCTAAGCTGAAGTGGGACTGCACCCTAATCGCGTAACACACAATCAATCACAATCTGAAGGATATTGCTAATCCATTGCTTCATATGCTCGAAAAAATTGTCTGCTCAACAACGTAAATAACGCAATGAATATTGTTGAACTGTCGAAATGAAAGCCATTGTTACTGTTGTTATGCAATTACCCCGCTGGACGGGCCATGTATGTAGGATGCATCGAGGCAGATGGGCCAGTCGTCGCGCAGTGGGAGCCAGAAGATTAACTTAGAGGCGTTTATGGAACACTAGCTGCGCCCCGCGATTTCATCCGTATAAGTCTCGATCCCGTGAGAATATTGGGCTAAAAAGTATCCAATGTCCTAACCCAGGTCATGATCTACCCATGTGCCAAATTTAATCCAAATCTGTTCACCCGTTTTAGCGTTAAAGCGCAAAAACAAACAATCTCATTTTCGCATTTATAATATTTGTTAGGTTTGGATTGGTTAAGAGTGGAAAGTTGTGGGAGAGACCTTTTTTCCACAGTGGAAGAATAAACTTAATAATTATTATTATTACAGCCGGTGGTTTATACAGGGTCAAAGTAAATTAGCTAGCAAGCGAAGAACTTGTGACTAAGTAGCAACAGCGGCACGGATCAATCCATCAAGTTAAGCTACGCTTGCCGGGGTTGGTCTGATGGGTGACCATTTTTACACACCGAGAGTCCTCCGTGCCTCGGAAAGCACGTTAAGCCGTTGGTCCCGGTTGTCATTCGTGAATCTTTGACAGTCGTTACGGGTCGTCAGAAGCTCTAAAGTATGACAACCAGTCTTACCAAGGGTATCGTATTATCCAGTTTCTGGGTTGTGGAGGTCAGATAGGCAGTCACTCCATGTAAAATACAATAGACGTTGATATATTTAGTAACCTGTTCCACTTAACTATTCCTAAAGAGCTATAAAAAAACCCTGTAAGAAATCGATACACGTTTCACCTCTCAACGAGGCATCCTCAGGATGACGATTGACTTGTCCCGAACGCGGCGTGTTACCACACCGAGCGTTGGACGCAAAGACCAGCTGACTGCTGGGGCTCATAATCGGCATCCTGAGGATGCCTCGTTGAGAGGTGAAACACGTGTCGACTTCTTACAGGGTTTTTTTATGGCTCTTTAGGAACAGTTAACAGGTTACTAAATATATCCACGTCTATTGTATTTTATAATGGATTTGCGCAAGGTCACGCCTGAATCAATTAACTATCTTTTCTCCATGTGTTCAGCTACATCCGGTTAGACTGGCAGACGACCCCAACATAGCTGGGAAACAGCTCGGCAGATGATGTTTGATCATGTTTAGATATCAATCCCATCACGTTTGTGGAGTTTTGTTAGATAATTTACTTTGACCCTGTATTTGTAGACTAGAATTAAATAGGCCAGCCTATATTTTTCTGTGGATATCTTTAGAAAATAAATCTAAGATAAATGAAGGGTAGATAACCTGTTTGAATCTTTAAAGTACACATTCTTCTTCTTTTCTTGTGGTTAGTGACTAACCTAGTGTCAGAGTTTTAAAGCTGCCCATGGGCCTCTGACTTGGCTTCACATGCCGTTGAGAAATATCTCTCAGGCATGCCGGTTTCCTCAGATGTTTTCCTTCAACGTTTTAGAAGCAAGTGATAATTACACAATACGCACATGAATCCGAAAAGTCAGAGGTGCGTGCCTTGGGTTCGAACTCGAGACCTATGACTTGGCAGTCTGACGGTCACACCACTAGGCTATCACTGTTCAAGTAAACATAACATCATGCCAGTATGCCCCGTAGGGTTAGGCAGAGGTGTACCTATAGTACACCCACATTTCGCCGGTTATTATGACCTATGTAATAGGGGGCGAGCCTATCGCCATCAACCGGGCACAAATCCAGACTCCGGGCTGCTACTGAGTAATTCCAGATGGATAACCCAATAACACTTTGCCCGACCCGGGAATTGAACCCAGAGCCTCATGCTCAGCAGTAGCGCTTGCGACCACTAGACCAATGAGGCAGTAAGACTTAAAGTATGTTTATTTTAAGTTGATTGATTTGCAACATACAATGATAAACCTTACTGCTTTTTTACAACATAATTTTTTTAACCGCCTCTGTGGTTTACTGGTTAGACCTACTGTCTCAGACACAGAGGTGGGTTCGATTCCCAGTAGGGGCAACATTTTCTATTCGGTTTGGTTGGTGGTAGGGCTTGTACTAAGTCCGCCTGGCTAGCTACCACCATCTTATCTAAGTCTGTCGCCATAACAACAATGTTAACAGCATTGTTGTGTTTCGGCAGTTAGAGTTAAGATAGCCAGGTCCTCTGTGGTTGAGGATTCCGGGTGAAGCTCGCTTTCACCTTCGGCCTGATCATCACTTACCATCAGGTGAGATGCAGGCCAAGAGATTCCCAGTTGTAAAAATAACCAATTTTTATTTAAAAAAAAAGGGTGTGCTAACGGCCACACAATGGAAGTGAAAACTCGAGCCGAGAATACCCGAATCAGCGTCACCGACCCGAGCGTGACGGTTCAGAAAGAGCGCAAAATGCGCCTAAAAAGGCTCCTCCGTGCATCGGAAAGCACGTTAAGCCGTTGTCTGACAGCCAATTTTTGCCAAGGGGTATCGTACCGCGTCCACGTGGTATCACCCAGTTACTGGGTTGTGGAGATCAGATAGGCAGTCGCTCCATGTAAAATACTGGTATTCAGCTGCATCCGGTTAGACTGGAAGCTGACCTTAACATGGTTGGGAAAAGGCTACGCAGATTGATTGAACGAATAACAGATTTATTTAATATTCAGCTCTAAAATCAGCATTGAGCTAGAAGTGCCATTTTAATCATCTTAAATGAACACAATATAACTTACACAATAATATTTCTGTTAACAACATTTTGCCTGTAACAGTAATTCCCGATTTCTATAACTAACCTATCGTTATTTTAACTTTCGTTAATATCGTTCATTCTAAAAGTTGGCAACATTGCAAACGGCTGTCAAATATTTACCTGTTTTGAATAATTTGGCAATATTACTGTATGGAAATACGAAATGTGGCTAACTAGTGAACTAGAATATTAACCGTTTTAGGTGTAAAAAGGGCATTTGGAAAGTTTCCAAATATTTTTTTTTTACATCTAAAACTAAATATTCGGTGTAACGATATTCATATCAATATTTGCGTTCACGAGTTAGCCATATTCCATGTTACCATACAGTAATATTGCCAAATTAATCAAAACAGTGAAATATTTGACAGCTATTTGCAACATTGCCCACTTTCAGAATACACGGTCTTAAGATACGATTTTCAAGACGAGTAGTGGCCGCTACAGTGTCCGCAATTTACGGGCGAATGACGTCAATGAAACTTTATTTATGAAAGTAAGTTGATGTGTTTTCCTAGAGAGTGTTTTTGACACCGTACAGTCAAACCCCGCTGCCATCATTTTCATGTCACCGCGGCCGTCATGTGGCGGTCACCGCTTTTCTAGGGAACCGTAGCTTTTGCCAATACGGTCACGAATCCGGCCAGTCGTGGCCGGCTAGTGGTATTGTATGGCCTGCGGCCAGTTGGCCGTTGCGACAAACTGCGCGATTCTTATCGATTTCTATAGTTTACCTGGACGCTGCGACCACTGGTCGTGGCCTTAATATACATAAATATATTTTTAATAAAGGAAACTAAAAAACTATTTGTTTTGGCATAGTTAACCTAAAACTAAATATCTATGGAGCTAATTAATCTTATTCAAAAATATTAAAATATCTTATACTTGAATTTATAGTTTCTGCATTGGTCGACAGAGCTTCGAAATCTCCCATAGTAGTTGATACTATCACTTTCAATGCACTTTCCAGTATTTGGGCTTGCCCCAAGCATTTGATTACAATTTGCCTGAAATCAAAAGAAAAGTAAGATTATAATTAACACTTCATCACGCCGTATTCTTTGAAGAAACAAAGAAAAGAAAAATTGTTTATTCTGCACAAAATAAACGTACATTACAAAAAAAATATTACATAAAATACTCATTCACCAAAAGCCAAAAGCTTCGTATTCATTATTCTAAAGCTAATAAAGTTTGACAATTTTTTTCTATTGTTTATGTCAAGGCCAGAGACCAAAGACAATTTACAATTTTGTTTGCATATGACAATAAAAAATGAAAACTAACAAATAATCAAAACATAACAAAATGCCAAGTCGCATATATATGCCAGTGACCTTGAAGTTAGCTTGCGTGTTCTATACTGAGCTCACGCAACGCCACATCAAACTATACATTTCCAGTATAAGCTGACCTCGCATTGTACGGCAATCCTTTACAATGCGAGATCAACATAAACTGGAAATGTATAGCTTGATGTGTAGCCGTGTGTACGTCCAGCCAGGACTCGCCCATCAAGGAGCGCTGTCCCAAATTAGATGCATTATTAATTTATTATACATAAAATAAAAGGTATTTCAATAAACATGTATGCTAAAAGATCAATAATTATAGTATCTTTAAAATGTTGAAGGTTTCAGAAAAATACGCTTGATAGATTTTGCCTGATTCTCAGTTTTTTATCCGCGTTAGACGTAAATTTACAAATTAATTTCACTATGTAATATAAATATAATCTAAAATATTCCTATATTAAGTTATTAAGAAAATGCTCTAATTTAATATATATTTTTTCCAAATCATTAACACTACTCGTTTAGACGTGATCTTCAGTATAAAATCATTAAAAGTCGGTTATCGTCGCCTGAAGGATTGGGCCGAGGTCAAACTCAATAAAAAAAAAAAAAGTAATTACAGACACTTTTGAATTATCAAGGTGTTTAGTATATTCCACATTTCGCCAGTTATGTTTAATTATAGTCACGATCATAAATATATTACTTTTTTAAATCCACTACGAGGAAGTTCTTGGACTGCATCTCACCTAATGGTAAGTGATGATCAGGCCGAAGGTGGAAGCGAGCTTCACCCGGAATCCTCAACCACAGAGGAACTGAATATCTTACCTCTAACTGCCGAACCACAACAATGCCGTTAACATTGTTGTTATGGCGACAGACTTAGATAAGATGGTGGTAGCTAGCCAGGCGGACTTAGAACAAGCCTTACCACCAACCAAACCGAGCAGAAAATTTTGCTCCTACTGGGAATCGAACAAGGGACCTTTGAGTCTGAAACAGGTGGTCTAAACACAAGATTAAAAATTCAAAAGTCATTTATTCAAACTAGGCTGAGAATCAGCACTTTTCGAACGTCAAAATTACATAAGACAGTCCCCCAAAAACGCCCACCCTTCACCACTTCCTAGTGCCTTTAGCTGGGAAGAAGAAGTGGCGCAACAAACTCCCCAGCAGCACAGCTGTAAACAAGACCACAGAGGCGGTCAAAAACAATGCAAAGCTTGGCAATAATATCTAATTGCATGATACATTCATTAATATCTGTTGTCAAGATGACAGCAAATATATGTGATCATTTGTGGAAGGTATATACAAGTAGCAAAACAAATATATGACATCGAAGGAATCCCAAAATTATCTGAAGTGACAAGCGACGCCAAAAGATAGGATTCTGCATTATTGTGAGAGCAGTGGTAGCCCAGTGGTATCGGCCGCGACTGTCTAGTTGTAGGTAGTGAGTTCAAACCCAGGTAGACACTTTACTTTGTGTATTTAATTGCATCACCACTGCTCTCAAAACAGCGAAGGAAAACATCGTGAGGAAACCGGCATGTCCTTAGAACCTAAACTCAAAAGCATTTATTTCAATTAAACCATTTACAGGCACTTTTGAATTGTCAAGGGGTTGGTCAGTCAGATGAAGCTAGTTGCCCAATCCAAAGCGTAGTAGGTACCTATGGAGAAGAACGGGCAAGAAACTCCACGGACACTATTTTAAATCATAATATTGTTACAAAATATTGGTTACATCATTCGTGTTGAAATTATACATCTGAGAACAATGTAGAAAGACGTGCACGTTAAAAGCGTTCGTAATAAAAAGACAAAAACAATTTAAAAATTAAAATAAGCCGTGGCAGCTAAGAGATGACTAGTCCCAACTGACGGCGCCCGTTCACGAACATGACGCATAGATCAGCACCATTTAGCTCAACCATTTTGAAGGGAACTTAACGACCCAACACACGCAACAATTCGAAGACATCAAGACGTGACATCCTCCAACCCGCACTGGGCCCGCGTGGTGGATTATGGCCCACTCCCTCTCACAGAGAGGAGGCCTGTGTCCCAGCAGTGGGAACATTACAGGCTGATTATGATTATGCTGTACCGTGTACCTTGGTGCTGGAGAAGAATGGTGGGGGTATCATGGACAGAATTCCGCACAAACGTCTCCATACTCCAAGAACTCTGCATCAAACAGCGTCTATCAGCACTAGTACAGTCTCGAATACTAACGTTTTTTGGTCATGTCTCCAGGCGGAATAATGACTCCATAGAGCGTCTAGTGGTGCAGGGCAGAGTGGAAGGTAATAGGCCACGCGGGAGGTCGCCGATGAGGTGGACCGATCAAATAAAATCCGCGGTTGGAAGCCCTGTTAATGAATGCGCCAGACTGTCATGTAACAGAACCAGATGGAGGGAGATCGTGAGGCGGGCAACGACTATACCTGCGATTGGACACAGTTCATTGTGACCACGACCGCTCTGTCAAGAGCGAAACGAAGAAGTACCCTGTAATAGTGGGAATTAAATAAGCTTGTATTAATTACCTATATCGCGTCATTCTCTTGTCTGTGGTCGCTTCGACGCCCGCATTTCGTAACAACATCTTCAATACTGTGTTTTCTGCTGATTCCCTCTTGATAATACTGAAATAGAAATGCAAATTAATGAACGTCAAAATTTACAAAAAATTTAATCGCCCCTTCCAAAAAGTAGTTTTCGTATGGAGAAGAATGGGCAAGAAACTCCACCGTTACTCTTTTAAAATGTTTTACAATATTTTGTATACATTAAATATATAATTATATGTGAAGACTAAGCACCTGGAATAAGATGACAGAAAACTGTGATGATGTGTAACATCTGACGTCTTGGCTGAAGTACAGTATTTATATTTTGCTTAATGTCCCTCGGGTATCATCGGATTTCCGAATACAAACGAATGGTAATTTCCATGTCCATCAATTATTAGATTTATCGTGTATAATAATTTGAATTCAGAACTAAGTTCTTTATTGTTGTTTTGTTTTGACTTCCGTGTGAACTATATAGAGCTGTAAAACTATTTTCCTATCTGTCGTGCCTGCGACTTTAGCAGCTTTGCTCCTTTTTTTAAAATAAATTACATTAAGTTAAAAGAGTATTAACAACTCTAAATACTTCCAAGTCGATTGAGAGCGTCCGGTCGTCCAAGTGCAAAGGGCAACTGATAGAAATCCGACAACTGACGAAACACGAAGTTTGCCGAGGGACATTAAAAAATAGAAATACAATATGTATGATGTAAGCAATATTTATCATCATCATCATCCGGTTTACAATCTCTCAGAAAATGGGTTGGTCCCATCTGACGGCCAACTCTAGCACCGCGCGCGCTCATTGGTCAAATCAAATAGCGCGCGTTTCCCCGGCTTCCTGTTACACACTTCCGTCCCTTTTCACGAAATCACTCCCACAGATTGCAGGAAAGCGAGAGAAAAGATTTTACACATAAAAAAAAACTAAACTGACCTTCTTAACTGTTGTATGATGGCCACCATGTCTTCCAATGCCTTGCTAGCTTGATTATGTAGAGCATCCTTCCTTTTCCCAGATAATTCAGTTTCACGAATTTCGTCAATAAATGTGGTACTGAAAAAATTTAAATAATTACATGACATCATCACGCATTATCAAATACCTAGCCTTTTCCCAACTATGTTGGGGTCGGCTGCCAGTCTGACCGGATGCTGCTGAATACCAGTATTTAACATGGAGTGACTGCTTATCTGACCTCCACAACCTAATTACTAGGTAACACGATACCCCTTGGTAAAACTAGTTGTCAGACTTTCGGGCTTCAAAACTCAAACTCAAAGCATTTATTTCTAATAAACCAATTACAGGTACTTTTGAATTGTCAAGGGGGCGACAGCCTATCTGACCTCCATGATCCAGTTACTGGATAATACGATACCTCTTGGTAAGACTGGTTGTCAGACTTTCGGGCTTCTGACGACCCGTAACGACTGTCAAAGATACACGAATGACCAGCCGGGACTAACGGCTTAACGTGCTCTCTGAGGCTCGGAGGGGTCTTGGTAGGTAAAGATTACCAATCCATGGACCAACCGCGGCAAGTGTAGCTTAACTTGAACGATCGACCCGTGCGACTACTTAGCTACAAGTCCTTCACACATAACATCATGGTTTGTAACAGTAATTAATCAAATACAAAACACCCCATTGGGGAAGACAGACATTTATAGCACACCCACATTTCCCCAGTTATGTTTAAGTCCCATGTAATAGAGGGCGAGCCTATTGCCATCAACCGGGCACAAATCCAGACTCCGGGCTGTTACTGAGAAATTCCTAACGTAAAAACCCAATAACACCTTGAGAATCGAACCCAGTAAGCCGACGTGATAAAATCGCGGCGGTATTTTATCGCGCACTGGATTTTCAACTCTCGGTGTTAACCCGAGCGTTGAGAATCCAACGTGCTAGGACGCACACTCGTCCTAGCACGTTGAAAAACCACACTGTTGGATTTTCAACTCTCGGCGCTAAGCAAAGAGTTGAAAATCAAGTGCTCGAAAAAAAATCGCCGCGATTTTATTACGTCGGTGCGGACGTCGGCTAAATCCTAGTACCGTTTCATCATCATTCATAGCCTCTTCCCAACTATGTTGGGGTCGGCTTCCAGTCTGACCGGATGCAGCTGAATACCAGGATTTTACATGGAGCGACTGCCTATCTGACCTCCACAATCCAGTTACCAGGTACCACTTGGCACAGATCAAAATAGATGGTTCACTCCGCTAAATTATTTAAATAAAAAGCGACTCTTGCTACCACACAAAAAATAAATGAACATTATAAGTATTTATTTAAATATATAACTATATCAAGTGCACTAATAACAATATAAAATATTCAAGCTAATAATTAAATAATCATTAATAATATATAATCTAATACAAAAATAAATAAATAGATTGACCTACACATATTATATTCAGAGAATAAATTAATGAGTAATACATTTAAATCAATATAATAACTAATATTGTTGCAAAAAAAAAAAATTGACGGATAGGACATAATTTAAATATTTAGTAATAAGCTTTCTCTCTCTTACTTATTTAAAATGTTGCTGTGCCCGACAGGGTCCATAATTGTTTCAATTTATTTTTCCCTACCACCTGTATGTGTACATTATGGATCTGAGATTAGCGACCTGAGCGCTAATTACCTACAGTTATAATTATTTACCTAGAAATTGCCTCTCTTTCTATCGTGTAACTTTTAGATCTTCTGTCTACGTTACTCTCACTGAATTGACCCGACAAGACGAGCCCGCCGCGCACTTGTAGCTTGAAGTGAACCATCTGTGTTCATCTGTGCCCTCGGTAAAACTGGTTGATCGGTTATTGGGACAAAATAGGAAAAACATTTTTTTTAAAAAATACTTACACAAATGTATAAATAACTTTGAAAGTAGTACTCAATTCGTTTAGAAATATTTTGACCAACGAATGAGCGTACGTACTATCATTTTCAAAACCAGAATCGTTTGTACTATCATCTCGAACAATTTGAGTTGTTTTTCCGAAATTTCCCGAAGTGTCGGAATTATCGAGTTGTGTTCCGGAATCGTTATTGGGAGTTTTGGAATTATCTTTTCCGATACAACTTTCGTTATGAGATTCCTGATTTTCGGTGTAAGTGTCACTTTGGACTTCGCGATTACTTTTTTCTGCCTTTTCTTCATTATTTTCTGATACAGAATTGAAGAAACGGCTGGTAATGTTTCCATAGTTCTTGGTCTTTTCAACTTTTTTACTAGAATGTTCTGTATCAAATGTGCAATTGTTATTTTTAGAATCAGGGCTAATCGAGGGCGTAATGTAAAAATCTTCTAAAGTACACATCGTGGTGTCTAGTCCATAATTATCTTCAAAATGATTATTTTTATTAATATCTTGGGAATTTTTATTTTTTTCGGAAATTAAATCAAAATCTATAACATTACCATCGACACAAGGTTCGTAAATATCAGAATAGAATAAATCTAAATCAAGAGGCTCTCTGTCGTTGAATTTCTTTTCAAATTCGTCAATTAATTTGATGTTTCTTTTGATTTTCGGTCCATGTTTTTCTATGTTCTCTAGGAAAGTGTTCTCGTGAGTTGTATAATTAAATTCTGCATTAACTTTTGATCCATTATTCTCTATATTTTCAATAAGTTTCTTCAACGGTACATCTTTTTCTTGGTCAATTTCAATTTCATTTTCGTCGGGAAAAAAATTAAAATCATTTTGTTTATTTTCGATATTACTTAGTCCCGTTAATTTAGTTTCATTTTTTGTATTTATTTCTACTTTTTCAATATTGTCAGGTTCGATAATTTGATTATTCTCTAGCAGTCTTATTAGTTTTGGTCCATCTTTCATCCTATTGTGTAAATTTTCTTCCAAAGTATTACACAGAGACATAATTTTTTTATTGTTAATTTTTAAAAGATTCAGATTTTTACCTATTGTTCTTACTACTTTGAAGTCTGTATGCTGAAATATTATAAGAAAAATATTAATTTACACTATACTCAAAATTCAAAAGTCATTTATTCAAACTAGGCTGAGAATCAGCACATTTCGAACGTCAAAATTACATAAGACAGTCCCCCAAAAACGCACACCCTTCACCACTTCCTAGTGCCTTCAGCTGGGAAGAAGAAGTGGCGCAACAAACTCCCCAGCAGCACAGCTGTCTGTTCAAGTTAGAGAATGATTCTATACAATAGTATACAAAATAACCTACATTATGCAACACAAAACATAATTCAAATACTATCAGTAACATAATATTACGTTTGTATTGTCCCTTTGCCCCTAAGGGAAAGAAAACCCACATTTCGCCAGTTAGCTTCTTTATAATTAAAAAAACTTTTTTACAAAAAATACAACCGACTTCCAAACTACAAAGTGAAAAGTAACTTTAATTTCGGAAGTCGGTGTCTTTGGATCAGTATTTTAGTTTTTTTTTTTCACTTTTTAGTGATTTGGTTTGTAATTTATGTAAGTTACAATAGCCTTATGTCAACTGCTCATCAAAAATACCCAAATCGCTATAGATGTGAATATAATATTTGAAGAGTTCCCTCGATTTCTCCAAGATCCCATCATCAGGTCGTGACCAAATGACAATGGGACCAACCTGAAAGTATACCCTTTCAAACAAAAAATAATTTTTCAAATCGGTCCAGCGGTCTTCGAGTAAACGGGGAACATAAATTTAAAAAAATCGACGAATTGAGAACCTCCTCCTTTTTTTGAAGTCGGTTAAAAAATATATCTCTTTATCACACACTTTGGTGTGTCACTGCAACTTTTCCAAAATCGAAAATTATTTTTTTACATTTTCATGACCAGGGTCCTGAAAAACCCCTGGAAACTGATTTTTGTTAAAATATTTTTTTTAGAAATTGTTTTTTGCTTCATTTCCAGATTTTTGAGGTTATGGTATTGACTTTTAAGGAAAAGTGGCAGTGACAAACCAAAGAGTGTTATCTCAGGAGTGTATAAAAAAAAAATGGCAGCGATACGTCAAAAATTGTGGTGTAGGCAGATTTTTTAACAAAAAACGTCATTTTTTTCACACTGTGCGGCGGTTCAGAATCATGTACTGAATCCATGGTAACAGTTTTCGCGTCGATGTCCCTGCCACCCTGTATACAGAAGATATATAAAAATCAACTTACATTCTCAATCATATGATTTGTTTCATCCAAATCTTCCTCGTAGGTTTCCCATTCTTTAAAATGTTTCTTTAGATAGTCTATCACGAATGATTTCTTTTTGATGACTAAAAAAGAAAAAAATAAAACGATTTTGATTTCATAATCTTAGTAGTAGAACAGAATGAAGAAAAAAAAATAACAAAAATCTGCCCAGCCATTACGGAAAAATCAGTGTACAGTCACGAACATAAATATATTACTATGGACAGCTCGGCAATAATATCTAATAATGCCTCTTTACTTCAATAACGTGACAATAATATTGTCGGACTTACCACTTTATTGTTGCTTCAATAACGTGAAAAATCCGACAATATTATTGTCGGACTTATTACGTTATTGAAGTAAAGATACGTTATCATGATTCATAATATCTGTCGTCAAAATGACGGCAAATATAATGTGATCATTTGTGGAAGGCAGACAAGTGGCAGCACAAATATGTGAAATTGAAGCACAGACATATAAAGAGTGGCAGACTAAACATTAATCCATAGTTATATTTATATCTATGGACATGATTTTCTATCCTTTTTTTGCTAAGCGGCAAGTCGTAAATTGTATCTCGTTCTGTCACCTGTTGTCACACTGACTCACACATAGGCAAAATTTGACGCGTAGCTTGTTTAGGCCGCGCCGCCATATTGATAAGCAACATTATCTGCATCGCGTTCTATGTTTCAACCGCGTTATTTAGTCAGGGACGGATTTGGCAACAAAGACGAAACTTTTTGTAAAATATTTACCATTGAATTTTATCAAACAGAGCCTCAGTTAACACTACGATTTTATAAATCTTTTTGGTGACATTGTTCCAGAATACTGCAAAGTGCAGATTATCACTGTACACACACATGCTATTATTAATAAATTATAAAATGAATTATGTTACCCTGTATCTGTGAGATGGATAACATGAACATAGGCATAGGTAAGTATACATAAATAGGCTACTCACATAACTTTGAAATTTCATTCGGCAGGTAATAATTGATTGATTGACTTTATTGTTAAGTAATCTACACTTCTTTTATCCAGAGAATTTAGATTTTCACGGATTTTCAGTAAGTACCTATAATGGTTGTTTCAATATCGTTAGAAAATACCGGCAACCCGCCCTAGTCCGGCTCTGTTTTGACAACATTCCCTATGTGTGCGTAATGGCTACGCAATTTTTAGCGAATGTTTGGTCTGCTACTCTTTACATGTCTGTGCATTGAAGGAACACCAAACTAACTGACGAGACAAGCGACGCCAAAAAAAGGACAATGCATCGGCTTCAAAATGTATCACCGCTTAGAATGCAGTAATATCGGACATGTTATGCGTTATAAATATCTGCCTACTCAGTTAAAAGGAATTGACGAAGAATGTGATACTTCGTTGAGATCAAAAATATCTGACATCACTTTGGCAGCACAAAAACGTGACAGTATAAGATTTAGAGTTCGAGAGCAAAACAATGTGACATCCAACCAGGGATGTTACGGAGCTTTGGTTCCGGTTCCAAAAGGTCGGAACTTCTGATTAATTTTACACCTCCGATTCCGATAATTTTGAATCGGAGTTATACCAAAGTTCGAAACGCAGCGAAGCACGTGACTAGAGCGCGTAAAACAAGTTTTAACTCGTCGCCACTTCGCCAGTGTAATTTTATTTTTTTATTTTATCCACGCTCGCGCTCGAAGTTTCAGTTTATTGTTTTGTTTGTGGATGTTATCGCTAATATTTGACTGGTTAAAGAGACTGAATTATATTTCAATTGTTTCATTAAGCCTTCTCATAACATATCTTTCTTCTACTTCCGCCTTTGACTCCGGTTCCGGTTCCGATCAATCAAATTTAATACAACCGATTCCGGTTCCGGTAAAACGACTTCCATAACATCCCTGCATCCAATCAATGTTTTTGAAGTCGGTTAAAAAGAGGTTATACTCACACTGAGGTCGAATATCTTCTAGACATTTATCAACCTCTGACTTGCTTAGTGAAGGAGTTTTCACTAATTCCGGGTCGAATTCTTTAATGTTACGCTCTAAGTTAGTCTGTAAGTTGTTTAGACGTAATTCCGCATCTTTCAATTCTTCGTTTTGGGGTTGAATGTTCTAGAATAGAAAAATTAATATAATTAAGCACGCACCTCCACACCCTCCCTCACACACATGCACACTCACATACACCCACTTTTATTGCTACAACTATCCTTACATCCTTACATATTATAAAACAAAGTCCCCCGCCGCGTCTGTCTGTCTGTCTGAACGCGACAAACACAAAAACTACCGAACAGATTTTCAAACGGTTTTCACCAATGGACGGAGTGATGAATGCGGAAGGTTTTAGTGTATTGTGTAAATTGGCTGAAATTTGACGATTATTGTTGAAAATGTCGGAAAAAATCATGCCGATTGGGAATTTTATTGGCGTGCGCCGCGGAAATCGTAAAAGTTACATAAAATTTATGTTCTACAGTATTGTTCACCTTAAAAGTTCAACAAAAAATTTCGCGATGGCATATGTCTATCTTCTAAGGATGACCCACAATAACCATTTTTATCTTTCAGAATTTGATAAAAATTTCGTTATTATTTCCGAAACTATTTTTACCGGTATTATATTAATCCTTATCCAATAAACTATGTAACTTAAATTGAGCATTTAATTTAGATTAAAATATGCCTCGACATCATTTCATTTCAATTAATGGTTTAAAAGATATCACAGATTCAAAATTACGCGTAACAAAATAATTAGCGTAATTATACAAACAGTAATAACAACTAAAAAAAAGCATCGAAAACTAACAAAAAATTTTACTACGAAACAGCAGATTTTTTTTTAATAACCGACGAAAAATTTCGACGCAGGATTCAGAATCATGTACTGAAATCCATGGTAACCTGTTTGGCGTCGATGTCCCTGCCACCCTGTATATATACAAATATTGCTCTAATAGTATAGAATTTACCTGTAAGGCTTGAACTAACAGCACACCATATCCAAATATTTTCATAAAATCTTCTGGTATCAAAGACATTTTTAGTTTACCTGAAAAATAAACAAAGCAACTTATTTTTATTTTCTTAACTAGCTGCGCCTCTCGGTTTGACTCGCATAAGTCTTGATCCCAGGGGAATATCGGGATAAGAAGTATCCTATGTCCTAACTCAGGTCCTATTTTCGTAAACAATTTTGCCAAAGTTTCATTTGACAGTTCAATTACATTAATTGCGTTATTTACGTTGTTGAGCAGATTTTGTTTTCCAACTTATGAAGCAATGGATTAGCAATCTGTTTCAAATCGAAATAAATTGTGACTGTGTTGTATTACGCAATTAGTGTACAGGTCAAATTTCATTAAAATCTGTTCAGCCGTTTTATCGTGAAAGCGTAGTATAATATTAGTAGGATCAAATAATCATCTGCGTAGCCTGTTCCCAACTATGTTAGGGTCGGCTTCCAGTCTAACCGGATGCAGCTGAATACCAGTATTTTACATGGAGCGACTGCCTATATGACCTCCACAACCTAGTTACTAGGTAACACGATACCCCTTGGTAAGACTGGTTGTCAGACTTTCGGGCTTCTAAACTCAAACCATTTATTTCAAATAAACCAATTACAGGTACTTTTTAATTGTCAAGGGGCCGGTCAGTCAGAAAAATGAAGCTAGTTGTCCATTCCAAAGCGTAGTAGGTACCTATGGAGAAGAACGGGCAAGAAACTCCACGGACACTCTTTTAAATCAAAATATTGTTACCAAATATTGGTTACATCATTCGTGTTGAACTTATACGTGTGAGAACAATGTAGAAAGACGTGCACGTTAAAAGCGTCCGTAATAAAAATGTAATATCAATTCAAAAATTTAAATAAATTAAAATAAACCGTGGCAGCTAAGAGATGACCAGTCCCTACTGACGGCGCCCGTTCACGAACATGACTACCCGTAACGACTGTCAAAGATCTACAAATGACAGCCGGGACCAACGGCTTAACGTGCTGTCCGAGGCACGGAGGGGTCTTGGTATGTAAAGATGGTCACCCATCCACAGACCTACCGCGGCAAGCGTAGCTTAACCTGATCGATCAACCCGTGCAGCTGTTGTTACTTAGCCACAAGCCCAAGGATATATAATATTTATATATATATATATAGTAGGATTACAAATTAATACTTAAGGGCCTGTTTCACCATTTCCAGACCAATTCCGGTTATCTATTCTAGCTACAAGCGGAAGCTACAAGTACGCGGCGGGCCCGTCTTGTCGGGCCAATTCAGTGAGTGTAACGCAGTTAGAAGATATAAGAGTTACGCGACAGAAAGAGAGGCAACTTCCAGGTGAATATAACTGTAGGTAATTAGCGCTGTGCGACCTGAATTGCACTTTATTGTGTCGTGGCAAGAGTCGCTTTTTATTTAAATGATTTTGCGGAGTGAACCATCTCAACTTATAGTGCACGGGTAGTATAAAAAGAACATTCTCGCACGGGCTATTTTGCACTTTAAGTAACTTGTAATAAGCATCATCATTCAATGACGTAAAAAAGTCCTTACCTTGAATACAAAATGTACATTTTTCCAATAACTCTGATAATTTATTTGTAAAATCCCTTATTTCTGTATGACTACCAAACAACATTTTAATACAATTTAATGTATCTTTTAATGTCAATGGGGCTACAGTATTTTCCATACAAACACAGTTATTCTGAAAAAAAAAAAATATATATATATTAGAAAAAAAAAACATCACGCCTGTAAACCCCAATGGGTAAGGCAGACGTGTACCAATAGTAACACCCACATTTCGCCAGTTATGTTATTGTTATTAACGGTTACTTAAAAATCAACTTAGACTACATACCGCTAAAGTAGATAGTTGATGAAAATGTAAATTATCTATGATTCTGAATTCAATAGAGGAAAGTCATACCTGTAAAATGTGCATCAGAGCATCTTCCATAATCTGCATATAAGAACATATCCATTCATCAATCCTTGTTTTAATTTTATTCCTCATATTCCTACTTTTTATACGAAACCTCTTTAGTTTCTCGTCAATGGAATCTATGTTCGTGCGCGTTCCAATTTGGTCATTCACAGTCGAATTTTCGACGTGAACGGACGTGTACCGCGTTGCATTTTTGACTGGTAACAGTTGGGGAATTTTAAATAATCCTGTGCTGTCTTTGGTTTTAGGAATCTGATTTTCAAGCTGGTTATTCGTTGTAGAATCATTGTTTATGGTTCTGATGATTTTTTGTATTCTTGTCTGCGAAGCGTTTAGTATTCTGTTCTCTTTGGTCACTCCAAACGGTTCATGTCGTAATGATAAACAAGTAGTCGGCATAGCTGGCTTTACAGAATTTTCTAACTTCGATTTTGATTCGAAAAGTTTTACAATTGGTGTAGAGCGGAAAGGGTTTTCTATGTTTTCAAAATTATATTCCAAAATATCTTTTTGAAATTCATTATTTCGTTTAGAGACTGGCTTTTCAACAGAAATTGTCTTTCGAAAACTGTTTGTATTAAAAACGGTATTGGGATTCAGAATTCGTTTTTCAAAATTGACAACACCGTTTTCTTTGACATTTTGAGGTACAAAAAGATTACTACCCACATTTTGAGGTTTGAAAACATTTTTGTCATTCAAGTGTAAACTTGAAACATCGCTACTTATGTCTGAGAGACCATCAATATCAGACTTATTAATATTTTTTTGTCGAGTAACATTATTTAATTTATCACAGTCTAAGCTAGAATCAGTCTCGCTGTCAGTACTAAAAAACAACTGCTTTGTAACCGGACCCTTATAACTAAACAAATTTAAATTGTTATACTGATTTTTTCCATCTTTGTCATTTCTTGAGGTAATTGTCACAATTTTGTCATCTGCAGTAATTTCGGGTTTCTCCATATGACTAAATAAACTTTGTTTAAATTGATTTTTTCTATCTGTGACGTCGTTATTTGGGGTGATAATTTTGGTATTTTTCTTGTCTGGCGTTATACTTGGTTTGATGTCGACTCCATATTTTATTTCATTTAGTTTATAAGATTGTATGTTTAGAAATGTCGCTCTGATTTGAAGATGTGGGTCATTCGTTACAAGAACCTGAAAAAGAATAATAAAGTGCTAATAAACTTGAGCATTCACTTGTAATGAGCATTCTCTAGCGAATGTTGCAAAACTACAAAGTGAAAAATAACTTTAATTTCGGAAGTCAGTGTCTTTGGATCAGTATTTTAGTTTTTTAATACCGACTTCCGAAATTAAAGTTATTTTTCACTTTGTAGTTTGGAAGTCGGTTGTATTTTTTGTAAAAAAGTTTTTTTTTTCACTTTTTTGTGAGTTGGTTTGTAATTTATCTAAGTTACAATGGCCTAATGTCAACTGCTCATCAAAAATACCCAAATCGCTACAGATGTGCCTATAATATTTGAAGAGTTCCCTCGATTTCTCCAAGATCCCATCATCAAATCGTGACCAAATGACAATGGGACCAACTTGAAAGTATACCCTTTCAAACAAAAAAAAATTTTTTCAAATCGGCCCATCTGTCTTCGAGTAATCGGGGAACATACATTAAAAAAACCACCGACGAACTGAGAACCTCCTCCTTTTTTTGAAGTCGGTTAAAAATAAACGGGAGCGTTTTAGCGAGCATTATAGCGAGCATTATGGCGAGCATTCTAGCGAGCGTTCTAGCGAGCATTCTAGCGAGCGTTCTAGCGAGCATTCTAGCGAAAGGACAATACATTTTCTTTGAGCTTTTTGCCGAGCCGAGCCATTTTGTCAATGTTCCGCCGCCGTCCCTCTATGCTCATTAGTAGACACGGCTACACATCAAGCTATACATTTCCAGTATAAGCTGACCTCGCATTGTACGGAAATCCTATACAATGCGAGATCAGCATAAACTGGAAATGTATAGATGTGTAGCCGTGTGTACAAATGCAGCACTCGCAACCGTCAAGTCTGACATCTTCGTAAAGAATATTTTTTTGACGAGCATTTTCACGATCACTCTAGCGAACGCTGTATTCGCTAGAATGAGCGTGAAAATGTTCGTAATGATGGTTGGCTCTATGCTTGGCTCTGTTGGTTGTTCAGGTCGACAAATTTAAAAAACCGGTCAAGAGCGAGTCGGACTCGAGCACCGAGGTTTCCGTATCATTTTAAATTTTCATCGGCGAGGCCTATATTCGTCAGAGAATTTTAACACTGCACACTGCGTTCTAGAATATTTCAGTTTTAGGTTAGCGCCATCTCTTGACCAATGGTGGAACTAATGTTATTTTTGTTGATGATTTCTGAAAAAGAGTGCTATTTGGAGACATCGTTTTATTTTTCCTGTAATCTTTACATACACTTCTATCACATAGAATAATTTCAGTTTTTTTTTTTTAAATTTTTCGTCACTTGTCGAAAACTATGCGGCCTTAAAACAGAAAGAAAAATGTTTGAGAATGTACAAATAGCGCTCTTTCATAATGATACCCCACATGCCCTAGTAGCGCCACTTCGAATCTTTAAGACCTCGTTTAGTCCCTGTTGCAAAAAAATATATTCGTTTTTATTTTTTCTTTCTTATTTGCAAAATAGTTGGGCAAACGTCATCTAAAACTATTCCAAATTGATAGTATTAGTAGTTCTTGAGATATCCAGCTGTGACAGACAGACGGACAGACAGACTGAGTCGCACCATAAGGGTTCCTTTTGCCATTTTGGTGCACGGGATTTTGTCTTCAAAGTGGTTAGATGCGTGACCGCGATGGTACCTATAGACGTAATACACCCAAATTTCGCCAGTTATGTTTAAGTCCCATGTAATAGGGGGCGAGCCTATTGCCATCAACCGGGCACAAATCCAGACTCCGGGCTGTTACTGCGAAATTCCTGATGGCAAAACCTAATAACACTGCCCGACCCGGGAATCGAACCAGGACAGTGGGAATATTATAGACTGATTATGTTGATACAAGGGTATGGTAACCGCCCAAGACTTTATGCTGGCACTTCACTTGCGTGTATTTGTCGGAATATTCGCGTCACTTAGGTAATACAAAATCTACCTTTTTCACACTGATATAAAGTTAATTTTGTATTTACGATGTAACGCGAAGTGAAGTGCCAGCATTAAGTTCAGCATTCGAACTTGTAACGTCTAGAGCCAACGCAGCGCAGCACGGTTTTTACTGCTTACCTAATATCAACCTTTCACTGGTTCAATTAAAGTTCAAAATAAATACATTTTCATTCGTCCCAAAGAGCATCAACGCGGACAGTATTTGCGACTTTATTTTAAGAGACGCAACGTTGATATTTGTTTGGTAACGCCCGCACGTCTTTCCATTCTGTAAAAGGCCAGAACGCAAGGGTGTGAAACTAATCGCGTATAGATTGGAAACCACGTTTTTCGGTTTTCCAATCTATACAAGAGTAGTACGCAAATACTCGCGTATACTTCGTAGTGACCAAATTAATTACCTTATTCCATAATATACAGTGCAAGTACAGACAAACTATGTTCTTAATGTCCCTCGGCAAACCTCATGTTTCGTCAGTCGTCGGATTTCTTTCAGTTGCCCTTTGCACTTGGTGCAGACCGGACGTTCTCAATCGACTTGGAAGTATATAGAGTTGTTATTACTCTTTGAACTTAATGTAATTTATTTAAAAATTTTAGGTGAAAAACGTCAAATTCAGAATAGAAAAATTGCCATTTTCACTAAATTAATAACTCAGTGCTATCTTAATGCTGTCAAACTAAAATATAGTTAAGTTGTGTCACTTTAGTCAGAATGGGAAATCGTCATTTGACAGGAATAAACAAAATTTTGGTGATTTTTCGTCTAGTTTAGAGGTATTTGTGACAAGAGAATCGGCACCCATGTATACGCGAGCAGTTTCTTATGGCTGCGTTCTGGCCTTGTATAGATTGGAAATACGCAACGCGGGCGGCACTTAGACCAACGAGGCAGTGGTACAAATACTAGAATACTAGATATGATTATTATTACTTACCACGTAATAATTTTTACTAACAACTTTCATACAGCAGTGTAGAATGCTGTCAGTAGTCACTACGATGTTGCTACTTTCTGAGGATCGAGGTTCAACTGTGGACAAAATGATTTAAAGATTAACATATTATATAGCCGGCAGGTTTTATACTTTGAATCGAGCTCACGGCGTCGGCTACAATAACAGAACTCATTTTCAGCAGCATGGGGCCACGGCACACACCGCCCGGGACTCAAAGATTAAAGTGAGAGAGCTCTTTCCTGGTAAATTGATAAGTCGATTCGGCGACATAGCCCGGCTCCCTAGATCTCCAGATCTGACTCCTTGCGACTTTTTTCTTTAGGGATATCATAAGTCTCGCGTTTACAATCAACAATAGAGGCTTTACAAGAAAATATCCGACGCGAAATTGAGGCTATCAGTCCAGAACTTTGCAAAAGAGTTTTCACCAATGAAGGAAAGATTTCAATAATGTTTGCGGCTAGGACGTCATTTGAGTGGTGTAATTTTTAAAAACTGAACTCCGCTCCGCTCTTTTGTAAGAAAATAAATAAATAATTTTGATTTTATGAATACTTTATTTTATTTTATGAAGTGTAAAATCTGCCGGCGGACACCCTGTATTACCAGCAGCGACGGTGGCGAGGTGTAAATTTTTGTAATAGAGAAGCCGAAGCGAAGCCAGTTTTAGTTACTAACCATAAAGTAAAAAAAAAAAATTGGTGTTCTGTAAAGTCGGTTTATGGACGATAATTTTACGTGATAACGTCACAAGACGAACGCTTAGGCCGATCGTGCCTCTATGGCTTGTTCCGCGCTCTCGCTTGCACGCTCGGCTCAGGCGGAACATGACACTTTTTCGTGCGTGCAGCCGCTGTTCATCGATTTATAAGACGTTATCACGTCAAAAAATAACTTAAAAATAAAAGTCTTTCTTTTTGCTGAATTTAAAATAAAATAACGAGCGAGCTTTACAGTAGTCGCAGATAATGTGTAACATCTGACCTTGGTAATAAGCAACATTTAAGCTTCGGCCAAACCTGAGCGACCACAACGCGGGAGGCGAGAAGCGAAGCAGGAGCGTCTACCGCGCGGCGGACGCTGCTCGTGTTATTATATGGCGCCTTGCACACCTACGCGACCGTAAGGCTGCATATCCACCAGAGATGTGCGAGGATGCGTAGCAATAGAATCGCTTCATTTACCTAGACTCGCTCAGCGTAGCTCCGGTGGAAACGGCTTAGCGGTGCGAGGTTTTAGTACGCACAAAACAAGCAAGGGATGGGTGCAAGGGATGTGTGCGAGAGATGTGTGCGAGGGATGTGTGAGAGAGATGTGTGTGAGGGATGTGTGCGAGGCATGTGTGTTAGGGATGGACGCGAGTGAGAAATCGCATCTGAAAAGAGCTCGCTACACATCCTCGCAGCGCTCATCAGCGCACCGTTTCACAGCGTCGCTACACATCCTCGCACCGCTCAGCGGCCTATACACCGTGAAATTTGAATCGCAGTTTTGCTAGAACAAACGTTATTCAGACCATGGTCTACTACCATTCTACAGAATTCAATTTAAGAAAAAACATAAATTGGTTTTTGAAAAAACACAAAATACTAAGTTTAAAATGTCAAGACTATCTACTGCTTACTAAATTTAGTTTATGGAGGTACATTTCCCTGTAAACAATGCTGTGTCCCGTGCGTGGTGTCTGTGTTGTAGGGAGTAACGATAATCTTGACATTTTAAACTTTGTTTTTTTTTGTGTTTTTTCAAAAACCAATTACGTTTTTTTTTAATTGGATGCTGTAGTATGGTAGTAGACCATGGTCTGAACAACGTTTGTTCTAGCAAAACTGTGATTCAAATTTCACGGTGTATAGCACATCTCTGGTGGAAACATTCACATCGTTTCACAGCTTCGTTACGCACCCTTGCACCGCTCAGCTACCTCGCACATCTCTGGTGGAAACGCAGCCTTACGCGGGAACACCGCGCCGGCCAAGCGGGAGTGAGCGGGAAGCACGCGTCTTGTGGTCAGACGTGTGTACAGATCTTTACATTATTACGAACGTCTTATTATTTAAACTCCACGATGACAGACGATAATAATCTGACTAGTCATCTCTTAGCTGCCAGGGCTTATTTTTATTTTATTTTAATTTTTTGAATTGTTCTTTGTTTTATCTTTTTATTACGGACGCTTCTAACGTGCACGTTCACTACATTGTTCTCACATGTATAATTTCAACATGAATGATGTAACCAATATTTTGTAACAATTTTTTATTTAAAAGAGTGTCCGTGGAGTTTCTTGCCCGTTCTTCTCCATAGGTACCTACTACGCTTTGGAATGGGCAATTAGCTTCATACCTATTTCTGACTGACCGATTCCTTGACAATTCAAAAGTGTCTGTAAATGGTTTAATTGAGTTTGAGTTTAATATAGAGATGTTTATCGAAAAAGTAAGAGAACATACTCTTCTATACGATCTGAAAAATCCTGGATATAAAAATATACGTAAAAACGATGAAATATGGGACTCAATCGGCCAGACTCTGATGAATCGGCCAGAGTCAGACTCTGATGTTAAATATGAGACTGACATAACACAACAATTAAGGTGCTACACTAAACTATAGACGTGCGGCTGTGACTATTCACAAAACAAAATGAAGTTCGCTGTTCGAGCTGTAGTCGCGCAGGTATGCACGATAATTCCCGCATTAATTTCGCGTTCTTAACGCTCCCACGTCCCGCGTTGTAGTCGCTCAGGTTTGGCCGAAGTGAGCAACGTCGCAAATATATGTCAAATATTTCGCTGTTTTGATGAATGAAAGGCGACTAACAAAATGTATTTACGAGGCTGATGTGAAGGGAAAGGCCGGGCGGGGACGCCCTAGGAGGACATATACTGACCTTATTGGTGATGTTCTTCAGAAAGGCCAGGTGCGTAGTACTCGCAACCGGCGTGCGTGTATGACCAGATGTATGAACGTAAACGAGGCAAAAGGAGTATGTAAGGATCGTAGCAGGTGGCGTTCTGTAGTTTCTGCCTACCCCCATGGGAAGAAGGCGTGAGTTTATGTATGTATGTATTTCGCTGTTTTGAATAATTTGGCAATATTACTGTATGGAAATATGAAATGTGGCTAACTAGTGAACTAGAATATTAATAATGAATTGCAATTATAACACTGAATTTGATGTTGTAACCGTTTTAGGTGTAAAAAAGGCATTTGGAAAGTTCCCAAATGCTTTTTTTACATCTAAAACTAAATATTCGGTGTTACGATATTAATTATTGCATTTCATAATCAATATTTTAGTTCGCTAGTTAGCCACATTTCATATTTCCGTACAGTAATATTGCCAAATCAGTCAAAACAGGTAAATATTTAACAGCTATTTGCGACGTTGCCAACTTTTAGGATAAACGCTCTTAAACGGGCGGGGGCTCTTCAAGGTCGTTTCTGACGGCCAACTCTAGCACCGCGCGCGCTCATTGGTCAAATCAAATAGCGCGCGCTTCCCCGGCTTCCTGTTACATACTTCCGTCCCTTTTCACGAAATCAATCCCACAGATCGCAGGAAAGATGTTACACATCAAAAATCCTTTTATTGCCTTCAAGTTGTTTACAGAACAGAAATTAATTCTAGTTTAAATGTAATTTTTGTGATATAAGTACTACACTATCTCTCCCTCTACGGCTATCATAACCCGCACTTTTTTTTTCTTTGGTTGGGATATTATCAGATCAATTCTCCCGCTCTGGGTGGAGCAGGAAGGCGTGTCAGACTCTTACTGACTAAAACCCACCCGTGTTCCTTCAGTTGCCATGTTGCCGGGGGCCGCGATGCCCCTTTCGGCCTTTTTTGCACCCCCGGCAGGCATTGGCCCTAGCGGACCCCGTCAATTCTGCCGACATCTCTTTGAGGCGCGCGTGGAACACAACGCGCCGTCGACCCGGGCCTGGTCCTTACCGGACGGCGAGCTACCCATTGCTCACCGTCCGCAAGCCCGCGCCTACGGTGGCCGGAAATCTGCCTGTTTCCCGACGCCCAGGGCGTCTCCTCCTGCGGCGGATCATAACCCGCACTTACTGTGTCAATTTGATTTAAAAAAAAAACATTTCTCTGACTGTCTATGAACAAGAATACATAATAAATACCTATATAATGCGGCGGCGGTGTTGCCAGTTTCCTCGTCAGCTGTCTTGCGTTGATGACCCGCTGTTGTCCGTGCCAGTCTCCCAGACACAGTGCCTCTATGTCAGCTGCCACCGCGTGTGGTATTATCAGTCTGCATTTTGGGTCTAGAAACAAAATGTTGTAGTGAGAAAAATTTATTGATCTAAGCGCGGTCGCAGCCGCACTGTTTTTGCGCGATTATATGCGACTTATTTGAAGGCTTAATAGAGAATACGATTTTTTTTAAGTGAAAACTTCTTTAAGCGCGTTGGGCATTTTTGAGATGGGACTAAACCATTATTTCGCGACACTGTGACGACAAGTCATTTTTGTAAACGCGATTGTGCGCTTTATTTATATTACGTTACAGATCAATGTTCTATGCAAGTATTTTTACTTTAAAAGTTTTGTAAACGCGATTGTGCTCTTTATTTATATTACGTTACGGATCAATGTTCTATGCAAGTATTTTTCTTTAAAGGTTTTAGACGTATTTTTTTTTGTAAACGCGATTGTGCTCTTTATTTAGATAAGGTTACGGACCAATGTTCTATACAAGTATTTTTCTTCCAACAAGGCGATCTTGTTTAAGTTTTCACTTCTGTCGGCACTTCCGGAGTGCCACTGTTTTTGTTTTAAGAGCGTGCATTCTGAATATGGGCAACATCGCAAATAGCTGTCAAATATTTCGCTGTTTTGATTTATTTGGCAATATTACTGTATGGAAATAAGAAATATCGACAGTTATTTGCGACGTTGCCCACTTTTAGAAAGAAAGCTCTTAAACAAATAATGCAAACTATAATAAAAAAAGTGTAAAAAAATTACCAAGTTATAAACGTTTTAAAATAACTGCTAGACAAGGACGACATAGGTGCCGATTCCCTTGTTCACAAACTAAACTAAATTTAAGTTCAGTGCATCTTTTTCTTTCTATTTAATTAAGAAAAGGACAGAAGATAACTTTTAGTTTAGCCCTGTAATTTTTTTTTTTTTTTAACATTGCCCCACACTATGAATTTCTCCTATATTGTGGGGTGCGTTTACAAACATATAAACTCACATAAACAAACAGCCAGACCCAGAACAACTACTTGTGGGTCATACAAATATTTGTTCCGTGCGGGAATCGAACCGTAATTTTAGTAGGCAAGTTTTTAATCACGTGGGGTATCTATGGATAGGTCTTCAAAAATGATATTGAGGTTTCTAATGTCATTTTTTTTCCAAACTGAATAGTTTGCGCGAGAGACACTTCCAAAGTGGTAAAATGTGTGTAACTTCTAAAATAAGAGAATGATAAAACTAAAAAAAAATATATGATGTACATTACTATGTAAACTTCCACCGACAATTGGTTTGAACGAGATCTAGTTAGTAGATAATGGTACGGAACCCTTCGTGCACGAGTCCGACTCGCACTTGGCCGGTTCTTATTTTTAGCTTTTATCAGTGGAAACTTGTAAATGGCCTTCAATTTCATATTGTTTAAAAACACTGTATAAGTTAGCGGTAAGTTTCTAGAATAGAATAAAATAAAAACTGAAGTGTCCAAATCGATGACTGGTGCCGTTCGTTGGCGGGGGCACTTCCAAAGTAATTAAAAAAACGAGCGAGGCTTATAGTAGTCGCATATGATGTGTGATATAAACATAGTGCGAAGACTGAAACAAACAAAACCATTTGAGTTAGTGTAGTGTTAAAAGTGTAGAAATAATAGTGTCAATGACACACATATAACACATGAATGATAAATGATTTTATTTCTGTAAGTAGGTTTGTACAAACACTTTTACACGTCAATCATATTTTAAATCTAGATGAGGTCGGCGTTTCCTATCTGACTACTCTGAGAAGAAAGGCCGAAACAAACTCAGAGGTCTCAGTCTCTTTTAAAGTCCAGACATAATCTTGGTCAGATCATGTGAAGGCCATGTGGATTGGTGTCTGAAGTGGTCTTTTGAGGAAAGCACCACACAGATTGAGAGGGCCTGTCCAGTCAGTGCACGCATTTGTCAGTTATCGTGTAGCTCAACTCAGAATTTAAGGAGCTCAACGATTCGACGAACAATACCAAAAAAAGGACATTTGGGTAGGCCACTTAAATTACTCAAACTGTCAGACCATGATTAGAACTAACTGAGAAAAAATTAAAAACAAAACAAAAAGGAATGACCCACATATTCTTCACATTCACAATAATTAAAATAATTAAATAAAGGTCAAAATAATAAAATACTTTAAAAGTAAATATTCATGTCATTGTTTATATAAAATTCATTAATGTCAATGTGTATATAAAAACCCAGAAATAATCTTGGTCAGAGCATTTCATTTGAGGACCATGTAGATTTGTGTCTGAAATGGTCTTCAAAGAACAAAGTGTGTCGAACAAAGTGTTTTTATTATTATATCCTCGTAAGAAATATAACGGACTTGTGTAAAGTGCAATAAACACTATTCTAAGTTTTAAAATAATTATCACGTAAAAAATTAAGTTTAATTAAAATTGCTTATTAGTCTTAAAGGCTAGATCGTTATTGATTATTAAAGACCTGCTTTTTTCTAATAAAGCATTTTAAAAAAAGTGGCACTACGTGAGTGCCGACAGAAGTGAAAACTTGAACAAGATCGCCTTGGTGGAAGAAAAATACTTGTATAGAACATTGGTCCGTAACGTAATATAAATAAAGAGCACAATCGCGTTTACAAAACCTTTAAAGTAAAAATACTTGCATAGAACATTGATCAGTAACATAATATAAATAAAGAGCACAATCGCGTTTACAAAACCTTTAAAGTAAAAATACTTGCATTGAACATTGATCCGTAACGTAATATAAATAAAAAGCACAATCGCGTTTACAAAAAAGAGGTGTCATTACAGTGTCGCGAAATCAATGATTTAGTCCCATCTCAAAAATGCCCAACGCACCTAAAGAAGTCTTAACTTCAAAAATTAAAAAAATAATATGATGTGTAACATCTGACATCTCACCTTGGTAATAAACAACATTAAAGGGGTGGTTTCGTCAAGGTTGTTTCTGACGACCAACTCTAGCACCGAGCTTATTGGTTAAATCAAAAAGCGCGGGTCCTCGGCTTCCTGTGACGACACACTTCCGTCTCTTTTCACGAAATCACTCCCACAGATTTCATTATTTAGATTTTGATTGCAGGAAGCGAGAGGTTACACATCAAAAACTCTTACAAAATAATAAAACAAATGCAAAACAAGGGATAACTTACCAGACAATACAAGCTTATCAACCAACTCATAATCCAGTAACAAAACGTCAGTATCAACAACAATATACCAAGATGTATTGACAAAAGTTGGCCGTTGGTAGTTGGCAGTTGGTTGTGTGTCCTCTACATTTGGTGGAGGCGTTTTAGGAGACTCTTTTTTAATAAAAAGAGGTGGTGTTTTATCTTTGAGTAAAACTGGCGATTTTGGCGCTACTATGATGGTTCGGGTAAGGTTTGGTGTTAATGGCTGCAAAGAAAAATAAGAACATTACGCCTTTGTTTTGTAGGTACCCACACACACGGCACTTATCTCAAAATGTATTATTTTATAAGTTTTAACTATTTAACGCCACAGTTTTAACTATTGCAGCTATCATCGTTTTAACATTTTTGTCTCTGTATGTATTTTGTTTTTTGTTCCCAATAAACGATTTTTATTTATGATTATTATTTGTTTAGAGCAATGTGTAGTGGTAGCTCAGTGATAACGGCCCCTACTTACGAGTTGTAGGCTGTGGGTTCGAACCCAGACGATTTACTTTGTGTAAATAATTTTATCACCACTGCTCTCAAAACGGTGAAGGAAAACATCGTGAGGAAACCGGCATGTCTTAGACGTAAAAATTCGAAGACGTGATATAGACGTGAATTGTTGTGAACAAGTTGACGAGAATTGTTGTGAACAAGTTGACGAGAATTGTTGTAAACAATTCAATTCAATTCATTTATTCTGTAACAATTCTCATTGTGTTCGAATATAATTTAACATGAAAACATAAGCATACACAAAAAAATATTATTAAAATACATGCGATTCAATTTAAATTAGGAAACAATAATTCGATTCAAAAAAAAGTAAAATACCATGCAAACATAATTAAAAAACCATATGTCAAAAATCAACAGCAAGATACAAGCAAACAATAATCAAAGTAATAATCAAACAAGTTGTGATAAATTGATGATGGATTGGAATAGAGATACTTTTTAAGTATTGTGTAATGTTTCGAAAAAACACGTGTAGGAGACACGGCGACGCATGAATTGTCCATACAAACGTAATACCTAAATAATTTGCAATTTGGGCATATTTCCACCATATTATGTTGTTATTCGGATTTAGACAGTGTTTATCTAGGCTCCTACATCTTTTTTTTTTCCAAAAAACTTTTCTAAAATGAAGTTTAAACGAATTTAATTTCGCATAATACCTAATAGCCGAGGAAAAGGTCATTGACTCCTACCGCTGCGCCCGCGTTGCCGTCAACCAAAACTATTTTGTTACGCGTAATTTTAAATTAGTGATATCTTTAAAACCATTCATTTGAATGAAACGATGTCAAGGCATATTTTAATCTAAATTAAATGCTTAATTTAAGTAACATAGTTTATTGGATAAGGATTAATATAATACCGGTCAAAATAGTTTCGGAAATAATAATGACATTTTTATCAAATTCTGAAAAATAAAAATGGTTACTGTGGGTCATCCTTAGAAGATAGACATATGCCATCGCGGACTTTTTTGGTTGAACTTTTTAAGATGAACAATACCGTAGAACATAAATTTGACGTATCTTTTCCGGTTAACGCAGCGCACGCCAGTAAAGCTCCCAGACGGCATGATTTTTTCCGACTTCCACAACAATAATCGTCATATGTCAGCCAATTTACACGAAACCATAATTAATTATACACTAAAACCTTCCGCATGAATCATTCCGTCCATTGGTGAAAACCGTTCGGCAGTTTTTGTATTTATCGCGTTCAGACAGACAGACAGACGCGGCGGGGGACTTTGTTTTATAATTATGTAAGGATAAGGATAAATTAATAATGCGTCTAATTTTGGACAGCGCTCCTTGAAGGGGGAGTCCTATTACTGGCTGGACGTAAGACGCGTTGCGTGAGCTCGGTAGAGAACACGCAAGCTAACCACTCAAGGTTACTGGCATATATCTGCGTCTTAATACTATAACGGACCACTACTAAAAACATTAAATATCTGGGTCATCTGGTCGCGGAGGACTTAAAAGAAGACCTAGATATAGAAAGAAAACGCAGGGCGTTTGCGGTAAGGAGCAATATGCTGGCCCGTAGGTTCGCTCGATGTACCAAGGAAGTTAAGCTAACACTTTTTAAGGCATATTGCCAAACATTTTACTCGAGCGGCCTGTAGGTTCGGTATACGCAACGTGCCTAAAACACCCTGCGTATTCAGTATAATAATGCATTCAGAATGCTGTTGGGGTTGCCGCGGCATTGTGGTGCGTCGCAAATGCACGCGTTGATGGTTTCCACGCGTAAGAAAGTGGCGTCATTATTCAACAGACTGTGCGGTAGCACCAACGCCATTTTTCAAATAATTGCATCCCGACATGACTGTCCCATACAGGCACACTGGGTGGGAATAGTTACAGGGATCAGGGATTTAGATCTTAAGAAAATTGTTACTAACACATTATATGGATTCTGTCCGAAATAAATGAATAATAATACTTACAATATAGTCTTCTTGTGTCTGACCATTAATGGTTTCATGATTATCTGTTTCAGTCATTAAATTAAATGTGACCTTTTTCTTAAGACTTAGAGGTTTTAGTTCAGTTGGTTTTGGCTTCTTTCCTGAAAAGTAAGTAAATAATAAGCCTCTTATAACAAACAACAATGGTTTCAGGATGTTGTTGGGACTTCCTCGCTACCGCAGCGCGTTGGAAATGTTTGCGCAAGCTCGTACTGACGGTTTCCATGCGATTGTTCGCAAGAAAACTGCTTCACTACTGAGAAGAGTGAGCGATAGTCGCAACAGCATCCTGAGAACTGTAGCGGAGAGCTTCAGCTCTCCAATTGTAAAGCAGTTTGTGCAGAGGTGGATTGGTACTAACACTAGATAATAAGTTATTTTTATATTATGTTACTAACACACTATGGACTCTGTTCCGAAATAAAAATCAATATATATATTTATATACTAACTGCCTCGTCGGTCTAGTGGTCCTAGGTTAGATGCCCGGTATTTCTATAAGAAATTTTTCAGTAGCAGCTCGGAGTCTGGATTTGTGTTCGGTTGATGGCAATAGGCTCGCCCCCTATTACATGGGACTTAAACATAACTGGCGAAATGTGGGTGTACTATGGGGTGCACCCAGTGGCGTAGCGAGGGGGGGGCGGAGGGGCGGACCGCCCCGGGCGCCACCATTAGAAGGGCGGCAAAAAAATATATTTTGTGCGGTCATTGGCGGTCAGTCAGACAGTTAATTTTTCAAGAAGTTAGCTTTTACCCACTTGCACATATTAAATGTCCCTCCCGCCCAAAACAATTGTTGCAAATCACGAGTGCGGTCGGCCCTTGTTTGTGTTTAGACGTGTACATGCACGGTGTTAATGTGTGCGCGCGGGGCGTATGCGGGCACGCACACTGTCACACCATGCGTGTACACGTCTAAACACAACCAAGGGCCGCCAGCGCTCGTGATTTGCAAGAACTATATGTACGGGTAAGGAAGTACGTGATCTTTGACAATTCAAAGAAAGTTTTTTATTTAAAATCTAATCTGTATAATGCAAAATAATTATGACTGTTCTTGCCGAAAAGCTCTCTAGAATTAATCTATGTAAGAGGGCGGCAAATTTTTTTTTTTTTTTTTTTTCTGCCCTGGAGTTGCATCAGGGAGGCACTTCGGTATCACCGGATGCCGACCTACCTCTGTCGTGTGGTCGAGGCCTATTTGACAGACAGGGCTGTCATCTACCCCGGTCACCAAGGAGAGTGGAACCGGCAAGAGATGTCGTGCGGTGTCCCACAGGGTTCGGTCCTGGGGCCGCATCTGTGGGACATCGGATACGACTGGGTGCTGCGCGCCGACCTCCCTAGCGGCGTCAGCGTCGTTTGCTACGCTGGTCCTGGCGCAGGGGGGGTCGTACCAGGCGGCGGCCGACTTAGCGACACGCGGGGTTGCGACAATCGTAAATAGGATCCGGCAGCTGGGACTCGAGGTGGCCCTGCACAAGTCTGAGGCCATGGGTTTTCATGGTCCTCGGAATGCGCCACCGTCGGGTTCCCAGGTAATGGCGGGAGGGGTTCACATCGGTGTCGAGTCGACGATGAAGTATCTGGGACTCGTCCTCGACAGCCGGTGGAATTTCGTCGAACATTTCCGACGTTTGGCTCCCAGACTGGACCGGGCCGGGGCTGCCTTGAAGTGGCTCCTGCCCAATCTGGGAGGTCCAAACGCCTCCTGCCGGAGGCTCTATGCGGGGATCGTGCGGTCCATGGCCCTTTACGGGGCACCGGTGTGGGCGCGTTCATTGAGGCTGCGGCCAGCCCGCCGGTTGAACGCGTCCCAGAGGGTCATGGCCATCCGGCTGGCCCGAGGATACCGCACGGTCTCCTGCGAGGCGGCGAGCCTCCTTGCCGGATTACCGCCATGGGATCTGGAGGCAAAGGTCCTCGCGCACATCTGGGAGTGGCGCGAGGAGGCGAAACGCCGGGGCTTAACTCCGATGCCGCAAGAAATCGCGGCACAGCGGACAGAGCTCCGGCGGGATCTCATGGCGTCATGGAGGGTGCGATTGTCGCAACCCCGCGCTGGGCACGCCACAATTGCGGCGATAAGACCCCTCTTTGAGGAGTGGCTTGAGAGGCGTCACGGCGTCCTCACCTTCCGCCTGACGCAGGTCCTCACCGGACACGGGTGCTTCGGGAGGTACCTGTTCAGGATAAGGCGGGAGGAAACACCCGGGTGTCACCATTGTATGGATCGCCCGGAGGACACGGTAGAGCATACGGTGGAGGTCTGCCCAGCTTGGGCGGAGCATCGCCGTGTCCTCGTGGAGGCGATCGGCGGCGGTGATCTCTCGCGTCCGGCCCTGGTTCAGGCCATGGTACGGAGCGAGAGGAAATGGCAGGCCGTCACCTCCTTCTGCGAAGCGGTAATGCTCGCGAAGGAGGAGGCGGAACGCGTGAGGGAGAGGCAAATTTCGCGCCCTCACGCCCCTAACCGCCGCAGGAGGAGACGCCCGGGGCGGGAATCGCGAGCCGATTTCCGGCCACCGTAGGCGCGGGCTTGCGGACGGTGAGCAATGGGTAGCTCGCCGTCCGGTAAGGACCAAGCCCGGGTCGACGGCGCGTTGTGTTCCACGCGCGCCTCAAAGAGATGTCAGCAGAATTGACGGGGTCCGTTAGGGCCAATGCCTGCCGGGGGTTCGAAGAAAACCGATGGGGACATCGTGGCCCCCGGCAACAGGGTAACCGAAGGAACACGGGTGGGTTTTAGTCAGTAAGAGTCTGACACGCCCTCCCGCTCCACCCAGAGCGGGAGAAGTTATTTGATAATTTCCCACCCAAAAAAAAAAAAAAAAAAAAAAGGGCGGCAAAATTGTCTTCCGCCCCGGGCGGCCGACACCCACGCTACGCCGCTGGGTGCACCTCTTCCTAACCCTACGGGGATTAAAGTCGTGATGTTATGTGAGTAATAAAACATCAAGTAAGTATCAAGCCCAAAGCGACTGTTTTCGCTCTAGGGACAAATCTGAGTGGAAAATGCGGTTAAATTACGCACGCGTAATAGGGATGATGGCGGGGACAAAAAAAAATCTTTTCAGTCCGTCAGTTAGATAACAAAAAAATATTAGACACGTATTTTTTTGCTTTATCATATTAATAAAAAAATACTTGAAGTTGGGGGGAGTGGGGGACGCAAGTAAGTATAAAATCTACATACTCGTGACGTCATGGCATATTTAAACTCAACGTATCGCCGTAATCTTTTGTTAATGTAAAAAAAGATAAAATACGTGTCCTATATTTTTTAATAATATTTTTAATTTTAATTCATTTTATTTTTTAGTATACCTACTTATTTTATTTTATATTTATTTATTACAAACATATGCTACCATTACAGTCTCCCAATTCGGTAGTGTGTAGTTAATTATCAATTAATGAAATAATACAACATAAAAAATTATTAAAATTAAAAACATAACACGTATAACGTCACCCTTGCGAACTCGCTCAGTGAACATGAGAAAAGATCTATTTTGTTGGCAACTAAATTTAGTGTGTGCATTGTTCGCGTCAGAGGGACATTGTCCAACAGTTTAGTTCGACCGCGCGGCACCGCGAACAAGTTGGGCCGTCGTCGGCGCTGCACGTACCCATCTGGCACACACAAGCCTACCCGCTGTAGTACACCTGAATTATTTATGTTACCCCGGAACACTCCAAGGATATACGACGCCAGTGCTAGATCCCTCCTTGTTTCCTTTAATGACGTTAGTAATCAAATATTAAAATACATGCCACAATAATAATTATTATAACTAAAATAAATAACTACACAGAAATATAGAAATAGGTACATAAATTTAACATTGCCATACAATGTGGCAATATGCTGCCAGCCTTTTGGGCACCTTTACCACTGACAGCGATGCGGATGTTTTTTTTTTTGCCCAATGTATTGTTCCTATATTTTATTTTATTTTTTTCCTCTGTATATAGTTAGTTGTATTTACTTGGAAAATAAATTAATAAGTTTAATATACCAGAGCGACACTTTTTTTTTATCATCATCCCTGTTCCACTCCATCATATTTTTTTTGTAAATAAGGAACTTTTAACTTTTGGTTTCCACACCAATTCGTATATTAACTACTTGCTATTTTAGCAACATTGACAGCAAGTTCTATTACATCTATAATGTTATAGAACTTCCAACCAAGTGAATTAAATACGTATTAATGAAGCTAACACAAAAACTAGCCCATACTTTAAAAAAGAATCAGGTAAATCGGCTCAGTAATCACGGAAAAATCGGTATATATAATTTTTTTTTATAAACTGCAGAATACATAACCACCTTCTTTTTTTGAAATGGTTTAAAACGCAACAATACAGCATGGCCTGGGGCTCGACCTCAGAACCCCAAACTCAGCAGTCGCGTTTGCCACCACTAGACCAGCAAGAAGTTCGACAAATATTTTTATACAAATAAATTAGGCTGATACCACAGATTGTTCACTCCGTATTTAAGAAATGAAGCTACAAGTACGCGGCGGGCTCGACTTGTTGGGCCAATTCAGTGAGTGTACCGTAGTCAGAAGATATAAGAGTTACGCGATAGAAAGAGAGGCAACTTCTAGGTGAATATAACTGTAGGTAATTAGCGCTGTGCAACCTGAATTGCACTTTATAGTGTAGTGGCAAGAGTCGCTTTTTAGGGTTCCGTAGTAAACAAGGAACCCTTATAGTTTCGTCATGTGCGTCTGTCTGTCTGTTTGTCTGTCTGTCTGTCTGTCTGTCCGCGGCTTAGCTCAGAGACGCTTAGTACTAGAAAGCTGTAATTTAGCATGGGTGTACATATTAATCACGCCGACAAAGTGGTAAAATAAAATCATGCAAAATATTTTTTTTTTCAGTAGTTTCGGGAGGTAAAGTGAGGATGATTTTTTTTCTCTTAATAATCCCATAGTGTGGGATGTCGCTGGAAAGGTCGTTCAAAAATATTGTGAGTTTGCCAACACCATTTTTGGATTAAGGGATCCGTTTTCGAAATATTAAGTTTTAAAGTGCACATTTTTGTTAGTCAAGTGTCCCCCCCCCCTCCTTGCAAGCTTAATGGTTGGTTTTGGGTATGTAAAAAAATTCACGGCAGTAGCATATATAACGAAATTAAAAGGAAAAATATCACAGCTAAGTAGGCTTTACAAGTTAACGAGTAATAATCGACCAACTTACATTTGCGGTTGCAAAAACATGTTAACATGTTTTTCAACTACAAAGTTAAGTTTGTTCTTGGGATAAATTCATTCCAACTACGGAACCCTTCATTGTGCGTGGTCCGACACGCACTTGGCCATGATTTTGTGGAGTGAACCGTCTGTATTAATCGGTGCTCATACTTACTTTCAACTTCTGTATCTGCAGCATCTGTAGATCTTCTCTTAGCCAGCAAGAGAAGTCTCAAATCATAGCTTTTTAGTTTCAAAATATCTTCTTTCTTAACAATTTCAGGAACCTTTGTACTAGATTTTGTACTTTCAACCTTATTACTAAAACTTATGATTGGGTTTTCATTACTCTTAATAACAACAGGCATTTTTGGATTCGGCAACTTGGGTTCTAATTTTAAAGTTGGTTCCTTAATCAATGTTTTTTTAAAGGAATTCTGCGATCCAGAAAGGCATTCTAAAAATAAATTCTTTGGTGTTGACGTTTTAGCGAATGGCTTCACAATTTTATCATTCCTTTCCAAATGTAAACATGGTTTCTGGTAATTTTTGAAGCGTTTACATAACGGTATGTTTGTTGGCTTGGTAGATTGTGAAATTTTAAGATGCTCAAATTCGGATAATTTTTGGTCAAACATTTGCTTTTCAGTCTCAGGACAAATCTTTAAGAATGGTTCTGAAGTACAAACAATATTGGTGATTATAGGTTGGACGTTGGTCGCATATTTGGGGAAGATAGCTTGGCCAAACTTTGGTAGTTGGTGGTTTCTAGTAATATTTTGAAGAAAGTCTGGCTTTTTGTTGTTGGTGAAAATATTATGAGGCAGCGTAGTAGGTTCCGGATATCCGTGAGATTTATCCGTTATTTTATGGAAACTTCTTTCTTTTATGAAGCCTTTATTCTGAAAACAAAATAATAAAAACTTTATTAAATGCTGCACATCGTCATTATAATTTCATTATGCTATTAAATCGCTGTGAGCTTTAATTTTATAAAAAAAAAAAATGGTGAAATTAATAGGAAATGCCCTACTATAAATAATTTGATATTGAATTTATCCTATTACATTTTGATTTCATTTTAAGCAACATGCACAATGATTCATAGAGAAATATGGATAAATAGAGTACATACCAAATGCGAAAAAAAAAAAAAAAATATTTTGTACAAAGAATGACTAAAACTAACAACACAATTTCTTTTTAATGTAGATGGACAGATAGCGTCAGAATTTGAAAAAAATTAAACTTGCTAAATCGCGTCAACATTCACGCACGTACAAATACGGCAGATATAACTAGGCAGGTCTGAACATAGGCTAGTGAACTTTTGCGCATGTTCTCTCATTGACACTCGCCTCATGTAACCATTTGGTTCCTAAAGAATGTTATTGCGCATCCTTCAACGACAAGTTCAGAACTTACCAAGTTTGAAGTTACATCGGCCGTATTGTAAACAGTAAGTTTCGTAAAAAAATACTTCGTGCTAGGGCTACAGAGTTTGGCCTTATACCTATAAACTTAGTATTTCAATACAATACGTACAGAAATATTTATGAAGACAGAAATAAAACACTTGTTGGTAACTTGATACCTACTATCGAAACTAACTAAAACAGTTGAAAAACTTTTTTATGTCCTCATTATTTTTTCATGCAATGTGTATTGTTCCTTTTCATTAAAGTTTTATTGTAATAATACGCCGGCAGACCGCGAAACAACTTATTTCGAGTGTGCTTTGAAATTGCAATTTCAAAATCATGTCAAAACAAAGTTTAAAAGTTTTTTCGAGATGATTTCTTGTATCTTTGCATTAATTATCAATTATACGTACATCAGATTGGTTTAGACTCCATGCAGCTTCTCCATTTAGCACATTGAAATAATAAAATTTGCCAGGAAAGCTTTTAGAAGGACACAATATCCAACCGTTAGTGTATTCAATATTTTTCTTACTTTCGCTCATTGTAATCGTAATTTAATTAACTTAAATACAATTTTGGACAGTAAGTGTGGCACAGAATGTATTCATATTGATCGAAATTTAATGAATAACGTGTTACTATAATAACTAAAGCTAAAGAAGCGATGAACAACGAAAGAAAATAAATTTTGCTTACACCCGCGAATTTCCAGCACAGGCAGGGTGTTCGTATTTTCTATGACATTGACACTGACAGCTCTATTGTTATAAATTAAATCAACACACGACTTGTTTTCTTTTGAAATGCGATAATAATTGAAAATATCTATTTCTATTTACTTGAAGAGGCTTTTATAACAAAGATGAAGGATAAATAGTTATTGACCGCAACTCAATTACACTAAAATAAAAGTACATCAAAAGTTGCAAATATATTGCATCGTTTTATTTCTGCACCATTGGAAGTAAATGCAAAAAAAAAACAAGTTGCAGCAAGCGCTGTGCTTTTGAAGAAAATAAACTTTCCTATTTTTCTTTTATATTTTTATCTTTATATCTTTTATTGTCTTATTTTGTTTATAAATACAGTTGTACCACAGAGTTAACTGAACTCAATAGTTATCATAACTCAGTAATTCTTAGGTGCAACCTAACCCACATTGAAAAAACAAAACGCAATAGTTTCCGAAAAGCGCCACCTGGGGAAAGTAGGGAAGGTGACCCGCAAAATTCAAAATAGCTTTTTTTGGCAAATTGGTCCTTTAGGTTTTGTTCGTATCGGCGGCGGTGATCTCTCGCGTCCGGCCCTGGTTCAGGCCATGGTACGGAGCGAGAAGAAATGGGAGGCTGTCACTTCCTTCTGCGAAGCAGTAATGCTCGCGAAGGAGGAGGCGGAACGCGTGAGGGAGAGGCAAATTTCGTGCCCTCACGCCCCTAACCGCCGCAGGAGGAGACGCCCTGGGCGTCGGGAATCGTAGGCCGATTTCCGGCCACCGTAGGCGCGGGCTTGCGGACAGTGAGTAATGGATAGCTCGCCGTCCGATAAGGACCAGGCCCGGGTCGACGGCGCGTTGTGTTCCACGCGCGCCTCAAAGAGATGTCAGCAGAATTGACAGGGTCCGCTAGGGCCGATGTCTGCCGGGGTTGCGAAGAAGTCCGAAAGGCAGATCGTGGCCTCCGGCAACATGGCAACTGAAGGAACACGGGTGGGTTTTAGTCAGTAAGAGTCTGACACGCCCTCCCGCTGCAGCTCCGTATCTCCACGTTGACGTCGTGGTGGGGCTTGCGCGCTCCGAACTCTAGGTCTGTACCGGTAGAGTTTACTTTGCCGGAATAGGTCTGGGATGAGGAGCCAGACCAAGAGAGATACAAAAACTCGCAGGGCAGCATGTGGCAAACTTGTGTGACAGACACGCGTTGTATGTCCTCTGTTATAGGTTGTCGTGAATAATAATTATTTTATAAAGTCTTACATTTAATAATAAACATTTAACAACTAGTGAAAATTATGTAGATTTCAAAATTACAAGTAAAATTGAAATTACATGAAAATATTACGGCTGGCGATTTTGACGGGTTTTCCACATAGCTGATGTCATATGAGCTACGGTTTCCTAACAGAGCGGTGGCCGCGCTCAACGGCCACAGTGACGGCTGTCATGAAATGATGACAGCGACAACGATTTAAATCGTTGGATTAGCCTCACCGCGTCAAAAGATAGTCGCATTTCTGTTTCGTTTTGACACCTCTCTGACACACAATGAATATTTTTTTTTTATAGAAACGCTATTTAATAATGTGTGAGCTCACTCTTCTCAGTATGGACACTTTTTCTTGTGACTGAGTACGGTGAGGGCAAACTTACTTTCATAATCAATATTTCAGTGACGTCATTCACCGGTAAATTGCGGACGCTACGTAAGCGGTCATCGCTCTTTTAGGAAACCGCTGTAGCTTAACTTACCTACGCTACTTTTATTTTAGAAAAATAATTGAGCCGTTGCTGGACGCCTGGCAGATGTGAAACATCGAAATTATTATGCACAGGTAATATGCATAAAAGGATAGTTTACCGACGCCAACATTGGCGTTGGCGTTGGTTTGGCATTGGCACTGTTGGCGTGGCGACGCGTCGCCACGCCTGTCGGTCAGGCCGACTGCTATAGATATTTCACAAAAAAACAAAATGGGTCCACGCGGGCGAAACCACGAGCAGCAGCAGTTGTATTAAAAACAAATGTTTATAGAGAATTTTACAATTATTTAACTCTTTTTACGACTATTTACCTTGTTGGTCTACTGATTGTTTAGAGGCATGAGGAACAGCGGGTAAAGTTCACTCATCCTCTATAGCAGCGGTTCTCAAACTTTTTTGGTCACGGAACCCTTTTGACAAGCAAAATACTTGACGGAACCCTACAATAAAACAATAGTTTTTAAAAGTGTATTCTTTATTATATAAGCATAATAAAAGTACAATGTAACAGTTACTAATTATTACTTACTTTACCACATGGCAAGTACAATAATAGAAGATATTAAAAATGAAAAAATCTTAACTAATGGGAGGTATGAAACTGTTTTTTTATTTTTCATCAATTGGTTGATATCAGGTTTGATAGAAGACATTTGAAGTCTCATATCAGGTTCGGCGTCCAGTCTATTGCGATATTTTGTTTTCGTGGCTGCATAGGTTGAGAATCCTGTTTCGCACAAATATGTTGTTGGGAACGGGAGAAAAATATTCAGAGCCATTCTGCCAAGCATTGGATATTCATCACGGATTCTGCACCAAAAATCGTTGAGAGGCGTCGTTTTGAACAGTGACTCCATACTTGTGTCTGATGACATTTCTAAAAGAGATTCATTGAATATATCTTGTTTGACATACTTTCGGGCTTTTGCAAGTTGGGTAAAAAAGGATTATGAATCCATGAATTCAGCTTCATTTTTGTATTCTGTTCTTCGGGAAAATACTTTTCAAAAGATGCGCGCATCGAAGTGAGATATTGGACCAATTCTTCAAACACATCATCTTGAAACATTTCTGAGTCGTTATCGCTAACAAACTTACTGAGTGACGTAAAGCTTTCTATTTCTCTCTTACCAACGCAAATATTCCAAAAATCTAATTTTCTTTTGAAGGCAGTCATTTTGTTATAGGCCTGGAACACTGTTGTCTGTTTACCTTGCAATGATAAATTCAATTCGTTCAGTTTTTGAAAGATATCCGCTATAAAAGACAATCGGAACAACCAAGTTTTATTATACAAACGGTCTTTCAAATTAAAAGAAACTGTATCTGCTGAAAGAAACATTTGTAACTCGGCTCTAAGGTCAAATAGCCTTGTTAAAGTTTTACTCCGATACAGCCATCGCACTTCTGTATGGAGCAGCAGTGTTTTATGTTTGCTGCCATAATCGGGATTGTAGTGGTCGTGATTTGATAAAATTAATTATTTTTACCGCTTCATCCATAACAAATTTTAGATTTGACGGCATTTGCTTCATCGCAAGTGCTTGTCTATGCAGAATACAATGTCTGGAACTACAATTAGGCGCTTTACTTTTTATTTGTGATACTGCTCCTGCTGTTTTACCTGTCATCGCCTTGGCCCCATCTGTACAAATGTCAATGCAATCGTTCCAACTAAGATTATTTTCTTTAAAAAAATATGTTTATTTTATTAAAAATTTCTTCCCCGGTAGTGTTTGTGGGCAGCGGTGAACACATAAGCATGTCTTCTTCAAAAGAACGTTCTTGGATATCTCACGATAACCAGCAAGATAGCCAGACCAGTGACATCAGTTGACTCATCCATTTGCAAGGCGAATCGTGTTTTTTGTAGACGTGCAACTAGTTCTTGTTTGACGTAGCTTGCCAGATCATGGATTCGCCGTGAAACAGTATCGTTTGATAGCGGTACAGTAGAAAGATGCTTTGCAGATTTTTCATCGAGCATACGTATTGTTATGTCTAATACACATGGCTTTATTAAATTCTCAGCGATAGTGTGCGCTTCACCTGCTTGTGCAATGCGATAGCTAACTAAATATGATGCCTCCGTGGCCTTTTCATTGATAGTTTGTGTTACATGCATCATATTTTTTTGACTTTCCAATAACTGTTCTTTTTTACGAACAAAAAGTTCTTTATTCTTGTCTTTAGACTCGGGATGTACAGTTTCTAAATGTCTGTGCAATTTGGCAGGTGCCATGAAACTATTAGGAAGCAGTTTTTACTACATAACATGCAGAGAGGTGAGCCGTTGGAATCAACAAATCCGAAAATGATATATGATTCAGCATACTTCCTTTTTTTCGTCTTTGAAACCGTGGAGCTTGATGTCGTGGCATCATCGTCTGGATCGGTAATTGCTGTATTCTCCGCGCGTAGGTACTGCTTTTGAACATTCAGCGTCATTAGAAGATGTTGTTGCAACACGTTTAACACCTTTAAGCCAACGTTCCATTCTTCTTTATTAATAATGTTACACGTCAAGATGGTGGGGTCAAAATAATGCACAATCGTTACTGCGTTTATGAGACAAAGTTTAGTCCAAAGAAGAAATGTACAAAACTGATATAATCAGAATACAGCAGGCAGTAGAACTTACAAGCAGGCAGCAGGCTAGCCAGCTTGTAAGTAGGTAGGTACGAACTTATTCGCTCCGAACGCTAATCGTCAACTGACTGACGAGGCGCGATTTTTTTTTAAAAAGGGCATCTCGCAATACTGACCACTAAGGTCTTGGCTGCTTAGCCGGATTTTAAAGACGAGGCGCGACGCGCGGTCGCCGCTTTTATACTTAGTCCTAGACTCGAACTCGAACATTCTCAAAAATACTCGAGTCGGCGCCTTTGATAAACAAAAAGCGGAAATAAAAATAGAAATACAAAAAAATGCGTTGTAAACAATCTCGACTTTATGTTTTTGAAGATAGAGCCGAAAGCCGCTTGTTCACAACTATAGCGTCTAATTCAGAGGCGGCTTTTATCAAAGGGACTGCGCGCTCACAAGTATACAAGCGGCGGGCGGAGTCAAAACGTTCGACCAGTGACCAGAGAGAGGTGTTTTGATTTTTTTTCTAATTTCTTGCGGAACCCCTACAGGGGTACCGCGGAACCCTAGGGTTCCGCGGAACACACTTAGAGTACCACTGCTCTATAGAAAAGGGAGGATCCTTCGACCAGCGGGTGTCGTATATGTCGTTCGCGCGGTAAACTCTAATTATGCGATGCAGGATTTGTGTGACGTCAGGTCTTTGATGCGTAGTTTGCATGTGGCGATGTAGATGCCGCCACAGTTGCAAGCGCTACTGTTAAGCGTAAGGTCGTGGGTTGGATTCCCAGGTCGGGTAAAGTATTATAGGGTTTTTCTATCAGGAATTTATCAGTAGCAGCCGGAGCCCTGAGTCTGGATTTGTGCCCGGTTGATGGCAATAGGCTCGCCCTCTATTACGTCGGACTTTAAACATAACTGGCGAAATGTGGGTGTAATACAGGTGCACCTCTGCCCAACCGTTCCGGGATTAAAGGCATGATGTTATGTTATGTTTTACAAGGGAAAATAAAACAAACTCATATAATAAATGTTTTCTTTATTTAAAATTATTTATGTACCTTAAAGCTACCAGTGAGCAAACTATTTTAAATTAGGAACAATCACAGCTACAAACTACCCCCGAATGCATTTTATAATATTTATTAACTAACTTACACCTTTTAATCTATACAATAGAAAAAGTTTTATAAAAGAAAATATAGCTTGGGCAAAGTAAATTACAATTTATAACATTAAAATTAAATAATTAGAAAAATAAAGAAAAAAAAACTGTGTCAAAGTAAAACATAGTCGAAAGTTGAAAAGAAAAAAAAATATGACAGTACTATTTAATTTTGAGGCTTTTTTTACAAAATAAAAAATGTTTTTTTAAATGTATTTCTATTATCAGTATCACATTGAGGTAGATAAGAAGAAGAAAAATTTAAAATGATTATTATTACCTATCTCAATTTATTAAAAATTTCGTGTATACTTTGGCCATGTCATGAAATTATGGTATTCAGTCTTTATTTACATTGTAAACCTTTTCCCCTTTAAAAAAGATTTGTATGTCTTGAGTCGAAAAAAAAAACAGTGCGCCTAGTATATTTTTGCAGGCAGCTACGCAGTAGGTACGGCAAAAATGTATCAGCACCCTAATTACGTTACACGTTCAATCACAATTCGATGGTTTTGAAGGAAATCCTTTATCCCTTGCTTCATAGGTTTGAAAAAAATTGTCTAGTCAACAGCGTAAAAAACGCAATATACATTGCTGAACTGTCAAAATGAAGGGCATTGCCATCGATTGCCATTGTATGTGTGTTACGCAATTATCTCGCTGGTAACTATCGGCACTGTGTTTGAAACATACAGCATAAAAGGGCTAACACAGAATGTTTTTACACGCAATGATTACTTTTGCAATTTTCAGACCTTAAATTCTCTATAAATAAATTTTTAATAACTAATCTTTGCTTTAACTATCTGATTATTCTCTCTACTAAGTAATTATCTATCAATTGAGCTGTTTATATTTAAAACAAAACTGTGAGACGAGCCACTTTCATAGTGTAAACCCATTTATAAAAAATATCGACTCAAAGACATACACAATCGATCGATTATAAAAAAAAATTAACTAGTCTTTAAAAACGTCTCTTTTTCAAAGGACAATATTTTATTTTTAGTTGCATTTTTACTTTTAAATATTAGTACAGATCTTAGACTGTCATTTTCTAAATTGTTTCTGTATATAACTTTGGTAAGTAAATATATGCCGAGAAGGATCATGGTTGTTGAAATTATTGTTGATAGAGGTGGCAGGATCACTCTGGCAAAGAATATAGCTATTCTTATGTGTGATGGTAAGCCTTCTTGGTTCTGTAAAAAAGAAATGGAGGTTAGTAACAAAAAAAATTGAGGTAAAAAAAACCGGCCAAGTGCGCTTCAGACCACGCACAATGAAGGGTTCCGTAGTTGGGATGAAGAAAGAAGAGAACTAATTATTATCCCAAGAACAAACTTAACATTATATGCATTAATAAATACATTATGCATACATTCCAACTGCAAATTTAAGTTTGTTCGCACAATATTGAGAGATTTACCATGTTATTTTAACACCATAGACTTCTTATAGGTTTTCCTGTAATCTTTATGTATGGAACTATTTTCTGTATTTTTTTTTTTCAAAAATTTGTTCTCTTTGTTTTCGGAGATAGGGGGAATGGTAAATTTTAGTCTATTTTCTTAAAAAACTTAACAACTTATTTTAAAAATTATAAAGAAACCCTCACAGTATGCCCTTTCATTTGATATGTCACACGGTACAGTTTCCAAAACATTTCTTTTTTCTTATTTGCCTCTCAAAAGTGACCCCATATTCAAAATTCATTTATTTACGTTACACGCCCGTTTTTGAATCACAGAAATTCATGTTTGCCAATTTTTAGAGTGAGAGACAGTGAGTGAGAGAGAGAGAGAGAGGAGAGAGAGGAGAGAGAGAGGAGAGAGAGAGAGGAGAGAGAGGAGAGAGAGAGAGGAGAGAAAGAGGAAAGAGAGAGAGGAGAGAGAGGAGAGAGAGAGGAGAGAGAGAGAGGAGAGAGAGGAGAGAGAGAGAGGAGAGAAAGAGGAAAGAGAGAGAGGAGAGAAAGAGGAAAGAGAGAGAGGAGAGAGAGAAGAGAGAGAAAGAGGAAAGAGAGGAGAGAGAGAGGAGAGAGAGAGAGGAGAGAGAGAGGAGAGAGAGAGAGAGAGGAGAGAGAGGAGAGAGAGGAGAGAGGGGAGAGAGGGGAGAGAGGGGAGAGAGAGGAGAGAGAGGAGAGAGAGGAGAGAGAGGAGAGAGAGGAGAGAGAGGGATGTTATAACTAGTGTCTGCAATTTAAATGACGTCACTAAAACGTTATTTATGAAGGTAAGTTGGTGTTAGAGAGCGTTTTTTGACGCTATGAAGTCAAACCCCGGTGCCAGAATTTTCATAACGGCCGTCACTACGGCCACCTCTGTTGTAGGAAACTAAATCTTGACCTTGGCAAAAGTTTATATTATCTATAATACTTACATATTCAGCCCAGAACAAGGGTAACACATGATTGGACAGCTTTGTAAACTTCTCATCGAATCCTGTAAGGTCGTAGATTCTTAGATTGCTCTGCATTCTAGCCACGGCTTCAAACGGCGTTCCGGTGTACTGTAAGAGGAAATAAATATTATTATGTATGAGAAAAAATAAATGTCCAGCTCTTCAGTTCGCTATTTTTCCACACTGGACTTTAGTCATTCATTTGGGAGCTGTATCATTCTTACAGGAACATTTACTTGAAATATCTAGGTTAGCTCTGCGCAGTTTAAATAGTTACTTTTAAAAGTTCTGTGTTTTACTAAGCCGAAGGACTTTCTCTCCTGTTTTCCTGTCAGTGAAGCCTTTTTTAACACCATCAATGAAAAATAATATTATGTACTTACTGGTTCCAAGATAACGAAAGAGTTATGCTTTAACCTGTCTGGTTTGAGACCGGTTACATAGTGGTCTTTGGGTACACTGCCCGTGTAGAAATGTGGATAAGACACCACCATTGGGAAGTCTGAAACAATAATTAAAAAATAAGCTTCTAAAATTAACTGATAAGGGCTACTCGGTGATATTCTTTTGCAAAAACTGATGCACTAAAATATCATCAACATAGACCAAAAGCTTTGAAATAGGGCGTGTCCTTTAAGCCTCAGTTTCACGTTGCGTATGGGTGTCACTGATTAGAGGAAAAGGCATATTTAATGTATTTTTGCATTTACTCTTCATCAATAGGGATATTTAGGCCGTTAATAAAATTTGATAGAAAGCTCTAGGTAAGTCTTCGAGGGCCACACCCTTAAATTAAACCACAACTCACAGGCCATTAAACTGAACAACTTTCTCTATTGGACCAACTTCGTAATTTCACAATCATCATCTACCACACCCTTAAATTTGACCACACCTTCGATACATTCTGTAAAATAAATCATAAAATAAAAAATACTCCGCCGATATTCGTTTCTGATTAATTTCGATAAGTGCTCTGGGCTTTGGGACTTTTTGATTGTTTGATCGACCGCTGTAGATTCAGGCTTACAAGAGTTGCAGTGATTGATGAGAAAGAGTGAGTGGGCAGAGAGACCCAAAAAAGTCTAAATTGTATCCTCACTAAAGTAACACTTCGATGCGTCGCTGAGTCCATGTGGAAGACTTGGGTCGGTGTCGTAACAGTCGGTGCCGTTGGTGACTCGGTCGAAGACACTCTCTGATAGATTGTAGCGGTAAAGTGGGACGTTGTGCATTGTCAACTCGCCTGGAAAGGAGAAAAGTAATGCTGTTAATGTTTGGCATCAAAATAATCACAGTCGGACAATGGTTTTTAGAAGAGGGCAAGGCTAGTTTCCACTGAATAATGTACACACTTGGAGGAATTGCCCCTCCGGAGGTTCTGAGGGAAATTGCCTGTGCCACTGAAAAGCTGAAGCAGGAGAAAAACAAAAGTCATTCACTATTATAACCTTACGAAGCCGAGTGGCAGACTGAACACCCGTACCAGATTCCTCAAGTCGATCATCCCACTAAATGACAGGTAGCTCTAATGCGGCACGATTAAAACTGTGGCTTCTCAAACATTCTCCAGCTGACTATACTCCAGCGGGCTGCAGGTACAACTTAGTCAGGTGGGCGTACTCCGATGAGCCACAGTGTCAGTGTCATGGGTAACGATGCCTCACCTCTTGTCGTGCTAGCTGTGCAATAGCACCTGAACTGTGGCAGACCTTTGCGAGGGCAACGATAACGCTGTCGAAGTGGGTGAATTCTGGTCGAAGCTTATTTATGACATATAAATGGAATCATCGATACGACGAAGAAGCCTGGATATTTACTATGTATTAGCATCTTGCTCTTAAAATTTACAGCTGTGATCCTAAAAGTTAAAACGCCCGCTAATCACCAGGAAGGTAAATAATTAGTCCCTTTTTAAAATTTCGTCTTTTTAAACCAGCTGGTTCTTCAGTGTTCATCATCTGTTGAGCCTTTTCCCAACTATGTTGTGGGTTGGCTTTCAGCCCAAACAGTATGTTATATGGAGCGACTACCTATCTGACCTCTTGCTCTGCGAAAAAGACATAATATGGAAGACTGATGAACTTACTATCAAAATAAAGCGGCATTATTTTGCAGACAGTCTTTCTCCAGTATTTCAGTACATCTTGCTTGGTCAGCCGCTGAGCGTACATCACGCCTTCAGTAGAGCCGAAGATACGGTCTGGACATTCCTGGAAAATGTACAATTTCGGGCTTAAATAACAACTTCAAAACAGATGTTTTGTTTCTCTTTCTCTCTCAAGTAGATCCACAGTTTGTAAAAGATCTCTATAGCTTAAAGACCATCCATTGTCACACCCTATCTAACTCGCAAAAGCTTGTTTGTAATTTGTTATGATAATACTTAGTAAAGAGTATTATACTAAATATCGTTGGCGTAGGTGGAGAACTAAATAACAGAAAAAATCTTGTTTGGAGAAAATTGCGATTTATTTATGCGGCATGATTTGGGTGTTACGAAAATGGTGAAAAGTCAATTTGACCAAAATCGCATTTATACCACCTATCTACTTCATATTAACGCCATCTTACCTAAATTAGACTAAATACTTTGAGGTTTAGACTACAAGTGGTTCTCCTGGATACTGTAACGTCTGTAACATAATCAGCTTAGACTCAGGCTTCTCTGTGAGAGACTGGCCCGTAGTCGATGGCCAATTCATGTTGTTGGGACATGGCGGTTTTCTCAAGATGTTTTTCTTTTCCATTTTAAGAGCAGCCATCACCGACCTACGACTCGTAAGCCGAGGCCATTACCATTGCACTTAACTTGTTCTTAGTTTGTTTCTTTGTACTTACTTCGGGATCATATCCAGGCAGCTGTGGTTCTCCCCTAAACCTATCGATCTGGAAGAACTCCTTATGGCCCCACTGCGGACCTATCTTGACTGTCATCTCGTCTGTGAAGTCGGCGTAGATCTGGAAAAATTTATACACCTTGTTAAAATAATTGCCTGGTAATATTGTTATGTTCTTGGAATATTAGAGACCTTTTCATAAATGAGAAAGTGAGTCAGTCCTGATAAAAGCCCGAAAATTTAAGAACGGGGCTAACTTAGGAATAATGATATCTCTCAATACTGGGTTCCGGCAGATGTCAGAAGACAGTGGCTCTGGGACAATTTCAGTTGTCTTAGAATCCTTAGATGAATGAAGGTGGCATCTGGCACAAAACGTCAGTCAATACTGATTGCGCTGTTGAAGGGCAATAATAGAGTCCTCATCTGCCTCATGCCTTATGTTGGGGTCGGCTTCCAGTCTAACCGGATGCAGCTGAAACCAGTATTTTACATGGAGCGACTGCCCATCTGCCCTTCACAACCCAATTATTTCCATACCATATTACCCAGTAATACGATATCAATAGAAGGGCAATGATAGAGTACCTATAGAAAATGGCAGCATTTTCCTAAATCCTGTTATGTAAGTGCTAGGGAAATCATCATCATCATGGTTAAGCCGAAAGACTGGCTTCTCCCAAGCATCGCGAGAGCTAGGAACGCACTGCGATTTTGATTAAAATTGAAAATTTTCGAGGATGTAAGGGAGGGTCGACTTGCTTAGTAAAAAGCATGTATTTACATATCGAACTTCAAATTATTCCCATTTCGCTTTCCTAAAAATATTATTTAACACTCTAATACAATAATTGCGCCTTTTTTGTGAACTTCAAATAATTCCTATATTCGGGACCTAAAAATACTAAATAGCCAAGTAACTGCAACGAACTTGGATATAGCGCTCGCCAGCCGCTGCCGTGGCACCGCTCGCTTCGCTCACTCGGCTCGCGCGCGGATGTTTCTAACCTAACCCGTTTGGTCGAGGTACCCTAGCTTAGTTACTGCGACCAATGTACAAAGGCCAGAAAGTTAAAAAGAGGCTCAATTATAAACAAGTTTGCATTAATAAAAAGAATTTTACAAAGTTTGCATAAATAATTGCATTAAAATTTTTAGAAAAAATAAAGTTCGTACCTATGTAATTTATTTGTAATCTATTAATCTATTTAAAATTTGATTGTCTTACTATTGCATATCCAAAATGGGTAGACTGTTGAGCCTAAAAATGTTTACGTTTAAAATAAGAACTGATGTATAGATGCCAGCACATCAAGCTACCCGAAACTGTCAAATTTTCCCAATCAACTTTGAACCTTATGATTCAGCGATAAAGTTGAAAATCTATCAAATAAATTTGACAGATTGTAGTAGCCTGATGTGCTGTACGTAATTAATTATGCAATAAATATATCTTTATCTTTTATCTTTTCATAGGAATTTTTAAAAAAACGTCATTAGAAATTCAACACCTACATTTTTGAGCGTCATTAAAATAGTGCGTTGAAATTTTTCGTCGGTTATTTACAAGTTAGTTTAAAAACTGGTGTTCCATACATTTTGACCGCGTAGGTATTGCACTTTTCTATGAAACAGCAGATTTTTTTTTAATAACCGACGAAAAATTTCAACGCAGGGGGGTTCAGAATCATGTACCTACTGAATCCATGGTAACAGTTTTCGCGTCGATGTCCCTGCCACCTTGTATTTCCCTCAGTAAACTTGAGAACTCTGTACTCACCCTAGCCAGCATCCCAGCATTATTAACAGGGACAAGTCCAGGCGCCACACTCTGGGACACATCCAGCACAGGATCGGTGAAGTTCCACAGGTATTCATACACCGTTCTCTTGACAAATGGCTCTGGATTATACATGCTGACTAAAGACCTCAGGACTGCCTTCAACCAGTAGTTCGCGTTGTGAAGGTAAGAGAAAATACCCTGGAAACCAAAATTAAAATATTTTATTTCACATAAACCTTTTTAGTGGTATGAGGAACAAGGTGTAAAGTTTACTCATCCACCATAAAAAAGGGAGAATCTTCCAACCAGACGGCTGTTGTGTCTGGCGGGCAACTACCCGACGGTTGATGTTGGATCGTCTTATATATGTCGTTCGCGCGGTAAATTCTAATTGCGCGATGCAGGATTTGTGTGACGTCAAGTCTTTTTGATGCGTAGTTCGTATGTGGCGGTGTACCCGCGCTACTTCTTCATTGGGCACTTAAGAAACGTCAGAAGGTAGGTGCTCGGTTCGAATTGGTCGTTTCCTATGGAGAAGAGCCGGCAAGAAACTCGACGATTAATCTTTTAAAATGACAAAATATAATAACATTGATTGTATATGACTAAGCCTGTCTTCTTCTTCCTAGGAGAATGTAGGATGCAAGAGCGAGCGAAGCGATCTCGAAAATTTTAGCAACTTACGTTTCGTCACAGTATCAATAAGTAACAGTATTATAACTTCATAGAAAACGGCCGAAACGACGCGCTCTGAAATCTCAGTGTATGCAACAGTATCGACCTAGTATCGAGTGCGCGGCAGTTACGCACGGACGCGGAAGGTTTATCTACCGAGCGGAGGTAATTATTTCAAGGTCACTGCCGAGATGTAATACTTTATTATACTGTGGTTTCGTGCTACGTTTATAATTTGCATACGTAGCCTTCTCCAATTACAAACTGCCTTTTACTTACTTATTTTAGCTTCGTTAAGGATTTTATTAAAATGTACTTCTCGAGAGTTGTTGTTGATTTTTTGTTTTGAATAAAACTAGCAATTTATTCGTCGTAACGAAACCTATAAGGTCAACCGGGGCATTAGCGTCTTTGGGGCAATTGCGTTTATTTGAAATAATTTAAAACCTGTTTTAAAACCGACCTCTCCTGCCATCTAGTTTTGTTTATTTTGAATAAAATTAAAAATTATAGTTTCAATAGATGGCGTTGAAACGCATAGATTCAAAATATCGGCCATATTGAAAATCATTTGATTTTTGTGAAGTTGTGCTGCACGAGGTGAGTGATCAAAATCCTTAAAAATCCATATTTTTTCTCCGTTTTCCGTTTTTATTCTGAAATTTACTTAAATAATATATTATAGCCTGTCTATAACAATAGTTATTTTTATTGAAATCGTTTTGGTTGTGGAGAAACGATGATTTAAATTTTTTAGGTTAGGTCTGAGCTTATGGGGTAAATGCATCTGCAGTTTCGGGGTTATTGCGTCTATATGACGCATTTGCCCCAAAACCAGAGATGTTAAACCTTAAACTTAATGTTAACCTTTATTTCGTGTTTTTTTTATTTTTATTTAATAGTTAATTTATTTTCGTAATTACCTAAATGTTTCAGAGAGTTTTGTTTAGCTTTGAATTTAAATTTATCTTTCTTCATTTTTTAACTTTTTGTGAGAACTTTAGCGATTATTTTTTGCTATAGTGAAGTTATCAATTTGTGTTGCAGGTAGAATACCTACGATCACAATGGTTATATTGAGATACATTGATTTCGATAAATATTTAGACAGAAATGACTTTCAATATTACATTGAGCAGAAACTTACTTGGCCATGGCATAAAACACATTTTATCTGGTCACATGAATGTTTCGGATGTAGACAGTCCCATGCGACACTAACTGGACCTAATCATTTTATTTTGAATATGAATTCTCATTTTTTTTTTGTTCTAATTGTTGTAACTTGATTTTGATTAAACTTCAAAAATGTATATGTTACTTTTATTTAGCACCCATTTTAGGTTTTTCTAGGAGAGTTCATTCTAATTTTACTTTCACAAATAAAATGTTCTTAACGTCTGGATTTGACACGGGGTAAATGCGTCTAAGAGAAAATAGTCGCATTTACCCAGTTTATATGACATAGCTTCTGATGTGATGATTATTTAATATTTTTGTAATTTACTAAAAGATTCGTATAAAAAACTTTAATTGAAGGAAAATATATTCATTTCAGCCGTCAAACGTCACAGGTTTAAAACTTATTTAATTAAGACGCGTTTGCCCCAATACGGGAAAAAGCGTCTAAAATTCCAATTTAAAAAAAAATGCGTATTTACTCGTATTTACTGTGACTAATGGAACACACAATAAATTAAGGATGCACACAGATAATTTCTATATACATTTGTATTAAGGATTTCTCTAATAAATTTATAATTAGTGTGATATGAATTTTCAATAGCCTGTAAGGAATTTTTATGACGCAATTGCCCCGGTTGACCTTACTCCATAGGTTTAGGTAGTTAAATAAAAGTAAACAAATCGTAAAATAGATTTACAAAGATGACACTTTCTTGTTTAAAAAATACGTTAAAACCAATATAAATTGATTTTAGATTTTTACAATAGTTTCCTCTTTTTAACCGACTTCCAAAAAGGAGGTTATGTGTTCGTCGCGTACGTTTGTTTTTTTTTTTCTTTTTTTATGTATGTCCTCCGATTTCTCCGTCAATTGTAGACCGATTTTGAAAATTCTTTTGTTTGAAAGGGTATGCTCTCGAGGTGGTCCCATATAAATTTTATTAACTTTGCTTCGATAGTTTTTGAGTTAGCTTCAATAATACGTACTTTTTCCCACTTAGTATGTGGATGATATGATAAGTTCCTGCCACTGACACTGGTATTTACATAGCAGGTAGTGGTTTTCGAATTTGTGTGGGGTAGGTACCACAACTAAAAAGTGAAAAATAAAAACTTTTTACAAAAAAAAAAAACAACCGACTTCCAAAAAACACTACAAAGTGAAAAATAACTTTAATTTCGGAAGTCGGTGACAAAAAACGAAAATTCAAAATCAAAGAAAGACACCGACTTCCGAAATTAAAAATAATTTTCACTTTGTAGTGTTTTTTGGAAGTCGGTTGTTTTATTTTTGTAAAAAGTGTTTTTATTAATGTAAGCTACTCTTAGTAGATGTAACTGCTTGAGCACAATTTTTTTGTTAGATTTATTAAATTATCATCATATTTTGTGATCTGTTTACTGTAAAGAGCCCAAACTCTAAACGTCAACGAATTATAACGTTGCTAAATTGAAGAGTACAACTGTGACGTAGCATGACAACTGAAGTAATAGGTACTACATTTAGTCGGTTACTTGACAGCTGTCTCGTCACGTGGTTCTTAATTTAACTACCTAAACCTATGGAGTATAGTTGGTATTTTGCGTGTGTTTTCATGTACAGTTTAGTACTTAATGATCATCTTAATACTTTGCAGGAAACTAAAATGACCACAATAGAAACGGGTTTTGCCAAACAGAAGAATATAAGTATCAAATGACAGATTTTGTTTTTTATCTGTCATTTTGTCTATTCTTCCGTCGACAAAACCCGTTTCTATGGTTGTCAGGCTACGTGTGTGTAGGGCGTAATAACAATAAGGCTGGGATCTATCTGACCACACGCCGACTGCGACCGACGATGTGTAGCCGACTGCCACCGACGACGGCCGAATGCTATGTTCGTATTCAGGGTGATAACGGCTGAGGATGCGGATGAGGATATCGAGATAATCGGGTTTGAAGATGCGGATGAGGATACGGATATTGGAAAATTCCTTATTGAGGATGCGACTGAGGGTGCGGATGCAGATGTCGTATGAAAAATAGCCCTTGTTTTGACACCTGACACCACAATCATGCCACCACTGTCACTTGCGGCCGATCGTCTGTCATAGGACAGGGACACTGCGAATTCAGGCAATAGGAACGCGTCACTCACACTCCGGCCCGCACATTTAGCTCAGAGCGAGTTTAAAAAAAAAACACTATTTAAGCGAACAACGTAGGTCAGTAGGGTTTTGGCACCCTTTGGGTACAGAATCCTAAAAAAGGATTATCAGAAAAAAAGTGATGGCATTCCGGGAGTGCCGACAGAAGTGAAAACTTGAACAAGATCGCCTTGGTGGAAGAAAAATACTTGTATAGAACATTGGTCCGTAGGCTTTATCTAAATAAAGAGCACAACCGCGTTTACAGAAATGAGGTGTCGTCATGGTGTCGCAAAATCAATGGTATAGTCCCATCTCAAAAATGCCCAACGCGCCTAAAGAAGTTTTCACTTCAAAAAAACCACAACAAACGCATTCGCAAAATGTTATTAACAATAAAACAATAGTACTTAACCTATGATAATAATGTCAAGGACTCAAAAACAATTTAGATAATAATAGATTTATTTTCTTATAAACAAAGGTTTTACTGCGACTTCTTTAGTGCTTTTATAATTAAAACGTTTCCGTGTATAAAATTGTTATTTAAATTGTTTATTATTTGTTTTTACCCGACTGCCCCAGAAGGAGGGTAATGTTTTTCGAGAGTTTGTATGTATGTATGTATGTATGTATGTATGTATGTTTGTATGTATGTATGTATGTCTATTTCTTTGGCACGCTCTGTAGCCTAAACGGCTTGATGGATTTTAACGTATGAGGTGTCGTTAGGTTCGTCTTAATAGTAGGAGTGACATAGGCTATATAATATTTATATATTGCATCTGCAAATAAAAAAAAGGAGGGGTAGGTTTAAAAAAATACATTATTGGTATCAAATAAAAGTTAGTAATGAGTCAATTCCAAATACATTTGTATAATCTAAATATATAAATCCGAAAGGTCACTCACTCACTTACGCGACTCACACTCACTGACTTCATCACGAAGTATCGGAAACCACTTGACGTAAAAAGATGAAATTTGATAGGGAGGTAATTTATACTTAGTAGACGTTCGCTAAGAACGGATTTTTGGAAATTCGCATATTCAGGGTGGATTTTGAGATGGGGCAATAAGGGCAGGTACAAAACCGTTGTCGCTACAAGAAAACAGTCTTAGAAGGCTGTCCTTAACTTTTTGAAACATTTTGATTTGCATTCACAGATTTTGAAAAAATTGTACAGTCAGCAAGAAAATGGCCAATTTTCACAACAACTTTTTTGATACCGGTCGATCCTATTTCTTATTACTAAGATCAAAAAACTATATTAGGCCAACTGAGGTTTGAGTACGAAAAAGTCAGAAATTGCAAAAAAAACTTCCCATACATTTCGTAGGAAATGAGAAGAGATAGAACACAATATACCTTTGTATGTTGAAAAATCTTTTTAATGAGGTTACCATTATTTAAATGAACACAATATACTACTATACAACAGTTGAATTATTCCAATACTTCACTGGGCTGAATAAGGAACGAATGTAGCAGATAGTTAAAGATTTAACCTTTTAAATGATTATCATCGTGCTATACTTTTATAGAGCTAAGCAGTCAATCATCAATTCATCCATACTAATATTATAAATTCGAAAGTAACTGTGCCTGTATGTTTGTTACCTTTTCACGGCTAAACCACTGAACGGATTTCGATAAAATTTGGTAAAGAGATAGATGGCATCCTGGAGATGGATATAGGGTACTTTTTGTCTCAAAAATAATCCTAAAGGGCATGAGATGAGAGATCCTACAGGGGATGACAGTTTGTATGGCAAATCCAGCATTTCTTAAGTTAGAGATATGAAAATTAAAATTTATGCTTTTGTTAAGAAATAAAGAAGTACACATTTCGGCGTTTTTTTTTAAATCATCCCCCAAACCGGTAAACCCCCTATTTTACCTGTTTGGGGGATGATTTTAAAATTCACATGTTAAATTGATTTTTTTTGTGTCTTCTTTTTAAGAGATTTAAGGAAATTGGAAATATAGCCATAGTCTGTATCTTGAATTATATAATTTTGTCTATATTTAATTAAAATCGGCCCACTCTGTCAAAGTTATCACAATTAGTCGTAAACTAACCTTTCTAACATGTGGGTTTTACTTCGGTTCAATGGCGGCACTAGAGTAGATATTACAAATTAATGGTGGTGATAATAGTAAAATGAATAATAATTAGTATTTTAAGTAAGGCATTTAGAATCATATAAACCTGTTTTATTTATGTTAAAAAGCCGGACAAATATGAGTAGGATTTACGCCCTAAAGGTTCCGTCTCAAAGCTGTGCTTGATTGGCTGCCTGAATTCGCAAATCAGGATTGAAGGACAAACTTAACTTTTCAATTGAAAAATAACTTTTAATAGAGTGGAGAGTACTGATTTGAATGAAATACGTACTAAATGTTACTTCAAGACACGGTCTATAATTTTTGATCCCGGATTGAAGAACAAACTTAACTTTGCAGTTCATAAATTTTCGGATTTTCCTCTTTACTTGACCTTGCTTCTCGCCAAACTTCATGCTGCTGGGCCAACGGAAATTACCAAATAGACTGGTTTATTTGCGAGTGTCAAAATATGCGGCATAAATTGTCGTTTTTTTATTGCGTTGACTTGGAAGTTTGATTTCGTTACAGATCCAAGAGACCGTAGATCTAAGTTTTTGATATCTATTTCAACTTGATGCCTCTTCGTTCCTGAGAAAAAAGTTCTTAAGAGACAACGAAGTAGAAAAAAAAAAAAAAAAGTCATCATTTAAGGGTTAAAATTTTTCATTTTGATATACGGAACCCTAAAATAGATTTATTATGTGCCTGTTACCTTTTCCTGCCGTAAGGGCTGAACGGATTTCTAAATGAAAGGCATAGGATAGGCCATGACCTAGATAGGTTAGGGCATAGGATACTCTGAATCCCGGTAGCACGTTCCTGTGGGTTATTTTCCGACATCCACGCGGGCGAAGCCGCGGGCAAAAGCTAGTTATTTATATATTAATAAAACTAAAAAGTTTGAAATAAAACAAATTATTAAAAAAAACAAAAAACCCGACTGCAAAAACTCAACAGAAAAGAAAAAAACAAGCATTATAATCTATAGGATTTTGGTATTGCAGGCGGGGACAAACCAATAACCTGAAATTTTGGTGAAACTTTTGTTTGTCCCCGCCTGCATTACCAAAATCCTATAGATTATAATGCTTGTTTTTTTCTTTTCTGTTGAGTTTTTGCAGTCGGGTTTTTTGTTTTTTTTAATAATTTGTTTTATTAGTAGTTTAAAGCAGTACCCAATAGTCCGTCCGAACCCAGCTGCGACACAGCGGTTTGTAGTACAGCAGCATTTGTTGGTATGTATGGCAATGAAAAGGCGCATTCAACGCAGACATCCATAGTATTATTTCCGTTAGAAACTGTTGAAAAATTTTGAACTGGATGAAATGGGTTAGGTTAACGCTAATACTAAATGGGTAGTAATAAACGTCCCGGAAAAAAATTAAAATATGTGCATACTCAAAATATGAAATTTACTGCTATAAATACTTACTAATTTTCCGACAGCTTATATGCGAATACAAATAAAGAAACGAACGAATAAAATACTGAAAACTCCGAAAAATCAATACAGAATTTGCTGACGTAATATTTTTCAAACAAGCATACACTATGCACACAGCATGCAAGCGAGCATGCAATATGCAGCAGCCATGGTTTCTGTCACAGCTCCGGTGCTGCGAGGCTCCGGCGGCGGCGGTCCCACGCGAGCTTATTATCGCAGATGGTTTTAACGCTCACACTTGTAGCTTCGGCTTGCTGGCCGGCTCCGCCGGAAGCAGCGCTCGCCGGCCGCAGCTGCGGCACCGCTCGCTCGGCCTTTGGTCACAGTTCTAAGCTAACTTAACCCATTTCACCCAGTTCACAAATTTTTCGACAGTTTATAATCTAACGGAAATAATACTATGGGTGTTTGCGTTGAATTCGCCTTTTGCCTTAAACAAACAAATGCGGCTGCACGGACGTAATAAAATCGCGGCGGGATTTTATCGCGCACTGGATTTTTAACTCTCGGTGTTAAGCCGAGCGTTGAGAATCCAATGCGCTGGAACACACTCTTGTCCCAGCGCGTTGAAAAAACACACTGTTGGATTTTCAACTCTCGGCGCTAAATAGAGAGTTGAAAATCCAGTGCACGAAAAAAAATCGCAGCGATTTTATTACGTCCGTGTTCGTGGGCTTACTGCTATATAGCCATTCGAAAGATAATGCAGCACAAACTATGGGTGTCTGTGTTGCATCCGCCTTTGTATTTACCCGTCCCGGATCACAACACGTTGCGCAAAATTTTTTCGGGTTTGTGTCCTCTAGTTGTCATTAAACCTCAATCAAAAATGTCCATAATGCACGATAATTATGTTGTTGTAACTTTAGCTAACTACCTACATCCTTAACCGCCAAAATACTCATTAGATTACTCACTGCAAAAAATAAAGTCCTTGTGTAATCATACTAATCATGTAAAAGGAAAATTTTTAAACAATTGAATGACACTCCAAGATCATCACAGGGTGCAGAGAGTTTGGCACATGACTTTAAAGGTGGTCATTCACGGGCACTCAACTCCATAACATTCCACGACAACACTCCAAACACCTTCCGAAATCTCACGTGGATTGGGTGAAGTGGTCAAAAATATTGAATGTAAACGCGCGGAGTGATGGATTGGAGTGCCCGAGAATGGCCACCTTAAGCCTGGGCACAGACTAAGTAGATTACACTATTACAGGTTTAAATTTGAGAGGATAAGTTACGGAAATTAATTAACGTACAACTTAAGTCAAACTTTAATGGCGGGATATAGATAACCACAGATTACAATAGACTTACAACAAACAAATATGGCGTTGATTGCACAGGCGATAAAGAGGAAAGGGACGAGGGGCGGTTGTCACTTTGGAATCGCACCACAGACAAATACGTCTATTAATGCCAGGATTGTTTGTTCCGAGATTAGGTACCAGCCGTGAATGAGGGAATGAGGGTTTTCATGAAAATTCACGCCACCAGTTGGCGCCACTTGACAAGAGGTCTTTCATTTCGACAATGAATATAAAATCTATTGATGACGTTCATCATTCGTTTCATTTCGTTCGTCATTCAGTCACGACTAAAGAAAATATAGGCGCTTTGACACTTTTGACAGGTGGCTGAATTTGACGTTTCAGTGCTGCCACCTAGTGGAAGTCCATTCAGAAAACCCTCATTAATTAAGTCAAAAAATAAATAAAAATTACTGGTCACATTCTAGAAATGTCCGATGATTTGTTATCTGTTTGTTTCAGTGCACTACTAATACCCGTCAACAAGTTTCACATTAAATTCAACTAGTAATACGATAGTAGATTTTTTTTTTGCTGTCCTTTGATACGTTTTCTCATAGCACATCTGACATCGGCACCATTGCCATAGATAAAATAAAAAGGTATCAGCCTATTGTATTTGTTTTATGGAATTAGTATTTACTTTTTTAATTTTTTGCATGATTTTAACAATAGACAGTCACGTGCTAAATTTTCACACACAGATTAAAAACGACAAAAAAGAACCACAAAAATCAAAACGACAGCAGAAATAAACAAGATACTTACGAAAAAACGAGTTCCTCTAAGTGTTATCACAACATGCAGTTTTTTTTTTATTTGCCGAGTTTTTTCAGAATCAACTTTTATGAGCCGAAGTCTAATAGCCGCATTCAGAAAGGTTAGTTAAATTAGTCCTAATTTATTTAAAAACTGGCCAAGTGCGAGTCGCGCTCGTACACGAAGGGTTCCGTACCGTATTAAGATCGAGCAAAAAACGCCGTAATAAACACGTTTCTTGTATGGGGTTATCTCCTCTAATTATTATTTTTTTTTTTTTTATAGCGGCAATAGTAAATTAGAAATACACAATCTTTGAAAATTTTAACTGCCTGTCGGCGGTTCATGAGATACCTACACCCCGCTGACAGACAGACGGACAGCGGAGGCTTGGTAAAATGGTTCCGTTTGGCATCTTTCGGGACCTTAAAAATAAAAATAAACTTCTGTAGGTACCGTCTGTCTTCAGTGTTCTACCTACTAAGCCCATAACTCGACAATATTGTTTTTTTTGTTATTAGTTTATAAGGATGTTGTGGTGAGAATATAAATAAATATTAAATACTGCATTTTTTACTGCACATTTCTAAGAACGTGTGCCGGAACCTAGGACCCTTTGCTGGGCAGTCGGGCTTGCGACCAGTAAGACCAGCAAGTCAGATAGTTTAGGTACTCCAAAAATCACTGCCATTCTTACCCGACTACGGTGAAGCAAAAAGGAGGGTTATGATTTTGACCGGTATGTTTGTATTTGTTCATCTATACCCTCATAACTTTTAAACTATTTAAGAATCATAATTTGACAAAAGAGGTATCGTTGGAAGCGTCTTGATCGTCCGCTGGTTATAGGCTATGTGACGTCACATCAAATTGAATATGGCGCCCTCTAGTGGACATAAAGAAATATAAATAAAGTCGTGGCACTCCGGGAGTGCCGACAGAAATGAAAACTTGAACAAGATCGCCTTGGTAGAAGAAAAATACTTGTATAGAACATTGCTCCGTAATCTTATCTAAATAAAGAGCACAGTCGCGTTTACAAAAAAAAATACTTGCATAGAACATTGATCCGTAAGCTAATATAAATAAAGAGCACAATCGAGTTTACAAAAAAGAGCTGTCGTCATGGTGTCGCGAAATCAATGGTTTAGTCCTATCTCAAAAATGCCCAACGCACCTAATGAAGTTTTCATTTAAAAAATACATATGATGCCATGTAGGTACCTATCAAATGAAAAGGCTTAATGAGCTTATTTCCAAAATAAATATATTATAACCCCAAAATAATTTAAATTAAAAATAAAGAATTAAAAACTAAAACCCAACTACGACCAAAACGCCAACAAAAAAGGTACAAACTGTATAAACAAGACATCCATCAATCTGCCTAGCCTTTTCCCAACTATGTTAGGGTCGGCTTCCAGTCCAACCAGATGCAGCTGAGCTAAATACCAGTATTTTACATGGAGCGACTGCCTATCTGACCTTCACAACCCAATAAGTTGGTAATACGATACCCCTTCCTTGGTAAGACTGGTTGTCAGACCTTCTGACGACCCGTAACGACTAACAAAGATCCACGAATGACAGCCGGGACCAACGCTTATCGTGCTTTCCGAGGCACGGAGGAGTCTCGGTACCTATGTTAAGATGGTCACCCATCCACAGACCAACCCCGGAAAACCTGATGGATTGAACCGTGCGGCTGTTATTACTTAGCCACGAGCTTGTCGAGGTATAAACAAGACATCATGGTCTGTGATGTCTTGTTTATACCTTTTTAGTTGGCGTTTTTGTTGTAGTTGAGTTTTAGTTTTTTAACCGACTACCAAAAAGGAGGAGGTTATATGTTCGTGGCGTATGTTTGTTTTTTTTTTTTTGTATGTCCACCGATTTCTCCGTCAATAGTAGACCGATTTAAAAATTTCTTTTTTTGTTATGCTTTCAAAGTGGTCCCATATAAATTTTATTAACTTAGCTTGCACAGTTTTGAGTTAGCTTCAATAATACGTATTTTTTCCCACTTAGTATGTGGATGATATGATAAGTTCCTGTGACAGTTATTTACATAGCAGGTAGTAGTATTCGAATTTGTATGGGGTAGGTACCACAACTAAAAAGTGAAAAAAAAAACAAAAAAAAATACAACCGTCTTCCAAAAAAACACTACAAAGTGAAAAATAACTTTAATTTCGGAAATCGGTGGCAAAAAACGAAAATTCAAACCAAAGACACCGACTGTTTTTTTTTTGTAAAAAGTTTTTACATTATTTCTTTTTTTTAAAGCTCGATCACCGAGCATTGAAAAATATTCCTTATTACGATTGATTAATAAGTGTTATTGTTCATAATAAGCCATAAGTTCATAAGGCCGCAGGAATCCGCTGGATGCGGAAAGCACAGAATCGGTCGAAGTGGAGGTGCTTGGGGGAGGCCTATGTCCAGCAGTGGACGTCTTTCGGCTGAAATGATGATGATGATGATTGTTCATGTTCACTTACCAAAACTGCAACATTAGGTACGATAATGGTAGCGTTCAAGTCTATAGTGTTGTGTTCAGGCAAGAAGATAGGGAACCTCTTCGCCGTGTACGTCATAGTATTGTTCTCGTTGAAATACACGTTCGAATGAAGGAGTTTCTCTCTGAAATAATAGAAAAAAATAAATAAGATACTGGCTGGTTAGATGGAGAAAAAAAACCATAAAATTCCCGCCTAAAATAAAAATAGAAACATTATCGGTCATAATGCGATCGCTTGCATTTTGACAGTTTACGGGCATTGCAATTGCACTGCTTATTTTCACAGACCATCTTATTGCCATCGGAATGATAAAAAATTTACCATTAATTAATAGGTAAAGTAGGTACGGTCAAATAAAATTAGTTAGCTAAACTCCGCAGACGTAACAACATCTAAACATGATAAAACAAAAATAAAATAAATTGATGAGTATTTTTTTAGTTATCGATGGTAGGTATTTTAGTTACTTGAAATATCTGTTTTTTTTTTGTGTAAACTTTGCAGGCGTGATGGTTACTGATCTTAACAAAAAAACAAAAAAAAAACAGTTTTTTTCTTGATCATCAAATCCCAAAAAATGAATTTCAAATCTTTTTTGATTTGTTTGTTTAATTTGACCTTCTATCTTCAGATAAAGGTCAAATTAAATAACAAAAAAAAAATGATGTTTTTTTACCAGTTCAATCTATTGAGATACACATGACATCAGTATTGAATATCTCAGGATTGGAACTGTTAAAATAAATACTAAAAAAGGGGCCCATGTTTAGTTTTCCATGATGTATGATGATGTGAAAAAGTACCTACGTACAATGGGATTACGATGTGCGAAAAAATGGCTTTTCGTACCAGAATATGGCTAAATATCAGCAGGTACCTCCGTATCTCAAAAGGAAAAAACGGAACCCTTTTAGTATCACTCGTGTGTCTGTCGGTCTGTCTGTCCGTTTGTCACAGCCAATTTTCTAAATATCTAATGGACCGAATTTAGTTGAAATTCGGCACACATATGTATTTCTGTGACCCAAACACGGACGTGTAACGTAAATAAATGAATTTTTAATATGGGGCTATCACTTTTGGGGGCAAATAAGAAAATTAAAAATAAAAGTTTTGCAAACTGTACCGTGTGACATATCAAGAAAGGGCTTCTTGCGAGGATCTCAAATATATTTTTTATATAATTTTAAAATAAATACTTTCAAAGATATTTAAGAAAATCGATAAAAAATTACCATTTCCCCATTATCTCCGAAACTACTGGGCCAATTTAAAAAAAAAAAGTATGTAGAATGGTTCTTTACTCATAGATTACAGGAAAGCCTATAAGAAGTCTATAGTTTTATAACAAAATGGTAAATCTTTCAATATTGTGCGTACAAACTTACATTTGCAGTTGGAATGTATGGGAGAACATGATGTATTTCAACTACAATGTTAAGTTTGTATTTGAGATACTTAGATTCAATTGTGCGTATTCCGACACGCACTTGGCCGGTTTTTAAAATAAGATATGCATAAGTACCAATTTTTTTTTTGTAAGGAAACGTGGCTCGTAGACTGCATTAAAATTAAAAAGGAGCATTGGTAGTCTTGATGTACTACTTCCTTGTTTCTTGTTTAGAGTTTGAATACATTACCTACGAGTTTTGTTAGATTAGGACGTTAGTGTACCGTGAGTTATGTTATACATATTTATAGCTTGTGTGTACGCCGTCCAATTTTCAGCTATTTATTAGTGACGTTGACTATTTGTGACGTTGCCCACTTTCAGAATGCAGGCACTTTTGAACTTCAACTGTATTTTTTTTTTAAATTCTGGGCGCCCCTTCCAAAAGGTGGTTTTGTATGGAGAAGAATGGCAAGAAATTCCATAGTTACCTACTCTTTTAAAAAGTTCTACAATATTTTGTATAAACATAACATACAACATCACGCCTTGTTTTTCCGAAGAGTTGGGCAGTGGTGTCTCTATAATACACCCACATTTCGCTAGTTCTGTTTAAGTCCCATGTATTTTGTATACATTAATTATATGTGAAAACGATGTACAGAAGCCAGCACATCAAGCTATCCGAAACTGTCAAATTTTCCTAATCAACTTTGAACCTTATTCGTCGGTGATAAAGTTGAAAATCTATTAAATAAATTTGACAGATTGTAGTAGCTTGAAGTGCTGGCGTCTGTACTTACCTTGTGCTTTTAGAATAAAATTATAATATACTCAATAGGTTAAAAGTATTAAAAATTAAGTAATGACAGATAAATTAATGTTGTTGATAGATAAGTACATAGTGCTCACATATTTACAATTGTATTTGCAACCGTAGACGATTTTTAACCGACTTCCAAAAAGGACGAGATTCTATGTTCGTCTGTATGTTATTTTATTTTTTTATATAATATGTCCATGAATATTTTCGTCAATTGTGGACCGATTTTGAAAGTGTGAATATTTTCGTGTTTTTACTGACAAATTTTGAGCGACTTTAACTTAGATATATAGCCTCGTGGACTTTTTATGGGTAATGATGAGTACTATAAACATGTAGTACATAATTTTATAATAGTTTTCTTAGCGCACGCCAAATAATGACTTTTATAGGCAAATTTTTTATACTTTGGGTTCAATTATTGCAATTTTCGTAAGTATCTAATGTTTTTTGAAAAATGTATTACCCCTATGTTACTCGCTGATAATGAAGCTTTCTATAAGTAAAAAAATTTTTTTTATCAGTTAATTATTTTTTTAGTTTATCCATTACAAACATACAAAAAATCAAATCTTTTCTCTTTATACTACTAGTGTGTTTTATAAAATTTATACATTTGACATGTTTAAATATTTGTATTAATTTATTAAGGGTATGATGGAACTGTCATACGCATTGCAGTTAAAAAAAGCCAAAAAAAGAGTTGCTGTTAAATGTATTCTATTCTATGCATACCTATTTTGGCAGTTTGATAGTGCATATAATCCGATTAGAATTTTATATTCCGTAATAAAATTACTAAGTATGTGAGATAAGGTGTAAGTTAAGCTATAGTTCTTCCCTTATCGCTTTCTATGGCCTACAACCTTAAAGCCATTGAACATAACGATCATTATAGTTGCATCATCGACCTTAAACATAACCAAACCGTGATCCGTTATGCTGTTCATCGTAACAATCGTAGAACGTTGCTCGTGACGTCATCGTACGCCATCTTTGATTTTGATCACACAAAAATTGGTGTTTTTTTATTTGATCACATTATTTCGAAATTCGAACGGTGTCTTGTTGTATTCCTACTAATACAGGGTAAGTGCGCAAACATTTTGACGAGTTATGCAAACATAAATGTAGGGAACAGCAGATATTTTTTTCGCGATTTCAGGTTTGGTCCCATAGTAAAAGTTGTCCATAATGATGAGTAAAGTCACGTGTTTAAGTTTGCGCACTGGTTATTTTTTTTCCTGTACTTATATTAAATATACAATAAGTAAAAAAAAACCCAGTCCGATCCGAAAGGGGCACATAGGTACCTACTGCAATAAAATTAAATAAAAGTAATAAAAAAAATATTATTATTGAAAATAAAAAGTTATTGCTATTTAAAAATCTAATTTTTTGTTCCAAAATTACACCAAATCCATAAAAAGAATTAAAATTTTCAACAGCGGTAAATTATTTCTTCGTATGTGGCAATTAATATTCCAGCTAAAATAATACTTTTCTATTAATTTCTTGTAATATTGATTGTTTTATAATAATGTTGTAATAATTTATAAATTGTATTAATTAATTGAATTTGTAATCTGTCGTGAATTTCATATGGGTATTCCTGAAAAAAAATATTTTGAATTTGAATAACTTATATCTTGTAGACACCCGCTAAACGAGGGCCGCCCGCGCCCCAGTGAAACTCCCTATTGTAAAAAAAATGATGATTTTTTTTTTGGTTTTTTTCTGAAAATTACCACATAAATATACTCTCAGTACGATACCTAACAACACTCTCACGGATCGGACAGGGTTTTTATTACATGTTGTATAATATGTAGATATAGGTACTGGGTGGCAGCGACATCGACGCGAAAATTGTTACCATGGATTCAGTTCATGATTCTGAACCTCCCTGCGTTGAAATTTTTCGTCGGTTATTTAAAAAAAAATCTGCTGTTTCATACATTTTGACCGCGTAGGTATTGCACTTTTCTACGAAACAGCAGTTTAAAAAAAAATAACCTGTGAGAAATTTCAACACATGGGGGGTTCAGAACCATGTACTGAATTCATGGTCACCGTTTTTGCGTCGATGTCCCTGCCAGACGCCCGGGGCGGGAATCGCGAGCCGATTTCCGGCCATCGTAGGCGCGGGCTTGCGGACGGTGAGCAATGGGTAGCTCGCCGTCCGATAAAGACCAAGCCCGGGTCGACGGCGCGTTGTGTTCCACGCGCGCCTCAAAGAGATGTCAGCAGAATTGACGGGGTCCGCTAGGGCCAATGCCTGCCGGGGCTGCGAATATGGGCCGAAAGGGAAATCGTGGCCCCCGGCAACAGGGCAACCGAAGGAACACGGGTGGGTTTTAGTCAGTAAGAGTCTGAGAAGTTATTTGATAATTTCACAAAAAAAAAAACCCTGTAGGTATATATCCGCCTAGTCTTTTCCTAACATGTTCGGGTCGGCTTCCAGTCTCACCGAAAGGAGCTGAATACTAGTATTTTACATGGAGCGACTGCCTATCTGACCTTCACAACCCAGTAACTGGGTTACATGACACCCCTTGGTAAAACTGATTGTCAGACTATGGTTGTTGAAACGCGATGATTTACTTTAAAAACAAATGGGTTCGCTTTAGGTTATTTAAGTGAGATTCGAAGTAGGCAATAAATAACAGAGCTATCTGTTATTTGTTGAACACTTGTAACGTGTTAGAGCAAGGTTACACACCCAGTTTTCCATCAGTTCAGTCAATGATCGCCTAACTAAAGACAAATAAAAAAAAAACTGTTCAACCTTATTCGTCAGAGAATTCACTGCCGTGTAGAATACTGCAGTTTTAGGTCAGCGCCATCTCTTGACCGATAGTGGAACTAATGTAATTTAAGTTAATGATTTCTGAAAAAGTATGCTATTTAGAGACATCGTTTTATTTTTCCTTTAATCTTTACATAAACTTCTATCACACAGAATAATTTCAGATTTTGCTCTATGCAAACTTCAGAGATTAGGGGGGGGGGGACGGGACGGTATTTTTTAAACATTTTTCGTTAAAAGTCGAAAACTAAGCGGCCTAAAAAATCAAAAATGTTTGAGAATGTGCAAATAGCGTTCTTTCATATGATACACCACATGCCCTTGTAGCCCCACTTCGAATTTTTACCTTTTGTTTTACGTGTAATAAATTAATAATGCGTGTAATTTAGGATAGTGCTCCGTGATGGGCGAGTCCTATTACTGGCTGGACGTACGATGCGTTGCCGTAGGTCAGAACTGAACACGCAAGCTAACTACTCAAGGTCGCTGGCACATATCGGCGTCTTAAGAGGGCCCTTCCCGGTCCGTCTATCGTCATCGCGAACATGGTCGAAAAACTTGTTGTTTCATCCAGCGCAAGTGAGAACTGCTAACAAGCAAGTGAGAACGCGATAACATTGTACTTACGAAAAATAGCTGGTTTCAGGAAATACGTGTTTTTGAATACACCTCCCAAGTTAGTAAAATTTTTTTTTGTCATTTAGAATCTCCATTACATGTGCGAGGTTTCTATAACGATGTTTTTTTTACTTTTACAATTTATAAGTACATTATGAACGGTCAAAGTTCAGGTAAAATTTGTGCAAAAAAGCAGATTTTTGGAGGCTTATATTGAATTTGTTTCGCCAAATTTAAATTTTTTGCTTTCATAGAAACCTAGATATACTGCATAAGTTACCTATTTGTTTAAAAGAATTAAAGAAATATGTGTTACAACGCCATAATCATGTACGAGCGTTTGTATGAAAAGTATGACGGGTTGGCCGCTCTTAACCAGGCTGAAATCCAGCAGAATCTGCTAAGTATTTCCAAGGACATTTCATTGTCATTGCCAAAATCCTTGTTGTTAGCTCTTCTTGCCCAACCCGGGGATCACTATCAGTTTCCTACGTCACGTCCTTTTCTAAGTTTCCGTCTCATAGAAGAACCGCAAAAAACCAAACCTGTTTAGTTAACTGCAGGCCCAACGGTATAACCCTGACCTTGCTCAATCTCTGACCTTGGAATGTCAAATTTTGTAGACAAACATTACCTACCAAGACTTAAAGAGCGTGTAATTACCAAAATGACGTGTAGTTTTACGGTCGTTAGGCGCCACGACATGGTGTTTTTAGATATATATTTTTATGTATGGCATCTCGTATGTCAACTCAGGAGGTTGTCAGCTGCTTAACCGGACTTTCCTGTGGGTGCCTCAATAAATTAAGGCCTCCAGCCAGGGCATAAAACTTATAAACTAAGCGACTACACGCTAAGCAGTGATGTGCCGGATATCCGTATCCGTATCCGCGGATATCCGAGGGAGAAACAATCTCTGTATACGTATCCTTATCCGTTACTTTTTGGCGGATCTTTTATATTAATACGTTTCATTACGTATATGAAATTTTGAAGATAGGTAGCAATGAAATACAATTTTAACTTCAACCCAAACTAATTTTATTCCTTAAAAATTAAGAGTATTATTATAATAGTTATGAGGTAGTAATTAAACTATCTTTGTAGTGAGATCAAACCTCTAATCTTTGTGCTATGTTTATTGAAATAATTATCAAGGTGTTAAATCAATTAAAGCAATTTTATTTTCAAGAACTTAAAAAGTAACTTGGCATTTTTGTCCCCCAAAAAGTCTGTTACGATGAGGATCATAAATAATTCCTGCTGAAGCTGAAGAAAGTTGAGATCCATATCCGTAACCATATTTGCGGATCTAGACCCTTATGATCCGAATCCGTATCCGCGGATCACATTTTTTTACGATCAGGCACATCACTGACGCTAAGGGTACTGGGGCAAGGGGTATAACGGACCTCGACTTAAGGCGTCGGATGCTGAGGGGGGAAAGCAAGCTAACAGGCTTAGGCTCAAGCAAGGGTCGGGGCGGGGGGTCCGCTACGGCCGATTCCTGCTGGCGTCGCGGGAAAGTCCGAAAGGGATACCCGCAGCCCCTGGCAACGTACAGGCAACTGAAGGAACACGGGTGGGTTTTAGTCAGTAATAGTCTGACACGCCCTCTCGCTCCTCCCAGAGCGGGAGAAGTTATTTGATAATTTCAAACACACAAAAAAAAAAAAAGGCTCGGGGTGGGGCAACAACATGGTGTGATGTGATGAGTGATGGGCCATTGTTTTTATTGCTGCCTGGTTCAGGAACTTGCTGTCCTTTAACGTTTAAAGTTAAGCATCTTTGCGAACGAATTTTTCATAGATTAGCTTGCTTACTTTTCTTTATTTTTACAAGCGTGAAATTGTGTTTAAAGTCTTCAAAACGACCAACGATTTGTCCACTTAGAGATAGTAAGAATTTTTTCTATAATAAAAATAAAAACTGTAGAAAAAAATCTTGTAAAAAAAAATAAAGCACTAAGGAATAGTAAAAATCTTAGACACCACAATAATCCTTTACCAATCTTTTCACTGATTTCTTTTAAATTTCAAACAAAACATTTACTTAAGAAACGTCAGAAGCTAGGTGCACGGTTCCAATTGGTCGCTTCCTATGGAGAAGAGCCGGCAAGGAACTCCACGATTACTCTTTTAAAAATAAGTGGTTTTTACAATGTTTTCAAATTATAATAGGTATGAGAGGACAGTGTAGGCCTATCAACAAGTACCAGGGGGTCTACCACCAGCTCAAAAGCAGTATTATTTTAATATTACTTCAGTGGGAGAAAGAGATGGAGCTATACGTCCTGTAGAGCTTCATCTCTAAAATAATACTGCTTTATGAGCTGGTGGTAGGCCCCCTGGTACTTAGCAAAATAGAAAATGGTCCACAAGTCTACAGCGTTCACACATTCACAAAATCATAAAAGAAAAGAATCTAAATAAAAGATAAATAAAATAATAAAAATAAGATTAAAAAAATTCAAAAAATTCAAAAGTAATTTATTCAAACTAGGCTGAGAATCAGCACTTTTCGAACTTCAAAATTACATAAGAGAGTCCCCCAAAAAACGGCCACCCTTCACCACTTCCTAGTGCCTTTAGCTGGGAAGTAGTGGCGCAACAAACTCCCCAGCAGCACAGCTGTCTGTTCAAGTTAGAGAATGATTCTATACAATATAAGGACCTATTTAAACCAAATGACATGATTGCCACTACAGCTGTAACAAATCTAATTTTAATAGCATACACAAATTACTCTATCACTTATTTAAGTGAATTATAGACTAGCGACCAGCAGGGCTAACATGACAAGCGCGAGAACGCTCTTTTTCTCGTTTTATCGTAATTTGTCTACGATTTTGACGTCATTCTAATCCCTAACATGACCGCAAACGACGAGTAAACTCGACAAAGGCACTTTGACACTTCTTTATCGCGCGACGATAAACCGATGTTGCAAATTATTAAAAACAAATTATTTTTATGATAGCAACATCGGCTTGAAGTTTTGTTTCATTCATTCAATTTTATGCATGGAATTATGTATTTTATTGAATAAACGTATCTCTCTCTTAATTATACTCTCTTTTAATTATTTATGATTAGTTTTTATGTAACCGACTTTTTGATTAAAATTAAATGATTTCTTTGGCATGCTGAAATTAAAATACAAAATGACGGTAATTAAAATTAGTGACAAATCGAAGTGTATTATTGTACAAATAGATTTCGTTAATTAATTAATTTAATCACCATAATTGGCAAAGCGACTGGTTATTACTGAAAGTAATAGTCAATAGTCATCTACGTGATAGTGCTTCCCTCCACTATAGTACACCGGTGTACAAACACATATCAAAAAAAAAAAAAAAAAAAAAATTGTACAATAAGTACGACTATGAATCTGCCATCTTTTTTCGAGTTTTTTTATTTATCATAATTTTGTCGTTTTGTCTACTCTCTATCGTCGTCAAAATCGACGACGACTAAATACAACAAAATGACTGATTATATCGTGTTGAACTGTCAAAAATCGAGATAAATAACGTGTCATGTTAGGGTTTGTCGACAAAACATCAAGTTTGACAGAACGAGTCGAGTATTTTGTATGGCGAAGCTGTCAGAAAACGATAAAACTACAGAAATAGACAAAAATTTGTCGCGCGAGAGTGGATATATGTCGCGTGTGTCATGTTAGGCCTGCAGGCCCTGTTACACACAGTATTTACGACTTGACAAAACATCGAGATTCCTTTATTTTGAGTACCTAAGTTTAATATTAGGTAATGTATTATACACATTAATCTTCCGATTTTTTTTCTAAATTATTGTAAAGACGACATCTAAATCCGTTGCGTAGTATAGACACATGAATACAAGTCATGTGGTATGACATAAGTCTCAAACTCTCGACCCAAGGCACGCACCTCTGACTTTTCGGATTCATGTGCGTATAATTATCACTTGCTTGAAAAACGGCGAAGGAAAACATCGTGAAAAAACTTTTTACAAAAAAAAAAACAACCGACTTCCAAAAAAAAACACTACAAAGTGAAAAATAACTTTAATTTCGGAAGTCGGTGTCTTGGGTTTTTTGTTTTCGTTTTTTGCCACCGACTTCCGAAATTAAAGTTATTTTTCACTTTGTAGTGTTTTTTTTTGGAAGTCGGTTGTTTTTTTTTTTGTAAAAAGTTTTTTATTTTTCACTTTTTAGTTGTGGTACCTACCCCCACACATTCGAATACCACTACCTGCTACCAGTGACAGGAACTTATCATATCATCTACATAGTAAGTGGGAAAAAAATACGTATTTTGTAGCTAACTCAAAAACTACCCAAGCAAAGTTAATAAAATTTATATGGGACCAATTTGGGAGCATACCCTTTCAAACAAAAAAATAATTTTCAAAATCGGTCCACAAACGACGGAGAAATCGGTGGACATACATAAAAAAAAAAAAAAAAAAAAAAAAAAAAAAACAAACATACGCGTCGAACATATAACCTCCTCCTTTTTGGAAGTCGGTTAAAAAACCGGATTGCTTGAGAGATATTTCTCGATGGCATGAGAACCCAAGTCAAGGGCATATGGGCGGCATAAAAACTCAGACACGAGCACCCTAATTGCGTAACAGACGATCAATAAAAATTTGTTTCATTTTGACAGTTCAACAACATTCATTGTTTATTTTTTATTTATTTTTTAAATAATTAATAAGTTTATTGTACAAAAAGAAAACACATAGAGTTAGTTAGTCATACACTAAAACGTGAACGTTGTTGAATATACACATTTTTCGAACATAGGACTCGTATGAGGCAATGGATTAGCAATAATCCTTACAATGATTCAGATTATTATTGCCATTGGCCTCAGCTGTCATTCGTGAATTTTTGACAGTCGTTACGGGTCGTCAGAAGCCCGAAAGTCTGACAACCAATCTTACCAAGGGGTATCGTACTACCCAGTTACTGGGTTGTAAAGGTCAGATGGGCAGTCGTTCCATGTAAAATACTGGTATTCAGCTGCATCCTCTACTTTTACAATGTTTGTAAATATGTGAGCACCATGTATCTATCACATATTAAATTATCTGTCGTTGCTTCATTTTTAATTCTTTTTACCTATTGTGGTATAGTAATTTTATTCTAGGTGCATCGTCTTCACATATAGGTAATATTATTTAACTAATGTACGTGCATATACAAACAATTGTAAAACATTTTAAAAGAGTAACGGTAGAGTTTCTTGCCCATTCTTCTCCATACGAAAACTACCTTTTGGAAGCGACTAGAATCAATTTTAATATTTTGTAAAATTTTGACGTTCAAAAGTGCCATACATGGGCCTATTTGAAATAAATGATTTGACTTTGACTTTGACATCCGGTTACACTGGACGCCGACCCCAACATAGTTGGGAAAAAGCTAAGCAGATTGATTGATTCAGATTTGATTAATCGTGTGTTACACAATTAGGGTGCAGGTAATCATTAACCACACAAAAAAAAAGAAGTAAGACATAAATTTTAAATAGACCACAACATTATTTTCATGGTCGTGCTGAACAGCTCTGATTTTTAAAATAAGTACAGTTATTTCTACCTCGGGAATCATCGGATTTCCGAATACAAACGAATGCTAATGACCATGTCCATCAATTATTAGATTTATCGTTTATAATTATTTGAATTCAGAACTAAGTACTTTATTGGTGCTTTGTTTTGATTTCCGTGTGAACTATAATTATAGAGCTGTAAAACTATTTTCCTATCTATCGTGCCTGCGACTTTAGCAGCTTTCCTCCCATTTTTTAAATAAATTATATTAAGTTAAAAGAGTATTAACAACTCTATATACTTCCAAGTCGATTGAGAGCGTCCGATCTACACTATGTACAAAGGGCAACTGATAGAAATCCGACGGCTGACGAAATACGAAGTTTAGTGGCCAACGATTTAAAAAAGATATTTAAAAAAGGTACTTACAGATAGACCACAGGTCCAATCTCTTCCACATTCAGCTTGTCATCCAGACCCTGCATGAATCTCTCGTGGTTTGTTACGTTGAAGACATAAGTTCTTAACTTGACCTCATCGGGAGGATCTGACCACCATTCGTACGGTGGCATACCTGGGGACAAAAAGTTCATTAAATTATTTTCATCATTATTTATGAGCGTTTATTCTGAAAGTGGGCAACGTCGCAAATAGATGTCAAATATTTCGCCATATCGATGTAAATAAGAAATGTGGCTAACTGGTTCCCTAGAATATTAATAATGAATTGCAATTATAACTCTGAATTTGATGTTGTAACAATTTTAGGTGTAAAAAAGGCATTTGAAAAGTTTCCAAAAAAATTTTTTTCATCTAAAACTAAATATTCGGTATTACGATATTAATTATTTCATTTCATTATTAATATTCTAGGGAACTAGTTAGCCACATTTCTTAATTCCATACAGTAATATTGCTAAATTAAACAAAACAGGTAAATATTTGACAGCTATTCAAAATTACAAAAATTCAAAAGTCATTTAATCAAACTAGGCTGAGAATCAGCACTTTTCGAATGTCAAAATTACATAAGACAGTCCCCAAAACGCCCACCCTTCACCACTTCCTAGTGCCTTTAGCTGGAAAGAAGAAGTGGCGCAACAAACTCCCCAGCAGCACAGCTGTCTGTTCAAGTTAGAAAAAATAAATGATTCTATACAATAGTATGCAAAATTATTATACAACACAAAACATTATTTTAATTATAAATTACTGGCCATATGTCAGCTAGCACACGCCAATATACCAACCAAAAACATCGAGAACTATACTCAGAACTATATTTACGACGTTGCCAACTTTTAGGATAAACCCTCTTAACTGAAAGACGTTCACTGCTGGACATAGGCCTCCCCCAAGCATCCTTGTTCTATGGGGGAGACTTTTTAAGTTATTGGATGGCAAAAATGGCGACGCGGTGGTAGGTGGACCCAGCGGAGGTGGTTACATGTGCAATAGCAGACGCATCACAAAATACGTTGGCATCCCACCATAGCTATTCACAATCATTCGACAGGCTTCCGAGTGGAAAATTACACATTTTAGATTACCTGCACTCACACTAATTAGGTACGTAACACACTATTGTATTGATATTGCTAATCCAGTGTTTCATATTCAAATTTTCTTTTCTGTATATTGGTTTCTTGTTTTTATATATAGGGTGGCAGGGACGGACATCGACGCGAAAACGGTTACCATGGATTCAGTGCATGATTCTGAAAATTTTCGTCGGTTATTAAAATAAAAAACAGCTGTTCCATACATTTTGACCGCGTAAGTATTGCACTTTTCTATGAAATAGCAGATTTAAAAAAATAATCGACCAAAAACTTCGACACAGGGGCTTCAGAATCATGTACGGAATCCATGGTAACAGTTTTCGCGTCGATGTCCCTACCATCCTGTATATTCATGTAATTTGTTATAATTTAATTGTGCTTATGTGTGTCTTTTGTGTGCACTGAATATTTCATATATCTATCGATCTATATGTTCGGATAATTTGTCTGCTCAATAATAAATATAATTGAAGAAGTAGGACATATCATTTTTTTAGGATTGACAATAGACTCTAAACTGACGTGGAAAGAACATGCATCGATCATCATTACAAAATTGATCAAGTTTTCCTTTGCTCTTTATAAACTCAGCAAAATTGTAAATCAGGCGGCTGTCGTAACCGCGTATTATGGCTACGTAGATTCCGTATTACGGGAGTCGTTTTCTGGGCAAATTCTTGTAAAAAACCTGAATTTTGTAAAGCACAAAAGAGCTGCATTAGGTCCATATGCAATGTTAAATCAACAGAAAGTTGCAAACCGCATTTTATTTCCTTAAAAATACCAACATTACCTTGTCTTTACATATACGAGACCGCTTTGTTCGTAAAGAAAAACGGTGATTTATTTAAAAAGCTTCAGAACAAAATTATCGATCAGACCAACATATCGCCATGAATTATGCCTAAGAAGTTCTAAAACCGCCCTTATGCACAAGAGCACACTTTGCTTGGCTCCAAAATTTTTTAATAGGCTACCAAATGGCATCAAAGCTTTAAACTTGACACAATTTAAACGTAAACTAGGTACTTAAATAATTTTTTAATAGATAAATGCTACTATACTATTGGCGAATTCCTAGTTGATAAAATTTCATGTGACTGACCATTTGATGTATTTATGTTTTAATGTAATATTCATATGTCTAGTAATTTATATACAATTTAATGTATCTTGTTTTTAATTTCTATTGATTTTATTGATTGTTCATTATGTTTCATGTACCTAATTTATAACTTAATTTCTAATATTGTAATTTAACAATGCATGCCTTTATAGGGTAGATTTTTGAGCTACTATAAAATATTTTTAAGACTCTGTTGTATCACCAAAAATCGCATTAATAAAAACTTTGAACTTTGTACTTTGACGACCCGTAACGACTGTCAAAAATCCACGAATGACAGCCGGGACCAACGGGTTAACGTGCTTTCCGAGGCACGGAGGAATCTCGGTACCATGTAAATCCACGGACCAACCCCGGCAAGCGTAACTTAACTTGATGGATCGACACGTGCGACTGTTATTTATTACTTAGTCACAAGACTCTCTAGCTTCTTCACAAAAAATATTTATTACTGTTATTGTAACTTAGTAAATCCAACAAGATAAGATACTCTTTGATAAATTAACAAAGCGACACGACTGTGTCAGTATTCAAACATCAGATAGACGTCCTCTAAAGGCTCTAATCAAGCTACAGTCCAGGCGTCGCGAGAATGCGTTCTTGACACCTGTCAGTTTCCTACTAACGAATATGTGTGCGAATTTGATCCTTATTACTACTAGAAATTGTCCAACTGACATTATGCGTAGCTTGACCACCATAGAATAGTAGATTGTTATTGAGGGTCGAAAGGAATCAATTCCCTATAGTCCGAGTAGGAATTGATGACTTTCACCCGTGTTAAACACTCTACTCTTCATTTCGAATTTAAGGAAAGTAAAAAGAAATAGTTTTTCTAAAATATCTATTGATAATAATAACATGAGTATTCTAGTAACAATTAGTCTTTTTTAAATTTTAAATATGGAACACACCGCGTCACTGCCACAGGTCGTCCCGCTTATGGGTATTTTTTTAATTCACACTGGCTGTATAAACACTAACAAGACTGTAGCATTTTTTTTATCGATATTATTCGCTAAGTGAGTATTACACTATCATATCTATGATCAATCTATGATCAAAGATATAATGTTTATATTTTATTGATAATAATAACATGAGTATTCTAGTACCTATTAGACTTTTTGAAATTTTATAAACTCAAACTCAAAGCATTTATTTCAATTAAACCATTTACAGGCACTTTTGAATTGTCAAGGAATCGGTCAGTCAGAAATAGGTATGAAGCTAGTTGCCCATTCCAAAGCGTAGTAGGTACAGTACCGACCAAAAGTCCATGAGCAATCTCACAAAGCAATAGACTGACGCTTCGGTTTGACTTACGACCTTCTTCTATAAGTTGTTACAATACTGTAGACACGCACATTACACACACACACTCACTTTGTCTGCAACCAATGACTCAGTGGCGTAGCGTGAGTCACTGTCGCCCGGGGCGGAGTCATAATTTGCCGCCCTTTTGACGTCGTAAAAATAATTAATAAATAAAATAGTTAAATTACTTATAATAAAAAACAAACTAAAACTTACTATTAAACAAACTAAAACTTACTATTAAAACGACAGCGCGGCAGACGAAGAAGGTACTGGTACAAGTTCTTGGAAATCACGAGCGCGGTTGGCCTTTGGTTGTGTTTAGACGTGTACACGCATCGTGTGACAGTGTGCGTGCCCACATACGCCTCGCGTGCACACCTTAACACCGTGCATGTACACGTCTAAACACAAACAAGGGCCGACCGCCACTCGTGATTTGCAACAATTGTTTTGGGCGGGAGGGACATTTAATATGTGCAAGTGGGTAAAAGCTTCTTGAAAAATTAAGTGTCTGACTGACCGCCAGTGACCGAAAAAAATATATTTTTACTGCCACCCTTCTAATGGTGGCGCCCGGGGCGGTCCGCCCCTCCGCCCCCCCCTCGCTACGCCACTGCAATGACTAGTTCAATAATCATCATTCGTTTTTAGTTTCATTCGTCTTGTTCACATAAATATTAAAGTTTAGCAGGTAGACCACAAAAAACTAAGTAAATTATTTCGATTTCTGTGGGGTAGATGCAGTTTGTTACGAGTATTTAATTAATAGAACTTCGTTGGTTCGTGGATAATATTGGTGACGAGTATTTAGCGCAGTGTTGTGGTTATTATTATCAAAAAGCAGGCATAAAATATATTGAAGAGATCAGATCAGATCAGAGAATATTATTGCGCTGCGTAAAAGTGAAGTGAATATCTAATGAAACCGGACTAAGTGTGAGTGTTATCATTAATATATTTCATATTTTACTAAACATAAAGCTTAATCAAGGGTATTGTTGATAGAACAGAGGTATTGTTGAGACAGAAGATGCCTTTAAAGTTTTAAATTCATTGTGAGGTTTAATTCGATTAGTGAATAATAAATAATAAGGTATTATGTGTAATAAAAACAATGTTTTTCTTTGTTCTAGAGAAATACTGTGAGGGTTAAGAGATATGAGGAAGGGGCTTATTATCGAGTAGCAGCGACGTCAAATGGTGAATGAAACAAATGGTTTCATACCAACGAGACATTTTGCTGAATTATTAAAAACACGTCATTATGAACCGTTCGCCGTGCACTCTGAAGGCTTGCATCACTGAAGACCAGCTAGAAAACCGTTTTTGACCTTAAAATATTGACCGTACCAACTTAATAAACAACAGATTCGTTATTGCATGAATTTATGGTAACGAATTTTTTAAGCACGTTTCAATAGGGTGTTTGTCGTATTTCTTGCAGATATACCGAAATTGTTTAATATTATTTTAGTAATAGTATTATTTTAGGATAAAAATTTGAGGTTTAGTTTCAATCTTCTTTTCGTAAAGAAAATGAATACTTAAGCTTTAACCTCAATAACAACCAATATTTACTAAAGTCAAATAAAATGTAAAATAATTAATACAAATAAAATATAAACAAACTGCCCATACTTAACCTTAAAATTACCTATTCTGTAAGTAGTTTTTTACATTTTAAGTAGTCTAATATTCTTATTTATTACTTAATTACTTCGACCATGATCAAAGCTTAATATTTATGGTGAAAAAATCCATTAAAAATTTAAAATATTTCATAATTTAAATATGTCTAAATAATACAAACTGCTTCTAAGTTTCTTGACATCTATTTCACATCTTATTCAGCTGAAGTAATGATAAATAATTGTAGCAGTTTATTAACTTATGTAAAATAAATATAACGAATAAACATATTTTTTTTAATTTTGTTATCATATATCACGCATTTTTTATTCTAAAACCTTTATTGCAATAACAACATAAAAAAGCAGCAATATTTAAAAAATATTATTATCGAAAACAAAAATAATAATATTTGCAAAAAACCGCACTGTGTTTCACGAGATTAGAACCTGAGGCAGTTTGAATTCCATACCAACGCTTAACGCTTTCTGCTATCTGCACTTGTTAAGTTACTATCGAATTTTAGCAATGCCATTAACTGGTCAAGTTCACGCGCATAGTGCGTGTGTGCTAGCATGTTTAAAGCGACGGAAATAGGTTGTTGTTTCGTGTAACTGCGTTATCTGTGGTGTGTGTATCGTGTTGCTTACACATACAAATGTACGAGCTATACCGCGTGTTCACAGCAATACGACTCTTAGCGTGCTCATGCACTTTTGAGCGCTTACTGTACCTATGGAGAAGAACGGGCAAGAAACTCCACGAACACTCTTTGAAATAAAAATTGTTACAAAATATTGGTTACATCATTCATGTTGAAATTATACATGTGAGAACAATGTAGAAAGACGTGCACGTTAGAAGCGTCCGTAATAAAAAGATAAAACAAAGAACAAATCAAAAAATTAAATTAAAATAAAAATGCCGCCTGGCAGCTAAGAGATGACTAGTCCCAACTGACGGCGCCCGTTCACAAACATGACGCATGGATTAGCACCATTCAGCTCAACCATTTTGAAGGAAGCTAAATGATCCAACACACGCGCCACCATCAGCGAAACATTTGAGTGAGCATGACATACTCACAGCCGCCAGGGCACATTCAAGTCAATGCAAGACATATTACCCGGTAAATGGTAACTCTTTAGTACATAGTGCTCACACCTGTGCTATGCAATTATATAATACAATGGAGATTGAGTTTATACAATGCAAAGATAGTCTTACAATCTTCAGCAGCTCCAACAGTATTTGCAAATGTTAATCAATTAGTTGTGGAGCAGGACCAGCATTGAGCCAAGCATTTTTATCAGCGATGTAATCCTCCAACGTATAATATGCCTGCCTGCATAGTGTGCGTTTTATACAAGATTTGAATTTCGTCTCATTCAGTTGAAGTATGTGGGGAGGAATTTTATTGTAACATTTTAAACAGTATCCCATGAAAGATGAATCTACTTCAGCCAGTCTGAAACCTGGTTGAACTAATAGGTCCCTATTTCTTGTACTATAATTATGTCTATCACCTCTTTTGCTAAAAATATGTAAATTCTTTCTTACGTACATGATGTTTTCATAGATATATTGACAAGGTACCGTCATGATGTTAATATCCTTTAACAGTTTCCTTGGAGAATCGCGTCTGCGGAGATAATATATGGCTCTGATCGCTCTTTTCTGCAGAATAAAAATAGACTCGATGTCTGCAGCCCGTCCCCACAGTAAAATACCGTAAGACATGATACTATGAAAGTAGCTAAAATAGACATATGGAACCACATATTTAGAGTAGGAAAAATAGACAAAATGACAGATTGTGATTTTGAATCTGTCAATTTGTCTATTCTTCCGTCGACAACGTAGTGTCTAGACGGCCGGACTGTAGTTTGAAACATAGACATATTTCTATTTCAATGGTTTGAAACATCACGCACACACGGCACACAGAAACATAAAACCAAGTTTGATCACGTCATATACATACAAATTGATTGTCCAATGTTGACAGAATAAATATTGACGCTATAATTTATATTTACTGATTAAATATAGGAAGCTTTATAGGCAAACAAACACTTGGATATATCATATTCTATTTGCAGCAGATACTAATTGACAAAATGACTAAGGCTTCCGCAGACAGGCGCGACGCGATTCTGGTAGAACAATTTCCATGAAGATTTATAGAAATTGTTCTACTAGATAAGAGTCGCGTCGTGCTTGTCTGCGGGAGTCTTGACAGTCGTGGAGGTGTTAGTATTATGAAGCATCCTCACATATTCTCTCGTCGGCTGGACTGTAGTGATTTGTATTGCAAGCGAGCTTTACCGATAATCTAAGAGTCATTCATATTATAAAATTTCCTCACGATATGTCCCTCATACCAGTAGCGACGTAAAGGGAGTCCCGTGCCAAGCTCCAAGGGGTGACAACGACAACTCCCTCGTACAGCCAAAGAATGCGCACGAAATATCTTTTTAGACATCTCAATAAATAACTACCTACTCTTGTACCTAGCTACTTACATACTAATATTATATTTTGAAACGCATCGCAACTATATTTTAATTTTTTTCGAATATAATTTCAAAGTCCCTAAAATAATCTTATAATATACTATTTAGCCGTATGTCTTAATTTTTTTAAATAATTTGTGTTTTGGTGGTTTCATGTGAAAGAAGTTTTTCAAAGTTAATAAAATCTTACTTAAGGTCCACAATGGCTTGCGGGGAAGTCCGAAAGGGATACCGTGGCCCCCGACAACATGGCAACTGAAGGAACACGGGTGGGTTTTAGTCAGTTAGAGTCTGACACGCCTTCCCGCTCCGCCCAGAGCGGGAGAAGTTATTTGATAATTTCCCATTCGTAAGCATATTTAGTATTTTTGTTGGTATTTTACAAAACGCCCGAGGTGCTAATCTACCCCACGCCGCCACTGCCTCATTCGCAAACTGGCTGATCTTTTACCACAGCATAAACTATTTTAGTAAACGTCACTTCGAGAAAAAAAAAGTCGGGAGGTATCGTAGAACACCCGGTTGAAACAAAGCGCCTTTCACTGAATCATCATTATCTTCCTGGTCCTGTCCTTGTCCCATGGTACGTGGGGTTGGCGCACACGTTTTCTTCTTCCACTCTCCCCTGTCAACCGTCACACTATCATTCACTCCCTTCTCTTTCATATCATTCCTCACACAATCCACTCATATTTTCTTTGGCCTTCCTCTCCCTCTCCATCCATCAATATTTATTTTAGTTTCAAGTTTTTTCACTTGAAACTGACTTTTTCGGACATAACTCTTTTTCGTTACGTGAAGATTTCTGCCAGTTAAAACCCACAATTTTACTTTTTAGTTTAAAAATAGCATGACAGTGACAATCTTCTTAATCTTGGCCATTATCGTCCTTAAAAACAACTTTTAAACTGACCTTACAATGTCTGACCTAGACACACTGCTGGCGACCTTAAACTTGCAAGCGACATCATAACGAAAGTACTTATTTATGTAACTTCCTGTCTCAATGTCAATATTATGACTGTATTTTTGTGAGCTTGTCGTTTCGAAGTTTTAGTGTAATTATCCTATAGGTACTATTAAACGAGCAATATTTGTATATTTGTAATCACGTTCTCGAAAACGGCTCTTACGATTTTGCAAGTAATAAAACGAATATAGTTAGTGATTTTGAAAGTTGCAATATACGGGTTTACGGGGGCGAAAAATCGATCTAGCTAGGTCTCATATCTGGGAAAATTCGTTCACGTGAGCAGAGCTCGGTCGCCCAAAGCTTAGAACAAGATAATGAACTGACATGGCAGCATGGAATTAGTAAGTACCTACTTTTATTTATTTAAACATTTCACACTCAAAAAGGTACAAAGGTGGACTTAATGCCTTAGGCATTCTCTACCAGTCAACCAAGGGTAGTGAAGAGATTAGATGGCAGGTGCTCTGTTTGAGGGGAATAAAGAAAAATGATTAAAAATATATCATTAGAAATAAAATAGGTAGGAACAACAGTACATAAATAGGTTATAACTTATAAATTTATAATACACATACATACATATTTAATATAATTTATACCTATATTCTAAAATATACATAATTACATATATACGAATTCAAGGGAGAGAGGTGTTGAGATGACTCTACTCTACTTATTTTGAAAAAAAATATTCCGCTGCTTTTACTATCATGGCAGCATGGAATTAGTATGTAAGTACTATACATGGGACTAGTATGAACTATCCAATACTATTAAATGAACATTCTCTATTTTCACCAGAGCAGAGCTCGATCGCCAAGGTACTGTAAGCATAATGAGACTATAATGTTCCCATTGCTGGGACACAGGCCTCATCTTTCTGTGAGAGGGGAGTGCGCCTTATTCTACTACGCGGGCCCAAGCGGGTTTGATAGATGTCACATGTCTTCGAATTTTTGGTTCTAGGACATGCCGGTTTCCATACGATGTTTTACTTCACCGTTTTGTGAGCAGTGTTGATAAAATAATTTACACAAAGTAAAGTACCTGCTGCAAATAAACATTAATCGCAATAGTAACAATAATTTTGACAGTTCGAGAGTATTAATAGCGTTGCTCTCATTTGGAAGACGATTAATAAATGACAGCGAAATCCATTGAGATTACGATTGCGTTCGTAATACAGAAGCGGGGCGGCTATTATTACTAAAAATGTTTTTTTTTTGGAACGAAGTTCTTTAATTAACGCGGCTTGCAAACTGTCAGAAATCGTCACGCTAAAAAGTGTTAATACTTGCAACTGTCTTTTTCTAATTCAAAGAGAAAGAAAGAGAGAGAGAGAACGCCGGCAGAAAAAAACAAAAGAATAAAGTGATTACAGTGACGTGGGATAAAATTGTACATATCGGCCCGAGTACACTGCATGCCAAGTTATTTGTCACTTTCTAGTGTTTTTTTTTTTGCAAGTCGGTGGATTTTTTTTATGTAAAAAGTATTTTTTAAAGTGTACTAGAAGAAGAGGTTTATTGCGTAATGTATGTTTGTTCAGCCTTGTTCAGGCAGAATTGCCCTTTTTCTTACAATATTAAAGTTTTTTGTAAGTCCTTACGTTTCCAAAATTTATGTTAGCATGTTTTTAAAGCTATGTGCAAACCAAATATAATTAAAAATATAAATTAACTACCTAATTACAATTACTTATTTCATTTTCATAATCGAGAACTTACAAGATCCCTTTCAAAATTCGAATGTCATTGGATGCGTCATAAATATATTAATTACCCTTGTCATTAAAGTTAAAAAAAAAAACAAATTGCGCACGACGATAAACACCTGTCATTGCCTACTTATTACCTGATCATTTTGAGGGGAATTCAATTGAAATTTTTTGTGCGTCACGATAACGCAATTAAACATGTATTTTCCCCCTAAAAGAATTTTTTCCACATTTTTTTTGTTGAGGGTAATTCACTTGAATTTTGTGCGTCACGAAAATGCAATTTAACCTTATTTTTACTTGCGTTTTTTTTTTCACATTTTTGTCGTAATCTGTAGGTATTAGAACAACCGGGTTAAAGGATAGCAAAGCAAAGTCAAAGTATTTACTAGCACCTATGACAAAATTTACAGAAAAATGTACGTTCAGAATATAATTGTTTCTAGTCGCCCCTTCCAAAAGGTAGTTTCGTATGGAGAAGAATGGGCAAGAAACTCCACTGTTACTCTTTTAAAAATGTTTTTTAATATTTTGTATACATTAATTACCTATAAGTACAGGGCGTCCCAAAATTATGGGACATGAAAGGAAAGTACCTTAAATATCGTAGATAGGGTATTTTGCTGAAAGAAGACTTTATGTTATTTTTAAAAGTTAGTAATTCTGCATTCAAAGATTTTCTAAAAATTACTTGCCTCGTCTGGGAATCGAACCGACTTAAATGTAAAAAAAACACCCCTTCTTTTATGATGCCAATAGAAAGAATGACCAAAAATTAATAACTCTTCTTAAGTAACATAGTATTTTAAAAGAAAGGAACAGCGTGAAATTAATCATTTTAATCAAATTAAAAATATACATGAAACTGCCGTAGTCAATGAAGTTGGTATTTTTTCAGCATCATGCTGAGATAGGAGCCTTTTTGGCCTCGCACAGGTCGTTATTAATTTTGTTTGTTAGTTTTTAAAATGCTCCTTTTTATATTTGTAATTTTTTTTTATTACTGTTTTGTATTTCCCGTGCGTGTCCCAAATAAAATATTTTTCTTTCTTTCTTCTTTCTTTCTTTCAAATATAAATAATTTATTTCAGAAACAGCCATATAAAGACTGGCATTAGTGTAGCTGAAATATTAATTGCCATATACGAAAAAAATGTTTGCCTAGTACAAGGGCAGAAGAATGAATGATGATTAAATTGTCAGATTTATGTAGGTATTCGATTAATAAAACAAATCTCACCTGGTCTCATATTCATTTTTTCCAGTAGCATAAAGTCTAGAGGAGTGAATATAAAGCTGCCTATTGATAGGAGTATTAGCAGGACTCCCCACACGCATTGGACTACGGGACCTGTAATTAAAAAAAAACATTATTAATATTTTAAAGTAATAAATAAATTTTGTTTCGTACTGCGTGTTTTTAATAATCGTATTGGGTCGGCTATATTCAAAATATATTTTTTTTTTTTTTTATTTTTTTTTTTTATTTAACTGCCTCGTTGGTCTAGTGGTCATAAGCGCTACTGCTGAGCATGAGGTCCTGGGTTCGATTCCCGGGTCGGGCAAAGTGTTATTGGGTTTTTCTATCTGGAATTTCTCAGTAGCAGCCCGGAGTCTGGATTTGTGCCCGGTTGATGGCAATAGGCTCGCCCCCTATTACATGGGACTTAAACATAACTGGCGAAATGTGGGTGTACCTGCTACAGGTACACCTCTGCCCAACCCTTCGGGGAAACAAGGCGTGATGTTATGTATGTATGTATGTATAATTATTTTATTTTATATAAACTTTATTTTACCCGGCACTTATGAAACTAGGAGCTAGGTGCACGGTTCCAATTGGTCGTTTCCTTTTGAGAAGAGTCGATTTTATCCGTAGAACTGATGATCGTTGGGGTCTTCGATAACAACAATGGCACTAGATTATTATTATAGAAGTATTAGGAACAAAAACATATCGCTCAAGTGGCGCATATAACTTGATTAAAAATCTTAACACTCAAACATAAAGTTTATTATCGTTTGCAATATATATTTACAACTTGAGTGAAACGTAAATGTATTTTTAAAAGAACAAAAATATTTATGGAATTTCTAAGTAATAAGGTTGAAAAAACTATGTTGCAAAATAAGACCCATCGGAAATCTAGTAGTATTGTTGATCAAAGTTTAGGGTATCTAGTTGAAATGGAGACCAGTAAGCGTAGCATGAACACCATAGAAACGGATTTTGTCGACGGAAGAATAGACAAAATGACAGATTCACAATCACAATCTGTCATTTTGTCTATTCTTCCGTCGACAAAATCATGTCAGGCTACGCGGCCAGGATTCTGGATAAAGTGTGGTAGGAAGTCCTTAGGATGAGAGTAGCCGAGGTTCCAGCTAAATGGCATGCAATTAGGAGCGCCTATGTCCAGCAGTGGACTGATAGTCACAGTCAGTCAGGCAGGTAGTGACAGTCAAGCTGATAATGATGATAATAACAATATATCTTACGTTGGTTTAGCGTTCATAAGCGCAACAGCCTGACTGTCAGCAGTCAGGCTGTTAAGGTACCATTCCGTACCCGACCGCAAGAGGCAACTGCAGGCGACGTGTCGCCGCAACACGACTAGTTTCTATTAATTTCTATGAAATACCTTCCGTAGCTAGCGACACGTCGTTGGCAGCTATGGGCGTGTGTCAGATGACACGTGCAGCCCGACCACAGACCAGTAGTGCTGCCAACGCTTGAGCGATAGTCACGCTTTTCTATCTTCTATCTACCGACTGGAATACGGGCAGTTGCCGCCTGCGGTCGGGTTCGGAATTATGCCTGCAGCGACATGACGCCGCGACACGTCGCCTGCAGTTGCCTCCTGCGGTCGGGTACGGAATGGTACCTGTACGCTTATGACCACTTAAATACAATCGAATCGAATTTGAATTGTTGGTGGGTTGGTAGGTTGGGGTGTTTAAGAAAATTATATCAGTAGTAACCCATTAAAATAACCTAAAACAATAAAATTCAAAGATAACTTGAAACAATTTTCATTTGAAATTCTAGTCATCACGCTCGTATTTTGTAACGGGGTAGATAGATCGATTGGCTACGATCCATATCGACAGAACGTGTTCAGTCAACTATCTAGCACTTAGTAAAATATAAGCTCAAATTCTTGCACGTTTACATAGTAAATCTGGGAAGTTTGTGTGAAGATTGCCTAGTGGCGAAATTTGCAACATAACTCCTCTATTCCACGAAGCATAACCTCACTCAAGTGAATAGAATAGAATATATTTATTGTAAAACATGAATATACATCAAATAATATGTGCAATGTCTATAAAATAACAGCTAAGTAAAATAACAGGTAGATCTGCATGTTTTGCCATTTGCGTACAAAACAACATACTTTTTTAGGTTTAAATAAACCATTAAAAAAAAATTTGTTTACACAGCAAATTTTGAGATTAATGAATTAATCCTAATGCTAAATTAAAAAAAGGAAAAATATAAAAAATAAAATAAAATATTGTTTTTACACTTTTGAGGGTCAAATTGCGAAAATGTCCTAATTATAGGAATCTATTTAATTAATTGCGGTCCTTTAAAAATTCCGATATGGTATAATAGCATTAAATTTGCCTAAGAGATATTTTTTAAATGTAGGATTTTAAACGGGTACGTATTAAAATCCCGAATTTTATAATAGGTATCTATCTATGACTGAAATACCGACGTCCAAAACAACGAAATTCAAAGGTAAAGTTAAAACCAGCGCGGCCGGTCAAGGGCATTAGGTTTAAAATCGTGTTATAAAAAATTGTAAAACGAAGAAAAATTGTGTTTTCCCCGTGTCTTGTCGCTATACGTAGTTTCCAACCTTTATTTTTTTTTTGTGAATACATGTAACCGCAAGCAAAAAAAAAAAAAATGCTTTGATTTAAAAAAAAAAAACACATTTAATCACTAATAAATCTTGTTAAAATATACGTCAGATTTAATTTTCACGGTTTATAATGCTGTATTCCCTAAAGCTGGGTCTCCTGCGCGTGTTTTTTTGAAACATTACCCAAAAAACCTTACAAATAAACATATCGTGTTTGCATACACAAATTGCCTCTTTGTTGCGATGTTTTTGTGTAAAACACGCGCAGGAGACCCGGCTTAAGAAAAACCTACTTTTAAAATGAGCCCTCCGGGAGGGCTCCCGGTATCCCAGATGCGACTAGGTGAACCCTCTAGGAGGGCTCCCGGCATTGAACGTGTTAAGGTCGTCGGTCCCACACCCTTGTCGATACGCGGTCTCCACTCCAGAGAGCGGGAGAAGTTATTTGATAATTTCCCACCCAAAAAAAAAAAGAAAAGGACACGTCTGCTCCACCGGCCATCGCGCATCGGTCCATCAACAAACATGGCCAGCCCACTGCCACTTCAGCTTGCTTACTCTGCTATGTCGGTAACTCCGGTCCTTTTCCGGATAATTTCATTTCTGATTTTATCCTTCAAAGAAACTCCGATCATAGCCCGCTCCATAACACGGAACTCATTTGTTTTAAAAGTAAATCATCGCGGATTCGCAACGAGACACCGTTCGAATTTCGAAGTGACGTTTCAGATTTTAGTTGTTTATGGCCAATTCCTATAATTTACGGACCGGACTCTTGTATAGTTATATCTTTACCAATAATAAAGCAAAGACCTCATAGCTTTGCATGGCAGACCCTCCCATATGGACTTCCATATGTGATAGCTACTTAGCTATCACAGGTAAAATTAGCTTACTAATCAATTCATATACTTACCCAGTTTGGCAATAAACAATACTACCATTGATAAGTAAAACGATTCGTTTTTTATAAGAGAAATCGAGTATTAGAGAAATGACCGAACTGATATTGAAGTGCGATCAATATCCTAATAGGTTAATTACCTACATTTTTTATCATACGTTCCAACATATTTTTTTGCATATTATTTTAAGCAACAACAACCTTGTGAGTAATGCAACTTAATGCATGTTGCAAAATATTATTACAAAGCAAAAAACTTAAAACAATCACTTTTTATTTAGGGTTCCGTGTAAATGAAACTAAAAACTTCGTATTTTCTTTTATGAAGTTAGTTAAAACTAACTTCATAAAAGGCACTCAATTCAATGGAATCCGTTTTTTGTTATTTAATTAAATTATAAAATTACTGGTTAAAATTACTGGCCTCGTAAGCAAGCGATATTTCATATTTCCATACAGTAATATTGCCAAATTAATGAAAACAGGTAAATATTTGACAGCTAATGGTGCCGATTCCCTTGTTCACAAACTAAACTAAATTTAAGTTCAGTGCATCTTTTTCTTTCTATTTCATTAAGAAAAGGACAGAAGATGAATTTTAGTTTAGTCCTGTCAAATTAATCAGCGTTTGACGTAAATTGACGTAATTTTAGTAGGCAAGTTTTTAATCACGTCTAAACTTGTATGGAGTAGTGACAGGCGCTGATTAATTTGACAGGACTAAACTAAAATTTATCTTCTGTCCTTTTCTTAATGAAATAGAAAGAAAAAGATGCACTGAACTTAAATTTAGTTTAGTTTGTGAACAAGGGAATCGGCACCATTATCGACGTTGCCAACTTTTAGAGTGAACGCTCTCGCTCGCTTCTGAGTTCAGCTGCACGTTTAATAATAAATGCGTGCACTGCTGGACAGGTCCACTCAATCTGTGTAGTTCTTTCCTCAAAAGACCATTTCAAACACCAATTTACATGGTCTTCATATGATCTGACCAACATTATTATGTGGTCTTTAAAAGAGTCTGACTAGGGGTGTCGAATACCTGATTTTTTCAATACCGGTATTAATACCGTACAAAATATATCCAATACAGGGATCTCGGTATTGGACAATTTAATACCAGTATTATAAAAGGACAAAAAATGGTTCCTGGTATTAGGCAATACCGGGATCCCGGTATTAGAAGCCCTAACTGTGACCTCTGAGTTTGTTTTGACCTTTCTTCTCAGAGTAGTCAGATAGGAAACGCCGACCTCGTCTAGTTTTTTAAATACGATTGACGTGTAAAAGTGTTTGCACAGCCGTACTTACATTACAGAAATATTTTTTTTTAGAAGTTGATTAAAATCTGACATTGAGTTTGTTACTTCGCTGTAGTTTTGAAGACGTAAAAAGTTCTTAGGTACTTATTTAAAACTCAAACTCAAAGCATTTATTTCAAATAAACCAATTACAGGTACTTTTGAATTGTCAAGGGGTCGGTCAGTCAGAAAAATGAAGCTAGTTGCCCATTCCAAAGCGTAGTAGGTACCTATGGAGAAGAACGGGCAAGAAACTCCACGGACACTCTTTTAAATCAAAATATTGTTACAAAATATTGGTTACATCATTCGTGTTGAACTTATACATGTGAGAACAATGTAGAAAGACGAGCACGTTAAAAGCGTCCGTAATAAAAATATAATATCAATTCAAAAATTTAAATAAATTAAAATAAACCGTGGCAGCTAAGAGATGACCAGTCCCTACTGACGGCGCCCGTTCACGAACATGACGCATGGATCAGCACCATTTAGCTCAACCATTTTGAAGGGAACTTTAATTATTATAAGGAACCGTCCTACGTTTGTTAACGTTCGGTTCCGGTTTGCTTCGACGGTAATTTCGAGAACGTCGGTCGGTCATAAAAAAAACAAAAAGATCCTGTGTTAATGATGAATGATAAGTACCTAATTATAATTATTTTATCTGTTATTTATCAATTATTTGTTTTATTTGGCTCGTGGCCTAAGTAAACAACCACACGGGTCGATGGACCAGATTAAGCTACGCTTGCCGCGGTTAGTCCGTGGATAGGTTTGGGTGAGCATCCTTACATATCAAGACCCCTCCGTGCCTCGGAAAGCATGTTAAGCCGTTGGTCCCGGCTGTTCGTGAATCTTTGACAGTCGTTATGGGTCGTAAGAAGCCCAAAAGTTTGACAGCCAATGTTAAGAAGGGGTATCGTATTACTCAGTAACTGGGTTGCGGAGGTCAGATAGGCAGTCGCTCCATGTAAAATAATAGTACCTATTCAGCTGCATTCGGTTAGACTGGAAACTGACCCCAACATATTTGAGATAAGGCTAGGCAGGTGATGTTGACTTATTTTTAAGGTAGATAGACGTGCTACAAATTTTAACGACGTAAATAACGCCCTACTGCAGGTCCAAAATTGGTTCACTGCTAATAATTTAGTATTAAATGGAAAAAAAACTAAGTGCATAAAATTTTCTTTACCAAATGTCAAAAGTAGTGATTGTGAGATAGTATTGAATCAAGAGAAACTAGAATTCGTCGATAAAACTGTTTTCCTAGGGATCACGCTCGACTCAAGGCTGCAATGGGGTCCTCATTTAACATCTCTTGCAGGACGGCTAAGTTCAGCAGCATATGCTGTCAGAAAAATCCGCCAATTTACTGATGTAGATACCGCGAGGCTAGTCTATTTTAGCTACTTTCATAGTATCATGTCTTACGGTATTTTACTGTGGGGACGGGCTGCAGACATCGAGTCTATTTTTATTCTGCAGAAAAGAGCGATCAGAGCCATTTATTATCTCCGCAGGCGCGATTCTCTAAGGAAACTGTTTAAGGATATTAACATCATGACGGTACCTTGTCAATATATCTATGAAAACATCATGTACGTAAGAAAGAATTTACATCTTTTTAGCAAAAGAGGTGATAGACATAATTATAGTACAAGAAATAGGGACCTATTAGTTCAACCAGGTTTCAGACTGGCTAAAGTAGATTCATCTTTCATGGGATACTGTTTAAAATGTTACAATAAAATTCCTCCCCACATACTTCAACTGAATGAGACGAAATTCAAATCTTGTATAAAACGCACACTATGCAGGCAGGCATATTATACGTTGGGGGATTACATCGCCGATAAAAATGCTTGGCTCAATGCTGGTCCTGCTCCACAACTAATTGATTAACATTTGCAAATACTGTTGGAGCTGCTGAAGATTGTAAGACTATCTTTTCATTGTATAAACTCAATCTCCATTGTATTATATAATTGCATAGCACAGGTGTGAGCACTATGTACTAAAGAGTTACCATTTACCGGGTAATATGTCTTGCATTGACTTGAATGTGCCCTGGCGGCTGTGAGTATGTCATGCTCACTCAAATGTTTCGCTGATGGTGGCGCGTGTGTTGGATCATTTAGCTCCCTTCAAAATGGTTGAGCTGAATGGTGCTAATCCATGCGTCATGTTCGTGAACGGGCGCCGTCAGTTGGGACTGGTCATCTCTTAGCTGCCAGGGCTTATTTTATTTTATTTTATTTTATTTTTTTTGAATTGTTCTTTGTTTTATCTTTTTATTACGGACGCTTCTAACGTGCACGTCTTTCTACATTGTACTCACATGTATAATTTCAACATGAATGATGTAACCAATATTTTGTAACAATTTTTTATTTAAAAGAGTGTCCGTGGAGTTTCTTGCCCGTTCTTCTCCATAGGTACCTACTACGCTTTGGAATGGGCAACTAGCTTCATACCTATTTCTGACTGACCGATTCTTTGACAATTCAAAAGTGCCTGTAAATGGTTTAATTGAAATAAATGCTTTGAGTTTGAGTTTGAGTTTTGAGATTAAGTATAAATCTATTATAAATAAATAAATAAATTCATTTATTTCAGGTAAAAATAACACCCATAGACACAAATTAATAAATAAGATCAATAACATAAAATACAATAAAATCCAAGATCAATTAAAACAAAATAAAATAAAATGACAATAAATTATGTTAAATCGAAAATAATTTAAAAAAAAACATTGAAAACAAAATAAATCAAATTAAATTAAATCAAATAATATCAGAAATAAATACATATTACATACATAACAAGCATATTGTTTCATTTGTTTTTACGTCAAAATTCGTCTGCTCGACAGTGCAAATAACGCAATTAACACGTTCAGTGCCAGGAGCCCTCCTGGAGGGTTCACCTAGTCGCATATGGGATGCCGGGAACCCTCGCCGAGGGCTCATTTTAAATGTAGGTTTTTCGTAGAGAATACAGCATTATAAACCGTGAAAATAAAATCCGATGTATATTTTAACAAAATTTATTAGTACGAGTATATGCGTTGATTTTAAAATCCAAGCATTTTTTTTATTTTGGTCACGTTTACAAATACCTATTTGGAAACTAAGTATAGCGACAAGACCCCCTAAAAACAGTACTTTACTTCGTTTTACAGTGTTTTATAACACGGTTTTAAACCTAATGTCGTTGACCGTCAGCGATGGTTAACTTTAGCGCCCACGTAATGCCGGTAACCCTCCCGGAGGGTTGTCTTCCAATATGTATGGCGGCATGGCGTATGAGTTCTATGAAAAGTGGGTGGAGTCGAAAGTGTTAAAATGTTGTTGAATTGTCAAAAGGAATGGTATTATAAATGTGTTCTGCAATTACCCCGTGGATGAGTAGGTTATTCCTGATATTGCCTCTTACAAAACAAACAATTTTACAAAACATAACATCACGCCTGTAATCCCCGAAGAGTAAGGCAGAGGTGTACCTATAGTACAGTACACCCACATTTCGCCAGTTATGTTTAAGTCCCATGTAATAGGGGGCAAGCTTATAACAATTTTACTTCTTTATAATTATACATATTCTAGCTTTTGCTCGCGGCTTCGCCCGCGTGGATGTCGGAAAATATCTCACGGGAACGTACTACCGGGATTTCATACCTAATAGCCGAGGAAAAGGTCATTGACTCCTATCACTGCGCCCGCGTTGCTGTCAACCAAAATTACTTTGTTACGCGTAATTTTGAATCTGTGTTATCTTTTAAATTATTCATTTAAATGATAAGATGTTTAGGATTATCTTAATCTAAATTAAATGCCTAATTATAATAAAATATTTTATTGGATAAGGATTAATACAATACCGGTCCAAAAAGCTTCGGAAATAACAATGAAATTTTCATCAAATTCTGAAAGATAATAATGGTTACTGTGGGTCATCCATACAAGAACATAAACATGAAAATTTTATGTAACTTTTACGATTTCCGCGGCGCACGCCAATAAAGCTCCAAGTCGGCATGATTTTTTCCGACATCTTCGACAATAATCGTCAAATTTCAGCCAATTTACACAAAACCTTAATGAATTATACACTAAAACCTTCCGCATGAATCACTCCGTCCATTGGTGAAAACCGTTTGAAAATCCGTTTGGTAGTTTTTGAGTATATTGCGTTCAGACAGAAGGTGGGGGGCGAACCGGGGCGCCAACTTCGGGGGCGACAAATTCAAGCGTAGCAGACAAGTGCACCACCCAGCACACAGCAACATTGCAGTAAATGAGACGCGCAGCACAAATAACCTTTCAATTTTTTTTTCTATTTTGAAAAAATAATAATTTCGCGGGCTAACATAAAACTAATTGGATATCTTCGATGTTTTTGGTTTTAGGTCATGCCGGTTTCCTCACGATGTTTTTCTTCACCGTTTTGAGAGCAGTGGTGATGAAATTATTTACACAAAGTAAAGCCGGCCGGCCTGAGTGGAGACCCACGAGACCCATGACCACCCCCGACTCGTAAGTCGGAGCCGTTACCATTGAGCCACAACTGCTCTCTTAGATACATTAGATAAACATATTGGTTATTTGTGGATATCAGAAACCGGACATAGAAAGATTTAGCAATTTCCCTTGAAATTAGAATAAATTTTATTAAAATTTATTCTTCTTTATAATTATACATATTCTAGCTTTTGCTCGCGGCTTCGCCCGCGTGGATGTCGGAAAATATCTCACGGGAACGTACTACCGGGATTTCATACCTAATAGCCGAGGAAAAGGTCATTGACTCCTATCACTGCGCCCGCGTTGCTGTCAACCAAAATTACTTTGTTACGCGTAATTTTGAATCTGTGTTATCTTTTAAATTATTCATTTAAATGATAAGATGTTTAGGATTATCTTAATCTAAATTAAATGCCTAATTATAATAAAATATTTTATTGGATAAGGATTAATACAATACCGGTCCAAAAAGCTTCGGAAATAACAATGAAATTTACCATTGAGCCACAACTGCTCTCTTAGATACATTAGATAAACATATTGGTTATTTGTGGATATCAGAAACCGGACATAGAAAGATTTAGCAATTTCCCTTGAAATTAGAATAAATTTTAATATGTTTCTTAATTTTGACCGGTCAAGCGGGTTCACAGGGTCGTTCTTAGGGAAAGTTACTTAATCAAAAGTGATTGTATGTTTAATAAAATTTTGTATAGGTACCTAGTACCTGGGCGACCGAGCTCTGCTCTGGTGAAAATAGAGAATGCTTATTTAATAGTATAGGAAAGTTCATATTAATTCCATGCTGCCATGATAGTAGGTACTGCAGCATTAAGGCTCTTTCAAACAGGCGCGACACGCGACGCAACACAAAGGCACCGCTCGTCGCGCTACGGGCGGTGCCTTTGTGTCGCGTCGCGTGTCGCGCTGGTCTGCACAAGCCTTTACACTGCATTATCAACCTTTTTTACGCGAACATAGGCCGCCTTATTTTTTCCTTTTTCAAGTTGACACCAATTCAAAATTTTTCAATAGAAGAAAAATATTGAATTTTTTCTTGGTTGACAACCGTCAGTCGTCAGCTACGAGGTATCAGGAAGACACGCAAAAATTAACACGGTTGATACTTTATCCAGAGAAATCATAATAGTTTATTCGTGAGCACTGTGAGCAGCCAAGCCAAGTCTTAAAAGCAGGGAAGTCAAAGCCCTTGCTGCCAGCTGGTGCCCGTTCCCGGGACCAATCGGGGACATTCTCCCCGATCCCAAATCCATTCATTAGTTTATATTTATCCGGATAGAAAAGGCCGATTTTCGGTTCCACGCTCTGGGCCAGAGTCGGACTGCCGGCCCCACTCCTCGCCAGGGTGCTCGGCGTCCGCCTTTCGTCAGCGGTCCAGGCTGAGTTAGCGGTCCAGGCTGAGTTGTCGATCCAGGCTGAGCTATCGATCCAGGCAGAGCTAACGTCCCTGGCACAGCTACCCACCGTGCTTAGCTGGGCGGCGGGACGGCGAACGTCTTTAATCCTCCACCGGATGTAGTTTGTTTTTCCATAGGTTGCTAATTCGTAGATTTAGTGTGAACTATTTAACCGCTTGTACCATTCGGGAATTACGTTCTTCGCGACCTCTTTTGACACGCGTGCTTATCCATTGCACCATACGACAAATAGCTATTGGTCGGGAAATCCGCGTCGGATCGCCGAACGCCTAAATTACAATTATCCATGGGCCCTAAGCCCCCCTTAATTTTTGGCAACTTAATTCCTTTCCCTCTGTATCGAAAAACGAGCTGACGGCTACTTATTTATTTTTCTTTTTATCTATATTAACGTGTTCCTTTTTTTTTTTGTTTTTTTTGTCTACATATCTAATATACAGTGTTGTTTTACCGCAATCATACCTTTCATTTCTTATCCTCACAACGCCCCGGGTTCGATTCCCGCGTGACGTTGGACATGTGGCAAGAAAAGGCTATTTTTTGCTACAGTACTTACTAATTCCATGCTGCCATGTCATTATTCTAAGGTAGCCATCTTGTTCTAAACTTTGGGCAACCGAGCTCTGTTCGGGTGAAAATACGGAGAAACCGAATTTTCCCAGATATGAGACCTAGTTAGATCGATTTTTCGCCCCCGTAAACGTCTTTTATTTTTTGGGTGGGAAATTATCAAATAACTTCTCCCGCTCTGGGCGGAGTGGGTGTCAGACTCTTACTGACTAAAACCCGCCTGTGTTCCTTCAGTTGCCATGTTGCCAGGGGCCACGGTATCCCATGTGGACTTTCCCGTGACCCCAACAGGCATCGGCCCTAGCTGACCCCTGTCAGTTCTGCTGACATCTTTTTGAGGCGCACGTGGAACACAACCTGCCATCGACCCGGGCCTGGGCCTTATCGGACGGTGAGCTACCCATTGCTATTTAAATCAGGTAATAAAAATTACGTTGGCTATTTCAGGCTTATTTCTATCTTACCTGCATTTAGCAAAATATTTGAAAAATTAATAATAAAGCAGTTGCTAAGACATTTTAATTTAAATAGCCTCCTTCATAATGAACAATATGGCTTTACAAAAGGTCGTTCGACTAGAGACTGATGCAGGTGTTGCTCTGCTGAAACACATATTTAGTGCATGGAAGAATTCGCAAAATGCTATTGGAGTTTTCTGTGATCTCTCCAAAGCCTTTGATTGCGTGCACCATGATACGCTTTTGCGTAAACTACGTCATTACGGTGTGCAAAACGAAGCTCTAAACGTTATAAACTCTTATTTAAATTTATATTTAGTTCCAATGAGTAGATGTTAATGGTGTAAAATCTTCCGAGCTACTAGTTCAGTTAAGTGTACCTCAGGGCTCAATACTGGGTCGACGGCGCGTTGTGTTCCACGCGCGCCTCAAAGAGATGTCAGCAGAATTGACGGGGTCCGTTAGGGCCAATGCCTGCCGGGGGTTCGAAGAAAACCGATAGGGAAATCGTGGCCCCCGGCAACAGGGCAACCGAAGGAACACGGGTGGGTTTTAGTCAGTAAGAGTCTGACACGCCCTCCCGCTCCACCCAGAGCGGGAGAAGTTATTTGATAATTTCCCACCCAAAAAAAAAAAAAAAAAGGGCTCAATACTGGGTCCATTCTTGTTCTTAGTGTATATTAATGACTTACCATTCTATTTTAAGGGTGTCTGTGAAGTTGTACTGTTTGCAGATGATACCTCTCTTATTTTTAAAGTAGACGGCATAGAAAAGATTTTGACGATGTAAACAGTGCACTCTCAATGGTTACGGATTGGCTTACGACAAATAACTTAGTTCTAAATGCCAAGAAAACTAAATGTGTAAAGTTCGCCCTGCCAAATGTTAGAGATCTAGGACCCAACATCGTCTTAGATAAAGAGGTGCTTGAATCTGTGAAATCGGCAGTTTTTTTGGACATAACCGTAGATGCCAAACTTCAGTAGGGCCCACATATATTGATCCTAGCGGGAAGGCTCAGTTCGGCCGCCTAAGCCGTCAGGAAAGTAAGACAATACAGTGACGTAGATACAACTCGGTTAGTCTATTTTAGTTATTTTCATAGCGTTATGTCTTACGGTATTCTGCTGTGGGGCAAAGCTGTTGATATTCAAAATATATTTGTCCTTCAAAAACGAGCTGTTCGAGTAATTTACCAGCTAGGTGCCAGAGTTTCTCTGAGAGATTTTTTCAAAGATATTAGTATCCTTACAGTGGCATCGCAATTCATCTTCGCCAACATCTTATATAGGTATTAGGCAAAATTTACACTTATACACTAAAAACAGTGATATATACAATGTTCACACTAGAAATAAGGACAAACTACGACCGAACTTTCACCGGCGTTATGAACCTCATAACGCCGGTGAAAGGGATTCACCGGCGTTATGAGGTTCATAACTTATTTGTTGGGCTTGGTATAACCTTTTATAACAAGCTACCCTCTTCTTTGCTAGATTTGCTTTTTAATGCGTTTAAAACTAAAGTAAAATCCAACCTTTGTTCAAAGGCATACTATTGTATCAACGACTACTTAAAATGATAAGAATAGCTGGTTGCTGTGATTAACTCAAGTCTATGTTTATGTTCTTTCTCCAGAATTGGCTTACCTACTGACAGTTTATATGAGTTTATATAATTGTTTATTTCATTTGAATTTATAAGTATTTTTTTTATAAGTATTTTTTTTATGACTATTCATTTTATTTTATTGTTCACATAATCTACTCATTATAATGTTTTTGATAAGAATTGTATTGCAATTTGTGGTTAGCTAGCGACCTCGACAATCGGGAGTCATCGGGCGTCGGGAATCGATGGCCGATTCCCGACGCCCGAGGCGTCTCCTGCGGCGGTTAGGGGCGTGTGAGCGTGAAATTTGCCTCTCCCTCACGTGTTCCGCCTCCTCCTTCGCGAGCATTACTGCTTTGCAGAAGGAGGTGACGGCCTCCCATGGCCTGGACCCGAGCCGGACGCGAGAGATAACCGCCGCCGATCGCTTCCACGAGGACACGGTTCTACTCAAACCAGGCAGACCTCCACTGTATCCTCCGGGCGATCCACACAATGGTGACACCCGGGCGTTTCCTTCCGCCTTATCCTGAACAGAAAACTCCCGAAACAATCGTGTGCGGTGAAGACCTGCGTCAGGCGGAAGGTGAGGACACCGTGGCGCCTCTCTAGCCACTCCACAAAGATGCGACTTATCGCCGCAATTGTGGCGTGCCCACCCCGTAAACCTCTATTTTGCAACTTTCATCGAAATTGTTAGAGACGTTTTCGAGAATATGATTACAAATATACAAATATTGCTCGTTTAATAGTAAAGGATAAAGTTAATTTTATTACAGAGGATTTCTTTGCTTTTAAATACAATTCAGGTACGCGAATGGATAAACAAAAAACCCGACTACAAAAACACATTAACCCATAAGAGAAAAACAAGCATTGCAATTTGTTTTTGTAAGATATATATCGCAAGTTATTGGTTTGTCCCGTCTGCATACATACCCTAACAAAACAAAATATCCCAACCTATATTTATACTTCAAGTAATATCATTACCAAAACTTCAAATCTTTTTTATTTTTAATCAATGAGCAGATGAGTTGTAGGATGATCTGGCAGGGGAGAGCTATTCCTCTATCAGGAGCAACTCTCTTATTAGTCAAGCAGCTCTCTACAAGTTATCCAATTGTAGAATGTTGCGTCTTTTGAGTCTGCTGATACAATCTGGTATTGTGAGTTGAGCGGCCAATTGGTTGGGGTGTCTCTCCAGTCTGGACTTGTATTTTTGCGAACATGAACTTATTTCTACCTTGACTGTTTTCATGTTCAAGTGTTCGTGTACTTCAGCGTTCCTGATAAACCATGGTGCATTTGATATAAGATGACGTTCTGAGTTTTCTGTATCATGTTTATGTTGGAGTTACACGCAGAGCCCCACAGTTGAATGCCGTAAGTCTAGATGCCGTAAATTTTTTAATTTTAGTTTGTATCGTGTTTAGATATCGATATATCGATACTGATCATGTCTGCAGGATTTTGCTAGCTAATTTAATTTGACTTTGTTTATCTTTAACTATGAGGAGCTCTTGGCTAAGTAATAACAGCCGCATGGGTCGATCCGTCAGGTTAAGCTACGCTTGCCGGGGTTGGTCCGTTGAGCATCATGTAATTGCGTTTTATGAAAATAGGTTTTTACTTTTATTGATTTATCTTTTGTTTAGATTCTTTTATATTTTGTGAATGTGAGACCGCTGTAGGCTTAGTGGATTGCAGACCTGTTGATAATTTTCTATTTTGTTAAGTACCTGGTAGGTACTTATTGAAAGACCTACACTGTCCTCACATACCTAGTAACACTGTTATTTGAAAGTATTGTAAAAGCCAATTATTTTTAAAAGAGTAACCGTGGAGTTTCTTGCCGGCTCTTCTCCATAGGAAACGACCAATTGGAACCGTGCACCTAGCTTCTGACGTTTCAAGAGCTCATGTAGGTTTATGTGAAATAAAATACTTTGAATTTGAATTTTGAGTTTGAATTTTGACTTTAAGTTTTGAATTTTAATTTAGTATTTGAATTTTGAATTTGATTTATTAATTTGATTTTTGAATTTGCAATTTGAATTTTGAATTTGAATTTGATGGGTGACCATCTTTACATACTGAGACTCCTCCGTGCCTCGGAAAGCACGTTAAGCCGTTGGTCCCGGCTGTCATTCGTGGATCTTTGACAGTCGTTATGGGTCGTCAGAAGCCCGAAAGTCTGACAACCAGTCTTACCAAGGAGTATCGTATTACCCAGTTACTGGGTTGTGGAGGTCAGATAAGCAGTCGCTCCATGTAAAATACTGGTATTCAGCAGCATCCGGTTAGACTGGAAGCTGACCCCAACAAAGTTGGGAAAAGGCTACGCAGATGATGATATATCTTTAACTATCTATTTAGTCATCATCATCATTTCAGCCGAAAGACGTCCACTGCTGGACATAGGCCTCCCCCAAGCACCGCCACTTCGACCGACTCTGTGCTTCCCATATCCAGCGGATTCCTGCGGCCTTCACAAGGTCATTGGTGCATCTTGTAAGAGGTCTTTAAAGGTCACAGAGAGCAATCAAAAAACAAAATCTCTTAAAATTAAATCTTTCACTTAGAAAGGAACGTGTTGTCTTATCAAAAAGTTTAAATAATTGTATTATTGAGTTAGATCAATGTAGGGAAAAATATGACACTGATATCCAGCTCCTCTATAATGATATACTACACAAGGAGCACTTGCTGAAGGATATTTTTGAAAAATATGAGACTTCACAACAGCAAGTAAGTGACCGCTTGCTTGAGGCTGGGGAACTACTAGATTTGGTGAAGTGCAATGCTGAGATGTATGAGTCTCTGACCAATAACCTCTCATGCAGCTGTGCAAACCAACCACTACCTCCTCAGCCTCAGCCTAACTTGCCCCCTCAGGTATTGGCTCTTCCAGCAGAGACTTGTGTTAAGTTACAGAAAAATAAATCAATATTTTTTTGTGATGAATTAGGTTCAGGCTTTGGGAAAATTTTATTTAATTACCTTAGCCATAGTTTTACTAATCATAGCTATCATAACATAAGTTTTAAACAAATGATAAAAAGAATTGTAAACACAAACATAGATAATTATTCCACAATGGTTTTATTATTAGGTAATAGTACTGGTATTACCAGAAAGGACATAGTGGATGGTGTGGACACCTTATTAAAATTAAATATAGGAAAGCTGATGTTATGTGCTTTTCCTTATTCTGATACTTTATCATATGATGAAAATAACTATATTTTTAAGTTGAATAATACTATTCACAGGCTGACATGTTGTCATAGTGACAAATTATTGTATTTTGACACTAACAAATTTGTTAGTGGTTTTAAGTTAACTCAGAGAACTTTATCTCTGTCTTGGGAATGTAGACATATGATTGCTATGTTGATAGCACATAATATTAATGAGGTTATAGCTAATATAACTAAGTGTAGTATTAGTGACGAATCTGTGTTGTCTAGTTATACTAACAACATAGTGAATAATTATGTATTACCATGTACGAAGGAGGATCCACCAACATACTTGGAGGCCACTACCAGTCAGATAGGGTATTCCCTTCCTGCTGGAACTCATACGGGCATTTTAGATTCTTCAGTTGTAGTTGTGGAGGTCACTCCGGATAATTCTTTAAACTAGGCAGTAAGACAACGGAAGTTACCCCTTCAATTAACCAATTATTATTAGAGAATAATAAAAAGGTATCTTCTGGCAATATTTTACATAAAAATAATAATAAAAAACCAAAGGGGGGGCAACATACTTTAAAATTATTCAATCAAAATATCCAAGGTTGCTCTTCCAAATTACTGGAAATAGAATTGTTTTTAGAAAATACCAAGTTTGATGTAATTTGTTTAACAGAGCATTGGTTAAAAGATCATCAAGTAATGTCAATTAATTATGAAAATTATTGTGTAGTTAGCCATTTCAGCCGAAAACGTATGATACATGGCGGGTCATTAATATTGATAAAAAATTCTATTAAATCGAAAGAAAGAAAAGACATTATCGGACTGTCTGTTGAACACAACATTGAATTGTCCTGTGTTGAGCTTGATAAGCATGTTATAGTATGCGTATACAGACCTCCAAGTTACCAGAATCTATCCGTGTTTGATTCTGTAATGGAAGATGTATTAAAGAAACTTAGTACTAGTAGTAAGTCAATAATCATATGTGGTGATTTTAATATTAACTTATTAGAAAATAACTCAAATACTGTCAGATTATTAAGTCTTTTTAGGTCATTTGATTTGTCAAATGTTTTTATTGAACCAACCCGAGTGACAGCTTCTTCTGCCACTTGTATAGATAATATTTTTTGTAACTGTGATTACTTACACAAACAAATTGTAAATAAGTTGCCATCAGATCACAGTGGACAAACAATAACATTTTGCTCCTACATACCTTTACAAAAAATTCAAATAAGGTTTAGGCCAATTACATGTAAAAGTTTAGAGAAATTAAATCATTCTTTGGCCAATAAATTATGTGTTCAGAGTTTTAATAATATAGGTGACCCAAATGAGTTCTACGCCGAGTTCTTTTCACTATTAAACACGGAATTTAATGACACTTTTCCACTAAAGACTAAAAGTATTTACACAAAGTTCTTATTTAGTGATTGGGCGACTCCAGGTATTCGTAAAAGCAGGGAAAAACTATTTGAACTTTATGGCTTAAAACAACATATGAATAATACAAGCTTTCATAAGTATGTTGCAAAATATTCAAAAACTTTTAAAAGTGTTTGCAAAATAGCTAAAGCTCTTTATATTAGCAATAAAATAAAATCAGCTGATGATAAAATAAAAACTACCTGGCAAGTAATAAATAATGAAACAGGTAGGAAAAAACAGCGAAATACTGAATTTAATTTAGAGACTGCACATGGCCCCATTAACTCAGATATAGAAGTAGCTCAAGAATTTGAAAACTTTTTTGCTAATATTCCCCTTAAAACTACTGAAGCTTTAAATTCCTCACCCGCGCTTTCTGCTGCTTTACTTAGACAAAATGTGAAGGCATGCCCTTTAGAGTTTAGGTTTCAGCATACAAACCCCCAGGCTGTTATAAAAGCTTTTAAAGATCTTAAAATTAAATCAACAGAAGATCTCTGGGGAATGTCTGTAAAAGTCTGTAGATCTATTATCGAAACCATTGCGCCCTATCTAGCTTACATATTTAACACCAGTGTAGACCAAGGAGTCTTTCCGGATCTCATGAAACACAGTAAAGTAGTTCCATTGTTCAAATCCGGTGATAGTAAAGAACCCAACAATTATAGGCCTGTGTCAATTCTGCCAGTTCTCAGTAAGGTGTTTGAAAAGTTGATGCTCAATCAAATGTTACTTCACTTTAATAAAAATTCCATCTTTCATAAACAACAGTACGGTTTCACCAAAGGGCGTTGTACTACTGACGCCGGTGTCACCCTAATAAAGAACATTTTTAATGCCTGGGAAGAAGCACAAGATGCCATTGGAATCTTTTGCGACCTCTCGAAGGCGTTCGATTGTGTAGACCATGAGACACTTCTGCTGAAACTAGAGCACTATGGGATTAGGAATACAGCTCTTGATTTATTTAGATCATACCTGAAAGATAGAAATGTTAAAGTTCAGGTAAACGGCGTAAACTCATTAGGGTCTGAAATGGCAATGGGCGTTCCTCAAGGTTCGATATTGGGTCCATTCCTCTTTTTAGTTTACATTAATGATTTACCCCAATTACTTCAAAATCAACCGAAGATGGTGTTATTTGCAGATGACACATCATTAATCTTTAAAATAAACCGACGGTCACAAAATCTTGACGACGTGAATAGCTCTATTCTGCAAGTCCAAGATTGGTTTACGGTAAATAATCTGGTACTTAATAAAAAAAAAACCAAATGCATTAGATTTAAATTACCTAATGTTAAAAGTAGCGAATGTGACATCATATTGAATGGAGAAAAACTGGAATTTATTAATCAAACAGTTTTCCTAGGAATCACGCTAGACGAGAAATTACAATGGGGACCTCATATAACATCTCTTGCGGGGCGGTTAAGCTCGGCCGCTTATGCTGTTAGAAAGATAAGACAGTTAACAGATGTGGAAACCGCGCGTTTGGTCTATTTTAGCTACTTTCACAGCATTATGTCGTATGGCATTTTACTGTGGGGTCGGGCTGCTGACATTGAATCCATCTTTATTTTGCAAAAGAGAGCTGTCAGAGCCATTTATAATCTACGTCGCCGCGAATCTCTCAGGGAACTTTTTAAAAGGATTAATATTATGACGGTACCTTGCCAATTCATCTATGAAAATATTATGTTTGTAAGGAAAAATCCACATCTCTTTAATAAAATAAGTGATAGACATAATTTTAATACTAGAAATAAAGATAAACTAGATCAACCATTTTACAGATTATCTAAAGTACATACATCTTTTATGGGGTACTGTGTTAAATGTTACAACAAAATACCTTGTGACATATTGCAATTAAATGAAAGAAAATTTAAAACTCATATCAAAAGTGCACTTTGTAAACAAGCATATTACAAATTAGAGGATTATATCCAGGATAAGAGTGCTTGGAAACATGCTGGTCCTGCTCCATAGGACAATTTAGAATCAAGACAAAATCAAACTGGTTGCTAATTTAATTGTAAAATTGATTATTTTGTGTTTTATGACATTGATTTAACATTCTGTGATTACTTTCTCACACACTGACTTATTAATTACAAAATTTTAGGAAAATCGTCTACTTTTACAATGTTTGTAAATATGTGAGCACCATGTATCTATCACATATTAAATTATCTGTCGTTGCTTCATTTTTAATTCTTTTTACCTATTGTGGTATAGTAATTTTATTCTAGGTGCATCGTCTTCACATATAATTATTTAACTAATGTACGTACCTATACAAACTATTGTAAAACATTTTAAAAGAGTAACGGTGGAGTTTCTTGCCCATTCTTCTCCATACGAAAACTACCTTTTGGAAGGGGCGACTAGAATCATTTTTAATATTTTGTAAATTTCGACGTTCAAAAGTGCCATACATGGGCCTATTTGAAATAAATGATTTGACTTTGACTTTGACTTTGACTTTGAGGCCTTCCAACGCTACGTCTTCCTGTACGCGGTCACCACTCTAGAACCTTTCAGCCCCATCGGCCATCCGTTCTGCGAGCAATGTGCCCTGCTCATTCCCACTTAAGTTCGGCAATTCTTCGGGCTATATGTCGATTACCTTGGTTCTCTTGCGGATCTGTTCATTTCTGATTCGATCACGTAGAGAAACTCCAAGCATAGCCATCTCCGTTGCCTTTTGGGTGAGTTTTAGCCTTCTAATAAGGCCCATTGTGAGCGACCACGTTTCAGTGTCATAGGTCATCACTGGCAACACGCACTGGTCAAAGACTTTCGTCTTGAGACACTGTACATTTTATTAAAAAAAAACTTTTTACAAAAAAAGAAAAAAAACCGACTTCCAAAATATCACTACAGTCGGTTGATTTTTTTAAATAAAAAGTTTAAATTTTTCACTTTTTAGTTGTGGTACACACGGCTACACATCAAGGTATACATTTCCAGTTTATGCTGATCTCGTATGTAAATAACAGTGACAGGAACTTATCATACCATCCACATACTAAGTGGGAAAAAATACGTATTATTGAAGCTAACTCAAAACTATCCAAGCAAAGGTAAAAAAAATATATGGGACCACCTCGAGAGCACCCTTTTAAACAAAAGTAGGATTTTCAAAATCGGTCCACAATTGACTGAGTAATCGGTGGACATGCATAAAAAAAGAACATAAATACGCTACGAACATATATTATTATAACCTCCTTTTTAGAAGTCGGTTAATAAATTAAAGTCGCTTTTCGTTTTTATCTGCGTCGTGCATTTTTGTTCTAAATTCTACAAAGAATTTTTCATCATTTAGAGAATTTATTTCGGAAGTTTTATGAGTATAAAACATTAATATTTAAGTTCAAGAAATCTCGATTTTTTTCAAGGCGTAAAAACCGTGCGAAGTACAATACAGAACCTGTACTTTTGGTACCGGTTCCAAGCACTGCTAGCTACCCTCCCTAGCTAGCAGTGCTTGGAACCGGTACCAAAAGTACAGGTTCTGTATGAGTACTTAGCGGTTCTTGCCATTTCGGTACCTGGGTACCAGTTCCAGTAGAGTGCCGGTACTCCACCTAACAAGTACCGACACCGAATTCAGGTACCCGGCGCATACCACAAATCTTATTTTTGTACAAGGAACCTCGTGCGGCTGCCAACCTTGAAGTTATTTTTCTAATACCTATCCTTTTACCTACTTTATCTGTTTTTAATTTTTAATTACGGAAGTATTGTTTTGTACCGGTTTTGGTACCGGTATCACACCAAGGCCAATGGTACCAGTTCACAAAAATACCGGTATTTCAAGCCCTAGTCGCTTGTAATACTTATAAGTAAAATTAAATCGTTTTTCGTGTCTGTCTGTGTATCCGCTTACTTAGTCCGTTTTTGCGCAACGGATTTGTATGTGGTTATAACAATGATTTAAAGATTTTATTCCGGAAGGTTTATTTGTATGATATATTAATATTGCATTAATTTAATTATTAATTTGTATGATATATGACTGCCTCGTTGGTCTAGTGGTCGCAAGCGCTACTGCTGCGTATGAGGTCCTGGGTTCGATTCCCGGGTCGGGCAAAGTGTTATTGGGTTTTTCTATCTTGAATTTCTCAGTAGCAGCCCGGAGTCTGGATTTGTGCCCGGTTGATGGCAATAGGCTCGCCCCCTATTACATGGGACTTAAACATAACTAGCGAAATGTGGGTGTACTATAAGTACACCTCTGCCTAACCCTTCGGGGATTACAGGCGTGATGTTATGTTATGTTATTAATATTTATCTTAGAAATAACACAGAAATCTCGATGTTTTGTCATGTCATTCTCGTTCGGGCCCTTACTATGCTCAATGCTCTTTTGACATCAACACCGGAGTGTGACTTGTTTGCTGGGCGATGGATAGATGTCTGTCGTGAATTTATAATGAAAGATAATTAGATTAGTATCTTTTTTAAATTGTATTTTATCTAACCTACTTACGTGACACGTAACACGGTTATGTGTGTCACTTTTTGGTTTGTGAATTGATCTGTATAACGCCTTATATTGGCTAAATATATTGTGTATGAAAAGTTAAATAACTCGCTTTTGCACCAGAGTGCGAAGCAGGAATCGCTAGTCTAAGCTTCTAAACTCGAGTTTGGCCATGCTATATGTCTGTAATAGAATAAATAGGCAACCCAAAAAGTTTTATATGTGGTATCAATCAGGAGGTATTCCTCGAAGCGCCACCGTTTTGAGGCGCACCTAATGAGGCGCACCTTTATTATTCCTCAGAGCGCACCTTTTAGTAGCGCTCCCGATGACAATTAAAAATATTAACTTTTTTTTCCTACAAGCGCTCCTATGATTAACTTTCGAAGAGAGATAGGATACTAACTGAAACTATCGATAATAAGTAAAACACGTTATTTTATACAATTTGCAAAAACTCTATACTCTTTGATAATAGATTGGTTTAAAAAAAAAAAGTGATCCTTAGTGTGTAAAGTGGACAAAGACAACCGAACTGATACAGGAGTATAGAGTTACTATAATCTTATCCTAACTTACTATTAACTTATAATTACATTTTGTAACTTATTACAAATAATGCATTATTTGTGAACTCACTCAGGGAACAACAGAATAGGTCCGAGTCATCAGCTATGAGGTTGAGAGTGCGGAGGGCACGCGTCAGTGGCGCCTCGCTTAAAATATTGGTGCTCGCGCGCGGCTCTGCCAGCAGCCGAGGCTGACGTCGTCGCCACACGTACCGATCCGGAACACACAAACCTATGTGCCTTAAAATGTCCGCATTATGTACCTTTCTTATGTCAGTTTCGGGGTTGTAAGTAGATCTAATGATTTTGATATTTTGCCTTTTGATTTTTGCATTATGTGTAATATACTATGTCGTACCTATGCTCTACCTCCATACGATAATAAAACTGTATCAAATCCACACGGCATCGTGCTAAAGTGATTATTATTTACCAGGAATAAATCCGAATAAAAACAAAATAACCTATCAAAAACAAAAAGACAAACAAAGTATCAAATTCCTTTTTTCGTAGGACGGGATGGTGTTAGCGTCTATAGATTTTCAAATTCCACCGTTTTTTTACTTATGCAGGCTTAGCGTGGCCAGACTCTAGTAAAGAGAAAAGATTTTTTTTATGTTTGTAAGATCGTTTTTATCCCGATATTCCCACGGGGCCGAGACATAAGTGGGTGTGTAGCGGTTACACCGCCACATACAAACTACGCATCAAAGACATGACGTCACACAAATCCTGCATCGCGCAGTTAGAGTTTACCGAGCGATCGACATACATACAAGATTTCAACTTCCAACCGATGGGCAGTTGCCCGCCAGACACAACACCCGTCTGGTCGGAGGATCCTCCCTTTTCTATGGTGGATGAGTGAACTTTACACCTTGTTCCTCATACCACTAAATTGGTGACCCCGAGTATGAACGTCAACGCAGCCTTCGTGCAATTACTTCGGCGTGACGTCATCATCATCATCACTCCCGCAAGCTTTCGTGAGGCGAGTCACACAGCCAGCCAGCACCCACGGCGTCAACGGGTATCCTGACCACCAGCATGCAGCGAACGCGCATTCCTGGTCATTTCCCTCAGCCTCATCACCCCGACTCACTGGGGAATCAACGCAATCAGCCTCATCACCCCGACTCACTGGGGAATCAACGCAATGACCTCAATCACCCCGACTCACTGGGGAATCACAGCAATCACCTTAATCACCCCGACTCACTGGGGAATCACCAAAATCACCACAATCGCCGCAATCACCACAGAAAAGATCCGACTCACCGCAAACTATGCGGCACCCGGTTCCGACTCACTGGAACCACAGCTGGCACTGTATGAAGCATCGCAAGATTCAGCCCACTATCGACCTCCGGTCTCCGGAGGGGAGTGATGTAGCGGTTACATCGCCACATACAAACTACGCATCAAAGACATGACGTCACACAAATCCTGCATCGCGCAGTTAGAGTTTACCGAGCGATCGACATACATACAAGATTTCAACTTCCAACCGATGGGCAGTTGCCCGCCAGACACAACACCCGTCTGGTCGGAGGATCCTCCCTTTTCTATGGTGGATGAGTGAACTTTACACCCTGTTCCTCATACCACTAAAGGTGCAACCGCGGGGCGCAGCTAGTAATAGATAAAAAGATACTGCCTGAGACTGTATCTAAATGAATAATTCTCACATCACCAAAGGCCTATCGAGGTCAAAACACTCATTCGACCCATCATTATGCATATAGAATTGATAGTTACTCAACAGATACATAATAAATAATTAATGTATGGTGGCCGGAAAATGTCTTGTTAACAATTAATTTTAGGCTCGAGACTAAGTAGGAATTTCGACTCCCGAAATCACGGGAGCCACGGGATCACGGGAATGACAGACCATTAAATTTTTTAGTAAAGTTAATCATGTACAAAAACATGGGTATATAAATGATATTATATGGATAGAGATATCTAGAATTCGAGACCAAAGACAAATTGGATGGATTGTGTGACGGATGATGTAACTGATAAGGAAGTGAATAAGCTAGTAAACAGAAAGAATTAATTCATAGAGTTTTTAGATGATTTTATTTGAGTAGAATTTTGTAAATGATTTCATAGTAATTAACATTTTTTAATTCGAAATGAATGTGTAAAAATAAAACTACTGACAGTATGCCCCGTTTTGACAGCCGAAATTAAATTGATTGATCACGTGACATCGACAACACTGGAGCCGCCTTATTATACAGGGTAAGTTTTTAACCAGTGCGTAATCTTTAACGCGTGTTTAAGTTTGCGCACTGGTTATTTTTTTTTCCTGTATTATGTATATGACAGCATGCCCCGTTTTGACAATCAAAATTAAAAAACGATATAAAAATGAAAAAAAAATTGCGGTACTGTTAATGTTAGTATTTCGCTGAAATATTAATTTTTGAAGAAAATAGTAGTAGATGTCAGCCTATTATAACGTGACTGCTGACAGGAGAAAATGGAAGAGAAAAACATTTTGTACCGACACCAATTAACATGAGACAAGGGTCAAGGTCAAGAGACCGTGCGGTATCCTCGGGCCAGCCGGATGGCCATGACCCTCTGGGACGCGTTCAACCGGCGGGCTGGCCGCAGCCTCAATGAACGCGCCCACACCGGTGCCCCGTAAAGGGCCATGGACCACACGATCCCCGCATAGAGCCTCCGGCAGGAGACGTTTGGATCCCGTTGATTGGGCAGCAGCCGCTTCAATGCAGCCCCGGCCCGCTCCAGTCTGGGAGCCAAACGTTGGAAGTGTTCTACGAAATTCCACCGGCTGTCGAGGACGAGTCCCAGATACTTTATCGTCGACTCGACACCGATGTGAACCCCTCCCGCCATTACCTGGGAGCCCGACGGTGGCGCATTCCGAGGACCATGAAAACCCATGGCCTCAGACTTGTGCAGGGCCACCTCGAGTCCCAGCTGCCGGATCCTGTCAACGATTGTCGCAACCCCGCGTGTCGCTAAATCGGCCGCCGCCTGGTACCTCCCCTGCGCCAGGAAAAAACCCAAAAAAAAAAGGGTCAAGGTCAAGGGCAAGGTTAGAAAAAATAAAAAATCTTATCTACTAAAATGGAAGCTATATTATGAAGCTCGTAAGTCAATCTACCTAGCCTTTCCCAACCTTACCTACCTTTACCAACTATGTTGTGGTCGGCTTCTAGTCTAACCGTATGCATCTGAATTGATACCATCACTATTATACATGAAGCGACTGCCTATCGAACCTATCTATCCACAATATTTATTGAAAAAAAGCAACCGACTTCCAAAAAAAAACACTACAAAGTGAAAAATAAATTTAATTTCGGAAGTCGGTGTCTTGGGTTTTGTGTTTTTGTTTTTTGCCACCGACTTCCGAAATTAAAGTTATTTTTCACTTTGTAGCAGTGGCGAATTGTCCATATAAGCCGATTCCTACCGGCTTCCCTTTGGAAATTCGGAACACAACCACTCTATCGTCATTGAATAATCAAAATATAAGTATTTGATACACCATAAAATTAAACTACCTATTACAAAACGCCTACATACATTAAAAATTGTCTTAATAACCCAACAACAAAACACTGCGCTAAAATAACTCGTAGGCGCGTCCGGCTTACGCTAAATTCAATTTCCTTACAAAAAATAAAGTCATCATGACGTCACTTCGGTCGCGTGATCCGCCGTTTCTATGAGCCGAGTAAGCCGGTCTGTAGCGAGTTATTGTAGGCACAGAGTAGCAGAAACGTGCGCGCGGGAGCGAGAAGGAATTATTGCTATTGCACCACCTCTTTCTGGCACACGCATTTGATTCGGTACGTAATGCGTTCGGCTAGTAGTTCGTAAAAATTTCATCATTCGTTTGACAAATATATTATGTGGTTGTTTTTTGACGTAATCGCATTAGAATCTTATTAATTTGCATTTTGTTCGCTCAGTATTAATTGAATTCATATGTTTATCAATACTACTAGTATTAATATTTGTTTGTAGTTATAGGACAGTGATTAACATAGTGTTTTGAGAATGATTAACATGGTGTTTTGTGTGTTGTGAATGTAAAGTACCTTGTAATTAGGTATTTGGGGTAAGTAGATAGTTTAATAAGCTGAAATTACTTATTTAGAGTAGATTTGACAACTAATTAGTACGATCTTATTAGGATGGCGGCATTCATAGTTTTAGAATGTCATAGTGTGTGAATTTTGTAAAGAAACATGCTTTTCAAGGTTAAGTTTTGAAAATACGTGCTCGCCCCGATGTGACTATAAATCTCAAACGCCGCGATGGTTTTTTCAAAAATTGTAATGTTTCCCTTTACGATAAATATCAATGACTGACTGGCAGTCGTTCCCGTGTTTACTTTTGTTAGATTGTAGTTGAATTCATCAAAAAAGATGTGCAGACTGAAAAACATATTCGTAGGTAGCTGTTTTTATGAGTTCGGAAATCGGGAATTTGTATGAAGCTCATAATAGAAAAGTTGATTGATTGATTGATGTACGGTAAATAATAGTTTTTTTTTTTTTTTTTTTTTTTTTTTTTTTTTTTTTTGTTGGTTCGGCTTACCTCCTCCATAAAGTCACCCTGCGCCACTGCTTTGTAGTGTTTTTTTTTGGAAGTCGGTTGCTTTTTTTTTGTAAAAAGTTTTTATTTTTCACTTTTGAGTTGTGGTACCTACCCCACACACATTCGAATACCACTACCTGCTACCAGTGACAGGAACTTATCAAATCATCTACATACTAAGTGGGAAAAAAATACGTATTTTGTAGCTAACTCAAAAACTACCCAAGCAAAGTTAATAAAATTTATATGGGACCAATTTGGGAGCATACCATTTCAAACAAAAAAAGAATTTTCAAAATCGGTCCACAAATAACGGAGAAATCGGTGGACATACATAAAAAAAAAGAAAAAAAAACAAACATACGCGACGAACATATAACCTCCTCCTTTTTGGAAGTCGGTTAATTAAAAAGCCTTTTTGAACCAAACTACCCCAATACCATTAAAAATTTCAACAGGGCTCATAACTTCATAAGTTAGAAGAATGAAAGAAAATACGTTTATTTGCGGTAGGTAAACATGACGCAAAGATAAAAATAACACGTAAATAACAAATTGGGGGAAAATATGCGTCACATCCACGCAAAACGGCCATCGCTCAGCATAAGCTGCGACCCCACGCGAGACAGAGCCCCAGCGTTGATTTTCAGCGACAGCCGGCGCTGACGTGTTCAAACTCAAACTCAAAGCATTTATTTAAATTAAACCATTTACAGGCACTTTTGAATTGTCAAGGAATCGGTAATTCAGAAATAGGTATGAAGCTAGTTGCCCATTCCAAAGCGTAGTAGGTACCTATGGAGAAGAACGGGCAAGAAATTCCACGGACACTCTTTTAATAAGCATCACCTTTGTACGTATTTTTCTGTTCCTTTCTTCTTATCTGTTTATATGTGTCTAGTGGTCGCAAGCGCTACTGCTGAGCATGAGGTCCTGGGTTCGATTCCCGGGTCGGGCAAAGTGTTATTGGGTGTTTCTATCTGAAATTTCTCAGTAGCAGCCCGGAGTCTGGATTTGTGCCCGGTTGATGGCAATAGGCTCGCCCCCTATTACATGGGACTTAAACATAACTGGCGAAATGTGGGTGTACCTGCTACAGGGACACCTCTGCCCAACCCTTCTGGGAAACAAGGCGTGATGTTATGTATGTTATGTATGTGTGTACATAAATTGTTAAATAAATAAATAAAAAATTGTTATGATGATGATGTTAGAAGAACATTGGTTAGGTTAGGTTTGAAGAAGTTCATAAGTGATGACTTGTAGACACCCGCTAAACGACGGCCGCCCGCGCCCCATGTAATAACCCTGTACAAGACCCCAATGAAAAAAAAAATAGACATACTTTTTTCCTCTTTTCCTGAAAATTACCACATAAATAGACTCTCAGTACGATACTTAACAACACCCTCACGGATCGGACAGGTTTTTTTTTTATGTTATACTGATATCTTAGCTAGGCTGATTCTACATGGGGCACTCAGAATTGCGATACTAAAAAAAAATATAACACATTTTCCAGTCCGCATCAGACACCTCTTCAATCCCCTTCTCAAATCTTCCGGTGATGGAAACTGTTTTCCCTTGAGTTGATTTTTTATTTTGGGAAAAAAAAATGATAAATTCATCCGTAATGATATCTTAAACGCATCGAGACGAGCATGCTTCAAATTTTGCTATCATTTATTTATTATTTAACCATTTATGTACACACAAATAATACACAGACAAGACAAAAGGAACAGAAAAATACGTACAAAGGTGATGCTTATTTCTATTTGCTTATCATGTCTCGGTTCGATTCTACCTGAACCTCCTTCTGAGCCTGCGTTAGATTTAGAGTGAAACAATTTTCGTTACCCAAAGATGCCCATGTAGAATTTAACACACACTTTCCGATTCAATCTGCAGTATATGCTGAACCTCTTCATAATGTAATTCGCCTATTCTCTTGAATTAAAATTTTCACAGCCAGCACGTTTTCTTATGTAACAGCCGTCATAGGGCGGCCACTTCTTTCTTCGTCCGCCAAAGTTACTCGACCATGCATAAATTCGCTGAACCAGCGGAAAACAGTCGCTTTAGAAGGGCTTTTGTCTATGAACACCATTCGAAGTCTTTCAAACGATTCTTCTGGTTTTAGTCGACATTTGAAATCGTACAAAATCATCGCGCGAAAACATTCTTGTTGTAAATCCATTTTTCAGTGAGACAGAGTATTTTGATATTGCTCGTAAAAAAATGTGGAGGGAATTTCGAATTTGGAATGTTGTGTTTTTTTGTAATAAATAGTCATAGTTTTAATTTACATCAAAACCAGCTAGTGTCCCATAGACAAAAACTGTTAGTCGCAAAACTTTCTGAGTGACCTGTGTATACTTGAAGCTATATTTGAACTAGAATCATGACCCACCACAACATTACCTAATCAAGTTGAGTTCAAGGTCACACAACCAATTTTATACGGTCATCCACTTCAATTTACAGCTGATTCCAATCTGAGCCACCATTGTATGATAATGCCATCCATCAAATTAACAAACCTAGACGACAGCGGTTATCCTTAAAGATTACTTAGTGTCCTGACCTCATTATCCTTTTAAATCTTAAATTACGTCACTTTTTATGACGTATAACATCCTTATGAATGATTGATGACGTTAGCAGTTTCTGGCAAAGTTATTACAGGGTTATTGGTTTTATGTCAGCAATCTATTAAGGGGATGTAGGAGAGGTCATTTGCAACCAAAGGACCCCTCTTGACCTCTATGCCAATGTCAACCATTTTCGAGTAATTTGACATTTTAAAATGAATGAAATAAAAATATAAAATGTCAAATGACTCAAAAATTGTGAACTAAACTAACTAACTTTTAAACTAAATGATCTATCGCGATGAAACAAACTCCATAATGATAAGAAATAATTAGGCGTCCTCATAAAATGAAAATTGTGGAAAAAAACTACCCTCAATTGAAAATAAACTTGTTTTTTTTTGCAAAAATCTGTTTTTTTTTTCATACATTTTTACAATAATAGTAAAATTTCTCAATAAGACCATTACGTACGGCCCCCATTAAAAAATTATTAAAAAAAATAAAAATAAAAATTCAGTTTTTTTTCCCTCGGTAAAATTAACCATAGATTCCCTCATTTCTATGTGTGCACATTATAAAGACTCACACTGTAAACATCAGATCCTCAGGTTAGATGGATCGTATCATTATTATAATTCTGTTCATCCAAACATGATAAAGAAACTAAATTCAGACATACGGAACTCGAAATATTAGGCGCGATTCTATCTCTGCCATCTTTTTTTTAGTATGCAAAACATGTTGGAATACTATTTATGTATTTGAAGCCTTAGGACATTCATTGTCAAAGATCGTAATTAGGCTGATTGCGAAAGATGCCTTTGTCAACGCATAGGTTAAAAATAGAATAAGTTGGTCTATTGACAGCCCAAGATGGAAGGAGGAAGTTTGGGGTTTTTGATTTGTTTATGGTTTTGGTTTTCGTTTATGGTCTGACAGGCGTTTAGTGGTACAATAAATTATAATACTTTGTGTTATTTAAATTACTCTTTCTTGTGACTGCTTCGTTCGTCTAGAGGTCGCAAGCGCGACTGCTGAGCATGTGTTCTGTGATCCCCAGTACCCTAATTGCGGTGAAGGGTGCCGTTTTTGGGGGACTGTCTTATGTAATTTTGACGTTCGGGAAGTGCTGATTCTCAGCCTAGTTTGAATAAATGACTTTTGAATTTGAATTTTGCGTAACTTATTTTCGTAAACAATTTTGCCTAATTTGTTTCATTTTGACAGTTCAACAACATTCATTGCGTTATTTACGTCGTTGAGCAGATTTTTTTTTGCAACTTATTAAGCAATATACGTATATTAGAAATCTGTTTCAAATCGTAACAGATTATGTTGTATTACGCAATTAGGGTACAGGTCAGGCAAAGTTTTATCAGGATATTTAAATTCTTTATCATCCTTGTGTCTGAATTTGTGCCCAGTTGATGGCAATAAGCTCCCCCTCTCTTACATGGGACTTAAACATAACTGGCGAAATGTGGGTGCACTGCGTCTATAGGTACCTACATTTCTTGTAAAAGGGGATTACAAGGGACTTAAATAACTGACGAAATTTGGCTGTACTGGCAATACCTCTGCCTCATCGGAGAATCATCATCATCATCAGCCTATAATGTTCCCACTGCTGGGACACAGGCCTCCTCTCTGTGAGAGGGAGTGGGCCGTAATCCACCACGCGGGCCCAGTGCGGGTTGGTAGATGTCACATGTCTTCGAATTTTCGGTTCTAGGTCATGCCGGTTTCCTCACGATGTTTTCCTTCACCGTTTTGAGAGCAGTGGTGATGAAATAATTTACACAAAGTAAAGCGCCTGTCTGGGTACGAACCTACGACGTACAACTCGTAAGTCGCGGCCGCGGCATCGGAGAATACTATAACGTTACTAAAAATAAGTACATTTACACGTAAAATATTCTACTTACTGCAACAAATCCCTTTCTTCTTATCTCCCTCGCATTTCGTCTTGTCTATGCAATTTTCTACACACGTATTGTCTGTGGTCTTGAATAAACTATTTAGGGAGTCTGTGGGACTCTCTGGCGTAGAATCACTGTCTTCTGAACGCAGTGATCCTGAAGAAGAACCGTTGTCACCGTGAAGAATCTTTGTAGACATTTTGGATTCTGTAAACAAGAAAATTGAGGGTTAAAAAAATTGTGAATTTAAAAAATAAAATCGTGTCCAGATTGGGTGCAAAGGCTGGCGAGGCAGATAAATTGGTTGAGTTTTAGTCTCGCGAAGAAAAACGTGACGACCCTCAGGGTAAACGAGGCACATGAGTGAAATATATTATCGTATCGATTCTCGCTTAGAGTCTTGCATGGATGTCCCTGTAAAGCCTTGTTTACATGTATAAAGTTTATATACATATACTTAAAATAACCTTCACAAAAGGAGATACTTGAATTTTGTAGGTACCTACGTCTGGCACACCCTGTTGAACAGTTAGCTCCACTATATTTTTACCGCGACATGAGCTGAATCCATTGAGGTTAAATACTCATTGGCTGAACCCCGAAACGATTGAATTTGGAGTTTTTTTTTTTGAACTTTGAAATTCGAACCTCGTTGACGCGCGATGATTTACTTTCAAAACAAATGAGTTCGCTTTCGAATTGTGTGCAGTCTCTTGAGTGAGGTTCCAAGTGAACTTTCTCGAATAGCACTACAGTTGCTGTCCAGAACTGAACTGCTATGAACCTTATTGATTTAACCTCCTTTTTGCAGCCCCCATGCCTTTCTTGGCTTTGTTCCAGAGCCCGCGCTGTTTGGAGGTACATGTTCCAGTTCCGGGGTTCATCATTAAAATACGAACTGAATTTTATTTATTTATAACATAACATGACGCCTTGTTTCCCTGAACGGTTGAGCAGAGGTGTACCTCTAATTCACGACTAGGGTTGCCTCTTTTTATATCAAATATTGTATTTTTAAAGCCATTGCCTGTAGAAATATAGTAGAAAGAGAAAAAAAAAATAGTAATGTAAGTACAAAAATATTTTTATTTATTACTGTAAAGTTATATTACTAGTGGCTGTTATAAAAAAAATAAAAAATATGTCTTTTACTCCACGCACCGCGGTAATCAACGCATTGATTGAATTTATTTAAATTTTTGACTTGTTCTTTGTTTTATCTTTTTATTACGGACGCTTCTAACGTGCACGTCTTTCTACATTGTTCTCACATGTATAATTTCAACATGAATGATGTAACCAATATTTTGTAACAATTTTTTATTTAAAAAGTGTCCGTGGAGTTTCTTGTCCGTTCTTCTCCATAGGTACCTACCTACTACGCTTTGGAATGGGCAACTAGCTTCATATTTCTGACTGACCGATTCCTTGACAATTCAAAAGTGCCTGTAAGTGGTTTAATTGAAATAGATACTTTGAGTTTGAGTTTGATGTTTTTACTCCACGCACCGCGGTAATCAACGCGTTGATGTCTTTTGAATGGTCAAAAGCTGGTGTCGTCACAGTGTCGAGAAATCAATGGTTTAGTCCCATCTCAAAAATGCCCAACGCGCCTAATGAAGTTTTCACTTCAAAAAACTATAGACATGGGTAAGATAAGAGATAAGAGTTTAAGGTTCCCGCAGACAGGCCCGACGCGACTCTCGTAGAACAATTACAAAGAAAATTTAATGGAAATTGTTCTACCAGAAACGCGTTGTACCGTCGCGTCGCGTCGCGCCTGTCTGCAGGAGCCTTTACACGTTTTCGTCTTTCCAGAACTACCTACCAACTTCACAATTATAATTACGCACTAAAATAAAATGATTAATTAACAACTCTTTATCACTACACTTACTAATTTTAGTATTCCATTGCAGTGAGCAATAAAATACACGCATAAACTTACTTAAAATATTGTTTTAGTGATAACTGCCTACGCCGTACACGACGCCGTCCATTCATTAATCAGTATTAATTATTTCATATGGTTAATTATAGTCTAAGAATGCATTTGAATAACCTCCTCGTAACGTTCCGCGAGGTGAACTTATAAATACAGGGTGTCGGGACATTGACGCGAATGCCACTCTATTTACTAAGTAGATACGTTTAGCGCATTTTGGACAGTCAGCCCCATCAGCCTATAATGTTCCCACTGCTGGGACAAAGGCCTCCTCTCTTCGAGAGGGAGTGGGCCGTAATCACAGATATAGATAGACCTAGATAACGCAAGTATCACGATCTGTATGAAAACCAAGCGTGCCATTTTTTGACTACCTACTATGACGTCACAAGTACTAGAAAACGTTTATTTTATTGTTCCTCCTCGCATTTGTACAGTACCGACCAAAAGTCCATAAGCAATCTCACAAAGCAATAGACTGACGCTTCGGTTTGACTTACGACCTTCTTCTATAAGTTGTTACAATACTGTAGACACGCACATTACACACACACACTCACTTTGTCTGCAACCAATGACTAGTTCGATAATCATCATTCGTTTTTAGTTTCATTCGTCTTGTTCACATAAATATTAAAGTTTAGCAGGTAGACCACAAAAAACTAAGTAAATTATTTCGATTTCTGTGGGGTAGATGCAGTTTGTTACAAGTATTCAATTAATAGAACTTTGTTGGTTCGTGGATAATATTGGTGACGAGTATTTAGCGCAGTGTTGTGGTTATTATTATCAAAAAGCAGGCATAAAATATATTGAAGAGATCAGATCAGATCAGAGAATATTATTGCGCTGCGTAAAAGTGAAGTGAATATCTAATGAAACCGGACTAAGTGTGAGTGTTATCATTTATATATTTCATATTTTACTAAACATAAATCTTAATCAAGGGTATTGTTGATAGAACAGAGGTATTGTTGAGACAGAAGATGCCTTTAAAGTTTTAAATTCATTGTGAGGTTTAATTCGATTAGTGAATAATAAATAATTAGGTATTATGTGTAATAAAAACAATGTTTTTCTTTGTTCTAGAGAAATACTGTGAGGGTTAAGAGATATGAGGAAGGGGCTTATTATCGAGTAGCAGCGACGTCAAATGGTGAATGAAACAAATGGTTTCATACCAACGAGATATTTTGCTGAATTATTAAAAACACGTCATTATGAACCGTTCGCCGTGCACTCTGAAGGCTTGCATCACTGAAGACCAGCTAGAAAACCGTTTTTGACCTTAAAATATTGACCGTACCAACTTAATAAACAACAGATTCGTTATTGCATGAATTTATGGTAACGAATTTTTTAAGCACGTTTCAATAGGGTGTTTGTCGTATTTCTTGCAGATATACCGAAATTGTTTAATATTATTTTAGTAATAGTATTATTTTAGGATTAAAATTTGAGGTTTAGTTTCAATCTTCTTTTCGTAAAGAAAATGAATACTTAAGCTATAACCTCAATACCAACCAATATTTACTAAAGCCAAATAAAGTTTAAAATAATTAATATGAACAACTGCCTTTAACCTTAAAATCAACAATTTTGTCAGTAGATTTTTTTACATTTTAAGTAGTCTAATATTCTTATTTATTGCTTAATTACTTCGACCATGATCAAAGCTTTATATTTATGGTGCAAAAAATCCATTTAAAATTTAAAACATTTCAAAATTTAAATATGCCAAAATAATACAAATTGCTTCTAAGTTTCTAGACATCTATTTCACATATTATTCAGGTGAAGTAATGATAAATAATTGTAGCAGTTTGATAACTATACTTAAGTAAAATAAACATAACGAATAAATATTATTTATTTTTTATTATAACATATCACGCATTTTTTATTCTAAACCCTTTATTGCAATAACAACATTAATAAATAGGCAGGATATTTAAAAATATAATAATAATAATATTTTTAGCAAACAAAAATAATAATATTTGCAAAAACAGCGCTGTGATTTACGAGATTAGAACCTTAGCCATCTTGAATCGAAGACCAACGCTTAACGCCTTCTGCTATCTGCACATATAATTTACTTTCGAATTTTAGCAATGCGATACACTGGCCAAGGTCACGCGTACGAGTATGATGCGTGCTAACAAAAGTTATGGAAATATAAGTGCGGCGCCCGCGAACCGTGACGATACGATAGTGTGTAGTGCAAAACTGCGTTCTCTGTGGTGTGTGTACGGCACTCACACCACAGACGTCTGACTGTTTACACATACAAATGTACGGACTATGCAATACGACTCTTAGCGTGCTCATGCACTTTTGAGCGCTTACTGTACAGTTTTTACAATTTATAACAGCGTAATTAACCATTTTCAATTTTTTTACTGACTTCCGACAAGCGTGGCACCGATGCAGACTGAGCGCGAAAGTGGCAGCTTACGATTATTGTACGTAAGCTGGGCACGAAAATGGCACGCGAAGTAGTTGCTCTTGCGTTATCTAGGTATATCTATATCTGTGGCCGTAATCCACCACGCGGGCCCAGTGCGGGTTGGTAGATGTCACGTCTTCGATTTTTTTGGTTCTAGGACATGCCGGTTTCCTTACGATGTTTTTCTTCACCTTTTTGAGAGCAGTGGTGATGAAATTAAATGCACAAAGTAAAGTGCCTGCCTGGGTTCGAATTCACGACCTATTACAACTCGTAAGTCGTAGTCGTCGTAGACGATTCCATTGAGCCACCTCTGCTCTTCTGGCAAAGCTAGTTGGTACATGGCTCACTAACGGATTTACTTCTAAAGCTGTTGCAGGTTCAAAACCAGTTCTTATCCAAATTTCCAAATGTATTTTCTATGTTAATCCAAAGCCCAAGAAAAATAAAAAAAATACTTTTTAAGTGGGTAAGTACAAAAAAAAAACCATCCGACTTCCAAAAAAAACATTGCATAGTGAAATAGTAGATTGTTATACGAGGGGCTAAAATAACCCATTGTAACGAGGTAGTTTTACTCCCGAGCTTTAGCGAGGGAGTAAATAGAAACCGAGTTATAATGGGTTTTAGCGCCGTGTGTTACACTCTACTTTTCACTACGATTGCGAGAAAATAAAATAATCCAATACAATAGTAAATAGCTAGTTTATTTTATTTAAATGTACAATTTGTACAATTCTGGATATATTTAACGAGAAGTTTATTCCGGCAACTTAATTTCAGTACTTTGTGAAGATGTTTTCACTAGATGATGACATTTTCACTGTTGTAAATTATATTACGATCACCAATTCAATTCGTAATTAGAGAAAAATTCTAAAGATTTCGCGCCAATGCCTTTTTTATTTCTTCTGTAGCCGCAAGCAATGCACGCATTCTACCGAAGAGATAGCCGCATTTAGTTCCATTTTCAAAAATAAATGTTGTTCTTTTTTAAGCCGAGTCCATAATCATGATTATTTCTACATAAGAATAAAGACTTCTTCGTTTTTTAAGGCTTGCCTTGAAAAACGAAAAAGTCTTTATTCTTATGTAGAACAATCATGATTATGAACTCGACTTATTACTGGTTCACAAAAAAAAAGAACATTTTATTTTTGAAAATGGAACTAAATGCGGCTATCTATTCGGTAGAATGCGTGCATTGCGTTGCGGCTACAGAAGAAATAAAAAAGACAATGGCGCAAAATCTTTAGAATTTTTCTCTAATTACGAATTGAATTGGTGATCGTAATATAATTTACAACAGTGAAAATGTCATCATCTAGTGAGAACATCTTCACAGAGGACTGAAATTAAGTTGCCGGAAAAACATCTCGTTAAATATCCAGAATTTTCCAAATTGTACATTTAAATAAAATAAACTATTTAATATTTTATTGGATTATTTTATTTTCTCGCAATCGTAGTGAAAAGTAGAGTGTAACACACGGCGCTAAAACCCATTATAACTCGGTTTCTATTTACTCCCTCGCTAAAGATCGGGAGTAAAACTACCTCGTTACAATGGGTTATTTTAGCCCCTCGTATAATAATCTAGTATTAATTTCAGAAGTTGGTGTCTTTGGAGCTGTATAAAAAAGAAACATACAGATTTGAACATAATCACCTGCTCCTTTTTTGCAGTCGGTTCAAAAACTGTAGTCAAGTGAGATTTTCCCATAAATATTAAAAACGTCTCATTCAACATAAACATAACATCACGCCTTGTTTCCCCGAAGGGTTGGGCAGAGGTGTACCTGTAGTAGGAACACCCACATTTCGCCAGTTATGTTTAAGTTCCATATAATAGGGGGCGAGCCTATTGCCATCAACCGGGCACAAATCCTGACTCCAGAGAAATTCCAGATAGAAAAACCCAATAACACTTTGCCCGACCTGGGATTCGAACCCAGGACTTTGCTCAGCCATTGCTGAACATGAGATCCTGGGTTCGATTCCCATTCCTACACAATAAATAATATCTGAACATACATGGGGGTGTTTTGGGAAGCCCTTGGAGAGAGGCTTCTAAATTTTTTTGCACCTCGTTACATGACTGTGCCATCCTGTATATTAGCCCGTCAGTAAGGTTGATAACGGGCCTGACTGCCCAGGGTACTATTTAATTAGGTAGGTATGTCCACTGTCGAAGCTTCTTTTTAATCGACTTCAAAAAGGAAGAGGCTCAATTGGACTGTATGTTTTTTTGTATGTTTCTTACGTGATTAATCCGCCAATTATGAATTGATTTTGATGATTCTTTTTTGTTTGGTAGGTCATACTTCAGAGATGATTTCAAATAAATTTTATTAACTTTGCTTGGGTAGTTTTTGAGTTAGCTTCAATATTTTTTTTCCCACTTAGTCTATGAGGGTGATGTTATAATAAGTTCCTGTCACTGTTATTTACATAGCAGGTAGTGCTTTTCGAATTTTTGTGGGGTAGGTACAAACAAAAACCGACTTCCAAAAAAAACACTACAAAGTGAAAAAACTTAATTATGGAAGTCGGTGGCAAAAATGAAAATTTTAAACCAAAAACACTGACTTCCAAAATTAAAGTTATTTTTTACTTTGCAGTGTTTTAAAACACCACATTGATTATGACAAAATTAAATCCCAAAAAAATAAAGTAATTATCTTTCAATGCATTTCCTGATGTTTCGATCATTATTTCGTTGTAAAGTGCAAACCGCAAAGTGTTCATTTTAATCAAATTAATCTAAATATCCGGAAATTACAGATGGACATACACCAAAAAATCTCTTAAGTTAACTGATTTCCTGGTACTTAACATATTATTTAGAAGGTCGGATGGCGATTAATTTATCACGGCTGTATTCTCTCGTACATTTCATCAGTTATGTTTAAGGCGATGATAACTGACTTTTAATGATTTTATACTGAAGATTACGTTTAATAAGGTACTGTTAATGATTTGGAAAAAATATATGTTAAATTAGAGCATTTCCTTAATAAATCAATCTATGAATATTTTAGATTATAATTATATTACATAGTGTAATTAATTCGTAAAGTTATGTCTAACACGGATAAAAAACTGAGAATCACGCAAAAACTATCAAGAGTATTTTTCTGAAACCTTCACCATTTTAAAGATAATTTAATTATTTATGTTTTAGTATACATTAAAGTATGTATTTAATCCCTCACTTCAACAGATTAGGTTTACAGGGGTCTATCTGAGTACGCAATCGATTGAGAGCTTTCCATATAAGCCACTGCAGATAATGCCCGGGCGGCAAATGTTCCTGGGATTTGGCGAAGTGGATGCTTGTCTTGCCACTCCTTGCTGCTCTCATTGGATGGTTTGTCCTGTTTGTCCTTCATACGCTCTACGCAGGTTCGTAGAGCGTAAGAAGCTCTGGTGACTTTTAAGCCTACCCCGGGGTCGTTGTGTGTTGTTAGTCGGTACTTACGTTAAAAAAAAACAGTGGCACTCCGGGAGTGCCGACAGAAGTGAAAACTTGAACAAGATCGCCTTGGTGGAATAGAAATACTTGCATAGAACATTGATCCGTAACGTAATATAAATAAAGATGACAAACGCGTTTACAAAAACGAGGTGTCGGTAACGGTGTCGCGAGTTCAATTGTTTTTTCTCATCTCAAAAATGTCTAACGCGCCTAAAGAAGTTTTCACTTAAAAAAAAACTAATAACAATACGAGATGGCTGAGATGACACGTGTCGCTGTGATGGAGAACCATAATATAGATACTGACTTAAGCCGGAGTCCTTTTAGAGCATTAGAGGCCGAGCGGCTCAGACTCTGGCTATACGACAACAGAAAAAAATCGCAAACGCAGGATACTTCTAGACCTCCTCAAAGGTCCTCGCGCACATCTGGGAGTGGCGCGAGGAGGCGAAACGCCGGGGTTTAACTCCGATGCCACAAGAAATCGCGGCACAGCGGACAGAGCTCCGGCGGGATCTCATGGCGTCATGGAGAGTGCGATTGTCGCAACCCAGCGCTGGGCACGCCACAATTGCGGCAATAAGACCCCTTTTTGAGGAGTGGCTTGAGAGGCGCCACGGCGCCCTCACCTTCCGCCTGACGCAGGTCCTCACCGGACACGGCTGCTTCGGGAGGTTCCTGTTCAGGATAAGGCGTGAGGAAACGCCTGGGTGTCACCATTGCGTGGATCGCCCGGAGGACACGGTACGGAGCGAGAGGAAATGGCAGGCCGTCACCTCTTTTTGCGAAGCGGTAATGCTTGCGAAGGAGGAGGCGGAACGCGTGAGGGAGAGGCAAATTTCGCGCCCTCACGCCCCTAAGCGTCGCAGGAGAAGACGCCCGGGGCGGGAATCGCGAGCCGATTTCCGGTCACCGTAGGCGCGGGCTTGCGGACGGTGAGCAATGGGTAGCTCGCCGTCCGATAAGGACCAGGCCCGGGTCGACGGCGCGTTGTGTTCCACGCGCGCCACAAAGAGATGTCAGCAGAATTGACGGGGTCCGTTAGGGCCGATGCCTGCCGGGGCTGCGAATAAGGGCCGAAAGGGAAATCGTTGCCCCCGGCAACAGGGCAACCGAAGGAACACGGGTGGGTTTTAGTCAGTAAGAGTCTGACACGCCCTCCCGCTCCACCCAGAGCGGGAGAAGATATTTGATAATTTCCCACCCAAAAAAAAAGGATACTTCAAGAACTGCGGTCTCGACATAAATTGCTATCGCTTTACGACCCAATTCGGTCGCAAAGTCCTTTTTTTTAATCTTTATTTATTTAAGGGATTTTTGTACACATATGCGACGATGTCAATCCCATCGTGCTTTTACAAATAACGACTAACTCCTCAAGTAAATTAACTAATCTTAGTCACACAAAACGTAACTTAATCTAATTTCTTATCTAAAAAAGTATATAATATTTTTGCTGCTTCAGGCGTAGGTTTAGCTAAAATACCATGGAACATTCCAAACATCCATTACCGACAATTTCATCGCGTTGAAAAGAGCGTTTCTTTTGCTTGTATATCGGACACATTCCACCAACACATCAAATCAAATCAAATATTTTTATTGCGGGCATAGGTTATACATACAGATGTTAGGTAAATTACAGTTCCATTATGTCCTGCCTAATAGGCATACAATAATTTATCAACATGCAGTTAAAAAAAAAAAAAATCTTAGGCATCACATAAAAAGTAAATCTTAGAAAATAACAACTAATTATTTAGAAAATCTTGGATCGTTTTGTAAGCTTTATCAATTAAAAAATAACGCAATTTATGTTTAAATAGTGGCAGTTCCTTGGTGCTTAAAATGTCCCCAGGTCTCTTATTGTAAATTTTAGATGCCATTCCAAAAAAGCTTTTGCCCATAAGAGCAGTGCGTGCTGTGTGTCCTCTATTTTACCACACACCTCACAGTTAGGAGAGTTCGATTTTCTCACGAGATAAGCAAAGTTGTTTAGTGGAATATGTCCTGACCTCGAAACGATGCGCAGCAACAATTTGACGGCGACTCAGTTTCGACCCAGAAAACCAGGGTTATATGGGCTCAATCTGTATACTTTTATACTAAATTCCATTCGCTTTTGATCTTTCGTAAAAATGTTCCTTCCAAGATAAATTGTTTATTTTTCTAAATTTACTTAATTTTTCCGAATAACTTGGTGAAACACCCGGTGTTTGTATGCCTAAAAGAACTGCTTCTTTGGCTAATCTGTCAGCCTCCTCATTACCCGAAAGTCCAACATGGGACGGCACCCACTGGATAACAAATGTTTTGCCACTCTGGTTACAAGTCGCAAAGCCCAAGACAAGTATGAAAAAATTACGTATTTGTCAAGCAATTTTGACCGTCTTGGGACCTATTAGGACTTTGCGACCGAATTCGGTCGTAAAGCGATCGCTATCTACATATGTCGAATCTGCAGCCCCTACATGAAATAGAGCCTGCTATCTGTTTGAAGTCGGTTATAAAAAGGCGCTTGCGGGATAACGCTTGCCTAAAATTTATATAATCGACACATTAATCGACTTTTATTAGACTGCCTCTTTGGTCTAGTGATCGCAAGCGCTACTGCTGAGCATGAGGTCCTGGGTTCGTTTTCTAGTTCGAACAAAGTGTTATTGGGTTTTTCCATCAGGAATTTCACAGTAGCAACCTGGAGTCTGGATTTCTGCGCGGTTGATGGCAGTAGGTTCGCCCCCTGTTACATGGGACTTAAACAGGTGAAATGTGGGTGTACCTACTAAGGGTACACCTCTGCCTAACCCTTCGGGGAAACGAGGCATGATGTCATGTTATGTTATATTATGTTTTGTTATACTTAAAACGGTTTTGCAATAGTCTATCGAAACTGAGTTGGCCTTGTAACGGGTATGTTTGTACAACAAGGCAGGAATTTAACAGAAGTTTTACTCTCATTTACAGTAAAGATAAATACACAAAGTTAAAACCGAGGATATTAGACAAAAAACCAAGGTAACTGATATAATTACGCAAGCCTTAAAACTGAAATGGCAATGGGCCGGTCATATAACACGCTATACAGACAGCTGGTGGACATTCAGAACTACGCGATGGAAGGGACCAACAGGAAAAATAAGAGTTGGCAGGCTGAAAAGAAGGTGGGCTGATGACATAATAGAAACAGCAGAAAAAGACTTGCAGGCTCTGGCAAAGGCAGAGATACATGGAAGAGGAGGGGTCCATATCCTACAAAGTAACAAATCTGTACTAATATCTAGAAAATAAGTAAAACTACTAACATTTAACAACATTTGCAATGTAATTTAAGGATATGGAAATAAAAGGTTTTTTATTTATTTATTATTACACACCTTTACGGTGTGTCCAAATATTGAGCGGCAAGAGCACAGCAGCAACACGTGACGTTTGCAGGACACATTTCTGCCGCGCTCTAGTTAGGACTAAACCGACGAATGTTTGCGCGGCAGTACTGCGCGACATATTGGAGACACGCCACACACTTGGCAATATCAATCTGCCTAGCCTTTAATACGTTCGCAGAAATACGTCCAGACACTAATTAGTGACGAATGTTTCCTAAAAATGGTCGTGTGCGGCAGGTAGACAGAAGCGTTCGCGCGCGGCTGTCGTCCAAACACAGAGCGACAGCCGTGCACGATTGCCACTCAATGTTTGGACACACCTTAAGAGCCCAGTTAGTAGTACATTTTAGAGTTATTTATGAAGGAGCTCGTATTTCTCACACCTATTTCTGCCGCCAAGCAGCGTTTGAATAGTATGGTTGTCGGGGTAGTTATGTAATTACCCCCATAACCCATACCGTCAGTCACACGACACCGTCAACCGGTTGACGTCATCACGTCAACGCCGGCTGTCACTGAAAATCAGCGCTGACTCTCTGTCTCGCATAGGGTTGCAGCATTATGTTGAGTGATGGCCGTTTTGAGTGAATGTGACGCATATTTCCCCCAATTTGTTCTTTTCGTGTGTATGTCCTTTCCTTGCGTTCATGTTTACTGCGAATATACGTATTTTCTTTCTCTTACGTCTTAGGAATGGCAACAGACTTGCGTTGCTTCTGGTATTACAGATAGGTTCATAAGCGATGGTGACAGCTTACCATCAGATGGCCTTGACAAGTAGCAATCGCTTTCAAATCGTTTCATATTTCCATAACGACTTTCAATAGGATTCACACAAGCTTTTCGGTAGCTTATATCAATCCAATACATTTTTTTTATTTTAATGCTCTATGATTCTTTCTTCTCCCTTTTTTATCATCATCGTCATTTCAGCCGAAAGACGTTCATTGCTGGACATTGGCCTCCCGCAAGCACCGCCACTTCAACCGGTTCTGTGCTTCCCGCATCTAGCGGATTACTGCGGCCTTCACAAGGTCATCGGTCCCCCTTGTGGGAGACCTTTCAACTTGTACAGAATGATTTTAATTATAAAAAAATATAATAGATAAATAAACATATTTTTTTATATGTTTTTGACATCTCCATCATAGTTTTTGCTGATAGAATGTCACATTGTGTAGGCCCTGTGGGTAACTTGCTTGAACCGAGGTTGACGTGTAGGTAATAATTAAATTGCTATATTAATACGTAAGACACGAATATTACTGACCCTGAAGCTACATGAAGGTGTCATTGACCTACAGTTCGTAGGAAACATGTATTTTTTTCGCAACCGAATCATCTAAGCTATGAGCAAGATCTTTGTCTATACAAGATCGTAGGTTCTAGGGGCAGGCCAATTTGAGCAAAAACTAAGAAGCAAAGGCACAGCCATATATCCTTTTCTCAAAGCCATTCAGGACATTTTTGTAACTTCGTTGTGGATATTAGGTGTTCTAGGTAATATCGTGAGGTCATGTCCTAGAACCAAAAATTCGAAGACGTATTATGACATCCACCAACCCACGCCGGGCCCGCATGGTTGTAATAGACCACTCCTTCTCACAGAGAGGAGGTCTAAGTCGCAGCAGTGGGAAAGTTATAGGCTGATTATGTATAACGTTATCTAAAACTGTTGTAACAAAAGATCAGGAAGTCATCAAGGTTGGTGGTAGCGGAGCTGGCTGTCAATGGTGCGTTGCCATCGTTTGTCGAACTCAGGCAAAAAGTATCACCTGGAGACTCTTTGTTGCAGTATTAAAACAATGGTTTAAAGATTGTTCTAATTTTAATTAAAATACCTACCACGTGTTAAACAAAAAAAGGGATTTCCCTTTTTCCCGGGATTTTGTTTAATGTTTTTCTAAAATGGAGAAATCACTTTTGTAGTCTGAAAGCCATGGAATTAGTAAGTACTAGCCTTTTGAATATAATCTGTGGTCAAATGTCATGTCCAATGACATGACTGGCTAATGTCATTTCGATCAACTAATCACAGAGCATATGTCTGAAATTGCCAATCTATTGTTAGTAAGCATGGTATTCAATGCTCGTGCCTTCTCTATATGAGAAGAGGCCTTTGCCCTTAAGTGATTATAGTAATAGGCTGGTATTATTTAACACAGACGATGATGAGATTTGACAGTGTTTTCACATCAGTGTGATGTGATTATACAATGAAAAATGAGACTTAAACTACTGTTTCTAACTTGTTTAATAAAATGAATGTTATGGACCGGTCCGTTCACATCGGATCAAGTAAAAACCACATCGCAACTATGACTTAATACTAAAACATTAACTTTGAAATTATTCATGAATCATTTTTAAACAGCATTTAATAAACAGTTGAACTATTTACACAATACCTACACTGTTTTTGCGCAGTTGGGTAAATCTAGATTTATTACCACTTTCAGGTAATTAAAATTACATTATGGCATAATTCTGTAAGATTCTACAATATGCAGATATTCAGTAAAAATAAAAGTAATCGGTCAGATCGGTCTATCATTACTGACAGGACTATTGTCGCCAATAAGCCTGATATAATGGTGATAGATTGATTAGCGCGCTGTGCAATGATAGCGGATGTTACCATTCCACATGACGGAAACCTCGTGAATGCTGAGAAAGAGAAACAAATAAAATATCTCGACTTAGCACAAGAGGTTGTCGACATGTGGAATGTGAGCTCGGCTATCACTGTGCCGATTGTCGTAACGGCCAATGGCCTGATGGCTGAAAGCCTCGACCAACATCTCTCGCGGCTCTCGTTAAGCGGTTGGATCAAGGGCCTGATTCAGAAGGCAGGTTTCTGTCTCTGCAGCCCTAACCACCGGTAGCTTGGACCCTGCTCCCGACACCGGCGGACCTCTATTTTTTTATAATTTTTATTTATTTTTTTATTTAACCATTTATGTACACACAAATAATACACAGACAAGACAAAAGGAACAGAAAAATACGTACAAAGGTGATGCTTATTTCTAATGAAATCTCTTCCAGCAAACCTGCGATAGGACAGAGGATAAAAAGAGATGTAGACACCGTGTGTAAGAGTAGAGAGAAAGTAAAATACATAAAATCAAAACAATTCACTTAATGAAATAAAACTAACAATATGAAAATATACTTACTTACATATATACAAACATACATACTTCTAAAATAAATAACACTAATAATGAATAATGTTTTTTCATATCTTTTTGGTGTAAAAAATATTTAAAAATGAAATTATATATGAAAGAAAATAAATAAACGACATAATAAAAATACTTACCATCATTCTAATGATTAATTATAATTCTGTTAATACAATGTTTGTTACGAATTATATTTTGATCAATATTTATATATACAACCTGATACTGACTTGCAAATTGCAAAAAACTTTGCAGGCCTAAAATTCCTTTGCAAAAACGTAAGCAGTTTTGAATTTTGTAAGCTATCCTAACCTTGTATACCTTAAGTAGGTAATGCTAAAGTAGAGTTTGGCAAGTTCTCGACTTTAAGTTCCCAATTTAGAAACCGGTGGTAATTACTAGATTTTTAACCAACTTCCAAAAAGGAGGAGGTTATATTTTCGACGCGTATGTTTGTTTGTTTTTTTGTTTTTATTTATGTATGTCCACCGATTTCTCCGTCATTTGTGGACCGATTTTGAAAATTCTTCTTTTGTTTGAAAGGGTAGGCTCCCAAATTGGTCCCATATAAATTTTATTAACTTTGCTTGGGTAGTTTTTGAGTTAGCTACAAAATACGTATTTTTTTTCCCACTTAGTATGTAGATGATATGATAAGTTCTTGGTAACTGGTAGCAGGTAGTGGTATTCGAATGTGTGTGGGGTAGGTACCACAATTAAAAAGTGAAAAATAATAACTTTTTACAAAAAAAAACAACCGACTTCCAAAAAAAAAAACACTACAAAGTGAAAAATAACTTTAATTTCGGAAGTCGGTGGCAAAAAACGAAAACACAAAACCCAAGACACCGACTTGCGACGAAATTAAAGTTAAGTTTCACTTTATAGTGTTTTATTTGGAAGTCGGTTGTTTTTTTTTTGTAAAAAGTTTATTTTTTTAATATTTTTTCCGTCGTTAAAATTAGGCATAGATTCCATCATTTCAATATGTGCACGCTATAAAGACTCACACTGTACAAGGCATCTTGGTCATTATCGTTTGAAATATTAAATACGTCTGGCAATACGGATAAAGGTTCTTCCCACGTAAATTTTGCACCTTTTGGAGACAATACAGCTTTTTATATAAAGAGTTCTCAGAAAAATCATAGCGTTCTTGCAAGTACTAAAAACTGTTCAGCTTCGACGCAAAAAAAGGGTTTTCTCACTACCGAAAGCATTCCCTAGTAAGGTCCTACCAAAGAATTTTTGGATAGAACATTCTGAGAGGCTGTTTGTCTGAAGATATTGAGTTTTATCGGGAGTCTGGAGATCATTTAAAATGTCGGGAGAATCCAGACGAATCCCGACTATTTGGCAACCCTACAACTCACTGCATCAATCTCGCACGAGCGACAGAGCCATTGCAAATGTACATAATTGTATGAATACATTTCTTTTACTTCATTAAGTTCATTTATAATACTTTATTACGAAACAATCTTTGTTTAACACGTGCTAAAAGATACAATAATGTTTTATTTACATTTACATATTCAATAAGAAGTAGAGTACTTACTATTTTTTTATTTCATTCATTGTAAATTGATTCAATTTATGTCACAGCTGTATGTACCTACAAAAAGGTCACGATAAACTCGTGATAACTCCAGTGTTTTATTTTTCATTCTATCAGCTTTAACTATAATGGCAATGGTGCCGATACTCTTGTCACAAATGCGTCTAAATAAGACTAAAGATCACTAAAATTTAGTTTATTCCTGTCAAACGACGATTTCCCATTCTGAAATAGACTAAAGTAACACAACTTAACTATATTTTAGTTTGACAGCACTAAGATGGCACTGAGATATTTATTTTGAAAATAGCAATTTTGCTATTCTTAATTTGACGTTTTTCACCAAAAATTTTGATTGTTAACTAAATCTGACTATTCCTAATCGCGATAAAAAACGTGTGGAATATAAAAACTTTTTTGTTTTTTTGGAAGTCAAAAAGTTTTTATTTTTCAGTTTTTAGTTGTGGTACCTACCCCACACAAATTCGAACACTAATACCTGCTATGTAAATAACAGTTACAGGAACTTAAGGTATCATCCATATTCTAAGTGGGAAAAAAAATACGTATTATTGAACCTTACTCAAAAACTATCCAAGCAAAGTTAATAAAATTTATATGGGACCACACGGGAAGCACCAGCTTTCAAATAAAAAAAGAATCATCAAAATCGGTTCACCCAGTCGAAAGTTTTGCGGCAACAAACATTTAAAAAAAATACAGTCGAATTGAGAACCTCCTCCTTTTTTTGAAGTCGGTTAAAAATATGTTATGTTATGAACTTTAAATTCACACTAACACCTCGACTTCAGATCCAAAAACGGTACTGTATCTTTTTTGATATTTTGCTTATATCTCGAAAATGGTGTTAGATCGCAAAAATAATGAAAACCCCTTTATAATTTGTCTCGAATTACAAAACCACGTTCTCAAACGAAAATTGACAACTAAGAACCTTAATCTTAATAAGGTTAAGGTTTTCATAAGTCGAACGAACAATAAATAATACAGAACGATGCCAAAACAGTCATGCTGCCATTTTTCAAAATCAGAGAAATGTAGTCAAAACAATCAATGAAGAATAATTAGGTACGTACTCTATTTACCTACTTAGAGCTTCCGCCTACGAAATCGCTCTCATTGTTGTTGAAATACGTCAAAACATTAAATATCCGATAAAAATATAAAGCTGCGTTCTCATTTGTAACATTTCCAGTTTCAACGGTAATTGCGTAAAACACTTTGAATCACAATCCAAGAGTTTTGAAGGGTATTACTAATCTATAGCTTCATAGGTTTGAAAAATTCATCAGCACAATAATGTAAAAAAAAAAAATGAGCCGTCGCGGGACGCCTGGCAGATGTGAAACATCGAAATTATAAAAAAAAAATAGTTTACAACAGGAAATAAATATGGCGACTATTGACGCCAACAGTCGGTTTGACCCGCCGCTATAAATGTTTCACATCAATAACGCAATGGACGCGGGTGCACTGTCAAAATGAAACCCATTGTGATCAATTGTCATTTTATGTGTGAATTACCCCCCAGACACCGTGAATGTGAAAAAGATGCGTGGTAAAAACTGTCATGCAGCTCTCTATTTCAAACGCAGGTGAAAAAGGACAGATAATTTAAGCACGAGTAAAAGCTCTGATTAAATTGAGGTCAATCCCAGTGTTCGAAGCCTCTAAGGTGTTCAGACAAGCGCGAACAGTCGCGACTAGAACAATTGACGCGTGCAGGATTCGCTTCAGTTTGAATAATCATCATCATCAGCCTATAAGTAAATGTTCCCACTGCTGGGACACAGACCTCCTCTCTGTGAGAGAGAATGGGCCGTAATCCACAACGCAGGCCCAGTGCGGGTTGGTAGATGTCACATGTCTTCGAATTTTCGGTTCTAGGACATGCCGGTTTCCTCACGATGTTTTCCTTTACCGTTTTGAAAGCAGTGGTGATGAAATAATTTACACAAAGTAAAACGCCTGTCTGGGTTCGAACCTACGACCTACAACTCGTAAGTCGCGGCTGTTACCACTGGACCACCACTGCTCTCTGTCTGAATAATACTAGTATTTAAAATTAAAATAAAATCACATTACTGGTGTACAATCACAAAATGCAATAAAACAGCTAGATAACAATATGTCTGATTGACATCCACTAGATGTGAATCTAGCATGAATATTTTAAGTAACTAACAAATGACAATTGCGATAAAAATAAAAGTATGTAGGTAAGTGTGGCATTGCCACGTATTGTAGTAAGCTTAATAGACTAGATTTGTAGACCATTTTCTATTTTGTCAAGTACCTGTACCCTAATTGCGTAATACAACACAATCACAATCTGTTTCGACTTGAAACAGATTGCTAATCTGCTCAACGACGTAAATAACGCAATGAATGTTGTTGAACTGTCAAAATGAAACAAATTAGGCATAATTGTTTACGAAAATAAGTTACGCAATTAGAGTACTGTTATTTGTTGAAAGGCCTCTCTGTTCCCTACCATACCCTATAAACATTGTAATTTGAAAACATTGTAAAAGCCATTTATTTTTAAAAGAGTAACCGTCGAGTTTCTTGCCGGCTCTTCTCCATAAAAAACGATCATTTGGAACCGTGCATCTAGCTTCTGACGTTTCATAAGTGCTCAGGTTTACGTAAAATAAAAAAAATAAAACGTGTGGCACTCGGGGGCTGCCGCGGTAAAGGCATAGCATTTGTAACCTCCATACTTCCTATTTGTCAACGCTACACTTGGGATGATGACGTGATGACATAAAACAAAAATTACGTTCCCATGACAACATCACGTTGTCATGGGAACCGTCATTACATGGTAGGCGGAGTGGGGGTGTTAGGTTTTATTTTGGTTACGTTACGGAATTTCTTGATTCGGTCGCCGCGCTCAAAGCCCGCGATAAAAGCTATGCAATAGCTTAAAAATAAAAAAAATGTTTTTTTATATTCGTTGAAATTGTAATGTCACACGTGTGAACGCAGCTTTAATAACATAACTATTACAATGTACGATGTTTACTTTCATCTAATAAGACTAAAGGGTCAAGTGATAATGATAACAATGTATGTTAGAGAGAGTGATAATGATGAACTATCATTGACCTTTCATGACAAGATGGAATGATTTTTACTTAGTTGAATGATTGTAAATAACGAGGCGGAAATTCTAACAGGTTGTGGCGTTGGCTAGACAGTGTTTATACTGCGTATACCACTAATTCCCCACAATTACCCCTTCCAGTAGTCATGGGCGAGTCGAGTTATTTAACTCGAGTAACTCGAGCCAAATCGCAAACGAGTCAACTCGAGTTCAGTTTTTACCAACTCGAGTCAACTCGGTCGATCGATCCGAGCCCGCGCAACCCGAGCGCTCGCCAGCCGCGCGCCGTGATGATGCCTATTGCATTGCATGATTCACAACTCGCTCTACTCGATGTGAGTTGACTGAAATAGCAATAGCATGCGCGTCGCGTCGTAAATTACGTTACTCGTTCGGGGCGCTCGGTCACGGTCAGAATTGCGAGTAAAAAACCGCGGTAAATGTTTATTTTGACTTGTATTTTAACATTTTATAAAAAAGAAAAACAACATATCAACTCGAGTTGCGAATCGTCTGACTCGAGCTCTACACTACAATACAATACATTACGTCATTATGAGTCGACTCGCACATCTGTATACGTTCTCTACAGGCACCGAGTCGAGTCAACTCGAGTTGCAAATCGTCTGACTCGAGCGACTCATTACGAGTCGACTCGCACATCTGTATACGCTCTCTACAGGCACCGAGTCGAGTCAACTCGAGTTGCGACTCGAGTCAGTAGCGATATCAACTCGAGTAACTCGAGTCCAAAAAATTCCGACGCGTCACATCGCTACCTTCCAGTTTAAGCGCTTGCAGCTCCCTGTGAGCGTATGCTTGCGATGATTATCAAGACGTCACAGGGGCAGACACTGAGGGCTGCGGGTGTCGACCTCATGACAAGCTGCTTCTCACACGGACAATTGTACGTCGCTTGCTCCCGCGTCACCATTCCTGACTCTGTATATTTTGGCTGCTGAGAACGACGTAGTTTACATGGAATTTTTATGAAAGTGTAGCTGTTATTGTAGTATTACTGTCATGTCTTAAGACTTCCTTGTGAACGAAGTCGCGGGCAGAAGATAGATGTAAATAACACGTTTTATAAAACTAGTCGTTCTGTGAACAGCCTGTAGACCTCGCGAGTACAAACTTTTTTGCAAAAATTAATACAGGGTGGCAGGGACATCGACTCGAAAACTGTTACCATGGATTCAGTACATGATTCTAAACCCCACTGCGTTGAAATTTTTCGCAGGATATTAAATAAAAAATCCGGTGTTTCATAGAAAAGTTTAATAGTTACCTACGCGGTCAAAATGTATGGAACAGCAGATTTTTTTTAAAATAACTGACGAAATTTTTTACTGAATCCATGGTAACAGTTTTCCTGTCCCTGCCACGCTGTATAACCACTAATTCCGTTTTTTTTTTCATAATTCTCTAGTTTTGTGATGAGAAGGTGGTCCCAGGTGCTCCATCAATCCCTACCTAGAAGGTAGCGATTCCACTGGTAGAAATCCAAATGTGAGCAATTTTTGAAGTGAAAACTTCTTTAGGGTTGGGCATTTTTGAGATGGGAAAAAACAATTGAACTCGCGACACCGTTACCGACACCTTATTTTTGTAAACGCGATTGTGCTCTTTATTTATACTACGTCACGGATCAATGTTCTATGCAAGTATTTTTACTTTAAAGGTTAAGGATTTTTTTTTTTGTAAACGCAATTGTGCTCTTTATTTAGATAAGGTTACGGACCAACATTCTATACAAGTATTTTTCTTCCACCAAGGAGATCTTGTTCAAGTTTTCATTTCTGTCGGCACTCCCGGAGTGCTACTGTTTTTTTTGTAACTGTATTTTGAGGAGCTATTCTGTTCATCACGCCGAAAATCAGATCTTCACCAATTTTTTATGAGATTAACTTGAAAATTTACTACCTTTCAAATAACATAAAAAACATCGAAATCGGACCTCATAAGGCGGAGATATCCAGTAGTCCCCATTTTGCCCCTTTTTGGAGGAAGTACCAAGGAAAAATCCCCGACGACTCCTGGACTCCCTCTCCATTCATCAATATTTATATTCATCGCTTTTAGTCACATGCGTTTCCTCCCTCCTTAACACATGGCCTTATCGAGCCAGAGAAGTAAGTACTTAATCTAAAAAAGTTACAAAAGGAAACTTTAAAGAAGGTATTATGATATTCAGGTTTTTCTACTTATTACCTACTTTTACAACAGAAGGGTACCTAAGTCATTGATGACTGAAATTGTTTTCTTGTTCGTCAGGTAGATTATAAAAAAATATTGGACACGTATTTTTTCTTTTTTTACGACATCAAAACATTACGGCAATACATTGACTTAAAATGTGCCATAACGTCACGAGTATGTAGATTTTATACTTACTTACGTAACGACCCCCACTCTCTAACTTTAATGCGTTTTATCTATGTTTTTTTTTTTATTATAATAAAGCAAAAATTGCGTGTCTAATATTTTTTTTATTATCTGACTGACGGACTAAATCTAATTTATTTTTATTGACCCAGGCATCATCCCTATTAATCACAAGTTCACAACTCAAATAAGAAACAAGAAGAATTGTGTACAGTATAAATTACTATTGAAGTACTTCATAATTAAATTGTAATTATAGTTAATCAGTTTTCATGTTTATCATTATTTATTACATATTTATATTATATATATTAAAAAATACACTAGAGATGTGAAGTAACTTCACATCTCTAGTGTATTTTTTTGTACTTTTGCATGCCTTTTGGTTAAATATAGATGTTGCTAATTATATTTTTATGTCACCGAGTTTTGTACTTACCCGTATTTGCAAAATGAATATCTTATCTTAAATAAGGATAGACATTTCTTGCCCAGCACACAGCTACATAATGAAAATAAAATCGCAATGCATCATTGACGATCATAAGGTTCTCATTACAAAACAACCATGGGAACGTATTAATTTTAAATTGTGCCAATTTAGCTGCACATCGATCGCCGATACTTATTAGCTATTAGCGTGACCCGAATAGGAAATTGGCCCAAATTTTATATGCAACAACCAATTCAGACAATCAATTTACAATTTGTTTTTGTTATGTCACTTGATGCAATGTTTGGCATTGTGTTTAAATAGCTGTGTCTTTGGTTCCGGCCTTCTTCATCTCTCGTTTTCAACGTACCTCAAAATGGAGGAGGTTCTCAATTCGATTGTTTGTATTTTTTTACTTTGCTTGGGTAGTCTTTGAGATAGCTTCAATAATACGTATTTTTCCCACTTAGTTTATGTGGGTGATACTAGAATAACTTCCTGTCTCTGTTATTTACATAGCAGGTTGTGGTTTTCGAATTTGTGTGGGGTTATAGGTACCACAGTTAAAAAGTGATTTTTTTAAGTTTTTACAAAAAAAAAACAACCGACTTCCAAAAAACACACACAAATAACACTGCAAAGGGAAAAAAAACTTTATTTTCGGAAGTCGATGGCAAAAAACGAAAATTCTAAACATAGACATCGATCGACTTCCGAAATTAAAGTTATTTTTAAGAAAGAAAGAAAATACATTTATTTGCTGTAAACATGACGCAAAGAAAGAAAAAAAAACACGTACATAACAATTTGGGTGAAAATATGCGTCATATCCACGCAAAACGGCCATCACTCAGTATAATGCTGCGACCCCATGCGAGACAGCCCCAGCGCTGGTTTTCAGCGACAGCCGGCGCTGACGTGATGACGTCAATAGTGAAATAACATAAAAATAAAATACTTAAATACGATACTTAGTTCATTTTTTACCCGACTACGGCGAAGCAAAAAGGAGACTTAAGGCTTGTGCAGACCAGCGCGACACAAAGGCACCGCTCGTCGCGCGACGAGCGGTGCGTTTGTGTCGCGCTGGTCTGCACAATCCTTTATGATTCACTTTGTACTGCTTTTTTTGGAAGTCGTTTGTTTTTTTTTGTTGGTTTTTCTCTTGTCCTTATCCTAATTTATTTGAGACCGGAGCAATATTTTTTCTTCCTTACATCATTAAAATCGTCATCTTGGTAGTCACTCCCTTTCTATCCATATCATCTTCCACTCAGTTCATCCATCGTTTCTTTGCTCTTCCCCTACTCGTATACATATAGCCATCCACATTCATACTCAAAACATTCCCCCGACCCTTGCTCGAAAACGAGGTGCAAGCAGTTGTTGCAGCTGAGCACGTAGCTTTAAATACCCCGTATAATAATCAAGATGAAAATCTAAGTTTGATCCAGCCTGTCCCATCTTGCTGTCCTTCCCCCAGCGACGCCCTAAGCCGAGGTTCGTACCCCATAGGGGTGCCCTTAGTGAGCGTTCGCCTAGTTTTAATTTATAATAGTTTTTGCCCCTGGCTGGAGGCTTTGAGTGTAGAAGCCCGGTTAAGCAGCCATGACCTCATAGGTCAACTGCAAGGTGTTGTCACTTGAAGAGCACTAGGTGTGGTCATATTAAAGATCATTCCTTGTTCATATGTTTGGATTCAGTGGACACTCTGGAATAGTGCAAAAAATGTCAATCAATCTGCCTAGCCTTTTCTCAACTATGTTGGGGCAGGCTTCCAGTCTAGTTTGTTCGATGGCCGGGGGCGCTGAATCGTGGGATGCGGTGATCTTCTTCTGTGAAACCGTAGTTTTGCAGAAGGAGGCTGCGGAAAGGAAGAGGGAGATTGAGACCACTCTCGGCGGAGGGCGGACAACGCCCTTTTCCAGCCCCCGTAAACAGGTCCGGAGGAACGGCGGACTCGAGGACGTCCGCCGCCTCCCATCCAGCAAGACCCGAGGTGACGGCGCGTAGTGTTTCACGCGCGCCCCTATTTGACGTCGCGGGGGGAGTCTCACACCTCACTCCCCCCGCGGGAATGAAGTGGCTCGCAAAAGCGGGCCGGCACCAGTCGGGGATCATGGAAGGCGCACTAGATCTCATGATCCCCGGTCCAAGTGTGGGAAGGGAACACCGGTGTGGTTTATAGTCAGTACGAGTCTGACAGACCTCTTCGCCCGCCCCAGGGCGAAGGACATCCATGAGGATATTCCACCCCGGAACAAAAAAAAAACAGTATTTTACATGCAGTGCCTGCCTATCTGACCTCCACAACATCGGTAACATGATACCCCTTGGTAAGACTGGTAGGCATGCAAACTTTTGGGCATCTGACTACCCGTAACGTCTGTCAAAGATCTGAGTACAACAGCCGGGACCAACGGCTTAACGTGCTTTCCGAGGCACGGAGGAGTCTCTATATGTAATGGATGGTCACCCATCCACAAACCAACCGCGGCAAGCGTAGCTTAACCTTTCGATCGGCTGTTATTATTTAACTACGAACCCCTCGAGCGGAAGAAACATGTGTTTCATATCCTGCTTTTTTCTATGAAATTGCTGATATTTTTTCATTAGGTGCTCCTTAGCGTAAGTTGTTCTTATTCATGAGTAAGTACTTTAATTCCCTGAAAGATTGACAGTGAATTCAAAGACAGCCAGTAGGTAGGTAGATAAGCCAGTATTAATTTTCAATTGTGTTTTAATCGGATCTAAATTGAGTTACTAATTCAATCATTCACAGTTGGATAGCTTGACTAAAGTAGATGACACAACAATCACGGCGGCCATCACTGCAGTACTTATATTTTTAACCGACTTCCAAAAGGAGGAGGTTCTCAATTCGTCTGTATGTTTTTTTTTTTTTTTTGTATGTTTGTTACGCGATTATTCCGCCATTTATGAATAGATTTTGATGATTCTTTTTTTGTTTGGTAGATCATACTTCAGAGGTGGTCCTATATAAATTTTATTAACTTTGCTTGGGTAGTTTTTGAGTTAGCTTCAATTATACGTATTTTTTCCCACTTAGTATGTAGATGATATTTTATGATAACTTCTTGTCACTGTTATTTACATAGCAGGTAGTGGTATTCGAATTTGTGTGGGGTAGGTACCACAACTAAAAAGTGAAAAATAAAAACTTTTTACAAAAAAAAAAAACAACCGACTTAAAAAAAAAAAACACTACAAAGTGAAAAATAACTTTAATTTCGGAAGTCGGTGACAAAGAACGAAAATTCAAAACCAAAGACACCGACTTCCGAAATTAAAGTTATTTTTCACTTTGTAGTGTTTTTTTTTTGAAGTCGGTTATTTTTTTTTTTTGTAAAAAGTTTTTTCTTAATGTCCCTCGGGTATCATCGGATTTCCGAATACAAACGAATGCTAATTTCTATGTCCATCAATTATTAGATTTATCGTGTATAAAAATTTGGATTCAAAACTAAGTACCTACTTTATTGTTGTTTTGTTTTACACTTGAGTGAGGTTCCTAGTGAACTTCACAGAGTAGTAAGTATGTTGTCTTAACATAAGTCCATGTTCTTCAATGGACGTCTACGAGTCATATTATGACGAATACAGCTTAGCTCATTGTCAGATAATTGTTAAATGCGTCATACATAAGTATCTACATAACATACAACGGTAACCTTAAATGAGACACCTTTTACCTTAATTCTTTGTTTTATTTTTTAATGTCTGATACAGTTTTGGTCAGGGTTGTCAATATTAATATTATATATTTTTCACTACATTTTTTAATAACCAACGACATACGTAACGACTTTTAAATGGAGGAACACTGACTCCCAAGTCACGGGTATAAACCTAGTTTGGGAGCCAAGGGACCTATGTTTAAGACACTTCTTCTGTATGTTGTAAATGTAAGTAATGTCTGTAACAATGTTGTAACTTTTTGAAATAAAGAAATTTATTTATTTTAATATTTAAAAATCTATTTATCAGGTTAGAAAGAAAAAAAAAGAAAGAAAATTCGTTTATTTGCGGTAAACATGACGCACAGAAAGATAAAAAAAAAACGTAAATTACTAATTGGGGGAAAATATGCGTCACATCCACGCAAAACGGCCATCGCTCAGCATAAAGCTGAGTGACCCCATGCGAGACAGAGCCCCAGCGCTGGTTTTCAGCGATAGCCGGCGCTGACGTGATGACGTCAACCGGTGCATCATAAATAGTGAAATAACAAATCAAAAATAAAATAAATACAATACTAGTCCTAAATGTTTATACAAATATAATATTTAAAATGGCAACATTTCGTGCCGTCGGCAACTCACGCGCCGCAGACTTATTAATTGGCCTTTTCAATTTCAGAGAGCGAGCATTGATCACACTTGGTTCATGCTCGTTGGTGATTCTAGACCATAAATCGGATGCAAGTCTGGGTTACATCCTACTAGATCAGATCAGATCTGCCTAACCTTTTGCCAACTATGTTGGGGTCGGCTTCTAGTCTAACTGGATGCAGGTAAATTCCAGTATTTTACATGGAGCGACTGCCTATCTGACCTCCACAACCCAGTTACTCGATAACACGATAGCCCTTGGTAAGACTGGTTGTCAGACTTTCGGGCTTCTAACTACCCGTAACGACTGTCAAAGATCTATGAATGACACCCGGGACCAACAATTTAATGTTTTTTCGAGGCACGGAGGAGTCTCGGTATGTAAAGGATGGTCACCCATCCACGAACCGACCTCGGCAAGCGTTGCTTAACCTTGAAGATCAATCCGTTCGGCTGTTAATAGCCACGAGTAATAGATGCTTGTGTTGGAGTGGATGGATTTACCACAATAGTGCGTTCGATCTAAACTCACAATCCATAACCCCTCGCTCACCACTCATACTATTAATATTATCTGTAGTGCCATGCTATTCTTGTTTTTAAAACCGGTTTCCTAGTTATGATTTTTTTTTTAAGTGAAAACTTCTTTATGCGCATTGGGCATTTTTGAGATGGGACTAAACCATTGATTTCGCGACAGTGGTGCAGATTCCCTTGTTCACAAACTAAACTAAATTTAAGTTCAGTGCATCTTTTTCTTTCAATTTCATTAAGAAAAGGACAGAAGATAAATTTTAGTTTAGTCCTGTCAAATTAATCAGCGCCTGTCACTACTCCATACAAGTTTAGACGTGATTAAAAACTTGCCTCCTAAAATTACGTCAATTTACGTCAAGCGCTGATTAATTTGACAGGACTAAACTAAAATGTATCTTCTGTCCTTTTCATAATGAAATAGAAAGAAAAAGATGCACTGAACTTAAATTTAGTTTAGTTTGTGAAAAAGGGAATCGGCACCACTGTAACGCAATTTACCGACACCGTGAAGTAAAAGACATCAACGCGTTGATTACCGCGGTGCCGATTTTTTTTCAAGTTTTCGCTTCTGTCGGCACTCCCGGAGTGCTACTGTTTTTTTTGTAAACGCGATTGTGTTCTTTATTTAGACAAGGTTACGGACCAATGTTCTATACAAGTACCACAGTTTTTTTTTTCACCGTTAGTTTTAAAAAGCTGGGTATCCAGTGGGATTGTACGTCGCCGTCGTCGTTGTGGCGATGCTTGGGGGAGGCCTATAGCCTATGTCTATGTCTTTCGTCTGGAATGATAAATTAATAAAAAAATATGTAAGACTAGCTGTGCCCGCGACTTCGTCCGCGTGGAATAGTGACTTTTCGGGCAGCATATTTTGAATTACATATACCGTCGTTTGGGTAGCTAAAAATTTACTTTACAGTAATGCTTCTCTGTATACGATATTTGACGTATGGCCATCGGGGATGAAAGCATACAGACTCCTAGGATTGCTAACCCGTGACAGAGCCACATACAACTGACCGTGCGAGAAACAGCTGATACTTAGATCTACGCCCACAACTTTCAGCGTCTGACCTTGGGCTTTATTAATTGTCATCGCAAAACATAGGCTGACCGGAAACTGGACTCGTTTAAAACTAAATGGAACATTGTTTGGAATGAGAGGAATCCGAGGAATGAAAACACTTTCACCTTTTCCACACCCTGTTAAAATCTCTGCTTCTATTAGATTTCGTTGTAAATTGGTCACTTTTAACCTGGTGTCATTGCAAAGTTTTGGGGGGCTTAAATTTCTAAGAAGCATTATGGGTACGCCTTCGGATCGAGCATTTGTTGTCCGTACTCTCTGGGAGCTCAGGCGGGTTTCCCTGTCAGCAAAAGTCTCAGACTCACGCGATAGCGCGTGAGCTTCGCGATCGACAGATAAACGTGCCTTTCGTTGTTCCCCGTTTTCCCTATTTCGAGTTGTCATCATTCGAGAACGATTTGAACTCAGTCGAGATTCTCGCCGAGTCGAAGTTTCTGCAGCACGAAACCTAGCCTGATGTTCCCGAGTTGCAGAGACCCTTGCCTCACGACCTTCCTCAGATTCCTGTGATCGAACTAATCTCATCCTTTTAGCATTTCTGCTACATTGGGAGAGGTTGGATCTTCTTCGAGGCATTCTTACAATAAAATAGTACTTACTACTTAACACACAGTTATTTAGTAAACACGTACTATCGTAAGCAATTAAATTATAAATACTTACAGATTATTATACAGACTAAAATTATCACATAAAAAAATATGTAAGATTACGGTTTCCCACCAATCTTACGGTTGATTTCAAGTTAGTAGGTAAACAAAAAAACCGACTTAAAAAAAACACTACAAAGTGAAAAATTACCCAAAATCAAAAACCAAAGACACCGATTACCGAATTTAAAGTAATTTTTCACTTTATAGTAAATTATTCTAGTGATGTTTATCGATATCTTTAATTTAATAACGTCCTGTAAAACAAATACATCCCAGCAGTAGGTTGCTGAGTCGTAGGTGCTCTTCGTGGACAAAATATGAAAAATAAATTTTAAGCACCTAGCCTAGTCCACGAAGAGCACCCAGGTGCTCTTCGTGGACTAGGCTAGGTGCTATTCGCGCAGGTGCTATTCGGACGGGTGCTCTAAGTGGACTACTTCCAAATGACATTATTGCCACTACAGCAGTAACAAATCTAATTTGATAAAAAAAAAAATAGAAAATTGTAGGTATATAATGTCAAATAATTAGAAGATTATGTCAATGAAGTATGCAAAAAAAGTAAAATAAAATAATCATCGTAATTTGGAAGCAGTTAATAGACATTTACAAAAAAACTCAAATTCGAATACCACTATCTGCATTGCAAATAAAATTGACAGGACCTTGGCTTACATAACATCATCCATATTGACTAAGTAGGAAAAATACGTATCTATGAAGATTACTCAAAAACTACTCAAGAAAAGTTAATAAAATTTATATGGGACCTTCTCTGAAGTATGGCCTACCAAAAAAAAAAAGAATCATCCAAATCAATTCCTAATTGGCTGAGTAATCACATAACAAACATACAAAAATAAATTAAAAAACATACAGTCGACTTGAGAACCTCCTCCTTTTTGAAGCCGGTTAAAAATTAAAATATATTTTGATGTTGACAACCCTACTTTTCAGCCGAAGGTGAAAACGATATCTGGAGCAAGCAAGTATAAAGTTGTTTTCAAAAGTCCGGTTTGCTCAACTTATTTCAATGTCATATAATAAGTTCGCGATGAACCGACGCACTACCTACTTTCGTTCTTTGTAATTTGAACTCTGTACCCTAATTGCGTAATACAACGCAATCACAATCTGTTTCGATTTGAAACAGATTGCTAATCAATTGCTTCATAAGTTGGAAAAAAATCTGGTCAGCAACGTAAATAACGTAACGTAAATAACGTAATAATGTTGTTGAACTGTCAAAATGAAACAAATTAGTCATAATTGTTTACGAAAATAAGTTACACAATTAGAGTACTGGTCAGATTTACTAGATAAAGGTTTTTGAGCACTCGGTTACTATAACAAAAATCAATACAAAAAAAAAAAAAACCAAAAAAAAGACACTACAAAATGAAAAATAACATTAATTTCGGAAGTCGGTGTCTTTGGTTTTGAATTTGAATTTTTTGCCACCGACCTCTGAAATTAATGTTATTTTTCACTTTGTGTTTTTTTAGGAAATCGGTGGTTTTTTATTTTTTTTAGCTTGTTAGATGTGGCCCCTCCCTACCCAACACAGATTCGAACACCACGAACTGCTATGTAAATAACAGTGTCCATAACTTATTATAACATCATCCATATAATATTGACAAAGTGGGAAAAATACGTATTATTGATTAAGCAAACTCAAAAACTACTCAAGCAAAGTTAATAAAATTTATATGGGACCACCTCTAAACTATAACCCACCAAAAAAAACAAAAATCAATTCATAATTGGCAGAGTAATCGCGTAACAAAAGCAATCGCGTAAAATTCAATCGGAAATAACAAATAATAATTAGAAAAATAAATGCAAAAATTATTTTATTCTCTTTGAAAATGCTGTTTAAATTTCATTCAATTAGTAATTAGCATCGACGGACTGCCTGACCCGCACCGTCGTCGTTTTTGTACTTTTTAAATTATTATTACAAACCACCTTACAATGGTGTCGATTCTCTTGTTCACAAATTAAACTAAATTTAAGTTCAGTGCATCTTTTTCTTTCTATTTCATTAAGAAAAGGACAGAAGATAAATTTTAGTTTAGTCCTGTCAAATTAATGCCTTGACGTAAATTGACGTAATTTTAGTTGGCAAGTTTTTAATCACGTCTAAACTTGTATGGAGTAGTGACAGGCGCTGATTAATTTGACAGGACTAAACTAAAATTTATCTTCTGTCCTTTTGTTAATGAAATAGAAAGAAAAAGATGCACTGAACTTAAATTTAGTTTAGTTTATGAACAAGGGAATCGGCACCATTGTTTTGTAAACTATGTTTTAACCATAAACATTAGTATTAAGATTGCTTAAAAATGTTTCAACATCCGGACAAAACTGTTGAGGTTTTTGTGCTGTTTCTGTTTATATTTTGTTTTGTTCCTTTAATAAACAATAAAAAAATAAAATAAAAAACAAACCTTAAAAAAAACATAAGTACAGTCGAATTGAGAACTTCCCCTCTTTTTTGGAAGTCGATGATTGTTGAAGATGTCATCAAATCAGCCGACTGGAAGCTTTGTGCGCCGCGTCAACCCAATAGAGTTTAATTATGAAAACAATGTATGTCCAGAATTATTCCTCTCTTGAAATATTCTTCGAAATCCACGACGGCGAAGCCGCGGCCAAAAGCTTGTACACTTCATATTTTTACGTATCATAGAACATCGTATAACTTTACAATCTCAGCGACTGGTTGACCTCGACTGTTTGACTGGCTCTGTGGTTGTTCAACCGAACCTAGTAACCTCTATGACTCCTACGGTTGAAGGTCACACAACCCTTTTTACGGTTTCATAACTTTATCATCATCCTTGTATTTCCGAGGGGTTTTAGGACGCTTAGCAGACGACGAACAATTTGTACACGGAAAATTTGGAATCGTATGGAAATCCTCATAAACTTGGAACTAATCTCTCAACATAAACAACTTTGACCTGTTTACAATAATTACAGAGCGTTGCGGGAGTCGGGTTGACGCTATGACGCGTTTCAATTCGTTATTTGAACATATTTTTAAATGGTTTTAAGTTATAATATTGTTCTTTCTTACTGGTAGGTTTAACTTCTTAGAAAAATCATTTTATATTGTACAAATATGCAGAATTATAATATTTATGTTCTTGAATGAAAAAAATGGGTGAAAGTAACAAAACTTGTTTTTAGTGTAAACATGTTCGTTTTATTGTAAACAAAATTTTTATTAGAACCAATAAGAATTATTGAACAGATTACGAAACAGTTTTATTTTTATATGGGTTTCATGGTAAAATAACGAGAAATCTGGGTTTAAACGCAAGCAGTCCGAAAAAGAGCGGAGCCACGCCACGGTCACGAGCAGATTTTTTTTAATACGTATGACAGCTGTCATTTGAAGGGTTAATAGTAAGAAGTACACCCACATTTTGCCAGTTATGATGTAACAGCGAGTTTATTGGAATTAACCAGCCACAGATCCAGAAACCCAGGCTGCTAATGAGAATTCCCTAATAGAAAAACCCAGAATTTTTAATTATGACAGAAGTCATAATACCTAGTCTGCTCTCAGTAGACTGCCAAACATTGTCTAGTGAACTCTACTACTGAACGTGCAGGTCCTTTTTTTTTGTATGGGAAATTATGAAATAACAGACTCTTACTGACTAAAAGCCACCCGTGTTCCTTCAGTAGCCATGTTGCCAGGAGCCACGGTATCCCTTTAGGAATTTACCGCGACCCCGGTAGGAACCCTTACCCCCTTTTTTTTTTTTTCTCCCGCTCTGGGTGGAGCGGGAGGGCGTGTCAGACTCTTACTGACTAAAACCCACCCGTGTTCCTTCAGTTGCCATGTTGCCGGGAACCCTTACCCCTGACTTGATTTCCGTACTTCTTTTTCGTGTGACCACTGAACATCAGCTTTGTACTGTGGGTCCCCATAGCACAGCATCATGCTGAGTGGAAGCCTTCTTGTCACACACACAGTCATGACGTGCAGCTGTCAATTATTTCTGTTTTATGCTCGTGGTTTCTTATGTACTTTATTTTTTGTTTTCTGATTACTCTTGCCTTTTATATGCACGTGTTTCCGTGACAAATAAACCTATTTTTGAACGACTTCCAAAATGAGGAAGTTTTCAATTTGACTATATGTTTTTTTTTTTTTTTTTTTGTTTTTTACGCGATTCCTCCGCCAATTATGAATTGATTTTGATGATTATTTTTAAATTTTATTAACTTTCCTTCCGCAGTTTTCGAGTTAGCTTCAATAATACGTAGGTATTTTTTTCCAGTTAGTATGTGGATGATAGAAAAGTTCCTGTCACTGTTATTTACATAGCAGGTAGTGGTATTCGAATTTGTGTGGGGTAGATACCACAATTAAAAAGCGAAAAATAAAAACTTAAAAAAAAAAAACATTACAAAGTGAAAGATAAGTATCTAACTTTAATTTTGGAAGTTGGCGGCAAAAAACCATAATTCAAAACCAAAGACACCGACTTCCGAAATTAAAGTTATTTTTCACTTTTTTTGGAAGTCGTTTTTTTTTTCACTGTTGCATTAGGCTCGCTTCCTACATGGAATTTTAACATAACTGGCACAATATGGTCGTTCGAACTATGCACCTCTGCTTATAACTTCGATGAATAGGCATGATGTTATGTTATGCAAAGAATATTTAGTGTCATTACGGTAGTCAGTCTATTAAATCGGTATTTACCTTTAATCTTTCATTGTTACATCATCGGCATCGCGGTCATTGTCACTCAAGCTGTAATATGCTAATATGCAAAATCTTATTTTATTTTAATAATTTGTTAGAGATATAATCTTTATCTAAGATAACTCATTATGAGTAGGTACACAATCAGCAACAGAAGTGGGTTACAGAAGATATACAGGGTCAAAATAAATTAGCTAGCAAAATTCCATAGACTTGCATCGATATATCTAAACATCATATAAAAAGTAAATTAATTCAAAACACCGACTTCCGAAATTAAAATTATTTTTCACTTTATAGTGTTTTTTTGGGAGTTCGTTGTTTTTTTTTTTAAGTTTTTTATCGCGCGTCGTGACATCATTAATTGTTATACCGTGAATTTTTCTTAGAAATTGTTTTGTTAGAGTCGCGTTGCACCAGTCTGCACGAGGCTTTTTTAAAGCGGTTTCTTTGTACAAAAGAGCTGGGTAAGAGAGTTGGGTATCCGAAAGTTCAATCAAATTGATATCATTGCAAAAACTACTCACGAAACAAAAAATAAATGACTTCAATTTAATAGAATACTTTAAAACTGATAAATTGTGTCCCTCATGGAAATTAATATTCAAATTCCGAAAAGTTACTCACGAAACAAAAAAAAAAAACATAAGTATATAACTATGGTACTTAAAAAAGATTTTTTTGTTGATAAATTATTCTAGCCTATGACTTCAATTTAATAGAATACATAGAATACTTTAAAACTGATAAATTGTGTCTCTCATAGTAATTAATATTCAAATTCCGAAAAGTTACTCACGAAACAAAAAAAAACATAAGTACATTACTATGGTATTTAAAAAAGATATTTTTGTTGATACATTATTCTAGCTTACGACTGATAAATTGTGTCTCTTATGGTAATCAATTTTCAAATTCCAAAAAAGACACTCACGAAACAAAAAAAAACATAAGTAAGTACATAATTATGGCACTGAAAAAAATTTTTTTTGTTTATAATTTATTCTAGCCTATGACTTCAATTTTATAGAATAGGTACTTTAAAACTGATAAATTATGTCTTTCATGGTAATTAATTTTCAAATTCCAAAAAGTTACTTACGAACCAAAAAAAAAACATTACATAATTGTGGTACTTAAAAAAGATTTTTTTTGTTGATAAATTATTCTAGCCTATTAAATCAATTGAATAGAAGATTATAAATTATCATAGAATATTAAACAGTGATAAATTGTGTCTGATGGTAATTAATTTTCAAATTCCAAAATAACATTCCGTTTCTGTGTTATTTTTTCAAAACACCACAGGGTAGCTCTTGGCCTGCATGACCACCTGACACACCAGTACATTGGCACTTGATAGTAAGTGATGATCAGGCCGAAGGTGGAAGCAAGCCTCACCGGGAATCCTCAACCACAGAGGAACTGGCTATCTTATCTCTAACTGCCGAAACAAAACAATGCTGTTAAGACGCAGATATATGCCAGTGACCTTGAGTGGTTAGCTTGCGTGTTATGCACTGAGCTCACGCAACGCGTCGTACGTTTAGCCAGTAATAGGACTCGCCCATCAAGGAAGCGCTGTCCCAAATTAGACGCATTATTAATTTATTATACTTATAACAAAAAATATTAAAAGATTGACCTTTTAGTATTTTTTGTTCAATGGTGAAGGTTTCAGAAAAATACGCTTGATAGATTTTGCATGATTCTCAGTTTTTTATCCGCGTTAGACATAACTTTACAAATTAATTTCACTATGTAATATAAACATAATCTAAAATATTCCCTTAACACGTTATTAAAAAAATGCTCTAATTTAACATTTATTTTTTTCCAAATCATTAACACTACTCGTTTAGACGTGATCTTCAGTATAAAATCATTAAAAGTCGGTTATCGTCGCCTTAACGTTCTTGTTATGGCGACAGACTTAGATAAGACGGTGGTAGCTAGCCAGGCGGACTGAGAAAATTTTGCCCCCACTGGGAATTTAACCCGGGACCTCCGAGTCTGAGACAGGTGGTCTAACCACTAGACCACAGAGACGTTTAAAAATATGGATCTAGCAAAACTACTATGACTGTCAGGGTCACACAATATACACATTAGTTCTCTTAAGTCACGTGTCAGGGTCGACTGCATACGAAGATGATGTGACTGACCTGTAACATGCTTATGGCTCAATTTACATTGCCACAAAACGCAATGAAAGCTAGTTTTTGTAACGACATTGTATATGGCAAAATGAACTTTAATGTCAATTGGGTAATGTGCAAACTTGATACGAGCTTGTGACGACAATGCGCAACGATTCTACGAAAAACGCGCGAACTGTTATTTGGGTCGTATCTGTGTTTGTTCATAAAGTTCATTATGGTTTGTACAAAAAAAGTTGCTGCGTTCAGTGACAATGTAAATTGTACCTAATTGTGTCTAGCTTCAGGGTTCAAATTTCATAAAAATTGGTTCAGTCAATAGTTTATCTATGAAATTGCAGCACCCAGACATTTCTAAGAATGATAAACAAACAACTTTTTTTTAAAGGCTGGTCGATTATCTGGCAGATAACGGTCCATCCTTTAAAAAAAAAGTTATAATAATCCATTGTCTAATCATTTACCCATGGGCGTACCCACGGTGGGGCAAGGTCTGCCCCACCGTGGACCCTGACTTGAAGCTAAACATTTAGATTTACTAACAATTTTTTTTTTTTTTCATTTGGAATCCTATTTCAAAATTACCGCGCGAAATAATACATTATCGTTAAATCGAGTGTGCTTGCGTAGTTTTAGATTTTTTCTTATTATATTATAGAGTTTATTTACTTCTACCCCACCCCTAAAAAATGCTGGCTAAAAAAATTTGAGTGTTTCTTGTGTGGTGGCCCAGTGGTAACGGCCGAGTTTTAAGTCGTGGGTTCGAACCCAGGCGCTTTACTTTGTGTAAATAATTTCATCACCACTGCTCTCAAAACGGTGAAGGAAAACATCGTGAGGAAACCGGCATGTCCTAGAACCAAAAATTCGAAGACCTGTGTCATCTCCAACCCGCACTGGGCCCGCGTGGTGGATTACAGCCTACTCCCTCTTGAAGAGAGGAGGCCTGTGTCTCAGCAGTGGGAACATTATAGGCTGATTATAAGTGTTCCTTTATGTGGTCACAAGGTAATTCGTTTGACCGCCACTGAACTAGTCGAGGCACTTGTTTTGTTGATTTTGTAATAATCTTTAATCACAGTTTGTAAACTAATCGTTTATTGATAGATCCAGTGACGTAGCTAGTTCTTACGGGGCCCTGTATCAAAATATGTTCGGGCCTTGGGGGCCCTTTGTACCTGACTGCAAACTCAAACTCAAAGCATTTATTTCAATTAAACCATTTACAGGCACTTTTGAATTTTCAAGGAGTTGGTCAGTCAGAAAGATGAAGCTAGTTGCCCATTCCAAAGTGTAGTAGGTAGGTTCCTATGGAGAAGAACGGGCAAGAAACTCCACGGACACTCTTAGTCATAATATTTTTACAAAATATTGGTTACATCATTCGTGTTGAAATTATACATGTGAGAACAATGTAGAAAGACGTGCGTGAAAAGAGTCCGGAATAAAAAGATAAAAAACAATTCTAAAATTAAAATAAGTCGTGGCAGCTAAGAGATGACCAGTCCCTACTGACGGCGCCCGTTCACGAACATGACGCATAGATCAGCACCATTTAGCTCAACCATTTTAAAGGGAACTTAACGACCCAACACACACGCCACCACCAGCGAGACATTTGAGTGAGCATGACATACTCTCTCCAGGGCACATTCAAGTCAATGAAAGACGTACCCAATAAATGGTAGCTTTATACTAGGTACTATCGAAGAAACGACATCTAAGCAGTTTGAAAACAAAATCCCGTGCCCACGACCCTATTTTTCGTAGGTAAGGTTTACTATATCGGCCGAGCGCTGCAAGCAGAAATAGTCCTTACGGTGTATATATATGCGTTTCTTCTATGGTACATGGTCACAGTGCTCACACATGTGCTATGCAGTTATACAATACTAACAGATTGAATTTATACAATGTAAATGTAGTTTTCGCAATCCGCAGCAGCTCCAACAATATTTTCGAATGCTAATCAACTAGATTATGCGCCCTTGTGGAGTTGAATCCGCGTTGAGCCAAGCATTTTTGTCAGCGATATAATCCCCTAACTTATAATATGCTTGGCAGCGTATGCGGCAAAACTCAAAAGGAGGATTCTAAAATAGCATCCTGACTCGGATAGGTTAGATTTTCTGTATAAGTCAGTTGGACCTTGGACAATTTCGATTAGTATTAGGGATAAAATTTTGCAAAACACATATTCGTATGAAACTGACAGCTGTCAAGAACGCATCTCGACGTCCGGACTTTATATGAATGCAAGAGCTTCAGAATAGGACCACGCCTGTAGCTTGACCTTTGTAAGCCATAAACAAATTACGATAATTTTAATTTGTTATTCATTCATTACGGGCTTCTTATCAATAAGAATCAGATTTGCGTAATGTTTTACGAAATTTTGCTTACGCATTTGGGGGCCCCTTTAAATTGAGGACCCCTGTAGATTGGGGCCGCTGAATTATAGATATGGCGGTAGCTACGCCCCTGGACAGATAATTATTTACTGCAAATATTATATTATGTAGTTCAATGTCTAAAAATTAAAGATATCGAAAGCCAATTGAAAGGGTAAGGCTAAATAATAATCAAAACAAACTTAGCGGTGACCAATTTATGATCGTCACCTCTTGTATTTTAATTTAATGATGGTCAATGAATATGGTTACTGTTCTTATATCTACGGCTGAAGATTCCCGGTTAACCTTGTTACCCTAAAATCTACTAAAGTACGATTTATAGAGGGTCAAATAAAATTAGCTAGCTAAATTCCGCCGACATGATGAGGATCGATATCTAAACAAAATCAAACAAAAAAATAATTTTGGTGATGTGCCACCACATGCAAACTACGCATCAAAGACCTGACGTCACAAAATCCTGCATCTCGCAAACAGAGTTTACCGCGCGATCAGCATATCCTACTTTATTATTTAATTTATATTTGTAATCTATAAATTATATAAAACAAAGTCGGGTAGGAAGGCGTTGGAAGGCCTCCCACAAGATGGACCGATGACCTTATGAAGGCCGCAGGAATCCGCTGGATGCGGAAAGCACAGAATCGGTTGAAGTGGCGGTGCTTGGGGGAGGCCTATGTCCAGCAGTGGACGTCTTTCGGCTGAAATTATGATGATGATGAAGTCGGGTTTGTTCGAAAATATTTTTTAGGGTACCTCCCCTACACGTAAAGTGGTAATGTTTTTTTTTCTATCCCTTGCTGTGGGGTATCATTCGAAAGGTCCTTCAAAAACGTTGTGAGTATGTAACAACCATTTTTGGATTCAGGGATTCGTTTGCGAAATATTAGGCTTTAAAGTGCTAATTTTTGTTAGAGTCAAGCGTCCCCCTGCCAGCTAAATGGTTGATTTTGGATGTGTGAAAAAATCACAGCAGTAGTTTATATAACGAAATTAAAAGGAAAACTATCACAGCTGAGTAGACTCTATAAGTTAACGAGTAATAATTGACCAACTTATATTTGCAGTTGCAAAAACATGTTTTCCCATACATTCCGTATGGGAGAACATGTTTTTAACCGACTTCCAAAAGCTCCTCCTTTTGGAGGTCAGATCACCGAATTGTTTTTTACCTTTTGATTAACTATTGCTACCACAAAACTAGTGTTTTCATTAGAACAAAATAAAAAAGTAAAAGAAAAAATACATTTGTCGGTAAGTGATCTAGTGCTATTCTGTAACCATCTCACCGTGTATCTTAGGTGAAGTGAGCGTGGAGTGAGCTGTCAGTTGCTAAGGATTGGCACTATTGGCAGCTCACTTAACCTAAGTTATCACGGTGAGATTTTTACAGAATAGCACTACAAAACAGGAAAACATTTTTAAGAATGTGTGGGTGGGATTTATCGGTAATAGATACGAAAATTTTAAAAAATCTTAATAATACGTGTATTTATCGAGTTTAGATCCGGCTATTATTAGAGCCTTATTTAGTACGTTTTTCACGAGATTTGCTGCGACCTGTGTAAAAAAATCGAGCACAAAGTGGATTGTTCTGCTTTTGTTCCGGAGCTCCTCATATATCGTCTTCCAGTCTACAAAAATGTGAAAACGTATTGTTTTTTTATTTTATTTTGCTAGAATATTTCAGTTTTGTTCAGGGTATAGGTACTTTGGCGTCATTCTTTGTGAAAGAATACCTACAAACACTTCCACACAATAGGCATAACGGACAGTCCTCTGTGCAGGGCGTGTATGGAGGCTGAAGAAACAGTAGCGCACGTGCTCTTTGAATGCACAGGCGTCACCCAGATTAGAACAGAAACCCTCGGGTCACCCAGATCCTACACAGATGTTCTGAACAGACCAGGAGATTTAATTAGCTTCTGGAGGGAGTTGGGCTGGTTGGAATAACCACCAAACGGCCGCCATGGCCCACGCACAATGGTCCACCTTACGGACTAAGTGCGGAAACCAAAGCCTATAACATAGAACATAGAAGAATACCTACATCGGGAAGTCGTAGGTATATCAGTTTCAGCAAATCGAAAAATATTTTGAGTGTTACTTCCAAAGTTTTTTGCAGGCCTGCGAACACGGTTCGCAACTACAAATCGAGATGTTTGCAAAATTCAATTCCAAGCACGTTGCGCTGGTGTGAGTGCCTGTCGGAGCGATATACACCTACAGTGAGCAATACTATCACACACACATTGACAATTATTACTTGACGCGATAGCACTACTATATTCCATTTGAAATAAGATTAGACATTTAAACAAACATTTTTTACCGTCCGTTCAACTAATTTTGACTTCTATACCGTAGGCATAAGGATGGCATTAAAAGCAAAAAAGTGGTTACAATACCAACTGTTTACTGCAGCTGCCATTTGTCATGCCACCAACGCAATATACTTAAGTCAAAATCGGTTGAACAGACTGTAAAAAATGTTTAGTTAAATGTCTAATCTTATTTCAAATGGAGTATAGCTTTCGAAAATCACACTAATATTATAAAGGCGAAAGTTTGTGAGTGTGTGTGTATGTTTGTCTCTTCTTCACACAAAAACTACTGAACGGATTTGGATGAAATTTTTTCGCACAGATAGTTTATAACCTGGATTAACACATAGAATACTTTTTATCCCGATATTCTCACGGGATCGAGACTTATGCGGGTGAAACCGCGGGGCGCAGCTAGTTTATTATAAATTTGGATGTGTTCCTTAATACCAAAAATTATGAATGAAACTTAACATATTTCAATTCGATCATTTGTAACTTGATAATATAAGCTATGCTTCTGCAGAAACAATATTTATAAATATTGTTGTTTATAAAACAGAAAAAACAATATGAAGACATGAAAAATGTGCGAATTTAAATTCGTGAAAATTTTTTTGGAAAAAAAAAGATGTAGGAGCTTAGATAAACACTGCCTAAATCCGAATAACAATATAATATGGTGGAAATATGCCCAAATTGCAAATGATTTAGGTATTACGTTTGTATGGGCAATTCATGCATCGCCGCGTTCTTAAGTTGTAGAATTATTAGGGAAGGATGAAAAAGATGATACATGTAGAATAATGTAGATAGGTACCTATTATAAGTTAAATCATCAGTTAATATCGCGGCGTAGCTTTGGAGATAAAGTTAATTTTCGTTATCAACATTAATAACAAATTATAATTATTGTGTTATCAAAACAACACGATTTTAACCTTACAACAAAAACTCCTCTACAGGTCGTATTTTACAACCGATCTGGACGAAATTTGGTGTACATACGGCTACACATTAAGCTATACATTTCCAGTTTAAGCTGACCTCGCATTGTACGGAAATCCTATACAATGCGATATCAGCATAAACTGGAAATGTATAGCTTGATGTGTAGCCGTGTGTACAAGTTTGACGAATTTTTTTGTCGTCTGGGTTTTTGATTGGAAGGATACTTCCTCCAAAATGGGGCAAAAAGGGGGGCTACTGGATATCACCGCCTTATGAGATTATTTGAAAGGTAGTTATGTTATATTGGTCTAAAAAAAACTGGTAAAGATCTGATGAGGATCTTCGGCATGATGAGCAGAATAGCTTCTCAAAATGCAGTAAATTGCTCACTATTTATTAAAATCTATTAGCTAATTTCTCTAGCTGGCCTACAAATTTTGTTAGTTAACGAGTAATAATCGGCCAACTTACATTTGCAGTTGGAATGTATGGGAGAACATGTTTTTCAACTACAATGTTAAAGTTTGTTCTTGGGATAAATTGATCTCAACTACGGAACCCTTCATTGTGCGTGACCCACGCGCTTGGCCAGTTTTTAAATTTGAATTTGACGTATTGAACGATGTCATGTTTTTTGATAAAAAAAAATTTGGTCATCGCCGTCAAATCATAGAAGTGCGTTGGTAGCATAAAATATTTTCGAACGCTAAAACTACAAGCGATGGTTCATGATTTCTTCCTGCAGGTCTACTCCCTAAATACGAAATCCAAAGATTTGGCCGAAGTTACGTGCGTATAAGTTTGGAGCCCGATCTAAGAATGAATGACAACACGATTTGACAGTCTATTGTCCTTACACCCAATGTGTTTTCTGTCCGTACAAAAACGTTACCTAATTATTCGGGTGTACTCGCTGGTTGAGGGCAAGAAAGGCTGATCGAGGCGCAGCCACAACAAACACCGTACCACTCCTGCAAGCAAGTATTTTTGAGCTGCAGTGCTCACCATCCTCATGCATATTTCCTGGTTGGACCCACAGAAATCGAGAGAAAAGGAGCCAAGGTCTAATCAGTGCCGAAAGAAGAGCGTTGCAGTCGTGCAGGACTATAAATTTTAATTCCGACATCGTCCAGATTCCCGCGCTGCAAAAGGCCTCAGTCTAGAATTTTGACCGGCTGGAGTTATGTGAGGTGTGATAATAATATTATGTTTTTGTTGTTTATACTTGGGTGTTTACTGAATTTATTTATGATTCTGTAAGGTTTGGTTTGATTATGTAAAGGTTCGTTTATCACTAGAAATAAATGATATACCTACTCGCCTATTATTATTGTACCACCAACATGATGCAGTGTTTCAAAAGCATTTAAAAAATCAATGATTTCAAATGTTTTTATTTTATTTATTTTTTTCAATATTTTATGTAACTAAAAAAAGGGTTCTTCCCCGTAGTCAAACTATTTTGTCCAACTGACCTGAACTGAACTGAATTTGACCACAAGGAATACTTTTCTCCGTAGTCAAACTTGATTGATATTGCAACTTTTTGCACGCTGTATGCTTGCAGTTTAATTATATACAGTCAAAGATAAAATTAATATCAAATGTCAAGCGTCGCGTCGTTCATAATTACTTTAAGTAAACAATACATCCTTTCATCATTATAAAACAAAGTCTCCCGCCGCGTCTGTCTGTCTGTCTGTCTGAACGCGATAAACTCAAAAACTGCCGAACGGATTTTCAAACAGTTTTCACCCATAGACGGAGTAATTCATGAGGAAGGTTTTGGTGTATAATTCTTTAAAGTTTTGTGTAAATTGGCTTAAATATGACGATTATTGTTGAAAAAGTCGGAAAAAATCATGCCAGCTGGGAGGTTTATTGGCGTGGGCCGCGTAAACCGCAAAAGATGCATAAAGTTTATGTTCTAGTATTTTTCACCTTAAAAAGTTTTACAAAAAGTCTGCAATGACAAACGTTTATCTTCAAAGGATGACCCACAGTAACCATTATTATCTTTCAGAATTTGATAAAAATTTCATTATTATTTCCGAAGCTATTTTGACCGAAATAATACTAATTCTTATCCAATAAAATGTGTTAGGTACTAAAATTGGGCATTGAATTTAGATTAAAATATGCCTTGACATCATATCATTTAATTAAAATGAATATTTATTTTTGTTAAAATATGTTTTTGTTTTTATTAATTTATTTATCTTTTGTATTGATTCTTTTCTATTTTGTGAATGTGAGAACGCTGTAGGCTTAGTGGATTGTAGATCTGTTGACCATTTTCCATTTTGTTAAGTACCTGGTACTTATTGAAAGACCTACACTGTCCTCCCATACCTATTAAACACTGTTATTTGAAAGTATTGTAAAAGCCAATTATTTTTAAAAGAGTAACCGTGGAGTTTCTTGCCGGCTCTTCTCCATAGGAAACGACCAATTGGAACCGTGCACCTAGCTTCTGACGTTTCATAAGTAACCATGTAGGTTTATGTGAAATAAAATATTTTGAATTTTGAACTACATCATTATGGTGACAGCAACGCCGGCGCAGCGGTATTAATCAATGACCTTTCCTTGGCCATTAGATAATTATGTAATCCCGATAGTACGTTTCCGTGGGAAACGTACTATATTATTGTTCGACATCCACGTGGGCAAAACCGCGGGCAAAAGCTAGTTATACATAATATTCACCAAGTTTACACGAACAGTCGGCGTCTTGTATCGCGCGCTGAGCTTAGGAATCAACATTTCACCTCTCGCCCAAAGTCTTCATGGATTTCGATAGATGTTTGTATGTAAGTACAGCAGCGTCTTTGGAATAGCAGGACGGTCTGGTTGGTGCTGTACCCAGTACCGCACTCTTTACGAAAACCACACTTTCTCTTCTTTTTCACAATATTTGACGTTATTGTGGTAGTTGTCAGTTCACTTATAATAGCATTGTTATTATAGTCATTCTGTTTTTGTATAATTACTTAATTTATGTAGATAGCCAAAGTAAACAAACAATAAAATTATGACTTTAATTTGACGTGACAAATAATCGTTGCCATTGACAATTAATCAGCATCAGCCATACATTTCGTTGTAGCAAATATTACCAATGAGAACTTACTTCAATGTTTATAATAATAATAAAATATAATGAAAGACATAAAATGTTGCTCAAAACCTTTAATACGTTTAACAGTCATTTTTAATACACTTTTCATCTTTGGTTGCGTTTAAAAAGTAGCATCGTTATGTGGAATGGATTGCTTCGCGCGACGTATAATGGCAACATTTTTGTCCTTTGACTCGTGCTTTGTACTTCAAGTAGTAAAAATACAAGAATCTGGATAATGCCACCGTTATAAAAGCGACACAGGGAGACGAGCGGCACTGACGAATGCGACAAGTATGAGTGTAAACGCGAGAATTGGCCTCCTGGGACCACCTTCTCATCACAAAACTAGAGAATTCTGAAAATAATTTTCAGAATTTTCTAAAACGTTTTACAATAAGGTCACCAGATGGCGCTACTGTACACCGCTAGATCGCGTTGTCGTTGTCGCTTGCCAAATAGTTAGGTCCCGTCTAAGATTTTGTGTGACTGAGTTTTGTTAGGTGTAAAGTAGCTTCAAAAGTAAAGTCTCGTGTTTAACAGATAGTAGTTGGTTAGTTTTGGGTTGGTTTATTTTTGTTTTTTTATCGTCTTGCCATCACATACTTTTTAGTAACCTACACTGCAGTCGGCTTTTTTAAATGTTGGATAGGTATTTTAATTATAGGATTTTAAACTGACATGGTTATTTCCACTACTAAAGCTCTTTAAAACAGGATGTTTATCATGCTTTTTGTTTTTTAACAAAACATCCTGTTTTATACAAAAAACATGTTATCCCGTTTTAAATAACTTTAGTGGTACATTAATTGTAGTAAAAAAGTTTGTGCTCGCGAGGTCTACTGGTCACAAAACTACTAGTTGTAGGTAGATGCTGTAAAGGTTGTCTGCAAAAGGCGACCTTACGTCTCTGAGGCCAGCAGAAAAATAACTCAGATTGCATTCGAAAAATCAAGCAAATTAGGAATTAGCGCAGCGCACGCCAGTAAAGCTCCCAGTTGGCATGATTTTTTCCGGTTTCTTCAACAATAATCGTCATATTTCAGCCAATTTACACAAAACCATAATGAATTATACACTAAAACCTTCCGCATGAATCACTCCGTCCATTGGTGAAAACCGTTTGAAAATCCGTTTGGTCGTTTTTGAGTTTATCGCGTTCAGACAGACAGACAGACAGTCGCGGCGGGAGACTTTGTTTTAAAATATGTAAGGAAGGATAAGGATTTAATACTTCAAGCACACAAATATACAGAGGCGGACTTAACGCCATAGGCATTTTCTACCAGTCAACCTTTGGGTGATGCAGAGACAAACAGTGGTAGGTGCAATAGCGAGAATTGAGGAATAAATATTTATTTAAATATATAAAGAAAAACATATAGGTACAGTATTTCTATTTTCTTAATGTTCCTCGGCAAACTTCGTGTTTCGTCAGTCGTCGGATTTCTATCAGTTGCCCTTTGCACTTGGTGCAGACCGGACGCTCTCAATCGACTTGGAAGTATATAGAGTTGTTTATACTCAAGAAATACAATAGACGTGGATATATTTAGTAACTTGTTCCGCTTAGCTCATTATCGCTTATTTTGTTTATACTCTTTTAACTGAATGTAGTTTATTTAAAAAATGAGAGCAAAGCTGCTAAGTCACAGGCACGACAGATAGGAAAATAGTTTTATAGCTCTATGTAGTTCACACGGAAATAAAAAAAAGACAACAATAAAGTACTTAGTTCTGAATTCAAATTGAACGTAGTTATGCAGAAACGTTCCAACCCACAAGTCACCCGAAATCGAGATAATGTGATTACTTGATATGTCTATGGATCAAACTACCTTTTATGACACTTAGCGTCAGATTAGCAAAAAGGTTTTAAGTCTACTCCATACAAGTTTAGACGTGATTAAAAACTTGCCTACTAAAATTACGTCAATTTACGTCAAGCGCTGATTAATTTGACAGGACTAAACTAAAATTTATCTTCTGTCCTTTTCTTAATGAAATAGAAAGAAAAAGATGCACTGAACTTAAATTTAGTTTAGTTTGTGAACAAGGGAATCGGCACCATTACCTTGAAATAAACTGAAATATGTCTTCAATAAAAAAAAATACTAAGTATATAGTAGTCAGTCGTATTTACAAATAATTGGCACCATCATCACATTCTCAACATGAAGGCTCCCCCAGACCGGCGCGATGCGACACCGGTATAACAATGTCCACGAAGTTTTTAACCAAAAATAAGAAGCTCTATGTTCGTCTGTTTTTTTTTTAAATGTATTTTCTTCGGTATTTTCGTCAATTGAGGACCGATTTTGAAAATTATTGTTTTATTTGGTAGAAGAAGCTTGCGTGGTGGTCCAAAATAAATTTTATTAACTTTGCTTGAGAAGTTTTTGAGTTAGCTTCAATAATACCGTATTTTTCCCACTTAGTCTATGTGGAAATGTGGATGATGTTATAATAACTTCCTATCACTGTTATTTACATAGCAGGTAGTGGTATACCATTTTTTTTGTATCACAACTAAAAAGTTTAAGTTTAAAATTTCGAAATTGTGGAAAAAACGAAAATTCAAAACCAAAGACACCCGACTTCCGAAATCAAAGTAATTTTTCATTTTGCAGTGATTTTAGTTGGCAGCTGCACGTCATGACTGTGACAAAAAGGCTTCCATTCAGCATGATGCTGTGCTTATGAGGGACCCACAGCACAGCGCTGATTTTCAGTGGTCAAAATATTGGACACGTGTTTTTTCTTTTTTTACGTTGTCATAAGATTACGGCGATACATTGAGTTAAAATGTGCCGTGACGTCACTTGTATGTAGATTTTATACTTACTTGTGACGTAGCGACCCCCACTCCCCCAACTTTAATGCGTTTTATCTAAGTCATTTTTTATTAATATGATAAAGCAAAAAATACGTGTCTAATATTTTTTTATTATCTGACTGACGGACTAAATAGAATTTCTTTTTTTGACCCAGTCATCATGCCTATTGCCGTATTTACTCAAATCAAAAGTACACTTTGTAAACAAGCATATTACAAATTAGAGGATTATGTCCAAGATAAGAGTGCTTGGAAACATGCTGGTCCTGCTCCATAGGATAATTTAGAATCAAGACAAATTCAAACTGGTTGCTAATTTAATTGTAAAATTGATTAGACATTGATTTTACATTCTGTGATTACTTTCTCACACACTGACTTATTAATTACAAAATTTTAGGAAAATCGTCTACTTTTACAATGTTTGTAAATATGTGAGCACTATGTATCTATCACATATTAAATTATCTGTCGTTGGTTCATTTTTAATTCTTTTTACCTATTGTGGTATAGTAATTTTATTCTAGGTGCATCGTCTTCACATATAGGTAATATTATTTAACTAATGTACGTGCATATACAAACAATTGTAAAACATTTTAAAAGAGTAACGGTGGAGTTTCTTGCCCATTCTTCTCCATACGAAAACTACCTTTTGGAAGGGGCGACTAGAATCAATTTTAATATTTTGTAAATTTTGACGTTCAAAAGTGCCATACTTGGGCCTATTTGAAATAAATGATTTGACTTTATTTTGTGATACTGCAATGAGAGGCCTGCCGTATGCGGCTATTTTCTGGAAAAAAAAAAGTGGATTCCAATATAATGCAGCAATTGCCATATTAATAACAATGCTGGGTACATCTCTGCCCAACCCGTCTATGAATACTGCCGTAATGTTATGTTATGTATGCACGGTACTGTTAGTCGATTTTATCTTCTGAATAACGTCTTGTATGTCCATGATAAATGAATCAATGGATTCTATTCTGTTTGTATATCGCGCATTAATACGTCATTTCCTGACGATTCGGCTTCCATGATCTAATTGATTGATTTAATTACGACTGTAGATATTATTATGCAATAAGTGTAGTTTGTCGTTAAACACACAACATCACGCCTTGTTTCCCCGAAGGGTTGGGCAGAGGTGTCCCTGTAGCAGGTACACCCACATTTCGCCAGTTATGTTTAAGTACCATGTAATAGGGGACGAGCCTATTGCCATCAACCGGGCACAAATCCAGACTCCGAGCTGCTACTGAGAAATTTCAGATAGAAAAACCCAATAACACTTTGCCCGACCCGGGAATCGAACCCAGGACCTCATGCTCAGCAGTAGCGCTTGCGACCACTAGACCAACGAGGCAGTCAATTGCGATCAAAAACCCATTGACCTAAAATGCTTGTTCAAAAATATTTCATATGCGTTGTGTTCCAAAAAGACACAAGTCCACATTCTGACATTAATTTATTTTTATGCCTCAACTGTTTTAATATAGAAGAAGAAAAGAGTCTGAACTCTGATGATTCTGACTGATCATAAACTGAAAAAAATATTAAGATGTAATTACTGGGCAATAATTTTATGGTTTACCTTATAATATAATGAAATATACAGTAGTTAATTGACGATATTGATCTAAAGACAAACAACAGGATTTTCTAATATTCGCGAAAAAAAAAACAAAAAAAAAATAGTAAACTTTTTTGTAAAGCGTTAGATATTTTATTTATTAGTACTTAGTGAAATAAAACATATTTTATTAATATTATACTTCTAATAGGTACTAATGTGTTGGTAGTGTTAGACCTTTTATCTATATCTATACTAATATTATAAAGAGGAAAGATTTGTATTTTTGTATGTAACGAATAAACTTAAAAACTACTGGACCGATTTGAAAAATTCTTTCAGCAATGGATAGCTACAGTATCAGCGAGTAACATAGGCTATATTTTTTCCCCGCACTCCCACGGGAACGGGAACTACGCGGGTGAAACCGCGTGACGTCCGCTAGTACCTAGTATATTTGGCGTTATGTTAATAACCTCATCACATCACAGAGCATGGCTGATAGAAAACTGTTTTTATAGTATAAAAGAATTTATGAATTCTAGGACAAATAGGAAAATTGCAGGACATGTAAATTACATTTGACATTTTTATTTTAAGCTATTGACATAATATTTTGTAATTTAATTTCCAAGTTAATTTTTGTAAGTCGATTCTTAGAAAATTTGTAATTGAATTATTTTTATTTGACATTTGTAAATTGATAATTTAGACAATTCTTGATTTAGTACTTATTTTTTCTGACATTGGAATTTAATTATTTTGTCAAATTAGAATCATTGTCATTGTCACAAAATTTGCATGCCGAATTTAGTTGGCGGAATATGTGGAACTATTGTGTATTTGTTATAAAATCTGTAAAATACCATATTTCAGGCAAATAAATAAATCTATCTACCTACAATATTTTGCATGGCGCCCTAGCTGTACTAACTGAACATAATCTTTACGATTTATGTGGTTCTTATGTGCGTTCGTCTACCCAGATTTTACGATTTTTATTTCTAGATGCAACTTGCATATTGAATCCACTGACCAAATCTTCATCAGATGAGCTGTTAAGTAGGTCTAGCACTAGTACATTTTATATGCGCTTCATTGCAAAAATTTTACAGCCTGTACACACGGCTACACATCAAGCTATACATTTCCAGTTTATGCTGATCTCGCATTGTATAGGATTTCCGTACAATTTGTGGTCAGGTTATACTGGAAATGTATAGCATGATGTGTGCCCGTGTCTACATGAAACTACCGCCCGGTAGAATGACGCTCTCGCGATATATTTATACTATCTTAACAGTGTGTGGTCGGTTAAGATAAGATATATTTACATTAAGCGCTGTAATTATAATTATACAGGGTGGCAGGGACATCGACGCGGAAACTGTTACCATGAATTCAGTACACGATTCTGAAACCAGCAGCGACGAAATTTTTCGTCGGTTATTAAAAAAAAATCTGCTGTTTCATAGAAAAGTGCAATACCTACGCGGTCAGAATATATTATTTATTAATTTTAACAAAAAAATTATTAATTTTATCGAATTTGTCTTAGTCACAGTATAAACATGGACAGTATGGAAACTAGGCCAATTTTTTAAAATAATTACCTACTCTCCATTTTTAAAAAAGATCGCGGCGACCCCTCTTCACAGCTCAGCACCGCGGCCATCGCTTAGGGTCTCGTCATGAGCGCGTCTGTGTGAGTGTGCCGTTTCGAAAGTTTACTACGTAGTTTCTGTACTGTCCATATTTATACTGTGTCCTGGTTAGAATAGCCAATCGCCCACAAAAAAGGAAAGACTACCTACTAAATGAAACTTCGAAAACAATGGCCAAGTTTCGTAATAATCAGGAATCTAATCAAAGTCGAATTAGTAGACATATGTCCAGGTTCTGAGGACCTCAGATACATATTCTAATAGTTGGCAACGTCGCAAATAGCTATCGAATATTTCCCTGTTTTGATTAATTTGGCAATACAGCTGTATTTTTTTTATTTTTTTATTCACAAAACTGATGTACAATCACAAAATGCAGTAGAATAGCTAGAAAACAATATGTCTGATTGACATCTACTAGATGTGAATCTAGCGTGCATATTTTAAGTAACACTTACAAATGACACTTACAATTTAAAAAATTAAAATAAAAGTTATACAAATCCCAAATTGAAGAAATGGAAAAGTTTGCCGAATTTGTGGTTGGCTCATTTATTTATTAAGCAAGGCACACCAACAACATATTTACAAGGATGGTTACAATAGGTATCACAAGTCTTGAGTACCTACTGTGTAAATACATCACTTATTTACAACATTTTTATTAAAAGGTGAACAATTATTCAACAAATTATTAAATCATTAAAATATTAGCATTACCATTAATCTATCTATATACACCGTGAAATTCGAATCACAGTTTTGCTAGAACAAACTTTATTCAGACCATGGTCTACTACCATTCTACAGAATCCAATAAAAAAAACAAATTGGTTTTTGAAAAAACACAAAAAGACAAAGTTTAAAATGTCAAGACTATCTACTGCTTACTAAATTTCGTTTATGGAGGTACATTTCCCTGTAGACAATGCTGTGTCCCATGCATGGTGTCTGTGTTGTAGGGAGTAACGATAATCTTGACATTTTAAACTTTGTTTTGTTTTTGTGTTTTTTCAAAAACCAATTATGTTTTTTTTTTATTGGATGCTGTAGAATGGTAGTAGACCTTGGTCTGAACAACGTTTGTTCTAGCAAAACTGTGATTCAAATTTCACGGTGTATATATAAAAGCGAAAGGTCACTCACTCACTCATCACGAAATATCGAAAAATACTTGACGTATAAAGATGAAATTTGGCAGGGAGGTAGTTTATAGTTAGTAGATGTCCGCTAAGAACGGATTTTTGGAAAAGGGTGGATTTTGTTTGTATGAAAAATCTTATTCCTTAAGTTAATAAACTTGAAACTTAGCACGAATACTTATCTATGTAAATTATAAAGTTTGCCATTTTTAGTTTTTCTAAATTACCCTCTAAAGGAGGATTGGGGTGTGTCAAAGTTTGTATCGAAGAATTTTAACGAGCGGTCTGATTAACTCGAAACTCAGTATTTATAATGAAAACTGAAAATAAATAGAAACTTATATCAGGGTTTTTTGAAAATCTACCCCTAACGGGGTGAAACGGGGTATTAATTTTTACAGTGGAGGACTTTACCTACTGTGTGGCTTGATTAACTTGAAAATTGGTATAAATAATCTAAAAGTCAAATAATGGAAACGTCACAATAGATTTTTCAAAAATTATTATTAAATTATTGATTTTTCAACAGCACCCTGAAGCCATTATTATATTGCACACGCTGAGCATTTAGAGCCTTCTGCCCGTGGAGAACCCTTGACAATAAGCTTTAAACAGAGTTATTTTGACCTCATTACTACAACGGTATAATATATAAAAATAAATAAAAAACTTCATAAAGCTTTATAAATAAATAATGATTATATAAAGCTTGGAAAAACGTTTCTGTTTGTGGTAGAACGGCAAGATGGCGTAGGTATTGAATACAGTGTAAATATGTGCGAAATACCTGATGCAGAGGATGAACCTGAGATGAATCATTTCACACATACCTACTTGTTTTAAAAATTAAAATTAGTGTATTCTATTGTTTTCCTCGATTGGCTGCAGACACGAGTACAACTAAAATTTTTGACAATGCCGAAGCTGTACGTAATTGTGGCACATTTTGCATTTTACAAATAGATTAGGGCCTAAAATTTCTCAGAAAACAAGGCTTTAAAAAAAATGTTCTCTAAAAGGCAAAGTAATCTCGTATTTTATATTTTTAATATTATTTTAGTACTTATCTTTTTTTTGGGTGGGAAATTATCAAATCACTTCTCCCGCTTTGGGCGGAGCGGGAGGGCGTTTCAGACTCTTACTGACTAAAACCCACCCGTGTTCCTTCAGTTACACTGTTGCCGGGGGCCACGATTTCCCTATCGGTTTTCTTCGCACCCCCGGCAGGCATTGGCCCTAGCGAACCCCGTCAATTCTGCTGACATCTCCTTGAGGCGCGCGTGGAACACAACGCGCCGTCAACCCGGGCCTGGTCCTTATCGGACGGCAAGCTACCCATTGCTCACCATCCGCAACCCCGCGCCTACGGTGGCCGGAAATCGGCTCTCGATTCCCGACGCCCAGGGCGTCTCTTCCTGTGGCGGTTAGGGGCGTGAGGGCGCGAAATTTGCCTCTCCCTCATGCGTTCCGCCTCCTCCTTCGCGAGCATTATCGCTTCGCAGAAGAAGGTGACGGCCTGCCATTTCCTCTCGCTCCGTACCATGGCCTGAATCAGGGCCGGCCGCGAGAGATCACCGCCACCGATCGCCTCCACGAGGACACGGCGATGCTCCGCCCAAGCCGGGCAGAACTCCACCGTGTCCTCCGGGCGATCCACGCAATGGTGACACCCGGGCGTTTCCTCACGCCTTATCCTAAACAGGAACCTCCCGAAGCAGCCATGTCCGGTGAGGACCTGCGTCAGGCGGAAAGTAAGGACGCCGTGGCGCCTCTCAAGCCACTGCTCAACCTCAAAGAGGGGTCTTATCGCCGCAATTGTTGCGTACCCATTTATTTTAATATCTGGCATTAACATACTAAAGTTTTTAAGCCAGGTTTTTGCCGACAGTAAGATAAATAAATCCCATCAAAAACATAACATGTACAACATGCAAGTCTCGCAGTGCAGTTCTTATACCTAAAAAAGTTGTGAAATCTAAAATAGGGATGTAAAACCAAGTCGGTTAATTTATTCAGTACCTATCTATGGGAGCATCTATCCGACAACTTTGTCATTGTCATACATTGTTACCCAATTAGTTAACTAACAACATTTTATAGTGACCATATCAATATTAGACATATTTATTTCTTTAATAATTACGTAATACAATAGTATGTTCATCATAAAAATATGTAATAGCACATTTAAATTTGTGATAATACGTCTTACAAATATATAATCAATTCAACAACACTAATATTATAGAGATAACAAATATATAAACAAATATTATAAGATTCATATTAATTAAGTTAAAATTAACAGTAGGACATAAGTAAGTAAATACCTTTCTAAGAAGTAGAATAATTTAGTTTTTTTTACTTTTTATTTTTATTGACACTTATTTTTGGTACTGGCTGTATCTGAGATACAATTATTTATTTAAATATTTCTCATCACAAATGTGATGACCCCCAGTAGCGCGTGCGACCACAAGAGACCAACGAGGCAGTAATTTCATTCATTTTCTTTAAAAAAAAGCAAAAAAAACTCAAGTATGACAAAACGCCAATTAAAAAGGTATAAACAAGACATCACAAACAGACAAATTAAAAATCCCGAGTCTCACGTCATGTATAAATCGAACAGATTAGAAAGAAAGAAAAAATATATTTGGGACACGCACAGGAAATACATTATTAAAACTAAGAAAATTATAAAAACAATAGCAATTTCAGTCTGTCCGCGGTCTAGCTCCAAGACTGTTAGTACTAGAAAGTTGTAATTTGGTATGGGTATATTAATCATGCCAACAAAGTGGTAAAATAAAATTATGAAAAATATATTTTTTGGGGAGACGTTAAGTGGGAATGTTTTTTTTATTTTCTATCTGTTGGTGTGGGGTATCGTTGGAAAGGTCTTTCCAAATCATTGTGGGTATGTTATAACCATTTTTCAATTCAGAGAACCGTTTGCGAAATATAAGCTTTAAAGTGCAAATTTTTGTTAGAGTCAAGTATCCCCCCCCCCGCCAGCTAAATGGTTGGTTTTAGATATGTGAAAAAATTCAAGGCAGTAGCTTATATAACGAATTTAAAAGGAAAACTATTACAGCTGAGTAGGCTTTACAAGTTAACGAGTAATAATCGACCAACTTAGATTTGCGGTTGTAAAAACAGGTTATCCCATACATTCTGTATGAAAGATTTTTTTTTTCAACTACAAAGTTATGTTTGTTCTTGGGATAAATTCATCCCAACTACGGAACCCTACATTGTGCGTGGTCCGAAATGCACTAGGCCGGTTTTTTAAAGATGAAATCGAAGTTTCACCGGAGTGTAAACAAAAAAGTTATAAAGGAATATCCATTGATGGTCCATTGCCCAAAATTAATAAGTACCTACTTAATATAGGCAGTGGAACAATTTCGCTTTTAAAAACAAGTTTTGTTCCGAAAGTAAAAGATACCAGTAATGGGCTGGCCCCATAATTTTTGGCGTGTTATTAAGTACTAGCTGCGCCCCGCGGTTTCATCCGCATAAAGGTGGTTTTACACAGGCGAAGCGAGGCGTGGGCGTGGATGGGATGATGTGGGAAATTATCAAATAACTTCTCCCGCTCTGGGTGGAGCGGGAGGGCGTGTCAGACTCTTACTGACTAAAACCCACCCGTGTTCCTTCGGTTGCCCTGTTGCCGGGAACCACGATTTCCCTATCGGTTTTCTTCGAACCCCCGGCAGGCATTGGCCCTAACGGACCCCGTCAATTCTGCTGACATCTCTTTGAGGCGCGCGTGGAACACAACGCGCCGTCGACCCGGGCTTGGTCCTTATCGGACGGCGAGCTACCCATTGCTCACCGTCCGCAAGCCCGCGCGGGTGCGCTACGGTGCGGTGGCTGGAAATCGGCTCGCGATTCCCGCCCCGGGCGTGCCTGCATCTTTGGTGTAAAAGGTCTAGATGCGCGAGAATTGAAATATTTGTTAGTACAGTATCGAACTTTATTGTCGTATGAATAGAGTATTTATTTACTTTGTAAAACGGATACAAATTCTCCCTTGGTGGATTTTACAAGTACCTAATATTTTCTGACCTCGAAAAAAGTTAAACTGAGATAATCATGACATGTTTAGTATTAAAATAAAGGTCTTGACGAGCACATTACAAATATGTATTTTAATATCATTTTGTCTAAGTAGATAAGTTTAAATTGTTAAAAACATGCAAAAGTGACACTGCGCTATGTACAGTAAGCGCTCAAAAGTGCATGATCACGCTAAGAGTCGTATTGCTGTGAACACGCGGTATAGTCCGTACATTTGTATGTGTAAACAGTCAGACGTCTGTGGTGTGAGTGCCGTACACACACCACAGAGAACGCAGTTTTGAACTTCACACTATCGTATCGTCACGGTTCGCGGGCGCCGCACTTATATTTCCATAACTTTTGTTAGCACGCATCATACTCGTACGCGTGACCTTGGCCAGTGTATCGCATTGCTAAAATTCGAAAGTAAATTATATGTGCAGATAGCAGAAGGCGTTAAGCGTTGGTCTTAGATTCAAGATGGCTAAGGTTCTAATCTCGTAAATCACAGCGCTGTTTTTGCAAATATTATTATTTTTGTTTGCAATAATAATATTTTTAAATATCCTGCCTATTTATTAATGTTGTTATTGCAATAAAGGGTTTAGAATAAAAAATGCGTGATATGTTATAATAAATAATATTTATTCGTTATGTTTATTTTACTTAAGTATAGTTATCAAACTGCTACAATTATTTATCATTACTTCACCTGAATAATATGTGAAATAGATGTCTAGAAACTTAGAAGCAATTTGTATTATTTTGACATATTTAAATTTTGAAATGTTTTAAATTTTAAATGGATTTTTTTGCACCATAAATATAAAGCTTTGATCATGGTCTAAGTAATTAAGCAATAAATAAGAATATTAGACTACTTATAATGTAAAAAACTCTACTGACAAAATTGTTGATTTTAAGGTTAAAGGCAGTTGTTCATATTAATTATTTTAAACTTTATTTGGCTTTAGTAAATATTGGTTGGTATTGAGGTTATAGCTTAAGTATTCATTTTCTTTACGAAAAGAAGATTGAAACTAAACCTCAAATTTTAATCCTAAAATAATACTATTACTAAAATAATATTAAACAATTTCGGTATATCTGCAAGAAATACGACAAACACCCTATTGAAACGTGCTTAAAAAATTCGTTACCATAAATTCATGTAATAACGAATCTGTTGTTTATTAAGTTGGTACGGTCAATATTTTAAGGTCAAAAACGGTTTTCTAGCTGGTCTTCAGTGATGCAAGCCTTCAGAGTGCACGGCGAACGGTTCATAATGACGTGTTTTTAATAATTCAGCAAAATATCTCGTTGGTATGAAACCATTTGTTTCATTCACCATTTGACGTCGCTGCTACTCGATAATAAGCCCCTTCCTCATATCTCTTAACCGTCACAGTATTTCTCTAGAACAAAGAAAAACATTGTTTTTATTACACATAATACCTAATTATTTATTATTCACTAATCGAATTAAACCTCACAATGAATTTAAAACTTTAAAGGCATCTTCTGTCTCAACAATACCTCTGTTCTATCAACAATACCCTTGATTAAGATTTATGTTTAGTAAAATATGAAATATATAAATGATAACACTCACACTTAGTCCGGTTTTATTAGATATTCACTTCACTTTTACGCAGCGCAATAATATTCTCTGATCTGATCTGATCTCTTCAATATATTTTATGCCTGCTTTTTGATAATAATAACCACAACACTGCGCTAAATGCTCGTCACCAATATTATCACGGCACGAACCAACAAAGTTCTATTAATTGAATATTTGTAACAAACTGCATCTACCCCACAGAAATCGAAATAATTTACTTAGTTTTTTGTGGTCTACCTGCTAAACTTTAATATTTATGTGAACAAGACGAATGAAACTAAAAACGAATGATGATTATCGAACTAGTCATTGGTTGCAGACAAAGTGAGTGTGTGTGTGTAATGTGCGTGTCTACAGTATTGTAACAACTTATAGAAGAAGGTCGTAAGTCAAACCGAAGCGTCAGTCTATTGCTTTGTGAGATTGCTTATGGACTTTTGGTCGGTACTGTACGGTGTGGCTGTAAAATTAATACCTATTATACACTTAAAAGCATGATTAAAATAAAATGATACTAACGCGCAGTTAATCAAATCTTATTAATATCAAGCGATAAAACTGAAAAATATAAAATAAAAATAAATTGTTTAGAAAACTGTAACCCGACTAAGAAAAAATAAAAGTGATGTAATTTAACAAAAAGTACGAAACCAGAAAATATATCAGACAGTAATCAAGACATGCAAAAAATAAACTAGGGCCCCAACTAAACTATTTGAAATCGTTTGTTCCGTATTCGTCGTGTTCCGAATTCAACGTACTCCAGATTTTTCGTAATCCAGATTCGTCGTACTCCAGATTCGTCGTAAAACGAGTTGGTCAAGAAAGTGGTGTTAAATTTAGAATTTTTGTTTTAATATTTTCTGCTTGACTACGCTCATCTTTACTGGAACTATTGAGAATGATTTCTGATAATGCTCTGATTATATCGAAATAACGAAGTTTTACTGCAGATATCGTATTGACCCAACTGGACCATCTAGTCGGATTTCGTTTGGGGGAGAAATTTTCACTAGTTCAATTTATAGTTTGTAAGTCAGAGTCCGAGGGGCCCCCTGAGCTTGGGGGCCCCGGGGCACTGCCCCGTCTAGCCCTCCGGTAGCTACGCCACTGCCCGCATGATTTATCTTGATAATTTTTGTACCAATGTCTTGATTTCTGTCTGACAATATATTTTCTGGTTTCGTACTTTTTAGATTTTTTATTTTTAAGTTTAAGTTATTATTATTATTTTTTTATTTATTTTTTATTAAAAATATAAAAACTAATTTTATTCAATTTAGTACATATTGGTGCCGATTCTCTTGTCACAAATGCCTCTAAACTAAACTAAAAATCACCAAAATTTAGTTTATTCCTGTCAAACGACGATTTCCCATTCTGAAATAGACTAAAGTGACACAACTTCACTATATTTTAGTTTGACAGCACTAAGATGGCAACGAGATATTAGTTTAGTGAAAATAACAATTTTGTTATTCTGAATTTGACGTTTTTCACCTAAAATTTAGATTTTCTAACTAAATCTGACTATTTTTAATCGCGACTAAAAACGTGTGGAATAAAATTGGTTGTCATGAACTATAAATTCACACCAACACCTCGACTTCAAATGCAAAAACAGTACTGAATCTTTTTTTTTCTTTTACTTATATCTCGAAAACGGTGTGTCCAATCGCAAAAATAATGAAAATTTCGACCCCCTTTATAAAACCCTTAAACCCCTGACACTCTACATGTAGGTAATAATTTTTCTTATTTTCCATACAAAAATTGAAAAATTCCATATAAAACACGACGAGGCTGCCCCCGCTGCGCGCCTCCGGCTCTAAAAAGATCACGTGGTTAGGTATCACGTGTGGAGTCGCGATTGTCAAATTCGATTTAGATGTGTCAAAATTATTTTTAAATTTAGTGAATTTATTTTGCAGAATAGCTATAAGATTCTCATAGTCAAAAGTAAGGAATTTTAGTGATAGTTTAGTTAGTTTAGTTCGGTGTCACACCAAGCGCTGAGTGAGTGTGTCTGCACTCAGCGCTTGGTGTGGCAACACGCCGTGTTCGAGTTCGCAACAAGTCCATCGTCATCCTGAGGATGCCTCGTTGAGAGGTGAAACACGTGTCGATTTCTTTCAGGAGTTTTTTATGGCTCTTTAGAAATAGCTAAGCGGAACAAGTTACTAAATATATCCACGTCTATTGTATTTTATAATGGATTTCCGCAAGGTCACGCCTGAATCAATTAATTATCTTATCTGTATAAATAAAAATAATAAAAACAAAACGACTATTTTTAGATTACTTTTAAATATTGTAGATATTTTCGCGAGTGCGTTGCGCAATAAGCATGCTTCGTTTTTTTGTTTTAAAAGGGCAGGTAACCAAAAAACATGATAACAAATATTAATCCTAAACAATTTTATCGCAAATAGGTCATTAATTAAATGATAAAAACATGGTGTCGTTTTTTCCTTTTTTTTCTGTGGGCAATAAATTAAGTGGTTGTTATTATTAAAATAAGTAAGCTATTTACTCAGACCAAAACAACACATAGCGTTGCGAACAATACAGTGAAGCATACCAAAACTACACCTCCGCTGTGTGCATACACGCACACACGCACACATTTACAATTTAAATTACAATCAAACTACACCTGACTAAGGCAATAATGTAATGTGTAATTATATGATATTGATTTTTACTTCTTTACTTCTTCGCACACTGACTTATTAATCATAAAATTTTAGGAAAATCGTCTACTTTTACAATGTTTGTAAATATGTGAGCACATAATTAAATTATCTGTCGTTGCTTCATTTTCAATTCTTTTTACCTATTGTGGTATAGTAATTTTATTCTAGGTGCATTGTCTTCACATATAATTATTTATCTAATGTACAAACTTATACAAACTATTGTTAAACATTTTAAAAGAGTAACGGTGGAGTTTCTTGCCCATTTTTCTCCATACGAAAACTAGCTCTTCGAAGGGGCGACTAGAATCTATTTAAGGGGGAAGCGTCAGGGTAGCCCGGGAAATTCAAATTTTCTTACGTTTTTTGCATTGTGCAGGTCAGTGTAAGGTTTCATGTTGATTAAAATATGATTAGCAAAATGTAGGGAACATCAGATTTTTTTTCGCGATTTCATGTTTGTGATATTAAAAGTTGTTCATAACATTGGCTACATAATTATCATGTATGATGTTATGATTTGTTATGTTATTACTGCGATAAAAAATGATCATCAATCCCCAAAATTAAAACGGCAAGTAGTTATCCTCAGACCAAATAAAAAACCAAGACATTAGCGCTGTCAACAGTGACGTGAGGCCGGGTTCTTAAACATTTGTGTGTACTTAAGTCAAAGTCAAAGTTAAAGTCAAATCATTTATTTCAAATAAAACAAATTATTAAAAAAAACAAAAAACCCGACTGCAAAAACTCAACAGAAAAGAGAAAAACAAGCATTATAATCTATAGGATTTTGGTATTGCAGGCGGGGACAAACAAAAATTTCACCAAAATTTCAGGTTATTGGTTGGTAAACCAGTCTATTTGGTAATTTCCGTTGGCCCAGCAGCATGAAGTTTGGCGAGAAGGAAGGTCAAGTAAAGAGGAAAATCCGAAAATTGGTAATTTATGAACTGCAAAGTTAAGTTTGTTCTTCAATCCGGGATCAAAAATGTATAGACCGTGTCTTGAAGTAACATTTAGTATGTAGGTATTTCATTCAAATCGGTACTCTCCACTCTATTAAAAGTTCTTTTTCTATTGAAAAGTTAAGTTTGTACTTAATCCTGATTTGGAAATTCAGGCAGCCGATCAAGCACAGCTTTGAGACGGAACCTTTAGGGCGTAAATCCTACTCATATTTGTCCGGCTTTTTAACATAAATAAAACAGGTTTATATGATTCTAAATGCCTTTCTTAAAATACTAATGATTCATTTTACTATTATCACCACCATTCAATTGTAATATCTACTCTAGTGCCGCCATTGAACCGAAGTAAAACTCACATGTTAGAAAGGTTACCTAGTTTACGTCTTTAAATTGTGATAACTTTGACAGAGTGGGCCGATTTTAATGAAATATAGACTAAATGATATAATTCAAGATACAGACTATGGTTATATTTACAATTTCCTTAAATCTCTTAAAAAGAAGACACAAAAAAAAAAATTTACATGTGAATTTTAAAATCATCCCCAAACAGGTCCCCCAAAAAAAATGCTGAAAACATTTCAGCATTCTTTATTTCTTAACAAAAGCATAAATTTTAATTTTCATATCTCTAACTTAAGAAATGCTGGATTTTCCATACAAACAGTCATCCCCTGTAGGATCTGTCATCTCATGCCCTTTAGGATTATTTTTGAGACAAAAAGTACCCTATATCCTTCTCCAGGATGCCATCTATCTCTTTACCAAAATTTATCGAAATCCGTTCAGTGGTTTAGCCGTGAAAAGGTAACAAACATACATACAGACACAGTTACTTTCGAATTTATAATATTAGTATAAATGAATTGATGATTGACTGCTTAGCTCTATAAAAGTATAGCATGATGATAATTATTTAAAAGGTTAAATCTGTAACTATCTGCTACATTCGTTCCTTATTCAGTCCAGTGAAGTATTGGAATAATTCAACTGTTGTATAGTGGTATATTGTGTTCATTTAAATAATGGTAACCTCATTAAAAAAAATCAACATACAAAGATATATTGTGTTCTATCTCTTCTCATTTCCTACGAAATGTATGGGAAGTTTTTTTTGCAATTTCTGACTTTTTTCGTACTCAAACCTCAGTTGGAATAATATAGTTTTTTGATCTTAGAATAAGAAATAGGATCGACCGGTATCAAAAAAGTTGTTGTGAAAATTGGCCATTTTCTTGCTGACTGTATATTTTTTTCAAAATCTGTGAATGCAAATCAAAATGTTTCAAAAAGTTAAGGACAGTCTCCTAAGACTGTTTTCTTGTAGCGACAACGGTTAAGGTACCTGCCCTTATTGCCCCATCTCAAAATCCACCCTGTATATGCTGTGATTGACTGCTTAGCTCCATAAAGGTATAGCGTGATGATAATCTTTTAAAAGGTTAAATCCGTAACTATCTGCAATATTCTAACCTTTTGGTTAGTCTTTTTACAATTTGCGGTCTATAGAAGAATACGAACATAATGCTTCATTGCTCATCCCCCATAGCAAATAGCGTGATAATAATTTTTGAAAAATCTATTGTGATGTTTTCATTATTTGACTTATAGATTATTTATACCAATTTTCAAGTTAACTAAACCGCACAGTAAAATCCTCCACTGTAAAAATGACGTTTCACCCCGTAAGGGGTTGATTTTCAAAAAACCCTGATATACGTTTTTATTTATTTTCAGTTTTAATTATAAATACTGAGTTTCGAGTTAATCAGACCGCTCGTTAAAATTCTTCCATACAAACTTTGACATCCCCCAATCCTCCTTTAGGGGGTACTTTAGAAAAACTAAAAATGGCAAACTTTATAATTTACAAAGATAAGTATTCGTGCCAAGTTTCAAGTTTATTAACTCAAGAAAAAACATTTTTCATTCAAACTAAATCCCCCTTTTCACCCCCTTAAAGGTCGAATTTCCAAAAATCCGTTCTTAGCGAACGTCTAATAAGTATAAACTACCTCCCTACCAAATTTCATCTTTTTACGTCAAGTGGTTTTCGATACTTCGTGATGAATGAGTAAGTGAGTGAGTGAGTGAGTGACCTTTCGCTTTTATATATTTAGATTATGTATATATATTTGAAATTGACTCATTTTTAACTTTTATTTGATACCAATTATGTATTTTTTTTAAACCTCCTTTTTTCTATTTGCAGATGCAATATATAAATATTATATAGCCTATGTCACTTCCACTATTAAAACGAGCCTAACGACACCTCATATGTTAAAATCCATCAAGACGTTTAGGCTACAGAGCGTGCCAAAGAAATAGACATACATACATACATACAAACATACATACATACATACAAACATACATACATACATACATACTCTCGAAAAACATTACCCTCCTTCTGGGGCAGTCGGGTAATAAATTTGTGGTTAAACTATTTGTTGCAAGAGCGCCTCAGTGTCTTCATAAGTAAATGGTTTTAAATGTTTGTAAACGCACCCACAATACAGGAGAAATTCCTAGTGTGGAACAACGTTTATAAATATATATGTTACGGCTAAAACCCGAAGTGCGGCTACACCTAGTTTTAGCCGGCTACAATTAGGTGCGGCCGGTAGCATTTGGTTAAACTTGCCTAAATGGACTCTGGCACTCGCCGGCCGCTGCCGCAGCACCGCTCGCTTCGCTCGCTCGGCTCGTGCAGTGTGTTATGTGGTCACAGTTCTAACCTAACCTAACCTACCTTTCAGCCATTTTTATTTACTACAGCAAAATTTAACCAACTGCTACCGGCCGCACCTAGTTGTAGCCGGCTAAAACTAAGTGTAGCCGCACTTCGGGTTTTAGCCGTGACATATATATATATATTAAATCATAATATTATGAATTGTCAGTTGTATTTGTTACCCCTTTCACAAAGTCAGTTTATGATTGTGAAACTTCATTATCACATACCGACTTTTCTGAAACCGTGTCAAATCGTGATGATTACTTCGAAGATAACACAAATAACACGAGGAAATGATAGGTAGGTACCTATAAATTATGTCATCATTCCACGTGCAAGTGAATTTACAAACAAAAAAAAACGTGTGGCACTCAGGGACTGCCGCGGTAAAGCTATTGCATAGCATTTGTAACCTCCATACTTCCTATTTGTCAACGCTACACTTGGGATGATGACGTGATGACATAAAACAAAAATTACGTTCCCATGACAACATCACGTTGTCATGGGAACCGTCATTACATGGTAGGCGGAGTGGGGGGTGTTAGGTTTTATTTTCGTTACGTTACGGAATTTCTTGATTCGGTCGCCGCGCTCAAAGCCCGCGATGAAAGCTTTGCAATAGCTTAAAAAAATTAATAGAAAAGTGCAATACCTACGCGGTCAAAATTTATGGAACAGCTGATTTTATAACCGACGAAAAATTTCAACGCAGGGGGGGTTCAGAATCATGTACTGAATCCATGGTAACAGTTTTCGCGTCGATGGGGATGCCACCCTGTATTTTAAGCATTTTTGGTGCGTTAATAATTTAGAGGTATGAGGAACAGGGTGTCAAGTTCACTCATCCTCTATAGAAAAGGGAGGATCCTCCAACCAGACGGGTGTCGATGGCGTGTCTAGCGGGCAAGTGCCCAACGATTTATATTATAGCAAATTATTTACAATGTGTATAAAAAACCCTGTCCGATCCGTGAGGGTGTTGTTAAGTATCGTACTGAGAGTCTATTTATGTGGTAATGATCAGGAAAAAACCGGCCAAGTGCGTGTCGGACTACGCACAATGAAGGGTTCCGTAGTTGAGATGAATTTATTTATCCCAAGAACAAACTTAACATTGTAGTTGAAAAACATGTTCTCCCATACATTCCAACTGCAAATCATCGCTCGGCATCCAATACCGCGACTGTGACATTTTTTTTTAAATTGCAGGGTCACTTATTTGAACGTGTAGAATGAAATAAAACAAAAATCAGATTTTCGTAAAAAATTTCACATTCGCGGTATTAATATAATAATAATACCTTTAAACGAGCAATTCTTGTATATACCTATGTATAATTATAATTTGAATCTCGGAAACGGCTCCAAGAATTTTTATTAAATTTAGTATGCAGGGGGTTTCAGGAGCGATAAATCGATCTAGCTAGGTTTCATTTTTAGAAAACGTCGTTAAAAAAAATTATAATCCAGATATTTTTCTTTATTCAAGTAACAAGGACTCATTGCGTTAGTAAACTTATGAACTATGTTAAAACTTATTTTACGAGGTCACTTAGAAAGTTTTGCGACTAACAGTTTTTGTCAATAGAATACTGGCTGGTTTTGATGTCAATTAAAACGATGACTATTTATTACAAAAAAACATGACATTCCAAATTCGAAATTCCCTCCACTTTTTTTTACGAGCAAAATCAAAATAGTCTGTCTTACTGAAAACTGGATTTATAACGAGAACATTTTCGCGCGATGATTTTGTACGATTTCAAATGTCGACTAAAACCAGAAGAATCGTTTGAAAGACTTCGAATGGTGTTCATAGAAAAAAGCCCTTCTAAAGCGACTGTTTTTCGCTGGTTCAACGAATTTATGGGTGGTCTAGTAATTTTGGCAGACAAAGAAAGAAGTGGCCGCCCTATGACGGTTGTTGAAAAAGTGCTGGCTGTGAAAAATTTAATTCAAGAGAATAGGCGAATTACATATGAAGAGGTTCAGCATACACCGTGAAATTTGAATCGCAGTTTTGCTAGAACAAACGTTGTTCAGACCATGGTCTACTACCATTCTACAGCATCCAATAAAAAAAAAACATAATTGGTTTTTGAAATAACACAAATAAAGCAAAGTTTAAAATGTCAAGATTATCGTTACTCCCGACAACACAGACACCACGTATACGTTTTTTCAAAAACCAATTTATGTTTTTTTTTTTATTGGATTCTGTAGAATGGTAGTAGACCATGGTCTGAATAAAGTTTGTTCTAGCATAACTGTGATTCAAATTTCACGGTGTATACTGCCGATTGGATCGGGAAGTGTGCATGAAATTCTACACAGGCATCTTTGGTTATGGAAGATAGTTTCACGCTGGTACCGTAAAATCTAACGCAGGGTCAGAAGGAGGTTCGGGTAGAATGGTGCCGAGACATGATAGGAAAATTGGTAGCAGGCTCGTCTCGGCGCGTTTAAGATATCATTACGGGTGATGAATCTTAGATTTATCAATATGATCCAGAAATGAAGCATCAGTCGACCGTGTGGCTGTTTCAAAATGAACCAACGCCTACCAAAGTGAAGCGAGCCAGAAGTGCAGGCAAAATGTTGATCGCAAGTTTTTTTTTTTTTCTACCAGTTTATCTGGTGTCAATACCCTGACGAGATCAAAGAAGCGTCAATGCTGAATGGTATGTTACCAAATGTTTGCCAGAAGTTTTTACTACTGCAAGCAGCAAGCGACCGAACACTGGCCTCCGTGGGCTACTGCTTCACCACGACAACGCGCTGGCTCACTCGGCGCTCAAAACAAGGGACTTTCTGGACAGCACACCGGTCAAATTTATAGGTCATCCTCCTTACAGTCCCGATTTGGCTCCGTGCGACTTTTTCTTGTTCCCCAAAATAAAAAATCAACTCAAAGGAAAACAGTTTTCATCACCTGAAGATGCACTGGGTGCATTTGAGAAGGAGATTGGAGAGGTGTCTGATGCGGACTGGAAAATGTGTTATGAAAATTTGTTTAGACGTATAAAACTGTGTATGCCAATGGAGAGTTCTTTCAAAAGATTTAATAAAAAAAATATAACCTGTAGTATATTTTTTTCTAGTATCACAAAACTTTCTGAGTGCCCCACGTAATCTAGTTTAAATTTATTTCATCCTATGGGAGACGGCACTGCAGTGATTGAAGTACATGCAATCCAGACTGCTAACGATATTGTTGGAGCTGGCCCGTACTCTGCGTACCAGGGATGCACACCTCATTCGCATCATTGCGTAAAAGCAATTAATATGTGCGTCCGCGAATATTCCCGATGCGCTACAAAAACGGGGCAGCACCGACCTATTGGAGTTATACATCAAACCATGTGTTTTGGCATACTGCTCACATTTGGCGACCAATTACTTTCTGAGACCACAGATTGACGCGCTCAGAAGCACCATATCATCTGCATAGCTAATATTATTTACACAAATACCATCTATATAGCAACCCACTCTGGTGCTGCTGAGCTCGCCAATCCTGCCTCACCCCGCATTCCAACCTGTATGGCTTGGAAAAAGTTCCAGCCCATCGTACACTATTGATCTGATTACCATACCACTATTTAAAGATGTTTATAAGCTCCGTTGGCAACCTATTCTTCTCCATCTTTCTCCACAATACGTCATAAGCAACCTGATCAGAAACCTTGAATAAATCGATGAACCTAGCATAAATCGGCGTCCTACGCTGTGTGTACGAGTAAGTATGTGATAGTATGCTTAAGGCACAACACTGCATTTTCTGTTGACAAACCACGCCGAAACCCGAATTGGTTGTCATGAACATTTACAGTTTTATTTATTTGTGTATTAAGCAGACGGTCAAACACTTTTGATATTTTGATATTATAGTAGCTAGAGAGATGGGCCTTTTGGATGCCGAGCGACGAAATGTAAGTTTTTACGCACAATATTGAGAGATTTACCATGTTATTTTAAGACCATAGACTTCTTATAGGTTTTCCTGTAATCTATGAGTAAAGAGCCATACTATGTATTTTTTTCAAAATTTTTGGTCTAGTAGTTTCGGAGATAAGGGGGGGGGAATGGTCATTTTTCATTGAATTTATCAAATATCTTTAAAAGTATTTATTTTAAAATTATATAAAAAATATATTTAGGATCCTCGCAACAAGCCCTTTCATTTGATATGTCACACGGTACTGTTAGCAAAACTTTTTTTTTTAATTTTCTTGTTTGCGCCCCAAAACTGACACCTATATTCAAAATTAAATTATTTACGTTACACATTCGTATTTGGGTCACAGAAATACACATGCGTACCAAATTTCAACTTAATCGGTCCATTAGATTCGGAGTAAATTGGCTGTGACAGACGGACAGACAGACAGACAGACAGACAGACAGACAGACAGACAGACAGACACACGAGTGATCCTATAAGGGTTCCGTTTTTTCCTTTTGAGGTACGGAACCCTAAAAAGAAAAAAAAAAAACTTATTCCCTGCTTTTTTTTCAAAGGGGGATTTTACCGGGTTATTAGATGGGGCGCAGGCGGCCGTCGTTTAGCGGGTGTCTACAAGTCATAACTTATGACCCCTGATAAAAATTTGCTAATTTTTAATGGAGTTGGGATAATAATTTTGGTACTAAAAACGTGAATTTTAAATAGCAATAACTTTTTTATTTTCAATAATAATAAGATTTTTTATTATTTTTTGGTAGGTAATTTTATTGCAGTACCCATGTGTCCTTTTCGGATCGTTTATGGTTTTTTTACATATTGTATATGGTGTTCGCGCGGTAAACTCCAATTGCGCGATGCAGGATTTGTGTGACGTCAGGTCTGTGATGCGTAGTTCGTATGTGGCGATGTAGATGCCGCCACAATAATATTAAGGCACCAAAAATGCTTACCGTACCATCTTACAACTTTTAGCACAAAAAAAAAAGCCGAAAAAAACACATTTCTTGTATGGGGGAGGAAAAAATTCGTTTATTTTTATTATTTGTTGTTATAGCGGAAATAGAAATACACGATCTGTGAAAATTTTAACTGTCTTCCTATTCAGTTCATGAGATAGAGCCCGCTGACAGACAGACGGACAGCGGAGGCTCAGTAAAAGGGTTCCGTTTGGGTACGGAACCCTAAAAATAAGACCTTTATAAGCTGTTGTCGTTACGCCACGCGGTGACTGAATTATTGACTTTCGTCTCTTTTGGAAACCCAAATAAATATTGGTATGCCCTACAGACAGCCGTTTAGGGTCAGGATATTTGAGAATTCAAGGAGAAACCCAGTGTGGGATTAAGAAATTCTTAAATCCTTGACGACTTACCAAATCAATCTTCACAATGCGCAATGCTGTGTAAAGACTCTCCTGCGTGTGTTTTTTCAAAACATTCACAAAAAACCTTACACATAAACATTTATTTTCATACAAAACGTCGTGTTTGCATAGACAAATGTGTTTGGCCACGCCTTTTTGTTGCGATATTTTTGTGTAAAAACATGCGCAGGAGACCCGGCTTTACATATACATATAAGAGTAAGCAGACTTATGCACGGACGTAATAAAATCGCGGCGATTTTTTTCCGTGCACTTGATTGTCAACGCTTTGCTAAGCGCTGAGAGTTGAAAATCTAACAGTGTGTTTTTTCAACGCGTTAGGACGAGAGTGCGTCCTAGCGCGTTGGATTCTCAACGCTCGGCTTAAGGTTGAACTAGTCGCGGACTCGAACTCATTGGTGGGCTTGGTCAAAAAGCACGCTATCTCACCTGGCATCGTGTCCGCCAGAGATAGTATCAGTGATGAGCAGTTAGACGCTGGTCTACATGCACAAACTCTAGTTCGCATGCACACAAACACCGTTCAGAACGATTTTAGTAAAACCAGCGCCTAAAAAATTACGAAAAGTCCTTTGGAAGGTGGAGTTTTATGAAAAAACTACTGCATAAATCAATTACGAATAAAGTTTATTATAATCTTCGACAATTGAGCTTTGTCGGAAAGAGCTTTGTTTTGGAAACTTTATACTTCTTTTATTACTTATTTACTCCCAAAGTTGCGTTAAAATTAGCAGGAAAAACGAATCTTTGTTGGCTCATAACTTTTTAATTGTTTTTTTTTTTACTATTCTGCTTCTGTACAGACAAAAGTAATAATAAGACAAAACGATTTCATGTTTTACTTTGGATGTACAATGTGTAACAGTGGAGTAAAACCCCCCGAAATTTGTATGGAAAAAATATCGGCTAGTTGCGCCTTAACACCGAGAGTTGAAAATCCAGTGCGCGATAAAATCTCGCCGCGATTTTATTACGTCCGTGCGAACATCAGCTTACCGTGGAGTTTCTTGCCGGCTCTTCTCCATAGGAAACGATCAATTGGAACCGTGCACCTAGCTTCTGACGTTTCATAAGTAGGTACCTTTGTAGGTTTATGTGAAATAAAATATTTTTATTTGATTTGATACTCGAACAGAACATTATTAATTCTGCGATGTCATCCTAATCCTAACTAAAGCCGGACCCTGCGCGTGTTTTTACACAAAAACATTGCAACAAAGAGGCGTGGCCAAACACATTTGTCCATGCAATACGATGATTTGAATGAAAATAAATGTTTATGTGTAAGCTTTTTGTGTAATGTTTTGAAAAAACACGCGCAGGAAACCCAGCTTTATATTACAAACGTGAAAGTGAGTTTGTATGTTTATTTGTTTGTTATGCTTTCACGCTAAGGCGGCTAATCAGATTCGGATGAAATTTGGCACATTTATAGACCATGACCTGGGTTAGGACATAGAATACTTTTTATCCCGATATTCCCACGGTATCGAGACTTATGCGGCTAAAACCGCGGGGCGCAGCTAGTAAAAATAATGCAATTGAGTTGATTAATGAATATTTTCAATTCCCTACTCAGATCTTTTGTCATATAGAAAATAATATTAAAATAAATATATCCATACAACAAGTAAAAAAACCCTGTCTGATCCGTGAGAGTGTTGTTAGGTATCGTATTAAGAGTCTATTTATGTGATAATTTTCAGAAAAAAAAGAAAAAAAAAATCTCCACATTTTTTTTCGACGGGTAATTTTACCGGGTTATTACTTGGGCCGTAGTTTAGCGGGTGTCTACAAGTCATAAATTATGACCCCTGTTGAAAAATTCAAATTTTAAATGGGATTTTTAAATAGCAATAACTTTTTTATTTTCAACAATAATATAATAAATAAAAATATTTTTGGGAATGTTATTGCAGTATCTATGTGCCCCTTTCGGATCGGACAGGGTTTTTTTTACATATTATATGTATATCTTATTAATTTATTATTATTATTCTCAAAGTTTAATTTTAAAAAATGTCATAAGAAAAAAATATTAAAATGAAAATAGGTTTATTTCGGTACACATGACGCAAAGAAAGGACACAAACAGGAAAAGAACAAGTTGGAATATGCGTCACAACCACGCAAAACGGCCAAATATCGTCATCACAATGTCTTGTTTACTACTTTTATTTTTTATTTTGGCTCCTTGCAACTATTTCCTAATTTATATAAGGTCCCAATAAAATAAATGGGACAAAATTTAACACAGCGTCCAGTAAGTACGTCTAACCAAACATTTCCATGCAAAAAACACTGATTAAAGTGATTTTATTTTGACCTAAAATAATTACTTAACCAACATTTTTTGTGTATTTTCGTTAGCAGATTTTTTTCTTGTAAGTTTCCAATGCGTTTTTATTATTATTATTTCTTACCATTGTCCTTATTTTGGTGGTCTGGATGATTTCTAAAAGTTTGTTCATATATTTCAATGGGACCTTAAATTATATGTAAGTAATTAGTTATTATTTAATCGTGCTTTTGTATATTGTGCTATGTCTTCTGTGTGTACGAAATAAATGATCTATCTATGTATCTATCAAAGAGACTGGGCGAATTTGTATGGGAAGTAGTCTATTTACCAACAGCTATATGATTTTATTTTGAAATTTATTTACTGGATGGCAGGGACATCGACGCGCAAACTGTTACCTACCATGGATTCAGTACACGATTCTGAACCCCCTGCGTTGAAATTTTTAGTCGGTTATTTAAAAAAAAATCTGCTGGTTCATAGAAAAGTGCAATACCTACGCGGTCAAAATGTATGTAACAGCAGATTTTTTTTAAATAACTGACAAACAATTTCAACGCAGGGGGGTTCAGAATCATTTACTGAATCCATGGTAACAGTTTTCGCGTCTATGTCCCTGCCACCCTGTATACATACACCTCATCTCTACCATTGTGCAAAGGGGTATATCATAATATGACACGGCAATTTTGAGAAAAATACACTTTTATAACTGCACGCTTATTGCGTAATACACGATCAATCATAATTTGAATAATTTCGAAAGAGATTGCTATCCATTACTTCTTAAGTTAAAAAAAAAATCTGCTCAACAATGTAACGCAATGAATGTTGTTGAACTGTCAAAATTAAACAGATTAGTCTAAATTTTTTGCCGAAAATGTTTACGCAATTAGATAGCTGGATTAACTGGGCAAATTTTAAACTGAAATTACATTTTAACTGTAATTTATGACGAAAAATGCAATGTATTCTTATTTGTTTTTTAATTTGAGTTTGAAAATTTTGATTGTATTTTAATTTTGATTTTAATCTTATTTTATTGAATTTTACATTGTTTTATTTCAATTCTATTTTAATTTTATTTGTAAATGTGTATGCCTATTCTAAAATAATATGAGTCAATGTTACTCGAAATAAATGATTTGAATTTGAAATATCACAACCATGTCGCTATTGGTTCATAGACCACTTTTGGCCAGTCTCCTTTTAAAGAAAACTAACGATTAACACTTTAATTTGATAGCAACTGTCAAAGATCTACGAATGACAGCCAGCACCAATGGCTTAACGTGCTTTTTGAGGTACGGAGAGGTCTTGGTATGTAAGGATGGTCACCCATCCACGGACCAACCCCAGTAAGCGTAGCTTAACCTGGTCGATCGACTCGTGCGACTGTTATTACTTAGCCACAAGCCCCTTGAATTATGAAAGTAGACTAAATTAATAAAAACAAGTTGCTGTCCCCGGCGAATAAAATCGTAATCGTAAAAACCAAATTATGCAGGAAAAATTAAAATCAGCTTTTTATACGTAGGTAGCGGAATTGTTCAAATATCAAGAGAAAAGTGATTTTTTTAAAATTCATTACAATACACCTTAAAATCTCGTAACTTCTGAAATAACCGTAGGAAATTAATGAAAAAAATTGACAGAGTGTAATCGGACCTCTAAATATCGAATATGCAATAAAGTTAAAACTATCGTAATAGCACATTACCATTTTATTCGCCGGGGACAGCGAAGTGTTATTATTTTTTTACTTCACCTTTTTCAATGAGAACATTGCTTTAGATTCTAATCAAGTCAAATATTTCATGAAGGATATCTTATTGCATTTTTAATTAACACTGCTTTATTTCATTATGTACTAGATACCTAAGTGAGTTTATATGTATGTAGGAGGTAATCTTCGGAACTACGATTCGATGCCGAAAATTCTTTTACTAATAATGGAAAATTACAGTATTGTCGAGTGTTATAAGTTCATAACCATAAGATATATTTTATGATAAAACAAAAAATTTCACGCGTGCGAAATTGAGGGCATTAGCTATATGTAAAATATAGATAAAAAATAAACCGGCCAAGTGCGTGTCGGACTACGCACAATGAAGGGTTCCGTAGTTCGGATGAATTTATCCCAAATACAAACTTAACATTGTAGTTGAAATAGATGTTCGCCCATACATTCCAACTACAAATGTAAGTTTGTACGCACAATATTGAGAGTTTTACCATTTTATTTTAAGACCATAGACTTCTTGTAAATTTTCCTGTAATTTATGAGTAAAGAGCCATACTATGTATATTTTTCAAAATTTTAGGTCCAATAGTTTCGGAGATAACCCCGAGGAATGGTAATTTTTTATTGAATTTCTTAAATATATTTTAAAGTATTTATTTTAAAATTATATAAAAAATGTGTTTAAGATCCACGCAACAAGTCCTTTCATTTGATATATCACACGGTACTGTTAGCAAAACTTTATTTTTTTATTTGTTTTCCCCTAAAAGTGACCCGGGTCTATATTCAAAATTCATTTATTTACGTTACACGTTCATGTTTGGGTCACAGAAATACATATGTGTACCAAGTTTCAACTTAATCGGTTCATTAGATTTGGAGCAAATTGTGACAGACAGACGCATATTACAAATTAGAGGATTATATCCAAGATAAGAGTGCTTGGGAACATGCTGGTCTTACTCCATAGGACAATTTAGAATCAAGACAAAATCAAACTGGTTTTTAATTGTAAAATTGATTATTTTGTGTTTTATGACATTGATTTTATATTCTGTGATTACTTTCTCACACACTGACTTATTAATTACAAAATTTTAGGAAAATCGTCTACTTTTCAATGTTTGTAAATATGTGAACACCATGTATCTATCACATAATAAATTATATTATCTGTCGTTGCTTCATTTTAAATTTTTTTTACCTATTGTGGTATAGTAATTTTAATTTTATTCTAGGTGCATCGTCTTCACATATAATTATTTAACTAATGTACGTGCATATACAAACAATTGTAAAACATTTTAAAAGAGTAACGGTGGAGTTTCTTGCCCATTCTTCTCCATACGAAAACTACCTTTTGGAAGGGGCGACTAGAATCAATTTTAATATTTTGTAAATTTTGACGTTCAAAAGTGCCATACATGGGCCTATTTGAAATAAATTATTTGACTTTGACTTTGAGATAGTAATAGTAGTCTTTGCTTTGAGACAACACACGAGTGATTCTATAAGGGTTCCGTTTTTTCCTTTTGAGGTACGGAACCCTAAAAACTGTAATATCTTAACACTGATCCTTTTTTTGTGTTCACAGTTCGTCGGAAACTTAAAAAAATATATATTTACCCCGATTACTCGAAAACGGCTGGACTAGTTGGTCCCAAAGTTTTTGAGTTAGCTTCAATAATACGTATTTCGTACTTAGTCTACGTGGATGATGTTTTAATAACCTCCTGTCATTATTATTTACATAGCAGGTAGTGGATTTCGAATTTGTGTGAGGTAGGTAAGGTACAACAACAAAAAATAAAAAACATTTTTCCAAAAAAAAAAAAACCTACCCGCTTAAAATAAAAACATTACAATTTTTTTTAAATAATTTTAATTTCTAAAGTCGGTGGTAAAAAACGAAAATACGAAACCGCGACTCCGACTTCCGAAATTAAAATTATTCTTATTTTCACTTTGCACTGTTTTTTTTTTTTTGGAAGTCTGTTCTTTTTTTTATTATTCAAACAAAGAAAGGATGTTATTTTAGTTATTTTCCCTTAGATAACTATATTAACTGCCTCGTTGGTCTAGTGGTCGCAAGCGCTACTGCTGAGCATGAGGTCCTGGGTTCGATTCCCGGGTCGGGCAAAGTGTTATTGGGTTTTTCTATCTGGAATTTCTCAGTAGCAGCCCTGAGTCTGGATTTGTGCCCGGTTGTTGGCAATAGGCTCGCCCCCTATTACATGGGACTTAAACATAACTGGCGAAATGTTACAGGTACACTTCTGCCCAACCCTTCGGGGAAACAAGGCGTGATGTTATGTTATGTTATGTAACTATATTAAATCGATAATTTTTATGGTTTATTTTGAAAATAAAACTTACAATTGAACATAATATTTTACTACTGCATTCTTAAGAATTTGTGATGTGAGTGAACGTGCTTACGTTTAATAATAGTCCCCATTTGTACACAGTGGGTAGAAGTTTTTTTTTATTTGTTTAAGTCTGCATACTGATAAGGTAAGTAGAATTGTTTGAACTTTTACGTATTTTGTTCTCAATTCGAAAACTCAAATATCTGTAACTAATGAAGATTAGACTATTTTATCATTTTATGTTTTGAGCAGGGGTCACTATAATTTATTCTGTGCCTGCAAGTGGTAACGGCCATGACTTCCGAGTTGTAGGTTGAAGGTTCGAAATCAGGCAAGCGCTGTACCTACTTTGTGTAAATAATCTCATCACCACTGCTCTCAAAACGGTGAAGGAAAATATCGTGAGGAAACCGGCATGTCCTAGAACCAAAAATTCGAAGACATGTGACATCTACCAACCCGCACTGGGCCCGCGTGGTGGATTACAGTCCACTCCTTCTCGAAGAGAGGAGACTTATGTCCCAGCAGTGGGCACAATATAGACTTATTATGAAGACTGTTTTGTTACTGTTAGCCTGTACCATCCCAGTACTGGGCAAAGGCCTCTCCCCATGACTTCCAGTGCTTTCGATTCAGGGCCAAGGTGGACCACTGGTCGTTGGATATCCAGCTCGTCTCGCCATCTTCTACGGGGTCTGCCGCGACGTCTTCTATAGCTGTCTCAGGGCTCCACATATATTTTGGCCCAAAACTCATTGGGTGTGAAGTTATGACGTTATGAATGAAATGGTTCTATTTTTAGTTTACTAAGGTAAACGGCTCATTTTTTTTTGGTTGTTTCCTTCTTAATTTTTTATTACCGAAATACCTACATTTTAATTATTAAATGTTTCTGCATTGTTTTATTTCAGTTTTTAATTTAAATAGATCTATGAAAATGTTAATAAGTGATTGCTGTGGTAATTATTTTTTAATGTAAAAAAATAATTTCACTCAGTTGTATAATCTCAATATTAAATAACTGCTAATTGGTTTTGCTACGAATTTAGGAAATTATTTTCAATGCCCAGAATATGCTTGTTTTTTTTTTAACAAGGCCATAATGTAAATTTTAATAAGAAATAAAATAAAAATAAATAAATATAAAAAAACCACTAACCTTACGAAAAAAGAAATCACCAACAAAATAGAACCAAACTCACAAAACAGTCATAATCAAAACAAAAAAGTCCATGCACAAAACAAAACAAAAATAAAACGAACACAAAAATAAATTTAAATCGTATTATCGATTAAAGTATTTAAATTTCGAATTCGCGCGCGCACTCGGCTTGCCTCGCCGTGGTCTATTGCGAAATGCTGCGTTTAACCTTAGCTCGTACCATTCATCTGTACATACGGCCTTTGCTTATAATTTTAATCCACGAACCGCTACTTAGTAACGTGAATTTGAATGTCGAAGGGCTGAGAAAAAAATAATATTCGGCTTTATGGAATTGTTTTTTTAATTTTCACGTTGACACTGGTCGAATTGAGGATGTAATTTTGTTAAATTTGCTGCCTTGGTACAATTTTTTTACGATGTTTTTTTTTAAATCAATGTTACATGAAATAAATGGTTTTAAATTCTGTATTTTTTATTTGCGTTTGTTTTATTATATATTTTATAGATATTTTCCTGGTGTTCATTTATTTATATTAACTTCTCACAAACAATTAAGTTACAAAGGCGGACTTACTGCCTTAAGCATTACGAGTACCAGTCAACCAAGGGTAGTGAAGAGATAAGATGGCAGGTGCTCTGTTTGAGAGGAACATAATAATAATAAGTATAAAGCAATCATTGTGCCGATAGTCGTGACGGCCAATGGCATAATAGCCAAGAGCCTCGACCAACACCTGAGGAGGCTCTCGTTAGGCAGCTGGATCAGGGGCTTGATCCAGAAAGCAGTACTCCTGGACACGGCGCGTATTGTTAGGAGGTTCCTCTCTCAGGAGCCCTGACCACCGGTAGCTTGGACCCTGTTCCCGACACCGGTGGGTGACTATTTTTTATATTTTTAAATGTTTTATTAATTTTTTTATAAGAATATTTAAAAATGTAAATGGTATGTTTTGAAATGAAATAAAGGAAATAAGTATAAAATATTAAAATTATTAAGTACATTTCGAATAATAAATAAAATAGATAAGAACACAAGTATATAAATAGGTTATAGATAAACTTATAATATGTATTTAGATAACTGACAACTATTATTAACGGTTATTAGGTTATTTCGACGACACGGTTGGCGCAGTGGTTAAGCGATTGACTGCTGCGCCGCGTGTCGCGGGTTCGATTCCCACACGGAACAAATATTTGTATGACCTATAAGTAGTTGTTCTGAGTCTGGCTGTTTGTGTATGTGAGTTTAAATGTTTGTAAACGCACCTCACAATACAGGAGAAATTCCTAGTGTGGGGCAAAGTTTTAGTTAAAAAAAAAAACGATGTTAAATATTTATGAAATTTTAGTTAAAAAATAATTTGTAGGCGAGTACTGTCTGTATGCTTGTGTGTATTACGAGTATCACAATATTGCAGCAAAGTTTAAAATCAACTTGAACACGCGTCCTTCTAACGTCAGTGGCGAGGCATTATCCTTTCATCTTGTCAAATACCTATTTATTTTACGTGTATTAATGACTAAATTGTAGGAATATTTCTTTCGGTTCACAAACAAAGAAGTTATGCCCGAACATTATACAACATGTATTAAAAAAAATCCTGTCCGATTCGTGAGTGTTAGGTATCGTACTGAGAGTCTATTTATGTGGTAATATTAAGGAAAAAAGCAAAAAAAATAAATTTGCCACATTTTTTTTTCAATGGGTAATTTTACCGGATAATTACCTTGGGCATAGGCGGCCGTGCGTCGTTTATAGATAGTGCAATCCACAAAGACGCGCCCCACTCCGCTCCGCGCCGTACTAGAGTTCAGCTTACAGTACAGTAATCGCGGAGTGGGACGCGTCTTCGTGGATTGCACGGACTGTAGCGGGTGTATATGTCACCGTATAATTATGAACTTCGTTAGTTTATAATCTATCGGTATTATTTCCGTTAAATTATAAACTGTTGAAAAATTGTGAACTGCAACGAACCGTTTACAATTTAACGCATTATTTTTCGCTAGTTTATAATCTTTCCATGGGAAACCGAAAAATTGTGAACTGGTATCAAACTTGCTTGCGACGTAACGCACCTTGCGCTAATATTAAATAGCCTGCCTGGCTGCGAGCAACTTGGAAGTAGCGCTCGCTAGGCTCGCGCGCGGTTGGTCACAGTTCTAACCTAACCTAACCTATTTCACCCAGTTCACAATTTTTAGACAGGTTATAATCTAACGGAAATAATTCCGACAGATTATAAACTAACGGTTCTCACAATCTTACGGTGACATATACAAGTCATAAGTTATGTATGACCCCTGTTGAAAATTTGGGGTAATTTTGGTGGGTAAAAAATATATTTTAATATAGAAATGACTTAAAGATTTTTTATTACTTTAAGGTAATATTATTGCAGTACCTATGTGTCCCTTTTGGATCGGACGGGTTTTTTTAAATTTATTGTATACTCCATTTGAAATAAGATTAGACATTTAAATAAACCTTTTTTACAGTCCGATCAACCGATTTTGACTTCTATTGCGTTGTTGGCATGACTAAATGGTAGCTGCAGTAAACAGTTGGTATTGTAACCACTTTTTGACGTGACAACGTCTTATAAATTGGTTTGCCGGGTGACACTTCAAGAAACTGCGTTACGCTCCGCTCACGTTATGCGCTCACAATGAGAGCGAGTGAGAGGCACGCGTGCATGGTTAGCCCGCCTAAGAGCGAGAGAGACAGACATAAAAAGTGAAAGGCACGCGTCCCTTCCACTCGAGCACAGTTAGCCCGCCTAAGAGCGAGAGAGACAGAGCGAGAGAGAGAGAGTGAGAGAGATAGGCATACACACCGGTTCATGTGTATAAATAAATGTTTTAAATTGTTACTATTATTTCATCCTTCTTCCTACTATACGAATGAATATTCACATTAAAATTATTTTACCACTCAAAGTCGTTGTCACGTAAAACTTTCGCCCGTATACCGACTTTACAGGCAACCAATTTTTTTTTCTTTTAATGCCATGCTTATGCCTACGGTATAGAAGTCAAAATCGGTTGAACGGACTGTAAAAGAGGTTTATTTAAATGTCTAATCTTATTTCAAATGGAATATAGATACTTATTGTCATCCATGAAGACGGGTCGGACGGTACAGCTAGTAAAGTAATCGCGGAGTGGGGCACGTCTTCTTTTTTTCATTTTTATGGCATCTTGCAGGTCAACCTAAGAGGTTGTCGGCTGCTTAACCGGACTTTCCTCTGGCTGCCTCAATAAATTAAGGCTTCCAGCCAGGGCATAAAACTCAGAAACTAAGGCCCGGCGCCCATTATCGGCATCGGCAAAAGGATCCTTCGGCATCCTACATGCAAGCGCACACTATCGGCAATTATGCTTTGGCATGCTGCAACGTTCTTAGGGATGACGAAGCGTCCTTAAGGATGCCGCACCGTCCTCAAGCTTGCCGAAGCGTCTCAATATTTCTCTTCAAAACAGTCTCAGAGTTGTTACAAACTAGTCGCGGCGGGCGACGTCGTACCGAAGGATCCCGAAGTATCCCGAAGCAGCCTGAAGCAGCCTCAAAGCTGCCGATGCAGTAGCCTCAAGCATACCGAAGCGGTATTTTTGTTACTACGATCATATATCATGGAAATTTCTACTTTATTGCCATGAAATTAATGTATAATGCTTTTTATCACCTAAAATCCTCAGCCGTGCCGATGCCGATAGTGGGTGCCGGGCCTAAGCGACTACACGCTAAGGGCACCCCCTGTGGGGTATGTACGGACCTCGGCTTAGGGCGTCGCTGGTGGAGGACAGCAAGGGACAGGCTGGATCGGATTAATGGCGCGTCTTCGTGGATGGCACTATCTGTACTGTATATAACAGACGAAATGAGAACCTCCTCTTCTTATGAAGTCGGTTAAAAAGAAAGCAATTGAGTAGATTTTAATATTTTCCTACTCGGCTCTTTGATCACTATGAAAATTAGTAGTAATTCATTTTAATATGATCTATTTTCTATCTATATTTATACAAAAATCTATTTCTGTTCATTAGTCTCGCTAAAACTCGAGAACGGCTGGGCCGATTTAGCTGATTTTTGTTTTGAAATGTTTGTCGTAGTCCAGGGAAGGTTTAAACGGAAAATATGGAAAAACACAAAAAAAAAATATAAAGAAAATTCACGTTCTCATGAATTTTGTGTGGATCGGCTTTTTTGATATCTCGGTAGGTAGGTAGAGTAGGTAGGGTAGGTAGGGTAGGTAGGGTAGGTAGGGTAGGTAGAGTAGGTAGGGTAGGTAGGGTAGGTAGGGTAGGTAGGGTAGGTAGGGTAGGTAAGGTAGGTAGGGTAGGTAGGGTAGGTAGGGTAGGTAGGGTAGGTAGGGTAGGTAGGGTAGGTAGGGTAGGTAGGGTAGGTAGGGTAGGTAGGGTAGGTAGGGTAGGTAGGGTAGGTAGGGTAGGTAGGGTAGGTAGGGTAGGTAGGGTAGGTAGGGTAGGTAGGGTAGGTAGGGTAGGTAGGGTAGGTAGGGTAGGTAGGGTAGGTAGGGTAGGTAGGGTAGGTAGGGTAGGTAGGGTAGGTAGGGTAGGTAAATTTTAAAATCTTAAACATGCACATTCATTGACTGTTAGGCGGAACGAAGTTTGCTGGGTCAGCTAGTAAGAGATAAATAACAAAAGCACCACGGGTCGATCAAAGGTTTAAGTACGCTTGCTGCGGCCACGGTAACCATCCATTACATATCCTATCCTATCCCGCCGTGCCTCGGAAAGTACGTTAAAAGAGCATTTATTCTGAAAGTGGGCAACGTCGCAAATAGATGCCAAATATTTCGCTGTTTTGATTAATTTGGCAATATTACTGTGGTAATAAGAAATGTGGCTAACTAGCGAACTAGAATATTAATAATGACTTGCAATTATAACATTGAATTTAATGTTGTAACCGTTTTAAGTGTAAAAAGGCATTTGGAAAGTTTCCAAATAGTTTTTTTACATTTAAAGCTAAATATTCGGTGTTACGATATTAATGACCGCATTTCATAATCAACATTTTATTTCTTAATTCCATAATTATATAGTAATATTGCCAAATTAATCAAAACAGGTAAATATTTGACAGCTATTTACGACGTTGCCAACTTTTAGGATTTAAACCCTCTTATGCCGTTGGTCCCGGCTGTCATATAAAGATCTTTGACAGTCGTTACGGCTAGTCAGAAGCCTAACAGATGTCTGACTAACAGTCTTACCAAGGCGTATCGTCTTACTCAGTAACTGGGTTGTGGAGGTCAGATAGGAAGTCGTTCCATATAAAATACTAGTATTCAGCTGCATCTGGTTAGACTTGAAGCCGACCCCATAATAGTTGGGAAAAGGCTAGGCAGATTTCCATAATTCAAGCGAAATAAAATGTTAGTAATAGAATAACGGACTATAAAAATACTATAGCAAAATTAAGGTGCAGACACCAGCACATCAAGCTACCCGAAACTGTCAAATTTTCCCAATCAACTTTGAACCTTAAACTTCAGCGATAAAATTGAAAATCTATTAAACAAATTTGACAGATTGTAGTAGCTTGATGTGCTGGCGTCTGTACAGTCAACATCAAAATAAAGTATTAATTGTTGGTTTTCTTTAAAAGGAGACTGGGCAAAAGTGGTCTATGAACCAATAGCGACATGATTGTGATATTTCCCCTTGTAAATCCTGTGTATTATTATAAAAGTGTATTTTTCTCAAAATTGCTGGGTCAGATTGTGATGCCCTTTTGCACAATTGCAATTGACAATTGATTTGTTTATAAAATTTGAGATGATGTTGTGGCGTCACGTATTGTGAATTTGTGAACGCACATTAGTATACGTGGCGTCGCCTGTTAATTATAAGTAGTCAGGAACGCACCCTTCTAAGTGGCAACACGAAGCCACGGTTCGGGGCGTTACCTACAGCGGGCCTTTTTAGTAGCGTCGCTTGTTAACCGTCGCGGGACAGACTAGATATTACGTCATTAGTATTTTGTCCCTACGATTCTAATTAGTTATAAGTACTAATAGTGTACCTAACGTTAGACCTTCATACGTGTGACAATTATATGATTATTTCTGCAAGTTGAAGTTTCTCTTCCGCTCCTTGACTCTGTTTCACCTCCAATACGCGTAAAAGGATACAGGTGGAATACCTTCCTCCTATGTCCCTAAAGTGGTAACCCCGATGTTATCTGCGATTGCGTCAACCTGAGGCGAATAGCAGCAAGCTACGAGTTGAACTTGTACCGCGTCTGAGCTGAACATACAATGAAGAGGAAGCTGACCACGCCCCGGACACTCTGGTGCTGACGACTCATCGGAACCTGCGGACTGCGAGACTTCGGCTTGCCTTATTCGCACAGTTCCCGCTTTCCGTCCGTCTACCAGTGCTATAGTATTCTAAAATCGTTTTTAAATTCAAAAGTGCTATAAACATTTAGTGATCAAATCCAAACAGATTTTTTTTTTGTGAGTGCGCTTTCTATTTTTAGACATTTCGAGCGGTCGACCCGACTCAGGTAGTCAACCGGAGCCGCTGCAAATTCGTTGAAATTCGAGTTGAGCACATTGCACGCCCTCTGTCGCTATCCGGCGACAACATTTGACACTCGAATGACAGCTGTCACTACTGACAATTGTTGTTGTCTTCAACGTTCCAGTCCACGCAAGTATTGCTCATGTTAATATCTTGAATATATCTCTGTTTCGCGTTTACATTTTTGTTCATCATTTCGCGTTTACTTTTGTTTACTTATTATGTAGTCTTTCTTTACTCATTATTATTTACAAACTTTAAATCTATTCTAGTTTTAGAATGTTTTTCTTTTATTATCTTGTCAATTTATAAAATTGTTTCTTTTCACAATTGCATGTATACCTTCTGTCTACATTGACTTCAAGTATAACCTTTTTTTTTACATGTTAAATTTTTATTTATTTTTGAAGCTCATTGGTTTTGTTTGTGATTGTGTTTCGTTCTAAGATTTGTATGTGGTTATTTTTGTAAACATTATTCGTTCCGCTGCCCACCCACGGTTAAGGATTATTGTAACGGCTGCACATTTTAATTCGGTGTTCTGCGTATTAGTTCGTTTATTCCTCATTCTTTACAACCGCGCACCTTCTCTTAACCAATCTACGTCCCAAAGCTGATTGACATGGCTGACAAACTTCAGGAACGCTTAGCAGCGCTTGAAGCTGAAACCGTAGCTCTACGCGCCCTACAAGTGCAGCCTAAGCCTCATTTCACCACTGCTGGGGCAGTTTCTGTCAAGCTACCACCTTCATGGACTGATAGAATAGCGGACACCGCTGACAAAATTGTTGAGGTTCAGCCAGGACCTGCAAACATCTACGAATCAGCAGTTACACCTTTGTCCGTCCTATTGGTTGAACGAATTAAGGAGTTGAGCCGGAAATTAGAATTGTTAACGTCCGAGCGATCCCGGTCTCGTAATAACACCAGATCACGAAGCACAAGCAGACGCAGAACCGATGATGGCCTGGCTGCTAAATACTGCTGGTACCACAAACTGTACGGCCCCAAGCCTAAAAAGTGCATTTCTCCTTGAAACTGGAAGTCGGAAAACCCGATAAGCAGTCAGTAGTGGCGGCAACTGACTGCGACAGCTCACAACCTCCCAGTCGCCGTCTTTTCATAACCGATCAGGAAACCAAACGTCAATTTTTGATTGACACCGGATCGGACTTATGTTCAACGCTCAACTTTCGACTCCGTCGCCAATTCGTCTGGATTTTCGTCGTTGCGGATGTCAACAGCGCCATCATTGGTGCGGATTTTCTGGCATACTACTATTTGCTGCCAGACTGCCGTACTAAGCGTTTGATTGACGGCATTACGAGCCTATCAACCGTTGGCTCCACCGCTACATCAGACCAACCGAGTGTCAAGGCCGTTGCCCCGGCGAATTCTGCTTCTGCACAAGTGCTCGCAGAGTTCCCGGAAATCACCCGTCCTCCTGGCTTACCCAGAATAGTCAAACATGACACCGTACATTTTATTAAAAAAACGGATGGGCCTCCTATTTCTTGCCGTCCTCGCCGTCTAGCCCCTCAAAAATTGTCATCTGCCAAAAAGGAATTTGAGGACATGGTTGATTCTGGCACAGCACGACCTTCCAAGAGCACCTGGTCGTCTCCTTTGCACATGGCCTTGAAAAAAGGACAACACCTGGCGTCCCTGTGGTGATTATCGTGCACTTAACGCCCGAACTGTATCGGATAGATACCCTGTCCGGCACATCAACGATTTTGCCCACAACCTTACTGGTTCTAAAATTTTCAGCACCATCGACCTTGTAAAAGCATATCATCAAATACCAGTATCTGAAGAGGACGTCCCGAAGATAGCCATCGTTACACCGTTTGGCCTCTTCAAAATTTCCTTTCATGACCTTCGGTCTCCGCAATGCTGGTCAAACATTCCAGCGGTTTATCGACGAGGTCACACGGGGTCTTTATTTCTGCTTTCCGTACGTGGATGACATTCTCGTCCATTCAGCTGACGAGGCTCTACACTGCGAGCATCTACATACTCTCTTCGGACGCCTGCGAGACTATGGAGTCATAATCAACCCCTCCAAGTGCGTCCTTGGTGCACAAGAAGTGACATTTTTAGGCTACCACATCAGACCCGAGGGAACTCGTCCTCCTCAAGACCGTGTCCAAACCATCCTAGACTTTCAAGAAAAAAGTCCAAGGGGTGCGTCGTTTTCTTGGCATGCTGAACTATTATCGCCGATTCGTGCCCCGCGCTGCATTGTTCCAGGCTCCACTTATAAAATCTGTGGTTGAAACCAAAGGCAAGGGTGCCAAACCATTTATATGGACACCTTTACTTTTGGAACAATTTAAAGCCTGCAAAGAGAGTGTAGCTAATGCCGCTCTTCTGCAATATTCGATCAACGGCGCGCCTCTCGGTCTGTTCACTGACGCATCCAACGTCCACATTGGCTGCGAATATGGGCCGATAGAGATATCGTGGCCCCCCGGCAACATGGCAACTGAAGGAACACGGGTGGGATTTAGTCCGTAAGAGTCTGACACGCCCTCCTGCTCCACCCAGAGCGGGAGAAGTTATTTGATAATTAATTTGCCACACAAAAAAAAAAAAAACTTCCACATTGGGTCCTGTCTCCAACAACTCATTAACGACAAGTGGGTCTTGCCTTCTTTAGCAAGAAACTGACACATCAGCAAACACAGTGACCGGCTTATTATCGCAAGTTACTGGCTGTGTACGAAAGCATACAACATTTTCGCCACATTCTTGAGGTCCAACACGTGAAAATTTTCACAGACCATAAGCCAATTCTCTACACTTTTATACAGCGCCGTGAAAGACTCCCTCCTGCTCAGTTAAACCAACTGTCTTTTATCAGTCAGTTCACGACAGACATAAAATATATCAGGGGAGAGTACAATGTCGTTGCCGACGCTATGTCACGTGTCGACGCTATCGCTTTTGACCAGGACTACGAAGCCTATCTTACCCCTCCCTTTCGAAGAGAAGTTTTTAACAAGGTCCACAATCTCAGTCATCCCGGTGCACGAGCTAGCACCCTCTTAGTAACTGAACGCTACGTTTGGCCTTCTGTCAATAGGGATTGCAAAGAGTGGGCACGAACTTGCGAGGCGTGTCAACGCGCCAAAGTATCACGTCATAATTTTTCGCCAATTGGAAATTTCGAACTACCATCTGGTCGTTTCAAACATGTCCATATTGACATCATCGCCCTGCCGATTTGCAGCGACTATCGATATTGTTTGACAGCTATTGATAGAACGACTAGGTGGCCTGAGGTCTGGCCAATGCGGACTATCACTGCAGAGGAGGTAGCAGAAACCTTTACACGAGAATGGGTTGCCCGTTTCGGTGTACCGTCAGTCATTACAACAGACCAAGGCACTCAGTTTGAGTCTGATCTGTTCCGCCGAATGACAATAAACTTCGCCACTAAGCGAATTAGAACAACGGTATACCATCCCTGCGCGAACGGCATGATTGAGCGTGTTAATCGCCAACTTAAGGCTGCTCTCATGTGCCACCAAGATTCTTGAGTACGTGCACTGCCTTTCGTCCTTCTTGGCATGCGCTGTGCTTTCAAAGAAGACCTGAAAGCTACAGCTGCTGAATTGGTTTACGGAGAAACACTTCGGTTGCCCGGGGAATTGCTTGTTCCAGTTTCCGGAACTGATACTACAAACGATCCCGCAGACTTTGTTGTACAACTTCGACGTAAAATGTCGACTGTACGACCAATCCCTGCATCTCGTCATACTCAACCATCTTCTTTTATCTTCGAAGATCTCTCGTCAGCAACTCACGTTTTTCTTCGTGACGATACAGTCAGACGCCCCTTACAAACACATTATACAACAATGACTTTGGTAATTACGTCGCTGTAAGTATTGATCGCGTCAAGCCGGCTTACATGGAACATGCCAGTCCAGCAGCCCTTGATCCTCAGACGAATCCAACAAAACCCACATCAAAACCTAAACAGCCCGATCCATCTCCAAACGCAGACGCCAATCCAACAACAACTACAAAACTCCCCTATATTACTCGTTCTGGCAGACGAGTCAAATTCAAGGATTTCCCCGATTTCTGTTAAATCGATTCATCTTTCTCCGTGGGGGGGTGGTGTGGCGTCACGTATTGTGAATTTGTGAACGCACATTAGTATACGTGGCGTCGCCTGTGTTATGTTTATAAGTAGTCAGGAACGCACCCTTGTAAGTGGCAACACGAAGCCACGGTTCGGGGCGTTACCTACAGCGGGCCTTTTGAGTAGCGTCGCTTGTTAACCGTCGCGGGACAGACTAGATATTACGTCATTAGTATTTTGTCCCTACGATTCTAATCAGTTATAAGTACTAATAGTGTACCTAACGTTAGACCTTCATACGTGTGACAATTATATGATTATTTCTGCAAGTTGAAGTTTCTCTTCCGCTCCTTGACTCTGTTTCACCTCCAATACGCGTAAAAGGAGACGGGTGGAATACCTTCCACCTATGTCCCCAAAATGTAAAGAAATCGCTGTCCCCGGCGAATAAAATGGCAATGTGCTATTACGATAGTTTTAAATTTATTGCATATTCGATATTTAGAGGTCCGATTACACTCTGTCAATTTTTTCATTCATTTCCTACAGTTATTTCAGAAGTTACGAGATTTTGAGGTGTATTGTTATGAATGTAAAAAATCACTTTTCATTTGGTATTTAAACAATTCTGCTATGTATTTAGGTTAATAAGATTTTCACAAAAAACTGTTTTTTATTTTTCCTGTAAAATTTGGTTTTTACGATTAGGTACAATTTTATTCGCCGGGGACAGCGAATATATTACTTTGTGTAATTTATTTCATCACCACTGCTCTCAAAACGGTAAACGAAAACATGCAAGGACAACAGTGAGGAAACCGGCAAGTCCTCGAACCTAAAATTCGAAGACATATTGTAACATCTACCAACCTGCACTGGGCCCGCGTGGTGGGTTACGGCCCACTCCACAGATATAGATATACCTAGATAACGCAAGAGCAACTACTTCGCGTGCCATTTTCGTGCCCAGCTTACGTACAATAATCGTAAGCTGCCACTTTCGCGCTCAGTCTGCATCGGTGCCACGCTTGTCGGAAGTCAGTAAAAAAATTGAAAATGGTTAATTAAGCTGTTATAAATTGTAAAAACTGTACAAATGCGAGGAGAAACAATAAAATAAAAGTTTTCTAGTGCTTGTGACGTCATAGTAGGTAGTCAAAAAATGGCACGCTTGGTTTTCATACAGATCGTGATACTTGCGTTATCTAGGTCTATCTATATCTGTGTCTGTGGCCTACTCCTTCTCACTGAGAGGAGGCCTGTGTTTAGTTAATAATGAAAATCATGATCAGGTACAGTAGACCTATGGCATTTTTGTATTTTTTTGTATTTTTTTCACATAATTCAAATCGCAGTAGGTAGGCCACATTTTTTAATTAATAAAGTAAAGTAAAAATGATTTGCCTTTGCAGATTGTAGGGTCATACAATAAGATGTACTAGGTAACAATAGGATATTAAGGGGGCGCCCAACGGTCCACTAGCGCCACTCTTTAAAAAAAAATACTTGAGAGGTGTCAAGGGACACCCGGATGGAATGAAGTTCTTTTCGATTAATTAGTGAAGCAATTGTAATAAAATGAGTAGGTAAGTGAGTGCATACGTCACACACACAGCGTACATCACAGCACCACACAATACCAAAATAGGGAATAATGCGGCGTTTTCCCGTGATTTTAATGGAGCCAAAAGAGAGGTCTTTTCTCTTGATTTCGGGGACCCCAAACTTGATAGGTCTACGACCTCTGGCTCCAAAGTTAAGACCCGGGGGGTGAGGTAGCCCTGATGGGGCACGGGGGATGGGGGGAGAAGAGGAGGGAAGGGGGGAGGTGTGCAGGGGGTGTATCGGGATCAGGGGGTCGCGGGAGGATATCGAGGGGAGGTTCGGGGGGAGGTTATATATATAAGAGAGTTGTAAGATATACTTAATTACAGATATTGGGGGTCAAAAATGGGGTCAAACTCAACTCAAACTCAAAGCATTTATTTCAATTAAACCATTTACAGGCACTTTTGAATTGTCAAGGAATCGGTCAGTCAGAAATAGGTATGAAGCTAGTTGCCCATTCCAAAGCGTAGTAGGTACCTATGGAGAAGAACGGGCAAGAAACTCCACGGACACTCTTTTAAATAAAAAATTGTTACAAAATATTGGTTACATCATTCATGTTGAAATTATACATGTGAGAACAATGTAGAAAGACGTGCACGTTAGAAGCGTCCGTAATAAAAAGATAAAACAAAGAACAATTCAAAAAATTAAAATTAAAATAAAAATAAGAAATAAGCCCTGGCAGCTAAGAGATGACCAGTCCCAACTGACGGCGCCCGTTCACGAACATGACGCAGGTCTAAGGGCCTAACTGAATGTAGGTTCTAGCTGACAGAGCGATACATGGGGGGGGGGGAAATTTTATGAAAACTTTGATATTCCCAGCCGTTTCATAGATATTGAAAATTAAAAAAAAAAAGTGTCGTTACACAATAAAAAACTGTCGTTACAACTTTTGGTCTTAATTTTTTCCGTCTAGCCCCCTTTCGCAACGCGCGATAAGGAACTTCGTTCCAAAAAAATAAAGAAAAGCGGCCACATTCCTCTAGATCGTATTTTGTTGCTTCGTGTCTCAATATGAAACTTTATAAAAGGTATTAGAAAATTCTAGCCACCCTAACCGAGGGTCCTTACTAGCCGTTAATCATAATTCATTCTCAGTCACAAGATATTTTTTTTTTAAAGGAGTGGCGCTAGTGGACCATTGGGCTTCCTCTTAAGGCAGGTTTATACGAGCACAGTAATTTGACAGTATAGTAAGTCAGTCTAGCGCTGACTTGCAACTAGGCTCGTGTAGAAATTACGCGACAAAAATAAGTCAGAACTCGAAGTGACTTATGGCAAAACTGCACTAATGAATAAAAGCACATTCTGTATGGCCAAAAAAATATTTAATAGACTACCCGAAAAAATTAAAATGTTAAATCTGGACAAATTCAAGAAAGAACTATTTAGAATTTTGACTAATAAATGCTATTACTCAATAAAGGACTATTTCGACGACAATTCTATAATTACTGCCTTAGAACACCCTACCTGACCTGTTTTAATGACCTTGAATTTTGTTTGACATTATTATTAACTTAATATTAACTTAATTATGACATGTAACTTAACCATTTGACATCTATTTGGAAATTGATTGTAAATGTTTCACCAATTTGTTATTTATATTTGTACGCCTCTGGGCAAAACATGGAGGATCTATCTATTTATAACACCTCACACTATGTGTAACTTGACCTATGTTTACAAATAAAGCTTTCTGATTTCTGATTTCTGACACTTGTTTCAACCCAGTCCAGTGCTGACTTCGCGTCCTCAAGTCAGTCCAGTTGACTGACCTAACCTTCTATTTTCGGGTCCAGTAGCTTCCCCCGCTTGTCTTACTGACTTACTGCCGATCTACATGAACCAACTAACCGGGTCCGAAATTCCGAGTCACTGGGTCCAGTCACTGACATCGTATTGTAACGGCTAGGGCTGCGCAAGATAGGCTGCGCAGGCCGTTAACTGATAGATAGTAGTTTAGGTAGATAATAAAAACAGCTGGATAAGTTATAGATATAATTTAGATGGGTAGTAGAAGTAACACGGCTAGGTCATGGGTAAGGTCACCAACACTCGAGTTCTGATGAGCACTCGCACACTTAGTTAAGAGCGTTTATTCTGAAAGTGGGCAACGTCGCCCGTCGTAGTGGGAAATGTCAAATATTTCGCTGTTTTGATAAATTTGGCAATATTACTGTATGTAAATAAGAAATTTGGCTAACTAGTTCCCTAGAATATTAATAATGAATTGCAATTATAACACTGAATTTGATGTTGTAACAATTTTAGGTGTAAAAAAAACTTTTTACAAAAAAAACCTACCGGCTTCCAAAAAAAACACTATAAAGTGAAAAATAACTTTAATTTCGGAAGTCGGTGTCTTGGGTTTTGTGTTTTCGTTTTTTGCCACCGACTTCCGAAGTAAAAAGATTTTATTTTTCACTTTTTAGTTGTGGTACCTACCCCACACACATTCGAATACCACTACCTACTACCAGTGTCAGGAACTTATCATATCATCTACATACTAAGTGGGAAAAAAAAAATACGTATTTTGTAGCTAACTCAAAAACTACCCAAGCAAAGTTAATAAAATTTATATGGGACCAATTTGGGAGCATACCCTTTCAAACAAAAAAAAATATTTTCAAAATCGGTCCACAAATGACGGAGAAATCGGTGGACATACCTCCTCCATTTTAGAAGTCGGTTAAAAAGGCTTTTTTACATCTAAAACCAAATATTCGGTGTTACGATATTGATGATTGAATTTCATAATCAATATTTTAGCTCCCTAGTTAGCCACATTTCTTTATTCCATACAGTAATATTGCTAAATTAATCAAAACAGGTAAATATTTGACAGCTATTTAAGACGTTGCCAACTTTTAGGAAGAGTACCGTCCTTGAAAGCACATGGTAGACGTGGGGGCCTGTTCAGCACACCCTCAGCCGATGGTCCTCACAAGATGCTGGTAATGACCATCGGTAGCACGTGTAGACCTGGAGCAGCGGCTCGTAGGTAGCTTGCGGTGGTAGGCCGCAGGTAGACAGGCCTTCGTCAGCCTTGGTAGCGTGCGTAGCTAGTGCACAGCACTGCCACGTGTAAATCAGGCATTCATCATCATCATCATCATCATCATTTCAGCCGAAAGACGTCCACTGCTGGACATAGGCCTCCCCCAAGCACCGCCACTTCGACCGATTCTGTGCTTTCCGCATCCAGCGGATTCCTGCGGCCTTCACAAGGTCATCGGTCCATCTTGTGGGAGGCTTTCCAACGCTACGTCTTCCGGTACGCGGTCGCCACTCCAGAACCTTTCGGCCCCATCGGCCATCCGTTCTGCGAGCAATGTGCCCTGCCCATTGCCACTTAAGTTTGGCAATTCTTCGGGCTATGTCGGTTACCTTGGTTCTCCTGCGGATCTTTCATTTCTAAACTAGGTTTTTGCGTAAACCAGGCATTAGGATAAGTAAATAAAAACTAATTTTAAGTTATAAGTTTTATAACCGCGCTGTCTTGTCTCACAATGATCCCAAAATTAATGTCAAGGTTTGTTTTTACAAGGATGTGACATTAAAACGAGTATATTAATTACTGTCAGGTGCGATGACCGGTGTATAGCACAATATTTTGACTATAAATCTTGAAAACGAATCTTGTGATTAAATGAGAAATTCACATGTTTTTCTTTTCATTATAATAATCTATATTTATTTATTTATTTATTTATTTATTTATTTCCTTTGGAAGACTTACAGCTAAACAAAACAGACTAATAGCTGGAAAATATGACTGACAGCCAATTACCAGTCTTCACATATAATTAACAGAATAATAATAAAAGAAATCTGTGAACAACACAGTTCTGCCAACGAAAACAAAAAACCGCCAAAGCTATACACAACTATACTTACATAATACAATAGGTACTACAATAAATGTGTTAAAATTAGTCTACTGAAGCTAACATAATCTGAGCAATATCACGCATCAGGTAAAAAAGTTAAGGCTCAAGCTCTTTCTGGCCACAGATACACCTGTTGTAAACGGATCGAAGTCATGCCGTACACATACCCTATTAAAGTTTCTGCTTGCACGCACAAGGAATGAGTTCTGCCTGTAGTTATTCGGAGCAAATGGCACACGGAGCGGGGGATTGGACCGCTTCGACCTTCCGGGGATGTTAAAGTAAAATTTAGACAGAATTTCAGGGCTATTAATATTATTATTAAAGGTCTTTAGTAAAAAAACGCAGTCGGAGATCTCACGACGATTAATAAGGGGCAATAAATGATATTTCTTACAGAGTTTAAGGTAATTTTCAGAGTGATACGGTACTCTTTGATGGTAGCATAAGTACTTTATAAATCTCTTTTGGATGTTCTCTATGCGATCAATGTATTTGTGGTAACACGGATTCCATATTTCAGACGCGTATTCCAAGTGGCTTCTGACAAAAGTACAGTATAGGATTTTTAAGGTTTTGGCTTGAGTGAAGCACTTGGATAGCCGCATTATGAAACCCAGTGATCTCGATGCCTTGGCAACAATTGCATCTACATGTGATTCAAAGGTGAGTTTGGAATCGTGATGGACCCCCAGATCACGGATGGAATTAGATCTGGGTAATACTTGATCGCCTAAGATGTAAGATGTGGTTATGATGGAGCGCTTTCGAGAATATGTTATAACCGAGCATTTAATAGGATTCAGATCCAGTTTGTTTCTTCGACAGTATTCCTGCAAACGGTATAGATCATCCTGAAGTACTGTCGCGTCCATCTGCGATGATATTGTGGTATAAATTTTCATATCATCAGCAAAACACAACAGTTTGGATGAAGTCAGACAAGAGTCGATATCGTTGATGTAGATTATAAAAAGTAATGGACCGAGCAATGAACCCTGAGGAACTCCACTTGGTACAGGAACCCAACTGGATATGTAATTATTCAATACTACGGCTTGGGACCTGTTCATTAGATACGAAGAAAACCATCTGAGTAAGTCCCCGCGTATTCCCAGGCCATATAGCTTTGATAACAAAATGCAATGGTCAATTCGGTCAAAGGCCTTACTATAGTCAGTGTAAACAACATCGATCTGCTTACCATTAGTCATGGCGTCGGTGATAAATTCATTGAGAAGTATCAGGTTCGTGACGGTCGACCTACCTTTCAAAAACCCATGTTGAGATGAACTTAATGAATTTTTGAGAGCTGCGTATACCTGATTATAGATTATCCTTTCGAAGACCTTGGCTATAATGCAGAGTTTGGATATCGGTCGATAATTCACCACGTCAGTTTTAACTCCTTTTTTATGTACGGGAGTTATAAACGCCGATTTCCAAAGCTCAGGAACAACACAAGTACCCAGGGATTTTCTGAATAGAACCGAGATAGGGTGGGCAATCGTAAGTGCACATCGTACAAGAAATTTAGACGAGATATTATCCGGACCAGCTGCTTTAGTTGTATCTAACTTGCGAAGTAAGTTAGTAACTTCTTCAACGCTGACCTTGATGCCACAAATATCAGATGCTAGGTTAGAAGATTCAGTAAGAAGGGGAGAAACAGATGTATGACTATTACTAGTATCGAGAAAAGTAGAATGAAAGTATGCGGAAAATGCCTCGCATATAGATTCGCCGGTACGCAAAGCTTCGCTATTATAATGTAAAGTGCTTGGCATTGCATTTGAATTATGACGTTTTTTAACAAATGTCCAAAAATATTTAGGGTTGTCTTTGATAGATTTTTCTGTCAAATTCAAATAGTTAACGTAACATTGAGATTCTAATACTTTGACCCTTTCACGTAGAAGCTTAAACGTTAATTCATCACTTTTATTGCCGTATATCTTAAATTTTGTGAAGTATTTGTGTTTTTCCTTAATAGTCTTGATTAGTGACGAACTGTACCAGGTTGGATACGTTTTATTCCGAAGCAATTTTTTCGGAATATATTTTGTGTGTAAATTCAACATAAATTCATTAAAAAAATCTACTGAACCATCTATTGACCGCGTCGAGAACTCAGTTTCCCAGTCAGTCATACTGATGTCTCTGTTAATGGATTCATAGTCACCCTTATCAAATAAAAATTGCATCCGAGGCGCACACTCCAACAGAGACGTTTCAACGAAATCCGTATTAATTAAAAGTGCCGGATGGTAAATATCAATGGGTACTAGTGGGCTTGAACATTCTGTAACATTAACTATTCGATTTGACAGCACCAGGTCCAGAATCTTGCCATACCCATTTAGCACACCATTATATTGTCTGAGATCCAGGATACATAATTCATCTGTGAGCAAAACTTCATCGTTACTGTTATAATTCCTTGGGGAAAACGATAAGTCATCAGACGGTACCCAGTCAATACCACTCATGTTAAAATCACCGATGACGAGAAATGTATCAGAAGAATTACGAATAATTGTCTGGTTTAATTTTGAGAGGAAGTTAGTAAGTTGTAAAGAAAAAGAAAGACCTAAGTTTTGTTGACATAAATAAATGGCACAAATATGCAAAGTAATATCGTTACGTGTATTAGAACTTTTAACTCGTACGCTGAGCCATAAGTCCTCTGCTGTAGAGTTGAAGTTAGGTTGGCAAATACATGATAATTCCCTACGAGTAGCAATAAGTACGCCCCCACCACGCGTTTGCCCAGTTAAACCATAATCTCGATCACGACGCCATACAATGTACCGATCATCAAAGAATTCGGAATTTAAAACCCCATCCAATAACCAAGTTTCTGTAAGAACGATAATATCATACGAATTTAGTAACATTTGACGATAGAAAGTAACAGTTTTAGTTCTGAGACCGCGAACGTTTTGGTAGAATATATTTAAATTAGGAGACATTGTAAACATAGTATAAATCAGTGTAAAGGATTATCGTAAAACATTTCGTTAGAATATAATAGTCTAAAATAAGGTATAATAAAAATAAAAATTTACAAAGAAGGTATAATGCACAAAATTTAGCGCAGGCGCTAGAATCATACGATGTAATGTAGAAAGCAGCTATGTGAGTAAGCAAGCAATAGTGTGTGGTGCGTGCAAGCGTGAGTGAGACAAACATATTAAGATGCGTTAGAGCTCCAAAGCAAACAGCGCGATAACGAACACAAAGAATAATAATTGTAGCCAAACAAAAGAGAGGTGTCGAGCTTATTAGTACGGCAGAGGTATTAAACCTTTTACAATATGTTATATTGATGCAAAATATTGCACACATGAGCAATTGAGGCGAAGTAATATAGCAATAGGACAAAGAATAACGTAAATGATTAAGGAAGCACACTAGGCAATCTTGTTTAAATCAGATTCTTTTCTAATTATTACTACTTTAGAATGAGTATTTTTCAGTATATGAATTTTTCCGTGCTTAACCCATACGTACTCATAGTGTTTTTCTTTGGCCATGATTTTAACTTTACTCAAAAGCTTCTTGTATTCAACACTCAGATGATCGTTTACATACACACGCCGAGAACTGCCGTGAAACCCGATGTCAGAAGTGGATAGGCCCTTGTCAGCGCGTGCGGCCGCAATAAAATCTTCTTTCACATAACGATTCAAAAAACCAACGATGATCAATTTTTCATTCGAATTAAAAATAGGAACCCTTGAAATATAGTTCACCTGAGTTTTGTCACATGTGTAGTTAACCTTACGGCCGATGGCTTCGATAATAGAATAGAGGTTTTCATCTTTTTTTAAGGGCACTCCCTTGATTTCGACATTATTGAGTCGGGACCGTTGTTCATAATTCGAAAGTTCGAACTTCGTCTTCGCCAAGTCAGTCTGCAAACAAATTACTGTTTCCCGAAGCTTGTCCAATTCAATTACTTTCGATTCAACTTCCGCGAGTCTTGAGCCCAATTCATCAAGTTTCCCACTAGTGCCATCACATGTCAACTTTAGCTGAGCTAACTCATCCTTGATCACTCGAACGTCATCTACCAGAGTCGGTAAATTAAGTAGCTGGCGTTTCATGTCTCGAATCTCACACAGTATGGTTTCGAGGGACGCTGGTTCAGGAGTAAGCACAGCTGGTGATGAAGCTGATGAAGCTCTACACGTGGGGCATTTCCACTGTGCCATTCTAGTGGCACCCAGCTTTCTCCATCCAGCCTCGGAAATGTTTACACACTATACCTAACTACATCTATACCTACAAATAAATAAAATTGGAAGTGTCTGTCTGTTATGTCAAAATAACAGCGTTTTACTAAATGCATATGAAAGTATACGTTACCTACTTACAACAAAAAAACGATTTTTAAAATTTTTCTCTGTCTCTCTGTTCCAGCTAATCTCCGAAATTGTTGGACTGATTTTGACGGAACTTTCACGAGTAACTTGGGCTTACTTTTAATTCAGAAAAAGCATTAGAGCCGACGCGGGCGAAGACGCGGGCAGCAGAGATAAAAAACATGTGTAATTTGACAAAAAATAATAATATTTTATCTACCTACTTTAGCTGCTGACTGTACCTTCAATGCGTTTAGTTGCATAACAAACATTTTTTTTTTCGTTTTCAATGTTTGTAACGCGTTTGGTTAAATTTTAAGGGATTCTTTAATTAAAATAAATTTTAATCTCTTTTTATCTATATTCCAATAAACTGTCCAATAAAATCGTCACATTTTTGACAGCCCTTTTATGACAGCCGCGGGGGAATTTTTGTTCGTAAGGAAAGCTCACTGTAAATAATTTCTTCCCCGTAATTAAGTAGGTACTTTCTCCAAATTATAAGAAGAATTAACTTTAACTTAAAGGTTTTTTCAAGAACAGTCTTTTGCTTTAAAAGTTACAATAATTATTATCTTATTCATTTGTTTGTCAAAAAATATGTTAATATATTTTTTACACGACTGCCATAAAAATTTTGTGCAAGTAATGTTTTCAGGGTTCATGTCTGTAGTTGCTACTGCTACTGAGAGGATTGAGGCCGGTGAAATAACTGGAAACCCTTTTGATATTTGAATGGTGTATTGGTAAAATTACAGTTTTAGGTTACCCAGAACGAGCACGTTCCTTTTCCACTTCTCTTATTGTTCTATAGTTTTTTTTCGTTTTGAAACGTTTGAGAGCGAAAACATAAGCTTCTGATGAGAGATCGCTTACAAGTTCCAAATGAACAGCGCGAGTGACAAAACAAACGAATAAACATTGGTTTACAGTTTTGCTATTTCGTTACGAGCACCACCGTACAATGCATGCTGCGCCACAGCTGCTTCTATTCACGTTAAGAGAGGCTTGGTGGCCGGTCGGCGGTCGAAACCTCGCACGAAGAGTAGTGCATGCCTGCGTTAAGTGTGCACGACTGCGCGCGACCACGGTTAATCCAATAATGGGCAATCTGCCGCAAGAACGCCTGGATCCAGGCTTTCCTTTTCTACGATGTGGCGTGGACTATGCAGGGCCAGTGTTCATATTGACTCGTAAGGGTAGGGGAGCGAAATTACAGAAATCATACATATGTTTATTCGTTTGTTTTGTCACTCGCGCTGTTCATTTGGAACTTGTAAGCGATCTCTCATCAGAAGCTTATCTTTTGGCTCTCAAACGTTTTATTTCGCGACGCGGTAAACCGATTGAGATATTCTCTGATAATGGAAAGAATTTTGTAGGTTTGATGAATGAATTCTCAAAATTTTTGAAAGATTGCTCTGATGATATTAAAGAATATGCAACTTCCCAAAGCATTAAATTTAAGATGATTCCATTTTATGCTAGTCATTTCGGGGGTTTGTGGGAGGCTGGGGTAAAGAGCTGTAAGCATCACCTCCGGCGTGTAGTGGGCAATGCTCATCTCACTTTCGAAGAGTACACTACGATTTTAGTGCAAGTTGAAGCCGTTCTCAACTCCCGACCCTTGACTCCTATGTCCACTGATCCATTTGACTTCCTTCCCCTTACTCCAGCTCATTTTTTGGTTGGTCGTCCACTAACTGCACCTGTACCTGCTGACATTCACGATGTTCCTGAGCGCCGACTTACACGATACCAGAGGGTTGAGCAGATACGCCAGCACTTCTGGAGGCGCTGGGCTAAGGAGTACGTGTCAGAACTGCAGACCAGGAGCAAGTGGCATGAGCATAAAGACGACCTCAAGGAAAACACGCTTGTTCTGATCAAAGATGACAACCTGCCACCATTAAAGTGGAGCTTAGGAAGAATCCTGAAAACTTACCCTGGAAGGGATGGCATATCGCGTGTAGCTGATATAAGAAAGGCAGACGGCATAACTAGACGGGCGTTTTCAAAAATTTGTCCGTTGCCTCTGACTGATTAACTAAACTAGCAGGAGCTGTCGGGCGTTCCTTCTTCTAGTTGGAACCGAGCGCTTCCAAAGCCGGGAGCATGTTGCCGCACTACTTTACTAATTTCACGTCACTACGGTGTCTACGAGAAACTAAACGGAAATCACTAATCGACCGCTGTGATTGGCCGGGCGGGATTACGTGACAGCTAATCAACCAATCAGAAGACGACAAGTGTTTAGTGTGTGGTGCGTGGTCTGGGTTTGTACGCCATGACAGTGACTCTTAAAAAAACTATAGAACAATAAGAGAAGTGGAAAAGGAACGTGCTCGTTCTGGGTAACCTAAAACTGTAATTTTACCAATACACTATTAAAATATCAAAAGGGTTTCCAGTTATTTCACCGGCCTCAATCCTCTCAGTAGCAGTAGCAACTACATAAATTGGTCCTTCGAGCCGGATTGAGGCCGGTGAAATAACTGGAAACCCTTTTGATATTTGAATGGTGTATTGGTAAAATTACAGTTTTAGGTTACCCAGAACGAGCACGTTCCTTTTCCACTTCTCTTATTGTTCTATAGTTTTTTTAAGAGTCACTGTCATGGCGTACAAACCCAGACCACGCACCACACACTAAACACTTGTCGTCTTCTGATTGGTTGATTAGCTGTCACGTCATCGCCGCCCGGCCAATCACAGCGGTCGATTAGTGATTTCCGTTTAGTTTCTCGTAGACACCGTAGTGACGTGAAATTAGTAAAGTAATGCGGCAACATGTCTCTCGGGGTCCGCTAGGGCCGATGCCTGCCGGGGGTGCGAAGAAAACCGATAGGGGAATCGTGGCCCCCGGCAACAGGGCAACCGAAGGAACACGGGTGGGTTTTAGTTAATAAGAGTCTGACGCGCCCTCCCGCTCCGCCCAAAGCGGGAGAAGTTATATGATAATTTCCCAACCAAAAAAAAAGAGGGTTCATAACATAACATAACATCACGCCTTGTTTCCCCGAAGGGTTGTGCAGAGGTGACCCTGTAGTAGGTACACCCACATTTCACCAGTTATATTTAAGTCCCATGTAATAGGGGGCGAGCCTATTGCCATCAACCGGGCACAAATCCAGACTCCGGGCTGCTACTGAGAAATTCCAGATAGAAAACCCAATAACACTTTGACCGACCCGGGAATCGAACCCAGGAGCTCATGCTCAGCAGTAGCGCTTGCGACCACTAGACCAACGAGGCAGTCTCAACGAGACAAGAGGGTTCATGTCTCTACAAATCTAAACTATTATTATAACAAAGAGATTTGTTTTATTTTGTCTAATGAATAAACTCAAAAACTACTGAACCAATTTAAAAAAATCTTTCACCAATAGAATGTTTTATTATCATTGAGTAACATAGGCTATAATTTATAAAGAAATCACGTGGGCGAAGCCGCTGGCGGAAGCTAGCCTTTATATATATAATTATTTTGTAAATGTGTTTGTCACCTAACTCCTCCTAAACAGCTAGACAGATTTGGAAGAAATTTTGTATGTATATTTGAGTGGGTCCCTGGATGGTTTGAAAATACAATTGGACCGGTAGGTGGCGCTGTTCGGACTGGACAACGTCTGTCAGGTCCGCTTGTTTACTGTAAAAAAATATAAGTAAAAACTAGGATAACTTTAAGAAGATGGGTGGCAGAATCATCCCATGCGTTGTTTAACAGAAAATCAGATAAGGACCACCATTCCATTGTACCAATACCAAGTACCTATGGCCACAGAATAAATAATTAGCAGTATTATATCTCGGCAGTGACCTTGAAATAATTACCTACGGCCGCTCGGTAGATACACCTTCCGCGTCCGTGCGTAACTGCGCGCACTCGATACTGTTGCGTACTGGTATACCACTGAGATTTCAAAGCGCGTCGTTTCCGCCGTTTTCTATGAAGATAGAATACTGTACTTGTTTATACTGTGCTATGGCTAATTAGTGACTGTTTATTAAGGTTTTGTTGAATGTTGAATGTTCAGCGGCGTAATTAGGTAACACACATAAAATGACAATTAATCGCAATGGGTTTCATATTGACAGTTCACTGCGTTCATTGCGTTGTTGAGCAGACGAATTTTTGAAACTTATAAAACAATGGATTATCAGTCTTGTGTGATACGCAATAGGGATGGCAACCAAAAATGTTAAGCTATTGCATAACTTTTATCGCGGGCTTTGAGCGTGGCGACCGAATCAAGAAATTCCGTAACATAACGAAAATAACGTAACGAAAATAAAACCTAACACCCCCCACTCCGCCTACCATGTAATGACGTTCCCATGACAACATCACGTTGTCATGGGAACGTAATTTTTGTTTTATGTCATCATCCCAAGTGTAGCGTTGACAAATAGGAAGTATGGAGGTTACAAATGCTATGCAATAATAGCTTTACCGCGGCAGTCCCCGAGTGCCACACGTTTTTTTTTTTATGTGGAAACTTCTTTAGGCGCGTTGGGCATTTTCGAGATGGGACTAAACCATTGATTTCGCGACACTGTTACCGAATTTACCGACACCGTGGAGTAAAAGACATCAACACGTTGATCCCCGCGGTGCGTGGAGTAAAAGACATCAACACGTTGATCCCCGCGGTGCGTGGAGTAAAAGAGATCAACCGCGGTGCCGATTTTTTTTCAAGATTTCACTTCTGTCGGCCCTCCCGGAGTGCCACTGTTTTTTTTTTGTAAAATATTGGACACGTATTTTTTTAAATACATTATCAAGAGATTACGGCGATACATTGAGTTAAAATGTGCCATGACGTCACGAGTGTGTAGATTAATTTTTACTTGTGATGCGAGCCCCACTCCCCAACTTTAATGCGTTTTATCCAAGTAGTTTTTTATTAATATGATAAAGCAAAAAATACGTGTCTAATATATTTTTTTTGTCTGACTGACGGACTAAATAGAATTTCTTTTTTTTGACCCAGGCATCATCCCTATTAGGGTGCAGCAGCAGACATTTACGGAAATCTGATAAAAAAAAGAAGAAAATATTCAGTAGGTAATCAAATACTTATCATCTAATTAGCCTTTTTCTTAAAACAACTGAATACCAGTATTTTACATCGAGCGACTACATATCTGAACTACACAATCCAGTTACTGGACAACACGACATACCTTGGTAAGAATGAAAAAAAACACATTAAAAAAATTCAAGATCAACCTTCGACAATCACGCAATCGAACTGCTTCACAATAAGGTGATAGTGAAAATAAGGGAAACACGTTACGGTCCTCACGTGTGCAGTCGGGTGATCAGGTTTCTCATGAGCCTGACCTTAAGCGCTCCAAATTCTTGGCAATTATCAATAATAAAAATAATAAAAGTGAAAAACTGGAGCGATGACGAGAAGGCGCGTTTATATGGGGAGAGTCTCTCGCCCGTCGAGAGGCGAGTCCGGTTGCAAGTCGAGAGTTAGAGACCCAAAAAAATAAATAATATTGAATGCAGTTGGTACATTTTGTTTGAATAAATAATAAAGATTCCGAAAAAAAAAAATTATTGACTGTAATACTAAATTTCCAAAAAAAAATACTAAACTTCCGAATAAAATACTAAGTTTCCGAAAAGTCAATTTGTTGCGCTACAAAAGTTAGTGACAGAAACGAATTGCTGCAAAACCGACTCAACGTAGTCTTGTTTGTCCTACCCCTAGAGTGTAATTTAAGCCCACGTAGGCGCGGAGGGGCGGACGCTCGCCGCCCGCGGCTGAGGCTGCAGCCGAAGCTGCGGTGGTAAGCGTTAAAACCATCTGCGACGATAAGCTCGCGTGGGACCGCCGCCCGCCGGAGCCTCGCAGCACCGGAGCTGTGACAGAAACAATGCCTGCTGCATATTTCATGCTCGCTTGCATGCTGCATGCATGGTGTATGCTTGTTTGCATGTTTGAAAAATATTACGTCAGCAAATTCTGTATTGATTTTTCGGAATTTTCAGTATTTTATTCGGTCGTTTCTTTATTTGTATTCGTATAAGTTGTCGGAAAATTTGTATTTATAGCAGTAAATTTCATATTTTGAGTATGCACATATTTGATTTTTTTTCCGGGGCGTTTATTACTACCCATTTTGTTTCCGGGTTTCATAGTATCAAAGTCAAATAATTTCTTTCAATTAGGCACATAAAAGGCACTTTTGAACGTCAATATTTACAAATAATAGAATTGATTCTAGTCGCCCCTTCCAAAAGGTAGTTTTTGTATGGAGAAGAATGAAGAACTCCACCGTTACTCTTTTAAAATGTTTTACAAAATTTTGTACACAATTAGATGTGAAGACGATGCACCTGGAATAAGATTACTATACTACAATGAAAAATGAAGCAACTACAGATAAATTAATTACGTGATGGATACATGGTGCTCACATATTTACAAACATTGTAAAAGTATACGATATTCCTAAAAAAATTACAAGTACTACAATAAGTCAGTGTGTGATTTCAAGTAATCACAGAATGTAAAATCAATGTGATAAAAATAATAAAATAAAATTAGCTATACTTTAAAGTCATCATCATCTACATAAATAGCCTTTTCCCAACGGTTGGAGTCGGCTTCCAATCTAACCGAATGCAGCTGAATACCAGTATTTTAAATGGAGCGACTGCCTATCTGACCTCCACAACCCAGTTACTGAGTAACACGATAACTCTTGGTAAAACTGGTTGTCAGACTTTTGGGCTTATGGCTACCCGTAACGACTGTCAAAGATCTACGACTGACGGACGGGACTAAGAGCTTAGCGTGCTTTCCGAGGCACGGAGGGGTCCCTATATGTAATGTTCAGCCATCCACGAATTGACTGCGGGAAGAGAAGCTTAACCTTCAATCGGCCAGTGTTATCATGCACTAGACTCGTGTCTATATGTATACTCAAGAACGAATCCAAATCTTCACGCCAGCGAGCGCTTCCGCCGCGTTAGCCTAACAATCGGTCAGTATCACTGTCATAGTAAAAGGAGAGGAAGTACGCCATCTTTATACAAACGCACCGCGCGCGGCTTGAATGTGTGCGCCATAGTACGCCGCACGCACACTTAAACAAAATCTCGACCCGTTTCTCAGTGCGCCAGTCGGGGCTAACGCCGCACAAGGTTCGCGCGTCACGGCTTTTCGGCACTGCTAAATGTATGAAAAATGAGTGATAATCGCAGGAGAAATTATTGCTGTGTTTGGGTGTCTAAATAATTCATCGATTCCAGAGTTGTCTCTGTTCAGATTACCTACTGAACAGGAAAGGTAACCAAGTCACTTATTCTAGCATATATATTTTTACTTGATGATGAGATACCTACTTATTTTTTGTTGTATTAGTTATCTATCAGACAGACGAAGTAGGCAGGCCTACGAGTACTTTCCCACTAAAATGTATTAGGTACCTACTTTTGATCTGTCAATTGATATGCCGCTAATGTTTTGTTTACGTTTAGTCATGCCGATTTCTCAGTATTGTAGGTATAGTATAAAGTAACTAAGTACTTACAGTTATAAAATCGTGATTTCAAATATTAAAATTTAGCTAAAAGTGACAACCCTGAGACAGGCAAGTATGGTAGGCAATTATATCGCGGATTGGGCCGGAGATAGCCTACTAGGAACTCCTTATACTATGACACTGTGGCACAAGTTAATAAAAACTTTTTACAAAAAAAAAAACAACCGATTTCCAAAAAAAATACTACAAAGTGAAAAATAAGTAGGTAAGTCGGTGTCTTTAATTTTTAATTTTCGTTTTTTGCCACCGTCTTTATTTACTTTATTTTTCACTTTTTAGTTGTGGTACCTAGCCCACATAAATTCGAATACCACTACCTGCTATGTAAATATTAATGACAGGAACCTATAATATCATCCCCATACTAAGTGGGAAAAAATACGTATTATTGAAGCTAACTCAAAAACTATCCAAGCAAAGTTCATAAAATTTATATGAGACCACTTCTGAGAAATGACCTGCCAAACAAATAAAGAATCATCAAATTAATTTCATAATTGGCGGCGGAGTAATCGCGTAACAAATATTTAAATTAAAAAAAAACGTGTGGCACTCGGGGACTGCCGCGGTAAAGCTATAGCATTTGTAACCTCCATACTTCCTATTTGTCAACGCTACACTTGGGATGCTGACGTGATGACATAAAACAAAAATTTCGTTCCCATGACGTCACGTTGTCATGGGAACCGTCATTACATGGTAGGCGGAGTGGGGGTGTTAGGTTTTATTTTAAGAATCCTTGTAAATATAGAAGATACCGACAGTTGCAAACCTCATTTCCAAGAAAATAAAATACTTACCCTCCCTTGCCTATACATTTTAGAAATATGCAAATTCATTCGAAATTACCAGCACTTCTACACGACAAGAGAAGACATACAGTCTAAATATACATTACGCCATAAAAATAGGTTAAACTTACCAGGTTCTAAGTTAAAAATGCACTCAACAAGTACACTAGTCATGTCAATTAAAATATATAATAAATTACCAGAATTAATAAAAAATGAACAAAAATTGAATACATTTATAAACAAATTAAAACTATTCCTATTATCTAAATGCTATTATTATATCAATGATTATTTAAATGACAAATTTTAATTTACAAGTTTTATAAAATAATTATAATAAATAGGTACTAAATAAGTAATAAAATGAAAAGCCCTCTTCCTCTCTCCTACTTTTGCTGTGCCCGACAGGGTCCACAATGATCATATTATTTTGTTAAACCTACCACCTAAGTTCACATGTGGAAGCAATAAATATATTGAGTATTGAGTATTGAGTATTGAATTTCTTGATTCGGTCGCCGCGCTCAATGCCCGCGATAAAAGCTATGCAATAGCTTAAAAACGATTTGTCCTAAACTAATTTACATTTTTAATTACTGTTTTTTTTTGCTCGGATTCTTCCAATTTTTATACTAGTGTCGTCAGTGTTTACACGTACTTAAGTCGAGTAATTTTATCGACTTTCAATTCTATATAGTTCGAGGCGAGAAACTCTACTCCTGTAAAAGAGCTGTGACGTATATTTCTTCCAAAAATAAAGATTTTTAAAAGGAGGAAGTCACAATAAGATCTCTCTATTTAAAATCTAGAAGGCCATGGCCGATTTAAAAAATGAACATAAAAATATTAAGAGGGTTTATTCTAAAAGTTGGCAATATTACTGTATGGAATTAAGAAATGTGGCTGACTAGGGAACTAAAATATTGATTATGAAATGCAATCATTAACGTAACACCGAATATTTAGTTTTAGATGTAAAACAAGTATTTGGAATTTTTCCAAATGCCTTTTTTACACCTAAAACGGTTATAATATCAAATTCAGTGTTATAATTGCAATTCACTATTAATATTCTAGTTCGCTAATTAATTAGCCACATTTCTTATTTATATACAGTAATATTGCCAAATTAATCAAAACAGCGAAATATTTGACATCTATTTGCGAAGTTGCCCACTTTCAGAATAAACTCTCTTTAAATAAAATATTTTAAAAGAATTTTGTGAAACTGTTCCGGAAATCGTTGGTTTTAACCCAAATTTATGGAACGGTTGTAATTTTTTTCGTAATTATGATGTTGGTCCTGTGGAGAAATTTGTTCTGTTTGATGATTTTATACCCATAAATATGACAACATATTGCAGATGCACACTGTATATGATTTTTATTTTTTCCGTTTTTAATGACAAAAACACGATTGCATTCTTCAAGGGAGATTTGCTGTTATCCCAAAAATATTGTTTAGAAATCTAACATAAACATAACATCGCACCTTGTTTCCCCGAAGAGCAGAGGTCCCTGTAACAGGTACACCCACATTCGACATTTCCACATTTTGTTTAGAAATCTACAAAAAGTGTCCGTATTATGGATTGAGGAGCCATGTCTCATATCGGGTACTACCAATATTTAGTAGTAAATTAGCTGAATTTGTAGGCCCGATCCTGGAATTTGTAGTAAAACCCTTAAAAAGTCTTCTTCCTTTTGTGTGGTTAGTGAATAACCTGGTGTCAGAGTTTTAAAGCCGCCCTTGGGCCTCTGACTTGACTTCACATGCCGTCGAAAAATATCTCTCCGGCATGCATTCCTCACGAAGCTTTCCTTCACCGTTTATGAAACAAGTGAGTAAAAAAGTGGCTCCTCAATTCAGACGATTCATTTAGTCACTTGGATTACCACATATGGTACTTTTAATCCAGGTAATACGTTCCGGTAGGATACCTTTTTTCCGACGTCCACGCAGGCGAAGCCGCAGGCAAAAGCTAGTACCTATTAAGTTAAAGTCAGGGAAATCAATATTTAAGTTCACTAGTTAGCCATATTTCATATTTCCATACAGTAATGTTGCCAAATTAATCAAAACAGCGAAATATTTGACATCTATTTGTGACGTTGCCTGTCACTTTCAGAATAAACGCTCTTAATATTAATGTGAATATGGGAAATGCCCATTTGGTTGAGGGTTGACATTATAGATAAAGAAACAACCACTATTTTTTATATATAACTCGGTTGGTCTTTTATAAATTATTATTATTTTATATATATTTAAATATCTCGGGACCTTAGGGTCCCGGTCTTTTGGAAGTACGAGGGGCCGAAGCCAACTCGCAGAGGCCCCTTAGACAATTTTATATGGAATGAGGCACCAACCGACGGGGCATTTTTTAGATGGGACTAAATCTTTGATTTCGCGACATTGTGACGGAATTTACCGACACCGTGGAGTAAAAGACATCAACGCGTTGATTACCGCGGTGCCAATTTTTTTCAAGTTTTACTTCTTTTGGCACTCCCGGTGTGCCACTGTTTTTTTTTATCATGGAAACTTTACGGTCCATAATTCATTATTTTTCATTTTCTCAAACATATAATCAAACCAGTAAGTAATTAACTAGCAATTTCCTTGTTTAGACACTTTTCAGTACTTTGGAGGACAATGGTAGGTACCTACCGATTCCCTTGTTCACAAACTAAACTAAGTTTAAGTTCAGTGCATCTTTTTCTTTCTATTTCATTAAGAAAAGGACAGAAGTTAAATTTTGGTTTAGTCCTGTCAAATTAATCAGCGCCTTTTTTTTTTTTTTTTTTTTGGGTGGGAAATTATCAAATAACTTCTCCCGCTCTGGGTGGAGCGGGAGGGCGTGTCAGACTCTTACTGACTAAAACCCACCCGTGTTCCTTCCTATGCCATGTTGTTGCCGGGGGCCACGATTTCCCCATCGGTTTTCTTCGAACCCCCGGCAGGCATTGGCCCTAGCGGACCCCGTCAATTCTGCTGACATCTCTTTGAGGCGCGCGTGGAACACAACGCGCCGTCGACCCGGGCTTGGTCCTTATCGGACGGCGAGCTACCCATTGCTCACCGTCCGCAAGCCCGCGCCTACGGTGCGCGGTGGCCGGAAATCTTCCTGCGATTCCCGACGCCCAGGGCGTCTCCTGCTGCGGCGGTTAGGGGCGCGAGGGCGCGAAATTTGCCTCTCCCTCGCGCGCTCCGTCTCCTTCTTCGCGAGCATTACTGCTTCGCAGAAAGAGGTGACGGCCTCCCATTTCCTCTCGCTCCGTAGCATGGCCCGAATCAGGGCCGGACGCGAGAGATCACCGCCGCCGATCGCATCCACGAGGACACGGCGATGCCCTGCCCAAGCCGGGCAGACCTCCACCGTATGCTCCACCGTGTCCTCCGGGCGATCCACACAGTGACGACACCCGGGCGTTTCCTCCCGCCTTATCCTGAACAGGTACCTCCCGAAACAGCCGTGTCCGGTGAGTACCTGTGTCAGGCGGAAGGTGAGGACGCCGTGGCGCCTCTCTAGCCACTCCTCAAAGAGGGGTCTTATCGCCGCAATTGTGGCGTGCCCAAATTAATCAGCGCCTGTCACTACCCCATACAAGTTTAGACGTGATTAAAAACTTGCCTACTAAAATTACGTTAATTTACGTCAAGCACTGATTAATTTGACAGGACTAAACTAAAATTAATCTTCTGTCCTTTTCTTAATGAAATAAAAAGAAAAAGATGCACTGAACTTAAATTTCGTTTAGTATGTGAACAGGGGAATCGGCACCAATTTCGCCCAATAGGTTGAGATTGTGCAGCTAAAAAAAATATGTGTCTGTTATTTTAGACTACTCTCTAACATATATATATATAAATCAAATCGGAGCCGGACAGTTGGGTACCTTTCCTTGTAAGTTACGCGGTATTGTCTGCTCGCAGCAACTCTCGACTCAGTCTTATAGTACAGCAGCTTTTAGAAGTAGTTTCCGTTATGCGGCTTCTAAAGTGTGGAAGAACCTGCCACCACCTCTGCGAGCAATAGAAACGATCGACACATTTAGAAGACGGCAGTATCTCATGGATGCGCAACGGAAGCTAGACATGATCAACCTTAATCTATCATTGATAATTATGAATTGTATCATGATAAGTTATCTATTATTTATTGACGGACAGTCCTTTAGTCCTTTGTTTATTGTGCAACCATGCCATTTTAATTGTTTTGTTAAATACCACTGTATAAATCTTTAATTATCTTTTATAACTTAATTATATCATATCGATTTTATTATTATTTGCGTGATATCTTTATTTAAATATTTACACACACTATAAAACTGAGTATCATCCGTAAGACGTACTCTTAACATAAGGTTCAGTTGAAAACCAGCGTCCTGCACTAGTTATCTGGGCACGCCACAATTGCGTCGATAAGACCCCTCTTTGAGGAGTGGCTTGAGAGGCGCCACGGCGTCCTCACCTTCCGCCTATGCTAACGCAGGTCCTCACCGGACACGGCTGTTTCGGGAGGTTCCTGTTCAGGATAAGGTGGGAGGAAACGCCCGGGTGTCACCATTATGTGGATCGCCCGGAGGACACGGTGGAGTATACGGTGGAGGTCTGCCCGGCTTGGGCGGAGCATCGCCGTGTCCTCGTGGAGGTGATCGGCGGCGGTGATCTCTCGCGTCTGGCCCTGGTTCAGGCCATGGTACGGAGCGAGAGGAAATGGCAAGCCTTCACCTCCTTCTGCGAAGCGGTAATGCTCGCGAAGGAGGTCTGCGAAGCGGTAATGCTCGCGAAGGAGGAGGCGGAACGCGTGAGGGAGAGGCAAATTTCGCGCCCTCACGCCCCTAACCGCCGCAGGAGGAGACGCCCTGGGCGGGAATCGCTAGCCGATTTCCGGCCACCGTAGGCACGGGCTTACGGACGGTGAGCAATGGGTAGCTCGCCGTCCGATAAGGACCACGCCCGGTCGACGGCGCGTTGTGTTCCACGCGCGCCTCAAAGAGATTTCAGCAGAATTGACGGGGTCCGCTAGGGCCAACGCCTGCCGGGGCTGCGAATAAGGGCCGAAAGGGACATCGTGGCCCCCGGCAACATGGCAACCGAAGGAACATGGGTGGGTTTTAGTCAGTAAGACTCTGACACGTCCTCCCGCTCCACCCAGAGCGGGAGAAGTTATTTAATAATTTTCCACCGAAAAAAAAAGGCACTAGTTGTCTGGTATTTATGCTGAACTAGCCCTATTTGGCGCAGGCGTGAGCACACAATACTGTTTTAAGCTTTCTTTGTTTTTTTTTTCTGATTTTTGTTTTTTTAAACTGTGTGCCTTAACCTGTGTCAAATAAATTTATTTTCTTCTTCTTATTATTTTTCGTAATTCGTAATTTTGTTTGACACATTTGACTCAATTTTTTTTTTTTTTTTTTGCCTACTCTTTACTTCATTCATTAATGTTTGCATGCCTAATCTAAGGTAGATACATGGATCCTGCCGGGGTTGCGAAGAAGTCCGAAATCCAGATCATGGCCGCCAGCAACATGGCAACCGAAGGAACACGGATGGGTCCGCTCCGTCCAGGGGGCCTGCCACCAGCTCAAAAGCAGTATTATTTTAATATTACTTCAGTGGGAGAAAGAGATGGAGCTATACGTCCTGTAGAGCTTCGTCTCTTTCCCACGCCCCCTGAGCGGGAGAAGTTAGTAGTAAGTTATTTGATAATTTCCAACCCAAAAAAAAAAGGATTAGATTCATGGATCACATTTTTTTAATACCTTGTGATAAGTATCTACAATATATGCAAATAAATGAACTTTACTTTACGTTAGTTACGCGGTATTGCAGTATCAGCGACGATTTGGTTACTTACTCCAGACCTCCGTGTTGTTAACGTGTATTAATTTAAATGTCCATTTTTATCTTTTAGTGTAGAGTTGTAGACAAAACATTAAATAAAAATAACAAACAATTGGTGTTTTTTATCCTGGTTAAATTGATAGGAGGGTCAGGGACTAGTAGAGTAATTTGAGTTTCGTATTTGATACGTAATTTTTCATTTATTATTTTTAATCATTTATGAAGGTGTATACGCACGAACTTAATTCCAAGCACGTTGCGCTGGTGTGAGTGCCTGTCGGAGCGATATACATCTACAGTAAGCAATATTATCACGCACACATTGACAATTATTGCTTGACGCGATAGCACTACTAGCTTTCGAAAATGTATGTTAAATTTGGAAGTGTTCCGTAATACCAAAAACTATGAATGAAAACTTAATATTTCTCAATTTTTTTATTTTTTTGATAATTTGTAATTTGGTAATATAAGCTATGCTTCTGCAGAAACAATATTATAAATATTGTTGTTTATATACAATACAGAAAAAAACACTATATGCGAAATTAAATTCGTTTAAACTTCATTTTAGAAAAGCTTTTTGAAAAAAAAAGATGACAGGAGGAGCCTAGATTAACATTATCTAAATCCGAATAACAACATAAATTGGTGTAAATATGCCCAAATTGTAAATGATTTAGGTATTACGTTTGTATGAACAATTCACGCGTCGCCGCGTTCTTAACACTGACTAAAATTACACTATGTATGACCAAACTACAGTAACCCCAATTTGTTTTTCAGATTGGTGGTGCTCATTCACATAAGCGGCACGCGTCAGCGGCAGAAACTGAGAGTCAGCACTTTTTTAACGTCAAAATGACATAAGACAGTCTGTCTACACAGGGTCAAATTAAATTAGCTAGCTAAACTCCGGAGACGTGACCCGTATCGATATCTAAACATAATAAAAACAACACAGGACTTATATTGATGATTTTTATTGGGGTCATCAACCACAGGTAGTGTTCTCACTTGAAATATCGTCTAAAAATCTTTTTTTTTCTGTGAACTTCACAAACGTCATGGGTATCAAATCAATATCTAAATACGTTATAACAAAAAACGTGGATTTTCTCAACTCGTACTTCAAGTAAAAACACTATCAGCGGTCACTAACCCCACAAAAAAAACATAAAATCTTTTTATTTTTATTTTATTGGTTTTAAAACAAAAACAAATAAAATAACAAAAAAAAATTATGAAATCTCCACGCGTTCAGCATTGAGGTCATAATTGAGGTTATACTTAACCGGTCGCGCACAATGCTTGTCTGCTCGAATCTCGATATTGACAAGCACACACACTCAAAATAATAGAAAGAGACAGAGCGAGAGAAAGTCGTATGGGCATAACGCTTTTTCCTGAAGGGTGGGCGTTTTTGGGGGACTGTCGAATGTAATTTTGACGTTTGAAAAGTGCTGATTCTCAGCCTAGTTTGAATAAATGACTTTTGAATTTCCTTACGTGAAGATTTCTACCAGTCAACTCCTACAGCAGAAACTTTGTTCCAATAAATCATCGGCAATAAAAATACAATTTACTAAATTTACTATAAAATTAAATATTTCTTTGTATGATTTATCTTTCTTCTGTTATATTAAGAGGTTATCTTCAGTCGGTTAAGGCCATTTAAAAATAAACAACAATAATATATTACACAACAAAATTCAATAAATAATAAAATTATGAAAAGATTAAGTAAAACACGTTTCCGTAACATTACGACATATTAGTTATTGATATATATATATTGTATTCCTACACAGTTTGTTTTCGCAAAGTATTCGACCAGTCCAGTCATCAACGGATTATTATTTTGTTATTCACATGTAATATCATCATTCGATTCCTGGGTCGGCCAAAGTGCTCACTGCCCGATAAAGCGGGTCGACGGCGACGGCGCGTTCTGTTCCACGCGCGCCTCAAAGAGATGTCAGCAGAATTGACGGGGCCCGCCAGGGCCGATGCCTGCCAGGGTTGCGAATAAGGCCGAAAGGGAAATCGTGGCCGCCGGCAACATGGCAACAGAAGGAACACTGATGGGTTTTAGTCAGTAAAAGTCAGACACGCCCTCCTGCTCCACCCAGAGCGGAAGAAGTTATTTGATAATTTCCCACCCAAAAAAAAAAAGTTTCAACCAAAGTGTTAAGGCGACGATAATCGACTTTGAATAATTTTATATTGAAGATCACGTCTAAACTTATTAGATTATGTTTATATTAGTACTGTATAGTGAAATTTAAAAACTGAGAATGACGCAAAATCTATCAAGCATATTTTTTTGAAATCTTCACCATTTTAAAGATAATTTAATTATTGATATTTTATTAATTTATTATACGTGTTTTATTAAAATTTATGTATAATAAATTAGTAATACGTCTAATTTGGGACAGCGCTCCTTGATGGGCGACTCCTATTACTGGCTGGACGTACGACGCGTTGCATAAGCTCAGTACAGAACACGCAAGCTAACTACTCAAGGTCACTGGCATATATCTGCGTCGGGATTGGAAAAATAACAGTTTTTTTTAAGTATTTAAGGTTTTGTCCATTACAAATTTCTCAGTAACAGCCCGGAGTTCCGAGGCGGTGTGATACCTCGGACGGCACGTTAAGCCGTTGACCCTGCGCCTGATCTCTCTCCGGTCGTGTCGGATTGCCGTCCCATCGGACTATGAGAGTGCGGGAAGAGAGAGTGCACCGTGTCTGCGCACACACTTGTGCACTATAATATCTTCCGCGTAGATGGCTAGTCTCCGCTGAGATCGGCAGCCATGGCGCCCATGACCGAGATTCGGTCTGGGGGACTATTATTACAAAGCCAAAAAAAGCCTTACCAAAGGAATAAATGATAAATGATTTTATTTCTGTAAGTATTTGTACAAACACTTTTACACGTCGTCGTAAATCATATTTTTTTAAACTTTTTATGCAACCGACTTCCAATAAAACACTACAAAGTAAAAAATAACTTTAATTTCGGAAGTCGTTATCTTTGGATTTGAATTTTAGTTTTTTGCCGCCGACTGCCGAAATTTGTCGACGTTTGCACGGACGTAATAAAATCGCGGCAATTTTTTTTCATGCACTGGATTTTCAACGCTCTGCTTAGCGCCGAGAGTTGAAAATCAAACAGTGAGTTTTTTCAACGCGCTGGAACGAGAATGCGTCCCAGAGCGTTGGGTTCTTAATTGAAAATCCAGTGCGCAATAAAATTCCGCCGCGATTTTATTACGTCTGTGCGAACGCCGGTTTTAAGTTATTTTTCACTTTGCAAAGTTTTTTTTTTTGTTATTTTTTTTTTTTTGTTTTCTCTTTTTAGTTGTGGTACCTACCCTACATAAATTCGAATACCACTACCTGCTATGTAAATTACAGTGACAGGCACTTATAACATCACCCACATAGACTAAGTGGAAAAATACGTATATTATTGAAGCTAACTCAAAAACTACCCAAGCAAAGATAATAAAATTTAAATGGAACCACCTCTGAAATACGACCTACCAAACAAAAAATAATCATCAAAATCGATTCATAATTGGCGGAGTTATCGCGTAAATTACATCAAAAAAAAAAAAACAGTGGCACTCCGGGAGTGCCGACAGAAGTGAAACTTAAACAATTAAAAAAAATACTTCCAAAACCTTTAAAGTAAAAATACTTGCATAGAACATTGATCCGTAACGTAATATAAATAAAGAGCACAATCGCGTTTACAAAAATGAGGTGTTGGTAACAGTGTCGCGAGTTCAATTGTTTTTTCCCATCTCAAAAACGCCCAACGCGCCATAAGAAGTTTTCACTTCAAAAAAACATACAGTCGACTTGAGAACCTCGTCCTTTTATAAGTCGATTAAAAACTAGATGAGGTCGGTGTTTACTATCTGACTACACTGAGAAGAAAGGCCGCAAAAAACTCAAGAGGTTAAGGGGTATCGTGTTACCCAGTAAATGGGAAGTGTAGGTCAGGAGGCCTAAAACGGCCGGTTTGGCAGAAGCATAATAATAACATTATGAATCATATTAAAGTCACAAACTGACAATTTATTCATAATATTATCTGCGTTCAATTCGTATTACGCAATTCATCTGTTTGACTGTTCTGTATTCAAATGAAATAACATTTAAATTGTAGAAAAAAATAAATAAATTTGATTATTAAAAACTGTGAAGGAAAATTAACGGGTAAAATTAAGGTCTTAATTTTTTTCATGCGGCAATATTTCAAATCTCAAATCTCAAATCTCAAATTCTTTATTGCGTACCATAATGTATATAGTCGGTAGGGAAATAATTATATTAGTCACAATTATGGACCCTGTCGGGCACAGCACAGATCAAGTAGGAGAGAGGAGGAAGAGCACTGGTCGTTTAATGTGACAAATTGTATTATTAGATAAGTAGTTAGTTAGTTATATATTTATTAACACAGAATTAAATTTATGAATTATATATAATTATTGTTTTATAAATTTTATACGTTTATTTATTAGTAACATTATAATTACCATTTTTTTTTAATTATTCATTATTGTTTTATTTACTTATTATTGTTTGATATTTACACCAATTATGATTCTGATATGAATTGA